>CM046667.1:51601214-52978628 GCA_025594165.1 Tamias sibiricus | reverse complement strand
TAATATATAATATAGCATATCATATATAATATAATAAAGGGAAAGATATACTGTAACACAATACTATTAGGGGACCACAATATCCCACTTTCTGTAATAGGCAGATAATTCAGAAAGAAATTCATTAAGGAAACATCGCATTTTGACTATATTTTAGACTAATTGACTTACCAGACATGTGCAGGACATTTCATTCAATGGCAGCAAAATACATATTTCTCTCAAGCACAAGTGGGACATTCTCCGGATAGACTATAAATTAGGCCACACAAGTTCTAACAAAGTTAAAACTGAAATCTTATAAAGTATTTTTTTCTGACCACAACAGTATGAAACTGGAAATCATTCATAAGAAGATTTTGAATAATTCACAATATAGGGATACCAATCATGCTCTTGAACAACCAATAGGCCAAAGAATAAATTAAAAGAGAATTGAAAAACATTTTGAGATAGGTGGGTATGGTGGCTCATGCCTGTAATCCCCGCTACTCTGGAGGCTGAGGCAGGAGGATAACAAGTTCAAGGCCAGCCTGGGTTACTTAGCAAGACTCTGTCTCAAAATTAAAAAATAAAGAGGACTGGGGATATAGGTCAGTGGCACAGTGCCCCTATATTCAATACCCAATACAAGAAAAAAATACATTTGAGACAAATGATAATGAAAAACCACATACCACAATGTATTGGGTATAGCAAAAAAACAGAAAAAAAATATAACAAAACAAGTAAAATTTAGTAAAAGGAAGGCAATAATAAAGATCAGAGCAAATATAAAAGAAATATGAACTAGAAAAACAGTATAAAAGATTAATAAAACTAGGGGATGGGGTTGTGGCTCAGTGGTAGAACACTTGTATTCATTTACAACTAAAACTTTTTTTAAAAAAAAGATTAATAAAACTAAGAGTTGTGCTTTGAAAATACAAACACAAGCCATAAACTTTTAGCTAAATTAAGCAAGAAAGGAAAAGAAACAAATACATAAAATCAGAAAGGAGAGAAGACATTATAAATGGCATCACATAAATATAAAGAATAAGAAGAAACTACTATGATGAAATTTTTGTCAACAAATTACATAATCTAGTATAAATGGATAAATTTCTAGACACTTGCAACTGATCACTCCCGAAGCATGGAAAACAGAATATATGAATAGGCCAATAATGAGTAAGGAGATCGAATCAGTAATAAAAAGTCTTCCATGAAAGAAAATATAGGACCTGTTGGCTTCACTGCTGAATTCTGCCAAACTTGTAAAGATACAAAAATCCTCAATAAAATACTAGCAAACTGAATTCAATAGCACATTAAAAAGATGATAATTCACCATAATGAGGTGGGATTTATTCCAGAGATGGTAAGATGGGCTGTCCATATTCATTATGGGCAATTGATTTTTGACAAAGTTCCAAAATGATACAATAGTTAAAGAATAGATTTTTCAACCAGTGTTACTTGAACAAGTAGATAGCAACAAGCAAAAGAAGTAAAATGAACTTATTTCGTATCATATAAATCTTAACTAATATTATGTATCAAAGACTAAGTAGAAGGACTAAAAATCAAACAGTGGAAAACATAGGGGTAAATCTGCATGAATTCAGGTTTCACACTGTATTCTCAGATATTGTAGCAAAAACTTGAGGTACAACACAAAATAGATAAATTAGACTTTATCAAAATTTAAAACTTCTATACTCCAAAGGACATTATCAAGAAGGAAAAAAGGAAATCCATGGAATGGAGAAAATGTTTGCAAGTCACTTATATTATAAGCTAGGATATAAAGGAACTTATGCAAAACAATAATAAAAAAACTTAGTTAAATATAGTAAAAGTCATAAAAATATACATTTTTCCAAAGAAGATACATATGCACATGACCAATAAGCACATGAAAAGATACTTGAAATCATTAGTCATCATGAGAATGCAATATAAACTATTTAGGATGGCTATAATAAACAAGTCAAATAACAAAGTGTTGGCAAGTATGTAGAGAGAAATTTCCTCATCTACTGCTGGTTGGACAGAATGGTACAATCACTTTGGAAAACAGTATGACAATACCTCAAATGGTTACTCATGAGAAACAAAAACATGTATCCACACAAAAATCTTCACTCTAAAGTTTATAGCAGCATTTTTATAATAGCAAAATGGTGGAAATCACTCCAATGCTTATCAACTGATGAGTGGAATAGGTAAACTATGTGTGGTATGTTCATATAGCAAACTATTATTTGGCCTTAAAGACATTCCACATGCCACAACATAGATGAACCTTGAAGACATGCAGATTGAAGGAATTCAGTCATACCACACATTCTGATTCTGTTTAAACCAAGTGTTCATAATATAAAAAAATAAAGAGATAGAAAGCAGTTTTGTTGCTTGTTTTTAGGTCTGGGAGTGATGAGGGGATAAAAAGAAGAGTTAAAGGTTACAGGATACTTTTTTAAACAATTTATTCAGGAAATTTTTTATTGGTTCTTTTTAGTTATACATGACTGTAGAATCCATTTTGACATAATTATACAAGCATGGAATATACTTTGTTTTAATGTAGGCCCCTGTACCTCTCCTTCTTCTCTTCATCCCTTGCTCCCTTTCCTATATTGTGTACATCCACAATAATTTAGTTAAAAAATATCTGTGTTCCTTTTGTGTGTGTGTGTGTGTATGTGTGTGTGTGTATGTGTTGGGGATTGAACTCAGGCCTTGGGCATGTGAGGCAAGCACTCTTCCAACTGAGCTATATCACCAGCTCCTATGGGTTCCTTATTGAGGTGATTAAAAATTTTCAAAATTATCTGTGAATCTGTAGTGAGAGTTACAAATAGCTGTAAGCAAACTAAGAATCACTGAATTATATATTTTAGATGGGTGATAGTATGATGTGTGAATTATATTTCAATTAAGCTGTTTTAAAAGAAGGATCAAAACTCTATAATACTTAATATTGGTTTTAACTTCCTAAGATTTACATTCAAGTTCATATTAATTTTTAGTTTATATTTTTCATTTTCTTCCATATTCCTTTCAATAGGGACTAATTCATCCACAAGGCACTACTTGGATATAATCTCATGAGACTTTTAAACTTTGCCCATGGTATTCTGTCCATTTTTCCCTTTCCCTCCCATTTGTGCCTAATAGGCTCATTAGTCATTTTCAATTCAACTTGAATATTTCTTCTCATCTAAAGCATTTGCTGACTGCCTCATAAAGAATTTATCATCTTTCTGTCTTTGGAATTTTAGTTTTTGTTTATACACTTGTATGTTAAGGCAAATAAAACATTGTAATTGCTAATTTATATGCCTGTTTGTGCACCTGTTTCTTTTGTTTTAACCAGATTTGTGTCTCCAGTGTTTATTATATTATTCATCATGAAGTAAGTTGCTTTGAATGCACACTTGAATAATAGGAATACTTTAAAAAACCCTACTGAATATTTATTGATATGCATTGAACAGCTAACTATGTGCTTTCATAATTTCCTTTTTTCCTCATAAAATCTCTAACCCCAGATATGATACTATCCACATTTTTGTATTAGAAAACAAGGCATCTCTTATTTTTTTCTTTTAAATGATACAACAAAACATAAATGTATTATTAGCCTCATTTTACATATTATTCAACTGAAACACAAATAGAAAAAAAATCTTTCTCAAGGCCATAAAGTTCATTCTTGACAGAGGCAGGGCTCCACCCTGAGACTCAATACACACTGTTGTTTTGTCACAATAATAGGGTCTGGGGTCTAATGATAATCGACACACATTATGCCTTTTGGTTCTAGAAAAACTGAGCATCCTATTTATCTTGTCAGACATTTGTTAATGCTTTGCTTCTAATAATAACATGCAAACATCATTCTGTTGCCCTAGCTTTCAATAGGCTGACCCTCAAGTCACATTTAAAATTATGTACAATTACTTGCATTTCTTCAAGTCCTATTTCTGATATTTATAACTGGTCCAACTTGCTCACATGGCCTGCTTCCTGATGTGAAATATTTGTGCTCTAACTGTGGGAATATGATGTGACCTTGATGTAAAATATATTCCCTTAGAAGGGATTTGCTTTTGCTGTTGTCACTATGAGTTAAATTTATGGTAGCATCTTCGTTTGGGGATTTCTCAAATCATAGAAATATTGTATATTCAAGACCTAGCACAACATGAGGATTTGCATATGGTTATAAATTCTCAATTTTCCTAATCATATTCTTTCTGATAAATGCAGATTTTATCCAGTCTACTCTTTAACTTAAGGTATGACAGTACAAAGGTTTTTTGTTTGTTTGTTTGTTTGTTACCAGGGATTGAACACAGGGGCACTTTTGGTTCTGTCATTCCCTGTGAGATTTTTTTGTCTATTTAAAATGCTCATCTTTTTATTTGTTACATTTCTTAAAACAAGAGTTACAAGATACTTAAATTAGTTTTTCTTTCTTTTTCCAGGATATCTATTCTGCCATATGCTGGAAAACATTTTTAAGTGCATTTAAAATACTTATTTCTTCTACCACGAATATTGATTAAATGTCTTGGGGAATGTTCAAGCATTTTAATATTGACTCCATCCCCCAAAACAATTTAAATCCACTCTTCCACAGACATAAGCAACATATTCTAAAGTCCAATATGCTACCATTTTAAAGTATTAATACCCACCTTGAGAGCTGTGGATAAAGACAGACTGACAGAATTGAGTTTATGTGGCCAGTAATTTTAGAATATTTACAATAAATTTGTCCTTAGAAATCATTAGATTGGCCTGGTACAGTGGCACAGACCTGTAATCCCAGCGAATTGGGAGGCTGAGGCAGGAGTTCAAAGCCAGCCTCAGCAACTTGGCAAGGCACTTAGCAACTCAGCGAGACCCTGTCTCTAAATAAAATACAAAAAGGGGCTATGGATGTGGCTCAGTGGTTAAGTGCCCCTGGGTTCAATCCACAGTATAAAAAAAAAAAAAGAGAGAAAGAAAGAAAATAAAGAAAGAAATCATTAGACTATCTCATCTAGAGATGAGAAAACAGAATCAGGAAGGCAAAATTAGATATGACTAATTGCATAGCTGGAGATTGGCAAGTTGATCTATGAGTCAGACCTTTCAACTCCTAGTCAAGTGGTGGTTCCTACTCTAAAAATATTGATATTTTCAAGAATATTATATAAATACTAATGTAAATGTTTTGAATACATTTCTTTCATCTCTTTATCAAAATTTCCATATTTTTATCCATAATAAAAAACAATAATTTTGGTACTATGGTGAATATGACTCCTGAAGATACCTAAAATATAAGACAAATAATCTTGACATAAAAAATATACAGAACTTTAATTTGTAACTACTTCTTTGCATCTGCTATCTCCTGGGAGTAGATCTTTTCTTTTCTTTTTTTTTTTTTTTCTTTTTTGGTATGTCCCTAGAACAATTTTTCAAATAAAGTCTGTGTGTGTGTATGTGTGTGTCTGTTGGTGTGTATATATTTTAAGCAAAAAAGTTTTTTATTTCTTCCAAATAAGAATGTAATGATACCTGAGTAAAGAACAATTTTCCCCTGCTCAAAAAACAAACAAACAAAAACCTAATGAATCAGATATATGGAAAGGAACTGCCACCTAATAAGTACTTGAAGCATTCTAGGGACATACAGATTCTTCCTTTAAAAAAAAAAAAAAAAAGAAAAGAAAGAAAGAAAAGTGATCTACTCCCAGGAGAGAGAAGATGCAAAGAGTCATTTTCCTATGATCATACAGCTTGTGAGTGGCACAGAAGAAATTTTAACTTAGGCCTACCTATGTGCTGTGAAGTTAGAATTTAGTATAAGATACAGGGTATTCGTCAACAAGATCAACTGTTGTGATATAAGATATTTGTATTAGCTACTAGATCCAATTAGTGCTATTGCTTCACAAATTTTTTAAGGTTGCTTTAGTGAATTTTTAAAGGTTGCTTTAGTGTTCTCCCTACCTCTTTCTTCTAACATCTGTTCTAGTGAATTTCCAAAAGTCAGAATCAACCAAATTAGAAAATTTGTAGCTTTTTAAAAATTATACAAAAGAGAATGTTTTTAAAATATTTTTTTAAAAACTGGAAACTTTCTTTGAACACTTATATCATGGTCAGTGTGTTTAAGAGCCCATTTAACTAGGGGGACATATTAAAAAAATATACTAATCCTACTTTAGTTGTTTCAATATTAAATGATATCATATTTAAGTGGCCACTTCCAATTTTTCACAACATGGTTGTGAAATCCAAGAAGGCAGAATATCTTTTTAAAACATTTTCATACCTCCCAATTGTTTTGTTCTAGTTCTACAGTAAGATAATATACCTAGAAGACCCAAAAAACTCTACCAGAAAACAACTAGTAAATGAATTCGGCAAAGTAGCAGGATACAAAATCAATACCCATAAGTCAAAGGCATTTTTGTACATCAGTGACAAAGCCTCTGAAAGGGAAATGATGAAAACTACCCCATTTACAATAGCATCAAAAAATAAATAAATAAATAAAATACCTGTGAATCAACTTAACGAAAGAGGTGAAAGACCTCTACAAGGAAAATTATAGAACACTAAAGAAAGAAATCATAGAAGAACTCAGAAGATGGAAAGACCTACCTTGCTCTTGGATAGGTAGAATCAATATTGTCAAAATGTCCATACTACCAAAAGCATTATGCAGATTTAATGCAATTCCAATCAAAATCCAAATGTCATTCTTCAAAGAAATAGAAAAAGCAGTCATGAAGTTCATCTGGAAAAATAAGAGACCCAGAATAGCCAAAGCAATCCTGAGCAAGAAAAGTGAAGCAGGGGGCATCACCATACCAGACATTAAATTATACTAGAGCAATAATAACAAAAACAGCATGGTATTGGCACCAAAACAGACGGGTAGACCAATGGTACAGAATTGAGGACACAGAAACGAATACATATGATTTCAGCTATCTTATATTAGACAAAGGCGCCAAAAATGTACAGTGGAGAAAGGATAGCCTCTTCAACAAATGGTGCTGGGAAAACTGGAAATCCATATGCAACGAAATGAAATTAAACCCTTATCTCTCACCATGCACAAAACTCAATTCGAAGTGGATCAAGGACCTAGGAATTAGACCAGAGACAATACAACTAATAGAAGAATAAGTAATCTCCAATTTCCAACATGTTGGATTAGGCCCCAAGTTCCTTAATAAGAATCCTGTAGTGCAAGAATTATTACCAAGAATTAATGAATGTGATAGATTTAAACTGAAAAGCTTCTTCTCAGCAAAAGAAACAATCAGTGAGGTGAATAGAGAGACAACTAATTGGGGATAAATATTTAATATGTGCACATCAGATAGAGCACTAATTTCTAGAATATATAAAGAACTCAAAAAACTTAACACCATGAAAACAAACAACCCAGTCAATAAATGGGCTAAGGAATTGAAAGGACACTTCTCAGAAGAAGATACACAATTAATCAACAAATACATGAAAAAATGCTCAACATCGTTGGCAATTAGAGAAATGCAAATCAAAACTACTC
The DNA here is from genome assembly GCA_025594165.1 of Tamias sibiricus. Lineage (NCBI taxonomy): Eukaryota > Metazoa > Chordata > Mammalia > Rodentia > Sciuridae > Tamias > Tamias sibiricus. Next base: position 52,971,055 of record CM046667.1, on the reverse strand, counting down.
TAAGATTTCATTTCACTCCAGTCAAAATGGCAGCTGTCAAGAACACAAGCAACAATAAATGTTGGAGAGGATGTGGGGAAAAAGGCACACTCATACATTGCTGGTGGGACTGCAAAATGGTGCAACCGTTATGGAAAGCGGTATGGAGATTTCTTGGAAAACTGGGAATGAAACCACCCTATGACCCAGCCATCCCACTCCTGGGTCTATTCCCAAAGGACTTAAAAACAGCATATTACAGTGACACAGCCACTTCAATGTTTATAGCAGCACAATTCACAATAGCTAGGTTGTGGAACCAACCTAGATGTCCCTTGGTAGATGAGTGGATAAAGAAAATGTGGTATACATACTCTATTGAATTTTACTCAGCAATAAAAGAGAATAAAATAATGGCATTTGCAGGTAAATGGTTGAAGTTGGCAATATAATGCTAAGTGAAATTAGTCAATCTCAAAAATCCAAATACCGAATGTTTTTCTCTGATATAAGGAGGCTAGTTCACAGTGTTGTTGGATGGGGGTACATAGGAGGATTAATGGAACACTAGTATGGTCAAAGGAAAGGGAGGGGAAGGGAGGGAGCAAGGGGGGAGTGAGGGGGGGAAGGGAAAAAAATGGTGGTTTAATGAAATGGATATCATTATCCTAAATACATGATTGAAGATCTGAATGGTACTTATATACTTTGTATACAAATGGTTGTATGCAAAAATATGCTATATATGTGCATTATGAATTGTAATACATACTACTATTGTAAATAAAAAAAGAAAGAAAAAAGAACTAGAAAAAAGATATATGTAATCTCTTTTATATGTTTTATGCATTTTGGTTATTTATGAACTTTGGTCTACTCGTATCTTTGTGCATACTTTTCTAAGTGTACCTGAACTATACTTACCTTCATGGTTATTTTTTTAGTTGTTGATAGACCTTTATTTTATTTATTTATTTTTTTATGTGGTGCCGACAATCGAACCTAGTGCCTCACACATGCTAGGCAAGCACTCTACTGCTGAGCTACAACTCTAGCCCCGCTTTCATGTTTATTATTCATAATAAAATGGCTAAATTCAGAGAAGAATAATCAAAAAGTGAAAGTTATTTTTCTCACATGCAATACTGAGATATACTTAGTTTTAATCAAATATAGCTTTGGTCCCTATTAGTTCAATGGTTTTAAAAGTGGCTTGATTCCATCCTTAGTTTGCTAATTATTATTTCCTTGATTTGTTTGTATCTGAACATTGCCTCAATTGATTCACTCTGCTGTTACTTGTTTATTTACTATTTTGTGATTTTAAAAAATGAATTAAAAAAATGAAGACTGAAATCATGATCAAATAAAATGTGAGATGTTGCCTTTCTCAGAATACTAGGTGAAATAAAGCTGCATTGGCTTGATTTTATAAGGGTTAAGATGTAGAGAAATTTAGAGGTATGAATGTGGCTCATGGCATGTGTGAGTCCTGGATTTGATCCCCAGCACCACCAAAACCAAACAAACAAAAACCACACAGATAACTGAGGAAGACATAGAGAAATTTTTAGAATAATTGCTGTTCTTAATATTTGAACAGCTTGAAGTTTTATCACTTATATTATTTCTGTATAAACTTCTTTAGGACCACTTTCTCCTGCTTGTATCAAAGGGTATCATAATGTCAGTGTCACATCAAATTTTGAAAGTGATGGTGATGAGAAAGGGAGAGATTTTCTTTATGTTTGAGTAACATATTGTACTATCCCTTGGCTCTCTTTCTCATTGACTATTGGAGATAGCAATATACAAAAATTAGAAACATGATTAAACTGTTTTCACATTTCACAGTTGCTCAAAATATTTAACATAGCACACAGAATATTATGGTTCCTTTAGGACTTATGCTTTTACTTAAATACAAATGCCATAAAAATCTATACAGATTTTAGTGGTTTGTATCATTACAAAGAATGTTTTTCTGAAAATGGTAAGTAATATACTTTTGCCTCAGATGGGAATAAACTCGAACTGAAACAGTAGTAACTCTCAAATTATCCTACAATAGCAACAGAGTGAGTGGCAAGAGGCCATTTTCTAATTTCATTTAGCTTTCCCACTGAGAAAAAAAAGGTTATATTTAGTTCAGAAAAATATATTAAACTACAGTAAAAACCCACAGGTTGTCTTACCTTCTCATTTTATGTGCACTGAGTCATATTAAATTTGCCCATAACCTTATTCTTAGGAGGGCTTTAAATAAAAATCCCCAATATGATTTGCATTTAAACCACTAGCACAACAAGTGTTTTTAAAATAACAGGAATAATACGACTATCTGGATTGTTTAAAAATCCTAAAAACTGGATTGTTAACCAAATTTAAACTTAATTGTTTGTTGTTGACATTTCTTTGACCAAAGCTTTAAGGTCTGTGGTAAATAAAAAATTCTATCCAAAAACAGCATCAAATCTTTGGCTTATATAAGGTATCACTGATGTATAATTCTTTGAAAATAGTACTTTTTTAATTCCACATTTCTAATGTGTTATAAAACTATTCTACTAAAATAATATTAGCAAACAATACCTTTTGATTTTCTTGGAGAATTTACACATTTTAAGAAACTTGAATTATGTCCTATACTAAAATTTTTCTTATATTTTATTGGTAACATTTTCAAATATACAGAAAATAGAAATTCTTATATGAGGCATATCCATACACTTATCACCTAGATTCTTTCATGAATATCTAATATACTTGCTTTCTGACATTCATCTGTCCATCTGTCTAGTCATCTATCATTCTATCTTATTTTTAATGCATTTTAAAGTAAGTTACAGACAAAAGTAAATTTCATTTTTAACATTATTATTATTATTATTATTATTATTATTATTATTATTATTATTTTGTGTGGTGCTGGGGATCAAACCCAGGACCTTGTGCATACAAGACAAGCACTCTACCAACTGAGATATATCCCCAGCCCCTAACATCAAATTTTAATTCCCTGTGTTCCTCCATAAAAGTAAAGTCCTCCAAATAGTTGATTTCCAATGGGGTCTTAAGAGGTTTGCCTTCTAGACCAGGTCTCAACAAACTACAACCTGTGTGGTAAATCTGATATATTATATTACTAAATAAATTGCTATTGGAACAAAGTTATATCCATTTATTCACCTAATGTGACAGTGACACCTTTGACACTGCAGTGGCAGAGTTGTATAGATGCAACAGATCATATGGCCTGCCAAGTCTAAAACAATTACTCTCACTTTCTTACAGAGAAAGTTTGCTGACACCAACACTTGCCCAACTCCAGTGCCCTGCAACCTAGAGCAAATACTTTGACCAATTAAAACTTAGGTTTCCTTAAGCACAAAACATGGAATTGAGCTAAGTGATTTGGATTTCTTTCTCTCTCACTTGCTCTCTTTTATTTCTACTTTTTAGAGTCATGATCTCTGTATTTACTTATAGTTCTTCTTATTTTCATTCATGAGTCTTTGAACTTCCTTTGCTCCATTTCATATTTTGGGTAGAATTGCCTCCTCTTTTCTAATTAATAATCCAACATATAAACTGGAATGCAAATCAAATTTCAATTTTAATTAAAAGTCTCCCAAATGTCCAGTCAGCTTATATATTTCTTGAGCAGGGACTCTTCTCACAGTCACATCCTGTAATTTGTTTCAAGTCAATCTAGAATACTGTCCTGTGGTCACTAAAATATACTATAATTTCAACAGCTTAATTTATGCAAAATTATGGGGGGTGAGTGAGAATTATTTTATAAGTGTACTCACAAAGCATCTCTCCCAATTAAGTTGTCCTCAGTAGAATGACTCTTACTGCTTAACACCAAGTTTTCTCAACTAAACATAACTTTAAAGACATTTTTGTTGATCTTTCTATCTCCAAGACTCAATACAACATTTTTATAAAATTAGAACAAATTTTAGGTTAGTTACTCAAAATCTAAATATTTTTTCCACTAATTACAACTAAAAACTGGACGGAAAAAGCAACCAACTGAGGAATCTAAAAAATCAGGCAGATAAAGGAATAAAATAACAACTTCAATAACAGCCTATAATGGAACTTGAAATGTTTTTCTTTTATATTCTGGCCTTGGCACAAAAAGAACAGTACAGTGTGCACTAACAACAAAACCACCCATTTTTCAAAAGAGAACAAGGACAAGAGCTCCTTGCATGTTAAAGAGTTTGGGAGAAATCTCCTGTTTTTGTTTTCCTCTTTCGTTTAAACATTCCCCTGTGGATAGCTCCAGTCATGAAACTGCACAGCTATTGTGGCCCCAACAAGAATACCTAAAACCCCAAAGTTAGAGCAATTTTTTGGCCAGAGAAAACAAGAACATGGACCCCTGCTGTCCAAAGAATATGAGGAAAATCCTCGTTACTTATTTTCTTTATCTTTTCTCTCACTGCTCTGCTCTGAAAGAGATTTTAGTCACATTAAATTGCACAACAGTGTGAAAGGCTAAAAAAACTAAAACTAAAAGAGCTTCCTTTTCTAGTCCAAAGAGTCAATAAAAAAGGAGTTGGAGATCTGGAGAGTTTAAGATACATTCCAGAGAGCAGAGAACTGTAGAAGGGCTTTTTTTTTTATTCCCCCATCTCTGTCACTTTATTTTTTAAAATTTTTTATTTGTTTGTTCTAATTAGGTATACATGACAGCAGAATGCACTTTGATTCAATTGCAGCATAACTTTTCATTTCTCTGGTTGTACATGATGTAGTGTCACACCATATGAACAGTCATACATGTACCTAGGGTAATGATGAACATCTCATTCCACCAACTTTCCTGCCCCCATGCCTCCTCCCCTTTCATCCCTACCCTTTGCCCAGTCAAAGTTCCTACTTTCTTCCCATACCACCCATCCCTATTATGGATCAGCATCCACTTATCAGAACATTCAGCCTTTGGTGTTTTAGGATTGGCTTACTTCGCTAGGCATGATATTCTCCAACTTCATCCATTTACCTGCATATGCCATAATTTTATTCTCTTATAATGCTGAGTAATATTCCATTGTGTATATATACCACAGTTTCTTTATCCATTCATCTGTTGAAGGGCATCTAGGTTGGTTGGTCCCCATAGAAGGGCATATCTTAATTTCGTGTATGAAGAAACATAAATTCCATGCTGACTCTTAAGCTGTAAGTAGAACAGACTGAATGAAGTCTAGCAAAGGTTTTAATAACTTTATCATATAAATCAGGGCCTAAGCACCAGACTACCCTCTGAGTAGCACATGTGAGAGTCAGACCAAAATATTGCCAAACTTTGAACACTTAATTGCCATTGAGATCATGTGCAGAACATGGGCTTGGAGGAATGATTTAATACCAATTTAGCAAAATTGGACTAGTCTTCTTATTGATGTCTAACCTTTCATATGTTCATTTCTTCATAAAAACTTTAAGACTTTACAAATGAAAGATCATTCTTTAGAAATCTTCAACTCTCCATTATTTTATCTCATTAATTTATTCATCGATTTAATAATATTCATTGAATGCATTCTATAGGCTATCAGAGTTAATATGATCTTACATTATATGCATGTAGGCACATATGAAAGGCATGTTATAAGATCATCTCTTATTATATGATAAACTTTCTGTCAACTTAAGATAGAAAGGAAGCATGGGGAAATACAGAGATCTCTACCACTGGTGTTGTTCAAACTCAGGTTGACTTTGACAGTGAGAGTATAAAAAATATCCATATCTTAGGTGAACAACTGAATTATATAAAGTTTTAAATAAAGAGCCCTTATAAATGGTAATAATCCTCTTACATATGTATTTTTTAAAATAATTTATTAATGAGGGAACCAATATAATGTTGAGATTTATTTAAAAGATATTTTGAAAATTGGTGTATATAGAGAAATCTAATACATACACTATAAAAATTCTAGATCATACAAAATATCTGTTAATGTCTCACAAGATTTTAAACTGCAAATTTTGTGGTTATCTTTTCTACCAAATATGTATAAATGTACCAAATGAAAATATATAATTTAACATGCTTCATCACCATGTCTGTTAACATTAATCAATAGTAAACAGTGAGTCAAATAGAGTTCATTTTTTCTGAATAATCCTTATATGGAACAGTGAACTCTATGATATTTAAAGGATATTACTTGTCAACTTTCTCCTTTTTTTCTAATTTTGGATAATCAGACATATACATATATGCATCAGATGAAATATATATTGAGGATCTTGAAAAATTGTAATGCAGATAGCGGAATTAAGCAAAAATATAAGTTTATTTAATTTGTGTGAAAATATGTTGTAGGCAGAATTCTAACATAGACTTCAAGATTCCTCAAACCTGATATGCATATCTTCTATAATCCCTTCCCATAGGACTAATATCAACTTTATCAGAAAATCCTTCATTGAAGAAATATCCAAGTATACATCATAGTGTTTCCCAAACTATAAAATAGTTGGACATTAGGTGATAATAGTTTTATATTAGTGATTATTTCTGAATATTTTTCTGTTCTTCTAAAATGTAGTGCACCTAAAAATGATATTGAGTTTATCCTTATATGCTGATAATTATTTCTGAAATGAGGATAGGAGATTATTCCTCAAAATAACAAAAATAATTAGTAGTTCTATTAGAAATAGTGGTTATCTTCAGACTATGAAATTGCTATGTTAGAAATCAATAATGATTCACTATCTTTAGGGTCCACCCTTTTAAATTGCAAATGTCTAGTATCTAGAATAAAAGAATGCAATAATGGAACTGATCATTTTAGCCTGTACTTTAGGAACCACAAGGAAAAATAGATGTAAGTTCATTCAGAGATTATAGTTATTAATGTATTTTGACATATATATGTGTATCAGATGTTGCAAATTTATTTTCTCCACATGGTTATGTATGATGGCTGCTTCTATTCATCAACCAAATAAACAACTAAGAAATAGTATTGATAAATTGGATTAATTTACAATAAAATCAATGGTGCAACATACTTTAAATGCATAGCTGCTGGGCCTTTAGCATACAAAAAATAACTAATACACTGACTTAATTTCATGTCAGTTTAAAAAAGTGTAGGATCTCAAAAATTTCCTGGTAGTTTTTGCATTTATGATGCTGGGTCTGTTAAGCTATGTCAGAGGTGACTTCATTAATGCTGCTAATATCCTCAAAATATTTTAAATACTTCTTTTAAATAATTCTTATTTTTAAAGAATCAAGGAGAACATAAAATTATTGATGTGAATAGAGCATGCAGTGTGCCCCTTTATTATATTCTTTCTTCCTTGAAAATGGTTATGTAATTTTACTTCAAATCCCTTATTTCCTATAATCATTTTAATAATAATTGATTTTATTCTTTACATGCTTATTTTCATAAAATTTTTTAAACATCTATCAATCTAAAATAAATCTAAAATTACAAATAAAACATCAATTCCATAGGCACTAAAACATAATCATTTTACCTTGTTTATTTATTATTTTTTTAACTCATTTTATGACCCTCTGAAAGGGACTGTCAATATAGAGCTGGCATTTCACTGGCATCCTTTTTGTTGCCAGTGATAACAATGTTGTTGTTCTGCAAAATTTTGCTTATCTGTGATTCTCAGTGTACCCTGCTCCCCTTTTGTCTATTTCTTCATATTCTATTTAGTCCTAACCCAAATTTGATTTAGTGTTTTGGGAAAAACTTACTCACCTTCAAAATAAAGAGACACATTTCACCCCAGTCTCATAAAACTTTTCAGATATATTTTCCTTTATTTTTTCTTTCAATGCTATGCTGAAATCTGATTTATGATTTTGTGTAATGCTTTCCTCTTCTCAGTGCTATCTGCTTTCTTAACAGACCAAAATTTATCCCTTTGATGTTTATCACTAATCTAGAAAGGAAATGTAGATATACATTCTAACTGTCATGCAGAGGTTGCTTTGTCATTATCATTAAGGTAACCATTACAAGAAACTAGTTTTTATTCTTAAATCATCCTCTCCCCAAAAATCTTATTCATGTAACTTAATACCCTTGTGCTCACCACCATGTCCCATTAACCTCCATTTTTCTTCAGATATCAAAATCAACTTTGTCCTCTACATTGCAAATCATATATTTCCAAAAGAGTTATCTTTTAATGCAGGCAGAGCACAAGACCAGTCATTTTGATCTTTTGCCTAAAGATGAAGAAAATAATGTATTGTAGAAGAAAGAAAAATTTGATAGGTAATTCAGATGGTCTTCATTTTATTAGTTTTTTATTTTTCCAAGATTCTTAAACAGCCCAGTTTATCAATTTATCTATTATATAGTATCTGTCATTAATTGAAGTTTAAATTAAAAAATATAATATTGTATAAAATGTGAGTCTTGGGGCTGAGGTTGTGGCTCAGCGGTAGAGCACTTGCCTGTGTAAGGCACTCAGTTCGATCCTCAGCACCACATAAAAATAAATAAAATAAAGGTATTTTGTCCATCTACAACTAAAAAAAAATTTAAATGTAAATATTTTTACAAATGTAACCAATTATCATCACCAGTCCAAATCTCTTTACCATTTTTCAGAACATTTGAAAACTTGACCCCATACATACTATTCACCCAGCATTATTTACCACTAATATTCCTTCATGAACATTCTCTCTTGTCACCAGACGAAATTCCTCTTAATCCTTTATAAAATCACAGTAGTATTTTATTTTCATTTCTGCAATTTTGCTCATGCCATTTCTTTTTCACCTGATTATTTTCTCCGATGTCCTCCTTAGCATGAAGACATTACAATAAAAAAAATACTCCAAGTAAACATAAGGAATTCATCTTACTAAATGATTGGAAGTAATAGGCAATGAGACGTTAACCAGAAGAGAGTCTTGGGAATGAAGAAACAGTATTGATAATAGAAACACCTAATAAATATGAAGACTTATGGCATAAGTACAGTCAAGTCTGTTTTGGTGTTTTTGAGTTAGGGGAATTGAAAGTGTTGGTGCTATAAAAAATGAAAACAGAATAGATAATGAGTTTGTTTTGTTCATTTAGGGCTTGGTCACATAAATATGTTAAGACATCCAGGAGAATATATCTGGCAGGCTCGAGCTCAAACAAGGGACAAAAATAAAATTTTGCATTGTTAGACATATTCTATATCCCAGGTGAAATAAATTTTAAAAATGAGGCAACATTTTTCAAGGTCCTTCCTGAGTTTAAATTTCCAAACCTCAGATTCTATACCCTCTCAGGCATGGCTTTAGCCTCAAAACTGGTAACATTTAAATTTACTGTCTGGTTACTATTTAACAAAAAATTACCAAATCCAAAAACATCAGTTTCTTATAGATTCCACCTAACTTCTACTCAGCTAATTGCATGATTTAGCACAACACATTTTGTTACAAATTTTGTTGTCAGAATTGTTTCTGTTGTAATTGTCAAGGGAAGCAAATCAGACTGGATTAAGCACAAAAGTGGATATTTAGCTCACATTACTATAAATTCAAGAGATGGCTCATGCTATGGCAGAATTCAGGATTCAAAAGAAAAAGTTTTTAAGACTATTTCTTTTCAACTCTTGTTATGTGTACGTTTTACAGAACATTGCAAGCTGTTGCTCCATAGCTCCAGCATCTTCCTTCAAAGGGCATTTGACTATATTTGTTCTATCTTCTTAGATGCAAATTGATGACTTTGAATTCTAAGAATTTGAAAGTCAGTGTGACCACAAGGGGAATGAGAACAAGGCTTGGGAAGAAGTTAATTAGACTCAAAGAGAAGAGTCACCATGTCAGGTCACAGGTGAAGCACCAGGAGACAGGAGAGGAAATGTGAAGCCAGAATCTTTATTAGGGTTTCCATAGGAAAGGCAAGTAATCAGGTTAGTATTAGCAGTTTGAATAATGGCTGCAGTATTTAGGTTACATAAATGGAACCTAGTTTCTGTTAACTAATCCTAGAGTGATATAGGGCAGGAAGAAACTGGCTTAGTATGTAGGAGTTAGATAAGGATGCAGTTGGGCCCAGGATTTTATATTTGAAAGACATGCACCAGACCTGTGAGCTTTACTCTGAAAGGGTTAGCCCTTTGAGGAGCAGGTGCTTGCTGACCAACACTATGATTTGAATGTCCCCTACAAAACATGCTGAAATTTAAAATTTGCCATTGTAGAGGTATTAAGAGGGGAGACCTTCAAGGGGTAATTTATGAAAAAAGTAAGGTCATTATTATTGGAGTGGGTTAGATATTATGGGAGTAACTTCTAGTTTTGTTGTTTCCTATTGCTGGGGATTGAACCCAGAGATTCATGCATGCAAGGCAAGCACTTTACCACTGAGCAACATCCCCATCCTTGGAGTGGCTTCTTGGTAGAAAGGATAAATTCAACCTGATTTCCTCTCTTTTTCTTAGGTGTGCTCATGTGAACTTCTGCCATAATATCATGCAGCAAAAAAGCCCTCATCAGATGGCAGTGCCAGTCTATTGAACTTCCCAAACTCCAAAGTGTTGAGAGAAATAAATATTTACTGTTTATTATTTACCAGGCTGTGGTCTTCTGTTATATCAGTAGAAAATGGACTAAGAAAGCAAGTAAGTTTTGAAGATGTCAAAACATCAGAATATTGAAATATTTTTAAAAAGCATGAAGAGAACATTCCTTTATTTTCTACTTTTATTATTTTCTAGATGTTTTAGCTCTAAAAAGTCCTAAATTTTATCTCATTTGCTTTTTTTCTTTCACCACATGCTTACTGTCTAAACAATAATTTTCTTCAAGGAAATCCAAGGCACTTTGTTCTATTCTTGTAAGAAAGTTCAAGCCCTAATCAAAAATTTGAAATGAGAATTGTGGAAAGGTGAACACCCATACAAAACTTGTGGACTGTTGCTAGAGAAGGAGGGATTGACTATTTTGAAGGCAACTATTAAATATATACTAAGATATGTTTTGTGTGTGTGTGTGTGAGAGAGAGAGAGAGAGAGAGAGAGAGAGAGAGAGAGAGAGAGAGTAAGGTTTATTTTGTTGTTGTTGCTATGAGGTTATAAACAAACATTATTTTTACTTTATAAACATATTTTATTTGAATAGCCTGAATTTTTGAAACTGGGACCAGTCTCCCCTCCACTAAATTTCAAATTTCATAGTCCTCACCATGGGAAAAATCAGACAAATTAAAAAGAAGCACATTAATTATTCTTGCTAATTTGTATACCATAAAGTAACAAGTTCCTACTCACTAAATGTACTATGTAAACTGGTCAGCCCGACACACACACACACACACACACGTACGTATAAAATCACAGTTAAATCTCACAACACTCATGTTAGGGTAAAATATACTAGACAATTTTTCATTTAGCATTGAACTATTTTTCAACCCAAAGAATCTATTTGAGGATATAAGCTCAGGAAAAACAAAACAAAACAAAAAATTCAGCTATGCTAACCAGCCTTTCACAAAATATTTACACTATTCTCATCAGAGTTATCACTCTCCATTTGCATTTGTATTCAGAATTACAACAAACAGTGTAAAAGGACCAGGTGTGTAAGAAATTCATGCATTCATCAATATTAATTGATAGACATCATACTATACAACAAATCCTATTGACTACACTAATCATTTAGACTTATTCTGAACAAGTTTCTGAATATACATCGTATGAATCTTAGTATGAAAAGGAAGGCTTAGATAAACATAAGTTGCTTTGGGAAATTCTGCAAGAGTGATGGGACTTAACTACAAATATGATAACACAGAAATGATAGACTGTCCAATTCGATATTGAATTCTTAAGCACACATGTAGAAGAAATAAAGATTTTAAATGAATCATTGTAAAAATTATATTAAATTGGATTTAGATCATGTGTCACCAAAGATTTTACACCGCTCTGCGTATAATTGAATGGTTCTATTAATTATGGATTTCTTAATCTAAAAAGCAGAAAATCAACATATTTACCAATAGGTTCTATGGCCAGAATTCAATTATAATATATATTTTTTTCTTGGAAGATATTATTTCCTTTAGTTTCAGTTCATGCTGAGTGGTGGTTTTGTGTAAACCAAATAGATTGCTTCCCTTCAAAGCGAACAGGTGCTTAGTTATGTGTAGTACAGATCACTGAGAGATTTGTTAATAAATGATTCTTAATTCATAAAGCCACATGTTGTCCTTAATTTCTTATCCACATTGATTATCATGATAAGTATGGTTTCAGTTTTGTGCCTTATCTATACTGTACATGGAGGAAAAAATATTAATAATGTTAACTTTTTTCCTAGTATTATGTTACTTCCTGGAAACTTCATATAGAATATCTTCCTATCTTCATGTCCTGACAGTGAATACATATGGTTGAATAATATCAACAGATTGCATCCATTTTCTTTGCCACCAAATAATACAGAAGTCAAATCAATGCTACTAAAAAATGATCTACTGCAAACCAGTTGGTGTACTTTTACATGTGAAAATGCCAAACCCATAAAAATAGGGGTCTTATCTACCATTAAAGGTGCTTTATTTGGTGTGAAGGATCAATTTTTTCCAAAATTTGTCTTGATCTCAAATAGGGAAAAATATCTTCAAGTTTGTTATTTTATTTTTGGAATATTTCTGAGAAAAATTTAAATTATATAGGGCATTTATATTTTCTTGTCTTCTAAAATGCTAATTATATACCTACTTTGAATAGTTCATATATCATTTCTAAGTAATATGTGCATTATAAAATGGATTTCAGTTGTAAGTATCAGTAATAGTTCACTTTTAAAATTTTTAATCCTTCATTAAATCAATTAAGATGAAAGCATATAAAATCTCAAGGTGTTTTCCCCTTAGTATCCAGCATGATTTATCCATATCTGTAACAAGTCAGTAGAAGTAGAATTATATCTTGAGATTTCTGGCAGACTGTACTAACTATGGCAACTCTCTACCCATGTGAATTATTTCTTTTAAAAGTATGTATTTTTTTGACATGTATTAATTATATATATTAACGGTGTTCAGTGTTTTCATTCCACACATGCGTACAAAATATATTGATCAATCCAACTACCATTATCTAACCATCCCCACATAAACATTCCTTCCCCATCCTTGGTTAATTGCTATTTTATATTCATGTTGACTTTTTCTTTAGCTCCTACATATGAGAGACAATATGCAGTAATTGTCTTTATGGGTCTGACTTAGTTCACTTAATATAATATTCTCCAGTTAGGATTGGTTCACTTTTAAAATGCAGTAGTAATTTATAGTAAAACTGAAAAATTATTTTCATGATAATACTACTGGTGTTTCAAACACTCCTGGTGCTATTAAAGCTCAGTTTCTCATGGTTGTGTTCCTGTGGCTCCTTAAAACATCAATGAAGTCTGAAGATGGCAAATTAGAAGAAGGGTATATTCCCCAGTAATTCATCAGCACAAAATTTAACAGCAGGGAGACTATACCTCAGCAAATGTGGGTAACTAAGAGAATTCACTGAAATTCAACATTGGACAGTAAAATAATTATAATAATTATAAAGGGTAGAAATTCAGAGACTTGCTGGCATGGTGGTGCATGCCTGTAATCCCAGCACTTGGGAGGCTGAGGCAGGAGGATCACAAGTTCAAAGCCAGCCTCAGCAATGGGGAGGCACTTAGCAACTCAATGGGACCCTGTCTCTAAATAAAATCCAAAAAAAGGGCTGGGAATGTGGCCCAGTGGTAGAGTGCCCCTGAGTTCAATCCCCAGTATCAAAAAAAAAAAAAAAAAAAAAAAAAAAAAAAAAAAAGAAATTCAGAGACTTTGAGTTGGAGATGTGCCAATTTTGCTGACAGTAGTGAGTGGCTTCACTGCCTGCCACCAGCCCATTGTTGGGGGCAGAGAGAGAGAGGAAAGTGCAGCAAAAACAATTGTCTTGGGAGAACATGTGGAATAGAGAAGATGGCTTATTTTAAAGTACTGAGAGATGATGAGGGAAGTTGTTGAGTGAAAAGCAACCAAAATCCTTCTGTCCCATGGACAGAGAGAGTCCAGTGAAAGCCAGGGTTGTAGTAGCAGAGGGAACTATTTTCAAGTGCTCCCGTGTCAGGGAGCAGAGGTGGGAGATTGGGAATTCATAAAGGAAGTCACTCAGCCTGACCCAGCAGTCACCTATTGTGGGGTCCAGAATGCGCCTGGACCAGTGTGATTGATACAAGTGCAGACAGAATTATGCCTAGGGCATAATACCAAGAAGAGAGATATCAAGGAAATACCAAGGGGAAAGAACCCCATTTGCTGCACTTAAAACTGATCAGACAGGCACTTTCACCCTCCAGGATTGATCCTGGGTAATTTACATCCATGGTGGTGAATATGTGAAGGCCTGTGATTTAGACTTACTCTAAAAATGGAGGCTCCTGGGACCCAGATGACCAGCAGAGATCAACATCTATCAGCCCCACTATGAAAGTACATCACTAGTCAGCACTTCCCAGTGATTCTATACTGTGAGATGGGAAGCTGAGAGTTACAAAAACCAGCTTTGATATTGGCCGCAATGGCTGGCAGCTTGGACCATGGGTCACAGAGTCCCAAAAAACTAAATGAAAGCATAAACAAATACAAAGAATGGCACAGGTGGGGATGTGATCCCAGCACGGGACCCCAGCAGAAAAAGCCCTGGCCTGCAAGCTTCCCAGGTAGGCCCCCACCAGCAGACTTCCCAGCCCGCCAACCTCAGAAGGGCGATCCCACAACAGGAGAGCAGGAGAACATGTCCCGGCCTGCAAGCTGCCCAGGTTCTTGGTAACTTCCTGGATGTGATCCAGGACAACTGGCTTAAACTGGAAGGGAAAAAAAGAAGGACTTCACAGGGCGCTGTTTGACTGAGATCTGTTCCTGAGATTTGTTCCTCGGTTTGACTTTGGTTTTCTTTTGTTGTTGTTGTTGTTTGATTGTGGTTTGTTTATTTGTTCGCTTTTATTCCTCTTTTCTTTCTTTCTTTTCTTCCTTCTCACATTTGTCTCCTTTCTTCTTCCCTCATGTTTTCTATTTACACCCTACCATTGCATTCTCAACAAAAGCGAAAACAAGTTATATGCAGAAATTGGGATCTCGAGAACTGGGGCAATTAAATTATACAGCAAAGCCGTGTTATATATAATTTATTCTCTCTGTCTCTTTTTTTTTCTCACTTTCTCTTTTCTCTCTTTTACACTAATCCCTACTTCTTTGTCATCTCTCTCTTTTTTCCCCTTTCTTCTTATTCTTTTCTTTTTTACTTTTCCATCTTTCTTTTCTTTTTTTTCTTCTCTCAACGGTTGCATAAGTTTGGCTTATATATACATCGGTCTTTCCACTAAACCGTTCACTCTCTTTCCTCTCTCATGATATTAAACCACTTCCATAGAATTCTCTTTTTACACTTCCTAAGAAAGATCGACCCAATACCCTCACTTCCTTCTTCCTAAACTTATCACCTCTGTGTCCAACACTTGAAACTATAAAACCCATCACAAACATACAGAGTAAATTGGAGACAATATCTGAGTTAACTAAATCTGTACATTGTGATCAAACTGGGATTATCTGAATAGTAAGTGTTTGGTTTTAAAGTGTCAATTATTTGTAAGGGGATCTGATAGCATTGTACTACAGGAACATCATAAGGATTTAAGGTAAAAAACAAAATAGTCGAGGTTCCACAGTGCTAGAAGAAAAATCACACAAGCACTATGAAGAAACAAGGGAAGAAAGTGACTCAAACAAATCAACATATCTCCTCAGAAGATTCCATGGCAAGCACAGTTGTTCAAATGCCAGAGATAGAATTCAGAAATTACATATTCCAAATGTTTATGGAACTTAAGAATGAACTCAAAAATGATATAAGGGAGCAAATACAGGAGCTAAAAGATCATTTTGACAAAGAACTCCAAAAACAAATACAGGAAGAAAAAGATTACTTCAATAGGGAGATAGAAGTTCTAAAGAGAAACCAAACAGAAATTCTGGAAATGAAAGAAGCAATAAACCAAACTAAATGTTCAATTGAAATCATCACCAACAGATTATACTACTTGGAAGAAAGGACCTCAGATAACGAAGACAAAATATATACCCTGGAGAAAAATGTAGATTACACAGCAAAAATTGTAAGAAATCAAGAACAGAACATTCAAGAAATATGGGACAACATAAAAAGACCAAATTTAAAAGTGATTGGGGTGGAGGAAGGTGCAGAGTTCCAAGCCAAAGGAATGAGTATATTCAATAAAATAATAGCAGAAAATTTTCTAAACTTGAGGAATGAATGGGAAAACCAAGTGCAAGAGGCTTACCAAACACCAAATGTACAAAATCACAACAGATTCACACCAAGACACATTATAATGAAAATGCCTAATATACTGAAAAATGTGGTACATATACACAATGGAATTTTACTCAGCAATAAAAAAAAAGAAAATAATGGCATTCGCAGGTAAATTAATGAAGTTGGAGAATATAATGCTAAGTGAAGTTAGTCAATATCAAAAATCCAAATACCGAATGTTTCTCTGATATAAGGAGGCTGATTCACAGTGGTGTTGGATCAGGGTACATAGGAGGATTAGAGGAACGAGGAATGCTAGAAAGGTCAAAGGGGAGGGAGGGGAAGGAAGGGAGCAAGGGGAGATGGAGGGGAAAAAAGAAAAGGTGGTTGAATAAGATGGATGCCATTATCCTAAATGCATGATTGAGGATTTGAATGGTATGACAATACATTGTATACAAACAGTGTTTTGTAAAAAATTGGTCTATATGATCATTATGAATTATAATGCATGCTACTATTATAAAAAAAAGATTTAAAAAAAAAAAAGAATGGCACAGTACCATAAACAATCCATCCCTGTCAACAGTTTTGAACACCTCAGCAGAAACAAGACCTTTATTTCTCCTTAAGAATTTTTTCCTATTTCCCACTCTTTCCTTTTTTCAAATTTTATTTTTAATTTAATTTTATTTGTTTTTCCTTTTATCCACTCTGTATGATTGTGTATGTATATATGTCTGCTCTTGCTGTGCTGATATTTTTCATATAATTTTTCTTTTATTTTAATGGCTTTCTTTCCCCTTTTATTATTTAGCCTGCATTTGACTTTAGTGGGGTAAAATTTCATATAGGTTTGATTTGGTTTCATCTTACAATTGTTTGATTGTACCTTCTTTTTTATTCCTCTTGCTACTCCTTCTTCACTCTTTTTCCCCACTAATGGCCAAAATTTCCTGTTACCGCTTCCTCTCCTTTATTTCATTACTTTTAGTTATTATTATTATTATTATTAGTAGTAGTAGTAGTAGTAGTACTGGGGATTGAACTTAGGGGCACTCAACCACTTGGCCACATCCCCAGCCCTTTTTTATATTTTATTAGAGACAGGGTCTCACTGAGTTGCTAAGTGCCTCACCATTGCTGAGGCTGGCTTTGAACTTGTGATCCTCCTGCCACAACCTCTTAAGTGCTAGGATTGCAGGCGTGCGTAACCGTCCCCAGCTATTATTATTTTTTTTTACTCTTCCCTCTTTATATCCATCATCTGCTACTTCTCTTCTGCTTCTCCTATGTTCACTTTTAGTGGGGAGGTATTAGGGATTGAACCCAGGGGTACTTTATCACTGAGGTATATTGCCAGTTATTTTATTTTATTTTTGAGACAAGGTCTCACTAAGTTGTTCAGGGCCTCACTAATTTGCTGAAACTGGCTTCAAACTTGCGGTCCTCCTGCCTTAGCCTCCTGAGTTGCTGGAATTACAGGCATGAACCACGGCACCCAGCTCGTGTATTTACTTTGTAAATATTTCAAACATTCTCTTTCTTTTATATTTTATTTTCTTTTTACTTAGAGAACTGTTATTCCACTCTCTGACAAAATTATTTAGTTTATGTAATTAGTATGCCATTCATGTTGTGATTGATACAGTGGATGATTTACTGGCATCTGTTGTTTAGTGTCTGATCTAGTTCAGGGTTGTGTAGTGTTGGTGCTGATGTTAAATGCTGACCCCACCATTCCTTTACAGTTTGAGATGAGTGTTGCAGATGTAAAAGTAGACAGTGGAAATTTATTTTGAGGCTGTACATTGGTTGCTAACATTATTGCTATACCTTGCCTCCTTTTCTCTAAGAGGGATGGGAAGTAAATGGGACACTTGAAGTTCACAGGATAGAGATCCTGCTGCTGAACAACATTTACAACTCAGCCAAGTAATAGTGAACCTCACTGCACACATGAACTAGCCCCACTTGAGCCTAAACCATATTTTAATATACCGGATTGTGGGAGACAAAAACCTCAAATCAAAAAACAATCCTCAAGGAGGAACAACTAGAAGAGGACCTGAGGACCAACTCCTGGACATAATCATAGAGTAAATAAAGAGAGAAGTTCCTAGAATAAAAAAGATAACTACACATCAAAGGATATGCACATAAAAGAGGAAGAGTAATACACCTGAACTGATGTACAAGTCCAAGACCTCTGAAAACATGAGTAAACAGGCAAATGAGTTTCACCCCCGAATTCACAATCTCCAAACAAAGGAACCCAGATATAGAATATGATGAAATTACATAGAAAGACTATGAAAACTGATTATTAAAATGTTAAATGAACTAAAAATGATCTAAGTAACAAATAAGAGAGCAAATACAGGAGCTGAAAGAGCATTTCAATAAAGAAATAGAGATATTAAAGAGAAACCAATTAGCACTCCAGGAAACAAAATTAAACTAATCAAATTAAAATTCATTTGTATCACCAACAGATTAGACTGCATAGAAAACAGAACTTCAGTCCTTAAAGACATGAGACCTTGAAGACAGGATATATAAATTTGAATACTCAGTATGCAAAAAAGGAAAAAATAAAAGACCATGATCAGAACATGCAAGAACTCTAGAAAAACATCAAGAGACCAAACCAGAAAGTCATTTCAGATAGAAAATAACATGGAGATACAGGCTAAATTCATTAAGAACAACTTCCATGAGATAATAGCAGAAAACATTTTTTTGCCTTAGAAATGAGATAGATATTCACATACAGGAGGCATAAAGTATCCCAAATGGACAAGATAAAAACAGAACCTTTCTAAGACACATCATTCAAAAGTCCTAACAGATAAGGAAAGAAAATTAACAAATTCCAAGAGAAAAATACTGGGTCACATTTAGAGGCAAATCAATAAGTCTCACTTTGGACTTCTCAAATCACATCCTAAAATCAAGGACGAACTGGAATGAGAAATTCTAAACTCTAAAATAAAACAATTGCCAGCCAAGATTGCTATATACAGCAAAGCTATCTTCCAGAATCATGGAGGAAATAAAAACTTTCCATATCTGATAAGGATAAACTAAAAGAATTCACAACCAGTAAGCCAGCACTACAAAGAATACTCAATAGATAAACTACACACAGAAGAACTCAAACACAAACCCCAAAACTCCCAAATAGATGATTATCACTAGAAGAGCAAATAACTAAATAAAATTCAAGACCAAATTAAATATAGCAAATAAACCAAAATGGCAGAAAAAAAAAAACGTGTATCCATAATACTGAACATAAATGGTCTCAACACCCCAATTAAAAGACATAGATTGGCAGAAAGGGTTAAGAAAAAAAAAGAAAAAAGAAAACATGATCCAACTGTGTGCTGTTTGCAAGAGGCTCATCTCATAGGCAAAAACACCCACAGGATCAAGAATGGGAAAAAAATTCTACACAAACAGATTCTGAAAAGAAGCAGAAGTAGTTCTTCTCAAAACTGACTAAACAGATTTCTAGCAAAAAATTAATCAGAAGTGAAAAAGAAGGTGACTACATACTGGTAAAGGGAACAAACCAACAAGAAGATATAAATGATAGTAAATATGCCCCATAAGTCAGTGAATCTAATTATATAAAAATACTTTTAACATTAAACCCCAGATAGACCCCAATACAATAATATGGAGTAATTTCAACACACTCATATTATCCATAAACAGATCATCCAAACATAAAATTAATAAAGATATTTCCAACCTAAATAATACTATAAAACAAGTGGACCTAAGAGACATCCACAGAATATCCACCCCAAAACAGTTGAATTAACTTTTTTCTCAACAGCTCATGGAACATTTTCCAAAATAGACCATATTCTAGGCCACAATGTAAGTCTTAGAAAATACCAGAAATTTGATATAATCCTGTGCATTCCCCAGATCATAATGGAATGAAACTAACAATCAACAGCAAGAAAAAATATAGAAGCTATATAAACATGTGAAGATTGAATAATACTATTTTTAATGAGGATTGGATGATAGAAGAAATCAAGAAATTTCTAGAAACAAAGGAGAGCAGAGATACAACATATCAAAATCTTTGGGAGTACAATGAAAGTTTTAATAGTAAAGATAACAGCATTCAGTGCCTACATTAAAAAAATAGAAAGATCCCAAATAAATAATATAATGCTACCCTTCAAGACCTTAGAAAGGGAAGAACAAACTAATGGAAAAATCATTAGAAGATTGGAAATGATTAACATCAGAGCCAAAATTAATAAAATTGAGAATGACAGAACAAGACAAAGGATCAATGAATCAAAGAGTTTGTTCTCCAGAGAGAGGAATAAGATTGTTGAACTCTTAATTCAACTAACCAAAAGAAAGAAAAAGAACCCCCCCCAAAAAAAAAGTAGAGATGAAAAATGTTGATACCACCACAAATATTTCTGAAATCTGGAGGATCTTTAGAAACTCTTTTGAAAATTTATACTCCAACAAACTGGAAAATTCAGAAGACATCGACAAATTTCTAGACACATATGACCCACCCAACTTGAGCCAGGACAATTTGGAAAACCTGAACAGAGCAATATCAAGTAATGAAATTGAAAGAAAATAATTAAAATACTTCCAACAAAAAAAGTCCAGGGACAGATGGATTCTCAGCTGAGTACCACTAGATCTTTAAAGCACTATATTCCAAATACATTCTATAAAGCCAGTATAACTCTAATACCAAAACAAGATGAAATCACATTAAGCAAAGAAAACTATAGAACAATATCCCTGATAACATAGATAAAAAAAAACCCTTAGCAAATTGCATTTGAAAACACATGAAGAAGGTAGCATGCCATGATCAAGTGGGTTTCATCCCTGGGATGCAAGACTGATTCAAAATATACAAATCAATAAATGAAATTCACCACATAATGAGAATTAAGGACAAGAATTATATGATCATTTTAAGATATGTAAAAAGACTTTGATGAAATACAGTACCCATTCATGTTAAAATTGCTAGAGAAAACTAGGGAGAAAAAGAACTTACCTCAACATTATAAAGGTTATATATGACAAACCCAAGGCCAACATCATACTGAATGGAGAAAAACTGAAATCATGAATAAGACATGGACATCCACTTTCAGAACTCCTATCCAATATAATTATAAAAACTCTAGCCAAAGCAATTAGGCAAGAGGAGGATATTAAATGGATACAAATAGGAGAAAAAGAAATCAAACTATCTGTTTGCTAATAACATGATTCTATTTCTAAAAGACACAAAATACTCCAGAGGGCTTGTAGAGCTACTAAATATGTTCAGCAAAATATCATGATGCAAGATCAACATTGATAAATAAATAACTTTTCTATACTCCAGTAGTGATTCTGCTGAGAAAGAAATTAGGAAAACTATCCCATTCATAACATAATAAAAAATACTTGAGAATTAATCCAACCAAGGAGAAGAAAGGCCTCTACAGTGTAAACTATAGAACCCTGAAGAAAGAAATTGCAGAAAACCTGAGAAAGAAGTTAGGGAAAATTAGGCTACCTTTTCTCCAACATTTATTTTTGGCACATTTGTCCAGTATGAGATGACTATAACAATGTGGCTTTGTCTCTTGTGTTTCTTCTATTCCATTTGTCTTCATGTCTATTTTAATGACAATACCATTCTGTTTTTGCTACTATACCTCTGTAGTATAATTTGAAGTCCAATATTGAGATGATTCCTTGTTATGGCTTACATATGATGTGTCCCCCAAAAGTTCATGTGTGATAAAATGCAACCTACAGTAATCAGTGCATTAATCCATCATAGTGGCTCAGGTAACAACTTCTTTGGCAAGAACCCTAAAGCTCAGGAGATAACACCAAGAAAAAATAAGTGGGATGGCATGAAATTAAACAGCATCTGCACAGCAAAGGAAACAGGCGCATAAAGAGAGAAGATAACATACTGGAAGAATGTCTTTGCCAACTGCTCCTCAAATGGGGAATTAATATCTAGAATATATAAAGAATTCAAAACTTTTTTTTGGTACTAGAGATTGAACTCAGGGGCACTCGACCACAGATATCATACCACTCATAAAAAATAACACCTTGTTATTTACTCAATGAAGTTGACAACTTATATCCACGCAAAAAATATATTATAATATAAAATACATGTAATTTTAGAAGTGAATATTTATAGCAAGTTTGTTCGTATTTTGGAAACTTTGGAAGCAACCAAGATGTCTTTCAGTAGGTAAATTAATAAACTGGTACAGTGAGACAATGGAATATTACCCAATGCTAAAAGGAAATGAGCTATCAATAGCCAAGAAAAGACATGGAGGAGGCTTAAATGCATATGAAGTTAAAGAAGCCTTAAAAGACTTAAAAGACTTAAAAGACTACGTATTGTATGATTCCAACTACAACATTCTGGAAAAGACAACACTATGAAATAAAAAGATAAGGGTTTCTGATATTAGGGGAGGGAAAGGAGGAAGAATGAATAGGCAGATCATAGATTTCTACAGCAATGAAATTACTCTGTGTGGTACTATGGTGAATAAATGTCATACATTTTCTCAAACCCATAGAGTATACACAATCATGGACTTTGAGTAATAATGATGTACCAATGTTGGTTTATAGATCATAATCAATGTACCACATTAATGTGGGATACTGATGGCAGTGAAGACTGTGCATATATAGGGATAGGTTGTATAAGGAAAATCTCTGCACCTTCTGTTCAATTTTTCTGTGAATCCAAACTTCTCTAAAAAATAAAGTCTTTGGGGGTTGGTGTTGTGGCTCAGTGGTAGAGCGCTCACCTAGTATGTGTGTGGCCTGGGTTCGATCCTCAGCACCATGTAAAAATAAAGGCACTGTGTATAACTAAAGCAAATAAATAAATATTAAAAAAAATAAAGTCTTTTAAAATGCATGCACATATGTTCTATATTGTAGTCTTGAATAACATATCTAGAATTGAGAGGAGATATAATAAGCTTCCAAAACAGACCAGGTATAGAATATTTTGATACAATTGACTGGATCTGCCACAAAGCATTTATATAATCTTCAGCAAATTGCCCCCCTTTTTTGTATCCCTGTAAAATGAAGGAACTCTATAAGGACAGAGTTTGAAAACTGGCCTGTAGGATAAATCGGGGCTGCCACCTATTTTTATGCAGTCTACTAGCTAAAAATAATTTTACATGTTAAATGGTGAAGATACTCAATAGAAGAATATCATTTGTCACAAGAAAATTACACAAAATTCAAATTTCATTGTCTATAATTTTATTGGGATGCAGCTACATTAATTTCTTTGTTTAATATCTGTGCCTCTTTTACTCTACAGCAGTATAGGTGAGTCACTGAAACAGAACTATATAGTTGCAAAGCTTACCCTCTGGTTTTTTATAGAAAAAAAAAATGACAATCTCCCTATTGGACAAATAATGGCCTTTAGGAACCACTGGGAATGGCTTGGTCATAATTTTCTCACATGATGTTAAGTACAATTCTGGGCACACATCTATGGTTTCAAATCATAATATATTTAGTGACTGAGATATAATGGGTGCACATGTCCCCAGACTTGTCATCCCTGAACAGCACAAGAGCTAAAATTCTGTGATTCTCTAAAAGTCAAGTACCTTCTCTGGTTCCCTAAGCTCTCTTGAGTATAGAGTCAAATCATTTGTCTGATTTTGTCTATTGCATTGTTAGAGGAAAGAGGGAGCATGTAGGTGGTCTGTGGCAGCATATTTCTCACAAAGTCTTCATAAAACCACTCAAATACCTAAAGAAATTAAAATCACCTTTGCCAGATATATAGGTAGAGATCTAATTGCTTTTATGTTTTCTTGTTTATGATAATGTGTGATATTTAAAATAATACTAAACTTTTTATATTAATCCTTCTGAGAATCAAAATTGTTCTACTATCTGAAATGCTCAAATAATTTAAAGTGCCTGGAGTGCAGTGCATTTGCATTTGACTTTTGTTAGTCACAGAAGAAAGTGAGGATGAGATAATAAGAGACATGGCATTTGTTGGAGTTTTGTTTGAGTTGCTGGGGTTTTTAGTTTTCCCTGACCTGGGTTTAGCTTCCTCTGGCCAGCAGAGAAGGCTAGGGTAAAAACACGCCCCAGCGGAGGCTGATCGAGTACGGTACAAGCCGGCTAAAGGCCCACGCCAGCCCTCACTACAGAAGACACTCAGACCAGCCAGGGAGCCTGGTCAAAGCTGGAACTCAAGTTTATTGAGGAAGTTGGACAGCTTTTATAAAAGACATAGGCCAATCAGCAGAAAGATTATAGGGACACATAAGGAACATGGGCAAATCACATTGGTGGAGCCCCTGGCCTATCCTTATGGTGGTTTCAGTTCTCACAACACGTCAGGGGAACGCCTCCTGATTAGGCCAAGTATCAGGGAGTGAAGTTTTTCTATTCTTTTGGCTGATGTGTTCTTAAGTCCCCAAAAGCCATTAACTATTTCACATTGTGAATATTTCAAAAATACTTGAGCCAGGCATGGTGGCATGCACCTGTAATCCCAGCAGCTCAGAAGGATGAGACAGGAGGATTGTGAGTTTAAGGCCAGCCTCAGCAATTTAGTGAGGGCCTAAGCAACTTGGTAAGACCCTATCTCTATATAAAAAATAAAAAGGGCTGGGGATGTGGATCAGTGGTTAAAAGGACCCTGGGCTCAATTCCTGGCACAAAACAAATAAACAAATAAAAAGCACCTTAAATCATTGTGCTAAATATTCAAGTTTCAAATGGTATTCTGGATGTTACTTTCTTAGGAAGAGATGTGTAGCTGCCTGAAGCGATTGCTGCTTGGAGCAACTACGCCACGGGAACAAGTTCAGAGGCAGACTGGAAACAAACAGGCTTTTTATTCTGGTAGCTTTTCTCTCTGGCTCTAACAACAACTCCCACAAGCACCACACGCCGCCAAAATGGCGCCGACCCGATCTGCTAAGTCACGGCTCAAGTCTCTTGAGATCCCGGGCCAAGTCCCACGAGACCACGGAAGGTGGCAATGGCCGACCATGGCCCGCAGCCAACTGCACTCTCAGCCATCTCCCCAAACAGGACTCCTGCATTTCCCCCCTTTTGTTTTAAAAGAGGGGATGCTCTAGGACGTCTATGTGCAACCAACGTTCTTACCCGTCATCAGATAATCAAGGCTGTGCCTTGATTCCTGTCTTAGGTTGATATGTCGGCCACATGAGACTGTCCCGCGCGACTATGCCTGTCTTAGGTTGTCCCCCTCTGGGGATCTTACCCATCATTGGCTAACCAGCCATCCAATGGAGCCCTTCAGGATTGACTGTGTATGATGACTAACAGCCGTCCAATTGTGAGGAGATGCTGTGGCTTTAAGGCGACAAGCCTTCTGCTGACGAGGCAAATTGCATATCATATCAAATTCTTTAAACAAATCAGCTGCCCTAAGTTCCATCAAGTAACACAGTGAGTTCTTTAGACAAATACCCGCAAGCCATTGTCCCGTAAAGTCCCAAAAAATGAAAGATCAAAATGTCCACTTGTTATAACATGTTGATCTAGGAGGCCCCATGCATGCAGAGCAGAGGCCACACTGCTGGTGAGGTTGTTTGACGCTTGAGCAGCAGGGATGCTTGCAGCGACCACGATCCCTGCACCTGTAGCAGCAGCTGTCTTTCTTAATGTCTATACAATGCCACCCACAAATCTTCAAGGCCCACTACCTAGAAACTCAAGCATCAATTATTAAAGGAAAGGCAATGCTATTCCAGCACTGAGTCAAGAGGCGAGTTGTCAAACTAAAAAATAGAAATATTAGATTAGAAAATTAAAGTTGATTTCTGCTCACACACATTGCTGCTTGAGCTCCCACAAACATAAGCGGGCAAAAATATAATATTTAGAACAAAACAAAGAAAGACTGAGGGTATTTACTGCATTAAGAATAGATTAAAGAAAAGCTAAAGGCACTTTGGATAAATAATTTGTTAGCTGGAACCCTCGAGTCTCTGCATACACAGCAATCCTTTACCTGTTGAAATAATTCAAATTAATCAGCTATTAAACAAATGAAGTTAATAACAAATAAACAATTTTATGTCAAAACACCAAAATATCAGGTAATACAGCACTAGTCATATTTTTTTGCTAAAGAGAAGTCCCTGGGACACCTATAAATCAAAATTGAAGGTACCTTCACTTATTAAATTATTTACCCAAATTGAATACTCTTAAACATAAATGAATTAGTTATTTGGATCCATATATTTTTTTTTTCATAAGCACTTTGTTATTTTTGACGTCACACTGGACAGACGCACATACAAACATATATTTGTGACGTCACATTAACATGAAATTTAGACAAATACACAGACATAAACACATATATAAAAAGAAAAAAAAAAATACAATTGTGTGCATACTAAAGAGAGATCTCCTCGTCGCGGCCAGGAGGAATGACACTTAAGTTGTGAAATATTTTGAAGGACTCTTTTAAGGGAATCATTCCATATCTTCATCTTGGTCCTCTTGATTTTGTACTTTTTTAATTAATCTTGATTCCTCAACAACTTCATCTTTATCCTTTTGATTCGGTACCTGCTTTATTAATCTACATGGTATCCATATTGGAGAGGATTTGTGCTTTGGAAAAAACACAAACATATCCTCTCCCCCAAGTTAATACTGAATCTGGACCCTTCCACGTACCTGAAAGAACATCCTTCCAGTAAACCAAAGGTTTATGTTGTTGGTGTGGGTTCCAATGTCTGTCTCCAGCAGAATAGCCATTAGAGTCTAAAGTTAAAAAATTTAAGGTAAACAGGGCAACTGCCAATCGGTTTCTAGGATTTTTCCAATTTCCTTCTTTTTGTTTTAATAACATAACTTTCAGTGTGCGGTTTGCTCTTTCAATAATGTCCTGACCCTGAGAATTGTATGGGATGCCTGTTTTATGGGATATATTGAATTTTGCGCAAAACTGTTTGAAAGATGAGGACGTATATGTAGGGCCATTATCTGTTTTAAGCATTTTGGGGATGCCCAATGCAGCAACAGCTTGCAAACAATGAGATGTAACATCTTTAACTTTTTCTCCAGAATGTAAGGAAGCAAAAATCATGCCTGAGCATGTATCTATGGTCACATGAATAAATCGCAATTTTCCAAAACTTGGCTCATGAGAAACATCCATCTGCCACAAATGATTGGGCATTAATCCTCTAGGGTTAACACCATAATGAGGATTGGGCAAATGTGTCATACAAGATTTACAATCTTTTACAATTGTTCTGGCTTGCTCCTTTGTGATTTTAAGCCGATGCTGCAAGGTGGTGCTATTGACGTGAAACTGGGAGTGAAATAAAGTAGCTTGCTGGAGCGCTGAAAGTATAAAGATTGTTTGGGTAAGTGCATCGGCCTTTTGATTACCTTCATGGAAGGCACCAGGCAAGTTGGTATGTGCTCTAGTATGCCCTACAAATAGAGGTGCTTTTCTTGCCCACAAAAGTTTTTGTATTTGATAAAACAATTTAAAGGCTGGAGTATGAAGTTCTATTGGTCCTGCTAGCTCTAATTTTGGGACGGCATGTACAATATAGTGGCTATCTGAAAAAAATATTTATGGGCTGCTCTCTAAAATTTTGCAGAGCTCTTACCACAGCTTCCAGTTCCACTAATTGAGCTGATTTGTGTGCAGTTATGTAAGTCCTATTTTCTTTTTTAGTGACTACTGCACAAGTACCATTTGAGGATGCATCTGTGAATACATTTAATGCCTTAGAAATAGGTTGATTTTTTATTACCTGTGGAAATTATAATAGGATGATTGATACAAAAAAAATAAAAGACTTATGAAGATGGTTATCAAAATTTGCAGAAGTAGAGCATCTAGCTATAGCCCAATCATTATCATTGAAGCATGAATATTCAATCTGTGATGATGAATAGGGAGTAATAATAGTAGCAGGGTGAATGCCAAATACTTTAGTAGAAGTCTTAAGTCCTTGAAGAATAAGTTTAGCCACCATGGAGGTATAAGACTCAATTATACTCTTAGGAGAGATGGGCAAATGTATCCATAATAAAGGCCTTTGTTGCCAAAATACTCCTGTGAGTGTATATTGTGAAAAAATAATAATCAATATCAGCGGTTGAGTTAAATCAAATCTGTCACAATGAGCTCCTTCAATGGCTTTTTCTACTAACTTTAAAGCTTTCCTAGCATCTGAAGTCAATGTTAGTGTTGAGGATGGATCAGGGTCCCCTCGAAGGATATCAAATAAAGGTTTTAGTTGGCCAGTAGTGAGGTTTAGTGTAGGGCGAAGCCAATTAATGTCTCCCAGTAATTTTTGGAAATCATTGAGGGTGGTCAAATATTCTTTATTTATTAAAATTTTGGGGGATCTAACAAAGGTATCCATGATTTTAAATCCTAAATATAACATGGGTGATCGGCTTTGAACTTTTTCTTCTGCTATATATAATCCATATTTTTAAAAATTTTCTGCCATGTCACTGAATATATTAAATAAGAATTTTTGATTAGGTTGGGCCAGTAAAACATCATCCATGTAATGTAGACACATGAGGTTTGGATATTTATTTTTAATGGGTTGGATAGCCTTGTCCACATATATTTGGCATATGGTGGGGCTATTAGCCATTCCCTGTAGCAAAATCTTCCATTGATATCTCTGATCAGGGCCATTATTGTTAATAGAAGGAACTGAAAAAGCAAACCTGGGGGCATCCAGAGGATGTAGGGGAATAGAAAAGAAGCAATTTTTTAGAATAGCTACGGGATTAGGAAGTCCAGGTTGAGTAGGGCCCATGATTTGCATGGTTTTATTAATTTGTCTAAGAAAATGTAACAATCACCATTTTCCTGATTTTTTCTGATCACAAATATGGGGGAATTCCAAGGAGAGGTAGAAGGTTCTATATGTCCTGCTTCTAATTGCTCCTGAACTAGTAGGTGGGCCGCTTGTACTTTCTCTTTAGATAGGGGCCACTGAGGGATCCACACTGGCTTATCAGAAACCCATGGTATTTTCAAAATTATTTTCTCAGTGGCCCCGAAGAAAAATGTCTTTTTCCTTTATGATAATGATTTCTTTTAGGGTTAAGATTACCCTGTAGATTTTCATATTTAACACCTGTAGGCTTGGTTTCAAGGTGTACTCTCATTTGTTGTAAAATATCTCTTCCCCATAAAGTAACCGGTAGGTTAGGTAAAACATAAGGCTGAAACGTTCCTTTATGTCCTCCATCATCCTCCCATTTTAAAATTACCACACCTTTTTTCTGGGAGGTTATTATATCCTAAGTCTCTTAAACTGGTTGAAGCTTTTTGCAGAGGCCAATGCTTGGGCCATTGACGTAAATTATTGATGGAAGAATCAGCTCCAGTATCTATTAGTCCCTCCATTTCTATTCCTTGGATTTTTATTTTACACATAGGCCTCCTTGAACAATATCGAACCCAGCAAGCCATGGGTCTTGAATCAGTGGAACAAAATCCTCTATTTTTCCTTTTTTGAGGCATACTCATTTTAAATGAATTATGTAAATTTGGAAGGAGAAGCAGCTGGGCAATTCTATCTCCTTGATTAACAGAACTTATACTTTGGGGTGAGCTAAGCATTATTTTTATTTCCCCTTTGTAGTCTGAGTTTATTACACCTGGGGTCACTTGCAAACCTAATAAGCTTTCAGGACTTCACCTGAGAATAAGTCCTATAGTCCCTGAGGGAAGAGGTCCCCTGACTCCTGTGGGAATCAGTTGAATCCCCATTTCAGGTGTTAACACTCTTCGGGCGGTGGAACAGAGGTCTAATCCTGCATTTCCTCCTGTTCCTCTGGTGAGGGAGTGGATGGGTATTAGGGATTGTGTCAGGGAAGCATCTGAGTGGATGCTTGAGGATACTTCTCCTCCAATGCCTCATACATTTGTGGGCCCCAGGGCATTGGGCCCCATGCCCCATTTTTTAAATTCCTGGACAAAAGATTTCCATGGATGTCAAATTTTGAATAACATTTATTGGCCCAATGATTTCCCTTTTTACACCTGGGGCAGCGGCCTGGGGCACCATATGAGCTTGGTCTTATTTCTCTTTGGGGATTTTGCCTAGAATAGCCTGATTGATTATGATAATTTTGCCTGTAATATCCTGATTGATTATAATGTCTAGGTTGAGCCCTTGTGAAATTTTGAGGGACAGCATCTCTCATAGCTGCTGCAATCACATTTCCTGTAGTAATAGTAAAGCATCATCTATATCTTTACATAGTTGTATATATATGGAAAGATCCTTTTTTATTTTTCCATGGCCTGATGGCTTCCTGGCAATATTTTTTTTTTTTTTTTTTTTTTTTTTTTTTGTGGTTACCAGGGATTGAACTCAGGGGCATTCGACCACTGGGCCACATCCCCAGCCCTTTTTTTGTATTTTATTTAGAGACAGGGTCCCACTGAGTTGCTAAGTGCCTCGCCATTGCTGAGACTGGCTTTGAACTCACGATCCTCCTGCCTCAGCCTCCCAAAGTGCTGGGATTACAGGCGTGCGCCACCGCGCCTGGCTTCCTGGCAATATTTATTAGCATTTTCGTATGCTAATTGAACAACTAATGGCATAATTTTATCAACGTCTCCAAACACTCTACCTGCAGTTCTCAAAAGTTGATCAGCAAATTCAGTATACGGTTCATTAGGTCTTTGAATTATTTTTGACAAGCTACCTTACAGATCGCCAGGGCCTTGTAAAGTTTTCCATGACTGTAATGCAGCTACATAGATCTGAGCATATATGCCTGGCACATAATATTTTGAGCCTGTGAGTCTGCAAATTGCCCCTCTCCTATGAGCATTTCTACATTATGATCTCCAAACCCTGCAGCTGCGTTTCTTTTAGCGGTTTCTATGCACAGGTCTTGGAATTGCGATTGCAAAACCAAGTATTGTCTGCCACTTAAAACAGCTTTGCATAGACTTTTCCAGTCTGAGGGGGTTAAATTAAAGGTGTTAAGGGCCTCTAGCATGCTCAGCATGAAAGGAGCTTGTGGTCCTTATGTCATTACTGCCTGTTTGAGATTTTTTATTGTTTTGAAATCTATTGAGAGGTAGGCCCTCTGTCCATCAATTTTAAATACTGGCAGTTCCCAATTTATCTGTGAGTTACCCTCGAGAGCATATAAGCACTCAGAAAGACTTTTTATTTCTGTTCCTAGGGTATGCAAATGCCTAGTAATACCCTTCATGTTTTCTGTAATGGATTCCACCCATGGGGGAGTAGAGGACACGAGTGGTTCCTCTACTTGACGGTCCTTTTTCTTGGTCTTTTTTAGTTTCTTTTTCCTCATTTTCTCAGGATCACTTTTAGTAGATTCCTCACTACTGCTAATTTCACTGACAGCAATATCCTGAGTCCCAGGTTCAATAGAGAGCAAGTATCCTTCAGCTATCTCCAATAAATCCCGAATAGCTCTAACAGCTCGGATTTTTGTCATTTTGGGGACACTTCTAATACTCTCCTTACTGGCCTTAGTTGACTCAGTGGAAGCTACGCTTTCATGATCGCCTTCACTTTTTTCTAAATCCTCCTCACTAACGACAGACTCAGCTATATCAAAGAATTCATCAAGAGCCTTGTACACTTGGGTCTTAGTTATTTTCGAACCCATTTTAACTGCTCTGACTAGAGACTCCTACGAGGTTCCTCAGTTCTTACCTGCTGTGCTGAATCCCTGTATGGGCCACCACCTGTAGCTGCCTGAAGCGATTGCCGCTTGGAGTAACGACGCCGCAGGAACAAGTTCAGAGGCAGACTAAAAACAAACAGGCTTTTTATTCTGGTAGCTTTTCTCTCTGGCTAACAACAACTTCCACATGCACCACACACCACCAACATGGTGCCGACCCAATCTGCTAAGTCACGGCTCAAGTCTCTCGAGATCCCGGGCCAAGTCCCGCAAGACCACGGAAGGTGGCAATGCCCGACCATGGCCCGCAGCCAACTGCAATCTCAGCCATCTCCCCAAACAGGGCTCCTGCAGAGATGTCTATATTTATCTATAAAATGGCACGGCAAACCGTTATTTGTCCAAAGTTGAGTGGGATAAAGGTCATTCAAATAGACAAAACTGAACAGTAAATAACATTCTAACATCCATGAGAGAATTATATAACTGTGCTCAAATAGGTTTTATAGTCATAAGGAAGATTTCAGGAAGAGCCCTGTATATTTTTCCATGGCAAGAATTGTTCTCAGACCAAAGGCTTTCTGCTACAAACACATGTGACTCTGCTTCTGGGTTATGTGTGACCATATGAGCATTCTGCTTGAAAGGGCAGAGTTAGGCTAGAAGCATTGGGAAATTAATGTCCCTGTGAAAATCCTTGGGTCAGTAATTGTGCAATAATTGCCAAGCAGGGGGTATTACCACCCGTACATCCTTGTCTATTGGGAAGGACAACTCTGGGGTCTTTTCTCTATGTTCTCACTGAGGTCCTCAGTAGGCTTTGAGCTCCCATTTCCTGCAGTAGTAATCTTGCCAATAAAACACACTGAATTAGCTTTCTCCTATTCCTTATTCCCTTATGATGTCTCCTATAGTCACCTCTCAAATAAACTACTAGCACTTAGACTTTGTCTCAAGATATGACTTAGAGGATACCAACAGCAATGGATTGAATGTTTGTGTACCTCCAAAGTGCATATGTCAAAATTCTAACCTCAAACACAATAGTCTAAGGTGGTATGATTTTGGGGAAATAATTAGGCTTTGAGGGCAGAGTTCTTTTTTTATTTATTTATTTTTTATTTTTTGGTTCTGGAGATTGAACTCAGGGGCACTCGACCACTGAGCCACATTCCCAGCCCTTTTTTGTATTTTTTATTAGAGACAGGGTCTCACTGAGTTGCTAAGCACCTTGCCATTGCTGAGGCTGGCTTTGAACTCATGATCCTCCTGCCTCAGCCTTCCAAATGCTGGGATTACAGGCGTGCGCCCCTGTACACAGTGAGGGCAGAGTTCTTACAAATGAGATTAGTACCCTCACAAAAGGGACCCCAGAGAGCTCTCTTGCTCCCATTCTACCATGTCAGAACACAATAAATCATCAGTCTGCAACTAAGAAGAGGTCCTTACAAGTACCCAACTATGCTAGCAACCTGACCTCAGATTTCTAGCCTCTATAACTGTAAGATATAAATTTCTGTTGTTTATAAGCCTCCCAGTCTATGATGCACTATTATAGCAACATGTATTGATTAGGATACCAACCTGAGACACTCTTGAAAATTGCCATTTGAAAACAAAATGGACAACTCTCCTTTCTATAAAACCAATGGCTGGATGGGCTCTGGATATATTGTCTTAGTTTATGTGCGGTGGCCCTTGCTGTTCATTTTATCATGTTCCTAGAATGCAAAGGAATTTGCACTGTACATAAAGACTCAGAACAACTGAATCAATAGGGGAATAGGAATATCTACTTAAAATAGTTATAAGTATTTAATAAAATAAAAATAAAGATGAAAACCATGAACCTCAATAATCACTGAGTAAAATTACATACCAAATTGAAAAATGGCAGTAGGTAGGTAGATGTGGAATGAGGGATCATAACCTCTTAAAACTTTCAGGAAGATTGAACCAGTGCTTTCTAACACTTTCTACAAATTTCCCCCAAACAACCTCAGATGCTCAGAATCTTTCTATTCTTTTTATAGCCACATTCAGAATAGCAGCTATACTCAAAAAAAAAAAAAAAAAAAAAAGCAGACACTCAATACAAGTTTAATATTAATAATGTATTGATGATGGTATTTTTCCAGTGGAAAATAAATATTGCTAAAATTAAGGACTTATCCAGCATTTCCAACTTTTAAAATGTCCTGTTATCTTTATTTATTCAATGTTACAATTTTGATTGCTGCAGTAACAGACAAATTGAACATACTATTAAATGACATAAGGGTACCACAAGGTCCCTGGGATACATTAGTGACATACTTATAATTCCCACATAATGTGGTGAAATATCTGGATTGAAAAAATTACTTGATGATCACATAATCTAACATACAAGGTTAATTTTAGGAACCCACTTTTAAGCCTTATCTTCAATCCTACTGGATTGTTAAAACACATGATGGAAACTTTACAGAAAGTTTAAAAGCCATAGAGTTAATAAGCTGTCCAAAAGTTTTCCTAGGATAAAAAGACTAGTGAGCCCTGAACAGATCTTTTCTGTAAATGATCCCTGACCCAAAATAAAAAGTATGCAAAAATGTAAAAATATGACAGAGCATGGCATATCCAGGGACCAATAAGCAGTGACTGGAGCTCAGGATATATGGGCAGGGGAGTGACAGAAAATGAGAATAAATGTAGATGGAACAAAAAGCCTAATCATGATTCACATTATTAGATTAGTAACTACATAGAAGGGGTAAGAAGGTGAGCTCAAACTTGCATGCATTAACTTTAGGTAAATATAAGATACATGTTTTGACATGACCAGGTAGCTTGTGGATATAGTCCTACAAAACTCACAACAGGGATTAGATTTTGATATTAAATTTGTGTCTCATTCATGATTTTTTTTATAATGGGGTTAATTTTGACTTAACTATGTCATGCATGGAATATAATTTGCTCCATTTTGGTCCCTAATACTTCGTCTTTCCCTCCCCTCCTCCCTCTCCCTTTTCCCCTTCCTCTACTTTGCTAGTCTTCCTTCTATTTAATTATTTTTAATTGGTGCTTTTATAGATGTACATAAAGGTGAAATTCTCTGTAGTATATAAATACATATTGGTAGCATAATTTGATGATTTTTTTTAAATTCGAAGTTGTTGTATTTGTAATAGTAGTATGCATTACAACTCATAATAAACACATAGAGCATCTTTTTACATAACACTGTTCATATACAAAGTATATTCGTACTATTCAAGTCTTCAATCATGCATTTAGGATAATGATATCCATCTTATTCTACCACCTTTTCTTTTTTTTCCCCTCCATCCCCCCTTGCTGCCTCCCTTCCCCTCCCTCTCCTTTGACCATTCTGTTGTTCCTCTAATCCTCCTATGTACCCCGACATCCAACACCACTGTGAATCTGCCTCCTTATATAAGAAAAAACATTCGGTATTTGGATTTCTGAGATTGACTAACTTCACTTAGCATTATATTCTCCAACTTCATCCATTTACTTGCGAATGCCATTATTTTATTTTCTTTTATTGCTGAGTAAGTTCCATTGTGCGTATATACCACATTTTCTTAATCCACTCATCTACTGAGGGACATCTAAATTGGGTCCACAACCTAGCTATTGTGAATTGTGCTGCTATAAACATTGAAGTGGCTCTGTCACTGTAATATGCTGTTTTTAAGTCCTTTGGGAATAGACCCAGGAGTGGGATGGCTGGGTCATAGGGTGGTTCCATTCCCAGTTTTCCAAGAAATCTCCATACTGCTTTCCATAACAGTTGCACCATTTTGCAGTCCCACCACCAATGTATGAATGTGCCTTTTTCCCCACATCCTCTCCAACATTTATTGTTGTCTGAGTTCTTAATAGCTGCCATTCTGACTGGAGTGAAATGAAATCTTAGAGTAGTTTTGATTTGCATTTCTCTAATTGCCAGCAATGTTGAGCATTTTTTCATGTATTTTTTGATTTATTGTGTATCTTCTTTTGAGAAGTGTCTTTTCAATTCCTTAGCCCATTTGTTGATTGGTTTATTTGTTTTTTTGGTGTTAAGATTTTTGAGTTCTTTATATATTCTAGAAATTAGTGCTCTGTCTGATGTGCATGTATTAAATAATTTGTTCCCAGTTAGTTGGTTCTCTATTCACCTTACTGATTGTTTCTTTTGCTGAGAAGAAGCTTTTTAATTTGAATCTATCCCATTCATTGATTCTTGATATTAATTCTTGTGCTACAAGATTCTTATTAAGGAACTTGGGGCCTAATCCGACATGTTGGAAATTTGAGCTTACTTTTTCTTCTATTAGGTATATTGTCTCTGGACTAATTCCTAGGTCTTTGATCCACTTTGAATTGAATTTTGTGCATGGTGAGAGATAAAGGTTTAATTTCATTTTGTTGCATATGGATTTCCAGTTTTCCCAGCACCATATGTTGAAGAGGCTATCCTTTCTCCACTGTACATTTTTGTTGCCTTTGTCTAATAAAAGATAGCTGAAATTATATGTATTAGTCTCTGTGTCCCCAATTCTGTACCATTGGTCTACCCATCTGTTTTGGTGCCAATACCATGCTGTTTTTGTTACTATTGCTCTATAGTATAATTTAAAGTCTGGTATGGTGATGCCACCTGCTTCCCTTTTCTTGCTAAGGATTGCTTTGGCTATTCTGGATCTTTTATTTTTCCAGATGAATTTTATGACTGCTTTTTCTATTTTTTTTTTTTTTTGAGGAATGTTATTGGGATTTTGATTGGCATTGCATTAAATCTCTATAATGCTTTTTATAGTATGGACATTTTGACAATGTTAGTTCTACCTATCCAAGAACAAGGTAGGTCTTTCCATCTTCTGAGGTCATATATGTATATATATATTTAGTGCTCTATATTATTTGTTATAGAGGTTCTTCCCCTCTTTCATTAAGTTGATTCCCAGATACTTTATTGTTTTTGATGCCATTATAAATGGGGTAGTTTTCATCATTTCCCTTTCAGAGGATTTGTCACTGATGTACAAAAATGCCTTTGACTTATAGGTATTGATTTTGTATCCTGCTACTTTGCCGAATTCATTTACTAGCTGTTAAAGTTTTCTGGTAGAGTTTTTTATGTCTTCTAGCTTTATCATCATTTTATCATCAAATAGTGCTAATTTGAGCTCTTCTTTTCCTATGTGGATCCCTTTAATTTCTTTCATCTGTCCAATTGCTCTAGCCAGAGTTTCAAGTACTATGTTAAATAGCAGTGGTGACAGGGGGCATCCATGTCTTATTCCAGTTTTTAAAGGGAATGCTTTCAATTTTTCTCCATTTAAGATAATGTTAGCTTGGAGCTTTGCATAAATAGCTTTTATGATGTTGAGATATGTTCCTGTTATTCCTGGTTTTTCTAGTGTTTTGATCATAAAGGCGTGTTGCATTTTGTCGAATGCTTTTTCTGCATCTATTGAGGTGATCATATGGTTCTTATCTTTGAGTCTATTGATGTGATGTATTATATTTATTGATTTCCGAATGTTGAACCAACCTTGCATCCCTGGGATAAACCCCACTTGATCTTGGTGCACTATCTTTTTGATATGTTTTTGTATTCGATTTGCCATAATTTTGTTGAGGATTTTTGCATCTATGTTCATTAAAGATATTGGCCTAAAGTTTTCTTTTTTGGCTGTGTCTTTGCCTGGCTTTGGAATTAATGTAATATTGGCCTCATAGAAAGTGTCTGGGAGAGCTCATTCTTTTACTATTTCTTTAAATAAGTTGAAGAGCTTTGGTATTAGTTCTTCTTTGAAGGTCTTGTAGTACTTGGCTGTGAACCCATCTGGACCTGGACTTTCTCTTAATGGGCTTTTTGATGGCATATTCTATTTCCTTGATTGAAATTGATCTATTTAAGTTATGTATAGCCTCCCGTTTTAGTTTGGGCAATTCGTATGATTGTAGAAATCTGTCGATGCATTCAGTATTTTGTATTTTATTAGAGTACATGTTTTCAAAGTAACTTCTAATTATCTTCTATATACCTGAGGTGTTTGTTGTGATATTTCCTTTTTCATCAGGGATGTTATTAATTTGAGTTTTTTCTCTTATTTTTTTGTTAGCGTTGCTAAGGGTCTGTCAATTTCATTTATTATTTCAAAGAACCAACTTTTAGTTTTGTCAATTCTTTGAATTGTTTCTTTATTCTCAATTTCATTAATTTCAGCTCTGATTATAATTATTTCCTGTCTTCTACTACTCTTAGTGTTGATTTGTTCCTCTTTTTCTAGTGCTTTGAGGTGTGATGTTAAGTCATTTATTTGTTGTTTTTTTTTTTTTTTTTTCTTTTAAGGAATGATCTCAGTGCAATGAATTTTCCTCTTACTATTGCCTTCATAGTGTTCCAGAGATTTCTATACGATGCATCTGCATTTTCATTTACCTCTATGAATTTTTTAATCTCCTCCTTGATGTATTCTTCAACCCCTTGTTCACTCAGTCGCATGTTATTTAGCTTCCAGTTGTTAGAATAGTTTTTGTTTTTTTCTTGTTTTGTCATTGATTTCCAATTTCATACTATTATGGTCTGATAGAATGCAGGGTAGTATCTCTACTTTTTTATATTTGCTGAGATTTGCCTTTTGGCATAATATATGGTCTATTTTGGAGAAGGAGCCATTTGCTGGTGATAAGTAAGTGTATTCACTCACTGAGGGATGAAATATTCTGTATATGTCCGTTAGGCCTAAGTTATTAATTGTTCTAATGAGTCCTACAACTTCTTTATTTAGCTTTTGTTTAGATGATCTATCCATTGGTGAGAGTGGTGTGTTGAAGTCCGTAGAATAATTGTGTTGTGGTCCATTTTACTCTTGAACTTGAGAAGAGTTTGTTGAATGAATGTAGGTGCTCCATTATTTGGGGCATATAGATTTATGATTGTTATATCCTGTTGATGAATGGTTCCCTTAAGTAGTAAGAAATAGCCATCTTTGTCCCTTTTGATTAGCTTTGGCTTGAAGTCTACCTTATTTGATATGAGAATGGAAACCCCTGCATGCTTCCACAGCCCATGTGAGTGATAAGACTTTTCCCATCCTTTCACTTTCATTCTATTGATGTCTTTTTCTATGAGGTGGGTTTCTTGGAGACAGCAAATTGTCGGGTTGTTTTTTTTTTTTTTTTTAATCCAGTCTGACAATCTGTGTCTTCTGAATGGCGAGTTTAGGCCATTAACATTCAGGGTTATTACTGAGATGTGATTCCTTTTCCCATCCATTTTTATTTGTTTATGGTATTTATCTTGATTTGTTTTCATCTCTGGTTGGTATTTCCTTTAGTTTAATATCTCCCTTTGTTGATTTTCATTATTATTTTTCTTTTCTTCTTTGTGGAGTATTTTTCCCAGGAAGTTCAGAAGTGCTGGCTTTCGAGTTCTGAAATTTAACTTTTGTTTGTCGTGGAAAGTTTTTTATTTCATCTTCAAATCTAAAGCACAATTTTGCTGGATATGATTTGTGGTTGACATCCCTTTTCTTTCAGAGCTTGAAATATGCTATTCCAGGATCTTCTAGCTTTTAAAATCTGAGTTGAAAAATCTGAACATAGTCTGATTGGTTTCTGCCTATATGTAATCTGCTTCCTTTCTCTTGCGACTTTTAATATTCTCTCCTTGGTCAGTATATTAGGCAATTTCATTATAATGTGCCTTAGTGTAGATCTGTTGTGATTTTGTATGTTTGGTGTTCGGTAAGCCTCTTGCACTTAGTTTTCCCATTCATTCCTCAAGTTTGGAAAATTTTCTGCTGTTATTTCATTGAATACATTACTCATTTCTTTGGCTTGGAACTCTGCACCTTCCTCCACCCAAATCACTCTTATATTTGGTCTTTTTATGTTGTCACATATTTCTTGACTGTCCTGATCTTGATTTTTTACAATTTTTGCTGTGTAATCTACATTTTTCTCCAGGGTATATATTTTGTCTTCGTTATCTGTGGTCCTTTTTTCCAAGTGGTCTAATCTGTTGGTGATGTTTTCAATTGAACATTTAGTTTGCTTTATTGCTTCTTTCATTTCCAGAATATCTGTTTGGTTTCTCTTTAGAACCTCTATCTCCCTACTGAAGTAATCTTTTTCTTCCTGTATTTGTTTTTGGAGATCTTTGTCAAAATGATCTTTTAGCTCCTGTATTTTGCTCCCTTATATCATTTTTGAGCTTATTCTTAAGTTCCATAAACATTTGGAATATGTAATTTCTGAATTCCATCTCTGGCATTTGACCAACTGTGCTTGCCATGGAATCTTCTGAGTAGATACATTGATTTGTTTGAGTCACTTTCTTCCCTTGTTTCTTCATATTGCTTGTGTGATTTTTCTTCTAGCACTGTGGAACCTTGACTATTTTGTTTTTACCTTAAATCCTTATGATGCTCCTGTAGTACAATGCTATCAGATCCCCTTATAAATACTTGACACTTTAAAACCAAACACTTACTATTCAGATAATCCCAGTTTGATCACAATGTACAGATTTAGTTAACTCAGATATTATCTCCAATTTACTCTGTATGTTTGTGATGGGTTTTATAGTTTCAAGTGTTGGACACAGAGGTGATAAGTTTAGGAAGAAGGAAGTGAGGGTATTGGGTCGATCTTTCTTAGGAAGTGTGAAAAGAGAATTCTATGGAAGTGGTTTAATATCATAAGATGAGAGGGGAAAGAGAGTAAGCGGTTTAGTGGAAAGACCGATGTATATATAAGCCAAACTTATGCAACCGTTGAGAGAAGAAAAAAAATAAGTTGGCAAAGCAAGAAAAGAAGAAGAAGAAAGAGGAAAAAAAGAGAGAGAGAGATGACAAAGAAGTAGGGATTAGTGTAAAATAGAGGAAAGAGAAAGTGAGAAAAAAAAGAGAGAGAGAGAGAGAGAATAAATTATATATAACACTGCTTTGGTGTATAATTTAGTTGTCCCAGTTCTAGAAATCCCAATTTCTGCATATAACTTGTTTTCACCTCTGTTGGGAATGCAATGGCAGAGTGTAAATAAAAAAGATGAGGGAAGAAGAAAGGTGACCAAAGTGAGAATGAAGAAAAGAAAGAAAGAAAAGAGGAATAAAAGCAAACAAACAAACAAACACACAATCAAACCACCACCACAACAAAACTAAAGTCGAACTGAGGAACAAATCTCAGGAACAGATCTCAGTCAAACAGCGCCCTGTGAAGTCTTTCTTTTTTTCCCTTCCAGTTTAAGCCAGTTGTCCTGGATCACATCCAGGCAGTTACAAAGAACTTGGGAAGCTTGCAGATTGGGGCATGTTCTCCTGCTGTCCTGCTGTGGGATCACCTTTCCCTGCTTGGCGGTCTGGGAAAGTCTGCTGGTGGGGGGCCTACCTGGGCACCTTGCAGGCCGAGGCTTTTTTCACTGGGGTCCTGTGCTGGGATCGCCTCTCTGTGGATGGCAGGCTGGGAAAGTCTGCCGGTGGGGGCCTAGCTCTCATTAATTCTTGATACTAATTCTTGTGCTACAGGATTCTTATTAAGGAACTTGGGGACTAATCTGACATTTTGGAAATTTGAGCTTACTTTTTCTTCTATTAGGTGTATTGTCTCTGGACTAATTCCTAGTTCTTTGATCCCCTTTGAATTGAATTTTGTGCAAGGTGAGAGATTAGGGCTTAATTTCATTTTGTTGCATATGGTTTTCTGGTTTTCACAGTACCATTTGTTGAAGAAGCTATCCTTTCTCCACTGTACATTTTTGGTGCCTTTGTCTAATATAAGATAGCTGAAATTATATGTATTAGTCTCTGTATCCTCAATTCTGTACCCTTCGTCTACCAGTCTGTTTTGGTGCCAATACCATGCTGTTTTTGTTACTATTGCTCTATAGTATAATTTAAAGTTTGGTATGGTGATGCCACCTGCTTCACTTTTCTTGTTAAGGATTGCTTTAGCTATTCTGGGTCTCTTATTTTTCCAGATGAATTTCATGACTGCTTTTTCTATTTCTTTGAGGAATGTCATTGGGATTTTGATTGGCATTGCATTACATCTGTATAATGCTTTTGGTGGTATGGACATTTTGACAATATTAATTCTGCCTATCCAAGAACAATGTAGGTCTTTTCATCTTTTGTGGTTTTCTATAATTTTTTTCTTTAGTCTTCTATAGTTTTTTGTTATAGAGGTCTTTCACCTCTTTCAGTAAGTTGATTCCCAGGTTTTTTTTTTTTTTTTTTTCAAGATATTGTAAATGGGTTAGTTTTCATCATTTTCCTTTCAGAGGAATTGTCACTGATGTACAAAAATGCCTTTGACTTATGGGTATTGATTTTGTATCCTGCTACTTTGCCAAATTCATTTATTAGTTGTAAAAGTTTTCTGGTAGAGTTTTTTGGGTCTTCTGGGTATATTATCATGTTATCAGCAAATAGTGCTAATTTGAGCTCTTCTTTTCCTATCTGGATCCTTTTATTTTCTTTCGACTTTCTAATTGCTCTGACCAGAGTTTCAAGTACTATGTTAAATAACAGTGGTGAAAGGGGACATCCCTGTCTTGTTCCAGTTTTTAGAGGGAATGTTTTCAATTTTTCTCCATTTAAGATAATGTTAGCCTGGGGCTTGGCATAAATAGGTTTTATAATGTTGAGATATGTTCCTGTTCTTCCTCGTTTTTCTAGTGTTTTGAACATAAAGAGGTGTTGTATTTTGTCGATTGCTTTTTCTGTGTCTATTGAGATGATCATATAGTTTTTATCTTTAAGTCTATTGATGTGATGTATTATGTTTATTGATTTTCGTATGTTGAACCAACCTTGCATCCCTGGGATAAACCCACTTGATTGTGGTGCACTATCTTTTTGATATGTTTTTGTATTCGATTTGCCATAATTTTGTTGAGGATTTTTGCATCTATGTTCATTAAAGATATTGGCCTGAAGTTTTCTTTTTTCTTTTTTGCCTGTGTCTTTGCCTGGCTTTGGAATTAATGTAATATTGGCCTCATAGAAAGAGTCTGGAAGAGCTCCCCTTTTTTCTATTTCTTTAAATAAGTTAAAGAGCATGGGTATTAGTTCTTCTTTGAAGGTCTTATAGAACTCGGCTGTAAATCCATCAGGTCCTGGGCTTTTCTACTTGGTAGCTTTTTGATGGCATCTTCTCTTTCCTCTCTTGAAATTGATCTGTTTAAATTGTGCATAGCCTCCACTTCCAGTTTGGGCAATTCATATGACTCTAGAAATCTGTCAATGCTTTCCTTATTTTCTATTTTATTAGAGTAAAAGTTTTCAAAGTAATTT
This sequence comes from Tamias sibiricus, assembly GCA_025594165.1. NCBI lineage: Eukaryota > Metazoa > Chordata > Mammalia > Rodentia > Sciuridae > Tamias > Tamias sibiricus. The sequence continues at coordinate 52,927,664 of CM046667.1, read as the reverse complement.
CTAATTATCTTCTGTATATCTGAGGTGTTTGTTGTGATATGCATCGTATAGGAATCTCTGGGACACTATGAAGGCAGTAGTAAGAGGAAAATTCATTGCTCTGAGTTCATTCCTTAAAAAAACAAAAAACAAAACAAAACAAAAAAAAACTAGCAAATAAATGACTTAACATCACACCTCAAAGCACTAGAAAAAGAAGAACTGATCAACACTAAGAGCAGTAGAAGACAGGAAATAATTAAAATCAGAGCTGAAATTAATGAATTTGAGACTAAAGGAACAATTAAAAGAATTGACAAAACTAATAGTTTGTTTTTTGAAAAAATAAATAAAATTGACAGACCCTTAGCTATGCTAAGAAGAAGAGAAAAAATTCAAATTACTAACATCCATCATGAAAAAGGAAATACAACATTTTCTTTATCCATTCATCTGTTGACAAGCATGTGGGCTGGTTCCATATCTTGACTTTTGAATTGCACTGCTATAAACATTGATGTGCCTGTGGTTAGCAAAAAGCAGGACTAAACTGGGCATAGTTGTACATACGTATAATGCCAGAGATTTGCGAGGCTTAGGCAGGAATATCATAAATTTGTGGCCATCCTCAATAACTTAGTGAGACCCTATATCAATAATAAAAACTAAAAAGGACTGTAGCTGTAGCTCAGACCCTAGGTTCAATTCCAAGTACAAAAAAGAGGCAGGACAACACATGACAATACTTACAAAAAGTTTATAAAGCCATGGTTCTCAAACTCTAGTGTGCATTATAGTTATCTGACTTGATTGCTGAAAATGCTGATATAAGCTTCACTATACCTCATGCTGTATATTTGGGGTCAGATGCAAGAAGCAATATTCTAACAAGTGTTCACAGTAACTCCAATGTTCACATGTTAAGATAAAACATTGAATAAAAAGGGTGCAGGGATACAACTCTGTAAAGCTAGCATTGAAATAGCAGCAAGCATAAAGAAAGAGAGATGGACTACACTGAGAGAAACTGGTTAGAGAGAGAAATATCTAGATCCTGCTCCTGAGATGTGGGTATATACGACAGGGATCCTGACCCCAGTCACCCAACTGTAGGAAGGCACAGGTCCTGGAGAACATACTAGACCTGTGGGGTCATTAACCCTGGGAAGGAAAGGGCAAAGTGTTATTGTAAGAAGCTGGAGGAAAACATTTAATTCAATCCAATCTCCCTATAAACACATTATTAAAATTTATTTGAATAAAAAAGTGGCATTTATTTAAGGTATTCTATCAGAAGTATTTTAAGTTTTGCTTGTGGAAACTTTTGTTAGTCTGTTTGTTTTTTAAAAAGTGGTTTTTGTTCTTACTGTCAAATTATGTATATACTTTTGCTATGTATATAATTTTGGGTTCAACATTGCTTTTCCCCTTGGTGTTTTGAAGCTACTTTCCCTATTTGATGACTTCTCTTGTTGATAATGAAAAATCTATTTTATATCAAATCGTTAACTTTTAGGTTAATTAACATGTTTAGCTTTTACTCTTTTTTTCTTTTATTATTGATTTTCTGAAATTCCTCTATTATGTATCTAGCTATGGATCTGTTGTGTTGTTATTATCTTATTATTATTACTCTGCTTTATTCTCAAAGTGTTCTGTTAATTTAAAAATTTATGCCTCTCTTCCATGTCAGAAGATTCTCAGCTTCTTATCAAATATTCCTTCCCTGTTATTGCCTGTATATTTGTATGCTAGAGCAGATGTTTTGAGATTAGTCACTCAAGTTAAATGTAAAGGATCTGAAAAGATGATTCAAGAATCTTTACTGCTTGTGCATGTATTTTACCTTTTTTATCTCTTTACTGTGTGGTGGGTGAAGGGACAAGCGCTATCTCCCAACTCAGTAATGTACTCATATAGTGTGTTCGGTTTAGAGTTTATCTGATCCATTAATATTATTTTCTTTTTAACATACTTTTTGCTTCTCATATTTTAATTTCTTTTTCATACTCACCTTTATTATGCATGTAACTTCTTATTTAATATTCTCTTAATCTTTTGTGACTGTTTTGTTCTCATGACTTGAGTTTCCCAACCATGGTTCTTTAAAAACTATCTGTCAAACTATTTCATAAAATTAACATCATCAGGCAATAATTCCTATTCTTATGTTTATTTTTGTGGCTATCTTTCTTAGCATTAAATTTCTTGGTGCATTTTGGAATCATAGATGATGGATTTATTTAAGAAGGACATATGTTTTATTTTGCATTGTTTTCTTCTTGACACTTGTCTCATTCTTTCCTGACAAGAAGTTATAAAGCTAATCCCCCACACATCCTCCTGGCACCCTTGATTGCAAAGCAGCTTTCATAATGAAGGCTTAAGATTCCTGCCTATAGGGATATGAAAGTTGTACAGAAATGGTTAGCAATGGCGGGTATCCCTGTCCTGAGGCTATGCCAATATCCTCAGGCTCACATTGCCTAGCAGCTCCATATAAGTGTAGCCTCAGGCAATAGTTGTCAGTATTTTTCCCCTTGCTTTTATGAATCATAGCTTCTGGGTATAAGCAGTGAGACCAAGTCCATTTCCCCATTACACATGGAAGAACTCTAGTCCTTCTTACCCCACGGAGGTGAAGTTGCCTGCTTTGGAATATGAAATTTCAGCTCCATTAACCACACCCACTTTCTATTTTGTCTCTAGTCTATGAAGATTCTTATCTTGTCTACGTTTGTTTGATTATTTTTATAATTTATCCACCATTCCTAAGTTTGAAGAGCCAAAGAGTGTATACGAAAGAAGAAATATATCGTGCTATGTTTATCAGAATCTCCATGTTAATTTGTAACCATACATTCCATCAGAGTTTTGTCAAATGAGTTAATAAAGAAAATCCATCTCCTTCCTAGTAGAAATGGAACTTAAAGTATAAGTTATAATCAGTTACTAAAGTTCTTTTTGCTCTTGTTCAGGAGGTGCTTAGCATATAAAGAGATATGTAAAACTTGGCAATTAAATCAACTAGTTCAGGATACTGGAACTGATTCATTTTCATCAGCTGTCCCAGAGAAAAGCCTTGGTGTCTATATCTCAAGATTAGTTAAATAAATATTATGCCATTTTCTTCCAGACTTAACAGAATCTCAGTGAATATAAAGTTGTTAGATCTTTATATTTATACTTATAATTGAGCATGTTCCTGAGTAAATCTGTTTTGAAGTCTTAAATATTGTGTTTTATAGAGCTTTGAAGATTGAGGACCTTATTTTAAATTATAGGTACAAGGAGATAATTCATCTCTCACTTCATTAATCTAAAGAAGTACATTAGCCAGTGATGTAAATTGTGAGTAAGGCTGTGTTCTTACGCTTAGATGGATTAACAATTAGACAAATGAATTAAGACTATATAGATGGATTAATTCACTCTCCTAGACCTCAATTGAGAAGATTCACTAATATGGTCACTGATCATGGGTGGGAAACATATCTCCAGGAAGCCGGCAGGACTTTATTCCCTTTGTGTTCCAATCTGTCAAGATTCCAAGGAAATGGGTCTTAGCTGGTCTTTTACTGCTTTTGGTCTAAAATCTGGATGAGAACTTTGAGCCATCTTCTCTGATAATTCTTTTTCTCCTGCTCTACCTGGATCAGCTCTTCCTTTAGTGTTTAAACTATATTCACTTTCTGCACCTGACTCAGCTTGGTCTACTTTAGGTTTGAAGCTTTCTCATGGGTCCTATTTCTCTCTCTTACCTTTGTCAACAATTGGCCTCTCCCATTCCCCTCCATCATGCCAGCCCTGAGAATCAAGCACTACACAATTTATGTCCTCCTTTCCTGCCTCACATTGCATGCCAAGAGAAGAAAACCCTTATAGATAAATTTGAAGGCTGATAGATTTTGGTAGTTAATCACAGGAAGTCCAATTGTGAGAATGAGCCAGAAAGTGAAGGAAACAAAGAAAAGAAAGTGTGCTATTAGAAGCTTAGTACTATGGGCAACTGAGGCTCCCTGCTACTTGGGAGCTCTGAAATCCAGGATAAAACATGCCTCAGATTTATCCTGTTTCTTTTCCAGGGACAAAACTGTTCAGCATTTATCCTCCAGTTTCCATGTGTCATTGCTAAGGACTGCTCCCTAAGAACATTAAATGTTTTAGGGTATTAAATCACACATGAGTGAAAGAAAGACATTTGGCAGAAATTTGAAGTGGAGCTGGATTTTCAGGTACTAGGACTTGGATTGTTAAGAAAATACAGGATAAGCACTTCCCTTGTATCCTTTAATACTGATAAGGGGACTATTGACACCTATATAATAGAGAAATAAGGTTATTACCATTACATGTATAGCCTATCAAGGCAGTGGTTTGTTTGTGATACACTAAGAAAGGATTCATCTAAAGTATCTGCTTCATTCATGCCTGGAATTCTCTTTATAGTTGGTGTTATGCATCATCTATTTCAAAAGGCAAATATCACTGGATCACTGGATTCTAGGTTTGTGTCCTCAATGTTCATATTTATCCTCCAAAATGACCAAAAAGCAATTGGATAAAGGACAGAAACCTGGCCTTGGGGAAATTACCATTTTTTGTCCAAGAATTGACCCCAGGATGGGAGAATCTATTTGGGGCTCAATCCTTCAGTTAAGTAAACTTGAGAACTGTGAAATAGGCATGTGTACAGCAGGAAAAATATCAATAATGTCTGACCTCAGAAAGCTAAATAAGGCCAAATTACAGAGCTAGACAAACTAGAGGGGCTGAGATCTGCCTTGATTATTGATGGCATTCTTTTGGTTTGTTAGTATCTCTGTTGGTACTGCTTATCCTTAGGTTTCATGAAGATCCATATGATAAATCTATCCTTTATTCTTAAACTTTAAGCACTCATTCTTTAAACAAGTTTACCAGTTAGAATTCCTTCTTGGTTTAAAGAGGAAGCACATTAATACTGATATATAGGTAAGAGATGGAGTAGGTTGATAGCTTTTGAGGTCAGAATAACTAGGGTAAGGTGGTAAAATATATACCCAGATATAGGCAGAATGAAGACCTATGTGGTGATCTATTTATATATTTGGAAGGATTACTTTTTAGTTGGTATTTGTAGAATCTTCAGCTAAGAGAATCTCAGTGTTAATCATTTATTATATTTTTGCTATTCTTCCTTCTTTCCTTCCTTTTTTTTTGGGGGGGTACTGGGTATTGAAACCAGGGGTACTTAACCACTGAGCCACATCTCAAGCCCTTTTTATTTTGTATTTTGAGGCAGACTAAGTTGCTTATGACCTTGCTAAGTTGCTGAGCCTGGCTTTGAACTCGTGATTCTCTTGCCTCAGTCTCCAAAGACACTGGAATTACCAGCATGTGCCACCACACCTAGTTTTTGCCTCCTATTTCTGTTATAGTTAAAAACACATTTTAATATTCTTTTTAAAATAAACTTTTCAAGAATTTAAGGTAATTATAAGTTCATAGGCAGTGTTAAAAATTTAAAGATAAATTCTATGTACTCTGTTCAATAATAACATCTTGCAAAGTGATAGTACATTATCATAACCAGGATATATATGATGGTACCATCAAAATAGAGAACAATCACAGTTCCTCAAGGATCCCTCCTGTTGCCCTTTTATAACCAAACTTATTTTATTCCCATTCTTGCTCCCTCCTTAATCCCTGACAATCACTAATTCTCCATTTGTACAATTATGTCAATTTGAAAATGTTACATAAATGGAATCATATGGTGTGTGATATTTGTGAGTGGACTTTTATTTCCACTCAGAATAGTTTTCTGAAGGTTCATCAAGGCTACTGTGTGTATCAAATATTAGTTCCTTTTTATTGTTGAATATTATTCCACAGAATGCATATTTCAGATTTTGTGAAACCATTCCCCTGTGGAAGGACACTTGGATTGCTTCTATTTCCTTTTACTACTATATTTAAAACTACTGTGAACATTCATGTATAGATTTTTGTGAACACAAGTTTTTATTCCTCTGCCATCAACATCTAGGAATACAAGTTCTGTATTATATGGTAGTTGCATGTCTGGTTTTGTGAAAACAAGAAAAACTGTCAAACTGTTTTCAGAGTGACTGGGCCATTTTACATTCTCACCAGCAATGTATATGTGATCCAGTTTCTCTATATCCTCATCAACAATGATTGCTGTCACTATTTTTAATTATAGCTATTCTGATAGGAGATACTGATGTCTCATTTTGGTTTTTATTTGACTTTCTGTTATGTTTAAGGATGTTGAGCACCTTTTCACATGCTTATGTGCCCTCTATATATCCTCTTTTTTTAATCTATGAAAAGAGGCTGTATTAGTCATGGGAGCAGAGAATTTCTTTATGTGGCACATGCTTTACTTCTCATAACTGAAGCTTCCTTATAGTTCATTTAGACCAGTCCTGCTTGCCTACTGTACCAGAGGGAGAAATGGTTTAGATTGGCTGAGTAGCATTGGACTTGATGTTCTTGTGTTCATGTAACCTTTCTGTAGTCCTTGGAAGAGGCCAATGTGGTGATATTGTTCATGGATGACAAAAGCTGTTCTGCGGATTAGTCAGACTTAGATATCCATCGTCCAAACTGAATAGAGAAGACTAAATATCAGTATTTTTCATAAGGAATTTGAATAAGCACCCACATTTCTCAGATGTGGTGAGAGATGACCTGCAGAAACCCTCATGGGGCAGGAGAAGCCAGTGCCTTTCAATTCATAGTGAGGCAGTTTGTTGTAGGCAGGAACGTCCATCTGCAACCCTGGGGTTGCCCTGAGCCTGTTAATCAGTCTGCTTTTTGGAAAAAAGAGGGTGCTTCTCATATACTTCAGGACAGGCAGGGCCTTATATATCCCCTTCAGTGAAATGTCTCTTCAGATATTTTACCATTTTCTAATTGTATTGATTTTGTCTGATTGTTCTGTTTGTTTGTTTTTATTTTTCTTATTGAGTTTTGAGAGTCTTAATATATTGCAGATAGGAGTCCTGTGGCCAATATATGGTTTGGTTTGTAGTTGTTTTCTCTACATGTAGCTTGTGTTTTCATCTTCTTAATAGTGTTTCACAGAATAACACATTCTACTTTCAAAGGTATTCAAGTTATTACTATTTTCTTCTCTGGATTGAGTTTTTAGGGTCAAGTCTAGAAACTTTTTGCCTAGTCCTAGACCCTAAATATTTTTCTTTTGCTTTGTTCTGAAAGTCTTACGGTTGTAATTTTCATATTTAAATTTGTGATCCATTTTGAGTTAATTTTTTTATATGGTGTGAAACTAAGCCTGAGGTTTTATTTATATTTTTGACTCTGGGTGTCCAATTGCTCTAGGCTTATTTGTTAGAAAGTATTTTTTTTCCTCCACTGGATTGATTTTGCTTGTTTGTCAGAAATCAAGTGTGCATATTTCTGTGTGTAAATTTGTGGATTCTCTATTTATTGTTCCATTGCTCTATGTGCCTATTCCTCTGCCAACACCTTATAATCTTAATTATTGTAATTATATAATAAATCCTGAAATTGGGCAAATTGAATTCTCTCATTTCATCCTCTTTCTTCGCATTTGTTTTAGCTAGGACATTCCTTTCCTCTCCATGTAAATTTCAGAATAATTTTGTCAATGTCTTCAAATAAATCTTGCTGAGATTTTGACAGGAATTGGGAGATATGCATTTTTGAGATCTTCTGGTGCCATTCCCAAGTCTGGATTATTTCATTCCTGTGGTGTGTATGCTTAAGGACAGATAACTCTGCAAAGGAAATCATTTTTTCCTCTGAGATTAGGGAAAGGGAGAAATTCAGGAGGCGGAGAGAAAGAGGAACAGAAAGAAACATGTACATTTTAAAACTAAGTTGCAATGGCAGAACAGCAAGGGCTGCATTCAAAGCATAAAGTGGACCATTATTTTACACACTCACTCATTCAAGGTAGGAGGTGCTTCTTACTGCTCCATGAAGGATGGATATTCCAATACCCCACCTGGCTTCCACTGATAGCTCTTTGGCATGAAAAAAAGTAGTAATGCCTGATTACTGCTTCTCACATGGCCTCCAGTGACATCATAAAGATGGTGTCATTACAGGTGGGAGATAATGAAGTCTCTTTTGCCCCTCTTCTGATACTAACCCAGTTGGGAGTAACAGGAATACCTGGTTACTATAGACTATAAGTGGACATCCAGGCCCTTCGTGTGGTATCATCTCATTTGACATACCACAGATCCTTATGTAGTATGGTCTCCTTTGACTTACCACAGAACAAGCTATGAATAAAGAAGCCTTGCCCTCCTTCATACCCAGTTCAACTTTGACACCATCTCAGTGAGAAGTTTTGGCTTCTCAGTCTTGGAAGTGTGAGTGTGAAGGTGTAGGTCCCCAATGGCCTCTATTGATGAGGCTGAGGATAGTTTTTCCTCTGGTATTTGGAGTAAAGTAGTTATTATTTAGAAAGTTTTTATCTTCTAGGCTCATATTTTCTTGATCTTTAACTGAAAGTATCAGGCTTTGTCTGTATCAGTTGGTGTTTCAAGACTGCCCATATTTTCAGCTCCATGTCTGAGATGTGAGGCGAAAAGAAAACCTAGGGGACTCATTACTATGTTTGTTGCTTGGATTCTAAGGTCCCTAGCTGGTCTGTCTTTTTTTTTTCCTTTCAAATATATCTGTACATCTTTTTTTTTTTTTTTTTAAGGATTTCAGTTTTACTTGGTGAAAGCAATATAAAAATGTACATCCACCCATCTTTTAAGAAAAAGAAGTTTATTTTCATAAATATTAAGTTAATTCAGAAAAAAATAAGATGTATGCTTTCAGGATCCTTGTTGTACATTTATCTCAAAATCCAAAATGATAAATGAGCTATTAACCTCTCTACTACACACTGTATGGGAGCTGACTTTCAGAATTATTCACAGACACCTTCTGGATTTTTCTGTTATATATCTCTATCCTTGAAATTCTAAAATGTAGGAGCCTAAGTTTAAGCCCAGTGGAATCAAGGTGAAGGATACTCTGAAGTGAGGAGCTTCTGATACCAGCTTCTCTAAGATTCTTTAGCATTTAGGCTAGGCCACTGTTCAGGTTCAGTTTTGCCCCTGTCTCATCACAGGCTTAGGCAACCTGAACTAGCATTTACCATTATCTTAGTATAATAGCTCCAGGCAATTATACTTAAATTATTATTATAACTTTGAAAAATATATTAGTTTAGTTTTCTTAGAAATCATTTCATCTTTCCTAATCATACATTTATTCACTGAAGTAAAATAACCAAGTGCTTTGAATAAATGAAACCCAGATCAAGTGTAATATCTATAATTCTTTAAAAAGCCCCAATTTGGCCTCTGTATTTTCTCTTTGCATTTTCTCTGCAGTGCCTTCTTGCCCTGAAATAAATGACTGAAGAGTATCTTATTGCTGCCACAAATCATAATTTGTTGAATGTTAACTCCTTTTAAAGTAACCTTGAAAAAAACATCTAATTCATAAAAGATAAATCGTAAATGAATCCAACTCATTTTCTGGCTCTACACTTCCAGTGACATAAAAAGTCTTCTGTAGTTTACCTTGTTTCAACCGTTGTAACACTGAGGGTGGCACTTGGCTTACGATAGTATATTTTAATTAATAAAATGTCAAGGCTATGATGTGAGATCCAGATACTCCTCCAGAGAAAAATGATACACAAGAATGTCCTCTGGTGTAAAAATTAACTCCAGGAAATGAGGTTTTCCCCATATCAAATATCAAAAAAAAGCAATGCTAAAAAAGCATTCTAAAGTATCCAAAGACAAATAAGACTTGTGACTTCAGTTTCATTCCTAGGAAATAATTCCCTGTGTGATTTTGCATCTGAGAAAACTGCTCACAGAAGTCTGTGCAGATTAAGCAAAAGCAAAAATACAACATCTCAACAAATGTCTTAGTGACAAGAATCCCCTCAAGGTCCAGAGAACCTTCCTATGTATGCCTCTGTAGGATAGTCCATTGAAGGCAGAAAATAGTCCCTATTAGAGTATAGCTGGAAAATGGAAGCTGTACCTTTTTATTCTGGGTCTACATATTATTTATGTGAAACAATGATAGAGTATGTGTGAAAAAAAGATATGCATAAATATGTATGCTGTTAATTGTTTTTAAGTTATTAACTTGTTAATTTACATGCCTGAGAATGAAATTGTGGGTCACTTCCATGTGGCATTTTATAATTCAAAACAATGGTAGTCAATCCACATTTAAGTATCACTGGATCTGGAGCACAGCATTTAAAATATATTGCCCATGATGAATCTTCAGGAACATGATCTGGTGACTCAGAAAAGCTTTTATTCTCTAGGACTAGAGTCTCACACTTCAAAATCTACTAGTTCAAAAGTTTTGTTTCTACAGGGTACATTGACAATTTTGGATACATCATCTGATATTTCTATTTTTTAAAAATATCTTTGAATAAGAAAGTGCATTTTCAGTGTAAAGCTTGGTGAAATTTACATTTATAAAACTAGCATCAAGGGGCCGGGGTTGTGGCTTAGTGGTAAAGTGCTTGCCTAGAGTGGTTGAAGCACTGGGTTCAATCCTCAGCACCACATAAAAATAAATAAATAAAAATAAAGGCATTGTGTTCACCTACAACTAAAACAATATGTTAAATAAAAACTAGCATCAACATCAAGATGTAGAACATATCCAACACCCTGGAATACATACTTGTGCCTTCTCCTAGTTAATATTTCCCAACAGAATTGGCTGTTTTAGAACTTGATGTATATATGTATATGGAATTCTAGTTCGTGTTTTGCCTTTCTTTTCTCAATATAATTTATGTGAGATTCATCTATGTATTTACATATATCACTAGTTTGTAGTAGCAGTGTTATATTCCTTTTGGAATATACCCCTTATATTTATGCATTTACCTGTAGGTGAACATTTGTGTTGTTCCCAGGAGGTTTGGAGCTTTAGGTATAAAGCTACCAGGATCATTTTTGTCAATGTGTTTGGTATATATATGTTAAACAAAAATAAATATACATTATATATGTATGCTATATTTATATATAATTTGTGTGTGTGTGTGTGTGTGTGTGTGTGTGTGTGTGTGTGTATAAATTTCTCTTGTGTATATAGCCAGCATTGGAATTACTGGATATTGGGGTATTCATGTTTTAGCTTTGCTAGCTGCTGTCAATTTTACAAAATGGTTTTACCAATTTACCTCCAATCAACAATATGCAACATTTCTAGCTTCTCTATATCCTTGTCAATATTTGCCATTGACAGTCCTTTTATCTATTATTGTCATGGTGATATTTTATTGAAATTTAAATTTACTATTCTGATAACTAAAAATAGCACTTTTTCATATACTAACAATTTCATATACTAACTTTTTTCTTCATGGATCTTAGAATAAACAACTGTCAAATAACAAAAGTATTTAAAAGTATTCATTATTATTCCAAATAGATAAATTTAAAGGGACAAACACACTATCAAAAGTCACTGGACAGGGGTTGGGGTTGTGACTCAGTGGTAGAGCGTGTGCCTAGCACACATGGAGCACTGAGTTTGATCCTCAGCACCACAGAAAAATAAATAAAATAAAGGTATTGTGTCTATCTACAACTGAAAAAAATTTTTTTAAAAAGCCACTGGAAAGTGGTAAGAAAGTATTGTATAAATGCCAAGCTTGATTTCAGGTAGAGCTTCTTTAACCTTTTTTTATGCTAATCTTCATCTATAGTATGATATCTGTCATGACCAATCAAAAGGTTACTTTATAACACTACGTGGATCAGTAATATCTCAAAATAATATAACTGTTAGAAGAATGCAAGTGTTAGGGGTTCACAATAAGATTTCATAAGACATTTTGAATGGCACATTATTTGACAAATGTATAATTTATACTTTTGTATTTCTGAGTTGTAGATCACAACTGCATATGAATAACTCATAAAGCATATAAATGTTAGTATAATGCAGCAAACTATTTAGAGACAAATGCTACTATAAATAACCTTTCATCTAAGTAGCATTTGATAGTTCATTAAACCTCACAATTTGTTGGAAGCACATAGATGACAAACACCATCTACATTTCTGAAAGTAAGAGACAGAGTTTCAGGGAGGCTTAGGTCCTTTATACTTGTATCATAAAGATTGAGATAGGTGGCAATGTCTAAATCCTTGTACCAACTAACTATACTGGGAGTTTGAATAAGAATAGTCAATGGTCAGCAATCAGAAATGATGGGCCACAGTTGAGGTCTTGTTTAAATGCAAAGGCCACACCCAGAAATCTAATCAGTACAAATTTTAATGAGCACCATCAAGGCCTATTACATATGTAAAAGTCCATGAGGCTCAACTTTAAGAACAACTCCTCCAATTAAAAATGTGGAAAAATAATTTTTTTAAATCACATTATGCAACTATAATGCACCAATTAAAAATGTGGAAAATATAAAATTTTTTAAAAAAAGAAAAAGAACAACTCCTTTGTCCAAGAGACGAGAAGGATTAAAACTCAAAGGCCTCAAATGTGAGGTCTTGGTGCTATAATCAGTGCCTGTTTTACACAGATTTTTGACCAATAATTTGAATGCTGTTTTCAATTCCTGTTTTACATACATTTTGCTCAATGCTCCACCCAGAACGATTTAAGCTCTTAAGCTAAACACACCAAAATGGGTTTTTTCTGCTATCAGGCCCTCTCCTGCATGGCAGAAGTATTCTCTTTTCTTGCTCAAATGAATCCTGCTCCCTTTACTCTTCCCTTCTGTTATTGTCTGTGGGTTTTATTCAATAATTTTTCAAGACAAGAACCCAGAAGGAAATTGGCGAAGTGAGGAATCAAGTCTTACTTCGAAACTCGCGTGGTTTCCATTTGACAGTAAATGCAGTAACCTTCACTCTATCAGAAAATTTCAGTCTTTCTGGAATAAATAGAATTTAATCCTCAGTAGTAACTTATATTTTTAATTTTTTTATTATTCTAATTTGTTATACATGTTTGCAGAGTACATTTCATTTCATATTGCATATAAAGAGCACAATTTTTCAAGTTGCTGGTTTTATACAAAGTATTTTTACAACAATTGTGTCTTCATACATGTATTTAGGGTAATCATAGATAACTCCCCCCTCTTTGTTCTACATAAAGCTTTTTCATTCCTCTCATTCCCACTCTCTTGCCTTTATAAGTTAGTATCTTCATATCAAAGAGATCATTTGACCTTTGGTTTTTTGGGATTGTCTAACTTCACTTAGCATTATTTTCTCCAACTCCATCCATTTACCTGCAAATTCCATGATTTCATTCTCTTTTGGTGCTGAGTAGTGTTCCATTGTGTATATATACCAAAGTTCCCCTATCCATTCATCTGCTGATGGGCATCAGGGTTGGTTCCACAATGTAGTTATTGTGAATTGTGCTGCTATAATCATTGATGTGGCTGTGTCCCTGTAGTAAGCTGTTTTTAAGTCCTTTGGGAATAGGCCAAGGAGTGGGATAGCTGGGTCAAATGGTGGTTCCATTCCATGTTTTCCTAGGAATGTCCATACTACTTTCCAGATTGGCTTCACCAATTTGCAGTTCCACCAGCAATGTAAAAGTGTGCCTTTCCCCCCACATCCTCGCCAGCATTTATTGTTGTTTGTTTTTTTTTTGATAGCTGCCATTCTGACTTCTGACTGGAATAAGATGAAATCTTAAAGTTGTTTTGATTTGTATTTCTTCAATTGCTAGAGATGTTGAACATTTTTTCATATATTTGTTGATTGATTGTATATCTTCTTCTGAGAAGCGTCTGTTCAGTTCCTTAGCCCACTTATTGATTGGGTTGTTTCTTTGTTTTTTTTTTTTTTTTTTTTTTTTTTTTTTTTTTTTTTTTTTTTTTTTTTTTTTTTTTTTTTGTGTGTGTGTGTGTAAAGGGTTTTGAGAGCCTTATATATCCTTGAAGTTAATGTTCTGTCTGATGTGAATGTGGTAAAGATTTGCTCCCATTCTGTAGGTTCTCTGTTCACCTCACCTCACCTTGCTGAGAAGAAGCTTTTTAGTTTGAATCCATCCCATTTAATGTTTGGTTTTAGTTCTTGCACTATAGGGGTCTTATTGAGGAAGTTGGGGCCTAATCCATCATGTTGGAGATTTGGGCCGAATTTTTCCGCTATTAGGTGCAAGGGCTTTGGTTTAATTTCTAGGTCCTTGATCCACCTTGAGTTGAGTTTTGTGCATGGAGAGAGATAGAGGTTTAATTTCATTTTATTACATAAAGATTTCCAGTTTTCCCACTACCATTTGTTTAAGAGGCTGTATTTCCTCCAATGTATGTTTTTGGCACCTTTGTCTAATATAAAATAACTGTGGATGTGTGGGTTAGTCTCTGTGTCTTGTCTTCTGTACCATGGGTCTACTGGTCTGTATTGGTGCCAATACCATGCTGTTTAGTTACTACTGCTTTGTAATACAATTTAAGGTCTGGAATAGTAATGCCACAAACTTCACTCTTCTTGCTAAGAATTGCTTTGGCTATTCTGGGTCTCTTATTTTTTTAGATGAATTTCATGATTTCTTTTCCTATTTCTATGAGGAATGATATTGGGATTTTGATTGGGATTACATTGAAATTGTATAGTGCTTTTGGTAGAATAGTCATTTTGACAATATTAGTTCTACCTATCCATGAACAAGGTATAAATCTTTCCATCTTCTAAGATCTTCTTTAATTTCTTTCTTTAGGTGTGCTGTAGTTTTCATTGTACAGGTCTTTCACTTCTTTTATTAGGTTGATTCCTGAAGCTGCCTGTAGCAATTTGCAGTCCGGAACTTCGGCGCCGCGGGAAGAAACCCGGAGACAGGATGGAAATGAAAAGGTTCTTTTATTCTTCTCTCTCTGTCTCCTGTAACTTCTAACACCAGTCATACACACTCACAAGAAACCATGGCACGCAGTCTTACAAGAACCACAACACACACACAATAGTGTTGATCTAGCATGCTTTCTCCCGTGCACAGTCTCACGCGCTCAGGCATAATGGCACCTGGCACCGGCAAGCTTTTTCTCCTGGCGTAGGTCTATTTTGATCCCGCGCCAAGTCCCCCGAGATTCTGGGCTAAGTCCCGCGGGCGAGATTCTGGGCCAAGTCCCGCAAACCATTAGGGCTTCTGCAGATTCCCAAGTTTTTTTTTTTTTTTTTTTTTTAACGTTAAAGTAAATGGGGTTGATTTCCTAGTTTCTCTTTCTGAAGATTTGCTGCTAATGTACAGAAATGCCTTAGATTTATGGGTATTGATTATATATCCAGCCACTTTGCTGAATTCGTTTATTAGACCTAGAAGATTTCTGGTGGAGTTTTTTGAATCTTCTATGTATAGAATCATATTGTCTGCAAATAGTGATAATTTGAGTTCTTCTTTTCCTATCTGTATCCCTTTTATTTCTTTCATCTGTCTGATTGCATTGACTAGGGTTTCAAGAACTATGTTAAATAATAGTGGCGAAAGAGCACGTCCCTGTCTTGTTCCAGTTTTTAGAGGGAATGCTTTCAGCTTTTCTCCATTTAGGATGATGTTGGCCTGGAGCTTAGCATAGATGGCCTTTACAATGTTGTGATATGTTCTTATTATCCCTATTTTTTGTAGCATTTTGAACATGAAGGGGTGCTGTATCTGGTCAAATGCTTTCTCTGCGTCAATTGAGATGATCATATGATTTTTATCTTTGAGTCTATCGATGGGATGAATTACATTTATTAATTTCCTTATGTTGAACCAACCTTGCATTCCTGGAATGAACCCCACTTGATCGTGATGTACTACTTCTTTGATGTGTTTTTGTATTCGATTTGCCAGAATTTTATTGAGGATTTTTGCATCTATATTCATTAGTTATATTGGACTGAAGTTTTCTTTCTTTGATTTGTCTCTGCCTGGTTTTGGAATCAGGGTGATATTGGCCTCATAGAATGAGTCTGGAAGGGGTCCCTCTTTTTCTATTTCATGGAATAGTTTGAGAAGTATTGGTGTCAGTTCTTCTTTGAGGGTCTTGTAGAACTCAGTTGTGTATCCATCTGGACCTGGGCTTTTCTTGGTTGGTAGGTTTTTTATGGCATCCTCTATTTCTTTGCTTCAAATTGATCTATTTAAGTTGTGTATGTCATCCTGATTTAGTTTGGGCATATCCTATATTTCTAGAAATTTGTCAATGTCTTCATTATTTTCTATTTTGTTGGAGTATAGATTTTCAAAATAATTTCTAATTATTTTCTGTATTTCTGTAGTGTCCGTCGTGATGTTTCCTTTTTCATCACATATATTGATAATTTGATTTTTTCCTATTCTTTTCTTAGTTAGAATAGCTAATGGTTTATTGATTTTACTTATTTTTTCAACAAACCAACTTTTGGTTTTGTCGATTTTTTTTAATTGTGTTTTTTGTTTCAATTTCATTGATTTCAGCTCTGATTTTAATTATTTCCTCTCTTCTACTGATTTTGGGGTTAATTTGTTCTTATTTTTGTAGGGATTTTAGGTGTAATGTTAATTCATTTATTTGTTCACCTTTTCTTCTTTGAAGGAATGAACTCCATGAAATGAATTTTCCTCTTAGTACTGCCTTCATAGTGTCCCAGAGATTCCATATGTTGCATTGGTATTCTCATTTACCTCTAATAATTTTTTAATCTCCTTTTTGATGTCTTCTGCAACCCATTATTCATTAAATAGCATATTATTTAGTCTCCACGTGCTGGAGTATATTTTGTTTCTTATTTTATCATTGATTTCTAGTTTCATTCCATTATGATCTGATAGTATGCAGAGTAATATCTCTACTTTTTTATATTTGCTTAGAATTGTTTTATGACATAATATATGATCTATTTTAGAGAATAATTCATGTGCTGCTGAGAAGAAAGTGTACTGACTCATTGATGGATATTATACTCTCTATATATCAGTTGAATCTAAGCTATTGATTGTATTATTGAGTTCTACAGTTTCTTTGTTTAGCTTTTGTTTAGAAGATCTATCCAGTGGCGAAAGTGTTGTGTTAAAGTCACCTAGAATTATCGTGTTGTGGTCTATTTGGTTCTTGAACTTGAGAAGGGTTTATTTGATGAATGTGGATGCTCCATTATTTGGGGCATATAAGTTTGTGACAGTTAAGTTATTTCTTGTTGATGTATGATTCCCTTAAGTAGTATGAAATGTCCTTCCTTATCTCTTTTGATTACCTTTGGCTTGAAGTCTACTTTGTTTGATATGAGGATGGAAACCCCTGCTTGCTTACATAGTCCGTGTGAGTGGTATATTTTTTCCCATCCTTTCACCTTCACTCTGTGGGAGTCTTTTCCTATGAGATGTGTCTCTTGAAGGCAGCATATTGTTGGGTCTTTTTGTTTTAATCCAATCTATCAGCCTATGTCTTTTAATTGGTGAGTTTATGCCGTTAAAGTTCAGGGTTATTATTGAGATATGATTTGTATTACCAGTCATTTTAAATTTTATTTAATTCTATTTTATTTTTGGTATTTAGCTTGACTTGATTTCTCCTATGGTTAGTTTTCCTTTATCGTTGTTCTTCCCTTTGAAGGTTTTCATTATTGTTTTTCAATTCCTCCTCGTGAAATATTTTGCCAAGGATGTTCTGTAGTGCCGTAATTCTTGTAAATTCTTTTAGCTTTTGTTTATCATGAAAGGTTTTTTATTTCATCATCAAATCTAAAGCTTAATTTTGCTGGATATAAGATTCTTGGTTGGCATCCCTTATCTTTTGCAGCCTGGTATATATTGTTTCAGGCTCTCCTTGCTTTGAGAGTCTGGGTTGAAAAATCTGCTGTGATGCGAATTGGTTTTCTTCGATAGGTGATCTGATTTTTCTCTCTTATGGCCTTTAAAATTCTATCCTTATTTTGTATGCTAGACATTTTCATTATAATGTGCGTTGGGGTAGATCTGTTGTAATTTTGTACATTTGGTGTCCTATATGCTTCTTGTATTTGGTTTTCAAATTCATTCTTCTTGTTTGGGTAATTTTCTGATATTATTTCATTAAAGAGGTTTTACATTTCTTTGGATTGATTCTCTGCACCTTCCTCAATTTCAATAAATCTTATATTCAGTCTTTTTATGGTGTTCCATAATTCTTGGATATTTTTTAATGGTTTCTTACCATCTTCACTGTGTGGTCAAGTTTATTTATTTATTTTTAAAAATATTTATTTATTTGCTTTAGTTGTACACAATGCAATGCATTTATGTTTACATGGTGCTGAGGATCGAACTTGGGCTGCGCACATGCTAGTCAAGCGCTCCACCGCTGAGCCACAACCCCCACCCTCAAGTTTATTTTTAATACTATATTTTTTGTCCTCATTGTCTGAGGTCCTATTTTCCAAGTGACCCAATCTATTTGTGATACTGTCTATTGAGTTTTTAACATGGCCTATTGTTTCTTTCATTTCAAGTATTTCTGTTTGTTTTTTTCTCAGACTCTCTATCTCTTTCTTGAAGTAATCTTTTACTACCTGTATTTGTTCTCTTATCTCTTTGTTGGTGTGATCGATGGTTGCATGTGTTTGATCTATTATCTCCTTTTTGGAGAGATCAATTTTTGTCTATATCTGCTCGCTTAGGTCATTTTTTAAATCCCAAATCATTTTAATTATGTATATTCAGAATTCCTCTTCCGTCATTTCACCTACTGTGCTTTCTATGGATTCTATTGGTGTAGTATCTTGGTTTGATTGGGGCATTTTTTTCCTTGTTTTTTCATAATATTTATGTGTTTTCCTCTCTTGCAGTGTAAGTCTGAGGTATTCCTGTTTCTGTCTTATTGTCTTGTATCATCCCTACAGGTTACCCGATGCACAACTTTTAACGGAAAGATCAATATTACAGCAGTCAAAGTACCCAACGTATTGCCATATATCAGTTAGTTTCTAGTTTTATATTTACAATTTTGACACTTTAACCACAAATGATGAGATCAATTATCTTCTATCATTTAGTCAGTATTTTTGTGTGGTGGTTCACAGTATCTAATGGTAGAAGGGGGGACTTATGGGTTGGCTAAAATGTTTGTGATGTAGCATGTGAGAAGATAGAGGTATTAGATTATTTGACTAGTGAGAGGGTAATCATGGGAATTAGGGTGTTAGTAGGAGAAACAAAAGATAGGTATCCCCATGTAATATTCCCTGTTCCTGGGCCCAGGGTCTGTTTCCTGACCTGTAGGCAGAGGCAGAGGATACCTGTGGCTCCTGAGTGGGTGGGCTGAGCTGGAATGCTTGTAGGCGGGCAGAGCTGGAATGCTTGCAGGTGGGCCTAGCGGGAACACTTCCAGGCAAGGGCTTGTTCCCTGCAGTTCCCAGCAGAAATAGCATCTCTAAGGTGGGTGGGCTGAGCTGGGAAAGTACACTGGAGCACCTAGCTGGAACTCTTGTAGGTCAGGGCTTGTTCCCCTGCTGTCCCAAGCCAGGATGGCCATGATTTTATCTTTCTCTAGTCATAATGGCAATCATCAACAAATAAAAAGTGCTGGAGAGGATGTGGTGAAAAATTGTTGGTAGGATAGCAAGTTAGTACAACCACTCTGGAAAGCAATATGGAGTTTCATTGAAAGACTGGGAATGGAACCACCAAACGACACAGCTATTTCACTCCTTGGTATTTATCCAAAAAGAACTAAAATCAGCATATTGTACTGATACACGCATACCAATGTTTACAGAGCATAATCCACAATAGTCAAGTTATGTAACCAGCTCAAGTTCCCATTAACAGATAAATCAATAAAGAAAATATGATATATGTACACAATGGAATTTTATTCAATCATAAAGAAGAATGAAATTATGGCATTTTCTGATGGAACTGGAGACCATCATGCTAAGTGAAATAAGTCAGACTTAAAGTCAAGGGTCAAAAGTTTTTTTTTTCTTACATGCAGAAGATATAGCAAAATAAGGGGAAAAATGAGGGTAATTCCATGAAAATAGAAGGGAGATAAGTATTGATAATGGATAATGATATGGAAACCACACTGTATCAATAACCTAGAGTAATGAAATCACATGTGTGATAGGGAGCCACATTGGCCTAGAAAATTAAAATAAAGGGGATCTCTGTATTTAGATTCTACCCATGCATGTGGGTTTTCTTTAGTCTTTATGGTTCTGGGCTGGTCTAGGCAAGAGTTGCCATCTTTATTTTACACTGTAGCCTGAAACATATTTTGATCACATGGTTCTTTTCAAACCTGCACAGTATGTCAGCATGCTGTGTAGGACTGTGCCATTAATTAGAATATGGAATACTTAAACTCCCATCATATGATCACAGTGCAGAACAATAAATCTTATGTTACTTTGCTTAGAGTATTTGCCATCCCTACAGGGTTAGGGAAAGGTTGAGGAGCAATTATAGATATCATGTACTGCTGAAAACCAGTCACCCTCTTAGGATTAGCACCTTGTATAAGTCATGTTGTGTCAGCATCTGGTCTCAGTTTTTCACGCATAGAAATGAATGCAATCAATACACTTAGAGGTGATTAGTAAGTTTGCAGTGGATTCACACTAAATAACACAGCATTATTAGGATAAATAAAAACTTATTTGTTCATATCAATGGGGAGTAGTTTTCACCAGGGATCTTCTTGTCCAAAAAAAGCAAAAGAGGAATATGTTTATTCCCTACCCAGACACTCTCCAGACTTCTTGGAAACCAAATGACATACGAATTTGTGAACATGAGGAAAAAATTTAGGGAATTTGTGCCTAACATCTGATGGGCCAAGGAAAGATCTTTATCCTAGAATAGAGTCTTGATCTTTAGGCACAAGTTGATCATCTATAATCTGTCAAATATTGTAATAAGCAAGATATCTACCCACTTAGAGTTGATGTTCTTATAGTGATGGGAGTAGACATAAAACAAACAGTAAATATAATAAGCATATTTAAGGTAACAAGAAGTATGCAGAATAGTAAAAATTAGAGGTAGGTAAAGAGGATAGATAGAATGGTGGTAAGGAAGATTGAACATTCAGGGTTACCCTTATTGAGAAGGTGAAATTGGTGTTGGCAAGAACTTTCTCAAGAGGACCTCTAGAGCTCAGGAAATAAAACCAAGAGTTAATGAATGGGATGGCATTTAATTGAAAAACTTCCTCAAAACAAAGGAAATGATTAAGAATGTGAAAAGATAATATACGGAATGGGAGAAAATCTTTTCTAACTACTCTTCTGGCAGAGGATTAGTATTCAGAATTTATAAAGAACTCAAAAAACTTAAGCTAAAAAAAAACCCCTCCAAATCAGCAAATTAATAAATGGGCAAATGAACTAAACAGACATTTCTGAAAAGAACAAATACAAATGGCCAACAACATGTAAAAAATTAAATTAAAAAATTAAATGTAAATATTTTAAGAATGAATTCTTAACTAGAGAATCCAGGTAGAAGGGATAGCTTGGATACTACTCAGGTAGTAGTTTAACTTGTGATTCAGAAAAATATCCAGAGAGTCAATGTGCATGCCACATAGTGAAGGAGTGGTAGGAGAAGAGGTCATTAGAGAGGTAATGACTATATAGATCTTAGAGGGTCATGGTAACTATTGAAGAGATTTTGATTTTAAACAGAAGAAGTCATTGGAACCTTGCAAGTGAAGGAGTAATATGTAACTCTCAAAAGATCATGCCACCAGCTCTGTTAAGGACAACTGGGGAACAAATAAGAAGCAGAGACACCAGCACTTTTGTCCCTCAATAGTGTTGGATATGCATTGACAAATATTTCTTTTCTAAACATCATTTTTCTTTTCTGGCTTTATTTTGCTTTATTGGTTATGCTGATGATATGAATTAACCCACATTTCAAAAGAATGTTTTTTATCAGTAATGGAAGCATTCTTTCTCTTCCCATTTTATATTTATTTAAATAGTCCCACTTTTAAAATCTAACACTGAATCTGGAGAATATTCAGCATATTGTACATGTTCAATAAATGTTAGCTTAATAATTCTAGATCTCTTTCCAACACTTTTCATAGCATTGAAAAAGCTATTTATATTCTTATCTTTCAAATAGCTTGTAAACATCCCAAATTTCTGGCAATACCACCTGCTTTATTTTCTGATTTTTTAAAAAATAAATGCTATATCAGTGCCAACTGCTCAAGAGGATCTCAATAAATGATTTTTTTTAAAGCATGGATTCTTTTTAGTTATATAACATTAAGAAACATTTTGACATAATCACAAAAGCATGGGATATAATTTGCTCTAATTCAGTCTCTAGCACTTTCTCCTGCTCCCCTTCTCCCTCCTTCTGTTCCCTCCTTCTACTCTACTGATCTTTCTACAATTGATTTATAGTTTTTTTTTTAAAATTAGTGTCTTGTGGATATACTTGATGATGTGATTCACTGTGGCATGTTCAGGCATGTACATAGGAAAGTTAGATCAGATTAATTTCATTTTTTTCCCCTATTTTGTCCCTCAATCTCCTCAATCCCACTTTTCTCCCCCCTCAATCTCCTTTCTGTATTCTACTAATCTTTTCTCTATTTTGACCAACCTACGTGCCCTTCAACAAATGAATGGATAAAGAAAATGTGATATTTATACACAGTGGAGTATTACTCAGCCATAAAGAAGAATGAAATTATGACATTTGCTGGTAAATGGCTGGAACTGGATACTATCATGCCAAGTGAAATAAGCCAGTCCCCAAAAGGCAAAGATTGAATGTTTATTCTGATATGTGGAAACTAATACAAAATGGGAGAAAAAGAAAGAAAAGAAGTAAATGACTTTTGAATGTAAACCTGTTCAGTGCACATGATAGGTTTTTATTATAGCCTCAATGTTAGTTCACATATTTAAGAACCACAATGGGAAAAAAAGGCACCATATCTTTTTCTCCTTCACTCTCCAGTCACATCCACATCAATATCAGCACCACTGTAGGCCCAAGTACTAGGTACCTCAAGTAACCAATTGAGACCCAAAATCCTCTTTGATTATGTCTGCCACATAGAAAACTCCTTCCTATCACTGTCTATGTGGGTTTCAATTTTAGTATCGCAGTATAAGAAATGGAGAGGCAGAGCTTGATGTGGAAACTGTCACATGCTTATAGTGAAAGAGGAATACATTTTCTTCTCTCCTTGACTCCCTTGTCAAAAGCACTACTAGATATACGTGGTTGATGGAGACAGAATATAACATTCCTTTGCAATGAACTATAGCACTTAGCTCATAGATCTATCTTATTGAGGCTACAGCATGATCTGTGACATTGCTTTGCAGATTCTCTGGTTTGTTGTGAAAGTTTAGAGTCACAAGGGAAAAAAATGGTTTTCCTTAAAAAGTAAATATGGTCAGGGCCTCACAGTCTGTGAGCTAGACAAAATGAGCATATTTTTTGTTGTGCTTTCTCTGGGAAGCTGTGCCCCAGGGACAGTCAAGATACTTCAGGGGCTCTTATTGGTGTTTTGGACATTGTGACTTCTCATAGAAGTTGAAACTAATTAAATTTCCTCCCAAAGAATTCAGAAAATTCCCTCAGTGTGATTCTTCAAGCCATTAATGCCATTCTCTTCCATTTCCACAATTTTGTTTTCATTATGAAATTATTCCTATTAAGCCAGGACCCTGGAGATCCAGCATCCTTTTAGACAGTTTGACTCATTGTGATCCACCCCTTATGTAGCCAACTTGAGATCTTCCTAGTGGTAGGAAAGAATGGCTTCACCACAGTACAGACTGTATTCTGGACAAGGGGACCATCTGAAGCTCAGATACTGAAGGGCAGGCCCAATAAGATATTTATAGAAAATTATCTCAATCCAGGATCCAAGGCTATGAGTCATCAAGTTTTCAGCTTTCAAATATCACAATAGCTCTGTTCCTTAATATTTGGCCCCTGCTGATTATTTGTATTGCTCCTGCAAACCATATTCTCATTTTAAAAAATGATCATTCTTTATATTAAATACCTTTTCTTCTTAATGTGATCAAAAGAATTTTGTAATCCTGGGAGACAGTGGTCTCAACCCATTGATTTATCTGTTTGCGCCCCTAAATAAATAGAAAAGAAATCTAATTCACATTATTCCGTCTAAGTTTGGGGCTAATAATATAATGTTTACTCTGAAAATAGCTCACTGCTCACTAAAAATACTCTCTAGCTATGGGAAATCTGACTCTTGTCATTCCCATGATGCAGCATCTCAATTTGTCCTTTCAGAAGTTTGGGAATCAAGGTTTTTTTTTTTTTTTTTTTTAAAGAAAATGAAGTTCGTATAAAAAGTAATATTTTTTTTCACAAAATGGCTACACCATGGTACAGACCGTACTCTGGACAAGGAGATCATCTGAAGCTCAGATACTGAAGGGCAGGCCAAGAGTTTGGGCTCTATCTGTCTACAATCAAAATCACCACATTTAATGTTTTGCATGTATCTTTTTTTGGGGGAAGAGGTAATGGGGGTTGAACTCAGGGCCACTCAACCATTGAGCCACACCTCCAGCCCTATTTTTTTTTTTTGTATTTAAAAACAGGGTCTCGCTGAGTTGCTTAGTGCCTTACTAATCTGCTGAGGCTGGCTTTGACCCCAGGATCCTCCTGCCTCAGTCTCCCTAGCCTCTGGGATTACAGGTGTGAGCTACCGTGCCCAACGCACATATCTATTTTTGACTTTGTTCACACCAGTACACTTCCTGCCTCTTCCTCTCCCTGATCCCTGACCCTCAAAGAACACAAACATCTACACTCAGCATGCCAGGGCATGCATTTTTTTTTAATCCAGGGAGAAGCAAATTGTGAATTGTATTTGGGGCCTGTTATCTACTTTCTTCTTACCTTACTTTATCTGGACACTTGCACATGGGAACCTGAGTCTTTTTATTGCTATACTCCCAAAATATTCTACTGCAGACATTGGCAACTCCCTCTACAAATGGTTCTTTACTCTGATCCGGGTCTTTCTATAGCATATTGCTGTTTTCAATACTGCTTTGGTGATCATAATAGTGTTTTTATTAGTTGTAGCATGGATAGAAAACAATGGAACAGTTCCTTTAGCTAAGACTTGCCCCTCAACCACTAAAAAAGGAGACAATGTCAAAAAAGCTTAATTGATTATCCTTATACAGATTTTCATTAGAGGCCAAGTGATAGCTTACAGAATTTTGTTCCTCCAATATTATGTGTCTCCTAAAGGGACCAGCATGACATTTGATATCAGATAGAGATGGGGAAGAGGGAGAGAAGAGAAGGATATCATTTACAAAGTCCCTTACTAGAATGGCCCTAATAAACAGTGACATGTGACTAACCTTCTTTCTGTACTCTGCAAGGAATGCCCTGAGGAATGGGACTTAAAGGGTGATATAATCCCAAGGGTATAAATGACCCAGAACATTCCATTGCTGTTAGGAAATGGGATTCCTAAATAAAATTCAAGAAACATGACCAAACCCTTTTATTTCCTGGACATTATTATGGGAGCCTGACAATCATGAACAATCAGTCAGAACATTGCTTATGTTTTTTTCTTTCTTCTCTCCAGGCATTTGCCAATTATGAATGGTAATTCTATTAATCATGCATTTGAAGAAAATAAATTATCCAGTAGAATGCCATAATCATTTGTATTAATGAGCCCTGCAGGAAGCCCCCATGTGGCTTTATCTCTAGCTTCCCCATTTGCAGTTTCCCTCAGGTATCTTCAGGAAGTCAGGAGTGAATTGCTGGGCTCCCAGGACTCAAAAGTGTTTATTGCAGGAACCCTTTGCAAATGAAGCCACATCTTTTTAAAAGAACTGGTTCTTTTTCGCTTATTTAGGTTTAATGTCAGCCTTTTAACTTGCCAGACCTACACTGTGGGTTACCACCAGGGGATGCTACAGACCGACAGTGAGCATTTGCTTCAAAACTTGCAAAGGATGGGTCCTTCCTTGACAGCTGCTAGGAGTTCATGACATTATGGTTCATCCCATCTACCCACTGGATATCCCTAGTGTTTTTAGATATCTTGATCCTAGAAGCAAGTATCTCACAATTATAAAATTGTCCTCAATGCATTGACAAAATGAAAGGTGTTATTAAATTTGCAGAGAGGGGACTATCAACCTTTTCATTTTGTGAATAAGTATTTTCTGTAACCTTTCTCATTTCCATCATTCCTTCCTTCCTTCATTCCTTCCTTCCCTCCTTCCTAAATTTTTATTGTCATATGAATACTTGGCTCCCCTAATCTATAATACATCTTGCTCCCAGGAATTGCTATGGTGTTCTAGATAGCAAGTTATTTTCTGTAGATGCTACCAGAAAGACAGAAAGTCCCAGTAAGTGGTCATTTAGTCTATTTTTAAAATGAAGCATTTCTTTCTTTTAGTGTTGTTTGGTTTTGTAGTATTCCTTACAATTAGGAATTTCATTCTTTTTTTTTTTTTTCATAAAGAAGAAACGAATTGATTTGAAAACCAGAGTCAGAACCACCAACAAGAGCTAGTGATACAAATGCTATTTGTTTTGATATGGAGTGAGGGGAAAAAATCAGCCAGTTTTGAAAAATTAGTCATTCTGGTAAACACATTTGCTGTGGTCCTTTGTAACAGCTGCTATTCTGCTAGGCTCTGTACTTTTTTGTATGGGATGAGAATAAGACATATTCCCTTTCACCAGGGAATTCACGCACCACATGACCAAAAGGAAGCTGGTGTGTGACCCAGAATCTAGTCAAGTAACACAACGACTGAAGCTCTATGTGAACTGTATTGGCTTTTATGAACACCTGAATATCCTGGGTATTCACATTATCTCACTGCATAGAAGTGGCTGGAGTGTATCAAATGAGGCACCACAAAGCACTTATAAAGCCTCTAAGATGGATGGAATAGTTGGGGGTACAGAAATTGAATGCATAACCAGTTGTGGGTGCCAGGGGTATGCACAGCTTAGATCTCTTTTCAAGTGTTGGAACTCCATGTCTGCCAAGGGGATGGGTTTTGGCTGCTTACCACGCCCTAGTAGGACCGGGGCTGAGCCAAGGGGTGTGGCTATGACGTAGCGTGAGAGACTGAACTGCTCTGCTGGCTGATTGGCTAGTTCTAGGCCTATTTAAGTTCAGTGCCTGGTCAATAAATCTGAGTTTCTGAATTCTCGCTTGCTATACAAAACTCCCTGGGTGTGGCGTGGTTTTCTGTTCACCAGACAGAGGTTCACCCAGCTATTTTTGCCCTTAGGTCCACCCTCGCCGGGTAAGTTACATTTTCCTTCTGCGGGCAGAGGGAAAACTTCCTTTTAGGGCCTAAAAGGGGGGTAGCTTAGAACTCGGCCCCATTCATAACTCAGCAGCCCCGGCATCTTTTCAAGAAAAAACTTGCTTTTCAATGCAAGCAGTGCAGTTGGTCGACAGCTTCCAGCAGTATCACCCTCAAGGATCCACATCAACATACAGCTTGATGTCCCTGGTTAATGATTGTAAAATAGTGGGATTACTAAGGCCTGGCCATTCCTGTCCAAAGCAGGGGGCCTCCTAAAAGCAGTCGTGGCCCCCACTCCCTTCTGGGTTGGCCGAGACTTTGTCAGATTGGTATCATGGACTAAGGCTTACCATCCAATCCTGTTCCCTTCCCTGTTACTTTCTCAGGAATTACCCCACAGTGAACTTCTTCCGTTCATAACTCTGTCTCTGTGTCTGTTTTCCAAAGGACTCACCCTGACCCCAGTATAGCAGTAATTAATTTAAAGGAAAATGATTTAAATTGATGCTGGAGGTTATAAAATGTCCTCAAAAGTCCCTACTCCTAGTAGAGGAAGGAGATTGAAAGGGAGATAGGAGGGATGGAAAAAGGGAAGAACAGTGGAATGAATCTAATCAAACTTTCCTGTGCACATACACAAATATACCACACTGAATTTCATCTTTATATATATCCATAATGCATTAATTTAAAAAGCTATAAGTAAACAGAAGAAAAATCAGTAAAGGAAAGGAAATAGGGAGAAGGAGGAAAGAAGGGAAAGGGGGAAGTTCTAGGCACTAAAACAGAGCAAATTATATTCTGTGATTTTACAATTATGTCAAAATGAATACACTATTACATGTATCTATAATGAACTAATAAAAATTACTTTAAAAAGCTTTTGAAAATGTAAAAATTGCTTGGTGTACTGGTGTACACCTGTAATCCAAGTGACCAGGGAGGCTGAGGAAGGAGGATCTCAAAGTTTGAGGTCGGCTTCAACAACATAGTGAGGCCCTCAACAACTTAGGGAGACACTGTTTCTAAATAAATAAAGTCTGAGGATGTGGCTCAGTGGTTAAACAGCCCTGGGTTCACTCCCTATCTGCCCCCTTCAAAAAAAAAAAAAGAAAAAAGAAAATATAAAAGTTCTCTACATCTGGTTTTACTTATTTTATTTTTATTTTTATTTTTATGTGCTACTTGGAATTGAATCCAAGTTTTCTCTATCACTGAGATACATCTCAAGTCCTTTTTATTTCATTGAGACAAGGCTTTGCTAAGTTACTGAGGCTGGAATCAAACTATCCATCCTCCTGCTTCAGCCTCCCAAGTCCCTGGGATTACAGGTGTGCATCACCATGCTCAGCTCTCTACTCCTAATAAATTTTATTTCTTCAGGAAAATTCGGTTTGTTCCTTTGAGCACATCAATAATCCAGTGTGAAGTTATTTGGGGAGATTCTCAATTGGCAGTTCTGTGACAAGGGGGTGCTTTGGGATGAGATGGCCAATGTGCAAATAGGAAGGATGCCTATTGTCTCTGGAGAAAATAGAGATAATAATAAAGACAACCAAAGGTCTATATTATTTCTATTATCAATGTGTGCTCAGTATATTTAAACAATGCCATTGATAACATAGTTTTCCCTGTCAGGACAAATGTTCCCAGGCCCCCAAATCCCACCTTGATATGCAGCTGTGAACAGGTTAGATGATAAATGTGAAATGGTCTTTCTTTGACCTGCTTGCAACCATGAAAGCACACATATTTCTTTTTCTGGTATTTTAATATAATATTGAGCAAATAATTTAGGATCTTAAATGTTGTCTACTGCTGTTTAAAACTCTAACATTACATATATTATTTTAGAGATCTTACAGTTAACAGTGGATTCATATCTAAAGAGGACTGGAGTGATAGAGGTTGTGGTCTGTTCCTCTTTAATTAACAGTGTGTATATGTGTGTGTATGGTATCTGAATCTGGGATATCTCCTCTACCTCCATGTCACACGTCTAGCTCTTCCAGGTTGCGGGAAAGTAGCTCTTCTAGGTTGGGAGTCAGTAGTGAAATCAAAAGCTCGGTCCTTGTCCCCAATGCTAATCCAATAACAAGGACACAGTTTTGAGAAAAAGGAAAAAGGTTTATTGCCTTACTAACAAAGGAGAAACACAGGGGACTCCTATCCCAAAGGCAGTGACTTTTTCATGGGAGGGGTGTTAAAGGAACTTTTCAAGGGTTACATTCCAGGTGTGCTCTGGTAGGGGGTCCCAGGTCGCCCTGATGGCACATTAAGATTCACTTGTTAATTTGGGAGATATTCACTTCCCAGATCCTCAGCAGGCATCTCCTGACTGTAGTTGGTGTGTTCAAGGACAATTAATAAGGAGAAGTAAATAACCCTTAAAGCAATGAGGGGTTATATATAGAAGGTGAAGGCAACAGGAGAGGGATGGAGAGCTGTTCCTAAAATACTGCTGCCTGTATGTGCCACATGTACCACTCTTTGGTCTGATTTTACTGGTATGTAGTTGGTGTGAGTGAAACTCAGGGTGAGATTCAGGTCTACAGTGGATCATTTCATCACTAAGAACTCCTGAAGAGCAGGTCTCTTTTTACCCCCTATCAATACTCCATAACCCCAACCTCTTCTCAAGATCGAGTGTCCCAGTAGGACTTGAGAAACTATGGAATTCCTCTTGGAGCCATGAGAACTGATGCTGTATTCCTTTTAAGGACTATTGCAACTGGAATAAGATGATGTTATCTTCCTATTTTCCCCTAACCCCACTATATCATGATTAGTTGAAGTCTTCCTGGCCACAACTGAAGAAGCCCTAATAGGAGATGGTTAATTGCGGTTAGCTGACGGCCATAAGAGATGTTCTGGTTTCCACCTGAAAGAATCTTTGTATGCCCGTGAACTATGTGACGCACCTGTGGTCCTTGTTAAAGCTAAAGATATATAACCGGGTGAGGAGTCAGACTAGGAGATGAGAGAGAAGTTGTTGCTGGTCGGAGTCAGGCTGAGGCTGCCAAAGAAGGAAGAAGAAAGAAGAAGCTCTCTCTCCCTCCCCTCTCTCTCTCTCTCTCTCTCTCTCTCTCTCTCTCTCTCTCTCTCTCTCTCTCTCCTCTCTCTAAGAAAGTAAAAGTAAAAGAAAGTAAAGTAAAGAAGTAAATAAATAAATAGTCAGTAGTCAGAAGAAGTATAGAGTCAGAGAGGTTGCTGAAAGAGCCAGTGTTAGAGTTTTGAGAGATTGGTAAAGCCGAAGAATAAAAAAACCTTCTTTCATCTTCATTCTGCCTCCGAGTTTTTCTCCCATGGCGTTGTTGCTCCAAGTCAGGAAGCAACACACAACCACTGCAGTAGATCTCCCACCTTTAGCAATCTATAAATCAGAGATTAACATCAGTCTTTCTATTTACTATACCACCAACCTCCAGAGAATGGCTGTCAAACTACTTGAAAAAATTTTTCAACAACCCTCTTTCATCCAGATGAAGACATAGGAAAAGAGGTTCTAGTATCCTCATCTCGTAGAGTCAGCCAAATTCTATGAAAAATTCTAGAACAAATCCATCACTCTCACCATTTGAATCCATGAGGAGAAATCTGGAATGAGAAAAAAAAAAGGAGCCTTTCTTTGTGTATACTACATTCTATAAAAGCTATTAAGCATGACTTTTCTTCCTCTAGTCTCTACTTCTCTGACAACTCAGGCTTGATGATCGTAGCAATGACTTTGTTGCCCTTCAATTCTTTAAGAAGATGGATTAATACAAATGGTATCCTAGTATTTTATTGTTCATGTCTTTTGCTACTAGCTGCTTTACCTTAGCCTGGACAAACAAGGAAAATTCTATTCAACATCCTATTTATACATTTTCTCACATAAAAATAGGTATCAGACCAAAATAATCTCTAAATTTTTATTTCAGTTCTAGTTGTGCAGAAGTCAGGTATCTCCTACTAAGATTGGGATTAGATCACTCCATCCATACTGAAGCTCATTTATTCATTCATCACACATTTATTGAATTGTAACAATATCTGTATAACATATCACTAAATTATTTGTTTACTTATGTTTCTTTTCATTATAACACAAGGCCATCGGTGACTGTTAAACTGTATTTTGTTCTTGTTGCATCTTTATCACATAATGGGTTAATAAATCTTGTTTGAAGGGATATGTGGTTCACATCAGTTTAAAATATAAATTATAGATAACTGACTTCCAGAAGTGGCTTATTGTTAGAAAAATATCAGTGACTAAACTGTTGTTTGTTATTCTCTTCCTATGAGTCTAGAACCATGCCATGCTTCTGGGTCATTTAGAGGAAAGAGAAAATGCCACTCTTAACCTCACGAAGCACAAACTTGGTGAAAGCAAAATAAAATGGAACAATGAAAAGTTGTATCTTAGTACACAAATTGGAGAAGCTTTCCTAGAACACAGATAACTAAGAGTTCAAAAAGCAAATATAATTCTCCACATGTTCTTATGGTATGACTATCATACAGTGTGAAATAATTGTTCTTTTACTGGGGGTGAAAAATAACACTTTACAGCTGAGAATCAAAATAAATACCTCATTAAAACATCAGAAATATATATCTTATACCCAGAAGTAACTTGTAGAGCCTGGTGAGGTGGTAGAATGTTGCAATAATCCTCTCTGTGCCTCTGCTCCCTTGTTTGTAAAATGGAATCATAATAAAAATTTTCCCCATACAGTCATTATGAGAATCAAATAAGCAAATAAAAGAATATGCTGTGGTGCTCAATTGCCAAAATATCAGTGTCTGCAGTCATCATTACTGAATGTATCCCAATATTGAGGTTCTGAAAACACTAACAGAATTTTGATATTCATAATCAACTGAAAAATCCAAGCCCTTGGCGCACACATGCACACACATACATGCTGTAGATTATAAGAAACACACACTCATCCATGTAGCTTATAAAGACAGCAAAAAATTGTAATAGGTGATCTTGAGGTATGTGATGGTTCTAGGGGTAACACCATGGATGAATCTAAGTAGTCATCAAGTCCTGAAATTTTGAATAACCAAGCTTCCTTGGCAAAATATTTTCAAGAAAAAATAGTTAAATAAATTAGAGTTTGTGTTGCCTGGCATTATAAAAAAGGCTATAGATTATGTCTTTTTCAAGCAAGAAAAACACAATGCAGACAGTCCCAGAGCAAATGTACAAATCAATGCACCATAACTTCATTTATGGGTCTTACCTCTCGGGGCCAACACTTGGGAGACAAATGTGATTTCAGCTATTCTAATGACTAGAAATAAATTCCCAAGGAAGTAAATGACACTTCAGCATCAATAGGGCCCCTCTGTTGTATAGGAGCTTCTGGATGTTGTAAAGTGTTCCAGCTGTGGAGAGGAAGAAAAAAGGAAAACAGTTTAAAACAGCATTGCTGGCAAATTCAATTTCCTACCTAATTTTACATTAATAATTTTGTATTATTTTTCTTTTCTTTTCTCTCCCTTCTTTCCTTCCTTCCTTCTTTCTTTCCTTCCTTCCTTCTTCCTTCCTTCCTTCCTTCCTTCCTTCCTTCCCTTCCTTTCTTTTTTCGTGTGTGTGTGTACCAGGGATTGAACCAAGAGGTGCTTAACCACTGAGCCATATCCCCAATCATTCTTTACTTTTTATTTTGAGACATGATCTTGCTAATTTGCTTAGGGCCTTGCAAAGTTGCTGAGGCTGGCCTTGAACTTATGACCTTCTTATCTCAGCCTCCTAAGCCACTGGGATTACAGGAGTGCACCACCAAGTCCTGAAATTTACGTGCCCAGCATATTATTTTTCTTAAATGCTCATCCACAAATTGTATAAACTTCAGATTCCACAAAGTCAAGGACTGCCATTACTACTGACCTTTTAGCCTTTGATCTAGCTTCTCCATTTTACACATACTCTTTGATTTCTGTTGGACTCCAAATTTTAATTAGTGGAAGAATGGTAAATGTGCAAATTATTTTCTTTTTAATAAATCAGTGATACTGAATATTTCATATGAAATGTCAATGAAGGGAAGAGATATTTGCCTATATTAAGGTTTTATTATAGCCTGTTTTTACCACTTCTATTTATCATATTATTGGGTATTCTAGTTAGATAAATCAGGAAAGAAAAAGATATGAAACATCTAAACTGGATGTAAGAAGTGAAATTACCTTTGAATAGGTGATATAATACTATAAATAGAAAACCTTAAAATTATGCACATGCACGTGCACACACACATACACACAAACCTTTTAGAACCAATAAATTCAGTAACCTTGCAGAACAAAATACCAATATGCAAAAAGCAGTTGCATTTCTCTTCAGTAACAATGAACACTTTGAAAATAAAAATTAAAAAATCCAATTTACAATAGCACAAAAAATTCCTATGGGTAAGCCTGTTTTGGTAGTGCACACCTATAATCCCAGCTACTCAGGAGGCGGAGGCAGGAAGATCACAAGTTCATCTGAGGCCAGCCTCAGCAACTCAGTGACACTGTCTCAATATAAAAAATAAAAAGTTTTGTGGGGCTAGTTCAATGGTAGAGCACCCCTGGGTTCATTCCTCTGAACCACACAAATTCCTAGGAATAAATTTAATCAAGGAGGTGAAAGACTTGTATATTGATGAATAGTTTTTTTAAATGTTGAAAGAAATTAAATAAAGCATAAATAGAAACACATTCCATGTTCATAGATCAGAAGGCTTAATATATTATTAAAGCAATCTACAGATACAATGCAATCTCTATCAAAATTGCAATGATTTTTAAGATATAGAAAAATTTATTCTTAAATTCATGTGTAATCTAAGGACCCTAAGGAGCCAAAACAATTTTGAGAAGAATACACTCAAACTTACTGATTGCAAAACTTACTATAAATCTAATGTTTTTAAAATAATGTTGTGCTGGGTGTGGTGGCACACACCTGTAATCCCAGTGGCTTCTGAGGCTGAGGCTGCAGGATCAAGAGTTCAAAGCCAACCTCAGCAATTTAGCAAGGCTTTAAACAACTCAGTGAGACCCCTCTCTCTAAATAAATGACAAAATAGGACTGGGGATGTAGCTCAGTGGTCAAGTGCCCCTGAGTTCAATCCCGGATACCTGCCCACCCTGCAAATGATTTCACTAACATTGCAAGATCTCATTTATACATGGTAGCAAAAAAAACTTGGACTCATAGAAGTGGGGAGAAGAATGATGGTTTGTAGAGGTAGGGAATGAGAATTGATTAGAGAATAAAACATTGGACAGGAAGAATAAGTTTTAGTAATCTATTGCTTACCATGGTGATTTTTGTTGGCAGTAAGTTTTTGTAGTATCTAAAATTGCTAAGAAGATTTTAAATGTTCTCACCATAAGAAAAACAATTAGTAGATAAAGTGCTAGATGTGTTAATTAGATTGATTTAATCATCCTGCAATATATACATATATCAAAACATCATATTTTGCCCCATAAATATATACAATTTTTATTTGTCAACTAAAAACAAAATAAAAAAGAGTATTCAATGGAAAAAAATATGGTCTTTTCAACAAAAGGTACTGGGAAAACTGGAAATCCATATGGAAAAGAATGAAGTTAGACTCTTACCTTACTTACCACATATACAAAATGATCATATACAAAATAGATAAAGGTAGAAACCATAAAACTTTTATATAAAATTATATGGAAATATTTATGGCAATGGATTTTGGGAAGATTTCTTGGAAATGAAAGATCATGAAAGAAAAAAATTGGACTTCATTAGAATTAAAATTTTTTATACATCAAAAGATACTATTAATAGAATGGGAAAACATATTCACAAATCACTAACTTGATAATGGATTAACATCTAAAATAAATAAGTTGTACCACTTACCAACAAAAAAGCAAACAACTAAAGTGGGCAAATTATTTAAATACGTATTTCTCCAAAATAGATATACAGATGGTACATGATAATATGCTCAACATCACTAAACATCAGGAAATTGCAATCAAATCCACAATAAAGCAACACTTCACACACATTAGGTTGGCTATTATTTTACAAAGAAAAAGAAAATAATAAGTCTTGGTGAGAATGGAGAAATTGGAACTCTTATGGATTGCTTGTGGAATGTAAAATGGTGAAGCTCTTGTGGAAAACAATATGGTGGTTCCTCATAAAATTAAATATGCAAGTGTCATATGATACAGCATTTCCACTTCTGATTATATACCCAAAAGAATTGAAAGCAGGGACTCAAACAAGTATTTGTATACCCATAGTCACAGAAGTACTTTTCACTATAGCCAAAAGGTGGGGGAAAATGAGATGTTCATTAACAAATGAATGGAGAACAATATGTGGTATATACATACAACGGAATATAATCCAGCCTTAGAAAGAAACGAATTCTATCACATCCTACAAAATGAACAAACCTTGGAGATCTTTTGCTAAATAACTAAGCCAGTCAGAAAAGGACAAGAACAGTATGATTCTACTCAAGTACCTAGATGAGTGAAATTCATAGAGACAAAACATAGTATAATGATGATTTTTTTCCAAGATTTGTCAAATTAGTCTTAGAACCTGATTGCCCCTTTGTTGGGTTAAGAAAATCCGTTTTTGATTAGAGGAAGATAAACTTTACTAGAATGGAGTAAATGGAATGGTATGAGAAGAAATAAGAACCAGAAATAAAAGGGCCTCCAGTGAGAATGGTACAGTGCAATTAGGGTTTGGCTGACTTGTACTTTTAGAGAACAGTCAGTACCCAGCAATGCAGTGTAGGCAAAATTTGGGTCATCAAATTTCCTTGCTTCCCTGAAAGTTTTCCAGAAGGGTATTTACTTTCAGATTATGACTCTGATTCTTCATTGTCTAACCAGACTCAGCTGAAACTGTTTAAGGGAAGGAACCAATAAACATTTTCAGCCATTTCCCAGTAGCTTCTCTCAAAAATAACAAACATTCAGCTATACACTCACATGCAATTAAAAACACAAATGTGGGGTTGGGGTTGTGACTCAGTGGCAGAGCACTTGCCTAGCATATCTGAGGCACTAGGTTTGATCCCTGGTACCACATAAAAAAACAAACAAATAAAATGAAGGTATTGTGTCCATCTACAACTAATAAATAAATAAATAAACTCACATATATGCATATTCTATTTATCTTAAGCAAGCATTGGAAAACATACTTATTTTTTTCATTCTCAAAATGCTGACCAAAGAGTACCATGGACCCCTTTATTTACATTGTTTTTGAACTGTTCATTCTAAAATCATATTAGTAAAATATCCCATTTATAAGATTGGTAATTTTTACTTTTAAGTTAGTTTTAGCTGTATAATCATACTCATGTTCATCTTTTCCTTGATTGATGCTGCTGACAGAAATGGAGTATTTTTCTCTACTTCTGAATAAATAGCTCTCAACTCCAATGGAGTAATTTTTCAGGGTAGTCAGTCTAAAATGTCTCATATTCTATGCATTGGTGAGTATGGATAATCTGAAAACATATGTATGGATGTTTGGCTTTGTTATTACTATCATTGTCATCAGTATTGTTTATTATGTACATAAAATAGCACATAAATCATATATAGCACATTTTAAGAATAATGAAGTAAATAATACAATTGCTAGCCAATAAAATGTCTGTGTGATTAGAGAAAATTCTTTTTCATGCTCTGAGTCAAATTCACATCATCTTATGTGTGTTATTCTGGGACACACACTGAAGGGTCTATGTCTACCTGGGGCATATTCTCCTCTTGGCATAAATCTAAACTTCCACAGGGGTTGGGTAAAGACAATACAATGCCTCTTAAGAGCTAGGTTTGGGACTGGCCAACTGTCACTTCAACTCATTGTTTATTGGGCAAAGTAAGCCATATGGTCAAGCATAAAATAAATGGGTGGGGATATGACAGTATATATTTAAAAAAAAATTTAGTTGTAGATGAACACAATACCTTTATTTTATTTATTTATTTTTATGTGGTGCTGAGGATTGAACACAATGCTGCACACGTGCTAGGCCAGTACTATACCACTGAGCTACAACCCCAGCCCTGAAAATATATTTTTAAGGAGGAGCCATAAATAGATTTCCAGTCATATCTCACTAACTTACTTGAGATACAACAAGTTTCACATGTGCATTCATATAAGGAATGGGAGATAAGTACTTCCTTAATAGTTATATAATCTACCATATAGTTTTACTCCTTTTTTTTTTGCTTTAAATGTATTAAGCATGTCTAATAATTCCAATATCTGTTGTCCTTGTGATTGTAATACTATGGTTCAATGTTTTTGTCAACACTTTATTTCTGGTGCTTTCATTTTTTGTGTGTGTGTGTGTGTGTGTGTGTGTGTGTGTGTGTGCAAACATGCATGAGTGTGTGAATTTTTGCAATGTTATATATCATGCTACTTTAACTAATCTTTGGAATTTATAGAACAATATTCCAGGTGGAATTTGTTCTACTTTGGCTAAGTAATCAGTGATATATTCAGCCCCAGAAGTTGTGTGAATTATGGTACCCATATTTTTTGAAGAATGAGATAGTTTGTCAGGAAAGACGTAGCAGACAAATGAGCAAAGGGGTCAAATATTCTCCTAAGGTAAAAAAAAAAAATCTATGTAGAAACTGACTCCTGCCTCTCTTTGGTTTCCACATTCTTAGGAAGCCTTTTATAAATAACCAGGATATATTAAACTGGAAAAGTTAATGCTATAACTACCAACTCCCAAATCTTAGTGGCTTATTATAATATAAATCTAGTGCTGGCTTATGCAATAGTTCAACATTGGTGTTTGGTAAATGGCCTTCCACAGAGTGATTAATGAAAGGCCTAGTATCCTTCTTCTATCACCTTGACCTCATAGGATGTTATGGTTTCCAGATGTGTTTTCTTCTGTGTGCCAGAAGAAAGTGGAGGATAGGATTGCCTCTGGAAGTGTTGTACATCACTTCCATCCACATGGACCATCTGCTGCAAGGGAGCTCAGAAAAGACATTTGTGGAGAAAAGAAAATGAGTTTGGTAAACAAAAGCCAGTATTTGTGATTCATGTTGTTCCAAGAAACTTTGGTGGAATCAAAAAATGTCCTATGTATCACTCAATAACTCAAGCATCATGGGATGGTTCTGAGATTAATGACTATGTATTAATAGTAAAATAATGTCGGGGGTCCTGACCTATGATGGTATGTAGCAGCTGTAGCTAATTTTGGCAGTGGGAAGAAAGAAAAAAAATTGTTTCCACATTCTTTCACACCCCTCCCAAATAACTACCACCACAACAGAAACCAAATGAAAAAAGAAAAACATATGAAAAAGAAACAAACAAAAATCCCTGTAGCAACAAAGATAATACTGAACCAACAAACAGGCATGACATGGGAATCTTAAACTATCTATTTTTTAGTAGTGACACTGTGAAGTTGGAGCAAATA
Source organism: Tamias sibiricus (assembly GCA_025594165.1). NCBI lineage: Eukaryota > Metazoa > Chordata > Mammalia > Rodentia > Sciuridae > Tamias > Tamias sibiricus. Next base: position 52,888,902 of record CM046667.1, on the reverse strand, counting down.
ATGACCCTGTTTTCTCCCATCTGTGGAAATCAGAATAAAATAAAGGAAAGGGAAGGGGAAGGACAAGAAGACATAAAGAACCAATCAAATATAAATTAATAGCAGAGCGAAGGGAAGTCTAGTAGAGTAGAAGAAGGAGAAGGGGAGAAGGGAGGGAGGACAAGAGAGAAAAGGGGAAGGGAAAAGTCAAAACAATTTCAGGAATGTAAGAAAAGTGACCCTGGAGCTCCTCTTTGCAAAATACCAGCAAGTCTCTGAGACTAACAGCTGGTGAAAATGTAGCTTTTCTCAGTTTTTGGAGGATTCAGTCTTGAGACTTGATTTTAAATTTCAACTCTGGCTGTTAAAGCAATACATTTCTGTTGTGATTTAATTTCCTGTTTGGATGAAATACAAAATATGATTTTTACATTTTTCTTTCTACTATAAAACATCATTTCTCCTTATTTTCGAAGGAACAAATTGGTTTCTCATGCCGAGCCGAAGCAGGGAGAGCAAGTGACTCCGTGGCAGTGGAGTGCTTTGTTCATCAGTACTGATCTCTATTGCCTTTAAAAACACGTATTTGACAAAACATTCCAATGTTCAGTGTCCGTCACAAAAAACAACAATAACAAATTAAAAACTGATCAAGGCATGTGAAAGATTGTAGGGAAATTACGGTAGGGGCTGAAGTTTGTAGCTCTCCCTAAACCCGGGATGGACCTTCTCTGTCCCGCAGAGAGGCTTAGAGAGCCTGCCTCAGCAATAAGGTGAAAATGGGAAGGTAATAGGTCACTGGTATTTCCTCCCCCGCCTTCAAAAGACCCAGGACAATACCAGGGAGCCCAATCAGGTAGAGAGCAGTGTTGGAACTCAAGTTTATTGAGGAAGGTGGACAACCTTTATAGTGGACATGAGCCAGTCAGCAAAGAGATTATAGAGACAGGTAAAGAACATGGGCAAATCCTATTGGCAGAGTCCCCTACCCTATCCTTAGGGTAGTTTCGGTTCTTATGATATGTCAGAGGAACACCCCCTGCTTAGGTCAGGTCCCTAACAGGGCGTGGAAAGCAGCCAGAGAGTTCTTTACACTTTCGGCCAACATATTCTAAAGACCCCGACAAAAGATAGACTCACACTTTATTCCCTTTATAAAGTGACTTGATTGGAAGTGGGAATTGTGCTCACGCTCAGAAAAAACAGGAGGTCAGGAAATTTAGGAAGGGAGCTGTTTCTTTTCTTGTTTGATTATCCCTAATTATATTTAATTTTATTTTACTTGTTTTCCACTAATCTCCTGACCACTTCCATCATTGAACATCAGCTGGTCCTGATTATTTGATTCATCTACTCGCTGATATCTGAATGCAAGGGTTTGGTCTTTGATTCTCTGCTTGCCTTTTTCCTTGATCCACTCCCTGACTGCCTGCCAGACTCTGGCCTCCAACTCCTTGGCTTTTGTTCACATGTGCATCTAGACCGCAGAATTTCAATTTTTCATTTTAACTGTTCCCATACTGGGTCAGGTCCTCATTTCTAAGCTCATGCCACTCCCAGACAGGCTCAGGGAAAACTCAACTGCTCTTACTATTCTCATTTTGTCTAATAATTTCCTTCTTCATTTTACTCTGATCCTCCCAATCTCCAGATGTATATGTGTAGAGTTTTTTTTTTTCTTTTTTTTTTCTTTCCTAAAGAGTAAAACAAATCATAGAATAAAAATTTACATTTCTGGAATAAAACTAGGAATACACACAAATGGTGAGAGGCTTCATTGATAATTGGACTAAAATAAATTCTCTCTCTCTGTTGCCCTTACTAAGGATTGATGTTATGTAATGCATTGAGGTTACACATTTCTACCACTGATTTGACAATCTCTCCTGTGTCCACATAATTCATTTTCTAAAATCATAAAATGGCAAGGTAAAGAAAAGGACTAAAGTTCTTCCTTTTAAAAAATCAAATTGATCATAGGATGGACACAGTAGAATATGTTCTTATTGTTTTTTTTTAGTGTGGATGTGTGTGCATGCTTATGTATATTTGACATGCAGTAATTGTAGTGCTCTCTCTCTCTCTCTCTCTCTCTCCTTGGGACCAAAAAAAAAAACCACACAAAAAAAACCAAAAAACAAAAACAAAAACAAAAAGCTCGTCCTCTTTTGTGTTATTTCTAAACAAATTAGGGATAGGGTATTATCTCTCCTCAATCTTACTTTCATTGACTGTGAAACAAAGGTTTGCACTGAAATCTCTGTGATATACATTATAGAACTTACTTTCTTTGGCACAAAAAGGATGCCTGGGGTTAGGAGAAGGGTATTTTATTATTGCTTAATAAGATTTTGTCTCTCAGGAAAAAATGAAATGTAGCTAAGCTCTTTCATTTCCTCCATTTTGGTTTTCACATTCAGGAAATCAATATCAGAGCTATTATTCCTATTTCTACTTTATTTCTAAGAGTACATATCATTTAAAATCATAAGGAACTTTTTTCTTCTATGACTTTGAGTAGATATAGCCCCCTCAAGTCAAAAATATTCTGAGACAGTACATTTGATAATTTATTTCCCAGGCAGTGGAAAGCAAATCTTGATGAAAAGATCAGCAACAGACTACAAATCAGTCTATTGGGAGACAATATACCATGGGATTCTTGTATATCCAGACATCTTCTGAGCAAAGGCATTGTCTTTGTTCTTGATTTTTTATAGATTTGGAAAATAAAAATAGTGTCTTCCTTTGGATCAAAGGACAAGTGCACTTATATTCCACTATAATAAAGATAATGTCTTTATCTGGATGAATGGATAGTCATGCTTGCTGCCTATTATGCACAAAAGATTTAGGGTCCCTAAGTTCAAAGTTGCTCTTCTGAAATGCAACCCACTGTGTGCAGATATCTAGATATCTCTCTAACCCAATCTATGTTGTCCTTGTGAAACTCTGGGCAAGGAAAACTGGCACAGATAACTGATGATTATGCTGTCAATTTTGCAGTGAGCACTAAAGTTCTTTACCTCTGATGAGGGAGTTTTGTTTTATGCCAGTATCTATAAAATGGCAGTAGGGTATCTTACTAGCTTTTAAGCAAGGTAAATACTCATATCTTTTTTCAGTTACTAACACAGCCACAGTGGAAACTGCAGTGCAGTCTCAAATATAACTGTATTTGTGATCTAGCATTTTCACCATTTTCCTAAGTGGTTTGAAGAAATATTTTGTCACTTTCTAACATCTTAAAATCTCTCTTATATGCGATTATAGTAAAGATTTACTGATGACAATTTTGAATTATTTCCAGATCCAAATTATTAAACTGAAAATTAACAATAAAATTTAATTTGAGCAACAAATTTTATAATAAGACTTAAATTATTTAAGGTATAGATTATAATATGTTCATATTGATATCTAGAAATGAATAATTCAAGGGCAGAAATGATACTTGGTGGATATAAATAATACATACATTTAACTTAGGCAAGTTCAATTTTCAGGAGAACATGTGATAGAATGTGCAGTACTGAAAGAAATGGAGATACAGAGACAGAGAGAGAAGAATAAAAGTTCAACTAATGGGCAATTAGTTGAACACCAACCATCTTAATCACTGCACATATATCCCAAAAAGAAAATAAAGTGAGAAATATAAATTAGGGTTTACATTACTAGAACAATGCTATTACATTGACTGGTCCCAGTTAAGAAACGTCTCCCATGAAGTGAGCAGTTATTTGTGTTGAGTGTACTTGCAATGTTTAATTATGCAGTTTTCGTATAATATGACTTCCAAAATCAAGCCATTAATTTCGTCTTTGGCTACAATAATGAAGGAGCAGCATGCTCCCATGCTTACAAAAATGTGTTGAAATGTTTAGGTCATTTTTTGGTTGCTAATTTGACCCTGTTCTATACAATTTTCAAGTGTGATTTTTATTTAATGCAATAACTTTCATTTATAACTCTCCAGACACTTCCTCCTCAGTATAAGATATGAATCCATGTTTGCATTTCTCAGGAATTACCATGACAGATGCCATTTTAACCATTTTAGGTAGAAAGAGATTTAATATAGGGCATTAGTCATTGTGTTGCGGAAGTCAAGTAAGAGAAACAACATTCTTGGCTTTCAGGAGCTCTGAAAATGTAGAAATCACAGGTAACCCACTGGTGATGATCTCATCTTTCTGCAGGAAAAAGGTAAATGATTAACAACAGCTTATCCTATGTCTAATGCAAACTCATATTTATGATTCTGAGTATAGTAACTTCTCCATTCTCTTCCATTTTCTGAATATCATGTGGATTCTTTTTATTGACAGAATTTAACACTGAACTCTGTAGTCAATGGAAACTCAGAAACAGGTCTGAATTTCTGCTGTGTGATTTGCAAGTACATCAGGGGGTAAAGTACGCTGATTGGACACAATCTGGCATGGTCTACCCCACTGACAATTCAATATCCATACGCACTCTTTTGTTCATATTTAGAAATGACAAAAAGTATTTCAACATATTATTTTTCACATAACATGCTTTTTCACACAACATCATGTGACTATTTCTCATATAAAGAAGATACTTCTACCCACAGAATGAATCTCTAAACTCTCAAAAGACTTTATATATTACTGAATGATATTTATTCCTATTCTACTTTGGTCATAAAACTTCTTTGATATTTTTAAATTAAAAATAATTTAAAAAAATAATTTCACCTTTATATGTGGTGATGAAGTACCAATTAAAAACAATACATAAATAAAAGGAAAACCAGCAGAGAAGAGGAAATGGAACAGGGGAAGGGAGGAGGGTAGGAAAAGAGGAAGTAGTGGGGACTAAAACAGAACAAATATTCTATGCATATATGATTATGTCAAAATGAATCCCAATATTATGTACAACTATAATGAACTAATTACAACATTAAAAATAATAAGTTAATGTAAAATTAATTATAGAAAATAGTAGGCAAAGAGAAAATAAGTATCATAAATTTTTTTCTTCTTGCTTTGTCACACAAAACACACACGCATACATAAAAAAAAAGCAAGAAGAATAAAATTTGTTTAAAATCCCAGGTCTTTATTCCTATAATTGGACACAATACCATAGCTGGCATTTATAAATTTACTATTCCACTACTTAGTTAATATTTCCTTTGTTTTCAGGTTAGTCATGGTTGTTTAGAGATGTGAACTAAAAATTTCTTCTTCAATGCTCAGAGTCCTTAGAGTTCCTCCCTCCATTGGGTTGCTATGTTTCCCACTTTTACCATAGCACTCAGAATTACAAAGAAGTTCTCCAGAAAATCACTTGAATTCCATACTTAATACAGATTCACTTTGAACCCTTTGTTCAGAAGCCACTCTATTTCCGTTTAACAATCAGGATGAATTAAGAATGCCAATAGAGTCATCCTTTTGTATTTTTGTTAACTGGCATACTGATTCAAAAATTAAAAAGATGACAATTTCAGCTTTCACTTTATTGGAAGAATTCTTGTAGAAGTCTTCCCTTTTTAGTTACCTTCCAGCACCACATACACACACACACACACACACACTAGAAATTTGAAACATTTCTTAAAATAGATAAATTTTAATTGTTGTTGACAAAAATAATTTTTTTTGGTACTGTGGATTGAACCCAGGGACATTTTAGCACTGAGCTACATTCCTAGCACTTTATATGTTTCATTTTGGGGCCCTAAATTGCTTAGGGCCTTGCCAAGTTGCTAAGTCTGGCCTTGAATTTGCTATCCTCCTGTTTCAGCTGCCTGAGTCACTGGGATTCGAGTCATGTGTCACCATACCCAGCAACAAAATAATCTTAAAAGTAATAATATTAAGCAATTTTATGGCTCTTTGCTTTTATAAAAGCTTTACACATAATGACTAATTTAACAAACTAAAATGGATATCAAGTTGTGCTCAACATCCAGATGGTAAATCTAAGGCACAGTGATCATCACACAGCTCTAATATGATGGGGTAGAAATTAAAACCCATGCACTTTGCTTTCAAAGTCCATGATTTGCTGGACATGATGTGTGCATCTGTAATCCCAGCAACTTGGGAGAATGAGGCAGGAAGATTGCAAATTCAAGTCCAAGCCTCAGCAATTTAGTGAGGCCCTAAGAAACTTAGCGAAACCCCATCTCTCTCTCTCTCTCTCTTTTTTTTTTTTTTTTTTTTTTTTTTTGTGTGTGTGTGTGTGTGTGTGTGTGTGTGTTACCAGGGATTGAACTCAGGGGCACTCGACCACTGGCCCACATCCCCAGCCCTTTTTTTTTTTTTTGTATTTTATTTAGAGACAGGGTCTCACTGAGTTGCTAAGTGCCTCTCCATTGCTGAAGCTGGCTTTGAACTCGTGATCCTCCTGCCTCAGCCTCCCAAAGTGCTGGGATTACAGGCGTGCGCCACCGCGCCCGGCTGAGACCACATCTCAAAATAAAAAAATGAAAAGGGTGATGTGACTCAGTGGTTAAGTGCCCCTGGGTTTAATTCCCAGTACCAAAAAATAAAAATAAATAAATAAAAATCCTCATGAGTCTATCCTCTTAGCTGTATGATTTGTAGTCATACTGGCATGATTTTTTGTAATCTCATTTTGAAAATTCACAACTAATCTGACTCCTATTTTTCTACTAAAGCTCTCCAGAAGAAAGATTCAAATACAGCCCTGTTTTGAACGGGTTAAAACAAAACCTTGTTTTATATTTCATATTGAAGTAACTCTTGATACTTTCTTTTTTTTTTTTTTTTTTTAATTTGAACATTGATGTCCTGATCTTTGGATTATTAGGGATTCCAAGTAAACCATTGACGTTGTTTTAACAGTATTCAAGCATTTTATTGAGGAATTAATCAAACTTAATAAAATAAATTTTTATTATGTCTAAAATAGAATTTATGTCTAAAATAGAATATGTCTAAATATGTCTAAAATAGAATTTATGTCTAAAATAGTGTGTCTAAAATAGAATTATTAATTATATTTCCAACTTCCTTATTTTACCGACAGACTTAGTCCCCCAGTTGAAAATGAAAAGCATTGTGCTATTTTAATGGCATAGTGAAGATTTTACACATATTTCATCCATCTCTGAGCCTGGACATCTAAACAGGTTTGAAAAAGTTAAGCCAGTGAAAATGAAATAGAGACATTTTAATATCACTGGTATCATGAGTAAACCCTACATACATTTTGATGCCAAGAATTGATGGAACTTGGAATATTAAATTAGTAGAATGATTAATAGAATGGAAAATGAATGGATGTTTACCAAATATATACAATGGCTTTTATCTTCCTTGATTGCTAATTTGGAAGCATTTACTCCTTAAACTGAATTTTCATGAAATAAGCAGAAAGGAAAAATTATGACAATTACGTTGTCAAACGTGGTAGAACATTCCATTCCTGTCTAAGGACATTTGTAAACAATGTAAAGATCATGCCAGAAATATTAATTGAGAATGTTAGCTTCAAACTGCATGTAGGATCCTGCACCAGTAAATGGCCTGAACAATACCAGTATTACCAATATAGCTGCATCCATATTTGAAGAGCAAAATTTAAATGATATTTTAACATGCATGAAATTGAATTATACTCAGGTGCTATGGTAAATCTATAACCACAGATTAAGACCATCCTTTTCTTCCTGAGGAAAACTATGAACTCTTTGATTAAAAACTTTGTCAGTTGACATAATTTCAGTTAGCAATGCTTTTAATGAAATTGTGTCATTTGCAGGAACATGGATGGAACTTGAGAGCATTGTTTTAAGTGAAAAAAAAAAACTCAGAAAGTCAAGGATCATGTATTTCTTCTCATATATGGAAGATATAGGGGGAAAATGTGAAGATGGAAGGGGGGGGGGTGGGAGGGATGGAAAGGGGAAATACTGGGGAATGATAGTGACTAAATTATATTGCTATATAGTGTGCATGTACAAATATGTAACAATGTTCCCACTACTATGTATAATTATACTGCACCAATAAAGTATGGAAAAAACTTTGTTAATTATTTGAATAACAATAGCAGTACTTACTTTCAACAAGCCATCTGCAAACACACTATTTTCAAAGTTATCTTGGAGAGTCACACTTAATGAAAATATAAACAAAGTTTTATTATTACAGAGAAAGAGAAAAGTTTGGATGATACATAAAAAGAACAATGGATATTTTCCCCACCACCAAAGATAACTCTTAATGTATAAATGACATTGTGGGCAAACCAGTGAAAGCTTAAGGAACAGAATAGCACAATGTTAAATATTCACTGAGTTATTTCTTTGACCTGGGTTTCATTTTTGATTTAAATAAATAAAACTTTACTTTGTCCTTTCTCATTTTGCCTAGTTCCTTTCTTATCTCTCCTTTTTAAGTCTAACTTTAGTTTTCTCATTTTTTAACATCTTTTTTCACCTGATCTCTAACTCATCTGATGAATGATCACAAGAACAATATTAGACATCAAGGTCTTTTATTTCTATGTGGTTGACACTCAAAAATTCATCATCATCTACAGTTTCTATTGATAAATTTCTAATTCTAGTTCACCTCCATTATATTTTTAACTACTATTGATTCTAATCTGCTATTTATTTGTTTTAATTTTTAAAAAATATTTTTAGTTGTCAATGGACCTTTATTTTATTTATTTATATGTGGTGCTGAGAATCAAACCCAATGCCTCACACATGCTAGTGAAGTGCTCTACCACTGAGCCACAATCTCAGCCTCCTAACCTTCTGTTTATTGATGAAGAAAAGCACAAAAGGAAATTAGTTCCAAATTAAAGGCATGCTTTCTAACCTCAACCAGGCCATTATTGCCACTCAAGAATCTAAAAACTATACACTATTGGTGATATTGTGTTATTTCCATTAGTTGTTCAAGAATTCTAACTTTACTCCTCAAGACTGAAATTTAACCACTGTAAAATTTTGCTAATTGTTTACTCTACACAATATAATACTAACAATGCTGAGAAAGAAATGGAAGAAATCAAAATAAATGGACAGTAAAAATATTTTCATGTACTGAAGTTTCAGTAAATGGAAAATGCCTATTCTTCCCATTTTGATCACTGGGCTAAGTACGACATAAAACAAAAACAAAACAAAACCAAAAACCATGAAGGGAAGTAGAATTGAAAAGCTAATTTTAAAATTTCATGTGAAACTGTAAACGTCCCTAAATAGCTGACAATCTGGAATAAAAACATGAGAATCGTTTTGCAACTCGATTCATGGTGTACTATAAAGCTACAATATTTAAGACTGGGTGATATTGGCATAAGAATTGACATATAGATCGAGAAAACATCATAAAACACTGAAAAATAAACCAACATGTATAAGATGTATTAATTTTCCTTTGTTATCAATGTAATTCATCTACAAAACTGATACCAGTATAACTGGATATTTTCATGGGAAAGAAACTGAACCTTAAGCCAAACTTCTCACCTTACTCAAAAATCAATTTATAAAATATCTTAAAGATAAAAATGAAAAGGCCAAACTTTCAGAACTTTAGGATAAAACAGTAAAAAAAAAAAAAAAAAAAAAACTTTAAAAACTTGAGGTAAGAAAAAAAATTAAGGGATGTATAAAGAACAAACAACAAAAGAAAAGAAGGATATGTGAGTTTTTAAATACAATTAGCTGTTAGACAAACTATAACTGGAAAAAATATATATATATAATACATATTTGACAAGAACCTGCTCTCCAGATTGTAATTATAAAAACCTTACAACAAACAATCCAACAAAAATTGGGCACAAGATTTTAAAAATACACTTTTAACAGAATGGCCAAAAAGCACATGAAAATTCTTCAAGATCATGAGTTGTCCAGGAAATGCAAAATAAAATCAAAATGAAATTCTACCCTCTAAAACTGCTAAGTTAAAAAAGACTGGCAATACCAAGTTTTTTGTAGACTGGGAGGTGAGAGGGGCTTTTCTAAACTTTTGCTTGTGGTGTAAATTTATAGAGTCACTGTTATGGACTAAATGTTGGTATCCTACCAAAATTCATATGTTGCAATGCTCACCCTCTATGCAATGATATTAAGAGTTGGGGTTAATTTTCAAAGAGAAATTTTAAATGGTCACTTTTTTGCACAGTTGATAATTAAAATATTAAAGGTATACCTATTAAACATACTACTGTCCTCAGTCATATACTGAGTTATAAGAATTTATAATCTTGGTTATAAGGATTTATAGGAAATTTGGAATAATTTTTAACATTCATTTCTGAGAATAATTTTTAAAAAGTGAAAGACTGCAGGTAAATGGATGGAGTTTGAGAATATAATTCTAAGTGAAGTTAGCCAGTCCCAAAAAAACAAATGCCAAATGTCTTCTCTGATATAAGGATACTGATTCATAATGGGGATTTGGGGGAAGCTTTGGAGGAATAGACAAACTTTTGATAGGACAAAGGGGAGGGAGGAGTAGGGAAAATGGGGGTAGGAAAGACTGTGGAATGAGATGGACATCATTACCCTAAGTACATGTATGAAAACATGAATGGTGTGACTCTACTATGTGTCCAGAGACATGAAAAATTGTGCTTTATTTGTGTACTATGAATTGAATTACATTCTTCTGTCATGTATAATAAATTTGAAAAAATAAAATAAAAAAAAATTTTTTTTAGAGTGAAAGATTAGCTAGGTATGGTGGCACACTTCTGTAATCCCAGTAGCTCGGGAGGCTGAGGCAGGAGGATTGTGAGTTCAAAGCCAGCCTCAGCAATGAAACAATGCCCTAAGCAACTCAAGAGAGCCTGTGTCTAAATAAATACAAAAAAAAAAAAAAAAGGAGGGTGATGGTGAAGACAGAATTAAAAATAAGTAGTCAGTGTAGATAGATAAATCAGGCCAAGTTGAAAAAAAACAGATCAAACTGGTTTGAGTCCAAAAGGTTGAAGATTCCACTGTAGGAGATTGAAATGTTAATGTCCCCCAAAGCCTGGCAATAATGTCCTTCCTAAATAGTTATTAATAAAGCAACCCTTAAGCAGACAGGGAACTGTTAATTAATTCACCCTGGGCCCCCTTTCTGTCCAGATCACACCACCCCCCTCCCCCTCCCCCACCCCGCCCCTTCAACCCACCTGTTTACCACCTTTTGGCTTTCCCACCAGCATATGGGAGAAGTCTGTTCTACTATCCTTTAAATAAAGCTTCTTACTTGCTACTCTACACTTGCCTCCATGTGCTTCTTTGGTGTTATACTTCAACATTCGGGAAGCAGGACTCCTGAAGTTAACCGATAAGGTAGTATCAGTGGGATGTGACTCAGGTTAAGTGCTCCTGATTCAATCCCTGGTACCAAATAAATAAATAAATAATAAAAGATTGATTAATAAAAAAGAAAGAAAGTTGATAAAATACTATTAATTATCCCACTGTTGTGTTTTGTTTATGTTGATGATAATGTGGATTTAAAACAGTATTGTAAAATTAATATCTAAAAGAAAATTGGGGTCTTTGGGAAATGACTAGGTAATGAAGTTGGAGCAAGAAGAATACTACAATCTGCAATCCAGAAGTGGAGTCTCACCACAATCCAATCAAACTGGACTCTTGATCTCAGACTTCTGCTTTGCAGAACTGTGAGAAATAAATTTCTGTTATGGATTAGCCATCCAGTCTAAGCTACAATAAATTGACTAACACAACTACCATTATAAACAGATTGTTAGTTTCTTGGCTTTCTTGTATTTTTGTAAATAACTAACACAACATGGTTTATTTTATTTTCAAATTGACAAATTATAATTCTATAAATATATGTCAACTTTATGTTTTTATTTCTCAGTCAATCCATCTTATATTGAATGCAGCATAAGACAAAAATGTATTTAATTACTGAACATCATAGCTTAGCAACACATCATTATCAATGATCTGTTGTTTACCCTTGTGATTATGTTGCTGACTGGGGTCTGTGGATTGCATGACAGCATTATATCACATATTGCTAGCCTGGTAAAAGATCAGAATTCAAAATTCTAAGTATGATTTATCCTTGTATATTGCTTTCACATCACTGTAAAGTCAAAAAATTATAAGTCAAGCCATTCTAAGTCAGGGGCCATCTTACAAATTTATGAGATGTGATATTTTGATAAATATACACAATGTTAAATGATTAAACCAGGTTAATTAACAAATCCATCCCTTCTTATACTATTTTTGTAATGAAAATACTTAAAATCTACTTTTAGCACTTTTGAAATATATAACGCATTATTATTTTAGTGACCATTTTGGGCAATATATCCCTAAATTTTATTCCTTCTATCTGAATCTTTGTACTTTCAGAAAAAACAGCTCCTGTCTTCCTATCTATCATCCTCCCTCAGCCTCTGTTTTTCATCATTCTACTCTTTACTGCTATACATTTAACATTTTTGGATTTCCACTTATATGTGAGATCATTCACTACTTGTCTTTCTGTGTCTGGCTTATTTCACTTAGTATAATGGCCTCCAGTGTATCCATGTTATAGCAAATATCAGGATTTTCCTATATTTTAAGGCTGATCACTATTCCACTGTGTGTAAATACCATATTTTAAAATCTGCTCATCTGATGATAGACACCTCGGTTGAAAGAGAAAAAAACAAAAAAAGACATATGCCAATAACATTTATTTACAAAATGTAGGCAGCATGTTGTATTTGGCTCCTGGGCCAGAGTTACTGAATCTGCTTTGAATGAGAGTTGGAGACTTTCCTATCATATATAAGAATTTGGACAAATAGGCCTTTGTGCTATTGTTTGAAAGAAATTCTTATAAATTTCTTTGTGTTACAAGTATAACAGAAACATTTGCTTTCATACAGAATATATCAACTGATGAAATTTTGCATCATGAGTTTGCTGAACTTAAAACCATATACCCTGTAAACATGAATTGTCAAATTCCTTTTAAAATCAATTTAGACTAGTTATATTTTATTCATAATGTTTTTTTTTTCTCCACACAGCAAAGTGGCTATCTATGGTTGAGTTTGTCAGGAAAACAGAAACCAAGACTGAAATTCTCAAAAAACTTTAAGACTTACTAAACAAAGCCATACTCATTTTTCATTCTAATATAATTTAGACATTTCCATTTCTATTTTATGTATTTATTTATTTTGGTAGTAGGAATTAAAACCAGGGGTACTCACCCCCTGACACATATCCAGACCTTTTTATTTTTTATTTAGAGACAGGGTCTTGCTAAGTTGCTGAGGGTCTCACTAAGTTGCTGAGGCTGGCTTTAAACTTGTGATTCTCCTTCCTCAGCCTTCCCAGCTTCTGGGATTACAGGTATGAACCTCAGAAAAGAGACAATATCTAAGTTAAAGATGACATTGGGCACAGTGGCTTGGGAGGCTGAGGTAGGATGATCACAAGTTCAAAGCCAGTCTTAGCAACTTAGCGAGGCCCTGAACAACTCAGCAAGACCATCTCTAAAATATAAAAAAAGGCTGGGGATGTGGCTCAGTGGTTAAGCACCCAGGGTTCAATCCCAGGTACAAAAAAAAAAATGAAATTGGGGAGTCATAAGCTTTCAGGTGATAGGAAGACAGTAGAAAATTAAGGGCCAGTATAGTGAGAAAACTTATACATATTTGAAACTTAATATAGTGACTTAAAAATTATATGGTAAATATTGTATGTTGAAGTAGATTCTGTGTCTGGAGTATGTGGTAAGCTAAATCAGAGTACAAAGATGATCTAAAAGTGTGAATGTGAATCACAGAGGGGAAAAGTGCCAGAAATTAGGGATGGAGAGTTGATACCAAGCACCAAATTAAGCGAGCAAAGTCTTAAATAGAAGATGGTGACAGAGAGGTTAAAGTGTTTACTTAAGAACCTTCAGTATGAAGTTGTGAAAATATTTTTTAAAATAAATAGATAATTAAGTAGAAGATCTTGACAAAGGAGCTTTTTTGCATTTAAAAAAATTGTAATAATAAGAGTGAAAGGTAAATATCAAATTTATTGAAGGTATAGATAAAACTTATTTGAATTCTTTAGAGACTTGAGGGGTGGATCCAAAGCACAGAAAGAAGGTTTAATCTTGGATATAATTTCACACCCTGGAGGGAGAAACTAAACAAAATCTATCTTTTACATAATTGGCCTCATTTTTCCCTAGTGTTCAAACCAGAAACCACAGAATCAACTTTCTTTCTACTCTCTATATTCCTACGTCCAAAAAGTCATTACATCTAGACTATTCTACTTTGGAATTGCTTTTGAATTTGAAATGAAATGTGTTTCATTCATATTTCTTTCCTGCCTTTCTCTGTTATTATCTTAGTACTCCCTTCAATTTTTACTTGAAGTTCTATATATGTTAACACCTCTTCCTTTGCCATCTATCCCCTTCACTCTTCATAATGGAGCTTTTAAAATACAAATCTGATTATATGGTTTTCATGATTTAAAATCCTTCCATAGCACCCCCATCACTTCAGGAAAGAATAATTTTCTTCAGTAGGACTAAAAATAAGCTTTAGTGAACTGGCACTTTCTAGCCCCAAACTCAATTTTTTATATTCCAGAATCTCTTGTCCCCTCTATTCCAGCCCTACCTACCACCTTATCATTCTCTGAACACTACAAATTTTTTAACCATCCAATCTTTACCCTTGCTGCTGCCCCTGTATAGATACCCAAAGCTACAGAAAAACTCAAAGGATGACTCCTGTGTTAGCCGCCGGAAAGGGATTGCAGCCTGGAACGGCAGCACCGCGGGAAGGAGTCCGGAGACAGGATGGAGACGAAAAAATTCTTTAATCTTTCTGTCTCTGTCTCTTGTAATTTCTAACACTACATACACACTCTCACAAGAAACCAAGCCACGTACTCTTACAAGAAACTACAATGTATCTATACAATAGCGATAACCCTGTCCTTTCTCTCTCTGGTCTCATCCCATGCGCCCGAGCAGGAATGGTGCTTGCTCGATCTGCTGAGTCACTCCTCAAATCTCTCGAGATCCTGGGCCAAGTCCCATGAGACTACGGAAGGCGACAATGCCCAAAAATGTCAATCTGCTGAGTCATTGCTCAAATCTCTCGAGATCCTGGGCCAAGTCCAGTGAGACTACGGAAGGCGACAATGCCCAAAAATGTCTATGGCCCATAGTCAACCGCAATCTTAGCTATCTCCCCAAACAGGGCTCCTGCATTTCCCCCTTTTGTTTTAAAAGAGGGGATGCTCTAGGACGTCTATGTGCAACCAACATTCTTACCCGTCATTGGATAATCAAGGCTGTGCCCTTGACTCCTGTCTTAGGTTGATATGTCGGCCACATGAGACTGTCCCGTGCGACTGTGCCTGTCTTAGGTTGTCCCCCTCTGGGGATCTTACCCGTCATTGGCTAACCAGCCATCCAATGGAGCCCTTTAGGATCGACTGTGTAAGATGACTAACAGCCGTCCAATTGGGAGGAGATGCTGCGGCTTTAAGGCGACAAGCCTTTTGGTGACAAGTCAAATTGCATAGCATATCAAATTCTTTAAACAAATCAGCTGCCCTAAGTTCTATCAAGTAACACAGTGAGTTCTCTAAACAAATACCCGCAAGGTACTGTCCCATGAAGTCCCAAACAATGAAAGATCAAAATGTCCACTTGTTATAACACGTAGATCTAGGAGGCCCCATGCATGCAGAGCAGAGGCCACACTGCTGGTGAGGTTGTTTGACATTTGAGCAGCAGGGATGCTTGCAGCGACCGCGATCCCTGCAGCTGTAGAAGCAGCCGTCTTTTTTATGTCTAGACGATGCCACCGGCAAATCTTCAGGGCCCGCTATCTAGAGACTGAAGCATCAATTATTAAAGGAAAGGCAGTGCTATTCCAGCACTGAGTCAAGAGGCGAGTTGTCAAACTAAAAAATAGAATTATTAGATTGGAAAAATAAGTTGATTTCTGCTCACACACATTGCAGGATGAGCTCCCACAAACATAAGCTGGCAAAATATCATATTTAGAACAAAACAAAGAAAGACTGAGGGTAATTACTGCATTAAAGATAGATTAAAGAAAAACTAAAAGCACTTTGGAGAAATAATTTGTTAGCTGGAACTCTCGAGTTTCTGCATACACAGCAGTCCTTTACCTGTTGAAATAATTGAAATTAATCATTTATTAAACAAATGAAGTTAATAACAAATAAGCAACCTCATGTCAAAACACCAAAATATCAGGTTATACAGCACTAGTCATATTTTTTGCTAAAGAGAAGTCCCTGGGACACCTATAAAACAAAATTGAAGGTACCTTCACTTATTAAATTATTTACCCATTTTGAATACTCTTAAACTTAAATGAATTAGAGTTATTTGGATCCATATATATATATATTCACAAGCGCTTTGTTATTTTTGATGTCACACTGGACAGACGCACATACAAACATATATTTGTGACATCACATTAACATGAAATTTAGACAAATACACAGACATAAACACATATATAAAAAGTAAAAAAAAAATATATATATATAATTGTGTGCACACTAAAGAGAGATCTCTTCATCCCAGCCGGGAGGAATGACACTTAAGTTGTAACATATTTTGAAGGACTCTTTTAAGGGAATCATTCCATATCTTCATCATGGTCCTCTTGATTTTGTACCTTTTTTATTAATCTTGATTCCTCAACAACTTCATCTTGATCCTTTTGATGTGGTACCTGCTTTATTAATCTAGATGGTATCCATATTGGAGAGGATTCATGTTTTGGAAAGACACAAACAGATCCTCTCCCCCAAATTAATACTGGATCCGGACCCTTCCATGTACCTGAAAGAACATCCTTCCAGTAAACCAAAGGTTTATGTTGTTGATGTGGGTTCCAATGTCTGTCTCCAGCAGAATAACCATCAGAGTCTAAAGTTAAAAAATTTAAAGTAAACAGGGCAACTGCCAATCTGTCCTTAGGATTTTTCCAGTTTCCTTCTTTCTGTTTTAACAACATAACTTTTAGTGTGCGGTTTGCTCTTTCAATAATGCCCTGACCCTGAGGATTGTATGGGATGCCTGTTTTATGGGATATGTTGAATTTTGCGCAAAACTGTTTGAAAGATGAGGACGTATAAGCGGGACCATTATCTGTTTTAAGCATTTTGGGGATGCCCAATGCAGCAAAAGCTTGTAAACAATGAGATGTGACATCTTTAACTTTTTCTCCGGAATGTAAGGAAGCAAAAATCATGCCTGAGCATGTATCTATGGTACATGAATAATAAATTGCAATTTTCCAAAGCTTGGCTCATGAGTAACATCCATCTGCCACAAATGATTGGGCATTAATCCTCTAGGGTTAACACCAAAATGAGGATTGGGCAAATGTGTCATACAAGATTTACAATCTTTTACAATTGTTCTGGCTTGCTCCTTTGTGATTTTAAACCTACGTTGCAAGGTGGTGCTGTTGACGTGAAACTGGGAATGAAATAAAGTAGCTTGTTGTAGTGCTGAAAGTATAAATATTGTTTTTGTAAGTTCATCTGCCTTTTGATTACCTTCATGGAGGGGGCCAGGCAAATTAGTATGTGCTCTAATATGGCCTACGAATAGAGGTTCTTTTTCTTGCCCACAAAAGTTTTTGTATCTGATAAAACAATTTAAAGGCTGGAGTATGAGGTGCTATTGGTCCTGCTAACTCTAATTTTGGGACGGCTTGTACAATATAGTGGCTATCTGAAAAAATGTTTATGGGCTGGTCTCTAAAATTTTCCAGAGCTCTTACCACAGCTTCCAATTCCACTAGTTGAGCTGATTTGTGTGCAGTTATGTAAGTCATATTTTCTTTTGTAGTGACTACTGCGGCAGTACCATTTGAGGACCCATCTGTAAATACATTAAATGCCTTAGGAATAGGTTGATTTTTTATTACCTGTGGAAATATAATAGGATGATTAATACAAAAAGATAATATAGGAGACTTAGGAAGGTGATTATCAAAATTTGCAGAGGTAGAGCATCTAGCTATAGCCCAGTCATTATCATTGAAGCATAAATATTCAATCTGTGACGATGAATAGGGAGTAATAATAGTAGCAGGGTGAATGCCAAATATTTTAGTAGAAGTTTTAAGTCCTTGAAGAATAAGTTTAGCCACCATGGAGGTATATGACTCAATTATGCTTTTAGGAGAGACAGGCAAATGTATCCATAATAAAGGCCCTTGTTGCCAAAATACTCCTGTCGGTGTATATTGTGAAGAACTAATAATCAATATCAGCGGTTGAGTTAAATCAAATCTGTCACAATGAGCTCCTTCTATGGCTTTTTCTACTACCTTTAAAGCTTTCCTAGCATCAGGAGTCAATGTTCGCGGTGAGGATGGATCAGGGTCCCCTCGAAGGATATAAAATAAAGGTTTTAATTGGCCAGTAGTGAGGTTTAGTGTAGGGCGAAGCCAATTAATGTCTCCCAGTAGTTTTTGGAAATCATTGAGGGTGGTTAAATGTTCTTTATTTATTAAAATTTTGGGGGGTCTAACAAAAGTATCCATGATTTTAAATCCTAAATATAATATGGGAGATCTGGTTTGAACTTTTTCTTCTGCTATATATAATCCGTATTTTTTAAAATTTTCTACCATGTCACTGAATATATTAAATAAGATTTTTTGATTAGGGTGGGCCAGTAAAATATCATCCACGTAATGTAGACACATGAGGTTTGGATATTTATTTTTAATGGGTTGGATAGCCTTGTCCACATATATTTGGCATATGGTGGGGCTATTAGCCATTCCCTGCGGCAAAACCTTCCATTGATATCTCTGATCAGGGCCATTATTGTTAATAGAAGGAACTGAAAAAGCAAACCTGGGGGCATCCAGAGGATGTAGGGGAATAGAAAAGAAGCAATCCTTTATATCAAGACTAATAACATGGAAATTTTTTGGAATAGCTATAGGATTCGGAAGTCCAGGTTGAGTAGGGCCCATGACTTGCATGGTTTTATTAATTTGTCTAAGATCATGTAATAATCGCCATTTTCCTGATTTTTTCTTGATCACAAATATGGGGGAATTCCAGGGAGAGGTGGAATGTTCTATATGTCCTGCTTTTAATTGTTCCTTAACTAGTAGGTGGGCCACTTGTAATTTCTCTTTAGATAGGGGCCACTGAGGGACCCACACTGGCTTATCAGAAAGCCATGGTATTTTCAAAATTATTTTCTCAGTGGCCCCAAAGAAAAATGTCTTTTTCCTATATGATAATGATTTCTTTTAGGGTTAAGCTTACCCTGTACTTTTTGATGATTTCTTTTAGGGTTAAGATTACCCTGTATGTTTTTACATTTAACACCTGCAGGTTTGGTTGCAAGGTGTACTCCCATTTGTTGTAAAATATCTCTTCCCCATAAAGTAACCGGTAGATTAGGTAAAACATAAGGCTGAAATGTGCCTTTATGTCCTTCATCATCCTCCCATTTTAAAATTACCGCACTTTTTTCTGGGAGGTTATTATATCCCAAGCCTCTTAAACTGGTTGAAGCTTTTTGTAGAGGCCAGTGTTTGGGCCATTGACGTAAATTAATGATGGAAGAATCAGCTCCAGTATCTATAAGACCCTCCATTTCTATTCCTTGGATTCTTATTTTACACATAGGCCTCCTTGTACAGTCCCGAACCCAGCAAACCATGGGTTTCGAATCAGTGGAACAAAATCCTCTATTGTTCCTATTTAGAGCCATATTCATTTTAAATGAATTATGTAAATTTGGAAGGAGGAGCAGCTGAGCAATTCTATCTCCCTGATTAATAGAACTTATACTTTGGGGTGAGCTAAGCATTATTTTTATTTCCCCTTTATAGTCTGAGTTTATTACGCCTGGGGTCACTTGCAAACCTAATAAGCTTTCAGGACTTTGCCCGATAATAAGTCCTACAGTCCCTGAGGGAAGAGGTCCCCTGACTCCTGTGGGAATCAGTTGAACCCCCATTTCAGGTGTTAACACTATTCGGGCGGTGGAACAGAGGTCTAATCCTGCATTTCCTCCTGTTCCTCTGGCGAGGGAGTGGATGGGTAATAGGGATTGTGTCAGGGAAGCATCTGAGTGGATGCTTGAGGATACTCCTCCTCCAATGCCTCGTACATTTGTGGGCCCCGGGGCATTGGGCCCCGTGCCCTGTTTTTTGAATTCCTGAACAAAGGATTTCCATGGATGTCAAATTTTGAATAGCATTTATTGGCCCAATGATTTCCTTTCTTACACCTGGGGCAGCAACCTGGAGTACGGTATGAATTTGGTCTTATTTCTCTTTGGGGATTTTGCCTAGAATAGCCTGATTGATTATGATAATTTTGCCTAGAATATCCTGATTGATTATAATGTCTATGTTGAGCCCTTGTAAAATTTTGAGGGGCAGCATCTCTCACAGCTGCTGCAATCACATTCCCTGTGACAAAGGCATCATTTACATCTTTACATAGTTGTATATATATGGAAAGATCCTTTTTATTTTTCCATGGCCTGATGACTTCCTGGCAATATTTATTAGCATTTTCGTACGCTAATTGAATAACTAATGGCATAACTTGATCAATGTCTCCAAAAACTCTACCTGCAGTTCTCAAAAGTCTATCAGCAAATTCAGCATATGGTTCATTAGGTCCTTGAATTACTTTGGACAAGCTACCTTGTAGATCCCCAGGTCCTTGTACAGTTTTCCATGCCTTTAAGGCAGCTGCATTTATCTGAGCATATACTCCTGGGGTATAATGTTTTTGATCCTGTATGTCTGCGAATTGCCCTTCTCCTGTGAGCATTTCTATATTATGGTCTCCAAACCCTGCATCTGCATTTCTTTTAGCTGTTTCTATACAAAGTTCCTGAAATTGCGATCGCCAAACCAAGTATTGTCCCCCACTTAATGTTGCTTTACATAGACGTTTCCAGTCTGCGGGGGTTAAGCTAAAGGTGTTAAGGGACTCCAGTATACTCAACGTGAAAGGAGCTTGGGGTCCATAAGTCATTACTGCCTCTTTGAGATTTTTTATTGTTTTGAAATCTATTGGCTGGTGGCCCCTCTGTCCATTTTCATATTCAAATACTGGCAGTTCCCAATGTATCTGTGAGTTACCCTCGAGAGCGCATAAGCGCTCAGAAAGACTTTTTTATTTCTATTTCTAGGGTATGCAAACGTCTAGTGATACCCTTCATATTTTCTGTAATCGATTTCACCCATGGGGGAGTAGAGGACACAAGTTCCTCCACTTGATGATCCCTTATCTTGGTCTTCCTTAATTTCCTTTTATTCATTTTCTCAAAATCACCTTTAGTTAATTCCTCCTCACTACTACTACTCTCATTAGTCCTAACTGACTCAGTAACATCCTGAGTCCCAGGTTCAATTGAGACCATGTATCCTTGAAATATCTCTAATAAATCTTGAATAGCTTTAGCAGCTCGGATCTTTGTAATTTTGGGGACACTTCTAATACTCTCCTTACTGGTCTTAGTTGACTCAGCGGAATCTACGCTTTTATGATTGCCTTCACTGTTTTCTAAATCCTCCTCACTAACGACAGACTCATCCATATCAAAGAATTCATCAAGAGCCTCGTACACTTGGGTCTTAGTTATTTTCGAACCCATTTTAACCCCTCTGACTAGAGACTCCTGCGAGGTTTCTCAGTTCTTACCTGCCGTGCTGAATTCCCCGTACGGGCCACCAACTGTTAGCCGCCGGAAAGGGATTGCAGCCTGGAACGGCAGCGCCGCGGGAAGGAGTCCGGAGACAGGATGGAGACGAAAAAATTCTTTAATCTTTCTGTCTCTGTCTCTTGTAATTTCTAACACTACATACACACTCTCACAAGAAACCAAGCCACGTACTCTTGCAAGAAACTACAATGTATCTATACAATAGCGATAACCCTGTCCTTTCTCTCTCTGGTCTCATCCCATGCGCCCAAGCAGGAATGGTGCTTGCTCGATCTGCTGAGTCACTCCTCAAAACTCGAGATCCTGGGCCAAGTCCCGTGAGACTACGGAAGGTGACAATGCCCAAAAATGTCAATCTGCTGAGTCATTGCTCAAATCTCTCGAGATCCTGGGCCAAGTCCCGTGAGACTACGGACGGCGACAATGCCCAAAAATGTCTATGGCCCATAGTCAACCGCAATCTTAGCTATCTCCCCAAACAGGGCTCCTGCACTCCTGTTATTGAGCAAAATGAATGATCCTTAATCTGGACCCCTATAGGGATTGGAATTATGGAGACATATAAGGAAAAATAGTCTAGCTGGGGAGACAGACAAGAGAATATCTTCTTGTTTGTTCATGTAGGGGCTTACAAGTGTCTTCTTTGAAATCTTCATCTATTTTCTCCACATCCATTCATGACTTAGGTCCTTACTGATAACTTTGCCTTACCATCTGGTATAATACAAATGAGCAGGAAACAATAGTGATCTGTTCGCTTATTTATCTTCAACTAGACTATCTATTTCATTTCTTATGTGTCCCTGATTCCATTCTTTACAGATACAAAATCTTAAAATTATGTGGGCTTCATTAAAGATTATTCATTTTTACTCAGTAATAAAAGAGCCTATTCTTTGATTTTCTATGTAGTGTTAGTGTAACTGACTACCTTTTATGTTTGAAAAATAACAATTTTTTCCTATCAGACATAATATGCCCCGTTCCTTCATGTGTTCAAATGGAAACATATTCAGAGACGTTATATCATTACTCAATGCCAACTACTTTAGGGACATAAATTCTAGTAATGTCAGCTGGCTAACTGGCTCTACTTTACCAGGAGAACAGATATTTTTAAGGCAATTTACTGGGCAGCTGCAGCAGCAGCAAATAGGGTCCAGCTACCACCAGACTCTCTCCGCTCCCCAAGTGTTTTTCTGGGGATTTCATTGACCTAGAAAAATATCCCCAAATAATAGTCTAGCTCCTATAGGAATTTTGTCTGAAACAACAACAACAAAATGCATCATTAAATGAAATGAAGAGAAAAGCCAATCCCAATGAAAAATTCTTTTTGATAATTTCAGAAAAGTTATTATCGTGAATCATCTCACTTAACAAAATGCTTCATTCTAATTAAAGACATAGTTTTAAGATAACACTATTAATCTTTCATAATTTGTTCATTTGTATCATTCAGAATTTTGATAAAATAAATATAAGCAATGGTCTGTCCATAATGGTCTGTCCATGCTGCTCAATTATTATTATTATTTTGGAGGGCAGGTACCAGGGATTGAACTCAGGGGCACTCAACCATTGAGTCACATTCCCAGCCCTATTTTGTATTTTATTTAGAGACATGGTCTCACTGAGTTGCTTAGCCCCTCACTGTTGCTGAGGCTGGCATTGAAATTGCTATCATCCTGCCTCAGCCTCCCAAGTCGCTAGGATTACAGGCATGCACCACCACACCCGGCCATACTGCTCAATTATAAGTGACTTTCCTCTTACCATGAATTTCTCTGTAAGGACTTGGACTGGACCAGAACCCTGGTTTAGGGTTGCCTTCTCTCTGAGCAGTGCTCCTCTGATGCCTACAAACCCTGTGCCATTTAAAATGAGACAATGAGCAATGAAAGTGACTTCTTGTGGTCATCAGTTATTAATGTAACACCTATTGTCTAATTTTGCACATTTGAAAATAGGAACTGACTTGAGTACCCTATTGAAATTCCAATCCATAATTGAATATCTTGCCAAGAACTTGCTAAAATAGTTTTCTGTCTGTTGTCCTTAGTCTCTGTACAGCTTTACACCATTCTCTAATGTGTTCAGTGATATAATTAAATCCAGAAAATATAATAATCAACATATGAACCCAGCACTACTCCCATCTGTTTAAAGTTACACTCTCCAAGGTGTCAGCTTTGACAGAATGTTCTCTACATGGGTCTTGTGAACCTCAGCTTCTAGTGAATTGATGAAGGACATGGAGTAAACTCCACACTGTGGAAAATCCCAAAAGCTTCTTAATGTTCATTAACCATATGGCTTTATTGTTTCTTTTGATATACTATGCTCTTTGCCAGGGAGTCCACACTAGCCAGTGAACATCACTTGTTAGAAAATCCGGGCCAACAGGCTATGCCTCCCAGGTAATTTAACCAGACCACACCACCTGGGTACCTGAAGACTAGACACACCCCCTAATCTGGCCACACCTCAGGTGCCTTACTGAGCCAATTATGACACACTGGTCCCCCTCTCGACCCCCAGCAGCCTATGGAGTTGGGGACCCCTCCAGGGGTCCCACTGACCACTAGTACCCTACTTAAGCATTCTCCGGACTGAAACTGCCCCTTCCCCTTCTTTTTCCCTTTTCCCCCTTTTCCTCCTGTTCTTCCACACCACTTTTCCCTGCTTGTCTCCCCGTTTCGGTTCCTCCCGGTTTTCCTTACCCCCTCCCTTCCATGTGACCCTAATAAAACCCTCTTTTACTGACACAGCATTCCTGGCATGGATTTTCTTGTCCTTCGTCACTCCTTTACATTCTAGAAATGCATGCCATAAAAATATATAGTCTTTTTTATCTATTATATTAATAGAGATATTAAAATAAAGTATGCATGACCCCTGATTTTCTAGTCTTGCTCTTGCCATTTGGTAGTAGAAGTGGATCACTTTTCTTGGAACATATTGTGTAGATGGATTTCCATGATATCTGTTATCTAAATCAACATTAAAGAGAAAGAATGATAGGTTTGCAAAAAATGTGGGAAATAATTCAACTAAGTGAATACATCATGCTATAGTTCCTGGAAATGTCATAATCAGGAAAATATAAAGAACCCTATGATCACCTTGAATGAAGGAAACATATCTGAAAGACTAGTAAGGCCAAAATAGCTAGAATTATAGGACAGAGTACCAGAAAGAGCTGTACAGAGAGCGAGAATTCTGGAGACCCACAGTAATTAATAACTTAAAACAATTAAATGAATGCCAATCATTAAATACATATAAGAAGAGTCCATAAGGCCAGGTTATATAACCACCCAAAGTTATTTGAAGTAATAATCCCTGTCTCACACAGAGCCAGAAAGAGTTCTTATTCCCATCATCCTAAGTAGAAAACCTCATAATTCTTGGGATATTGTATAGATTATTCAAAAATTTCTTGCCCCAGTTGGGGTTAAAACTTACCCATGGAGTAATAGCACCTCTGGTTGAACTTAATAAACATTAAAAACAGGGACTAGAAAATAATGTTTCAAGTAACGTAACCACATCCAGAATAAAAGATTGAAACTACTTCTATAAATACAAATATATGTAATATCTAACTAAGCAAAATTTGCAATGTGAACATCCAATAATGAATTACTATAAATGCAGATAAAAAGAAAACATGACCCATAATAAGGAGAAAAATTGCTCAATTGAAACAGATCCAAAAGTGATGTAGATAGTAAAATTAGTAGGCAAAGACATTATAATAGCTATTATACTTGCATTCCATATGTCCAAGAAGCCAGAAGAAAGATTAGACATTTTAAGTAGTATAATAGAAGATAATAAAAGACACAAATTAAAATTCTAGATAAAAAGATGGCTATGTATGGGATAGCAAATGCTTTGGATGGTAATAATAGAAAGTTAGACATTGCAGGAAAAACCATTAGTGATGGAAAATATCCAAAAGGAAAACAGAAGATAAAATTTAAGAAAACATTAGTGAACATAATCAAACAGCTTTAAGAAACTTTTTTTTATTTGTACAAAATCATAAACCCGCACATCCAAGAAACTAAATTAGTGTTTAAAAGAATATTTATAACATTAAATGCCTAGCTATAAACAAATGGGAATGCATCAAATTAAAAAAAAATAAGACTCTTTCAGAGCAAAGGAAACAATCAACAAAGTATAGAGACAACTTACAGAACGGAAATGTGTTGGGGGCCAGCCCCAGTCAGGGGGTACAACGCGAGCGCTCAGCAAAGTACGAAGGCAGAGAAGCAGCGATGGGGAAAATAACACACCGACACACAAGTCAGGCTGCGGAATCCTCTTTCTTTACTTTTGCTTTGTTGTAGGTTTTAAGCATAATTTTTGGCAGTACAGAATGTTTACACTTTCTTTGGTGATTTTATTACAGACATGACTTAATTTTTAGATTACATTTTAGACATATTAAATTTTTATTATATATATATTTCAAGGTTTTGAGGTCACTTGCACCTTTTCAAGGCCCTGTACGTGACTGAAACTGTTTTCTCTGCATACTATTTAGGCTGTCTGATAAAATTCAACCTTCTCTGTCTGGGATTCCAAAGCACTATTGTTTTTCTTTTAGCAGTTGTTTATAAAACCTAGAAGCAGGGAAAAGAGGGAGGCAAGGCTGAATGTTAGCTCATGTAGGACTTTTTTGCTCTAAGGGATTTATATCTACTTTAAAAGTAAGAGAAATTTATTTTTAATCACAAAAAGACTCTTAAAGCTTATTAACTAGAAATTAAGTACTTATAGAAAAAGGTTTGTGTTATTCTTTTTAAGAAAAGATAAATGTACAGAGTTAGTCTGGATCTAAATAATTGAAATAGGGATACCTGGTGGCCATATATGTGACTAAAGAACTGAACAGCAAGTAGAAGTCAAAGTTAACTCTTTCAATAACATGATATCTTTCATGAAAAAGGAGAGGGATTTATAGAAAATGCCACAACAGAAGTGGAAGAAAATATTTGCAAACTATACATCGGACAAAGAGTTGATATGCGTAATATATAAGGAACACCAAAAACCCAATAGCAAAAGAAAAATAATCTGATTGAAAAATGGGCAATAGATCCAAGGAGATATTTCTTAATAGGAAACATGCTAATGGTCAACTTGAGTGACAATGTTGTTGTATAGACAGGAAGAGCTATGTCAATAAAGCCTGAAGAAACTAAATACTGGGAACATTGTCTTTAATTTTTTAACACAAAGCTATATCCTTTCTTTTATTCCCAGATCATTCCTTTTTTTCTGAATATGCTACTCCCAGCTTCTTAAGGCAAGTCATTCAAGGGTCACCCTATGTCTTAAGAGACGGACTGGCAAAAATCCTCTTTTCTGAATGTGTGTTGATAAATCAGGCAGGGCAATGACTCAGGTAGTACACAGGCAAATAGAAGAGAATGGTTCCAACAAGTAAGCATTTATAAATATCTAGGCACCCAGAAAAATAAATGTTTAAGTGTATGTGTGTGTGTGTGTGTATGCACGTAAGGCGCTCATGAAACATCTACCATCTAATAAGAGATGAACTCCATAGCCAGCAAACCAAAGCCTAAGAATCTATTTCTTCCAAATTGCTTAAGCTACTGCTTATTTTATGAGATATTTTCTCCTTCAAAGCCATAATTCATGTTTATTTAAAATATACTTTCATCCATAAATAGGGCATGTATGATTTACTCTGGGCTTGATGTTCTAGAGATACATTCCTACCCATCTATGGGCCTTTAAATTTCCTCATGGGAAGGCTGGATTTCTTTTGTTTTTACACAGACCCAGAGCTTGAGACAAGTATTTCATTTGGAAGTTGATCCCAGGAGACAATTGAGAGTATAGGGGAGTAAGACAAGAAAGGGAGGGAACCATACATGGTGTGTTAATAAAGTAGATACTACTGTGAGCAATAGGAGCTCAGTCCCACTAGGGAACTATGGCGTGCCTAAGATTGGTTGAGAGTTGCTTTCTGAGGTACTAACTCTTTCTTGCACTTTGTCCTGCCTACCTCTGAGACTAAGACAGCTCCAAACAAAGCCCTCAAGCAGAGATTAGCCAGTGTTTTCCATAAGCCAAGGTTCAAGTGGAAGTGAATACTAAGGGTACAAAGAACATCAATTATGTGGCCCAAGGTGAGTTGAGAACACAAAAGCTTGAATCCCCCACTGAGAATTCTCCAGACTGCCATGACAGAAATCATTGACAGCTTCTGTTCTGCAAGTCTACTCAGCATGCCAATCAGCTTTCCCTGTAGCAAGTAAAACACAGGAAGGAGATGGAGGCCAGGTACAGAATGCAGATATATTGGTATCTCTACACTTTATAATAGACACAAAATCATTTAGGGAATTTGTGTTCAGTAAGTTTCCCACTGATAGCTCTTGGACTCACTGGGAATTTGTAGTGTATGATACTTCTTGGGTCACGTGCTGAGTGCACAGTAGAAAGTAATTGTTATGTATCATGGTCCACTTCTTAACCAATCTGCCAACAGCTAGCATAATGGTTTTCTTCCCAACTGAGTCAGAAACTTTCTCAACATCATCATTACTGTCTTTGTAAGTTGATTTTTCATCAATGTTAGAACTTTTGGGAAGATACATTTTAGTTTTTCTTTATAAGAAATGAATCTCAGTAGTGATATTAGAAAATTCAGCTCAGATAAAACACTGTATTCTTATTGCTAGAAATTAGGTATTTACTCTATCTGTAAATATTTTTCTGAATTTTGGAAACTTGTTTTTATAAATGTATATGTATTTTCATGAGATGTTCACTAACATTTTGGATTTTATTTTAGCATTGTTTTATGGACCCAGAATAGTTAACTGTATCATGACAAAAATATTGACTCTCTTTTATCATTTATAAATCTTATGGGAAATTGATCCTGGAGAACACAGAAGATCAAGAAGTGACAATGAAAATGATTTTGCTCATCTACATTAATTTTGAAACTTTTTTATTATATCCCTTAGTAGAGCCCATGAAAATGAATCACATTTAATAATCTTCCAGTACTTTCTTCCCCATAATAAATTCTGCATTTTTTGGAAACACAGTTCTGCATTACATATTTTCAACCTGTTCACTTAATTGTCCTGATTATCTCCCATACTATGTAAATTAATCACTCTGCTAGCTATCTGTAAATTGTTTTGTAGTTCGTTTTTAGCAAGTTGAGGAAGTTCCCTGGAATTCCTATTTTTTATTTACATTTTTTTTATCTGAATGGGTGTTACATTTCATTACAATGTTTTTATGCATCTACTAAAGTGATCATGTCATTTTATCTTTAACCTATCATATGCAGACTGATATTAAAATATTGACCTAAATTTGCATACCTGAAATAAAAACAAGTTAATTATGTTCTTTTTAATATATTGCTTAACTCTATTGGCTAATGTTTATTTACAATTTGTTCCATGTTTATTCATAAGGTCATAACAGAGAACTATTAAAACAAAATTCACTGATTATGATGCCAAAAAAAGAAAAAAAAAAAAAAAAAAACAGAACTCAAGACAGAAACTACAAAGCAAAACTAAACAAATCAAAATGTCAAAAACATTTCTTCCATTTTTAAAGATGAATAAATTCTGGAATTCTAATGTGTAGCCTGCTGACTATAGTTAATAATATTGTATACTTGATTTTTACTAAGAAATAAGCTCTTAAGTATTTTCACTACAAAAGAAGGTAACTATGTGAGATGATGAATATGATAATTAGTTGAACTGTATTACATATTTCATAATGTCTACATATATAAAACATCATTTTGTGAAATTTAAAAATACTCAATTTTATTAAAGCTCAATAAAATTGGGAAATAAAGTTCCCACCACTTAGAAAAAGCTGGGTTAAAAAGAAAATATAGGTTAAAATTACAGAATTTTAAAAAATGATACTTACAGATATGAATAAGTTTTCATACATATCAAAAATATGAGTTAAACATTAAGTAGTGATCAGAGGATATTTCAAAGCCCTAAATATATACGTCAATAAAAATAAAATAATAAATTTAATTGCCCAAAATCAAATAAGTTATAACAAAGTAAAACACAGGAAGAGCAAACAAGGTTTTAATAAATATAAAAGCAAAAACTAATGAGAACATGGGTAAGTTCATTGAATACCTAATTTGTTAAGATTTTTTATTTTATCATAGAATAGTGCTGAATTTTGCCAATTTTTTCTGCATCTATTGAAATGATCGTGAGGTTTGTATTCTTCATTCTGTTAATATAGTGTATCAAGTTGATTTATTTACACATGTGGAACCATTATTGTACCCTAGGAATAAATCCCAATTGATCATTGTGTATTATCCTTTTAGTGATAGCTAACATCATACTCAATGGTGATAAAATGAAAGCTTTTCCTCCAAGATCTGGAACAAGTCCAGGATTCCCTATTTTGTCACTGATATTCAACATAGCATTATAAGTCCTAGCTATAAGAAGTAGGCATGGGAAATAAATAAAATAAAACAGTAAATAGAGAGGAAATTAATTATTGCTGTTTTCAGATAACTTGTTCTTACATGCAGAAGACCCTAAAGGCACCCACACACACACACACACACACACACACACACACACACAATGTTAGAAAATATAAAATATCCAGTAAAGTTTTAGGGCACAAAATCAACATACAAATAATTGCATTTCTGTATGCTGACAATGAGCTATCCAAAAAGGAAATTAAGAAAGCAATTCAATTTACAATGGCAAGAAAAACAATAAAAATCTTAGAAATAACCTTAATCAGTGAAAACTTGTACACTGAAAAGTAAAATATACTGTTAAAAAAACTAAAGAACAGATACATAAATTGGAAGATATCTCATGTTCCTTGACTGGAAGAATTAATATTTTAAATGTGCAAACTAACCAAAGCAATCTCTAGGTTCAATTCAGTCTCAGTTTTATTCATAAAAATTTTTAAAACCCTTAAATTTCATATGGAACCATAACTTGGTGTGTGGCATACACCTGTAATCCCAGTGAATTGGAAGCCTAAAGTAGCAGGATTTCAAGTTGGAGGCCACCCTCAGCAATTTATCAAGACCCTAAGCAACTTAACAAGTCCTTATCTTTAAAAAAAATCATGTGAAACCACAAAAGTCTCCAAATAGCCAAAGCAATTCTTAAAAGGAAAAATGAAGCTGGAGGCATCATATTTCCTGATTTCAAAATATATTATAAGGCAACAATAATAAAAACAAAAGCATGGTAGTGAAATATTTAGACATACAGATCAATGGAAGAGAAGAGAGAACCCAAAAATATACTCACATATTTATGGTCAAGATGACAAAAGCATCAAGAACTCACAGTGAGGAAAAATTACTCTGTTCAATAACCTGTGTCAGATAAACTAGATGTTCACATGCAAAAGGATGAAATTGAACCTTTATTTCACACCATGCACAAAAATCAACTCAAGATGGATTAAAGTCTCATATGTAAGACTTGAAATTATAGAACTTATAGAACAGAACATACTTAAAAAGCATATTGGCATTGGTCCTGGCAATGATTTTTTTGGATATGACATTAAAAGCACAGACAACAAAAACAAAAATGTACAAATGCGATTATATCCAACTAAAAATCTTTATATTTATATAAATTTATATAATATATATATATTTTATATATAAAAACAACCTAGAGAATATGAGAAAATATATACAAACTGATATTTAAAAAAGGATTATTACCAAAATTATATAATGAATTCTTACAACTTAATAGCAATTAAAGAAATGACTTGATTAGAAAATAGGAAAAGGACCTGAAATATCATGTTTTCAAAGAATACACATAAGTGACTAACAAATATATGATAAGATGTTTAATATCACTAATCATCAGAAAAAATGTAAATTAAAGCCACTATGAGTTATCCCTCACACATGTTATGGTGACTGTTATTTAAAATGAAAAAACAAGTGTTGGCAAGGACGTGAAAAAGGGACCCCTTGTACACTATTGGTGGGAATGTTAATTGGTGCAGGCACTATGGAAAACTGTGGAAGATCCTCAGACAATTAACAATAGAGTAAACATATTATCCAGCAAATCCACTACTGGGTAACCATCCATAGAAAATGAAATCAGTATTTCCTTACCTCAAGGATATATCTGCACTACCATGTTTATTACAGCATTATTTACAGCTCCATGAAAATAAATTTGAAAACATAGTTTTGATAGAAATTTTATGCTTTATTACCTCATCAGAAAATTCCTTAATAACACTCTTTGAGATTGGTAGGTACACTGTATTGAATTGTGAATTCAATGTCCTTCAGTGTCCTTCTCATAGTAGTTAGTTTTTTGAAATGGTGTTTTCCAAAAGCTAATTCATATTCTCTAACTTTAAATGCAACCAGGGTCAGTTGAAATGTCATCAGGAGATGACTTTGACTTAGTCCCATTCTGATAAGGCTGTCTTTGGGACATCAGGACTTTTTCTCTCCCTCTCAATTTTTCTATACCCTGAAGAATTTTGCAAATTACCTATAAAATTGACTGATAAGTTATCAGACACTTTCTGTTACTAATATTCTAGAATTTTTTTAATCTATAACCTTTTGCATTTCTTATATTTTCCTGAATCCAACTTACAAGTCTCTCTCCCCCAATTCTCTCTCTCTCTCTCTCTCTCTCTCAATTCAGCCATAATTTATAACTCAGTAGATTTGACATCCAATACATAATGAGCATCTCTCATCACATAGTAACTTGGAGTCCCACTGTTGCTCAGTCTTTTTTTTTTTTTTTTTTTTTTTTAGGTAGACACAATATCTTTATTTCATTTTTATGTGGTGCTGAGGATCGAACTCAGTGCCTCACACATGCTAGGCGAACATTCTACCACTGAGCCACAATCTCAGCCCCTTGCTCAGTCTTTATTAGGATCCAATAGTATACCAGTAGCCTCTTTCTTGAAAGATAATCATTTTTTTTGTGTAAATAGGGTTGTCCAACAGAACTTTCTATAATAATAGAAATAAACTCTATCTGTTGTGCGCAATACAATCACTACTAGCCTCATGTGGCTATAGAGTATTTATAATGTGGACCATGCCAGGCATGGTGGCACATGCCTGTAATCCCAGCAGTTTCAGAGGCTGAGGCAGGAGAATTGTAAGTTCAAAGCCAGCCTCAGCAACTTAATGAAGCCCTAAGCAACTTAGCAAGACCACGTCTCTAAATAAAATATTTTAAGCAAGGGCTGGATATGTAGTTCAGTGGTTGAGCACCCTTGGGTTCAATTCCCAGTACCAAAAAAATGTGTATAGTGAGACTGAGAAATAGATTTTTATATTTACTTTAGCTTTAATTACTTTAAATAACCAGAGATGATTTGTGATTACTATATTAGAGAGCATATAGAGACAGCATGGCTTTTCCCTAGAACCAAGGTCTGTTTTGTTTCGTGACGCTCCTATGGAGGCCTCCCAAAAACCACAAAGTACCCTTGAGATGCTGGGACCTTCAGGTCAACTACATTTGCTATATTATTATAGTTCTCTAAAATGTCTGAGTAAGTTGTATTTGACTCTGCACCTAATCAGAGGCTTCTTTTGCACTGAATGCCACTCAGAACTTGCATACATTCATTTAGTCAACAGATAGATAGCAGAACCCAAGATGGGCTGTAGAGGTCTTGACTCTACATACCATTACATGTTGCTGTATCTCTAATTGTTAGAATAACCTGGTTAGAAATAAAGTTAATCAGTGAAAATGTGTATACTGAAAATTAAAATATACTGTCAAAAGAAATTTAAAAATAGATAAATAAATTGAAAGACATCTCATGTTTCTGGACTGGAAGAATTAACATTTTAAACATATGTGCAAACTTGCTGGGGATATAGTTCAGTTGGTAGAGTACTTGCCATGCATGCAAGTTCATGGGTTCAATCCCCAGCACCACAAAAAACAAACAAACAAACAAACAAAAAAACTTGCAAACTAGCCAAAGCAGGAATAAATGTGGGATATGATATAGGTCAATTTCATCACTACTCCAACTGACTCAGTTGTGAAATTTGTGATTCTTGCCTCAAAATTTTAGGCTCTGACTGGTTAATGCCTTTGGTTCAAAAGGAATAATGCCTTGTGAAATTAACTATGAAGAACAAGGATGCTACTGCACAGTGGAGATATAAAGAAATATATCTCTCACCCAAGGGTTTTACAAGGGCATCTGTTAGTATTTTCATGCAAAAAGATTAATGTGAATTAGCAATTTTAACAACACTAACTCAGCAATGGCAAGATTGCTTGGTGCTTAGACCTTCAGGATGAATTTTTGGTTTAACCTACCAGGCAAACAACCCCAAATAGAATAAGTGCTTGCAAAGAGTGACACAAATCTGGAAAGCTGGTGAAGGAGGAGATGTTCATTCTATTACAGCCTCAGAAACAGGCACAGAAGCAGTCATATTAGTCTCTATAACTTTTTAGGCATTTACAACTGGCTAGTATTAGATTCTTCTTCTTAATTTTTTTTTTCTTTTTTTCGCCTCCACTATCTGCATTCAAGTAGATGGAAAATATACAATTGGTTTGTCCAGTTTATGTCCTTTCCCAGATTCTACCCTATACCTGCCTCCTAAAGAGTTGACCACTATTTAATGAAGAGCCTCCTCCACCACCATCATAGACACATCTTCTAACACTGCTGGCTGCCTCAGCCTCCAAGGATAATACAAAGCTTCCACATGGTCTCAGAGAAGAATCCAGCACAGATTAAACACTATTTCTACATCCCATAGATTCTATTGGTACTCCTACCCCTTCTGAATTTAGGTGATGTCCTACATTGTGAATAGGGCATTTATCTTTTCTAGTGATAGCCTTGAGAAGCTTAATGACATAATCTGGAAGTTTAGGGAGTTTATGTTCTTTGTGGCAAGCTTGAACCTATGTGATACAGTAAACCAAAGGATTCTATTAGATAAATTCCACTACTTTTACATTTTACATATAATAATCCAATGTGCAGGGGTCACATACAGCCTGCCAAATCACAAGCCATATGATGGATCAAACAGCTATGTTTCCTTGTGAAGCTGTGGCCCACTTTCATGCCTCAGATCTCTCTTATAAATTCACTAGTAGTACATTAGTATTAATTTTTTGCTACAGGCTCTGTTTTCTATGGGACTTGGACTAAAATAGGGGCTTTTAATGATTCTGCTCATGCTTAGATGGGTTGTCCATAAGAAGTAATCCTTGGAAGCTCAGGAACACTTATTCATGAAAAGGAACAGGAAGTTATTTCTAAGGAAACTTACAGTAATGTTATGTGAGTTCCACTGAAAGAAAAGGAGAAGAAGGAAAAAAAATTCAGTAACACGAGTATCATGAAGATGGGAAATTACTCATAAGATTTCAGCATCAAATTTCCCTAGAAATTTCATTCAGGGCAAAGAAGGATAAAAATTTGGAACAAAGAATATTGTTGACAAAAAGTATACAAATGAACTCCCAGGAGACAACATAGTGATGGCAATCTTTCTTCCTTCTTAGCATTGTAGACTTTAGATTCCCATGCAGATATTTATATCAAGACCAATATTACTATATATTCAAATAATGAAAAAGCATTGTATGTGATCCTGCTTATTTTCATGAAAAATTAATGAGAAGCTACGAATATAATGAAAGTCAAAGAATATTAAAAGTGTCCTGCAATGGTCTTTTGATCCTGGGTCCTTTAGAAGTTTCCTTTTCTAGTCTGTTTGATAATGGTTTAAGGAAAGCATTGGAAAAACTAATTTCCAAAATTGTATTTATACCCTAATCAAATAAAAATTTTTTCTGTGGTGAGAATATAAATACATGTAAATATTTTTTTTATGTTCTATGTTAAGTATTCTCAAACATTTACATGCTCAAGAATCACTTGGAGACATTTTTGTAGCACATTATGGTCTCCCCTCACCCCAATTTCTGATTCAGTAGGCACAGGCTAGAGTTACAGAATTTACATGTCTAACAAGTTTTTAAGTGACATTGATGTAGCTGATCCTGGGAACAAATTTTAAAAATATTTTTAGGAGTAGATGGACATAATAACTTTATTTATTTTTATGTGGTGCTGAGGATCAAACCCATGTGCTAGGCAAGTGCTTTACCACTGAGCCACAGTGCCAACCAGGAACAAATTTTGGGAACCATTGTTCTATGTAATTTAGAGGAGCTTTAAGAACTATGATGGTTATGGGGAAATAAGATATTTCTATTGCTGAATCTCTGTGGGAAACTGTCAGAAGAACAAATTTTAAATTTAAGAACTGTAATATGAAATGAAATGTACTCTGCAAACATGTAAAACAAATTAGAATAAAAAAAGAACAAATTTTAGATTTAATCATGTTCTACAATTTTACACTCAAATGCAAAAACTGAATTTATACTTAATTTATTTGAATATTGGAAAGATATTTTTAAAAGTTGTGCAAAAGCAGCTAGCAATGATTTTGTCATTCTGTGTGTAAATGGGTCTTGTGAAAAATTTTTCTACTATATAGGCAAAAAGAAAATATTTATAAAAAATCATCTGGGTGAGTTAGTCGAGGTTGCTTTTACTTTCTACCTTTTAATATAGGAAAATAATTGTTGACACATATGTATACTCATTACATTTTTTAAAGATAATTCTGACACCTAAGGTTTCACTTTGTCAGAAATCAAAGAGACGCTGAAAAAAGCACTACTTGAAATGATTACCACATGATAGTTATTGTACCCTAAGATAGAGTTATTTAAAAGTTCAGGCGGATATGAAAAAAAATCAGCTCTTCTTTTCCATTGTTCAAAAGTGAGTGTGTATGAAAGTTCTAGGTCAGCAGTGTTGACCTTGGACACATAATAGAAAAACACAAACATTTTAAAAATGTGATTCTTGTGCCCATTCCAGATCAATTCAGTCTGGGAGTGTGCATTGGTTTTATATTGTTATGTTAGAAATTACCATAAACTTAAGAGTCCAAAAACAACAGAAATATGTTATTTCATAGCTTCTCTGATTGATATATTGGTTAATTCATTTCTTTACTTCAGTTTGCACCAGGCTGAAATCAATCTGAGGCTCAGAGTCTTCTTCCAAACTTACTGGTTGTTGGCATAATTCAATTAGACTGAGACCCTCAGGTCCCAGAAGCCATTCACCAATCTCCACTCTGTGCCCCTTTCCACATGGCAATTGGTTTCTTCAAGAACAGCAAGACAGCATTTATGCTACCTGTAATTCCTCTTACATCATCTATTTCTAATCTATAGACTTTCTTCAAATAGGTTTACTTGGTTAAGTTTTATGTACTCACAATAATATTCTTATTTGTTAAGTTAAAATCACCTAATTGGGACCCTTATTTCCTGTACAAAATATCTTTGCTCTTGTCATATAATGTAACCAAATAACAGGAGTCATATCTTACCATATTCACAGGTCTCCACAACTTTCCAGGGGAAGAAGAGATTATACAGTTTATGTACACATGGGAGGAATCTTAAAATTCTAACTGCCACAGGGTGAAACTCAGAGGTCAGTGTTTTTACAGTTATAGTTCCAATGAGCTGTCAAGCTTATGAACCACATATTTGGTCTAGAACCCAGAAAGAAGAGAGCTCTCCCCTTTAGTCTTTGGAAAGTACCATGAAGGAGCCTATAATCAAGGAGATAGCTAAAGATTGCGGTTAGCTGAGAGCCATAAAAGATGTTCTAGTTTCCACCTGATAGTAATACATTATTCAAGGAATCTTTGTATGCCCGTGAACACTGCGTGACGCACCTGTAAGCTCGAGCTGTAAGCACGTGTCCTTGTTAAAGCTATATGTATATAACTGGGTGAGTTTGGTTAGTGTGTGTGGGAAGAAGAAGGTGGTGGTTGGAGTTAGAGCGTTTGGAGTGATTGCTAGAGCCGGAGAGAGAAGAAGAATAAAAGACCTTTTTCATTTTCATCCTGCCTCCGAATTTTCCTGCGGCGTTCGTTGCTCCAAGCGGTTTCCGCTTCAGGCAGCAACAAGTGGTGGCCTGTACGGGGAATTCGGCGGCAAGGTAAGAAAAAAGAAAATTTAAAAATATGGGAGCGAATATAACAAAAAGTTGGTTTATAAAAGCCACGGATAAAATTTTTGATAGCGAGAACTCAGAGGATAGTGAGAAAAGTGAACAAGAAAGCATATCCTCTGACTCAGTTGAGACCAGCAAGGAGAGCA
The DNA here is from genome assembly GCA_025594165.1 of Tamias sibiricus. Lineage (NCBI taxonomy): Eukaryota > Metazoa > Chordata > Mammalia > Rodentia > Sciuridae > Tamias > Tamias sibiricus. The sequence continues at coordinate 52,850,879 of CM046667.1, read as the reverse complement.
ATAATATAAATTCAAAAGTAAGAACTGCAAAAGCCATCAGAAGCTTAATAAAATGAGCTGAGGAGTATGTACTCTCCTTAGAAGCTGAAACTCAGGATACTAGTGAAAGTGATAATAGTAACAAGGAGCCAAACCATGAGAGTACGGTCTCCTCCACTGAGCCAGTTAGGAATTATGAAGCTAGTAGTGAGGAGGAATCAAAAAGCGATTCAGGGAGCACAGTCTCCAATAAAAAGAACAAAAAGAAATTAAAAAAGAGAAAAGACCGTCAAATAGAGGAACCACTAGTGCCCTCTGCTCCTTCATGGATAGAATCCCTAACAGAAACAATAAGGAGTATAGATCAGAGTGTACGTGCCCTTGAGGTAGAAATTGGCGGCCTTTCTGAGCGCTTATACGCTCTCGAACAACATAGACCGCAAGAGCACCTAGAACTGCCAGTATTTCAAAATGAACAGGGACAAAGATATCACGAGTCCCTAGACTTTAAAACAATAAAGAATTTTAAAGAGGCGGTAATGACCTATGGGCCTCAAGCTCCATTCACATTAAGTATGATAGAGTCACTTAACACCCTAACCTTAGCCCCCTCAGATTGGAAAAGTCTATGCAGAGCGGTACTAAGTGGGGGACAATACCTAATCTGGAAAACTCAATTCCAGGAACTTTGTTCAGAAATAGCAAAGAGAAATGCTGCAGCAGGTTTCCCTCAACGCAATATAGATATGCTCACAGGGGAGGGTCAGTTCGCCGAACTACAAAATCAGCTACAATACGATCCAGGTGTGTATGCCCAGATACACACTGCAGCTGTGAAAGCCTGGAAGACAATATCAGGCACAGGGGATCTGCAAGGCAGCCTATCAAAAGTTATACAAGGGCCTAACGAACCTTACGCTGATTTTGTAGATAGACTCTTAAAAACAACATCTAGAGTTTTTGGCGAAGTCAAGCAAGCTATGCCTCTAGTTATCCAATTAGCGTACGAGAATGCTAATAAATATTGCCAGGATGCAATAAGGCCGTGGAGAAGTAAAAAAGACTTATCAATTTATATCAGACTGTGCAAAGACATTAATGAGGCTGTTATCACAGGCAACGTAATTGCTGCAGTGATGAAAAATTCCTCCCCTCAAAATTCCCAAAGGATTCAACCTAGAACAGGATATTCCAGACAAAAGTATTATAATCAACCAAGATATGCTAAGCAATATCCCCCAAGGGTAATAAGATCAAATTCATACCGCGCTCCAGGCCGATGCCCCAGGTGCAAAAAGGGTATACATTGGGCCAATCAATGCCATTCCAGATATGATATATATGGAAATGATTTATCAAGGATTTCAAAAAATGGGGCACAGGGCCCAATGCCCCGGGGCCCACAAATGTACGAGGCACTAGAGGAGGAATGCCCTCAGATCCAAATGATTCCTCATCACAATCCCTCCTACCCATTAACTCCCTTATCAGAGGGACAAGAGGAAGTGCAGGATTAGATCTCTGTTCTACTGCCCGGATGGTCCTGACACCTGAAATGGGGGTTCAGCTGATTCCTACGGGAATCAGGGGACCTCTCCCTTCAGGAACTGTGGGGCTAATCCTTGGGCGTAGTTCCAAGAGTTTATTAGGCTTTAATGTTATACCAGGGGTTATTGATTCAGATTACAATGGAGAGATTAAAATAATGCTAAGTACACACAGGGGCATCATCTCCGTAAATCAAGGAGACAGAATCGCACAGCTGCTCCTCATTCCCAGTCTCCACAGTTCTTTTAAAAGCATGCCACAAAATAGAAATAGCAGAGCATTCTGTTCCACTGGTTCAGGACCTATGGCTTTCTGGGTTCAGGATTGTTCACGGAGGCCGATGTGCAAATTAAAAATTCAAGGTATAGAGATGGAGGGGCTGATTGATACAGGAGCCGACTCTTCCATCATAAATCTACAACAATGGCCTAAGCACTGGCCTCTGCAGAAAGCCTCAACCAGTTTAAGAGGCTTGGGATATAGTAATACCCCAGCACAAAGTGCTGTAATCTTAAATTGGCAAGACAATGAAGGCCATACAGGAACATTCCAACCTTATGTTTTAAACAGCTTGCCAGTTACCCTATGGGGAAGAGATATCTTACATCAAATGGGGCTACACCTAGCAACCAAGCCTGCAGGTGTTAAGAATAAAAATCCTAATCATAATAAAAAAGGCAAAGGACATTTTTTCTAGGGGCCACTGAGAAAACAATTTTAAAAATACCATGGCTCTCTAATAAGCCAGTTTGGGTCCCTCAGTGGCCCCTATCCAAAGAAAAATTGCAAGCGGCCCATCAATTAATTAAAGAACAATTAGAAGCAGGACACATAGAGCCTTCCACCTCTCCCTGGAATTCTCCCATATTTGTAATTAAGAAAAAATCGGGAAAATGGAGACTATTACAAGACCTAAGACAAATTAATAAAACAATGCAAATTATGGGACCTACCCAACCTGGACTTCCTAATCCTGTAGCTATTCCAAAAAACTATTACCTTATAACTCTTGATATAAAGGACTGTTTCTTTTCCATTCCCCTACATCCTCTCGATGCCCCCAGATTTGCTTTTTCAATTCCTTCTATCAATAATAATGGCCCTGATAAAAGATATCAATGGAAAGTATTGCCACAGGGAATGGCAAATAGCCCTACAATGTGCCAACTATATGTGGACAGAGCTATACAGCCCATCAAAAACAAATATCAAGACCTCATGTGTCTACACTACATGGACGATGTTTTATTAGCTCACCCTAATCAAAAAATCTTATTTAATATATTTAGTGAAATAACAAAAAATTTTAAAAAATATGGATTATATATAGCAGAAGAAAAAGTTCAAAGCAGATCACCTATACTATATTTAGGCTTTAAAATCATGGATACTTTTGTTAAACCCCCAAAAATTCTAATAAGTAAAGAACATTTGACCACCCTCAATGATTTCCAAAAATTATTGGGAGACATTAATTGGCTTCGCCCTACACTAAGCCTCACTACTGGACAATTAAAACCTTTATTTGACATCCTTCGCGGGAACCCTGATCCATCCTCACCGTGAACATTAACTCCTGAGGCCAGGAGAGCTCTAAAATTAGTAGAACAGGCCATTGAAAGATCCCATTGTGATAGATTTGATTTTGCACAACCACTAATATTGATTATTATTCCTTCACAATATACACCAACAGGAGTATTTTGGCAACAGGGACCTATATTATGGATACATTTGCCTGTCTCTCCTAAAAGTACAATTGAGTCTTATACCTCCATGGTGGCTAAACTTATTCTTCAAGGACTTAAAACCTCTACTAAAATATTTGGAATTCATCCTGCTACTATTATTACTCTTTATTCATCGTCACAGGTTGAATATTTGTGCTTCAATGATAATGATTGGGCTATAGCTAGATGCTCTACTTCTGCAAATTTTGACAATCATATTCCTAAATCTCCTATACTGTCCTTTTGTATCAATCATACTATCATATTCTCACAGGTAATAAAAACTTAACCCATTCCTAAAGCATTTAATGTATTTACAGATGGATCCTCTAACGGTACTGCTGCAGTAGTCACTCAAAATGAAAAAAATGATTCATATCACTAATCAAAAATCAGCTCAATTAGTGGAACTCGAAGCTATAATAATAGCTCTGGAAAATTTTAAAGAACAGCCTATGAATATTTTTTCAGACAGCCACTATATTGTACATGCTGTCCCTAAATTGGAGCTAGCAGGTCCAATAGCACCACATACTCCAGCTTTTAAATTGTTTTCTCAAATCCAAAATCTCCTATGGCAACGAAAAGAACCTTTATTTATAGGTCACATAAGAGCTCACACTAATCTGCCTGGTCCTCTCCATGAAGGTAATCAAAAAGCTGATGCCCTCACTAAAACAATATTTATATTTACTACAGTACAACAAGCTACTTTATTTCATTCCCAGTTCCACGTTAATAGCTCTACCTTAAGACAAAAATTTAAAATCACAAAAGAACAAGCTCGTAGAATTGTAAAAGAATGTCCATCTTGTGTAACACTTTTGCCCAATCCACATTATGGGGTTAACCCACGAGGTTTGATGCCCAATCATTTGTGGCAGATGGATGTCACACATGAGCCAAGTTTTGTAAAATTATGATTTATTTATGTCACCATAGATACATGCTCCAGCATGATTTTTGCTTCTTTACATTCCGGAGAAAAAGTTAAAGATACTATATCTCATTGTCTGCAAGCTTTTGCTGCATTGGGCATCCCCAAAATGCTTAAAACAGATAATGGCCCTGCATATACATCCACATCCTTCAAACAATTTTGTACAAAGTTCAATATTATCCACAAAACAGGTATCGCTTATAATCCTCAGGGACAAGGAATAATTGAAAAAGCAAATCGGACACTTAAAAATATGTTACTAAAGCAAAAAGATGGAAACTGGAAAAATCCTAAGGACAGATTGGCAGTTGCCCTGTTTACCCTAAAGTTCTTAACTTTAGATTCTAATGGACATTCGGCTGGAGATAGACACTGGAACCCACACCAACAACATAAACCTTTGGTTTACTGGAAGGATGTTCTCTCAGGTACATGGAAGGGTCCAGACCCAGTATTAATTTGGGGGAGAGGATCTGTTTGTCTTTTTCCAAAGCACGAATCCTCTCCAATATGGATACCATCTAGATTGATAAAGCAGGTACAAAGTCAAAAGGATCAAGACGAAGTTATTGAGGAGTCTAGATTGAATAAACAAGTACAAAATCAAGAGGACCAAAATGAAGGTATGGAGTGATTCCCTTAAAAGAGTCCTCCATTAAATTTCCAACTTAAATTTCATCTTCCCGGCCGGGACAAGAAGATCTCTCTTCAGTGTATACACAATTGTATTTTTTTCTTTTATATATGTCTTTATGTCTGTGCATTTGTCTAAATTTCATGTTAATGTGATGTCACAAATATATGTTTATATGTGCGTCTGTCTAGTGTGACATCACAAATAATTAAGCGCTTAAAAAAAATAGGTAGATAGATATATGAAGGAGCCCTAATTAGGAAGGGCTGTTGTAGCTAGCTGGAAGCCATGGGTTCCACCTGATATGTATGTGACGCACCTGTAGGCACCCGCAAACCTGAAGGTATATAACCGGGTGAAAGCGGTCCGAGTTAGGAGAACGGAGAATTCAGTCAGCCGGGCAGTCACTCGGTCGGTCAGAAGAATCAGAGCGGCCAGAACGTAGGCAGAGCGGTTACAGAAGAGAAACCAGATAGAAGAAGTAATGACTGGCCAGAGTTAGGCCGAGGCTCCAGAGGACTGGTCAGAGTAAGGCCGAGGCTCCCGAGGAAGACAGAAGACAGAAGACAGAAGAAGGAAGAAAGAAGAGAGAAGAAAGAAGCTCTAGTCTTTCTCTAAGCTAAGCTCTATCTTTCTTTACTCTAAGCTAAGAAGAAAAGCTAAGCTCTATCTTTCTAACTCTAACTCTAACTCTAAGCTCTAAGCTAAGCTCTAAAGTAGCAAAAGCTATACTCTGCCTCCGAGAGTTTTTCCTCCCGGTTTTCGGTACCAGGCAGCTTACAGATATAGATCCAAATAACGTTAATTCATTTAAGCTTAGAATATTCTAATTAGACAATCAATAGATAGATAGATAGATAGATAGATAGATATTCATATACGTTCAGAATATTTTAATTAGATAATCAATTATAATGATAATCAATTTTGATTTATAGTTGTCTCCGGAACTTCTCTTCAGCTGTGAATATGTTTAATGTTGTATAACCTGATATTTTGGTGTTCCGACAGAGGATCGTTTATTTGTTATTAACTTCATTTGTTTAATAGCTGATTAATTTGAATTATTTTAACAGGTATAGGATTGCTGTGTATATAGAGACTCGAGGATTCCAGCTAACAAATTATTTTTCCAAAGTGCCTTTAGCTTTTCTTTATCTTTAATGCAGTAAACACCCTCAGTTTCTCTTTGATTATTTCTGAATGTGATATTTTGCCAGCTTATGTTTGTGGGAGCTTAAGCAGCAATGTGTGTGAGCAGAGATCAACTTTTATTTTCTACTCTAATAATTCTTTTTTTTAGTTTGATAGCTCACCTTTTGATCTCAGTGCTGGAATAGCACTGCCTTTCCCTTAATAATGGATGCTTGAGTTTTTAGGTAGCGGGCCCTGAAGATTTGCCGGTAGAAATGTCTAGACATAAAAAAGACGGCTGCTGCTACAACTGCAGGGACCGCGGTCGCTGCAAGCATCCCTGCTGCTCAAGCATCAAACAACCTAACCAGCAGTGTGGCCTCTGCTCTGCATGCATGGGGCCTCCTGAATCTTTGTGTTATAACTTATGGACATTTTGATTTTCCATTATTTTGGGACATTACGGGACAATGCCTTGCAGGTATTTGTCTAAGAGAACTCAGTGCGTTACTTGATGAAACTAACGGCAGCTGATTGGCTTAAAGAACTTGATTTTGCTATGGAAACTTGGCTCGTCAGCAGTAGGCTTACCGCCTTAAAGCCGCAGCATCTCCTGAAAATTGGACGGCTGTTAGTCAACACACAGTCGATCCTGAATGGCTCTATTGGATGGCTGGTTAGCCTATGACGGGTAAGATCCCCAGAAGGGGACAACCTAAGACACGGCACAGTCACACGGGACAGTCTAATGTGGCCGGCATGTCAACCTAAGCCAGGAGTCAGGACAGCCTAGACTCCCATGACGGGTAAGAATGTCGGTTGCACATGGACGTCCTAGAACATCCCCTCTTTTAAAACTAAAAGGGGGAAATGAAGGAGCCTATAATCAAGGAGATAGCTAAAGATTGCGGTTAGCTGAGAGCCATAAAAGATGTTCTAGTTTCCACCTGATAGTAATACATTATTCAAGGAATCTTTGTATGCCCGTGAACACTGCGTGACACACCTGTAAGCTCGAGCTGTAAGCACGTGTCCTTGTTAAAGCTATATGTATATGACTGGGTGAGTTTGGTTAGTGTGTGTGGGAAGAAGAAGGTGGTGGTTGGAGTTAGAGCATTTGGAGTGATTGCTAGAGCTGGAGAGAGAAGAAGAATAAAAGACCTTTTTTCATTTTCATCCTGCCTCTGAATTTTCCTGCGGCGTTCGTTGCTCCAAGCGGTTTCCGCTTCAGGCAGCAACAGTACCAGACAAAAAGCCTTATACTGTTAAACTGTTAAACTTAACCTGCTAAAATGGTGCATTTATTTATTCGTTATTTATAAACTGATTGAAAGAAAATTAAAGCACTAGGGGTTGGGGACATTTTAGCTAGAAATACCCTTGGAGAAAAGGTAAGATAGGTTTGACAACTTGGAATTTGGAAAGAGTGAAACTTTCTATTTCAGACTTGAAAAATTTCTCTTTACTGGAAGAAGAGAAGTAATGAAAGAAAATTTATGAGAAAGATAAAATCAGTATCTGAGAACATTTTTTCATTTGCAACCAAAAATTTACCTAATGAATACCGATCAGATAAAATGCATGCATCTGTGATGAATTTTCCTGGTCCAAATCCAGCTTTAATATGGATACATCCATTGAAAGTTACCATAACTATCCTGGCATGGTGAAGCACTCCTGTAATCCCAGCAGCTCAGGGGGTTGAGGCTGGAGGATCGTGAGTTCAAGGCCAGCCTGAGCAGTTTAGCAAGGTCCTAAGCAACTTAGCAAGACCCTGTCTCTAAATAAAATATGAAAGGGGCTGAGGATATGGCTACACATTTAAGCACCCCTGGGTTCAATCCCCACTACCAAAAAAAAAAATCCAACCCCCCCCAAAAAAAACAATACAAAACAAAGAAGAAGAAAAGAAAGAAAGTTACCAAAACCGAGTAAGGAAGAGAAAATATAGTCATGGTGACTTAATTGAGAGATTGTGGTTCAAAAGAGCCTGGCATGATTATTTGGTAAAATCTGAAAGAAACCAGCTTGTAAATCCACCCAAACTTTGCAAAATGAAAGCATAATCCATATTATCGAGTTTTATAATATTTCTGTCCCTCAAAGAAGGAAGAACCCAGGTAGATCTTTGGTTTGAAGAGCTAGAATAAAATTTCTGAGTGAGAGGATACAAATTTGAGAAACTTAAATAAAAATAAAAAAGTGATGATCTGGGCTGGGGTTGTGGATCAGTGGCAGAGCACTGGGTTTGATCCTCAGCACCACATAAAAACAAATAAACAAAATAAAGATATTATGTCTATCTGTAACTAAAAAATAAGAAAGCGATGATCTGAGAGATCTAGGATGTGGAAATGTTGAGCTGGAATAGATGGTGAGACTGTCAAGAGGAATTTGGGGAGTGCAGCATTAGCGACGTGCAAAAGAAATAATCAAGGTATAGTTGTGAATTTTGGTCATAGTTGTCTACTCAAACACTGTATCTAGTCCCACAAAATATCCAAGTATGCTCTCTGGTGACATCTTTGATTGTCTGTAGTGCTAATACTGGACTCTAGGTCAGGTGCCCCATCATTTTAGACTACTTTATATATTTATAGAAAAATGTGATTTAAGAAAAATAGTTCATTTCAGTCAATCCTTTAGTGAAAATGAAAGTTCAATATGTTGTCTATTTAAAGAGAATATTAATTTTCATGGCTAATCTAAAACTATATAAGGAAACTCTGATTCATTGAAGGGGAATTAAATTCTCATTATGCATGGAGATGATACCACCTAGGATGTTCTTTTGATTTAATGTTTCATATTAGCTATATGCAAAGAAGACACAGATGTCCAAAATTACAAGTGGAAATGATGACAGAAGAGTACAATAAAACAGAGAGAAATGAAGTTGTAGAAAGAGTGTCAAGTAAATTAAAGTTGATAATGAATGGATGCTTGAGGGAAAACAATGTGAAAGACAAGAAAAATTTAGCCTGAACTATATATATTTTAGGAAGAATGAAAAAAAGAGAGAAATTAATGTTATGATAATAGTGTACAGAAAGGAAACCCCTCAACTCATATGTTTCTTTTTCATTTTCTATCAAATAGAATGATGTTCACATGGAATACTGGAGAACTAGCAGGAGATAATAGCAATTTCAAACTCACTTTTGATGAAGTGTTTCTTTGAATGTAATTCTCTTTTAGGAACAATATGTTTTCATGGTACATGACAGTTGTTCAAAGAAGTAGTATTTCTGACATAAAGTTTGATTAATATGTCCAGTTTGCCCTTTCATTTCTCTATCTTCTTCTTTCAAGTGGCTAGTCTTTCAAAAAGTATATGCTATGGCAGACAGAATTTCAAGAATATCCTATTGAAAATACCTGTCCTCTGAATATCCATACAAATGCTAATTTCACTAATGTTGTAAAAGAGACTTTGTAGATATAGTTAGATTTACTAATCAGACGAACTCATTATAAGTTATTTTAGATTATCTTGGGACCCTGTGCAATCACTTAAGGCCTTAAAATCAGAATAAGAAGAAAAAGAAGTTAATAAGAGACATGCAGTGGGAGAGTCAGAGAGATGTAACAGATGTGACAGAAGGTGTAGTCAGTATGTTTTCAAGCCTGAGAAGAATTTTATGTGCCTTTACTAGTTCCAAGATGGAAGAGATCATGTACATCTAGTATAAACAGAGGCCTCTAGGAAATAAGAGTGGTCTCTGGTTGATAGCAAGCAAGGAAATAAATGGGGATCTTGATTCTATAACCACAAGGAACTGAATTAGCTTGAAACAGATTTGCCCTAGGGTCTCCTGGTAAGAGCTCAGCTAGCCAATACCTTAATTTTAGTTTTGTTTTACCCTATGTCTTTAGACACTAAGGTATAGCAATTTATAATTTTTTATGGCACCAGTAGAAATATAATATTCATATTGACTTTAATGTGAAGAAATTTTTTCTAAACTGCAATGTATTTGATAAAAGTACATCTATTTATTTAAATAGTATTTAAATAAAATATTGTAAAAATTTTTAGTAAAATTTGAAGAATTAATGAGACCTGGGAATTTGCCAGAAAACCAGAAATGAATATACACATTTCCAATATTCAGTTTGAGAAAAGAAATATTAGGTGATATATAGTCCCTAGACTATACCATCAATAGAAAGCCAGCTATTATTGGGATTATTAATTTAATAATATTAAAATGTACAATTTTAGTAATTTAGTAGGTGAGTCTATCTTCTGGCTTGTGCATAATTCAGAGAGCTGAACAGAGAATCTTTTTATTACTCCTACAAGAACAAAAAACAAAGACAAATCTGCCTATTTTTTATTTAACCTATCAGAAAGTGCTTCCAAAGGAATCATCACACAGCACTTTCTCTCCTGGTTAATATGTTTGCAAACACCAGGAAGATAATCTTAACTAACAAGTTTAACAAATTGCTAAAGACCAGATATTGTGTAAATTAACATATAGAACTCCCAGAGGCTGCAAACATAATGGTATAATATGCACTTGCATATAATTCACCATCGACTTCACTGGGTACAGATCATAGGCAGAATCGATGTATTAAGAATGAATGATAACTCATTGTTGAGACAAAAGATGGTGAAGTAGAGGAAAGCTGCAACTCAAGTTGAGCCATGGCATGCAATCAAAGCAGCAGGTATACAGCTTTTTCATAAGGTGGGTGAAAAAGGGATTTCACTAGAAATTAATATTGGACACTCCAAGTGGCCGAGGGATGCAGAAATTTGGGTACAATAAACAAGGAGAAAGACTACATCAGAGCTGACCCAACATCCCCATGGATATCACCAGTGTGGATTCAACAAAGGCAGAGGGAAGGGGAACATGGTTTTGGTACAGAGAAACCTGAGGTAAAAAATGCAGCCTAATCTTAGCTGATCCAGAGGCTGCATAGTGTACTGGTGCTTGAAAAGAGAGCTCATGGAGTGAGAACATTGCCTGGGCAACAGCAGGAGCCAGCAGATCATAAAACATAAAACACACACACACACACACACACACACACACACACACACACACACACACAGCTACAATATCCCAGTAGGCACATATCAAGTGACTTAGGCAGGACCTGATGGAATGTGAGTGAAAGTGGTTCTGAGTAGAGTGTATCCAGGGGCATTCCAGTCAGAAGGGCAAAGGGGAGCCTGATTGACTTCTGTTTTGTGGCTAGTGGCTCATATGAACAGCTGAAGTGGACTGGGAGTCTGATTAGTTGGGGTGAATTCACTTAGAGACTAAGCCAGCGATGGCTGTGGTCTTGGGCATCGGGGAGTGGAGAATCAACCCCCCAGTTCCATGACTGGATTTCTTGGGAGGCTTCTGAGAACTAGATCTGCAGATGAGATGAGCTACTGCCTATGCCTAGTGTGGGTCAATCTGGTCTCTCTAAAAGTTACCCCACCCAACAAAGCCCCTGAGGCCTGATTAGACCTCAGTCCCACCTACTGGAACTTTCCTCATAACCCTGCAGAAGAGGTATCCTGGGAGTGCACCAAACTGGACTGAATGGACAAAATGCCAATGGACACTCTGTCCTATCCCATCCCACCTCCTAATGGTAACCAATCTGGTCAGCTATTTTGACCACCTCAGTCGAGAAGTTTCCTTTATTCTTCCATAAGATTTTGGATTTTTAAATTTTTTTTTTTAATTTAAATTTTTTATTCCTTGCCTGTGTGTGTGTGTGTGTGTGTGTGTGTGTGTGGGTGTGGGTGTGTGTGTGACTGTGTGTGTGCCCATGTGAATTTTGGCTATGCTGATTGGTTCAGGGACATATACATACACCTGTTCCTTTTTTCTATTATTTTTAGCATTTTAAAAATATAATTATTTTTTCTTAGCATTGTCTTTTGAGAGTTCAGGTTTTTTGGATTATATTTTTGGTGTGGTTTGTATTATTTTCATTTGTATTTCTCTTGTTGCTCTTTCTCTCTTATCTTCTCCTGCTAATGGCCAAATTCTATTGTTCTCACTCCTTCTCTCCCAATACCTTTCTTCTTTTATTTTCCCCTCTTTCTGTATAAACATCTACCACTGCATCTTTTCCGAATTCTCTCTCTTCACTACTTTTTGAGATTGTAAAGTCTTTTCTAACTTCCTAAAATTTTCCCCCTAATTAACCTATTAATGCTAATACAGTCATTACTGCTGTGGATGATATACTTGAAACCACTTGCTTTAAAGCCAGATCTAGTTCATGGTTATTGTTTTTAGTGTTGACAATTGTTGAACCCACCCTTCCTCTTTACTGATGGCAATTAATGTTGAAGATGTCATAGTAATAACTGGATGTTTACTTTAACACTGTGTGTCATTTGTTGTTTGCATTGGTTGTTACTATCATTTATTTTGCCCCATTTTGTGAAGTCTGGGGAACCTACAGGGACGCTAAAAGTTCACAGCTTAGAGACTCTACTGTTGAACTAAACATTCCCTGACATCACTTCAACTCAAAGTAGTGAGGAGGAAAAAAAAAATCCCCAAACCAACAACAAGTATCCAAGAAAGGAGATCAAAGAAGGAATTTAGGTGCCACCCCACACAAACACCAAAACCATGGAGAATTCTCAGAAGAAAAAGATAATTACAAACAAAAATATATTCACACAAAAAGAGGTAGATAAATTCACCTAAATTAATGTGCAAGTCCAAGACCACTGAAAACATGAGAAAAGAGGCAAACAAATCCCACCCCCCCAAAATCTACAATCCCTCAACAAAGGATCCCCCTGATAGCAAGGTGGACAAAAGCCCAGAGAAAGATTATAAAAACTGATTATTGAAAATGTTCCATAAACTAAAAGAAGATCTGAGGAGGATATTAAGAGAGCAATTGCCAGAGATGAAATATCACTTTAAGAAGGAAATAGAAATAGTAAAAAGAAACCAAGCAGAACTTCTAGAAATAAAAAAACACAGCTTGAGATCCAAGATGGCGGATTAGAGGAAGGCGCTTTTCAGGGCTGCTACGTGGAATGAATCCAACAAAGCAGACAGATAGCTTTTCAGCAGGTATATATAGACTGAGAATGCTCAACTCCTGAATAGTTTGAATACTGCAACCGGGGAGCCATGGAGCGAGCAGGACAAGCTGACTGCAGCACCTAGTGCCGCATGGCTTTAGCAGCACCACCCGGAGTGTAGGCACTGTGGAACAAAGCCAGAGCTGGGAGACCACGGGAGACCTTGGGAAGGCAACACCAGATCAAATCCACACTGGGCCTGACACAACCCTCAGCAGTGAAAACAGCGCGACCAGTGCTGGAAGACCGTGGGAGACCAAGGGACAGCAACGCCAGATCAAATCCACACTCGGCTGGGCACGACCCTCAGTAGTGAAGCCAGAGAGAAAGTGGTGCGTGGAAACCAGCGAACAGACAAGGAGGAACCCGCACTGGGAGGATTATCAACAGCCAACGGGGGAATGAGTATCCAAGTCCAGCATGACAACTCCCTGTGACCCTTCAAGTGAGTAAGAGCATGGAGAGTAGATGCCATCTGGACTGATCGATTTTCAGGGCCAGCCACCTAAAACCCCATCCCCAGCATCATTCTTTGCTAACCATGTACACAAACTTGACTCCACCCACAAATTCTCCGCATCAGCCAGGGCCAATCTGCCGGACAGCTAATTTAACAAGCTGAGAAAGGAAGAGAAAAGGCTGCCTAATTGAGACTTGTGGGTTCAAATTTTTTTGTTTGTTTGTTTTGTTTTGTTTTATTTTTCTTTATTTTTTTCTTCTTTCTCTTTTTCTTTCCCTCTTTTCTCTCTTTTCTCCGTCCCTCATCTTTCTTATCTACACCCTGCCCCTGCATTCTCAACAGAGATGAAAATAAGTTGTATACAAGAATTAGGAATTTTAGAACTGGGGCAAATGAAAAGTACATCAAAGCGGTGTTATATATAGTCTCCTCTCTATTATTTTTTTTAACTCAATATGTCTTCTCTCTTTCACTAATTCTTACTACCCAGACATTTTCTAATTTCTCTCAATGTTTGCATAAGCTTGGCTTAAATACACATCGGTCTTCACACTAAATTGTTCACTCTAATTCCTTTCCTCTCTCTTCTGCTATAAAACTACTTCCATAGATTTCTATTTTTACACTTCCTAAGGAGGGGCAAGAAATATCCTTCCTTCCTTCCTCCTAAACATATCACCTTTGTACCAAATATCTGAAAATATAAACCCCATTACAATCATTCAGAGTATATTGGAGACAATATCGAAATTCTCTAATTCTGTACATTGTGACCAAATTGTGATTAACTGAATATAAAATGTCTGGTGTAAAGTATATATAAGGGGAGCTGATAGCATTGTACAACAGGAGCATCATTAGTCCTTAAGGTAAAAACAAAAAAGTTAAGGTTCCACAATGCTAAAAGAAAAGACACACAAGCAATATGAGAAAACAAGGGAAGAAAATGTCCCAAACAAATCAACACACCTCCTTAGGAGATTCCCTACAAGCAAAGTAGATCTAATGTCAGAAAGGGAATTCAGGAAATACATAATCCAAATGTTTATAAAGTTCAAGGACGAATTCAAGAAGAAGATGAGAGAGCAAATACAGGTAGTAAAAGATCACTTTGAAAAAGAAGTTCATAAACAAATACAAGTGCAGGAGCCCTGTTTGGGGAGATGGCTTGAATTGTGGTTGACTATGAGCCGTGGAGATTTGGGCATTGTCGCCTTCCGTAGTCTCACGGGACTTGTCCCGGGATCTCGAGTGACTTGGCCGAGATTGCTGATCGGGTCAGCGCCATTTTGGTGGTGTGTGCGGTGCGTGTTAGTCGTTGTTAGAGCCAGAGAGAAAAGTTATCAGAATAAAAAGCTGTTTGTCTCCAGTTTGCCTCTGAACTTCTTCCCGCACTTTCTTTGCTCCAAGCGGCCATCACTTCAGGCAGCAACAAGTGGCGGCCCGTAAGGGGACTTCGGAGCAGACAGGTAAGAACTGAAAGGTCTCTAAAGATGGGTTCGAATATAACTGAATCCCAAGTAATAGAGGCTATGCAAAGACTCCTTGATATACCTGACTCTGTTCTCAGTGAGGAGGATATAGAAAAAAGTGAAAGTGATCAAAAAAGCGTAGCTTCCATTGGGCCAACTAAGACCAGTAAAGAGAGTATTAGAAGAGTCCCCAAAATGACAAAAATCCAAGCTATTAAAGCTATTCGGGAGTTATTGGTGATAGCTGAAGGATACTTGCTCTTAATGGAACCTGGGCCTCAGGATATTGCTGTCAGTGAAATTAGCAGTGGTGAGGAATCTAGTAAAAGTGATCCTGAGAAAATGAGGAAAAAGAAACTAAAAAAGACCGAGAAAAAGGACCGTCAGGTAGAGGAACCACTTGTGTCCTCTACTCCCCCATGGGTGGAATCTATTACAGAAAATATGAAGGGTATTACTAGGCATTTGCATACCCTAGAAACAGAAATAAAAAGTCTTTCTGATCGCTTATGCGCTCTCGAGGACAACTCACAGATACATTGGGAATCGCCAGCATTTGAAAAGAAAAATGGACAGAGGGTCCATCTGTCAGTAGATTTCAAAACAATAAAAAATCTCAAAGAGGCAGTAATGACTTATGGGCCCCAAGCTCCTTTCACGTTGAGTATGCTGGAGTCCCTTAACACCTTTAGCTTAACCCCCTCAGACTGGAAAAGTCTATGTAAAGCAGCATTAAGCGGGGGGCAATTCTTGGTTTGGTGATCGCAATTCCAAGAACTTTGTATAGAAACAGCTAAAAGAAACGAGGCTGCAGGGTTTGAAAACTATAATATAGACATGCTCACAGGAGAACGGCAATTCGCAGACTTACAGGCTCAAACAGATTATGACCCAGATGTATATGCTCAGATAAACACAGCTGCCTTAGAGGCATGGAAAACTGTACAAGGACCTGGGGATCTACAAGGTAGCTTGTCAAAAGTGATTCAAGGACCTAATGAGCCGTATGCTGATTTTGCTGATCGACTTTTGAGAACTGCAGGTAGTGTGTTTGTAGATGTTGATCAAGCTATGCCATTAGTTGTTCAATTAGCTTATGAAAATGCTAATAAATGGTGCCAAGCAGCCATCAAGCCATGGAGAACTAAAAAGGATCTTTCTGTATATATACAACTATGTAAAGACATAAATGACGCCTTTGTCACAGGAAATGTGATTGCAGCCTCAATGAGAGGTGCTTCCCCTCGTAATTTCACAAAGGCTAAACGTAGATATTATAATCAATCAGGATATTCCGGGCAAAATTATCATAATCAATCAGGCTATTCTAGGCAAAATCCCAAAAGAGAAATAAGACCGAGCTCATACCGTGCCCCAGGCCGCTGCCCCAGGTGTAAAAAGGGAAATCATTGGGCCAATAAATGCCATTCAAAATTTGACATCCATGGAAATCCTTTGTTCAGGAATTCAAAAAACGGGGCAGGGGCCCAATACCCCGGGGCCCACAAATGTACGGGGAATTGCAAGAGGAGTATCCTCAAGCATCCACTCAGATGCTTCCCCGACACAATCCCTACTACCCATCCACTCCCTCGCCAGAGGAACAAGAGGAAATGCAGGATTAGACCTCTGTTCCACCGCCCAAATAGTGTTAACACCTGAAATGGGGGTTCAACTGATTCCCACAGGAGTCAGGGGACCTCTTCCCTCAGGGACTGTAGGACTTATTATCGGGTGTAGTCCTAAAAGCTTATTAGGTTTGCAAGTGACCCCAGGTGTAATAAACTCAGAATATAAAGGGGAAATAAAAATAATGCTTAGCTCACCCCAAAGTATAAGTTCTGTTAATCAAGGAGATAGAATTGCTCAGTTGCTTCTCCTTCCCAATTTACATAATTCATTTAAAATGGGTATGCCTCAAGAAGGGAACAATAGAGGATTTTGTTCCACTGACTCGAGACCCATGGCTTGCTGGGTTCGAGACTGTTCAAGGAGGCCTATGTGTAAAATAAAAATCCAAGGAATAGAAATGGAGGGATTAATAGATACTGGAGCTGACTCTTCCATTATTAATTTACGCCAATGGCCCAAGCACTGGCTTCTGCAAAAAGCTTCAACCAGTTTAAGAGGCTTGGGATATAATAACCTCCCAGATAAAAGTGCGGTAATTTTAAAATGGGAGGATGATGAAGGCCATAAAGGAATATTTCAGCCTTATGTTTTACCTAATCTACCGGTTACTTTATGGGGAAGAGATATTTTGCAACAAATGGGAGTACACCTTGCAACCAAGCCTGCAGATGTTAAATGTGAAAACCTACAGGGTAATCTTAACCATAAAAGAAATCATTATCAAAACGTACAGAGTAATCTTAACCCTAAAAGTAATCATTATCATAAAGGAAAAAGATATTTTTATTCGGGGCCACTGAGAAAATAATTTTGAAAATACCATGGCTCTCTGATAAGCCAGTGTGGGTCCCTCAGTGGCCCCTATCTAAAGAGAAATTACAAGCGGCCCACCTACTAGTTCAGGAACAATTAGAAGCAGGACATATAGAACCATCCACCTCTCCCTGGAATTCCCCCATATTTGTGATCAAGAAAAAGTCAGGAAAATGGCGATTGTTACATGATCTTAGACAAATTAATAAAACCATGCAAGTTATGGGCCCTACTCAACCTGGACTTCCTAGTCCCGTAGCTATTCCAAAAAATTTTCATCTTATTACTCTTGATATAAAGGATTGATTCTTTTCTGTTCTCCTACATCCTTTGGATGCCCCCAGGTTTGCTTTTTCAGTTACTTCTATTAACAATAATGGCCCTGATCAGAGATATCAATGGAAGGTTTTACCACAGGGAATGGCTAATAGCCCCACCATATGCCAAATATATGTGGACAAGGCTATCCAACCCATTAAAAATAAATATCCAAACCTCATGTGTCTACATTACATGGATGATATTTTATTGGCCCACCCTAATCAAAAAATCTTATTTAATATATTCAGTGACGTGGTAAAAAATTTTTAAAAAATATGAATTATATATACCAGAAGAAAAAGTTCAAACCAGATCTCCCATATTATATTTAGTATATAAAACCATGGATACTTTTGTTAGAACCCCAAATATTTTAATAAATAAAGAACATTTGACCACCCTCAATGATTTCCAAAAACTACTGGGAGACATTAATTGGCTTTGCCCTACACTAAATCTCACTACTGGCCAACTAAAACCTTTATTTGACATCATTCGCGGAGACCCTGATCCATCTTCACCGCGAACATTGACTCCTGATGCTAGGAAAGCTTTAAAGTTAGTAGAAAAAGCCATCGAAGGAGATCATTGTGATAGATTTGATTTAACTCAACCGCTGATGTTGATTATTATTTCTTCACAATATACACCCACAGGAGTATTTTGGCAACAAGGGCCTTTATTATGGATACATTTGCCCGTCTCTCCTAAAAGTATAATTGAATCTTATACCTCCATGGTGGCTAAACTTATTCTTCAAGGACTTAACTTCTACTAAAATATTTGGCATTCACCCTGCTACTATTATTACTCCCTATTCATCATCACAGATTGAATATTTATGCTTCAATGATAATGATTGGGCTATAGCTAAATGCTCTACTTCTGCAAATTTTGATAATCATCTTCCTAAGTCCCCTATATTATTTTTTTGCATTAATCATCCTATTATATTTCCACAGGTAATAAAAAATCAACCTATTCCTAAGGCATTTAATGTATTTACAGATGGGTCCTCAAATGGTACTGCTACAGTAGTCACTAAAAAAAGAAAATATGACTTACATAACTGCACACAAATCAGCTCAACTAGTGGAATTGGAAGCTGTGGTAAGAGCTCTGGAAAATTTTAGGGACCAGCCCGTAAACATTTTTTCAGATAGCCACTACATTGTACAAGCCGTCCCAAAATTAGAGTTAGCAGGACCAATAGCACCTCATACTCCAGCCTTTAAATTGTTTTATCAAATACAAAAACTTTTATGGGCAAGAAAAGAACCTCTATTTGTAGGCCATATTAGAGCACATACTAATTTGCCTGGTCCCCTCCATGAAGGTAATCAAAAGGCTGATGAACTTACAAAAACAATATTTATACTTTCAGTGCTACAACAAGCTACTTTATTTCATTCTCAGTTTCATGTAAACAGCACCACCTTGCAACGTAGGTTTAAAATCACAAAGGAGCAAGCCAGAACAATTGTAAAAGATTGTAAATCTTGTATGACACATTTGCCCAATCCTCATTTTGGCGTTAACCCTAGAGGGTTAATGCCCAATCATTTGTGGCAGATGGATGTTACCCATGAGCCAAGTTTTGGAAAATTGCGATTTATTCATGTTACCATAGATACATGCTCAGGCATGATTTTTGCTTCCTTACATTCTGGAGAAAAAGTTAAAGATGTTACATCTCATTGTTTGCAAGCTTTTGCTGCATTGGGCATCCCCAAAATGCTTAAAACAGATAATGGCTCTGCATATACGTCCTTATCTTTCAAACAGTTTTGCGCAAAATTCAATATATCCCATAAAACAGGCATCCCATACAATCCTCAGGGTCAGGGCATTATTGAAAGAGCAAACCGAACACTGAAAATTATGTTATTAAAACAAAAAGAAGGAAATTGGAAAAGTCCTAAGGACAGATTGGCAGTTGCCCTGTTTACCTTAAATTTTTTAACTTTAGACTCTAATGGTTATTCTGCTGGAGACAGACATTGGAATCCACACCAACAACATAAACCCTTGGTTTACTGGAAGGATGTTCTTTCAGGTACATGGAAGGGTCCAGATCCAGTATTAATTTGGGGAAGAGAATCTGTTTGTGTTTTTCCAAAACACGAATCCTCTCCAATATGGATAAAATCTAGATTAATAAAACAGATACCACATCAAAATGATAAAGATGAAGTTATTGAAGAATCAAGATTAATAAAAAAAGTTACACAATCAAGAGGATCAAGATGAAGGTATAGAATGATTCCCTCAAAAGAGTCCTTCAAAATATTTCACAACTTAAGAGTCATTCCTCCCGGCCGGGACGAGGAGATCTCTCTTTATTGTGCACACAATTGTATTTTTTTTTCTTTTTATACATGTCTTTATGTCTGTACATTTGTCTACATTTCATGTTAATGTGACGTCACAAATATATGTTTGTATGTTTGTGCATCGGTCCAGTGTGACGTCACAAATAACAAGCGCTTATGAAAAAAAAAAATATATATATAAGGATCCAAATAACTTTAATTCATTTTAGGTTAAGAGTATTCAATTAAGAGTAAATAATTTTATAAATGAAGGTATTTTCAATTTTGATTTATAGGTGTCCCTGGGACTTCTCTTTACCAAACAATATGACTAGTGCTATATAACCTGATATTTTGGTGTTTTGACATAAGATTGTTTATTTGTTATTAACTTCATTTGTTTAATAGCTCATTAATTTCAATTATCTCAACAGGTAAAAGATTGCTCTGTATCCAGAGACTCAAGGGTTCCAGCTAACAAATTATTTCTCCAAAGTGTCTTTACCTTTTCTTTAATCTATCTTTAATGCAGTAATTACCCTCAGTCTTTGTTTTGTTCTAAATATGATATTTTTCCAACTTATGTTTGTAGAAGCTCAACCAGCGATGTGTGTGAACAAAAACCAACTTTAATTTTCTAATCTAATTATTCTATTTTGTACTTTGACAACTCGCCTCTTGACTCAGTGCTGCAATAGCACTGCCTTTCCTTTAATAATTGATGCTTGAGTTTCTAGGTAGTGGGCCCTGAAGATTTGCCAGTGGCATTGTCTAAATATAAAAAAGACGTCTGCTGCTACAGCTGCAGGGATCGCGGCCGCCGCAAGCATCCCTGCTGCTCAAGCATCAAACAACCTCACCAACAGTGTGGCCTCTATGCTCTACATGCATGGGGCCTCCTACATCAACGTGTTATAACAAATGGACATTTTGATCTTTCATTGTTTGGGACTTTACGGGACAATGCCTTGCGGGTATTTGTCTAGAGAATTCAGTGTGTTACTTGATGGAACTTAGGGCAGCTGATTTGTTTAAACAATGTGATATGCTATGCAATTTGGCTTATCACCAAAAGGCTTGTCGCCTTAAAGCCGCAACATCTCCTCACAATTGGACGGCTGTTAGTCATCATATATAGTCGATCCTAAAGGGCTCCATTGGATGGCTGGTTAGCCAATGACAGGTAAGATCCCCAGAGGGACAACCTAAGACAGGCACAGTCGCACGGGACAGTCTCATGTGGCCGACATATCAACCTAAGACAGGAGTCAAGGGCACAGCCTTGATTATCCGATGACGGGTAAGAATGTTGGTTGCACATAGACGTCCTAGAGCATCCCCTCTTTTAAAACAAAAGGGGGGAAATGCAGGAGCCCTGTTTGGGGAGATGGCTTGAATTGCGGTTGACTATGAGCCGTGGAGATTTGGGCATTGTCGCCTTCCGTAGTCTCACGGGACTTGTCCCGGGATCTCGAGTGACTTGGCCGAGATTGCTGATCGGGTCAGCGCCATTTTGGTGGTGTGTGCGGTGCGTGTTAGTCGTTGTTAGAGCCAGAGAGAAAAGTTATCAGAATAAAAAGCTGTTTGTCTCCAGTTTGCCTCTGAACTTCTTCCCGCGGTTTCTTTGCTCCAAGCGGCCATCACTTCAGGCAGCAACAAGTGGCGGCCCGTAAGGGGACTTCGGAGCAGACAGGTAAGAACTGAAAGGTCTCTAAAGATGGGTTCGAATATAACTGAATCCCAAGTAATAGAGGCTATGCAAAGACTCCTTGATATACCTGACTCTGTTCTCAGTGAGGAGGATATAGAAAAAAGTGAAAGTGATCAAAAAAGCGTAGCTTCCATTGGGCCAACTAAGACCAGTAAAGAGAGTATTAGAAGAGTCCCCAAAAATGACAAAAATCCAAGCTATTAAAGCTATTCGGGAGTTATTGGTGATAGCTGAAGGATACTTGCTCTTAATGGAACCTGGGCCTCAGGATATTGCTGTCAGTGAAATTAGCAGTGGTGAGGAATCTAGTAAAAGTGATCCTGAGAAAATGAGGAAAAAGAAACTAAAAAAGACCGAGAAAAAGGACCGTCAGGTAGAGGAACCACTTGTGTCCTCTACTCCCCCATGGGTGGAATCTATTACAGAAAATATGAAGGGTATTACTAGGCATTTGCATACCCTAGAAACAGAAATAAAAAGTCTTTCTGATCGCTTATGCGCTCTCGAGGACAACTCACAGATACATTGGGAATCGCCAGCATTTGAAAAGAAAAATGGACAGAGGGTCCATCTGTCAGTAGATTTCAAAACAATAAAAAATCTCAAAGAGGCAGTAATGACTTATGGGCCCCAAGCTCCTTTCACGTTGAGTATGCTGGAGTCCCTTAACACCTTTAGCTTAACCCCCTCAGACTGGAAAAGTCTATGTAAAGCAGCATTAAGCGGGGGGCAATTCTTGGTTTGGTGATCGCAATTCCAAGAACTTTGTATAGAAACAGCTAAAAGAAACGAGGCTGCAGGGTTTGAAAACTATAATATAGACATGCTCACAGGAGAACGGCAATTCGCAGACTTACAGGCTCAAACAGATTATGACCCAGATGTATATGCTCAGATAAACACAGCTGCCTTAGAGGCATGGAAAACTGTACAAGGACCTGGGGATCTACAAGGTAGCTTGTCAAAAGTGATTCAAGGACCTAATGAGCCGTATGCTGATTTTGCTGATCGACTTTTGAGAACTGCAGGTAGTGTGTTTGTAGATGTTGATCAAGCTATGCCATTAGTTGTTCAATTAGCTTATGAAAATGCTAATAAATGGTGCCAAGCAGCCATCAAGCCATGGAGAACTAAAAAGGATCTTTCTGTATATATACAACTATGTAAAGACATAAATGACGCCTTTGTCACAGGAAATGTGATTGCAGCCTCAATGAGAGGTGCTTCCCCTCGTAATTTCACAAAGGCTAAACGTAGATATTATAATCAATCAGGATATTCCGGGCAAAATTATCATAATCAATCAGGCTATTCTAGGCAAAATCCCAAAAGAGAAATAAGACCGAGCTCATACCGTGCCCCAGGCCGCTGCCCCAGGTGTAAAAAGGGAAATCATTGGGCCAATAAATGCCATTCAAAATTTGACATCCATGGAAATCCTTTGTTCAGGAATTCAAAAAACGGGGCAGGGGCCCAATACCCCGGGGCCCACAAATGTACGGGGAATTGCAAGAGGAGTATCCTCAAGCATCCACTCAGATGCTTCCCCGACACAATCCCTACTACCCATCCACTCCCTCGCCAGAGGAACAAGAGGAAATGCAGGATTAGACCTCTGTTCCACCGCCCAAATAGTGTTAACACCTGAAATGGGGGTTCAACTGATTCCCACAGGAGTCAGGGGACCTCTTCCCTCAGGGACTGTAGGACTTATTATCGGGTGTAGTCCTAAAAGCTTATTAGGTTTGCAAGTGACCCCAGGTGTAATAAACTCAGAATATAAAGGGGAAATAAAAATAATGCTTAGCTCACCCCAAAGTATAAGTTCTGTTAATCAAGGAGATAGAATTGCTCAGTTGCTTCTCCTTCCCAATTTACATAATTCATTTAAAATGGGTATGCCTCAAGAAGGGAACAATAGAGGATTTTGTTCCACTGACTCGAGACCCATGGCTTGCTGGGTTCGAGACTGTTCAAGGAGGCCTATGTGTAAAATAAAAATCCAAGGAATAGAAATGGAGGGATTAATAGATACTGGAGCTGACTCTTCCATTATTAATTTACGCCAATGGCCCAAGCACTGGCTTCTGCAAAAAGCTTCAACCAGTTTAAGAGGCTTGGGATATAATAACCTCCCAGATAAAAGTGCGGTAATTTTAAAATGGGAGGATGATGAAGGCCATAAAGGAATATTTCAGCCTTATGTTTTACCTAATCTACCGGTTACTTTATGGGGAAGAGATATTTTGCAACAAATGGGAGTACACCTTGCAACCAAGCCTGCAGATGTTAAATGTGAAAACCTACAGGGTAATCTTAACCATAAAAGAAATCATTATCAAAACGTACAGAGTAATCTTAACCCTAAAAGTAATCATTATCATAAAGGAAAAAGATATTTTTATTCGGGGCCACTGAGAAAATAATTTTGAAAATACCATGGCTCTCTGATAAGCCAGTGTGGGTCCCTCAGTGGCCCCTATCTAAAGAGAAATTACAAGCGGCCCACCTACTAGTTCAGGAACAATTAGAAGCAGGACATATAGAACCATCCACCTCTCCCTGGAATTCCCCCATATTTGTGATCAAGAAAAAGTCAGGAAAATGGCGATTGTTACATGATCTTAGACAAATTAATAAAACCATGCAAGTTATGGGCCCTACTCAACCTGGACTTCCTAGTCCCGTAGCTATTCCAAAAAATTTTCATCTTATTACTCTTGATATAAAGGATTGATTCTTTTCTGTTCTCCTACATCCTTTGGATGCCCCCAGGTTTGCTTTTTCAGTTACTTCTATTAACAATAATGGCCCTGATCAGAGATATCAATGGAAGGTTTTACCACAGGGAATGGCTAATAGCCCCACCATATGCCAAATATATGTGGACAAGGCTATCCAACCCATTAAAAATAAATATCCAAACCTCATGTGTCTACATTACATGGATGATATTTTATTGGCCCACCCTAATCAAAAAATCTTATTTAATATATTCAGTGACGTGGTAAAAAATTTTTAAAAATATGAATTATATATACCAGAAGAAAAAGTTCAAACCAGATCTCCCATATTATATTTAGTATATAAAACCATGGATACTTTTGTTAGAACCCCAAATATTTTAATAAATAAAGAACATTTGACCACCCTCAATGATTTCCAAAAACTACTGGGAGACATTAATTGGCTTTGCCCTACACTAAATCTCACTACTGGCCAACTAAAACCTTTATTTGACATCATTCGCGGAGACCCTGATCCATCTTCACCGCGAACATTGACTCCTGATGCTAGGAAAGCTTTAAAGTTAGTAGAAAAAGCCATCGAAGGAGATCATTGTGATAGATTTGATTTAACTCAACCGCTGATGTTGATTATTATTTCTTCACAATATACACCCACAGGAGTATTTTGGCAACAAGGGCCTTTATTATGGATACATTTGCCCGTCTCTCCTAAAAGTATAATTGAATCTTATACCTCCATGGTGGCTAAACTTATTCTTCAAGGACTTAACTTCTACTAAAATATTTGGCATTCACCCTGCTACTATTATTACTCCCTATTCATCATCACAGATTGAATATTTATGCTTCAATGATAATGATTGGGCTATAGCTAAATGCTCTACTTCTGCAAATTTTGATAATCATCTTCCTAAGTCCCCTATATTATTTTTTTGCATTAATCATCCTATTATATTTCCACAGGTAATAAAAAATCAACCTATTCCTAAGGCATTTAATGTATTTACAGATGGGTCCTCAAATGGTACTGCTACAGTAGTCACTAAAAAGAAAATATGACTTACATAACTGCACACAAATCAGCTCAACTAGTGGAATTGGAAGCTGTGGTAAGAGCTCTGGAAAATTTTAGGGACCAGCCCGTAAACATTTTTTCAGATAGCCACTACATTGTACAAGCCGTCCCAAAATTAGAGTTAGCAGGACCAATAGCACCTCATACTCCAGCCTTTAAATTGTTTTATCAAATACAAAAACTTTTATGGGCAAGAAAAGAACCTCTATTTGTAGGCCATATTAGAGCACATACTAATTTGCCTGGTCCCCTCCATGAAGGTAATCAAAAGGCTGATGAACTTACAAAAACAATATTTATACTTTCAGTGCTACAACAAGCTACTTTATTTCATTCTCAGTTTCATGTAAACAGCACCACCTTGCAACGTAGGTTTAAAATCACAAAGGAGCAAGCCAGAACAATTGTAAAAGATTGTAAATCTTGTATGACACATTTGCCCAATCCTCATTTTGGCGTTAACCCTAGAGGGTTAATGCCCAATCATTTGTGGCAGATGGATGTTACCCATGAGCCAAGTTTTGGAAAATTGCGATTTATTCATGTTACCATAGATACATGCTCAGGCATGATTTTTGCTTCCTTACATTCTGGAGAAAAAGTTAAAGATGTTACATCTCATTGTTTGCAAGCTTTTGCTGCATTGGGCATCCCCAAAATGCTTAAAACAGATAATGGCTCTGCATATACGTCCTTATCTTTCAAACAGTTTTGCGCAAAATTCAATATATCCCATAAAACAGGCATCCCATACAATCCTCAGGGTCAGGGCATTATTGAAAGAGCAAACCGAACACTGAAAATTATGTTATTAAAACAAAAAGAAGGAAATTGGAAAAGTCCTAAGGACAGATTGGCAGTTGCCCTGTTTACCTTAAATTTTTTAACTTTAGACTCTAATGGTTATTCTGCTGGAGACAGACATTGGAATCCACACCAACAACATAAACCCTTGGTTTACTGGAAGGATGTTCTTTCAGGTACATGGAAGGGTCCAGATCCAGTATTAATTTGGGGAAGAGAATCTGTTTGTGTTTTTCCAAAACACGAATCCTCTCCAATATGGATAAAATCTAGATTAATAAAACAGATACCACATCAAAATGATAAAGATGAAGTTATTGAAGAATCAAGATTAATAAAAAAGTTACACAATCAAGAGGATCAAGATGAAGGTATAGAATGATTCCCTCAAAAGAGTCCTTCAAAATATTTCACAACTTAAGAGTCATTCCTCCCGGCCGGGACGAGGAGATCTCTCTTTATTGTGCACACAATTGTATTTTTTTTTCTTTTTATACATGTCTTTATGTCTGTACATTTGTCTACATTTCATGTTAATGTGACGTCACAAATATATGTTTGTATGTTTGTGCATCGGTCCAGTGTGACGTCACAAATAACAAGCGCTTATGAAAAAAAAAATATATATATAAGGATCCAAATAACTTTAATTCATTTTAGGTTAAGAGTATTCAATTAAGAGTAAATAATTTTATAAATGAAGGTATTTTCAATTTTGATTTATAGGTGTCCCTGGGACTTCTCTTTACCAAACAATATGACTAGTGCTATATAACCTGATATTTTGGTGTTTTGACATAAGATTGTTTATTTGTTATTAACTTCATTTGTTTAATAGCTCATTAATTTCAATTATCTCAACAGGTAAAAGATTGCTCTGTATCCAGAGACTCAAGGGTTCCAGCTAACAAATTATTTCTCCAAAGTGTCTTTACCTTTTCTTTAATCTATCTTTAATGCAGTAATTACCCTCAGTCTTTGTTTTGTTCTAAATATGATATTTTTCCAACTTATGTTTGTAGAAGCTCAACCAGCGATGTGTGTGAACAAAAACCAACTTTAATTTTCTAATCTAATTATTCTATTTTGTACTTTGACAACTCGCCTCTTGACTCAGTGCTGCAATAGCACTGCCTTTCCTTTAATAATTGATGCTTGAGTTTCTAGGTAGTGGGCCCTGAAGATTTGCCAGTGGCATTGTCTAAATATAAAAAAGACGTCTGCTGCTACAGCTGCAGGGATCGCGGCCGCCGCAAGCATCCCTGCTGCTCAAGCATCAAACAACCTCACCAACAGTGTGGCCTCTGCTCTACATGCATGGGGCCTCCTACATCAACGTGTTATAACAAATGGACATTTTGATCTTTCATTGTTTGGGACTTTACGGGACAATGCCTTGCGGGTATTTGTCTAGAGAATTCAGTGTGTTACTTGATGGAACTTAGGGCAGCTGATTTGTTTAAACAATGTGATATGCTATGCAATTTGGCTTATCACCAAAAGGCTTGTCGCCTTAAAGCCGCAACATCTCCTCACAATTGGACGGCTGTTAGTCATCATATATAGTCGATCCTAAAGGGCTCCATTGGATGGCTGGTTAGCCAATGACAGGTAAGATCCCCAGAGGGGGACAACCTAAGACAGGCACAGTCGCACGGGACAGTCTCATGTGGCCGACATATCAACCTAAGACAGGAGTCAAGGGCACAGCCTTGATTATCCGATGACGGGTAAGAATGTTGGTTGCACATAGACGTCCTAGAGCATCCCCTCTTTTAAAACAAAAGGGGGGAAATGCAGGAGCCCTGTTTGGGGAGATGGCTTGAGTTGCGGTTGACTATGAGCCGTGGAGATTTGGGCATTGTCGCCTTCCGTAGTCTCACGGGACTTGTCCCGGGATCTCGAGTGACTTGGCCGAGATTGCTGATCGGGTCAGCGCCATTTTGGTGGTGTGTGCGGTGCGTGTTAGTCGTTGTTAGAGCCAGAGAGAAAAGTTATCAGAATAAAAAGCTGTTTGTCTCCAGTTTGCCTCTGAACTTCTTCCCGCGGTTTCTTTGCTCCAAGCGGCCATCACTTCAGGCAGCAACATACAAGAAGCAAAAAACTACTTCAATAGAGAAATAGAGGTTCTAAAGAGAAACCAAACAGAAATTCTGGAAATGAAAGAAGCAATAAACCAAATTAAATGCTCTATTGAAAGCATTACAGATAGTTTAGACCACCTAGAAAAAAGGACCTCAGATAATGAAGACAAAATATACAATCTGGAAAAAATGTAGAATACACAGCAAAAATGGTAGTAAATCAAGAACATAACATTTAAGAAATATGAGACAACAAAAAAAGACCAAATTTAAGAGTGATTGGGGTAGAGGAAGGTGCAGAGTTCCAAGCCAAAGGAATGAGTAATTTATTCAATGAAATAATAACAGAAAACATTACAAACTTGAGGAATGAATGGGAAAACCAAATTCAAGAGGCTTACCAAACACCAAATGTTGGGGTTTTTAGCCCCTGACTCCTCTCGACCAGCAAGAGAAGAGGGAGCACGTCCCAACAAGGACAGATAGGGAAAGGTAAGAGCCAACTGACTGCCTGCACCCAGCCCTCTTTTCAGAGGACAATCAGGCGCGTCAGGGAGACCGGTCAAGACACGAGTTCAGTTTATTGAGGACATTGGATGGCCTTTATAGAAGACATGGGCCAATCAGCAGAAAGGTTATAGGGGAGAATAGGGAGCACGAGCAGATCACATTGGAGAAACAGCCACTAGCCTATCCTAGTGGTGGTTTGATTTTTCATCATATGTTAGGGCAACACCTCTGGGCTAGGCCAAGTCCACATATCAGGAAGTAGGAGACAGCCAGAGAGTTAGGTTTTCATTTGCTTGACTTATATTTCTATTCTTTTGGCTGACGTGTTCTTAATATTCCCAACAACCAAAAGTACAAAATCACAACAGATCCACAACAAGGCACATTATAATGAAAATGCCTAATATACCAAACAAGGAGAGAATAGTAAAAGCCACAAGAGAAAGGAAGAAGATTACATGTAGGGGGAAACCAATTAGACTATGTTCAGATTTTTCAATCCAGACCTTAAAAGCTAGAAGATCCTGAAATAGCATATTTCAATCTCTGAAAGAAAAGGGATGTCAACCAAGAATCTTAT
Source organism: Tamias sibiricus (assembly GCA_025594165.1). Taxonomy (NCBI): domain Eukaryota; kingdom Metazoa; phylum Chordata; class Mammalia; order Rodentia; family Sciuridae; genus Tamias; species Tamias sibiricus. Next base: position 52,821,321 of record CM046667.1, on the reverse strand, counting down.
ATCCAGCAAAATTAAGCTTTAAATTTGAAGATGAAATAAAAACCTTCCACAACAAACAAAAGCTTAAAGAGTTCACAACTCAAAAGCCAGCACTTCTGAACATCCTGGGCAAAATTTTCCACAAAGAAGAAAATAAAAATAACAATGAAAATCAACAAAGGGAGATATTAAACTAAAGGAATTACCAACCAGAGGAGAAACTAAATCAAGTTAAATACCATAAACAAATACAAATGTATGGGAATACAAATCACATCTCAGTAATAACCTTGAATGTAAATGAACTAAATTCACCATTCAAAATAAACAGATTGTCAGACTGGATTAAAAGAAATTACCCAACAATATGCTATCTCCAAGAAACCCACCTCATAGAAAAAGACATCAATAGACTAAAGGAGAAAGACTGGGAAAAATTCTTACCACTCACATGGGCTGCGGAAGCAAGCAGGGGTTTCATTCTCATATCAAAGAAGGTAGACTTCAAGCAAAGTTAATCAAAAGGGACAAAGAGTGATATTTCTTACTGATAAATGGAGCTATTAATCAACAAGATATAACAATTATAAATCTATATGCCCCAAATAATGAAGCACCTACATTCATCAAACAAACCCTTCTCAAGTTCAAGAGTAAAATAGACAACAATACAGTTATCCAAAGGGACTTTAACACACCTCTCTCACCACTGGATAGATCATCCAAACAAAATCTAAATAAAGAAACCTTAGACCTCATTACCACAATTAATAACTTACACCTAATGGAAATATATAGAATATTTCATCCCTCAGTAAGTGAATACACTTTCTTCTCAGCAGCACATGGCTCCTTCTCCAAAATGGACCATATATTATGCCACAAGGCAACTCTCAGCAAACATAAAAAAGTAGAGATACTACCCTGCATTCTATCAGACCAAAATGGAATGAAATTGGAAATCAATGATAAAATAAGAAATTAAAAAAAAAAAAAAAAAACTACTCCAACAACTGGAAGCTAAACAACATACTACTGAACAAACAAGGGGTTGAAGAAGACATCAAGGAGGAGATTAAAAAATTCCTATAGGTTGTAAGCTGCCTGTCATGGCCAGCCAAAGCGCCACGGGAGAAAAACTCGGAGGCAGAGTAAAGCTACTACTACTTTTACTTCTACTTTCTTAGAGAGAGCTTAGAGAGAGAAAGAAAGATTTTTCTTCTTCTTAGAAAGAGCTTAGAGAGAAAGATTAGAGAGAGATTAGAGAAAGATTATTTTTTAGAGCTTCTTTCCTCTTTCTTCTTTCTTCTTTCTTCCTCGGGAGCCTCGGCCTAACTCTGACCAGCCCTCGGGAGCCTCGGCCTAACTCTGACCAGCAATTACTTCTTCTATCTGGTTTCTCTTCTGTAACCGCTCTGCCTATGTTCTGGCCGCTCTGATTCTTTTCTTCTTCTCCGACCCGAACTCTTCCTCTGACCGACCGAGCGACTGCACGACTGACTGAATGAATTCATTCTTCATTCTCCTAACTCCGACCGCTTTCACCCAGTTATATACCTTTAGCTTTGCGGGTGCCTCACGTGCATTTACAGGTGCATCACATACATATCAGGTGGAACTTATGGCTTCCAGCTAGCTGCAATAGCCCTTCCTAATTGGGGCTCCTTCATATTCCTCCCCTTTAGTTTAAAAAGGTGCTTTAATTCTATTTTCTCTATTTTATTTTCTCTATTTTCTTTTATTTTCTTGTCCCTACCTAGCTTTTCACCTTTTGTTTTTAAAAGGGTGGATATTTGAGCCCTTTTTGAGGAGGTGCTGCAGCTTTAAGGAAGCCTACTGCTGATGAGCAGCTAATGCACTTAAGCACAACTGCATGAGCAGCTTTGACTCGCTAAGCTGCAGTTTGATGGGTTTTGCAGCTTCTCTGTGGCTTTTTACTTTATGGCTTTTTTGCCAAAGCTCAATGGCTTTTTCTCTGCATGGTTTTCACCGTGCTTTTTAATTCTCTATTTTAAGCTCATGGCTTTTTTCTTTATGGCTTTCTTGCCAAAGCTCAATGGCTTTTTCTCTGCATGGCTTTACCATGCTATTACTTCTTTATGGCTTTTGGCCGGCTCACTTCAGCTTTTTGCTGGCTACTCTGCTTCGGCTTTTCGCTGGCTACTCTGCTTCGGCTTTTTGCTGGCTACTCTGCTTCGGCTTAATTCTTAACTGGCCTCAACTGAGTCAGAGGCTATGCTCTCTTGTCTTCTACTCTTTTTGCTGGTCTCAACTGAGTCTGAGGCTATGCTTTTTCTTCGCTCTCCTCACTATCTTAGCTTCTTGTTCTTATTTCTTATCTTTTCTTCTCTGCCTGCTGAGCCCCGCATGGACCACCATTTGTAAGCTGCCTGTCGTGGCCAGCCACAGCGCCGTGGGAGAAAAACTCGGAGGCAGAGTAAAGCTACTACTACTTTTACTTCTACTTTCTTAGAGAGAGCTTAGAGAGAGAAATAAAGATTTTTCTACTTCTTAGAAAGAGCTTAGAGAGAAAGATTAGAGAGAGATTAGAGAAATATTATGTTTTAGAGCTTCTTTCTTCTTTCTTCTTTCTTCTTTCTTCCTCGGGAGCCTCGGCCTAACTCTGACCAGCCCTCGGGAGTCTCGGCCTAACTCTGACCAGCAATTACTTCTTCTATCTGGTTTCTCTTCTGTAACCACTCTGCCTACGTTCTGGCTGCTCTGATTCTTTTCTTCTTTTCCGACCCGAACTCTTCTTCTGACCGACCGAGCGACTGCACGACTGACTGAATGAATTCATTCTTCGTTCTCTTGACTCCGACTGCTTTCGCCCGGTTATATACCTTTAGCTTTGCGGGTGCCTCACGTGCATTTACAGGTGTGTCACATACATATCAGGTGGAACTTATGGCTTCCAGCTAGCTGCAATAGCCCTTCCTAATTGGGGCTCCTTCAATAAATGAGAACACAGGTAAATGAGAACACAGATACATCATATAGAAATTTCTGGGACACTATGAAGGCAGTATTAAGAGGAAAATTTATTGCACTGAGTTCATTCCTTAAAAGCAAAAAAAAAAAAAAAAAAAAACCCAACAAACAAATGACTTAATATCACACCTAAAAGCACTAGAAAAAGAAGAACTAATCAACATTAAGAGCAGTAGAAGACAGGAAATAATTAAAATCAGAGCTGAAATTAACAAAATTGATACTAACGAAACAATTAAAAGAATTGACAAAACTAAATTTGGTTCTTTGAAAAAATAAATAAAATTGACAGACTCTTAGCGATGCTAACAAAAAGAAGAAGAGAGAAAACTCAAATTACTAACATCCATGATGAAAAAAGAAATATCACAACAAACACCTCAGATATAGAGAAGATAATTAGAAATTACTTTGAAAACTTGTAATCTAATAAAATAGAAAATGTTGAAGATATTAACAGATTTCTAGAGTCATATGAATTGCCCAAACTGAAACTGCAGGGTATACACAATTTAACTAGATCAATTTCAAGTGAGGAAATAGAAGATGCCATCAAAAAGCTACCAGCTAGAAAAAGCCCAGGTCCTGATGGGTTTATAGCCCAGTTCTACAAGACCTTCAAAGAAGAACTACTACCAATGCTCTTCAACTTATTTCAAGAAATAGAAAAATAGGGAGTTCTTCCAAACTCTTTCTATGAGGCCAATATTACATTAATTCCAAAGCCAGGCAAAGACACAGTCAAAAAGGAAAACTTCAAGCCAATATCTTTAATGAACATAGATGCAAAAATTCTCAACAAAATCCTGGCAAATTTAATATAAAAACATATCAAAAAGATAGTGCATCACGATCAAGTGGGGTTTATCCCAGGGATGCAAGGTTGGTTCAACATACGGAAATCAATAAACATAATACATCACATCAGTAGACTTAAAGATAAAAACCATATGGTCATCTCAATAGACGCAGAAAGAGCATTTGACAAAATACAACACTGCTTTATGTTCAAAAACACTGGAAAAACTAGGAATATCAGGAACATATCTCAACATTATAAAAGCTATATATGCAAGGACCTAGGAATTAAATCAGAGACAATACACCTAATAGAAGTAAAAGTAAGCTCCAATTTCTAACATAACAGACTAGGCCCCAAGTTCCTTAATAAGAATCCTGTAGTGCAAGAATTAGTATCAAGAATTAATGAATGGGATAGATTCAAATTAAAAAAGCTTCTTCTCAGCAAAAGAAACAATCAGTGAGGTAAATAGACAGCCAACTAACTGGGAACAAATATTTAATACATGCACATCAGACAGAGCACTAATTTCTAGAATATATAAAGAACTCAAAAAACTTCTTAACACCAAAATAACAAATAACCCAATCAATAAATGGGCTAAGGAATTGAAAAGACACTTCTCAGAAGAAGATACACAATTAATCAACAAATACATAAAAAAATGCTCAACATTACTGGCAATTAGAGAGATGCAAATCAAAACTGCTCTAAGATTTCATTTTAATCCAGTCAGAATGGCAGCTATTAAGAACACAAACAACAATAAATGTTGGAGAGGATGTGGGGAAAAAGGCACACTCATACATTGCTGGTGGGACTGCAAAATGGTGCAACTGTTATGGAAAGCAGTATGGAGATTTCTTGGAAAACTGGGAATGGAACCACCCTATGACCCAGCCATCCCACTCCTGGGTCTATTCCCAAAGGACTTAAAAACAGCATATTACAGTGACACAGCCACTTCAATGTTTATAGCAGCACGATTCACAATAGCTAGGTTGTGGAACCAATCTAGATGTCCCTCAGTAGATGAGTGGATTAAGAAAATGTGGTATATACGTACAATGGAACTTTACTCAGCAATAAAAGAAAATAAAATAATGGCATTCGCAAGTAAATGGATGAAGTTGGAGAATATATTGCTAAGTGAAGTTAGTCAATCTCAAAAATCCAAATACCAAATGTTTTCTCTGATATAAGGAGACAGATTCACAGTGGTGTTGGGTCAGGGTACATAGGAGGATTAGAGGAACACTAGAATGGTCAAAAGGGAGGGAGGGGAAGAGATGGAGAAAGGGGGGATGGAGGAGGGGAAAAAAAAGAAAAGGTGGTAGAATAAGATGGAAATCATTATCCTAAATGCATGATGGAAGACTTGAATAGTATGAATATACTTTGTATACAAACAGTGTTATGTAAAAAGGGGCTCTATATGTGTATTATGAATTGTAATGCATACTACTATTACAAATACAACAACTTTGAATAAAAAATTCAAAAAATAAAAATTACCTCATTATAATTAGCTGAGACAGCAAACTTATTCCGTATGATCATTCTGATGGACTCTGGTGGAAAAGAGCCACAAAAGAACAAAATTATTTTTTCAGCAAAAATATAAATGCATATTTAGAAAACACAGGTTTATCTATGCTTACAAATTATTATTCCTATGTATAGTATTCTTATGATTTTATCCTTATTTTTTAATGTAGGTAAATAATTGAATTAATGAGACTTTGACTCATTAATTGAAAGCAAAGAAGAACAAATATTTCTGATTCACTATTTTGCCTGTGGAAGAATTAGAGGGTTGCTATTCTAAAGATTTCACAATTTCTCACAATATACCTTAATATTTATTTACCAGCAAAGGAAAAGCAGCTCAGCTCATTAATAATCACTGATAAAAAGTTATGTTCAAATTGCTAATTATTATTTGCACCAACAAATAAAATTCATCTTTTGATAACTCCAAAAAAAAAAAAAAAAAAAAAAAAAAAAGAAAGAAAAACACAATCAGTGAAATTAAAAACTTACTTGACGGTATCACTACCAGAGTAGATTGTTTCAAAAATAAAATTTCAGCCCTTGATACAGAACTTAAGGCATTGAACACAGGATATATGATCTTGAGTACAGAGAAGGCAATAAATGCTAAGAAAGTATATAGAACATGACCAGAAAGTACAAGAAGTCTGGGACAACTTTGAAAGACCAAATGTGAGAATCATTGGGAAAGAAGAGAACATGCAGATACAAACTAAAGACATAAAAAACATTTTCAATGAGATAGTTACAGAAAAAATTTCCCATATCAGAAATGAGATAGACATCCACATATAGCAGGCTTACAGGACCCCAAATGCACCTAGTCAAATAAGAAGCTCACCAAGACACATCATAATCAAAATGCCTATCCTAGAAAATAAGGAAAGCATTTTAAAATCTGAAAGAGAGAAAGCTTAGATCACATTCAGAGACAAACCAGTAAGGCTCACTTCTGATTTTGCAACTCTGACCCTAAAATTAAAGAGGGTTTGAAATGAGGTATTCCAAATCTGTCGTGAGCCATCTATGGACTGTGTGTGTGGGCTCTGTTCATTTGAACATATGAGGGGACTGGTCTGGCATTACATGCTGATTGGGTTGTGTGACAAAAGTGTGCCTTTTCTCTTGCTCTGCCTGTGATCCAACACAGCACTTGACATGGGTGTGACTTGCCAAGATGTCAATAAATCTGCTGACCACAAGACATCACCAAGCAAGACTCCGCCTTTCGAAACCCTATCCCTTCCCTTGTTTGGGTGGAATATTCTATCCAATGTCTTTTCCCCAACAAATAGGGGGATTCTGGGTGCACTATCTCTCTTGCTCTTTCCAGCACTATCCAGCGTGGAGCTGACCCTTGGGGTCACAGAAGAGTCCCACCCTCAAAACTCATGTTTGTGTTTTGCGTTGTTTCTGTGCCATTTTTTTTTCAGTTTGTTGCTGCAGCCAGCCCCTTTGAACCCAGCTTATATCACCAGCCCTGCCAGTTGGTGACACAAGCCCTTAAAACAAATACAACTGCCAGTCAAGGTTACTATACCCAACAAAGTTCAATTTCAAATTTGAAGGGGAAATAAAAATGTTCCAAAACGAGGAAAATGTAAAAAAAAAAAAAAAAAAAAAAAAAAAAAAAAATTCATGAGCATCAAGCCAGCACTACAAAAATTACTGAAATATAAACTGCACACAGATGAACTAAAAAACAATTCACAAAGCTTACAAACAGAGGAAGTTCAATAGAAGATTAGTCCACTGAATGAGAATTAAGACAGCATAAAATATAACAAAAACCCTAAATGGCAGGAAACCACAAACACATATCCATACTAATGATGAATGTTAATGGCCTCAGTTCTCAAATTAAAAGACACAAATTAACAGAATGGATTAAAAAATGGATCCAACTATATGCTGTTCATATGAAACTCATCTTACAGGCAAAGACACCCACAGGCTGAAGGTAAAAGGATGGCAAAAATATTCCAAGCATATGTTCCAAGAAAATAAGCAGGAGTAGCTAGTCTTGTATCTGACAAAGCAGATTTCAAGCAAAAATTAATCAGAAGAGACAAATAAGGTCACTGCCTCCTAGTAAAGGGAATAATTCAAAAAGAATATATAATGATAGCAAACATTTGTGCCCCAAATGTCAACATACCCAGTTACATGGAAAAAGTACTCCATGACATTAAATCCCATATAGATCCCAACACCAAAACACTGGGTGCTTTCAGTACACCCTTCTCATCCATAGACAAGCCACCAAAACAAAATCATATCTCCAACCTAAATACCACTATAAATCAATTGAACCTAAGGGACACCTATAGACTATTTCACCCCAAAGCATCTGAATTTATCTTCTCAGCTGTCCATTACAATTAAAAAAAAAATAGATCATATTCTAGGTTGCAAAGCAAATCTTAGCAAATACAAAATAATATCAATATAATCCCATGTATCCTATAAGATCATAATGGAATGAAGCTAGAAATCAATAGCAAGAAAAACAATAGAAACCACACAAACACTTGAAGATTGAATAATACCCTCTTAAATTAAGAATGGATCAAAGAAGAATTGAGAATTGAAATTAAAAAAAATTCTTAGATACAAATGAGAACAGAAATTCAACATATCAAAGCTCTGAGACAGTATAAAGACAGTTCTAAGAGGAAAATTTATGGTATCAAGTGCCTACATTAAAAATTAGAGAGATCCCAAATAAACTTATGCTCCACATCAAGGCCTTAGGAAAAAGAAAAAACTAAACCCCCAAACCAGTAGAAAATAGGAAATAATTAAGATCTGAGCCAAAATCAATAAAATTGAGAATAAAAAAATACACAGGATCAATGCAATAAAGAGGGGTTCTTTGAAAAGATAAATAAGATTTGACAAACCCTTAGTCACACTAACCAAATGAAAGAGTAAGGCACAAATCAACAAGATTGGAGATGAAAAAGGAGATATCACCACAGACCCTTCTGAAATCCAGAGGATTATCGGAACCTATTTTAAAATGTTATACTCCAATAAACTGGAATGTCTGGAAGACATTTAACAAATTTCTATACATATATGACCTGCCCAACTTGAATCAGGAAGAGATAAAAAACTTAAACAGACCAATGTAAAGCAATTAAATCAAAACAGCAATAAAAAGCCTTCCAAAAAGGAAAAGCCGTGGACCTGATGAATCCTCAGCTGAGTTCTACCAGAACTTTACAGAATAACTAACACTAGTCTTTCTCAAATTATTCCATGGATTTGAAAAGGAGGGAACGTCATTCCCAAATACTTTTTATGAAGCCAGCATAACTCTTATACAAAAACCAGACAAAGAAACACCAAAGAAAGAAAACTACAGACCAAACTCTCTGATGAACAGATACAAAAATCATTAATAAAATATTATAAATCACATTCAAGAACACATCAAAAATATAATAATCCATAATCAAGTGTGTTTCATTCCAGGGATGCAGGAAATCAAAGGGATACAAATAGGAAAAGAAAGGAAAACCATAGACAGAATCAGAAAATTTATTCCATTCACAATAACCTCAAAAAACTAAATATTTGGGAATTAATCTAACAAAGTAGGTAAAAGAACTCTGCAATGAAAATTACTAGAACACTGAAGTAAGAAATTGAAGAAAATCTAAGACAACGGAAAGGCATCCTATATTCTTGGATATGTAAAATCAATAATGTCAAAATGGCCATACTACCAAAAGCAATATATAGATTCAATGCAATCCATATCAAAACACCAATGACATTCTTCACAGAATTAGAAAAAAAAAAATTCTTAAATTCATTTGGAAGAATAAGAGACCAAGAATAACCAAAGCTGTACTAAGCAAGAAATGTCAAGCAATAGGCATCACAATACCTGATCTAACAGCATGGTATTGCCATCAAAATAGACATGAAGATCAATGGAATAGAAGACACAGAGACAAATCCACATATACAAGCTGTCTAATATTTAACAAAGGTGTCAAAATATATCTTGGAGAAAAGACAGCTTTTTTAACACATTGTACTGGGAAAACTGGATATCTGTATGTACAAAAATGGAATTCAACCCCTATTTCTTACCCTGCACAAAATTCAAATCAAAATAGATCAAAGATTTAGGAGTTAGACCATAAACTTTACAACTATTAGAAGAAATTATATTGTCAATGATAGATAGGCTACCCTCCCCTGCCCTCAGAGTTTTCCACACCCTAAGAGAAGCAACCTTGTTTCATTCTCCGGACAAGATGTTCCAGACAGGATGTTCCTTCCCCAAGCAGAATGTTTCTTTTCCCCAGGCAAGAGCCAATAGGCTTTAAGGTCACTCTGTTCTAAAAAAAAAAAAAAAACACAAAAATGGGCAAAGAGCCAATGGTGTTGGGGTTGCTCTAGTGCACCCCCCACCAGAAATACCTATATAAGGCCCTGTTTGAGAGACTCAGATCAGACAGAGAGAGACACACGGACACACAACATCGGCTCGTCGCTGCAGAGAGGAGGAAGCCACTGCGACAGCTCCAGACCCATCGCCTTCAGCCGATGGCAGCTGCCTCAGCCGGCAGCTCCAGACTCATTGCCTCCAGCCGACGGCAGCTGCCCCAGCCGGCAGCTCCAGACCCATCGCCTCCAGCTCGACGGCCGCTCCCAGCTGATAGCTCCAGCCTCCAGCCAGACAGCAGCTGCTTTAGCGGACAGCTCCAGAGATCCCAGCCGGTGCAACCAAGCACCCACCTTCTGTCCAGAGCTTGCACACTCCCCTCTCCCTGACTCCCTTCTCCCACCAGAGCTTGAACACTCCCTACTCCCTGACTCCTCTCTCCCACATCTTCGACCTTCGACCAGAGCACCTCTTCTCCGGTTTTCGCTACCGGCTACGAAGGCTGTTAAATAAATCTTTTGGCTGCATGGCTGTCCCCGGTGTGATGCTTTGCCCTTCAGTCAACACTCCATCATGTAGGTGCTGGCACAGACTTCCTTAACAAGACCCCCAAACTACAAGAAGTAAAACCAAGATTCAATAAGTGGGGTGCCATCAAACTAAAAAGCTGCTGCACAGCAATGGAAATGATTAAGAACATGAAGACCAGCTACTCATCTGATAGAGCATTAATATCCAGAATATATAAAGAATTTACACACACACACACACACACACACACACACACACACCAATCAATAAATTAGCAAAAGAACTAAACAGAAGCTTCTCAGAAGAAACACAAAAGGCTATTAAACACATGGAAGAAATGTTCAACATCTCTAGAAATCAGGAAAATGCAAATCAAAATTCCACTAACATTTCATCTCACTGCAGTCAGAATTGCAATGATCAAGAATATGAACAATAAATGCAGGTGAGGTTGTTGGGAGAACAGGTACACTTTCACATTGTTGGTGGGATTTCAGACTAATACAACTACTCTGGAAAGCAATATGGAGGTTACTCAAAAAACTAGGGATGGAACCACCACATGACCCAAGTATTGCACTCCTTGGTATTGTCCCAAAAATCTAAAATTGGCTTACTACAGCTATACAGCCACCTCAATGTTTATAGCAGCAAAATTCACAATAGCTAAATAATGTAATCAACCTAGATTCCCATCAATATATGGATGGATTAAGAAATTGTAATATATCTGTATCTATGTGTAGATATAGATATATAGATTTATAGAGAGAATCTTACTCAGCCATTAAAAAGAATGAAATCATGGCATTGTCCAGTAAATTAAAGGAAATGTAGAATATCATGCTAAGTGAAATAAACCAAACTCAGAAACTCAAAGGTCAAATGTTTTCTTTCATATGGGGAAACTAGAGAAAAATAATGAAAGGGGGAGGGAAGGATAGGATATCATAAAAAAACAATCAAATATAAGTTAATAAACAAGCAAAAGGAAGTCTAGTAAAGTAGAGGAAAAGGAGAGAGGAGAGAGGGTGGGAGAGAAAAGGGGAAGGAAAAAGGGGGGATTATGAACTGAAATAGATTTCCTACATGTATGAGTTTGTTGGAATGAACATGACTACAATGTATAACTATAAATCTCTAATTAGAAAAAAAAGAGAAAAAATATCACTCATGGGGCTGGCCTTGTGAAGGGGATTAGCAATCTCTCTGAGAAAAGTATGAAGTCCTGACTCAATCCTTCTCTCTTCTCTTGACAAAGCCCTTACTCCATTGGGATAAAGGCAATAGCCCTGGCATTAGTGGGCACTGATAAAGCTCTTTGCAGATGAGGGAAGGGAACATAAAAATAGTACAGAAACTCTACTCCTGGGTAAAAGGGAGGAAAATATGTGGGGTCAATTGAGGGAGGGGCGGGATCATTAAGACACCATTCTTCAGAACCGGAATCACAGTGTCTAAGACCCAGGATTACTCAGAAAAATAGAAATGGCCAATTTAACCTCCTCTCCCTCTCACCAGTTTAAAAAACAAGTAACAATGTTATACTACTAGGAGAGAGAAATAACCTCTTTGAGACAAAATGTTAAGGAAAAGACACAATAGTGCAACAAACAGCTGAGAAGCCCTCTGGAGAAGCAAACCTCATAGTAACCACAAAATAACAAAAGAGGAATATGAAACCTATGTAACACTGAGGAGAACCATGGCAAAAGTGAATCCCAAATTGACATCAACTCTTAGGTTGCCTTAACATTTCCCCATTAATGAAGTCCTTGTAGAAGGAAAGGGTGCCCATTTTGACATAATAAAATTTATTTACCTCAGTTCTACTATGGCACATGAAGTATTTGGAAATCAAGAAGGAGTATAAGGGGCTGGGGTAGTGGCTCAGTGGTAGAGCACTTGCCTAGCATGTGTGAGGCACTGGGTTTGATTCTCACCACTGCATACAAACAAACAAATAAATAAATAAAATAAAGGTCCATTGACAAAAAAAATTGTTAGAGCATAAGATATAAACAAAAAGTAGGGAAAATAGAATATTTTATAGAAACAAAGCTGTCAAGAGAATTGGACTTAGACATAATGAAAATGTTTCAAATATTAGACAAAGTACAAGGGAAAGACAAATTAGTGAGCAGACAAGGAGATGAAAATAAGTATAATTAATATAAAAAAGGCCCAAGTGGAAAGGTGAACAATATGCATAATTTCAGGAAAAGGAAGAAAACTGTAAGGAAGAATGAAATGGCTATGCTAGAAAAGAAAAACAGTAAAGAGATGAAAAAATGACTTCAATAGGCTTATTAATATATACAACACAGTCAAGGCAAAACAGAATCAGTGACTTTTAAGGTAGGTTAAAAAATTACTCAACTAAAAGCATAAAAATTGTGGAAAGATAACACTTGAGAGATGTGGAACAATAGTTAACCATCTAACATATGTGCTTTTAAAATTTCAGAGAAGAAAAATGAAGAAGAAACTAGAAAGAATATTTAAAGTAGTGTCTCATGAATTCCCACTTAATGACAGCCTAACAAATATGAATCCAAGGAGCTAGAAAAACCACAGAAAGTATAAATGTGAAAACACTCACACAACACACACACACACACACACACACACACACACACACACACACACACACACACACACACACACACACACCCCTAGTTATTTTATATTCAAACAACTGAAAAGGAAAAAAAGAAAGACAATCTAGAAGATCAGCAGATGACAAAAATAAATATATATTTATTACACATAGAAGGAAACATCAAACTTATTAGAAATGTACCAGGGCAGAAGAAAAAGTTATGAGATCATTAACATGAAAAAAAAATCAGCCTAGATTCCCATAATTAAACAGCATATTTTTAAAAGCTGAATAAGCAAAGTATGTACCCCATAAATTTATACATTTATAATTTTAATTAAATATTAATTAATTAATTAATTAATTAATTATTCTAGTTTGTCATATGTGATAGCAGAATGTTACATTTCATATTATACATATAGAACACAATTTTTCATATCTGTGATTGTACACAAAGTGTAGAATGAGAAAGGCTTGTTAAGGAAAACAAAAACTGAAAGAAATAATTGCTTGTAGATATGAAATAAAAATAGTATATTGAAGGAAGTTCATTGGGAATAAGGAATCTGACACAACAGAAACTTGGATCTACACAAACAAATGAGAAGTGTTGGTAACAAAATAATTAAGGGGAGATACAAAATTAATTTTCAATGTTTCTAATATAGTATAATTTACTGTTTAAAAATTTTTTAACAGAGAAATGAATTTATCATGCAAATAAGTATCAATGTATTGTATGTTTAGAAGATATTTAAAAGTTGAAAGACCTTCATAGAGAAGTAAGTTCACTTGAGGTAGTATACTATTATTTTGAAGGTATATTTTAATAACAGATGAATATTATAAACTCTAAGAGAGTCATTAAAAAGAAAGCAAGAATAATTATATTAATGTCAGATAATATAGAATTCAAAACAAGCAAAATTTCAGGGATGAAAGAATACTATATAGTCAGTTCACCAAAGTTGCTTAATCTACAAAATGATTATACACCTAATATGATATTTTCAAAATATATAAATGAGAAGCTGATAAATTGAATGTAGAAACAGATAAATCCATAATTATAGCTGATGACTTAAAAACATATCTTTAATTAAATAATAGGAAAAATATTTTTAAATCAGAAAATAATTTCCATAATATAGAAATGCAGGGATCACTAATTCATTTTATGAATCCAGCACTGCAAGGCTTCTAAAACTAGAAAAAGAAATAAAATCAGAAATTGCTATCTGTATAGATGTAAACATCTCAAACAAAATACTAGCAATTTTATCCCAACAATACATTAAAAAAGTAATACATAATAACTCGAGATTTATTGCCAAATATAAGATTATGTAAACAGTCAAATATCAATTACTATAATTCATCATACTGATATATAAAAATGATAAAAATAATATTTCTGTAAATGCTAAAAAAACTTTGATAAAATTTAACATTAATTTATGATAAACACTCTAAGAAAACATGGAGTATGAGGAAACTTTCTTCACATGATAAAAAACATCTGATAAAGCCTGCTAGTTTAATGCTTATATAATACTGTATACTTTGCAGTATATAAGGCTGTCCATAGTCACTGCTGTTAATGAGTATCATATTAAAGGTCTTAGCCTATATGATAATTTAAGAAAGAGAAATCAAAGGTACACATATTAAAAGTAGAATGAAAAATATAATTATAATAAAATATAAACCAATTTGGTAGAAAATCTATAAAACATCTATAATATTTATATGCAATACCTATATACATAAAACCATAAAAAATGTTATGAGAAATATCCATGTTGAATAGAATATCAAACCTGACTAAATAGATACGTGATAATCATGGATTTTTTCACTCATTATTATTAAAATATCAATTCCACTAAACTCACCAATTTGATGAATTTCAATCAGTGCCCCAATAGGGATTAAGACTGAAATCAAGAATCTGATTCAAAAATTTCCATAAAAATCCAAAGGAACTAGAATTGCCAGAAGCAATTATGATAAAGGGCAACTTTGGAGGATGAAGTTATCTGATTTTCATGCTAACTACAAAACTACAGCACAAGTATGGTGTGATATTTAAAAACATATGGGCATATATATCAACAGATCATGACTGAAAGTCTAGAAATAGACTCATGTGTGTATAGGAAATTGAATTTTGACCAAAGTACAGTGGCAGATCAATAGATCAAGGATGATCTTTTCAAAAAATGGTTCTGAAGCAATTGTATATGCTTATGAGGAAATAATAACAACAACAACTTTGATTCAAAATTTATAACCTATAGAGCAAAAAAAACCTCAAAAGCATTATATATCTAAATGTACAACACAATACTATAAAATTTCTATAAGAAATCATAAAAGAAAATTTTTGAGATCATGGAGAAGGTATCATAGATACAGCACTAAAAGAATAATTCATAAAAGAAAAAAATGATAAATTCAATTTCATTAAAATTAAGAATTTCTGCTCCTTGAATGATATTGTTAAGAGAATAAAAAAAAAATAAGTAACAGACTTGGAGAAATATTTGCAAATCATTTATCTGGAAAAGAGCTGATAGCTATAAGTATGTAAATTCAGAAAATTCAATAAGAAAACAAACACTTAGAAAATTGCCTAAATTTTGAACAATTTACTAAACAAGATATGCAGATGTCAAATAAGCCCATAAAAGTGTATCACTGATCATTAGGAAATAAAAACTTAAAACCACAATCAAGTACCACTACCCATGCATTAATATGGTTTAAAACAATGGCAAAGTCATTTTCAAACTGGAAGGTTATAAATTTTGGATAGGAATGCAATATGATAAAACTACATTGGAAAACTGTTTTGCAGTTTCTTATAAATTCAACATATACTTACAAAATAATCCAGCAGTTTTATTCAATTGAATAAACCTAGGTTCATATTCTTTCTCTCTCTCTCTCTCTCTCTCTTTTCTCTCTCTCTCTCTCTCTCTCTCTCTCTCTCTCTCTCTCTCATACACACACACACACACACACACACACACACCACGATACAAGAATATTTGTATCAGTTTTGTTCACAAGTAACAAAAACTAGTAAAGAAAAGTTCTTTTTCTAAGTAATGGTTAAATAAATTCAAATACATCAATACAATGTGATACTATTCAGAAGAAAAAGAAACAAACTGCTCATACATGAAACTTGAATGAATCCCAGATGCATTATGATAATTGAAAGAATTTAGCCTCAAAAAGCTACATATTGTGTGTCGATTATGTGACACTTACCTACATTTTTTTCAAGAGTAAAAGTTCAAGATCTGAAAAGAGACTGGTGATTGCCAGATGTTGGCAGAGTAGGAGAGTTGTTCAAGAGAATTGTGGTTACACAATTGTGTATGTTTGTCAAAACTTGGAGAACTGTATACAAAAAAGGGTTAATTTGACTAGGTATAAATGATATCTTAGCAAAAATTGGAAAAAAAAATAACTAAAAATGTTTTTGCACTAATATAATACAAAGATCTTTCATTAAAATAAAGAAAATGTGAACTTAAATCACTGGTAGCTGATGTGGGCTTGCTTAATTATGAAAAGTCAAATTCTTTTAAAAATAACTAATGAAATCTAGAATACATAATATATCTGGATTTCAGGAACCTATTAGAAAGTTGTATTATATTCCTGGGGGAAAAGTAGGCAAACTATTAGCTAAGTTTTAATGCTTTTTTTAATTAGCAGATTGATTTATCAAGACTATATAAATGCTAACAAATGAGTTGGTGTTGCTGTGGTATAAAGTCACCACAGGAATATTTTTGCAGACTTTTGTTCTCATTGAAATTCTCTTCATTTGTATCAGTGCTTTGTATAAAGTCCTAAAGTTGTCTTACATGCATAAACAGCAATAATTGCTGTGATATAGACTATGTGCAATGTCAGAATAGAAATACACAAAGTCCTTGGGATTGGAAAAATGAAATGGACACACATATAGTCATATTCATATTTATTTTGAATGCTACAGAAAGACAGATTAAACTCAGGATAAGGATAAAATTGATTGCCTTGAGAACTAGTGAGTCATCTGTGGTTACAAAGAAATAAATCAAACAGTCATCACAAAGCTTATCTAACAAACTTTAATGGAGCTTCCATCTTTGAGAATACTGAACATTTCTGAAGTGCCTACTATGAGTGGGTAATTATTTCCAGCCCTGTAGTGGATTGAAACTACCAGAGAGATTTGGCTCTTAAATATCTCCTGATCAAGCAGTTCTATCAACATATCCTGCCAGCTCTTTCTTCAAAAAATATCAATCCAGAATCCACCCATTTCTCAGAATCTCTACCTTTATCACCCTGGTCTAAATTCATCTCTGGTTTAAATTCCTATCTCTGAATACAGCTCTCTATTTCTTCCCTATCCACTTTGATCTTATATTAATAATTTGTCATTATTCTGTAAACATGACAGGCAAGCTCAGGACTTGTCCCTTTGCTTTTTATTTCACCAGAAATGATCCTCCACCAGATACCTGCATGGTTTCCTGCCCTCTTCCTTTATGTCTTACTCAAAGTTCCATTTTAGGGAGGCCTATCTGGTCTCTGAAACTAAAAATTCATCTCTCCATACTCACACTTCTGATCCCCCTTGTTATATTATTTATTTTTTCTTAGCACTTATCACTGTCCTATGTTACAGATACTATTTTGTTAATCTTAATTGTGTGTCTCCCCACCAACATGTAAGCACCATAATTTTTATCTATTTTGGTCTATGCTGCATTCCCAGTGTTTAGAAGTGTCTATCACAGTCTTGGCAACAAATAAACATTTGTCAAAAGAATGGAAAAAAAATGATAAAAGTAAATTCATAATGGGACCAGCTATATTTATTAAATACTCTCTTGTGGCCTCGCACAGTGCTAAACCTGAACTCTCAAAACAACACCTTTGCCACCTAAAGGGAACTTCTTTGTGTAACAGGTGAGGAAACCAATGTTCACAGAGGTCAGGTAAGTTGTCCAACATCCCATAGCTCATATCTGGGCAGCACCAGGCAAAGATAATGTGAAAGGGTCTATGACTATACTATTGTTCAGCTCACTCAATCCAAAGCATATTTCCACCCTACTCCTCTCATTGTCCTTAGGTTAATCAAAGATGTGAGTCATGTGTCTCTTAGGAAGAACTGATCTATTGATTGTGATACTGTTACAGGAACATTTGAAGGATTAAAAGTATTTTTCCAGTATGGATTTGGTAGATTTTATTTGGTGTTGCATCTCAGGGAAGTCAGGACCTCCAAGTTGCCATGGCAACAGAGAGCAGCTGGTTACAAAGTCATTTCCTGTTGAGTGATAATCCCTTCTTTCTAGTTTTAGCTGAGAACAAATCTAGTAACTTGTTAAGATGTGACTGCTGACAGTGTTACTGGTTCTATTTAGACCTACATCTGATATTTCCTTTTCTTTTCTTTTTCACTTTAAATGTTAATTAACAACATTGTTGAAAACTTAGAAAAGAAAAAAAAATAAAAACCATAATTACCCAACCCAATATAACCACATCACCATTTATTCTGACAGTTACTTATGCAAGGGCAATTCTGGCTCTGTGGTCTCCTGGGGTTTTGGCCTTAGGAAGCTTTCTTAACCTTCATGAGTCGAAATAAATCTCACCCACCAATGATACTTGTGACCATCAGTTTATACATTTCTCTTTTTAGCTTTTTTTTTTTTTTTTTAAAAACTTTATCATTGAGGATAAAATAAAATAAATACACAAGAAGTCTGATTGTTCGAGAATTTGTAGGACTAGACTATTAATCTCTCCCTTGGGTATCCTTTATCCTCATGTTGTCCCCTATTTTGCCACTCCACAGATGTGGTACCAGCCCTGGGGGAGTACTATTTAGAGGTACATTTGAAATGTTTAATTATCAGAAAATAATACATAGCCAACAGGAAGAGAATATTGATATATGGAAGCTAAAACTTTCCTCATGTCCCTGGCTTCCCTAGTGGTCTATTTCTTTTAAGCCCTCTGTCTCTCTACATTGTTAGTGCTGAATACATAGGGCGCATGCGTCTCAGAGCAACACATCACCTGAAGCTCATGGTCTAGTTTCACCTGCAATGAACTCAGAATCACCATTTCCAGAACTTATTTAGAAACATACATATCTCATGTCCTCTGCCCTATATTCAACTTCCTCAAAACCTTTGATAATAAGCACCCCAGCTCTGCCACTTGTTAGCTGTATGGACTTCAAGCTTTGTTTTCTTATCTAGAGAATGTAAATGATCATAAATATAAGTTAATATTAATATAAGTTAATTCTTATTAGGATTAAATAAGATAATGCATGAAAATTCTCCATATTATGGCTGTCAAATACTGCCCCTACATAGGATAAACCCTTGAGCCCTCAAAAAAGAATAAGGAAAATCTTAGCTGCCTTTTCTTGCTACTCACATTTTCTTTTTCCTTTTCAACTTACAGACCAATTGGCTCATTTCTATTTCTGTTTTTCTTTACAGAAAGACATTATTTTCAGTGGAGTCTTTGGGCTATTTTCCAATTTTGTCTTTGCAATCATTAACCATATTGCATCAGTACTACCACATGCACATGTGCAAAAGTTTTATGGCAGTGATTTTTGCCTTTTCTTATACTAAAAATCCTCATTAAACACCTTGTAGCTTGCCAAGCATTGTTCCTGGCACTGGCTATATTTGAAGAAAAGGTCTGGACCTTGTTCATTTATATCCCTCTGCTTTATATTTATGAATATGAACTCAAGATTGAATCCCAAACAACATGCATAAATAAAAGCATTTAAATTATCATTTAACAAATGTTTTGTTCAGTAAACATTTGTTTGATCCTTGCTGTAAATTAGACTTTATGTTCCATCCTCTATGAAGCATACATTCATTCTCACAAAGCCTTCTAGAAGATGATACTTAAACTCAAAGGATATTAGTTGAACAATTAATGAAGGCTTAGTAAAATAAATATTCAGGTTTTTGTGCTTGGAGGGGTGAAAGGTAAACTTTAAAAAATAATTTTAAGCCTCACTTATAGAACATAATTCTATTTCACTGGATTTGTTAGCCCCTGGTATCTAGTTTTGAGCTGATGAATATATGATGACTATGATCAATGACTTTCAGAGGAAGAAAATGAAAAAAATCATTTATAAAGCCAAAGAGGGCCATGCAACTGCTCTCTCTTCATACACTGAAAACACTCATGGTTAACCTAAGGGGATTAGATCAGCACATATTTATAGTAAGCTCAGCTAATATATTCTTATTATACATGCTGGTTTTAAACCATTCTGTTACATATAAATATTGAAAGTAAGACAATAAATAAAAATTTGATCTAAAAAGCAAGAATATTTTCTAGTGTATTCACTATTGTGTTTTCAGCACCTGGCTGTCATATCTTCCTTGTGACAAGTGAGCATGGCCCCTTGTCAGAAATAATAGGGAGAGAAAGCAAGGCATCTCTCCCTCTTCTAAGAACGATGTAAGACAAAAATGGTGCCGCGATGGTTAATTCTATCTCCCTATTCTTACTGTGTCTCTGTGTGACCACTAGGGGCTCATAAGTTAGCTATTAAACATAAATCTGGCCACACAAATTTACGCTGTGGAGTCTGAGCCAGGAGCTCTATAGCAAATTCTTTACTACATGAGTAAAACAGGTTTATAATTAGACATTAGGCTTGTAAGTAATGATTAAACATGTGGCTCTTACTGTGCCCCATAGTTCAGACTTTTCTAAGTTATAGTTATAAGGTTTTAAGTTATAGTTATAAGGCTTTCTTGTGATTGATAAGGATTCTTTTATCTTAGGTAAGTTTAGGATATTAGTTTAAGATATATTGATATAAGTTTTCCAGGAGAGAGACCCCTTAGATCTAACACCTGATCAAAGGAAAAATACCTGTTAGCTTAACTTTTAAAAATAGCTATACTTCCTTCTTTCTAGTTCAGAACAAAGTTATTATAGAAAACAATAGTAAGTTGAGTTCAGTCAAGGTTTAGCTATGATATATTAGGGCAATCAAGGTGTGGGACATTGTGAGTGATCTTAAAGGGCTGTAAAAATAGTTTTAGGTAAAAACATGTTTTTGTTCTTGACATTTAAGATTGATCAATATATGCTTTTCTTTATGTCTTTAGATAAGTTTAATCAGTAATATGTACTTAGAACAATATCCTGTTTCCCTCAGAATGTATAACCCTGAAATTCTTTAATGTAACTTGTTTCCTTCATAATGTATAACTCTGAAATTCTTTTAACCTCAAAAGCTATAATGTAAAAGACTCGGGTAAAAGAAGTAAAGTAAGAGTTAAGCCTCCAGACTTGTGTGCTGCGTGGTTTATCTCTCACATTTTCGCTGACGTCTTCACCCCCCCTTACCGGAGCTGGACTCCAGCACCTGGCTAGATCTAACATTTAATTAAATGACTAATTTTTTTAAAAAGATGAAGTAACAATACTGCTTTTGCAGTATTTCTTCTGCTTAAAGAAAAATGTGAGAATACAACTTTTCAAAAGATAAAAAGAGAGCTATGCCATTCTAAATCAAAAAGAAGATCCAAAACATTCAAATGGCATTTGCTTAAACTATAACATGTGCCAAGTATACAATAAAGAGAACCTGTTGGCAGTGGGAATATAAATCCTACTCCAGGTATTAACTTAAAATATTAATTTGTTACCAGTCAAGCATCCACCTTGGAAATGTCTCTTCTGCATTGTAACGGTGGCAAATAACACTGCAGGCTAAACTAATTTGATCGCCATTTTGGTTTTATAAAAGCTACAATATATTAAAGATTCTAGGGTCTGGGGATATAGCTCAGTTGGTAGAGTGCTTGCCTTTCATACACAAGGCCTGGGGTTCGATCTCCAGCACCACCAAAAAAAAAAAAAAAAAAAAAAAAAGAAGAAAAAAGAAAAAAGAAAAAGATTCTATATGAGCTTCCATCCTCATAGAAGAACTGATAAAAGCTTATCTGATAATAAGGAGGACCACATAAATGGAGTGTTCATTCCAAAAGTCCTATTGTTAATAGGATTAAATCATTCTAAACAAATACAATTAATTGCAATTTCTAATTGGTGCTCAAGAACCATCTACATCTTTCATGCAAAGAAACTACAACAAATTACTGTTGTTTGCAGCTTGTATGGGGTTCCCTCATGAGCCTAAGAGATTTGCTCAGTTTTTCAGAGTTTTTCTTTGGGAGGTAATCTCTATGAACTTTCTTCCTACCTAGTTTCACAGAAGTATTAAACCAAGAATATAAAGGATATATATGCTTGCAAATGTCAGTGCCTCTTAAAACTAAAGAAACACCTTTGAATTCTTGACTGGTCCCTCATAGTTACCAATAAGTACTTTAGTGAAACACAGTGAAGACATCTTGAAATAGCACCTTGATGCCTCCTTCCTCTGGTGAAGAATGACAGTGGATTTAATCCACATGCCTCAAATAAGAGACTCCAAGACTTTCCTGTGAACAAGCAAGCCTGTAAAATAATGAATTTATTTATATTTGATCATTATTTCATGCCTACAGCTTCCTCAAAGATGAGTAATGCCAGAAAAATTCTTGTTAAAGTTGATCCATTAACCAATTGCCTAAAACATCCCCCTCATTACTTCTTGCCAGGGGCCCCACACTTTGAATTAACTGCACTTTCTTATGAAAAGTGAGACAAAGAAGCCGAGAAAACAGCACAGAATACCACAGGATACAGCTCTGATTTCTAGATCTGCTTCTTTAGTGTAAACCAAGAAGACAATAATTTGTCCGATATACTTTAGAACTATAATTCCTTACTCTATGAAACCAAGCTGACCAATACCTACATTACATGGATGCTGGAAAAATAGACTCTTATAATGTATGGAGAGCTATTTTTAAAACTATACAAAACCATATGTAAAGCACTATTGGAATTTTAGTATTTAGCTTTTGTTAAATAGATATTCAATTATCTTTTCAAAATATTTCTCAGAGGATTGAAAATCCATTACATTATTTTTGTCTATACTATTTTGGGGGGCAGGTAGCATTCTAAAAATGTTTAACTTTTGAATTTCAGGAACATCAAATCAGAGAAAACTGCTAAGAATGCAGCACAGAGAACTAACACATATTCATGATGTTGCTTTATCTTCTCTCTCCAACTTGTCTAGATTGTACTCTGCCTTTGTAGTCAATGAATATAGATGTGTGTTTTTCACCACTAATGTCTTTCATTTCCCTGTCCATGATACCTATTAAGGATATCAAGGCCCTCGACTATACTTTAGAACAAAAGTAGAAAAATGTTCCTCTTTTTAATTGACCAAGTTAAAATTTAACTTGAAAGAGCTTACTTGGTTCTAAATAGCCAAAGGCAAGATTTGTAAGAAATCACACATATTTTTATAATATTTGTCTTCATTATATTTCCCCATATCCAACAATAATAGAAAACATTATCATAACATTTGTTCTACAAATAAAAGCATATTAAATAAAAATGACATTGTGATAGCTTTAAGGAAAGTCCTTTTTCAAATTATCTTCTTTAAATCAGTTGCTGTGTTTTTTTGTTTAAATAGTAAGAAGCATCAGAAATGCTATACACTAGTATTCTATGGGAAAAATAACCCGCAACTCGTTGAGCCACGTTCAGTTTTAATATGTGAAATACCTGGCATTTCAACCTAAACTAAAAATACAGGAGGACCTTATCTACGTATTAATAATGAGATTGAGGTAGTGAAATCAAGCCTTTGTCCTGGAGTTGTGGAGGCAGCCCAAGCAGGCTGGAGCATAGGCAGTGCTCTGAGCTTGGAGCTCACCAAGCCTTTGTTGATCTGAGGTGGGCAAGCCAGGGCACTCTAATCTGTCATCCCACAGTGACCAGGCAAAGACCTGGTGTGGATGTCCTCTCCACACAGCACTGTAGCTCAGAAACTCAGATCATCTCTAATTCAACAACCTCAACCTCCCGCATCCCCATGAGCAATGAGAAAATGGAAGTGAGGCAGACCAAATGTAGGTTTAGACTCAAGACTAACCAATAGTGTTACTACTTTTCTAAAACATGATTAGCATAAATTTGGACCAATATCATTGATCAAAGTGCTATATAAACCCCCTAGATTAACACACTCAGACAGCAACCCCTCTTGGGTGCCCTCTGGCCTTCTTGGAGTCCTGTTTCTATTCATATTCAAATAAATCCTACTCTTACACTCATTCATCCTCATCTCTAGATTTTGTTCTTTGAAGTCACAAGACAATAATTGAGAAGGAAGAAAAAATGACAGCAAGTTCCTGGGGTCTGCTGCAACACTGGAGGTCATAGTGCAACATTAAGAACTGCAACATGTTTCTCGGCTGCAGTGGCCTACAGCTTATGCAGACACCACATGCAAGTAGAAGCAGAAAAACTCTGGGTCTTGTAGACAGTAGTATGTTTTACAGAGCAGATATGATCTCACATAGATCATCACTAAGATAGGATGCAGTCAAAATATGCATGGACCAATGACCATTGGAAGAGCTGGCTGAACTCAGTAATATAGAAGAGTAAAACTCAGAATAAGGAAGACTGTGTTTAATGGTGTGTGTGTGTGTGTGTGTGTGTGTGTGTGTGTGTGTGTGTGTGTAGAGGTTTAGCAATCAAATAACAAATTCCATTTTCAAATATCTTTATATAGTTTCTAAAATAAGTGACATGTCCATGCCATTCTGAACCCAATTACTCTAAAATGTAAGGAACAATATTGACATCTTTAAGAAAATGGTAAAGTAACATATGGAAAAAAAAGTCTCTTCTTTCTTTCTTTGGTTATAATCATTATTTTTTTAATCTACTCAGGCTATGCACTAAATTTCAGGCTCTTGAAATGATGGAAAATGACTGCCTGGCTGCTCAAATCTTTTCTCATCAACTTGATGGATAGTGAGGAAATTGCCTCCCCTTGGAAAGATTAAATGATTACAGTAAGTCCTTCCATGGATAGTCCTTTTTATATTTTATTTTTAAAATAGTTTTTTTTTAAAAGTCAAATTCTTGATTCCTTAGATCTTTTCTAATTCTGTTAATTTTCTCTATGTGACACTATTAGTAGAAAAAAGTAATAGCTTAAAATTAAGGGAGAAGGAAAGACTGGTTCCTATTATGTAAAATATCAAATCCTGTTTTATGTTATTGTGAACTGTTCTACCTTTCCCCAAGCCATTTAAACATCATGTGTGTTGGGCCCATACTATGTCTGCACAATAATACACTATTACAGGTTTTCCTAGGATTTTTGGATATATAGTGACTAATACTATAAGATATACTTAGATTCTGCATGTGACTAGGAATTCTGCATGTGGAAAAGGCCCATCTTTAGAGGGAGAAAAGAATAAGGCCAGCTCAGAAGGAAAATCAAATCACTAATAAAAACTGCAGAGGGATCCTGAGGCTATTAAAGACTTGTGTTGTAGTAGTTTCTGAGGAATTGGGGACCTTAATATTAGTAGGGTGTATACAGTAGGGCTTGAGTTACAAGGCAGGAAAAAAGAAATGTCTACATATATGACAAATGTACTTTGCAGTTTAGGAAGCTTTCTTATATATAAACTCAGTTTACTCTCTCAATTTTATATGAAGTTATCCAGTTACAAGCATATACAGCAAATGCTACAAAGTTAGTGTTATAAAATAGAAAATTTAATAATGCTCATAGATTCTGTGGGTCATAAACTTAGAAAGGTACAGCAGACAATACTTGTTTTTCTCTAAATGATATGTAGGGACTTAACTGGGAAGCTTGAAGCCTGAGGATGAACTGACAGGAGGGGCTGTTACCATTTGAGCTTATTTTCACATGGGCTTACCATGCCATTCTGAGTTCCCCATGTCATTTTGAATCCCATTACTCTAAAATATAAGCCTTCCCTGAGCTGGGAGGACTTTAAGACTAGGGTTGCAAATAGAGGGAACATGGTCTCTCTTATGACTTGGCTTCCTTACATCAAGGCAGCCTCTTCTGAACAACTTCTTACGTGGTGGTTCAGGGATCCAAGAGCAAAAGTTCTTGTGGCAAAGGCATAAATAACATTTCCTTTATGATGTAACCTTAAAAATCAAGAAGCATTGGCTGGGCGTGGTGGTACACACCTGTAATCCCAGTGGCTCGTGAGGCTGAGGCAGGAGGATCACAAGTTCAAAGCCAGCCTCAGCAAAAGCAAGATGCTAAGCAACTCAGTGAAACCCTGTCTCTAAATAAAATGTAAAATAGGGCTGGGGATATGGCTCAGTGGTTGAGTGCCTCTGAGTTCAATCAGTGGTACCCCCCCCCCCCACCCCCAAAAAAAAAGAAAGAAAAAAAATCAAGCAACATTGGTTCTGCTTCACTCTTTTGGTTACAAGAAGTCATAAACCCATCCAGATTAAATAGGAAGGGAATTAGAGTCTGTGTATTGAAGAGAAAATGTTCTAGAAGAACATGGGGAATATGGTTGCAGCTATCTTTGGAAAATATAATACACCACAGAAAATTCAAGAAGGTTGAATGACTTGTTGACGTCCATCAAAAGTTGATAAAATAAACACTAGCTTCTTGACTAGAAGATAGCATTTGTCATCTATAAATCACTGTTTGATGTTTACAACAAAACAAATGAGATGAAGTTATATTGCAGCTTCAAAAAGGAGATGTAGACCAGGATATAGTAATAATATGTCTCATCTTTAGACTTCAAAACTTTATCTCTGATGTTTGTTTCTTTCTTGAGGACTCTTCTCTGTTCTCTTTGTACACTCAATTTATATATCCTGGTTGTCCTGAGCTATATTAAACACCCAGGAACTGTGCAATTTTTTTTTTTTTGTACCAGGGATTGAACTCAGGGGCACTCCACCACTGGGCCACATCCCCAGCCCTTTTTTGTATTTTATTAGAGATAGGGTCTCATTGAGTTGCTAAGTGTCTCGCCGTTGCTGAGGCTGGCTTTGAACTCGTGATCCTCCTGCCTCAGTCTCCCAAGTGCTGGGATTACAAGCATGCACCACCACTCCTGGCAGGAACTGTGCAAATCTAATGCCATATTGAAACAAATTTCCCATTGCCAAACTCGAAAAATGACATTTGGTTTGCACAATGTAATGATATCTGGTGGGACTACTAAACTGCAGACATAAGTTTTCCCTGAAGATTTTTCATCATTTCTCAGTCAATTTTTGTCTGGTTTGTTCATTTATCAGCATGTAAGATGCTGGAGGTTTCCCCCTGAAGTAACTGAGTGTCATCAGTGAGGACATAACATCTTGAGAAAAGCTGAAAACAAGAGCTCTCTCCTGTGATGGTTTTCAAGTTTTGGAGGGAAAAAAATGAGCCTTGAGTCAAGGTACCATTCAAGAAGGACAGCAAGGATTTTCCAGCTCAGCAGCTGAAGCAAAAGACTGCTTGCTCTCAGAGTAGCATCTGGCATCAATTTGTCAACCACAATGTGGTGTTTCCCTAGTGCATGTATGATGTGGTTAGCAGTGCCCTGACATTGAGAAAGGAAGGGACTCAATGGAAAAAGGCAAATATCATACCCCTCTGGTTTGGACAAGTAACATTTTCACATCTTGCATATAAAACTGGAGTCCACTAAATTATATGTCATTGAACCCAGAAACAGTTTACTTCAGCCTTCATAATAAGAGGAATTATAATCTCCCTACCACGAACAGATGACTAATTAATGAACTATTAATATGAAGAAGGGATTCTCCAAATGATTTCCTATGTTCTTTCAGAGACTTCTTAGTATTGTCCTTTTGTCCCATACTTAGGATTCCCAGCCACCTCTGCTTTACCCAGCAAACAGGTATTCTTTTCGGACAGCTAATATGTCTTTCAGGCTCAATAAATATGGTAGAACTACCATTATTCAACCTAGAATGATGTGTGATATCTTCCAGAACGGTAAAAACTAGTAGGCATATGAAGGGCTTAACCTTTTACAAAATCCAAGCACAATGAAACAAAGTAGAGAAATAACATATTTAGAAATCAGTTGGAACTTTGTAACAGTCTATGTTGCAAATTCCTGAGTTTTACTGAATATTACTTCCTCCTCTTTAAATATTTTAAAGATGTACCTCCATAGAATTCCTGTACACTTTAGGAAAATAAACAGAAATGAATATAATGTGATCTTAAAATTATGTGTGTAATAGTCACTATTAATCTTTATCAAAATGGCAGTTTCTTAATCTCACTCCCAGTATATCTGTAACAGGACTCAGCAATCTGCATTTAATAATCTCCCTGGACAACTTTAAATCTTAGAATAAAACCATAAATAGGACACATTGCTCAATGGAGATAAAAATGTACAAAAATTATACTACCTCTAAAAGTATAGAAAAATCAAACATGAGCAGATATTAATTTAGGATTTTTTTTCATACCAGGGATTGAACTCAGGGGTACTTGACCACTGAGCCACATCCCCAGCCCTATTTTGTATTTTATTTAGAGACAGGGTCTCACTGAGTTGGTTATTGCCTCGCAGTTGCTCAGGCTGGCTTTGAACTCGCAATTCTCCTGTCTTATCCTCCCAAGCCACTGGGATTATTTTAGGATCTTGAAGGTAATGTAAGAGCAGTTACATAGCTATGAATGAGCATGGTCACCACTGGAAATGCTTTCATGTCTCTTTTTTATAATCAACAGAAATATGCATTATGGTTTTCTTGAAGTAGAACCAGCTTAGGTTAACACAGATTCTTCATGAGCACTTAGGAGCCCACTACACATGTGCATTCCATCAGATTGTGGTTTCTTTGAAGACAAAACTTTGCTAATGTCCACCCCTTGGTTCATTCTTCAGGTAGTGACACTGCTGCCCTTGATGCACCCCCTCCCCTCCACACTCCCACAGACATTTGCTCAGCTGTCAGCCAGCACCAGGAGTTGTGTCTGTAGATGTCATCTACTCCCTGCAGAGTCTTATGTTAAGCTGAGGTCACAGTCTTTTATTTATGGCTTACAATGGTGACAGGAGATTTAACTCAGTAGGGGAAAAAGAAAATAAACAAAATTGTAGACACAGTCAGAATTTGAATATTCATGGACTACTAAATGAGAAGTGAAGGTAAGCACCTATTAGGGTCTCATATTATGTTTTTTAATCTACATTTTACTGATTTTTAATACATTACAAGGTTGCTGTAAACATCAGTTTTTCAGAGGAAGAATCTGGGGATTTGAATATTAAATAACAAAGTAAAACTTTTTTTTTTTTTTTTTTTTTTTTTTTTTTTTTTTTTTTTTTTTTTTTTTTTGGTATTGGGGATTGAACTCAGTGGCACCCAACCATTGACCACATCCCCAGCCCTTTTTTGTATTTTATTTAGAGACAGGGTCTCACAGAGTTGATTAGCGCTTCTCTTTTGCTGAGGATAGCTTTGAACTCAATCCTCCTGCCTCAACCTCCTAAGCTGAGGGATTACAGGTGCACACCATGGCACCTGGCACAAAGAAACATTTTTGATCTTACTGATGTGTCCATTATCTGAACTGTGATAATGGCTTTGCAGACACATGCATGCACCACAACTTATCAAGCTATATGTCTGAAACAAATGCAGTTTATTTTATATAAATTATATTTCATTAAAGTTGTGAAAAAAGGAATGTTACACTACCTATTAAAGATAGTACAGACAGAAAGAAAACAGTGCTTCTATTCTCTTATTTCTGAATAGTGCATTTCTACTCACTAAGTCATGCAGCTGAGTAATTGCAAAAGAAGTCAGAGCTTAGCTGGAATGAAAGGAGATGGTTGAAAGGGAAAATGCACATTCAATTTTGTTTTTCCTGGAGTATTAGTGCTTCTTCCTGATGTGCAAATGAACCTAAGGAAAAAAGAAAGCCCAACTTAGCTATTTTTACTTCAAGTTGTCCAGATCAATGAATTCTGTCATTTGTTTTTGGGGGTTGAGATGGTGCTCATGTTGGCAGTTCACCCTCAATGAGATATCTTCTCAAAGAGAAAATTCTATGCCACAGTCACACACCACACTTTTATTTAGGAAGCATCTGTCCCCCAAGGAACTGGGATGACTATCAGACTCTGAAGAGTAAAGAAATAATGCCAACTCCAAGCCACTAAGCTGTAACCTCTGTTAGATTTCCCAGGACATAGGTATTCTTTTCACACAGCTTGTGAGTGTCTCATCAAGATTCTACCACCAGCCGGGCATGGTGGTGCACATCTGTAATCCTAGCACTCGGGAGGCTGAGGCAGGAGGATCTCGAGTTCAAAGCTAGCCTCAGCAATGGCGAGGCACTTAGCAACTCAGTGAAACCCTGTCTCTAATAAAAATACAAAAAAGGGCTGGGGATGTGGCCCAGGGGTCGAGTGCCCCTGAGTTCAATCCCCGGTACCAAAAAAAAAAAAAAAAAAAAAAAAAGAAAAAGATTCTACCACCATAACATAAGTACAATACAATAGTGTTCAAAAAGTATTTTTAGAGTAAATGATGAATTGATCACCAATTCAAAACCTTAAATCAGAGTACCTATTTACCATTAGATTTGTTTTCAAATGTTAGAACCCTATAGATATGGTACAATATTTTTTATAAAAGAGAAGAATATCTAAAAATGTGGAAATGTTCTAAAGATTTCAATTACTTATGCTTCCCCTGTGAGCTAAGATCACATCATTTACATTATGAATACCCTTTCTCTATAATTACATTTTGCAATAAGCTCCTGACTTTTTTAGGGACAGATGGCAAAATTATATCACATTACCTTTAGCTTTCTCTGCTAATTTTCCCACAAAACTCAGTTCATCATAACTTCAACCTTCCAGTTTTGTAAAGATTCATAATCTGTTATATTTACATATTTATCAAGGAGTAATAGTAGTTTTAGATACAAGCTATATTATATGTTATGATATGAGTCAGGTAAATCATGAGGTGTGCCAAGAAAACTAAGAATCTTTTTACTATCCCACCTAAAAACTGTTAGTTCAAATAAAAAAGATAACACATTTTATTCCTTAATGATGGAGACTTGCAGAAATTGAAATCTTATTTATTTTCAGTAATAGACTCTGATTTTTTTCTTATCAATTCACACCATGTTTGTTTGAATTCATAAATAATATAAATTCGCTGGGTGTTGGAGATCTGAGGCTATTAACTTTTAAAGCCCTATCTTTAACAGACAAGTCAAATCAGTATAAAAAACACAATGAGGCATGCAATTGTTATGCTTCATTATGCAGCAATACAATTTATTCCTTGAAACACCTGAAATGAGTAAATGCATTTCTGATGCAGAATAACATATATTTTATCTTATAGGTCAGGATTAATTCAGCATGACCAATAAAGTTTTGAAATCATATTGGGGAAGTATGACTGTTTAGAAAGCTGGGGAGTAAAGTTTATGGTGTTATGAGGAAATACAGGATACTATGCAGAAGGTAGCAAAAATGAGGAAAAAAATACAAGGATTTCATCTAATGAATCAATAGTATGAAATTATCGAGCCCCTTTTCTTTCTTGTCTGTGCTGAGATGATATTGTCATTGCATGAATACTTCTGTTTTAAAAACGTACTTAAGATGGAGTTTGAACTTTTGATTGTACATTTTTTTAAAAGAAGGAAGCCTAATTGGATTGTAAAAATTCATAAAATTAATTCTACAGTTCCTTGGAAGAAAGGCTCAAAATCTGTTTTCTTTATGTGTTGCCTCTGTTAAATAAAATTTAGACTTTTAAATTTTTGTCCTTTGCCATTTTCTTGCAGTGAGATTCTTTCCTATTTAGTGTTCTTTCATCTGTAGTTAGCAGTATATAGCAACATCTTGAGTTTATGTATGTTTGCATGAACAATATGATGTGGTTTGCAATATACATTTAATAATGCATTTTCAAAATTGTAGAATATGAAATAATTTGGTTTTTTTTTTTTTCTATCTGGTTTCCCTATACCTGCTCTCTCAACTCTTTACCCAAGGGGGAAAATAAGGCAAAGATAATTCACTTTTGGTATTAAAAGGGCCAGAATAGGGGCTGGGATTGTGGCTCAGCGGTAGAGCGCTCAACTAGCACATGCACAGCCCGGGTTCGATCCTCAACACCACATAAGAATAAAGGCATTGTGTACAACTAAAACAAATAAATAAATATATTTTTTTAAAAAGGGCCAGAATATATACTATGGGATGCAGTTTTAGATCTTAAGTAGAACATATCGATGAAGCCCAACCAAATGAGAGGGGGGGATGGCAATGAGGAGTAAGCATTTTAAAAAACATTGACAATGGTCTCTGGTGCTCTGAATGAGTTTAATACAATGTCCTGGGTATGGGAGTCACTGCCAGGCAGATGGAGGATGTGCAATAGGAAGTAGGAGATTTACACTATATGTGATACCAATTTGATAATAAGCTAGGAAAGAGGTAATTACAATAGAGGATGGCAGGTCGACAACCACAATTGAGAATGAGCAAACACAAAGAAAGCATGCCAAGTCAGTCTCTCCACAGGACATGGCACAGAGATTCTTCCCAACTCAAGCCTTTTGAGACATGCCTTGAAGCCTAGTTTTAGATCCAAACAAGTTGCTACAGTTCCATCTCTCCCTCTGGAATTACTTCCACTGCATTAAAACACAATCACACTTGATATTAGGCTCAGATTAAGCCAGCATTCTAGCCTTTTACAGGACAGCTGATTCTATTCCTCTCACACTTATTTGTGTTGGCAGGTCCAACAAGCAACTGAGTTAAAGAGGCCTGTCTGAGAAATTCATGAGGGATTTACCTTCTGGGATTTGCCCCTTCACCTTTCCATATCAAAGCAAATCATGTCTGTCTAGACTGAAGAGCGCCACATAAAACTGCAAGAGACTGGTCTGCCATTATGTGAAAGAATTATGAGGGATTTTTGAGTTATGGGGAAATAAACTCTATTTAGGGCATCGAAATATGTAACAGGAGGGGTTTGAATCCTCCCCCAGGAAGAATTCACAGTTACATCAAATCATCTTATGTGCTATCATCCTTCTTTTAACCTACTATCCTGAGAATGAAGTTTCTTTTTTCCAAACAATAGATCTTTATTTTTCTCCCACCAAGTATTTTCACAATATTTTAATGGGGACATTTTTAATTGTGTGTTTGGTTAGCACAAAGCTTAAGAATTCAGAGCATGATTAATGATTAAAAGTCCTTTGTAAGATTCCAAATGATGATGATGATGATGATGATGATGATGATGATTTAGTTTTTGCTTCTTATTCTGTTAGGAATGAGAATCACACAAAGTCTGAAAATATGAATTATAAGATTTATGTGTGAGATATATTCATATATTACAGGCATATAAAATATATGTAAGGTACATATTATTAAATATATGATATGTGTGTATAAGATATGCATACATTACATATCTGCAATATATTTAGCACATACATGTGTATATAAATATAAACATACCTTTGCTACATGTCTTGGATGACAATGAACCCAGAATAAATACTATTCCATTTTTAGAGGAATTTAAAAGTTTTAATGTACACAAACACTTAAAGTAAGAATTATGTGACAAGGAAGTATGGAGTATAACAGTGATTATTATTAGAATAGTGCACATTTTTCTTTATAACTCACTTTTACTTGTTCATGCAGACATAGAAATATTAGTAACAGCCATGGCAATCTCCCCATCTTAGAAGAGTGCAATGTCCATAAATATTAATCATTTGTCTTTTTATTTAATGAAATTTTATAAAGCAAAACAAAATAAAGGCATACTTAACTCATTACAGACTCTTGTAAACCTTCAGTTGAACCCACCATCTG
Organism: Tamias sibiricus; assembly: GCA_025594165.1. Classification (NCBI taxonomy): domain Eukaryota; kingdom Metazoa; phylum Chordata; class Mammalia; order Rodentia; family Sciuridae; genus Tamias; species Tamias sibiricus. The sequence goes on along the minus strand of CM046667.1, from coordinate 52,787,554 downwards.
CTTGTTTACAGACAACTATTTTTAAATGTTGGAACATACAAAGGTTGCTAAAAAGAGAGGGTCCATATCATGTAGGGCAATTTATTATGTAGAGTCCCATAAATTCCTACAAGAAAGCAGCATGAATGAGGGGAGAGAATAATATTGATTCTAATAGGTAAGAATCATAATGACTGGGGACATGGGTGTACAAGAAATAAGCCGTCTACCTCCAGAGCATTTTCATCTTCTCAAACAGAAACTCTACACCCATTAAACACTGATTCTCCATTTCTCTCTCCTGCTAGCCCCTGACAACAATTCTACTTTCTGTCTGTATGAATTTGACTATTCTAGAGACCTCATGTAAGTGGAATCATTGACTATTCATACTTATGTGTCTGGTTTATCCCATTTAACATTGCTCTCAAAGTTCATCCATATTTTAGCATGTGTCTGAATTTTCTTCCTGTTTAAGGCTGAATAATAAATATATATGCACATAAGCTTATATATGTACATACATATGTATATGCTTATATAATATATATAATATACACATATGCATACCATGTGTGCATAGATAGATAGATAGGTAAACCTTGAATAACACAGGTTTGAATTAAAAGGGTCCACTTATACATGAATTTTTTTAGACTTGCAACAATTTGAAAAAAAATTGCAGACAACCAGGTAGCTGAAAAATATTAAAAATTTTATGAAAAAGTTGACGTCATAAACGCACAATATATATGTAGGTAACAATCTATTTATGATTTACTGCCACAAAATATACACAAATCTACTATAAAAAATAAAATTTATCAAAACTTTTGCACATAATTACAGACTGCACATGTTTCACTAGTAGTCAAGACAGATGTAAGCAAAGGTAAAGATTTAATGGTAAATCACAACTGCATAAAATTAACTCTAGTACATCCTATATTACTGTAATAATTTCATAACCACTTCTTATTGCAATTGCAGTGAACTCAAGTGTTTCAAATATATGTTTAAAACCCCATGCAAGGATAATCATCTCCATGCGAGCAATCTCTCCATTAAATTTTTGTACTGCAGTATAAAATGATCTCTCCCTGTTCTTGTATATTATTATTATATATAATACATGTAACATATAAAATAATGTTACTTGACTATGTATATTATTGACAAGACTTTCAGTCAATAGCAGATTATTAATAGTTCAGTATTGGGGGAGCCAAAAGTCATACAGTAACTTATGATTGTGCAGGGTTTGGGAACCCCTACCCACCATTGCCAAGGGTCAATTTTATTTTGCTATGAAAAGTCTATACAGATACCTGATCAAGTCCTCATTTTCAGTTATTTGGAGTACATACCCAGAAGTAGAATTGCTGAATCACATGGTATTTATTTATTTATTTATTTATTTATTTATTTATTTATTTATTTTTCTAATGTATTATATGACAACAGAATGCATTACATTTCATATTACACATGTAGAACACAATTTTTCATATCTCTGGTTGTACACAAAGTATAGTCACACCATTCGTTTCTTCATACATTTACTTAGGTAATGATGTCTACCTCATTCCACTGCCTTTTCTACCCCCATGCCCCTGCCTTACCCTCCCACCCCTAAGGAATCACTGTAATATTTTCCATAAGGGTTGTTTCATTTTACATTCTCACCAATAATACACAAGAGTTCCAACTTTTCCACATCCTCACCAACAATTCTGTTTTTTTTTTTTTGTTAATAATCTCCATCCTAATAGATGTGAAGTAGTATCTCAATGTGATTTCGATTTGCATTTCTTAATGATTAGTGATGTTGAGCATGCTTTCCCGTGCATATCTTCTTTGGAGAGTGTCCATTCAAGTCCTTTACCCATTTTTAAATTGGATGGCTTATTTTTTATTTTTCAGTCAGAGGAGTTTTTATTTTTAACTCCCTCATATATAATTTTCAATTTCTTTTCTCATTCTGTGGGTTGCCTTTACAAAGTGAAGTATTCTTTGATGCACACAATTTTTATTTTAATGCATCTCAATTTTGCCTATCTTTTCTCTTGTTGCCTGTGCTTTCAGTGTTTTAATTAAAGAATCATTGCCAAATCCAGTGTCATGAAGCTCTCCCCCTCTATTTTATCCTAAGAATTTTATGATTTTAGTTCTTATGCTTTAGGTATTTGATCTATTTTGAGTTAATTTTTGTATACAGTTTAAGGTAAGGACATAGCTTCCTTCTTTTGCTGGACATATGCACTTCTCCCAGAACTATTTATTTTAAAAAACTGAAATATTTTAATTTTTACAGAGTATAATGTAGCTATTTAGGTCACTTCATCAAAAACTAGAAAGCCATCAATCTGACAGTCTATCATTCACTCTATTTAGTTGAAAACATATTAGTGAGTGTATATTTACTAGGCTGCAAAATTAGGCATTATGTAACAAAATGTAACTTTTATTTCTTTCCACTAATAAACTTGCTATTTATCACAAAACACTCTATTCTAGCCCCTTGCTGTTACTGATACAATTATAATAATGATATATAATAATGATATTTTTAGTAGAATCATATAATAGTGTCCCAATAAACTCCAGTCATTTCGTTGATTTTTTTTTTTTTTTTTTTTTTTTTTTTTTTTTTTTTTTAGTTAAGTGTTAACTCAGACAAATACAGCATTGGCCTATGATACTTTTTATGAGGGTAGATGGTGCTTAATTTTATGTGTCTATTTGACTGGATTGTATAGCACCTAGATATTTGCTCAAAATTATTCTGTTTTTGTGAGGGTAGTTTTGTTCAAGAATAAGATTTAAATTAGGCAACTGAGTAAAGCAGATTATCCTCCATAATGTGGCTGTGTCCATTCCAATCATTTGAAGTCCTGAACAAATAAAAGCCTTCCCTGAAGTAAAAGAGAATTGTCTTGCCTAATAGCCTTTGAACTGACACATTGGCTCTACCTGGTTCTCCAGTAGCCTGCTGGCCTTGGGATTCAAACTAAGATATTAGTCCTTCCTGATTTCACAGCAGCTTCCAAACTTTGAGATTGAAATAAGGCATTTGTTCAGCAAATTTTGGACTTGTCACTCTCTATAATTATGGAAGTTTATATATCCAAACAGATATCTGTCTCTGTAAAACCTTGAGCAATACAGTCAGTTTGATGTTAACTCTAATGGCTTACCCAAATACCACTATGGCATTGGCCAGGAGGGGGACATTTATTTCTCCATTTTGTTCAATCTTGATCCTGTGTTGGGATATTAAGTGAAAAACTCATGTGATTTGGTATTTGGATTTGTTTTTGCTTCCTCATACCCTTGAAGCATCAAAGATTGACAAATGGAATTCCAGTGCTTAACATAGGATGCATCATCTGTTGTAGTAGCCTCTTGAGCTAGATTCAAGACCTCCAAGGTATATAAAAAAAACTAAAAACTGATTAACACTAAAAGGTAATTCAATAAAAAATGAGAAAATGAACAAACACTTGTAAAACAAAGTATAAATGGTCAGAAATTATATGAAAAAATGGTCAATATCGTTAGCCATCAGAGAAATACAAATCAAAACGATATTCAGATTCTATCTCACCACAGTTAAAAAGGGTTTTATTTATCAAGGAAATAAAAAATAAGAAATGTTGGTATGGGTGATTGGATAAAGGTACCCTTATACATTGTTGGTCGAAATTATAAGTAAAAATAGAACTTCCATATGATCTGGCTGTATCATTCTTTGTATATACACAAATAAATAAAAATCAGCTTAAAAAAGAAATAACTGCTTACCTGCTTACCATATCACTATTCACAATAGCCAAGTTACAGGATCTGTGTAGATACCCATCAACAGATGATGGGGTAAAGGAAATATGATCTACATATACAGTGAAATATAAGAAATATTATTCATCCATAAAAGAGGCCTAAATTATATTATCTGTAGGAAAATGGATGGAACCGGGAATCATTATATTAAGTGAAATAAGCCAGACTCAGGAAGACAAGTATCACATGTTCTCTCTCATATGTGTAGTGTAAAAAAAAATAATAATGAAGAAAGGTGACATGAAAGTAGAAAGAAGACTATTAAAGAAGTGGAAAGGGACACAATCAAAACATGTTATACGCATGTATGGAAATGTCACAATGAAGTCCATTATGTAAACAAGCAATATGCAGTGGATTATAATTAAATATGTAAATAAATAAAAATGATTTATTCAAGATTTATTTTTTTATACTGTGGATTTAACTCAGGTGTACTCAACCACTGAGCCACATCCCCAGCCCTCTTTTGTATTTTATTTAGCGACAGAGTCTCACTGAATTGCTTAGCACCTCGCTGTTGCTGAAGCTGGCTTTGAACTTATGATCCTCCTGCCTCAGCCTCCTGAGCCCCTTGGGATTACAGGTGTGTGCCACCATGCCTGATTTATTCAAGTTTTTAATTAGAAAACTCAGTACTGGGATAAGATGAATCTCTGCAATGATTTTTCTACTTTGTCTTTCTTTCTGAATCTCTTATAGATCAACACATATTTTTTCAACAGATATAAATACCTGTTTGTTACTAGGCATAATTTTAGTCAATGGAACAATGGTGATAAATAAGACAGGCCTTTATGCTTTCACAGTCACCAAAAATGAGAGAAGACAATTTTGAAAAGAACAAGTGATACAACATACAGAAAAGCAGATGAGAATAATATAGGAATGGTAGCTATTTTTATAATAATAAATTGTTAATAAAGTATTACGTATGAGAAGCTTCCATTGAAATGAAGACCTGAGTAAAATAAGAAGGAAGCCATGCTAAGATCAGTGATAAGAAGAGGGAATAACACATTAGAAGGTCCTTATATATTTATCCCCCCCCCAGTGTTTTCTGCCTTGAGGTGATGGGGTGGAAGAAAGCCAAATGAACTTTATCTGGGTGAATAAGCTAATCCAGATATTAATTTACTACTGAAACTGTACCACATTCAGCACAACTATTAGGAAACCTAAAAATTATCATATCAAATAAAGTATCTAAATTAAAAGGAAAAAGTTCTCATAGACAAATGGCATCAATCAGGAAAATGCAGAATATAGGATTTTACCATAGTTTAGAAAAGTTGAGAGACAGGAACTGGTAAAGGCATTGGATGAAGATAAACATATTAAGTCCGCAGAGGGGAAAAGGAGCAAGGCAGCTATGATATAGATGAGACTGTTGTATAACACATGGAGTAGGTCATTCTTAATTATGTTAAAGACAATTGTTGTTACTAATACTCAAGAAGTGGAAAAGCACAATAGATCAGAAACTGAGTGAAAATTTTTATTGAAATTTTATATATAAATTAATACCAGTAAAAAAAGAATACATTTTAATAAAATCAAAATGTATGTTACAATTGAATTATGTAACTGATCATTTTGATGTTACTTAATTTTAAAATAATTAACAACTTGAAAAGAATTCATTTAAATTTCAAAGTTTCATATTCATAAAATTAGTTCATATTCGAACCAACATTTTTACTAAGCAAAATATCCTCATAATATAATTCGACACAGCTCACACAATTTTTCAGTGTTTTAAATTTTAAACACAAATGAAATGTTCCAATTGGCCACATGAAGATGACAAAATTAATATAACTCAAGTTTTTTTTTTCTTTGCTTGATTAACCACTATGCTGGCATTGTTCAATTTGGGTCTACTATTTAATGTTCCCACTATCCAGAATATAGGGAACCCTAAGACTATTTTGTGGCATACCTATATGTGTCAATTGCAAGGTTCTGTCTATAATATGAAAATTCAACAATGGTCACAAAATTGTTTAAAATTCAGACCAACTGACAGAAGATTCCTTATGGTAGGATTATTTCATCCTAAATAATATTTAACATTATCTAGGTAAATAAACATTATCTAGGATGAAATATAAATATACATATGAATTAAATGAAGCCAAATTAATTTTGGCTGGTTTCATTATTGTTTACAAAATTTCTGCAGAAGATATATCCTCTCAGTGCTGACACTTGGGATAGACAGACTTCCCACACCTAGCTCTTGCTAAGTTACTAGGATAAGAAGTGCCATTCGATTGTATTAATTATTTATGGCAGACCCTGACTATTCAAGATATCATTCTTCCTCAACTTTTATCCTCAAGACTAAAAATATTTTGCAAGTTGGAATGTTTGTATCCTGAAGAACTATGTACCATCTTTGAAAACAAAATTATACCCGATTTTTTCATCATTTGGTAAGAAATCAATTAATTTGACTGAAATATTTTCTGAACTGAAAATCCTGAAGTAGAAAAGGAAGAAGAACTAATTTATTCTTTTAGCTTTTCATTTTACCTGTTGGGCAATTTCCTTAGGGAATTTTTTTCTTTCTTTCTTTTCCTTGTTGTACTGGGGAAATTGAACCCAGTGGCTCTCTATCACTGAGCTACATCCCCACCCTTTTTTACAGTTTTAATTTTGAGACATGGTCTCACTAAGTTACCCAGGCTGGCCTCAAATGTGCCATCCTCCTACCTCAGCCTCCTGAGTCACTGGAATTACAGGCATGCACCACTGTGTCTAGCTCCTCATGAAAATTTATTCCTGAGATGATTTATAGTAAATGTTCTATGTCACATATGTCCTACCTTTCTTCTTTTCCTCTCTCCTCAAATGTAGAAAAATGTGAGAGATGAGGGACTGATGTCTTTGTTTACTCCTCCACATACTCAATGAGCCCTTTTAAATCAACTCCCCTCCTGTCAAGTTATTTGTCTCACACACAGAATCGATATGATTAATTGACTAGCTGTTAACCACACACTAAACAGCATTTTATTTTTGCAGACAAATCTGTTTGATCAGATTAATGTTGTTACTCTAAATGGCATATTCTTAGTTTTTTGGATGCTTGCCCAAGAAAGTGGTTGATAGAGACTATCTTTTCTATTTTACTGACGACTTCCTCTTTGTATCTTTTTAAAAAATCTTCCACTATTGATCAGGATGGATGAAATAAATGTTGAACATCACAAAATTGTTGAAAGATAAAATTATGTATAAAGTATGCTTCATTCTGAAACTTTTACAAGGATAGTATACAATCACTACTCCAGATCCAAAGGTCTGCATCTACAGATTCAACAAACCATGGATCAAAAATATTTGAAAAAAATTGTATCTGTACTAAACACATACATACTCTTTTCCTTGGCATTATTCCCTAAACAATAGAGTATAACAACTACTTACATAGCATTTACATTGAAATGGTTATTATAAATAATCTAAGGGTGATTTAAAGTATATGAGAGGATGTGTATAGTTTATATGCAAATACAAAACCATTTTATATAAAGTACTAGAGCATCCACGGATTTTGGTATCTGTGGGTGTGTCTTGGGACCAATCCCTGGCAGATACTGATACAAATATAATACAAATATAAACATATTAAATTTTTTGGAAATTCAATAAACTCTGGATTAATTGAATATTAATGAAGAGACTGGGGAAATAAAATTTAGAGTGAGCCCTACCATCTACAGAATGACTGAAAAATAAAATGTTATGGTGAGTATATAATGTAATGATGAAGTATAAGAATAAATGAAGTAGAAAAAATAAGGAAGAACTAGGTCAGTGAAATCAATCAATAAATTTTGTTTTCTCAAACAACTTTCTCTTCCTTTTTAAACAAGCACATTTTCTTGTTCATTTTCCCACTAGATGTGGTTTAAATTCAGAACAATATATAGCTAGATATTTCTGACATTCAAATGATAGGTTTCAAAAAGAGCTTGCCTACAGCTTTACTGGCACATGTTTTTCCAAACAAAACATATTAAGCCAAAACATTGAGAGGTCATGTACCTTTATTTTTCAGCATTTCAATCAGCAAATATATGTTGTTTCCTCTTTTAAAAGAATGAAGATGATTGAAATTTCAAGGTTCACTTTACCTCAAATTATCATATAGCCTTAGATTTACCTACTTTGTTTACATTCTTAACATACTTAGCAAGAAAATGTAGTTAAACAAAAGTTAAACAAAAATTAACAACATGTGGAGTTTTGTGAATAGTGTGTTACACACACACACACACACACACACACTATCAATTAAAATCATTTTAGCAAATCCTAGGAAATGAGCAGTTAGTGATAATCTATTTCAGTTTCAATGTTGCAATAGTTCCCCCAAAACTCATGAATTTTAAACTAAACTCAGTACACCATACACTAATAAACAACTAAGAATTGTCTCCTCTAGCAGGAAAAGGCAGAAAATTTATTTTGGGGATCTATACCTCTGACATTCACATAGTTGAACTAAACATAAACACACCCATGTTACAGGTGATGAAAATCTGAATGACAAACTTATCAAATACTACATTAGACAGATAATTCACATTAGATGGTTCAACAAACCACCCCAAGTCTCCATAGATTAATGACTGAAGAATTATCTTAAAACTCAGTCTATAAACTGATGGTAATATTCAAGGACCAGGCTCATGCCTGCTTCCCTCTTATAATATCAGCATCTCTTACAGCTCCTTAGCAAAGAACAATTATATATATATATATATATATATATATATATATATATATATATATATATATATAATTGTTCATATATATATATATATATATATTATTTTTATTTTTTTTTTATTTTTTTTTATTTTTTTATTTTGGTGGTACCGGGGATTGAACTCAGGGGCACTCGTCCACTGGGTCACATCCCCAGCCCTTTTTTGTATTTTATTTAGAGACAGGGTCTCACTGAGTTGCTAAGTGCCTCGCCATTGCTGAGGCTGGCTTCGAACTCGTGATCCTCCTGCCTCAGCCTCCCAAAGTGCTGGGATTACAGGCGTGAGCCACTGGGCCTGGCCAATTATATGTTTTTTTATTGCTGCCATGCTGAGTCCAAATGTGGAGTGGAGGGCATCACTTCCATCCACATTTCACTGCCTGGAATATTGTCTATTACCCTAACCTAAATGCAAGGGGTACTATCATATGTAGTTTACAAATATTCCCAGGAAAATGAAATAGGACAGTAAGTCTAAGCTCAATCTCTGTCACAAACAGCATTGCTAATAAAGAGATTTGTGAAAAAAGATAAATACTGCAGAAACATTAATGGGAATATCTCATTTATTTGTATAAAGGTTCACAGTTCACAAAAACTTTGCTATGTCAATATGATAGGATATATCTTCTATTTTCTTTTGCAATAACCCTTTAAAGTAATTAACTATTGCTTCATAAATTAAGAAACCAAAGCTCATGTGAGGAAAAATTCTTCAAGTCATATATTTAGTAGAAAGAACCATGAAAAACAGAGGTCAGGTTCTTTGATCCCTTGTCTGTCTCAGACACTCCATAATGCCTTCCACAGAATTAACAGCCCACTCTCTGACTACCTAAAAACAACACTGGAAAAGGTCCCTGTTAAGTGTATCTATTTATGGGACAATTTAAAAGTGCTTCTTAACCTTTATCTCTTTCTGTCCAATGTGACCAGCCAATTTTATGAAGTGTATGGCCAAGTTCCTAGGTGGAATACAAAGCAAAGCTCTGTATTTTGATGAGTGGTGATTCTGCTCTGAGAAAAAGAGAATTTTTTACTGTCCCAGATACAGAGCTGGGGATGAGTGAGATAGATGATCCAGTTAAAGCTCCTTCCTTGGTATATTCTGTTTAGATTGTACAGCTGGAAAATTAATTTTAACTTAAAATCATAGGGAATTTTTGGTATGTGGGAATACCAGTACTATCAAAGTAGCCATAGATCTGAATATAATTTGGGTCAAAATACCATCTTTTACTGGCTCTGTAAATTTAGTCAAGTTACTTAGAGCTTCTAAACATGTTATTTCATTTAAAAACTGGACAATGATGCCATTCTTATATAACTCATATGTGTGATGAGAACATAAATGAATTAACGGATGTGCAAATATGTGAAATTACATAATTGTGTCTTATGATGGACATATGTACCTATTTTACTGAGGAGGTACATCATTGTGGAATTATACACATTAAAAGCCTTTCTTCTTTTTTAACTTTTTTCTTATTTATTGCTCTCCTGTGTGCTCTTTTGAATTTCCCTTTCTTTTCCTTTAATTATGTCTCAGGACATTTACATCATTCTGGTTATTATTGGTTATTAAAGTGGACTGATCCAACTGTGATGGTGCACATCTGTAATCCCAGCGACTCTGGAGGATGAGGTGGAAGGATTGTGAATTCAAAGCCAGCTGCTGCAACTCAACAAGGTCCTGTCTCTAAATAAAATATAAAAAGGGTTAGGGATGTGCCTCAGTGATTAACCACCCATGAGTTCAATTCCTGATATAAATAAATAAACAAGCAGATAAATAAACAAACAAATAAAAAGATGGACTGATCCAATATAATGCTATAAATCTTATAACCTATTTAAAAATTTCCCATCAGCCTCTGCACCTAGATTTTAATTCTTATAGAGTGTTGGGGCTAAGGACATTGGCAGAATAGGATGTTTTCTTTGTCTAACTTGGGTACATTTATCTCCTCTTTTTTTCCCCCTGATTTTCTGGCTAACATAAACTGAAAATCAATAAGCTCTTTTGGGTCCTTTTTTTGAATTGTGTATTTGCTCAGAAGGTTATTGAAAAAGAACTTTTGGAACTACCCAACACCAATCAATGATATTGAAAGGTCTGGCACAAAATCACTCCCCGCAATCTCTATCACAAACATTCATTACCTATTAGTTCCCAATACTAGCAGTCTCTTATGGATGGGGTCTCCTCTTCCTATGAGTATTTATCTAAAGTAGGATTTGAGCAAGACTGTGCTAAGTCAAATATGATCCATGGTGTCCAATGATCCCTTTGTATCCTCAAATAACTTCACTTCGAGTCATTATAAAAAACACAAATTTCCCTACAACTACAAACTGTCTTTGTTCTGAAGACTTCTATCCCCCATTCTCTTTTTTCATAGGCAGGTGGGTTAGGAACATCGTGCCAAGTTCCCTTCCTAAGCACACATCCAACTGGGGAGTATATTTCCCACCTCTTTTTTTGTCAGCCTTACTCCCACAATTTCTATAGTTACTTTCTATTACCTGTGTTAGACACTGTCCTTCTTCCTTCATTTCACTCAGTAGAGTGAACTCCGCAGCACTCTTTCCCTTTCCCACCTTACAGACACTATCCTCCACAGAGTGCAAAAGTATCATCCTTCAGAAATGTGTTTTATGGGCCGCCTCAAACTAATGGGATAGGAGGAACAATGTTGAGATGCAGTTGCTGTACTTTTTCTTCAATTTCCAAGAAAGTCTATAAGAAACAGTGTTTCATAGATTCTTACTCTTCATAGCATATGACATGTACAGAATTTCTTTCTTGCAAAGTTGAGCCTTCCACAATTCAAGTTTTCTAAAAAAAAATATTTTGTTGTTGTTGTAGGTGGACACAATACCTTTATTTTATTTATGTGGTGCTGAGGATAGAACCCAGGGCTTCACATATGCAAGACAAGCCCTCTACAGCAGAGCCATAGCCCCAGCCCTACACAATTCAGGTTTAATAAGAAAAATATCATATATATAAGATGTATATATGTATAGACATATAGGTGTGTATATATATCATATATTATGTGTGTATATATAGATATATAGGTGTGTGTGTTTACATATATGTCAGAATGGATACTCATGAGCCTGGGTACTCTCTCTCTCTCTCTTTTTTTTTTCTTTTGGTGGTACTGGGGATTGAACCCAGGGCCTTGTGCATGCAAGTCAAGCACTCTACCAATTGAGCTTTATCCCCAGCCCGAGCCTCACTACTTTTAATGATTCTTAACATGGCTTTCCCTTACTCTTCCCCCTTAATGTTCACATTGTCTTTTGCAGGGCGGGGAGGGTGACTGAAAACGTTTGCTTCATCCAAGTTCTTCTGGTGAACATGAATCATTTTAGAACTCAATAGAAACTAAAGGCTCAATAGCCTGATATGCTATTTTGCTCTTGCCATCTCTCCTTTCAGGTCTGTTTTTATATTCACCCATGACTTTCTTGAGATAACCAAAAAATATCACATGTCAGATTTCCAGCATGGATATCCAACCAGAATATGTCAACATTATTATCAACTGCTGAGATTACTATGATTTCTTCCTCCATTTCCTTAGTCTGATATTATGATAGTCCTTCCTATACTAGTGGATAACAGCCTTAGACTAAAATAGAAGTTTGATGAATATTTGAACAAATTAATCATAAAAAGTAAATTAGAAATTAATAAAGATTTTATGTTGAACATTTTATTCCCTTTATTTTTCCTAACCACTATTAATTAATTAATTAACATTTCAGACTCTTACAGTCTCTCACCTGGGCAATTGCAATGCTTTACTGATTAGTCTTCCTATGTGTAATGTTGTCGGTCTTCAACACTCTCTCCATGTTGCTACTAGATTATATTTGCTAAAATACAAATATTATATTGCTGTTTTTCTACTGAAAATGTTTTACTTCCATACATCATTTATAGATCAATTGCTTACAGCATAAGAAACTAACCCTAGAGCATGACTTTTATTGATCTCAATGCAAGACTCTAGTCTGAGCCTCATCTTCTGACATTATTCCTTATGAACTTATTTTATGATCCCTAATTGGCTAATCCCATTCGAACCTCTGTCTTTTCTCCTGCAGTTCCTACTTTGTTTCCCACTTCTGGTGTGGTGGGAATTTTATTTAAGCTGAATTTTAAACTGTTTTATGGAACCATTCCTACAGATCTCAGACCATTGCTTCCTCTCCTGTATTTCTAGGGTCCTTTCATCATAATGTCATTATATCAATAAGCATATATTAATATATTTAGAAGGAAGGCCTGTGGTTCCACCACTGGGATGATCTCCTTTAAGGGCCAGTGTCGTCTTCATCTTTTTACTCTAGATCATAGACAATTCCTGGCACATTGTAGATGCTCAATAAATATTGGAGAAATAAATGAAATAAAGACTCAGAATTATAAAGTCTCAAACTCAGAGATGTATCATAATTTGGAGATTACTCATAAATTTATCTATTGCATAATCTCATTCAGTATTAATTGACTGTAAATTAATATTATTATTGCAGAATGTAGATTGATAATTTGTACCAATAACTTTAAAGCATTCTTATTCTCTGATCAAGAAAAATATTTTAAAAATATCAGTTCTCAAACTTGGTGTGATGGAGCATGCTGTGGCATGTGCCTGTAATCCCAGCAGCTCAGGAGCCTGAAGCAGGAGGATTGCAAGTTCAAGACCAGTTTCAGCAAGAAATGAATTGCAGAGAACACTAATGCTCAAAATAATAATAATTAATAATAATAATAATAATAATAATATAAGAGAAAGTCATAAAACAAAAGGAAGAGTTGCAGTACCTAAGGCCCAAGGTCAAAGATTAGGAACCAGTACATTCCAGGGTTCTCATGGACTTCATCTATTGTTCCTTTCTGTTAGTTTAATTTAATTTCAATTTTCAGGTAGCTTTCCTTTCCAGGGAAAAAATATGGCCCCCAGCAGATTCCCATACTCTCTACTTAGCTACCCCAGAGGTAAGGGAGCCTTTTTCTCATCCTAGAATTTATCATTCTAGAAAAGGTACTGGGTTGATCTACTTAGGTCTGAGAATATCTCTTGACAAATCATTGTTTCCAGGAAAGTAAGATAGAGAGTGTTGCTTAGCCAAGAAAATGATGCTAGCAGTTAAATAAATGAATGAAGCATATATCTACTGTGAGTCAGAGGATTATGTCCAAAGGTAGGTATTATAATGCTAAAAAACAAAAGAAAAATAAAACCATTGATGCTCAAGATAGTGGAACAGTTGAATAAAATATTTATTTTTGCATACACTGAAATATATAGTCATTTGAGAATGTGTTTTTCTAAAATTTTGAGATTTTACAGTCCATTGGTTTTTGTGCTGTTCTGGGTACATTCTTCACATTTAGGAGTGAGATGGAAACACCATAAACCCAATTCAATATGTCGTCAAAGATCAGCAAAGTCAGGGCAAGAAAGATAAATTTAAAAAGTAGAATAATTACTGATGACAAATGTGGTTTTAAAGGGATATGAGCTCTTCCAGGGAGCTCAAACCCGAACAGTTTAACATTAAGACAAATCATTTTAACTATAGAGTTGTCAAGATATATTTCATTTTATCTTGTGCAGCAACTTTATGACTAAATTTGTAGCAAAAAAAAAAAAAAAAAGGCAATTGTCCACTGAGTTGAGGTAGTAAATAATCCAGCCTGAATCTAGGTATGCCTTCAATTTTCTAAGCAATAAAAGTGTAAAGCAGATGTGTACGAAATAGTTCTCACTTCTCCTTATTTGTGGTATTTTTTTCTTACCATTATCTGAGTAAGAAGACATTTCACCAGCTATTAAAATTATTTAAGTATTTGTAAAACAAATAAGAAAAAGCCTTTAGTGTTTCAGCATAAACATGTACTTTTTTTCTATTAAATGTTTCCTTGTCTTTTAGTTATTATTTGCTTATGTATTTCTGGGATTTCTGCCAAATTTCTAGTGAAAGAAGATGTGTTTATGAGTAAGACTGAAATTCACAGCTTCAAAACACTTCAACTATATACTTGAGAAACTTGACATCTAAAACTAGACACCCGAGAAATGTGCCTCTGTGGAACTTGTCAATTGAAGATTTACTGTCTAATCAGTTGGTGTGTCCAATGTGGGTACAGAAGGAGAGACTGAGCTCAAGCTTGAAAGATTTGAATGTTGCATGTCACAAAGTCTAGCACTGAGATATGGTAACTGCACTGGCTGGCTGACCAGTATTGTCATGAGGGAATCCCAATGGCTTGCTTGCTGCAAAATTCAAAGGCCATTTAAGGAAGCAAGCATCTGTGGAAAGTAACATAGAATATGTCAAGAATTCTAAGAATCTTTGCACTTTTACTTTCCACACCCTTCACAAGAGATTAATACGAGAAGAGGACAGGGAAGGGACACTGCTAAGTTTACTGCAGGCTTTGGTGTGAGCACTGAAGCAAGGACACAATTGTTCTCTGAAGAGAACATTGATAAGTTAAACACTTGGAGATATATCTGACTGTCCTTTTCCCCCTTGTATAAATAAAGAACACATAATGGTCCTTTTAAAAGGAAACAAAAAGATGTGACTTCACTTTAAATAATGAAAGCACTTGAGTCTTATTTTAAATGATCATCTTCCTTTGCAAATTGTCTGTAGATTACCTCTTAGAATATATAAACATCAAGAGGCACCCATGTAAAATTTCAAGAAAACTCTCTACCCTTAGTATGGTTTGTAAGTGAGAAAGAAGTTGTTTGGGAGGATAAGGATGTTAGAAAAGGATAAGCAAAATAAGGGAAAATGAATAGTGATAGTTTTATTAAGTGTCCCCAGAGACATCTCTGATTTGTGGTATTTGTTGAGAGTAGATGGTATATATGTCTTGTCCAAATGAAAAAGAAGTCTCAAATATCAATCTGGGCAAAATCAGGATGGCAATGTAAAGGTTAAAAGGATTGAGTACAAGCTTAGGAAACCAAATACACAAACAAACAGGATGATTTAAGGTCTATTATGGAGGTCTGTTGGTGCCTTGGTAGCAGACAGTCTGCTGACTTATTGCAAATCACAGAAGGTGGAGAAGTAATGCTTGTCTTAATGCTACTTAGACAACTCTATTATTCTTTGTAGTGTGCCTTTCTCTGCTTTCTGAGACTATGAGTTGCATTTTATTGTTCAAAGTTGCATTCCTATGTGTTACTGTGGTTTTCTACATTTTTTTTTTTCCATTTAAAGCTATGACATCTACAAAATATATATATTTCTTTAAAATTATATGCTTATTTCTGTCATAAGTGGACTGTAAAATCATTTGAAAAGATAATGAAATGCTGAGATGTACACATCCAAAATGGTTTTCAGTAAGCCAATTAGGGAAATGAGGATCAATACTGATACTAATGCAATTTAACATATGTCTCCATCATCCTCCAGGTTCACATGGTGTCCAGAGGTCAAACTTCATATTGAGAAATTGGTTGATTTAATCTAAGTTGTTAAAATTCCATCTATAAATAAAATTGTTCTTATACTTCCATTTTATCTTTAAGATGCCTGCAGAGTCTTTAGGGAAAACCCCATTTTATTACTGATCTGGTAAGTTTCTGTTTCTTCTCTCATATTTTTTTCTTTGTCAATCTTACTAGAAATTTATTAATTTTATTTATATTTTCTAAGAATCATTATTTTATTTCACAGATTTTATCTCTGGTTTATTTGTTTTCAATTTCATTGATTTATGTTTTTATATTAATGTCTTTCTTCAGTTTTTTTTTGTTTTATTTTACTCTTCTTTTTCTATATTCCTTAAGTGAAGCTTAGATTATTGACCTAAAACTGTCCTTTTCCCTAATAGATGCATTTTTTTCTTATAAATTCTTCATTCAGTCCTGATTTATTTGCATCATATAAATTTTGATGTAATATTTTAATTTTTGTTTTATTTTTTTTAATAATTAACTTGGAATTTCCTCTTTGACTAATTATTTAAAATTGTGGTGTTTAGTTTTCAAACACTTGGAGATTTTCCTGTTATATCTTAGTTATTGATTTCTACTTTAATTTCATCCAGGTCAGGAAACAAATTTTATATGACTTCCAATATTTTATTACTTATTTTTTGAAAAATTATTTTATGGCACGTATTTAAGGTGCACCACATGATGTTTTAATGCACATATAAATAGAGAAATGATTGCTACAAGTAAGCAAATGAACATGTCCATCATTTTCCATGTCATCTCTGTGTGTATGTGTATGTTAAAAGTACCTGAAATGTACTCTTTTAGCAAATATATAGCATGATATACAGTATTAATTATAGTCTTCCTGGTAGCCATTAGATTTCTAGACTTATTTATCTTACTGAACTGCAAGCTTGTATCCTTTTACAGTTATTTCTCCATTCCCTCTGCCTACATATCACAAATAACCACCATTCTTCTCTGTTCCTATGTATTAGAGTTTTCTTTTTTAGACTCAACATATAAATCAGAGCTTGCAGTGTTTTTCTGTGTCTGGCTTATTTCACTTAGAATAATTTGACCAAAATTCGCTTATATTTAAGGTGTACAACATAACATTTTATCTATGTATGCATTGTGGAATGGTTAAATAAAGTTAATTAATATATGCATTACCTCACATACTTTTTTTTTTTGTAATGGTAGCACTTAAAATCTACTCTTTTAACAATTACTAAGAATATAGTACATTGTTATTATGGTTACAAAGTTGTATAATAGATCTTTTGATTTTATTCCTCTAACTGAAATTTGTATCCTTTGAACAACATTAACCCAACCCTCCTCCTTCAGACCCTGGTGATGACCATTCTGCTCTCTGTTTCTATAAATTCAACATATAAGTGAGATCATGTAATAATTGTCTTCTGTGTTTGGCTTGTTTCATTTAGCATTTTCCAGGCTCATCTATGTTGTTGTTGACAAGCAAACTTTTTCAAGGCTTTTTAAAGCCTGAATGATATTGCATTGTATAGAATATCATCCATCAATGGACATTTAGACTGACTTCATGCCTTTGCTATTGTGATTAATGCTGTAATGCACACGAGAGTGCAGATATCTCTTCAGCATACTAATTCCACTACATTTCCTTCGGATATACACCCAGTAGTGGGGTTGCTGGATCATAAGGTAGATGTTTTAAATAGAGAAGAAGGAGTGCTGAGTCATATGGCAACCCCATTGATGATAGCATCAAAAATAATAAAATACTTAGGAATAAATTTGGTAGTTTGGGGATATAATGCACTTGCAAATTGGAGTCAGACTATGTTTTGATGAATATTGAATTTGACATTGAAAAGAATCATAAATTTGCAACATTTCAGCTACTTTCTTCCCCCAAAATGAGCCATGCCAGGGTTCCACTTATTGACTCATCTGCTAAATACTGAATAAAGAAAAGCCTGCTGATCTGAGGTTTGCTTCCTGTCTCCCACCTTTATCATGTGTACATCATTTGTCCTAATAAGGCAGAATCACAGCCTCTGGGATAGGAATCTCGTGTGTTTCTCCTTTGCTAGCAAAGCAATAAGCCTTCTTTTTCCTTTTTCTCATAAAAAGAGTGCAACATTTCAAAAAGTAATAATTACTTTAATAATAAGAAGATAGTGAAACTGCAAAGATCAAGCACAGGAAGTGTTAGAAGCTGACCTGCACTAGTTTGGATATGGTTTTACAATGTGTGCCAAAAGGTCATGTGTTGGAAGCTTGGTGGGACCTTAAAGTGTGGCTTAGTAGGAGGTCAAGAACACTGTACTTGGAAGGATCTCATGAGAATTACGTCAAGATAAATTTATAAAAATTATCTGAAAAAAAATGATCCTTACCCCTTCCTCTCACATGCACTTCTGGTATGATGCCATCTGCTATAATGTGATGCAACCATATCATTGTCCCTTACTGGGATTAGCACAACAATGTTTGGACTTCAAGCCTCCAAAACTCTTTGCCTAATAAAACTCTACTCTATATCAGTTATCCAGCCTCAGGTATTTTGTTATAGAAATAAAAAATGGAATAATGGACTATGACATGCCCCTGTACTCCAGTCCTAAACTTTCTATCTATCTATCTATCTATCTATCTATCTATCTATCTATCTATGTAATCTATCTATCTGTATATGTACCTATATAGAGACAACAAATCACGTTTTCCCCAATTGTTTTCCTGTTTTATGCCCATATTCATTAGAGAGTAGAAATGATACCATATACTTTGTTTGCAGTGAGATTATTTCTTGTGGACTGAAAATATTTGCACAATTTGTTGAGCCAGGTGATGTACAAAGTCACAGATTTATCTTTCATTATCTTTCATCAACACTACGCCCACTGTAAGTGCGTACACACACATATACATGTTGCTTTCTTCAGACCCACCAGTATAATTCTTTCAATGTGATAATGTCCCACAAACCTGTAAGTCTTTGTCCATTCTATTCCATCTGCCAAAATTTATTTTCCTCCCCAGCCTTTATTCTGATTTTTTAGCTAATCTCTACTCATCCTTCAAGAATCAGTTTACCTGATGCCCCATGTCCTCATAAGCATCTTTGGAGTCTTCAGTCAGAGCACTGTAATGAGGGATTTTATTCCATACACTCTTTTTTCTAGGCTGAGCATCTTAAAAGGTAGGATTTATCAGTGCTTAGTACTTTTCATGTAGTATATAGGTGGGCTGAGTGTTGATGAAGACTAAGAAGGTATGAATGAAGATTAAGGAAAACATCCAAAGTACTTTTGTAATAAAGTCCACAAGAAGAAAAATCAGAGAACTAACAAATCCTCTAGGGATAATTTGCTATAATCATACATTCTTTTTTGAAAAAAAAAATGCTTGATTAAACAAGTAAATATTTTAATGGCCAGAATTGATTGATCCTGATCTAATTTTATTCCTCAGGGATAAACTATTAAAGAAAGTAGCAGCCTTAGCTGGGCATGGTGGGGAATACCTGTAATCCCAGTGATTTGGGAGGCTGAGACAGGAGGATCTCAAATTCAAAGCCAGCCTCAGCAAAGGTGAGGTGCTAAGCAACTCATTGAGACTCTGTCCCTAAATAAAATGCAAACATAGGCCTGGGGATGTGGCTCAGTGGCCCAGTGCCCCTGAGTTCAATCTCCAGTACCCCCCCAAAAAAAAAGAAAGTGGAAGTCTTATCTGCTCATGCTAGTTATTGGTAGGTGTTGGGGTTTGAGGTGTTCCCCCAAAAGCTCATGTATTAGTTATGTGGGAACATTCAGAGGTAAAATAGTTAGATTATGAGAGCTATAACCTCATCAGTGGCTAAACCCTTTCATGGATTAATAATTTTAATGGATTTCTGGGTGGTAAATGTAGGCAGGTGGGGCATAGCTAGAGTAAGTAAGTCACTGGGGGTGTGGCCTTGGGGATTAAATTTTGTCCTATCTCAAATCTCTGTTTCCTGTTTGCCAGAAGCTGAGCAGTTTTCCCCATCACTCCTTTTCACCAGAAGTGTTCGGTCTCACCTCAGGCCCAGAGCAATAGATGCAGCTATTCATGGTCCTAATCTCTGAAACATTGAAGAAAAAATTAAACTTTTTCTCCTCTAAGTTGTTCTTGTCAGGTATTTTAGTCACCATGAGGAAAAGCTGACTACCACAATAGGTATTTTCAGGGATGTTCCTCTGACTATTCATCATTTTTTTTTTTTCTAACGAGTAAACAATTTTTATCTTAAACAGGCACCAATAGCCTGGAGGTTAACAGCTGAATATATATTCATTTCTATAAGGACTGAAGAGGAATTGGGCTATGTTTCCCCATAGGGACCCGTAGACTTTTCCTTTTTTGTGGTGCTAGGGATTAAACCCAGGGCATTGTACATGCAAGGCAAGCACTCTACCAACTGAGCTATATCCCCAGCCCCAGAACCCATAGACTTTTACCAACTTTGGGGGCTGCTGTTCCTGGTATGTAATGATCATCAAAATGATCACTGAAATCTTGAATTTTATATCCTTATTGCATTCACAAATGATTCATCTTTTCATAACCACCTGTGGCAAAATCAATGGTAAAGTAAAAGGACTTTACTGTGAAAGTCACATGTGATTACTTGGTAGAAATTTGGGAATACATTGGCTGAAGTAAACTATATTAAAAAAGGAGAATTACATCATGGAACATTTGCATATTCAGCCTTGTGATACTGTATATTACAGTGCACACTTTTTAAGAATATTTTTACAATGCAGAAATCAATTTGCCACATCCAAATTCACCCTTTAAGACCTCATCCAAACACCAGCATGTGGAAGTTCACTTTTTAGAACACGATATTATCAGGCAAAATATCATGTCAGCATAGGCTCACCATTTGGGGATGCTTCCCTTTGGTCAAACAAACCAAAATACTATTTCTTGGATTTATTCCATCATCACAGTATTTCACTCATTCTGTTCCATTCTCCAGTGAAATTTTTATTGCTTTAGAATTCAAGGATAGGGGCTGGGATTGTGGCTCAGCGGTGGAGCGCTCGCCTAGCACGTGGGCGAACCGGGTTCGATCCTCAGCACCACGTACAAATAAAATGCATTGAATAAAAAACACATTGTGTACAACTAAAGCAAATAAATAAAAATATTTTAAAAATTTAAAAAAACAAACAAAAAAAAAGAATTCAAGGATAATATTTCATTTGGAAAGAGAACTGCAAATCTTCACATTTCACTTGAGCACCAAACTGATATTACATAAGAGAAATATCTGCAATCAATCATAGGAAGGGAAATAAGAATGAATGCTTCATATAACATTCTATCAAATGGTTTTATCTTTCCTGTGGGGAATAAGTTAACCAAATTGAGCTGAATAAATGCCTAAATGGAATACATCACAAGCAGTGTTCACCTGTGCATTAGAAGGAAGACCAGAGATAGAGAAAGCTGTAGGATCTAAGCAATACTTTTAAACCAAGGACTTACAGGTGACTGATCTTTGAAGTGATTATGTATAAACCTAGATTATCTATAAACCTAGTGATTATCTATAAACCTAGATCTTTAGCTCCAAACAAGGCTGTTTTAAAATTTCTCCTTGAAGTGATATAATATTTGGGTAAAAATTGATTTTAAAAAGTTACCCCCATGTGGTAGAATCCATCCATAAATTTCTGTTCAAACTATGAATAGGCCCAAATGATAGGTAGGACTTGCCTCCAAATTTATTTTTATTTCACAAAATTTTTATTAACATTTAAAGCATAAGTCAGGGTTTGGTCTTTTTTAAAATAAGGAAAGAATCATTTTCCTTCAACAGATGAAAGCAATAAAGACACATTGTCCTCATCAACAGAGTGAAGGCCAGTCCTAGGCTTCTGCATATTCCAGTCATTACAAAACATGAAGGAACCTGCTAGACTTCTCAGGATTAGAAAAATCTAATGCTATTGTTAGAAGACATTTTAGTGTAACTTAAGTTTCTGTGGGTTTTGGAAATGTGATTATTATTACTATCATCATCATCATCATCATCATCATCATCATACACAGGATATGTGCAGTAGTAAAATCCTGTTGTCTCTTTCCCAGCCCACTGGCTAACTCACTTCTAGCAAGCTTGTAGATCCTCTTTGGAGAAGATTTGAATTCCCCTCAATCCCTTGACCTAAACATGTTTCAAAGAGAGTTATTAATAAAAGCCCATGGCCAAGAACTCTCTGAAGTCCCCAAACTCTACCCTATTACTTGGCTTAAAGGTCTGAGGTAAAGATTGGGTAAATCCACAACTTTTTATCACTCTGAGTCTGACATACTATCTCTATGACCACCACTACTGACAGGAATCCAGAAATGCCATGATCACTTGAGAGGTAACTTAACTCATGGAAAACAAGGCTATCTCTCATGCTACTGGCAACATAGATAACATTGGTTATCACCTCTATTTTTTTTTCAATTCCTATCAAAAAGTTGGTAGATTTCAAGGACCCTAAAAAGAATTTTATCCAGCTGTCTCTTTTAAGAATGAAAAGTTATATTAGCTTTATTTAATAGAAAGGTTGGGATCATTTAGCCAATGCAGAGAATATAATTAGAATGAGAAGTCTTAGTTAGGCTTCCATTAATACATGCCAGCCAATATATTCTGGGAATTTGTTGTTATATATCACATTTATTTTTTAATATGGAGACTGATGTTTGGGGAAGATACATCACTTCTCCATAGCTATATGCACTGCAAATTGGGAAATTAGAACATAAATTCTGGTAGTTAGACACTAAAGCTACCTCACTATGTATTGTTTCTTCTCCCCAGGAGCCCCCTCTCTGGTGGCATCACTTTTAATTTTCTTGTGTAATCATCTCTCCTCTTTCACTCGATCAAAGGATTTCAATGGAGACTGACAACCATTCTGTCCACCTTCTTAGACATGAAGACAGGTGTGGATTCTGTGCCAATGAGTCAGAGAACTTCCCTGGGACTTGGGCTCTGCTCAGCCCCTCTCTGATGGTGAAATTGTGACAACACTAGCTGTCAGAGCCAGACAGAAGAAAATATGAAGGAAGCTGATTTATAGAAGATGATAGAAACTCCCACAGGGAAACAGAGCCTTCTTCTCCTCATCTGAAACTAGGTGGCACCACTGCCTGCTTTTCATTTTAATACTGGAGTCAATAAAGTTCCCTTAATGCATAAATTTGTTCAAGCTGAATTTCCAGTATAGCAACTCAACTTGGATTTTTAAGGGAAAAATACTGGATTTTATTTGTTTTTTATGTGTGTTCATTTTATCCTATTTCAATCAAAGGATTAAGTACAGTGTCCTGATGCAGTGTTTGTCACAGAGTAAAACTCTAAATAAAAACAAAAAATATACAAATAAAAATTTAAAAAATAGAACCAAATAATGTCTCCTGCCTCTTCTTTCTTGAATAAGTGGCATGGTAAAGTCATATGCTAAAATAATCTGAATAAAACAATTACTTCTTTTTTTATGACTTTATAATTCATTCTTTTTTAATTTAAGCATTATAAAAGTGTTTATTGTTTTCATAATTATCATATTTAATACTTACATAATATTTCATCAAGATTATATAACATGATTTGCCCAATCATTCACAGTGTTCTTAAGAGGCAGAAGAGGTAATTGGTAATTTTTCAGTACCACCAACAATGTATGAGTGTGACTTTTTCTCCACATCCTCGCCAACATTTATTGTTATTTGTGTTCTTAATAGCTGCCATTCTGACTGATGAGAGATGAAATCCTAGAGTGGTTTTGATTTGCATTTCTCTAATTGGCAGAGATGTTGAACATTTTTTCGTGTATTTGTTGATTGATTGTATGTCTTCTTCTGAGAAGTGTCTGTTCAGTTCCTTGGCCCATTTATTGATTTTTTTTAATTTTTTTGTTGTTAAGATTTTTGAGTTCTTTATATATTCTAGAGATTAGTGTTCTATCTGATGTGCATGTGGTAAAGATTTGTTCACAATTAGTAGGCTCTCTATTCACTTCACTGATTGTTTCTTTTGCTGAGAAGAAGCTTTGTAATTTGAATCTATCCCATTTATTGATTCTTGATATTAATTCTTGTGTTACAGGAGTCTTATTAAGGAACTTGGGGCACAATTCAAAATGTTGGAGATTAGAGCTTACTTTTTCTTCTATTAGGTGTAGTGTCTCTGGTCTAATTCCTAGATCCTTGATTCACTGTGAGTTGAATTTTGTGCACGGTGAGAGATAGAGGTTTAATTTCATTTTGTTGCATATGGATTTCCAGTTTTCCCAGCACCATTTGTTGAAGAGGCTATCTTTTCTCCAATGTATGTTTTTGGAACCTTTGTCTAATGTAAGATAAATGAAATTATATGTGTTAGTCTCTGTGTCCTCTATTCTGTACCATTGGTCCACCAGCCTATTTTGGTGCCAATACCATGCTGTTTTTGTTACTATTGCTCTGTAATATAATTTAAGGTCTGGTATAGTGATGCCACCTGTTTCACTCCTCTTGCTAAGGATTGCTTTAGCTATTCTGGGTCTCTTATTTTTCCAGATGAATTTCATGACTGCTTTTCCTATTTCTATGAGGAATGTCATTGGGATTTTGATCAGCATTGCAATAAATCTGTATAGTGCTTTTGGTAGTATGGTCATTTTGACAATATTAGTTCTGCCTATCCAAGAACAGGGTAGATCTTTCCATCTTCTAAGGTCTTCCATAATTTCTTTCTTTAATGTTCTCTAGTTTTCATTATAGAGGTCTTTCATGTCTTTAGTTAAGTTGATTCCCAAATTTTTTTTTATGCTAGTGTAAATGGGGTAGTTTTCCTCATTTCCTTTTCAGAGGATTTGTCACTGATGCACAGAAATGCCTTAGATTTATGGGTGTTGATTTTGTATCCTGCTACTTTGCTGAATTCATTTATGAGTTCTAGAAGTTTTCTGGTGGAATTTTTTGGGTCTTCTAGGTATAAAATCATATTATCAGCAAATAATGATAATTTGAGTTCAACTTTACCTATCTGTATCCCTTTAATTTCTTTTGTCTGTCTTATTGCTCTGGCCAGCATTTCTATTACTATGTTAAATAGAAGTGGTGAAAGAGGGCATCCCTGTCTTGTTCCAGTTTTTAGAGGGAATGCTTTCAATTTTTCTCCATTTAGAATAATGTTGGCCAGGGGATTAGCATATATAGCTTTTATGATGTTGAGATATATTCCTGTTATCCCTAGTTTTTCTAGTGTTTTGAACATAAAGGGGTGCTGTATTTTGTCAAATTATTTTTCTGCATCTATTGAGATAATCATATTGTTCTTATCTTTGATTCTATTGATGTGATGAATTACATTTATTGATTTCTGTATGTTGAACCATCCTTGCATCCCTTTAATGAACCCCACTTGATCATGGTGTATTATATTTTTGATATGTTTTTGTGTCCGTTTTGCCAGAATTTTATTGAGAATTTTTCATCTATGTTCATTAAAGATGTGGGTCTGAAGTTTTCTTTTTTTGATGTGTCTTTGCCTGGTTTGGGGATCAGGGTGATATTGGCCTCATAGAATGAGTTTGGAAGTGCTCCCTCTTTTTCTATTTCCTGAAATAAATTGAAGAGTATTAGTATCAGTTCTTCTTTAAAGGTCTTGTAGAACTCGGCTGTGTATCCATCTGGTCCTGGGCTTTTCTTGGTTCGTAGGCTTCTGATGGCATCATCTATTTCATCACTTGAAATTGGTCTGTTCAAATTGTGTATATCATCCTGCTTTAATTTGGGCAGATCATACAACTCTAGGAATTTGTCAATGCCTTCAGTGTTTTGTATTTTGTTGGAGTACAATTTTTCAAAATAATTTTGAATTATTTCCTGTATTTTCATAGTATTTGTTGTGATATTTTCTTTTTCATTGCATATGTTAGTAATTTGAGTTTTCTCTCTCCTTCTCTTTGTTAGCCTGGCTAAGGGTCTGTCAATTTTATTTATTTTTTCAAAGAACCAACTTTTTGTTTTGTCAATTTTTTTCAATTGTTTCTTTTGTTTCAATTTTATTAATTTCAGCTCTGATTTTAATTATTTCCTGTCTTCTACCACTTTTGGTGTTGGATTGCTCTTCTTTTTCTAGAGCTTTGGGATGTAGTTTTAAGTCATTTATTTGTTGACTTTTTCATCTTTTGAGAAATGAACTCAATGCAATGAACTTTCCTCTTAGAACTGCCTTCATAGTGTCCCAGAGATTTAGATATGTTGTGTCTGTGTTCTCAGTCACCTCTAAGGATTTTTAAATATCCTCTTTTATGTCATCTGCAACCCATTGTTCATTCAGTAGCATATTATTTAGTCTCCAGGTGTTGGAGTAGCTTTTATTTCTCATTTTATTATTGATTTCTGATTTCATTCCATTATGGTCTGACAGAATGCAGGGTGGTATCCCTTCTTTTTTATATTTGCTAAGAGTTGTTTTGTGGCCTAGTATGTGGTCTATTTTAGAGAAGGATCCATGTGCTGCTGAGAAGAAAGTGTATTCACTTGTTGAAGGATGAAATATTCTATATAAGTCAGTTAAGTCTAAGTTGTTTATTGTATTTTTGAGTTCTAAAGTGTCTTTGTTCAGCTTTTTTTTGAACGATCCATCCAGTGGTGAAAGGGGTGTGTTAAAGTCACTGAGAATTATTGTGTCATGATCAATTTGACTCTTAAACTTGAGGAGAGTTTGTTTGATGAACATGGATGCTCCATTGTTTGGGGCATATATATTTATAATTGTTAAGTCTTGTTAGTGTATGGTTCCCTTGAGCAGTATATAGTCTCCTTCTTTATCCCTTTTGATTGACTTTAGCTTGAAGTCTACTTTATTTGATATGAGGATGGAAACCCCTACTTGTTTCCTTAGTCTATGTGAGTGATAGAATTTCACCCAACCTTTCACCTTCAGCCTGTGGATGTCTTTCCCTATGAGATGAGTCTCTTGGAGGCAGCATATTGTTGAGTTATTTATTTATTTATTTATTTTATCCAAGCTGCTAGTCTATGTCTTTTGATTGGTGAGTTTAGGCCATTAACATTCAGGGTTATTATTGAGACATTATTTGTATTCCCAGCCATTTTTGTTTATTTTTGGTATTTAACTTGACATGGTTTCTCCTCTAATTGGTTTTTTCCTTTAGTGTAATACCTTTCTGTGATGATTTTCATCACTGTTATTCTTTTCCTCTTCATGGACTATTTTTCCGAGGATGTTATGTAGTGTTGGCTTTCTACTTGTAAATTATTTTTTAACTTTTGTTTATCATGGAAGGTTTTTATTTCATCCTCAAATCTAAAGCTTAATTTTGCAGGGTATAAGATTTTTGGTTGGCATCCCTTTTCTTTCAGAGCTTGGAATATGTTGTTCCATGATCTCCGAGCTTTGAGTGTCTGAATTGAAAAATCTGCTGTGATACAAATTGGTATCCCCCTATATGTGATCTGATTCCTCTCTTTATTGGCCTTTAAAATTCTATCCTTGTTCTGTACTCTAGGCATTTTAATTATAATATGTCTTGGTATAGATCAGTTGTAATTTTGTACATTTGGTGTCCTATAAGCCTCTTGTATTTGGTTTTCCAATTCATTCTTCATGCTTGGGAAATTTTCTGATATTATCTCATTGAAGAGGTTGTTGTGCATTCCTTTGATTTGAAACTCTGTGCCTTCCTCTATCCCAATTACTCTTAGATTTGGTATTTTGATGCTGTCCCATACTTCTTGGATGTTCTCTTCATGGTTTCTTACTATCTTCATTGTGTGGTCAACTTTATTTTCAAGATTATATACTTTGTCTTTATTGTCTGAAGTTCTTTTTTACAGTTGATCTAGTCTGTTGGTGATGCCTTCAATTGTTTCCTTCATTTCAAGGATTTCTGACTTTTTTTTTTCAGAGTTTCTATCTCTTATTTGAAGTGATCTTTTACTACCTGTGTTTGCTCTCTTATATCTTTGTTGTAGTGGTCAATTTTTGCCTGTATTTGTTAATTTAGGTCATTCTTTGATTCACAGATCATTTTAATTATGAACCTTCTGAACTCCTTCTGTGACATTTCATCAACTTCACTGAACATGGGTTCTATTATTGTAGAATCCTAATTTGTTTGGAGCGCTTTCCTCCCTTGTTTTTTCATGTTGCCTGTTTGCCTTACTTTCTTGCACTGTAGATCTGAGATATTACAGTTTCTTCCCTATATTCTTATAATATCCTTGCAGGTTGTTTGTGCTTTCCCTTCGTGTTGGGCTATCAGAACCTGCCTTTGTCCCTCAAAGTATGCTACCTGGGGCTGGGTCCACGCAGGCTGCTGTGGGTGGAACTGGTTGAGTCTGAGCTCCTGTGGTGGTCTGCTGGTTGGAAGAGGCAGTCCTCTGAGCAGAGATCAGTGAAGCTGTCCTAGACTTGCCTGAGCTCTGAGGATGTGGGCTGGGCTGACCTGGGCCCACCTGTGCTTGGGCAGAGGTTGGCAGAACTTCCCTGAGCATGGAAACACTAGAGGGAATATTAGCGGGACTGAACTGAGGCTGGCTGCACTGCGGTGAAGGTCAGAGGGACTGACCTGGGCCTGGCATCACTCCATTCAGGATCCTGGGACTGCCCTGGGCCCGCCTGGACTCAAGCAGAGTTGGAGGGTCTGTCCTTGCTCTCTCCTGCTCTGGGGCAGAGGTCGGGGGGACTCAAATAAAATTTATTAACAAGAACTTAATCTTTTTGGTCAGGAAAACCTCAGTGCATTACTAGGGTGACTTCCAAACCTGATCATGTGTAGATTTATGGCACATTATGGAACCCCCCAACAATAACAGTGTTGAATCCACAAAACCCTATAAACTGAGCTCATATCTCATTCAACTTTATCATGATTCAAAATGACCTGGAAAATTTTATCTTTTCCAGTACTCAAGTTTTTGCTTTGCTATACATTTTAATTATTACAAGTCACAGGAACATTTTCTAAGGCAGATTATGTTGGTGTATTCTATTCAACAGAAATTTTCTTATTTTTCATTTTGTTTTCTCTCTCTCTCCCCCCACTCCCTCACTTCCCCCACCTCTCAGTTATTTTTGTTTTGGTAATGCAGTTTCAGCACTTCCTATGAGATATAGGATGCTAAGGAACATTGACCAGATATATTTTCATTAGATCATAGTTTTATAATTGAAGCCTCCATCCCTGCCCCCATCTGAAGTACTTAAAAAGAAAATACCCAATTCTCTTCACAAATTCTTAAGTGTTAGAAGATTTTATATATATGTAAATACTAAATAAAAATTTATGTACAAAATTTGAATGAACCAAAGTAAAAAAATTCAAGGAAAACTAAGAACATTTATGATTGCTTGCCATTCCCTCAGCAGACATTACCATTTCACTTCACTTAAAAAATAAAATGAATAGATGCTGTGTGCTGGTCCTTGTAAAATTTCCCCTTTCATTGAGTACCACTTAATTTGCCCTCATAATCCCCCATGAAATACTGTAAGAGTATCTATTATTAGTCTTAATAGCAGTGGGTAGACAGTGGCTAAGTAACTTGTCTCCAGGATACAAAGAGGCTTTCAAAACTCTCAGAGTATTCAAGTCTTCTGCTTCCTGAAATAGTCACTTAGCAATACAAAAAAAAAATGAATAACTATGGATACATCTACATTATATCAAAATAATAGACTGATAGAACTAGGGATAAAGCATATGCACATTTATGATATTAGTCAACAAATATGAACTGACAGACTTTTTATATTTTCACTTTGATTTGGGTGTTGTGAGGATACAGCAATTGTGACAAAGACCATTAGTAATTGAAATTCGGAACGGCCAATTTTGAAAAACGCTTGTTGTGTTGGTAATTCATGCATATTATAATTTTTGGCATGTACTTATCAATAGAATCTGTTTCCTATCAGTAATGTCTAGCCTTTTAATGGTCATCAATGCCAAGCATTTCCTATGCCTGAGATACAGCACAATATGAAGTGGCACTAATTTCTTAAGATGTAGTAATTTCAGAGAAGCGCCAAGAGGGTAATGAGGAGCTTCATTCAAGTGTCATGGTGACAGTTTGGCTCTTTTTGATTGTATATAAATAAAAACTAGAGAGAGTTTATCTGATATAGAAAAACAAATTTGCTTGGGAGATCTCTTATTATAGTTCTGCTATCATCTCAATGGAGGAAGTTGAAAAATCCTTTAGCCCTTGTCCTTTGCTTTGCTACTTTAGAGAAAGAGTGAAGAAAGGGGAGTGGGGAGGAACTTCAAAAGGACAGAAATGGAGGAAGAAAGAGGGGGGATATAAGGGAAAGGGACAGAAATAATAAAATAATGGAAGGAGAAAGAAAGAATGGGAGAAATAAGACAAGGGCAATTGGCTGAATAACGGTCTGAACAGATATCAAGATTAAATCCCAGAACCTGTGTGTAATAGTCTGGTTTGTGTTGGCTACAACAAAATATCATAGTTCTGGAGGGTAGAAAAAATATTCAGTTAAAACAAGGAAATCTTACCATCTACAACAACATGGATGGAGCTGGAGGACATCAAGCTGAATGAAATATCCAAGACACAGAAAAAGAAATGCTGCATGATCCTTACATATGGAATCTTAGCCAGTCAACCTCATAGAAACATGGAGTAGGATGGTGGCTGCCAGGGTCTTGGGCAAGAGATAAACTGGGTGATATTGGCCAAAGGTTACCAAAATCCTATTTATAGGTGACAGATATGTTAATTAGCTGGAATGTGGTGATCATTTCATAGTGTGTATCAAAACACCACATTTAATACCTTAAATGCATGTATCATTTCTACATGTTAAAAATTACATTGTCAAAAAATAGAAAAAAATCTTCAAACATATTTCATACCGCTCACATTTAGCCAAAGTAAACTCAAAAAGAATCTCATAGATGGGTAGACAGAGTAAAATACATGAGTCTATTTTGACATAAATAAACCATGTAGCCTGAATGAATGAATGAATGAGAGTAATAAATCTTCCTTACATAAAAATTCCAATTAATTTAAATACTTCCAAGTAGGTGGGTAAGAATAGTAGATAATAGATGGAGTACATTTATAATGAAAATACCTGACAAATACTTATTTAGTTAGGTAATCCAGATTAAAATCACCAGTGTACATACTAATATAACATCATTGCAATAGCATTTTACTTCTATGCTGTTCATTCAAAATATCCATAATCTAATCTGGGGAAGATGCCAGCAAATTTGAAGTGCAATCAACAAAATACTTGACTTAAAAGTGTCAGTGTTGTGGGCTGAGGATACAGTTCAGTTGGTAGAGTACTTGCGTCACATGCACAACACCGTTGGTTCAATCCGCAGCACCATTTAAAAAAAAAAAAAAACTGACAATGTTGTCAAATATAATGTAAGTCTAAGAAACTATTAAAACTGTTACACTTGACTTTTGTTGTTGTTGTTGTTTTAGTAGTTCTGGGGATCAAACCCAGAGCCTCGCACATGCTGGACAGGTGCTCTACAACTGAACTATACCACCAGCCCAAACAATCACTATTGAGAAGAGATGGGGGAGACATAATGACTAAATGTGATGTGATGTTATGGTTCGGATCTTAAAAAGCTCCTCAAAAACTCATGTGTTGAAGGCATGGTCCCCAATACAGCAATGTTCAGAGATGCAGCCTTTGGGAAGTGATTGGATCATGAGGACTCTGACCTCATTGATGTACCAAACCATTTACAGCTTCATAACATAATTTGCTATTGGGAAGTGTTGGAAAATTTGGGAAGTGGTTCTAAGTTGAAGGAAATAGGTCATTGAGGACATGCCCTTGAAGAGTACATTTTGTCTCTGGCTTCTTCATGTTTCATTTTCTTTGATTCTTGGCCATGATGAGATGAGAAACTTTGCCCTGCCATGTGCTCCCTGCCATAATATTCTATCTTGCCATGGGTCCAAAGGCAACATGGCTGAGTGAACATGGAACAAAACCTCTGAAACTGTGAGTCAAAATAAATTTTTCCTTCTTTAAGTTGATTTTCTCAGGTGTTTTGTAACATTGACAGAAAGCTGACTAATGTGGTATTCTGCATTGGATCATGGGATAGAAAAAAGGTGGAAAAACTAGTGAAATCCAAATGAAGTTTATAATACTATGATTAGAAATGTGTCCATGTTGGTCTCTTTGTTTTGACAAATAAGTTTATTTTTCTGTTTTCTTTTTAAGTTTTTTTTATTTGTTCTAATTAGTTTTACATGACAGTAGAATGCATTTATGCACTGTGATATATCTACACATAGATGGGATATAATTTCTCATTTTTCTGAGTGTACATGTTGTAAAACCATATTGGACATGTAGTCACATACATACATACAGTAATAATGTCTGTTTCATTCCACTATTTTTCCTGTCCCCACATCCCCTCCCTCCCTTCCCTTTACTTCCCTCTACCTAATCTAAGGTAATGCTATATTTTTATCACTAAATATCAAATGCGACAAATAAGTTTTTTTAAACATTTATAATCTTAACTGAATGAGTGGTACATAGGAACTCTGTAATAAAACCAAACTTATCATAAAATAAAACTTTAGTTAAAAGATTGTCTATTGCCTAATTTAAATAAATGTTGTCTCTGAGATTCCTGAACAAGTTTCCAGTTGATGCTACTGCTCCTGTTCCAAGGAGCACACTTTGAGAAACACTGACCTATTACATTGTGAAGAAATGAAAATATTCAAAGATAGGCATATTCTGGATGGTAAGTTATGGTACTTCCCACATAATACCTTCTTCCCTGTGATTCTGGTTTAGAGATCAATTATTCCTTCAGTAATTTGAGGTCTCAGCTCAACTTGAGGGTATCTTCTCCAGTTGATGTTGACATTTAGGGTCACTTTTTCCAGGTTCTTGACATTTAATAAATATTTTCTGCAAAAAGAAAAACGCCTCAACTCCAATGAACAAATACAATATTGGAGATGTCAGCCACTGTCACATGTTAGAAGATATTTTATTCTTCCATGAGGAAACATTTTTGTTTTGTTTCTTTTTGGTACTTCATAGGTATCACTTTCTATAAATTTCCAATTTTTTCCATTATTTTTAGGATTTTCTGAGTCTGGAGCAGAGAACAAAGCAAAACAGGAGATAGGATGTTCTTGGTTGAAAGAGGATTCCCTTAGTCACCTGCAAAGATCACCTTTCATTTTATGTTTTTTTTTTCCCAGTTATTCTTCTGATTTATTCATTTCTATTATTCTCCCACCTCTCAAAGTGTTTCTTCCCACTGGATGTCAATTCATTAGTAAAGAAGCTGCCTTAATAATTATCTTAATTGGGACATGTCTCCTAATTGTCCTTACTTTCTTTGTCTGTCATTACAAGCAATGGAACTCAATACACAAAATGTTGGCTTACTCTTTCTGTATTCATAGAGGTTCATACAAGGAGCCAAGAAGTGATAGTTTGGGCAGATACCAAGGTTCACCTTGTTGCTGGACCTAGTGTTACACATCTGTCCCATCTTATCTGCAAAGTAATTAAACTCTATACAACCCCCTAGGATTCCAGAGCTTTTTAGGCCCAAACTTTCTTACCATCTGTGTTCTCTGAGAATTATTGAGAGACAGATTGTGTTTGGCAGGCCTTCTCTATTCTCCAAACAGGCATTTATCAATCAGCAAATTCAGTGCTTTCAAAAACTCTCCACTGAGCAAACATCACAGTTCATTTTGCAGGCTTGGAAGACAGTTTGTATTTCCAGGAGCAAGCTCAGACATACTTTGGGAAGTATTTTTACAGGCCATCCTGCCAAATCCCCCAGCAGACAAGTATGTTCACTTCCTACTCACTGCCAGACAGTGTTCTAAAGCTAGTACTAGAAGATAAATGGTTTGTAGTCTCTGAATGAAGGAAGGGTCAACTATCAGAGGCAAATGCATGGGGGCAGTAGGCCAAATAACCCAGACCAACTTGGTCATGAATATCTATTATTATTATTATTATTTTTTTTTTTTGGTGAATACACAAGAGTAGCCAAAAGTTTTGACAAAGTATAAGGGTGAAATAGGTTCATAAAACCTCACTTCCAGGTGAGACTTCAGATCAATTTCTAGTTTGCATCCATTTTTCCATTTATTAATTACCCATTATCAAGTATTCATGTGTCTTAGAAGAGGCTCCTCCTCATAACTACATTTGACAAGTATCCTAGATGATTCTAAAGAACACAAAAGTGTTAAAACCACTGCTTCAAGCTAGGCATATATTTGAGAAATGCCTTCCTTAGATAGCTCCCATTTGGTCTTTGGGAGATCAGGAAAGAGCTGATGGAAGGATACTGATGACTGGTCACAGTTGAGGTAAATTGGAGGTGCATTATACATGCTTTTCAGTTTTGTTTATTTTAAAGCACAGACTTGATGTGTGGAGATGATTTTTTATATACAGAGATATGGAACCCCCCCTCCAGGGGGATTTGCTAGCTTTGGGAGAGTGATATATATATATATATATTTTTTTTTTCAATAACTTTGTCAATTCTAATGCATAGCCATGTTTGTGAATCATTGATATTGAGTTAGTTTGAAACCACATTCCATTTTCTCTGTCCAACACCTTGAAATTCCAGAAATAGAAAAATAATGTGCTTTTCTGTACCCAGAATTGCTGGTGATTAGCACTGGCTTTTCAGGCAAATCATTTAATGTATCACAGTTTCATTTTCCTCACAAGAAAGTACTTAAAACATAAGCTAACAGACACCCTGATAAAATGTTATCCCAAGTCTAGCCATTCAAGTAGTCACAAGTGTTTTTAGAGCTGTGGTAGGAAACAATATTTTGATAATTATAAAGGTGATCTTTTTCTCCCATTTTGAAAAAAAAAATTCATTTGGGAACCTCCACCCATCAGGAAGGCGTAATTCTGTGAGAATAAAGAAGTCAATTGAATTCTGAGTAAATTTTTGTTAAATTCATAGAAAACACAAGAATTTTTAAAGCCTGACACTCCAATAAGCTCAGCCTTGAAGGGAACATATGTAGAGTTTATGCCATATGTATTCAGCTCAAAAGTTTATATGAAGATGCGAGAATAGTTTCCTGTCCTTGTCATGACAAATAATTCATTCCGTGCCCTGAGGGAAAGCTAAATAAATGGCAAAGGAAGTTAAATTCTGTATTAAATATCCCAAGACCATGAACTAGGTTTGTTCTGTGATAAAGATCCAGATGGGATTGAGGATTAAACAAATATTTATTTATTTGTTTATTATTTATTTATCTTTGGTACCAGGGATTGAAGTGGGGGGCTTAACAACTGAGACACATCCCCAGCTTTTTTTATTTTTTATTTTGAGACAGAGTCTCACTAAGTTGTTTACGGCCTTGTTATGCTACTAAGGGTTGCTGAACTTATGATCCTCCTGCGTTAGCCTACTGAGCCACCACCATGATTACAGGCATGTGCTACCACACCTGTTTTTCTTAATTTAGTTTTGATAGACAACACTGTTCAAAAGTTGTCGGTAGTTAAGAATCGGTGCTTTCCCTTAAACTTTTTTGTCATGACAAGTCAAGTCTTAGAACAAATACTGCCACATATACAAACATATATTAATCAAATAGGAATGAAGCAGTTACTACAACGTATACAATGGACTCTATGAAATTCAGCTCTCTGTCCTTTCAGATGAGGCAATGCCGAGACTGCTGTGTTACTTATTAATGGGGCTGAGGTCTAAAGCTACCCCCCTTTTTGGGCCCTAAAAGGGGGTTCTTTCTACCAGCAGAAAGAGTTAAAGTAGCTTACCTGGCGAAGATAGGCTTAGCAGGCAAAAGTTGCCAAGTGTCTCTATCCCCGCCTGATTGACTGACACCACGCCACACCCGGGGAGTTTTGGTAGAAAGCAATGCCAAAAACTCAAATTTATTGAACAGTGAACTGCACTTATATAGGCCTAAAAATAACCAATCCTTGATCAGCAGGGAGGTTCCGGCTCTCACGATACATCATAGCCACACCCCCTTGCTTAGCCCTGGTCCTCCAAAGGGCGTGGTAAGCAACCAGAGCCCATCCCCTTGGCAGACAGCATCCGGAAAGTCCCAACAATTCCCCTTTTTCGTTTTTTTCAAAATGGGGCTTCTCCATTTTATATTTCAAAAATGGGATGTCCCATCTTGTATTTCGAAAATTAGGGTGTCCATCTCACTTGAGAGTGTGGCTATTTAGGTTGTTTTTCCTCTCTGGGAAAAATCTTACCCGTCATTGGCTACCACCCTAGCACTTCAGGTGGACACACCCAGGGCCAGCAAGTGGCCAGGGGAAGGACACGGGACAGGACAGTCACCTTTGGGAAGGCTAAACTGGATGGCAAACCTCCGCATCTTGTTAAGGACCATGGCCAAGCCTGTAGGGCTTTAGCTCAGCATGACAGCAGACCACCCAGCTGTATCAATTTGGCTAGTTATATAGGGCCCAAAAGTGAACACAAAGACAATTTTACAATCAGGGATTTCACCAAAGGGAGAAAGTCCACCCATTCAGTTTAGTCTAAAGGAAGGCATCTGGCATAAAGTCCAGACAATTGTCACAGGAATAGCATTCTTCTCTCTAGCATAAAGTCCGGACAATTGTCATAGATATAGTGTTCTTCTCTCAGAGTCCAAAGGAAGCCGTCTAGCACAAAGTCCAGACAATTGTCACAGGAATGGCACAGTTCCTCTTCTCTCATCGCAGAGGGTTGAGATACTGACAAAGGAGGAGTCCAAGATAGTGTTTTTGATGAATTTTGGAATGGATGTGATGAGAAGTTTAATCACAACAGGACAGGAGATTTGTCACGGTGTTTTCATTTCTGTGGAAAAAGAAAGGATCACTCCTCAAGAGCTTGTGCTCCTGGGTAGTCATTTTGGTCGGATTGGCAGTATTTGAGATCTCTGGCAGGCACCCATATAGGGTTTTGTTCTCCCATTGGGAAGACACATCCAAAACCTCTGCCAGCACTTATTAATGGATCGGGACCTCTCCAGAATCCAGTTAATGGGTCTTTCCATCGGACCTCAACTTTTACATAAGGCATTTGGTTAGACCAGTGTCTTTGAAATGCAGACAGAGGCTGCTGTTTGGAAAAATTTAAAATATTTAAGGTGAGCATAGCTGTCTTTAACTAGTCATGGGGGTTGCTTCCCCCATTGTTTTATTAATTGGCCCTTTAGGGTTTTATTATGTGTCTCTATGATGGCTTGTCCTTTTGGGTTATATGGGATCCCTGTGGTATACTTAATATGCCAAGTTTGGAAGAACTTTTGTAATGATTTGCTCATAAAACAGGGTCCATTATCGGTTTTAACCTGTTTTGGCAATCCAAGAATAGCAAAGCATTGTAAAAAGTGACTTTCAGCATGTTTAGCCCTTTCTCCAGAGTGTGCCTTGGCCCAACTCAGTCTGCCAGACAGCATTGGGCCATAGGCCTCTGGGATTTACCCCAGGGGACTGGAGAGGTGGGACCTGTAAAAAGGGCAAACAGGACTTACATGTCCTTACAATCTTTTTAAAATCTTTTATAGGAACTAAAGGAAATTTATGATGTAGTCCTCTCCAATTTAAATGAGTAAGGTCGTGAAGACCTTGGGCTAACTGAAGGTCTTGTTGATATGGGACTGTAACTGTTAATACGCCTGTGGTGGCCAAACAGTCAGCAGCCTGATTTCCCTCAGAGAGGGGCCCAGATAAGCCTTGATGTCCCCTAAGATGTTGGAGAAAAATAGGCTCATTATGCCCCTTTAACAGGGATTGAACCTGAATTATCAGAGGGGTTATAGGATTATTATCTATCTTTATATATGATGCATTTAGAGTAGGTAATAGGTTAATTACATATAAACTATCTGAGAGAAGATTCATAGGCTCTTGGACATGGGTCAAGGCTAATGCAACAGCATATAATTCTTTAAATTGAGCAGAACCAGTAACGGCTTCAAAGTATTGTGTCCTTTGGCCTGAGGATGGGTGAAAAACTACAACTGCTGACCCTTCTTTTCCTCCATCTGTGAAGACATTTACTGCCTTGGGGAGTGGCTTGATGGAAAAAAGGATGGGGGGAGGCCACTCCAGTTTGGGAAAAGAAGAGGTCCATTTGGTTGACCCATAATGACAGTCAACTTGTCCTAAAAATCCTTCTAAAGCATAGGAGACTCTAGGGTTGTTTCTCCATATCCACTCAAAGTCTGACAAACGGTAAGGAATTGTTAAAATATCTGGGTCTTTTCCATAATGTCTCAATGATGTATCTCTCCCTTTTATTATAAGATCTGATAATTGATCTAATTGGGAATAAACTCGAGGTACTCCTCCCACAGAGAAATGTATCCACTGTAAGGTGTTACCCATCTGGGTGAGAACAGCTGTAAGGAGCTTAGCACCTGAGAAAATCCACAGATATAGAGGTTGCTTTGGTTGGTATCGAGCCAATTGGGCTGAATTGAGGGCATCTTGGACTTTTTGTAATATTGACAGATGACCTTCTTCTAGTATAATCACATCAGAGGGGGATTTTCTCCATAGCAACTCAATGAGAGGTAATAAATCCTCAGTAGAGATATGAAGCCATGGTCTTAACCAGTTTAGCTCTCCTAATAGCTTCTGTAACTCTGCCAAGGAATAAGATTTTTGAATGACTACTTGAGGTTTGAGAGGAGAAACTTGAGTCTAGGCTAAGTTTTGTCCACAATATTTTGAAGGGAGGAATAGTTTGGACCTTGTCATTGGATATGTGTAATCCTCCTTTTTCTAAGAGCTCTCGAAGGGTCAGGTAAGCTGAGCCCAGTTGCTGGACATCAGCAGCTCCCAGGATGATGTCATCCATATAAACATATAGGGTGAGCTGCAATTTTTTCATTAATGGTGACAGGAGACATGAAACATAATATTGACAAAAAGCTGGCCTGTTATCCATACCTTGAGGGAGAACTATCCATTCATATCGCTCATCTGGCCTCTGAAAGTTATTAGAATGGATAGAAAAGGCAAACTTTTCATAATCATCTGCATGAAGAGGAATAAAAAAATAACAATCTTTAATATCAATAACAATTAAGGTTAAATCTCTTGAAATAGCAGGGATCCAGGGGAGGCCACGCAGAGGTGTGCCAACAATGAAGATCCTCTCATTAATTTTACGGAGGTCTTGTAACATCCTCCATTTCCCTGTGGCCTTTTGTATAACGAAAACAGGACTGTTCCATGGGCTAAGAGAGGGTCTAATGTGTCCTAGGGCTAACTGTTCTTGGACAATTGCCCTCAAATGGTAAATGGTTTAGTTTTTCAGTAGGAAGGGGCCACTGCTCGACCCAGATTGGGGGGCCATCTCGCCATTGAGTGGCAGGAACTTGGGGAGCAGTGGCCCTTAGGATTGGGGGTGAGACCCTATTTGATGATTGGAAGTTTCTCTCCCCGTATCTTTAATTAATATATCATTTTGAAGCTCTCTATGGGTTGTAGTAATGTAAGCTTCAGCTTCTCCTAAGATTTCCTGGCCTAATAAATTAGAGGTTAATCCAGGGGCCACAAGGAGGTGAACCTCCCCTTGATTTCCGTCTATGTCTCTCCATCTAAGCCAATCTCTGGTTTCTTCTGAATGAGTGTTTCCACCTACCCCGAGTAATTGGGGCCCTGGAATTAGTTCCCATTGAGGTGGAATCTCTTCCTTCCTTAGTATAGTATGATCTGCCCCAGTATCAATTAGGCAACGAAATTTCTTTCCTGATATATAAATATCCATCTTTGGTCTAATCCCTGGAACAATAGGAACTGTCCAATGGACCTTAGGGGGACTGTGGGCAGGGGAACCTCCTTGGTGTAACAGGGCTGGAGGATGCCCCTTTAGGAGTTTAAAGGTTTCCCCTGAATATCAAATTTAGATCTGCAATCTTTTCTCCAATGATATCCTCTTTTACATCTAGGACAAAGTGTTCTAGGGGCAGCTGGACTCTGAGTCTGGCCAGGGGAGCATTCTGGGGGCCGACCAGGGCCATTGGGACAGTTTTTTTTTTTTTTTTAAATGGCCCTGTCGTCCACACTTAAAACAGGTCCCTTTTCCATTTAAAACTGTTGCTAATACCTCAGTATGGGCATTAAGGGCGGTTCTTAAGACTTGAGATTGATGAGTTTGAAAAGCCACATCTTTGGTGGCAATAATCCATCTCCCCATAGATTTATCCTTTAACCCGGCACAGGCCAGCTTGTGATCTGTGGTCATCCCTTCCCAAACCAGCATTTTTGCAAATTGGTCTCTCATTGTACCAGATGTAAATTTCCTTTGAAGGCTTTTTTTTCCACTCTCTCAATAAATGTGGCCAGATCCTCATTAGCTTTTTGAGTGATTCCAGCTATAGGAGGCTCTGTAGGGCCTTCCTCTAGCTTTTTCCATGCTGCCAGCCCTAAAGCTCGCACCCGCTCTCGGTAAGGGGCTGGTATTGCTGCCTATTGAATGCCCGTGGTATATTGGTCATTACCTCCTGCCAGCATCCCAAAGGTTATTGGTATGGGAGGATTCATAGATCGGTTTCTCTCTGCCTGCATATGACATTCATCAGTAAAATATGCACACCACTTTATAAATAAAGGTCCTGGGAGCACGGCTTTAGCTAAATCTTTCCAATCTTTTGTCATGCAGGCTTGATGTGCCAAACTTGATAAAA
The DNA here is from genome assembly GCA_025594165.1 of Tamias sibiricus. Classification (NCBI taxonomy): domain Eukaryota; kingdom Metazoa; phylum Chordata; class Mammalia; order Rodentia; family Sciuridae; genus Tamias; species Tamias sibiricus. The sequence goes on along the minus strand of CM046667.1, from coordinate 52,746,703 downwards.
TACATTCTGCCCATGGAGAGTTAGGTACGTCTTCTGACACGGCTTTTTAAAATTCTTTTATCTCTTGAGTCTCCCAGGGGTACCAAATATTCGGCCTATTTCCTCCCGGATTTAAATTAACTGGAAACGCCATTACAGGTGAAAGCCCACCAGGGGGCGCTAGCAGCTGTTGTGGAATTGGCGCCTCCTGGAAAAGGGGTGGTGCAGAAGGCCCGGAAGCTGCGGGCTCATAAAATGGCAGATCCCGCTCACAGGGTGGTGAGCCATGTGCCCGATGGCCTTTGTCCTCAGGGAATTTTTTTTAAGTTCTCCAAGGGAGGGGCTGTAGTTTCCTGATTGCTAGTTTTTCCTAATTCCACGGAGTGGGATTTCTCTACTTCTAGGGAGTGGTTAGGCTTCTCCAAATCCACGCACTGGGAGGGGCTGTTTAATTCCCCGGACCAGGAGAGATTAGATTCAGATATTTTATTTTCTCGTAGGGCCTGCTCCATTACCTCAATTCTTATAATTTGAGGTGCCTGATCTGTGGCCTCTGTAGATTCTTTTATTGTTTGCATGAGAGAGCATGCTTTTAGGGTGGATAAAGCTGGATAAACTCCTGGAGGTGGAATTTCCCCATATTCATTTTCTCTCTTAAAATCTGTTCCGCACGGTGCCATGTGTTCCATGAATTATAATCAGCCTTCGGGAGCCAGGGAGCCGCCCATATTAATGAGCTCCAAATTTTTTCAGCTTGAGCATCAGAAATCTGGAGACCTTGCTTTATTAAAATATACCGCCATGCCTCGAGGGCTGGGTCCTGAGATTTCTTAAATATTAAAGCTTGCCCCATATTAGAGGATACTTTTGCCAGAGAGACTCTGCGTCTCTAACCGTGCTAAGCCTATCAATAATTTTCTTTTGTTTTCGTGCCCTGCACTTGGTCTAATGCTACCCCCCTTTTATTGGGCCCTAAAAGGAGGTTCTTTCTGCCAGCAGAAAGAGTTAAAGTAGCTTACCTGGCGAAGATAGGCTTAGCGGGCAAAAGTCGCCGAGTGTCTCTATCCCTGCCTGATTGACGGACACCACACCACACCCGGGGAGTTTTGGTAGAAAGCAATGCCAAAAACTCAAATTTATTGAACAGTGAACTGCACTTATATAGGCCTAAAAATAACCAATCCTTGATCAGCAGGGTGGTTCCGGCTCTCACGATACGTCATAGCCACACCCCCTTGCTTAGCCCAGGTCCTCCAAAGGGCATGGTCCGGAAAGTCCCAACAAGGCAATTATATCTATATAGAATAATTTTATCCTTAATAAAAATAACTAATGTTGTCTAGTTGTGTAATGAATAAAAGATAATTTCAAGCACATAAAGATATTTGCATGCATAAATAAATCTCTCATTTTAAATATAATAATATTGGAATACATATTTGTAACAAAAATTGGCTTTCCAATGAAACTGTGCTAATTAATATTTGGAATCTATAGGGTGTATATTTTTCTCAGTACTCTTCTGTTCTTCCTAGAATGAAACATAACATTATTTTCTCAACATACAGAAAATTTAAATGTTTAATAATTGTGTTTTTGAGTTAGTGTAGCTGCTTGACGTACAGCCACAATACCACGGGAGGAGATTCGGTGGCAGGAATCTATTATTCTTAGTCTTTTTCTTTCTCTTTATCTCTTCTTCTCTTCTTAGCTAAACTCTCTTCCTTTCTTAGTCTCATTTCTTTCTTAGTCTCTGTCTCATTTCTTTCTTAGTCTCTGTAGCTAAACTCTTTTCCTTATACTCTGACTCTTATTTCTTCTTCGGACTATGTTCTGGCCGCTCTGACTGTTTTCTTCTTCTCCAACCCAAACTCTTCTTCCAACCAACTGAGCGACTGAACGACTGACTGAATGAATGCCTCTGACCGCTTTCACCCGGTTATATACCTTTAGCTTTGCGGGTGCGTCACGTGCATTTACAGGTGCGTCACGTGCATACTTAATGTATGATTATTATCAGGTGGAACTTATGGCTTCCAGCTAACCGCAATAGCCATCTCCCTGATTGGGGCTCCTTCATTTTCCCCCTTTAATTTAAAAGGTGCTTTAATTCTATTTTCTATATTTTATTTTCTCTATTTTCTATATTCTATTTTCTCTATTTTCTATATTTTCATGTCCCTACCTGGATTTTCACCTTTTTTTTTAAAAGAGTGGATATTTGAGCCCTTTTTGAGGAGATGCTGCGGCTTTAAGGTGGCAAGCCTACTGCTGACAAGCCAAGTTTTCATAGTGTAAACAAATCAGCTAACGCACTTAGTTGAACACAACTACATGAGTGGCTTTGACTTTACTGAATTTTCATTTTCTATTTTCTCTGCAGCTTTTCTCTCACCGTGCTTTTTTGCAGCTTCTCTGCATGGCTTTCTCTTTATGGCTTTTTGCCAAAGCTGCAGTTTAAGCTCATGGCTTTAATTTCTCTCTTTCTATTCTCTCTATCTTCTCTCTTTATGGCTTTTCGCCAAAGCTCATGGCTTTTCTCTGCATGGCTTTTTCCACCGTGCTTTTTCTTTATCTCGCCAAAGCTCATGGTTTTTCTCTGCATGGCTTTTTTCGCCGTGCTTTGTCTATTAGGCTTTTATGGCTTTTCGCCAAAGCTCATGGCTTTTCTCTCACTCTGCAGGCTTTTCTAGCTTTCTTTTGACTTTTCTCTTTCTTTATGGCTTTTCACCAAGCTGCAGTTTGATGGCTTTTGCAGCTTCTCTGCATGGCTTTATTTTCTCTTTCTGGCTTTTCAGCTCTCTGCAGCTTTACTTCGCCAAGCTGCAGTTTAAGCTTTATGGCTTTTTCTTTACTTTTGGTGGTCTTAACTGAGTCGGAGGCTATGTTTTCTTGTTTTTCTTATTTTTACCTGCCTACTGAATGCCCCGTACGGGCCACCATTTTGTAGCTGCCTGACGTACAGCCACAATACCACGGGAGGAGATTCGGTGGCAGGAATCTATTATTCTTAGTCTCTTTCTTTCTCTTTATCTCTTCTTCTCTTCTTAGCTAAACTCTTTTCCTTTCTTAGTCTCATTTCTTTCTTAGTCTCTGTCTCATTTCTTTCTTAGTCTCTGTAGCTAAACTCTTTTCCTTATACTCTAACTCTTATTTCTTCTTCAGACTATGTTCTCCCGCTCTGAATGTTTTCTTCTTCTCCAACCCAAACTCTTCTTCCAACCAACTGAGCGACTGAACGACTGACTGAATGAATGCCTCTGACCACTTTCACCCGGTTATATACCTTTAGCTTTGCGGGTGCGTCATGTGCATTTACAGGTGTGTCACGTACATACTTAATGTATGATTATTATCAGATGGAACTTATGGCTTCCAGCTAACCGCAATAGCCATCTCCCTGATTGGGGCTCTTTCAAGTTAGCAAATTACTGTTGTCTTATATTTTCTCATTTCAAATACTAAGTACTCATTATTTCATTATCATTGCTATTGTCATCATCATCAACTTCAAATTAATTAGGTCCGGTCTTCTGTAGACAAATGATTGTGTTTGTTGATACAGTGAAAGAGCATTGTGAAAGCCCTTTCCATCAAAAATAATTCCCTGACTCTGGCCAATTTAAAAGGTGAAATTTCCTTTAATAATGTTTGTATGAATTTATGAATAATTTCAGGCCTAGAAGGATAGTGACCTATTCTTGTTGAAGGAGATTTCTTTCCAGAAAAGTTCAACATGTCATAGATTCAGTGGATCATGGAACTATAATGGGAAAAATGTTACTGTGACAACCATTTAGCAAAACAAGAAATATGAGTGTATTTTTGCAATTTTTATATTCAGGACAAGTCAGACACTTTATGAAGCTGCAAGTATTATTTTATATAGAAGAAAGCAATATATTTTCAAAGTAATCCTGTCATCAATCTCCCACAAAGTTGGTCCTTTCTGTTCCTTTGTCGCACGAATCATCTTGCCATTTCACTTAGCAGTCTGAATGGAATCTTCTCCCTACAAGGACTTTTGGATTAACTTTCACATTTTCTTCCTGCATGCTACATCCTAGACATACTGAGATAAGGGTAATGCAACATTGTTACCCATGTTTCCTCTATGATATGTGTATTTTTCTGGTAAAATTGATAATGAGTGTTTTGCAAGGAAATCTGATAACTTCACATTAATGACATCCCCCCAGGTTTCATTCATCTCTTAATGTGTTATATCAGTCTCCAATGTGAATATTTTCATGCATATACAACTGTTTTGCATTATTTTCCTGAGTTGATCTTCTCCCTTTTTGCAAAGAAATTATCAGATATTATTTTTAATTGCCATCTATCTCTGACATTGATGCTGATATTCATGATATATGCAAGACTTAATTTCAACAATGATGACATTACCAATATCCTCTGGAAATCAAATATCTATTTTAGGACAAAGAAGACCATTCTTACCTAGAGGGCAACCATGAAGTAATCACATTCCAATAGGAAAAAAAGGTGTTATTAATTATCATTTTATGAAGAGATAGTAACAAAATACATCACATCAGATTTCAATGTTGAATTTTGGATGAAGATTATAGCTGTTGGTTCCATAGAAGCATTTAATAGTTCTAATCTTATAAAGCTAGAAGGTCCAAACACATTGTGACCTCTCACATGACTGTGCATAATGTCAGGAATCACTTTTAAAAAGGACATTACAAACAAACATTTTGTCATTTTGCATCTAAACTAAACACTGAAGTGGAAGCAGAAACACAAACACATAGGTCAAGGAATAGGAGAACCACTTCAGCCCTTAATTGCTTATTCAGATGGACATTATTACTGATGTTCTGTGACCACTGAGGTAGCAATGGCACATTTATGGAGCTTGGGTAGCATTTTAGTTGTGTCACTTTTGTGGCATTGTTTTAACCTCTTAGGACCTCAAATTCATCATCTATAAAATATGACCTAAAAGCCCTGCCTTTTTAGAAGAGTATTGTGAATAGTATATGAAATTATGCAATCATGTTTTGGAAGCACTTAAGTGTCATATAAATATAGTCAATTACCATCCATTCCTCCACCCATTCAGTATTTATTGAGCATCTCCCATATGTCTTTTGACTTTCTATTTTGTTTCTGAGGTCACCAATGATCCCTCCTTCCTCCCCAATTCCACCTCCACACACCACTCTTTGTTCCTCTGTCCTGATTATCTGTGACTCATCATTCAAAATTCTAGCAAGGTAGTATGCTTGCTTTTTTAATCCAGTGCTCATCCCTCTCTGCTGACAGCTAATTATTTCCTCATTAATGCTGATGCTACTGAATACATACCTAGAAGTTTAGATTTTATTATAATTATTTTAGACCCTCTTTGTATGTTTAAGTTGTTTGCTCTCAAAGAATGCAACGTCTTGTTTTTGTATTTCTAATGCTGAGCAGATGGTGCTGGGAGATTGAGGATGCTTAATGGAAGAATAGTGAGGGAAGAGGCTAGTAGTTATTGGCCAGATTATTTCAGCTTCAATGCACATACTGAAAGGATGGCAATGGAGTTTTGAACCTGTGCTTTGTATACCGATGGATTTATGCCTGTCCAGGCTGCCTAAAGAACTAGTCATGTGAGCCACCAGAGTCCTCTACAAGGACCTAACAAAATTCTTGGACATAATTCTTTTTAAAAGAATCCTTACTCAGGTATGGTGAGTCTTAATCTGTTGTTAGAGGAATAATTCTAATTGCAGCATAGGGTAATATTCAGAGACATTTGAAAAGAAGCTTACAGGTGAAAATATGAGTAAATTCTTGATGCACTAATTTCACTCAAACCTCTTTATAAAATAAATGCAGAATGTGATGGGGCCTTGTTAGTCTCCAACTTGAAACTAACACAGTATGTAACACAGAAGGGAAGCAAAATTCTTCCCACACTCTCCACAGAATAGAATTTAGCATCTCAGAGGCCTTAGAACAACAACAATGATAACTGGAAGAAACGGCGTGGGCTCCAATTACAGCCAAGGTGCCCCAAAATGCCCAGAAGAAGCTGCAAGAATTGTGAGGTAGCAGTGCCAACCACTTCAGGGACCTCACCTAAGGACAGGTGAGCACAGAAAGTACATTAAGAGGCCTAGGACCCTGTTCTTAGGCAGCCACCCATTGGCTCTCAAACCTCACCTTGTCTTCCATTTCCACCAGCCAATGCCACTTCTCATTCAAATAACACATTCATCCCACAATTCAGCGACTTCTTTTATCCTTCAAGGCAGTTCTATAAGTTCTTTTTAGCTTGATTCCTCCCTCTTCCAGAAAGACACTGCTAGCACATTTGTGGCCCCCAGACTCCTGGACAAATATGTCCTCTTTCTTTTATACCCAGATCAAGTGGCTCCTTAGTGAAGATCCAGGAGACATTAGGATCACTGGTGGTATGTGCTCCATTCTCTGGGCCATGGCCTATGATTGTCAGCTAAGGAGCCAATGCCCTGATTGCAAAGGGATCACCACAATTTATTTGCCCTTTGAATAAATTCATCATTTTCAACCTTAAGATACTCATCTGTGAAAGGAAGCTATGAATTTTACCTACTGCATGATGTACAGGTTGTATTCAATCAGTTAATACAAAAAGTAGTTAACATGATAAGAAACACATTTCAAGTGTTTAAAAAGTTAGCTATGCTTATTATTCAGTTACTTCCTTTTGTGACCTCACAATTGTTGTTCCTGATACACTATGAACTCTTGGGGAGGAGGAATATGGGTCTGTATTTCTTTTATCATTATATTGACATTACTTAGTATAATGCCTGAGACTTGCTAGTAATATACATACTGTCAATGACAGTTGAGATATGTGCATTATTGCATAATTACCTGAATGAATAATATGATAGTAACTGAGTAACAGATACTGCCTACAGTGATGATAAACAGGCAGAAGAAATTGTGCCACAGTTGAAAGAGAGCAACTCTGAAAAGTAAATTTTAAGGTTGTATTTTTGGTTCTTTTGGGAGGTCATTAGCTCGGTATGATTTCTTGTGTCAGTGGAATCTGAGCAGCCAAGATTGTGGTGTCTTGCCATTTTCTTATTCATTTTCCTTTAGCTACTCACCTTTTAACCTTTCCATAAATAATACAATTTTAAAAAAACTAAATAGTGATTCATCGTCTCAATATGAAATATGTGAAAGAGAACTGAGAAGTATATGTGTGTGTTAAAAAACAGATTTTTAAAAAATATGTAAGCAGTGTGCCATTTTTAAAAGATACAGGATTCTTTTATTTAGAAAGATAAATAAATATTGGTGTGAAGAGTCGCTTGGAGCCCTCCCTGAGCCTCATGTCTCATTGTTTTATTCTGTTCCTCCTGTGCTTTGCTGTTCTTCCTTTACATGAAGAGGAAGTATTGATATTTCGGTTTAACAGGGATAGGTTTTATAAGTACTTTGGGGAACACTTCTCAGATAGTTTAAGAGCTTCTCGCCTGTGAAAAGGGAAAAGGAAATACCATTTTTATCTCTTATTTATAGAAATTTTTTACATTTTTCTCTTTCAATTATGTCTTCTGTATCAATTATAAATTACACACCACAAGAATTTATATAGAGTTCTGGCAAAATTTGATAAATTCTTATCTTTGTTAAAACTAAATTGATGGGTCAATTTGTGGATATTTCAGCAAATCAGAATAATTGTTCTATGTTATAATTGAAAGATGAATATATTTATTATCTCCTTTTATGGTAAAAATGTCCATTTTGAACAAGTATCAGAAAAAGAAAAGAAATAGTATTTAGTATAAGCTTTTTGTACTACTTATAACATTGAAATATCATAGGTACACTTAATAAATTCTATGAAGCAATTAAATTTTTTATTGGATTATTATATCTTTAGAACTTGACATATTTGGTTATGTAGAAAAATGTTGCAACTGACAATGTCTTTTAGTTTACATGAAACTTAAGCTTTGGTAGAAGTATATTTACTTTGTCAATAGCTCAAACAAGCACCAAAATATATTTTCTCTATATAACTATGGTATTAAGAAGTAGAAAATATTATCTTTGCATAGTTTTCTTTTCTTCTTTTTTCTTGATTCCTTCTACTTAGGCATCAACACTTTTTTTTCTCACACTCCTACCTAGAGATATTCCATTTATGAAACACTAGTTTGTTAATAAGCATGACACTTTTAATATGCAGTATTTCTTTTTACTGCAAGATCTCATCTTCTTTGAGCCCATCATTCTTCCAAATGAAAACATTACTGGCTCTTTCTTGCATCCATGCTTTAAGGAAGTGGTTAGCATATAAGCCACGAGTTTCAAATCATAGGAGTATCTCTGTAGTTTACTTTGCAAAAGAAAATTAATTTGCAGTGAGAAGACCATATTCCTAATTACCTGATAAAGTTAATTGGCTAATTTTCATTTCTATTTTTTAGGGGCAAGAAATCACTGTCAGCTGCTAAATCCACAGTTTTGGGTGAATCACTCTCACATTTTAAGAAGTAGTTCTATTACCAATTTTTACTGGCCAACATTCTCCAAATTATGGTAGAGGTTTATTTAAATTTTTAATTCTTATTTTTTAACAGCTTTATCAAAATATTATTAATATACTATTAACCGTGTATATTTGAACAATACAGTTTGGTATTTTGGAACAAATCCATGAAAACATAAGTGAAATCAAGATAAAGAAAATACCTATCATGTAAAAATTTTCTTTATGTTTCTTTGTAATGCTTACCTCATTCCCTCCCTACTCAAACCTTTCTGTCACTATATACTACTTTCCAGTTCTTAGCATAGTAAATAAATCTAATCATAGAGTATATACACTTTTTGCCTATTTTTCTTTATTCAACATTAGTATTTGATATTCATCCATATTATGACATGCAGTAATAACATATTTTATTGTGGAAAAGCATTCCATTGTATTGATGTAAGATAATTTGTTTATTCCTCCACCTATTGATGGATTCTGAAGTTTTTTAAATTTGGGGGCTATTGTGAACAAAATTACTATAAATGCTCATGTACAGATCTTTATATGGTTATATACTTTCACCCCTTTTTAATAAATACCTAGGTGTGGATCAGATACTACAAGTATCTGGCTCTCTTTCATATATCAAAGTGTTTTCCAAAATGGTTGTGTCATTTTAAACTTCCACCAGTAGTACATTACAGTTCCTGCATATGTTCACTAACACTAGTATTATCATTTTTTTAAAAAATATGTTTTTAGTTTTCAATGGATCTTTTATTTTATTTATTTATATGTGGTGTTGAGGATCGAACCCTCACACATGCCAGGCAAGTGCTCTACCACTGAGCCACAACTCCAGCCCCGGTATTATCAGTTTTAAAATAAATATTTTAGCTATTCTGATAGAAGTATCATGTATTGAGACTTTGTTTTGCATTTCTGGAATTGCTAATGGAGATGTACATCTAATCCTGTGTTTGCCCTATGTATATCTTCCTAAAGAAGATATAAATATGTGACTGTTATTTATTGGATTGTTTAATGACTTCAATTATTCTGGAGAATCATTTATATATTCTAGGTATAACACCTCTGTCAGATGTATGATTTACAAATAATCTCTCACAGTATGTAACTTGTTTTTTTCATATGTTAGTGGAGTATTTCTTAGAGCACCAACTTTTAGATAAGATCCATATTATCAATAAGTCCATCCATAGATGATGTCTTTGGTGCCAATCTTTGGCTAACTCAAGGTCACAATGATTTTTTCATAGAAGTTTTATGGCTTTAAGTTTTACATGATGTATTTTGACTGAATATTTGTGTGTGTGCCTCTGTATGTGTATACATTTATATTCAGCAGAAAGTATAGATGGAATTCCATTTGGGGGCATATATGTACTTAGCGATTTGTACCAACATTATGTTGAATAGATTTTCTTTTCTCTACTATATTGCCTGCAAAATTTTTCCATGAATCTGTTTTTGAAAATGTGTGATCATATTTCTGGATGGACCATTATCCTCTATTGATAGATCTATAATCTATCTATCTATTTTATGTCAATTATGGAAGATATCATAATAACAACCCCCAGAGAGAAAGGAGGACAGTGTGGAGAATGGGGAAAAGCAAAAAATGGGCTCTGAGCTTTGGACTTAACTCTTTCCCAACAACAATGGGTTTTCGAAATTTTGCAACTCTTTCCCATGATTTGGGCTTTGAAATTGCGCAACTGTTCCCCCTGACAGCCTATCTGATGCATTCTGCAAATGATTAAAATCTCACTTGTTATAATTCAAGTCTCATTTAAATCCTGTAAAAATCAGACCTCTGTTGTAATCAGTCGCCATTTTCTCCCCTGAAAATGTGCCATTCCACTGCTTAATAAAGAAAACTTGTTGATCCATTGAGGTCTGTTCCCTGTTTTGGTTATTTTTGCTTTCAAATTACACTCTATATTGATTACTAGAGCTTTATGTAAGTCTTGAAATAGGTAGGGTCATCAGAGAACATACTTTGTATTACCTGAATACATATGAAGCTGTCAAGATTTCTTTTGAGACCCAAAATATATATTGTCTATCTGAGCAAATGTCCACTGTGCCATTGAAAAGAATATATATATTTGAGAGCAAAAGATATAAATATATATATATATATATATATATATATATATATATATATATATATATATGGCTGTTGCTGAGTGAGGAGGTCTAGAAATATCAATGAAGTCAGATTTGTTAAGAGTGCTGTTCCCCCCCCCCCCCCCCCGCCCCCGTATCTTTACTGATATTTCGGTCAAACAACTCTATCAATTATTGAAAAAATGGTACTGAAATCTCTATCATTTTTGCTTCATGTATTCTGAAGCTCTTTATTAGATGCGTGAACATTTACGATTGTTATGTCACCTTGATAAATTGACCCCTGTATCATTGTGAAAGTAGCTTCTTTCTCCCTGACAATATTTTTATATCTTTTGCTCTCAAATATATTCATCTAATGTTACTATCACCACTCAAACTTCCTTTTCACTAGTGTTGTAGTTGTATAACTTTTTCATCCTCTACCTTTAATCCATCTGTATCATGAGACTTAAAGTGTATTTCTGGTTAGCGTACACGTAGCTGCATCTGGCTTTCTTAGCTAATTTTTAAAGTACTTAGTCCACTTACTTCTTTGAAAAAAATACACATTCACAGATAGTAGCAAAAAATAGCACAAAGAAGTACAATTTATCTAGTTTTTTGAAATTGTTATGTATTGTAAAATTAGAGTATAATATTCAAACTAAGAAACTGGCATTGGAATAATTCTGTCATTTTATGGTATGTGTATACACTTGTAACGACCTCTAAAATTGAAGTTATTCATGACAAAGATTTTCTCTGTGCAAACCCTTTATGGACACATCCCCAGTCACTGGCAACCACTAATCTCTTTCCTACCTTTTGCTTTTTGACATTTTTGAGGATTTTATATAAATAAAATTATACTTTATGTGACACTTTGAAAAACACAATAAATGTTGGTGAGGATGTGGAGAAAAAGTAATTCTCATATGCTGTTGGTAAGAATGTAAACTAGTACAACCATTATGAGGGACAGCATGAATTTCCCTCAAAACTCTAAAAAATATAACTAACATATGATCCTCTGAGTATATACCCAAAGTAAATTGCAACAGTGGTCTACTTCATCTTTTGAATATAGCCCTCAGTGAACTATGAATTATTTTAAAATGGACATGTTTTTATTTTCCTCTTTTCCCTCACCCCTTCCCTAACTTGGGAACAAGGAACAGGATTACCATTTTCTGATCTCAGACCTAGCTATCTGTATTTGAGCACACACCCACCACAGGAACCAAGTAATTCAGACTTTAATAGGATGGCACCAGAAGATCTAAAGAATGGCTCTCTCCAAAATTAACAAGTGAATCAGAAGCCCCCCTATAGGGAATACCTTGAAGGGTCTTTGAATAACTTCTTTAAAAGCCCTCTGTTCCCCTGAATGGGCAGACACAGCCTGTGGGAGTGGAGTCCTCTGTGCTTCTCCTTTGCTAGCAAAGTAATAAACCTTCTTTTCCCTTTTTCTCAAAACCATGTCCTTATTATTGGATTGGCATCAGGGACAAGGACCCAGCTTTTGGTAACAAAATTAAGTGAATGCCATATAAAGATGTCTGAGCTCCCATTTTCATTGCAATATTATTTGCAATAGCCAACAGAGCCTACTACTCTGTAAGTAGCACTCATGGAAAGAGAATTGAATATACCAAGAAGCTTCATTTCCCCAACCCTTTTTCTTCTTTGTTTTTTCTTCTTTTTTTCTGACCAGTGATGATCATTTTAATGTGCACCTAAACAAGATTTTCTGTGTACCTACCATTATCTGGAATGGAGCCTGAGTCCAGAGCTAAGACACTCATTCAGCCCTTTTCAAATACCATCACTTTTCAGTCACAAGTAGGAAACCCATGTGCACATCCTCAGCAGCACTTATTATCTTTTATAATAATAAAAATAATAATTATTAGTGGACAGAGGTGAAATCTCATTGTGGTTTTGATTTGCATTTTCTTAAGTTTTAGTGATGCTGAACATTTTTTCATATACCTATTGATCATTCATAACTTTATTTTTAGAAATGTCAGTTCAGATCCCTTGCCCATTTTAAACAATTATTTGGGGAAAGTTTTTGCTATTGATTTGTTTGTGTTTCTTATTCTTAGGGTTTTCGTCAATTTCACTATTTCTCACTAGTTGTAAAAATCAACTGAGAATGTATAAATAAATTAAGTGTTGTTAGATTCCGGGCAAGGAGGCCACACCTCCCAGGTAGAAGGCCACACCTCCCAGGTACCTTGAGAAAAGACTACACCTCCCAGAGCTGGCCAGCCCTCAGGATCCCTCCCCGCCCCCTCTTGACCTCCCGCAGCCTATGGGGACATGACATGCTCCAGGGGTCCCTCTCACCACCAGTTTGCTAGTTAAGCCTGCTCCTGGCTGAAACCGTCCCTTGTCCTGCTTCTTCTTGTCCTTCCCTTCCCTGCCCCTTCACGCCTTTTCTTTCCTTACCTCCTTACCCTTCCACGTGGTCCCTAATAAACCCTTTTTATTGAAATGCTGTTCCTGGCTGGCTTATTTTTCTCACAAGTGTAAGACCTGAAAATATAAAACTACAAAAAGAAAGCACAGGGGAAACATTTCAGTACATTGAATGTTTTTTGGTAAAGGGGATTGAATGAAGACACACTTAACCATTGAACCACATCCACAGCCTTATTTATTTATTTATTTATCTATTTATTTATTTATTTTGAGACAGGATCTCATTAAATTGCTTAGGGCCCCACTAAGTTGCTGAAACTGGTTTTGAACTTGCAATCCTCCTGCCTCAGTTTCCCAAGTCACTGGGATTATGAGAATGTTCTACCATACCTGGTGGAATATTTTTTTAAAAAAAATAAGGTCCTAGTGTCACAGGAAACAAAAGCCAAAATAGACAAGTGGGGTTGCTTCAAATCAAAAAGCTTCTGCACAGCAAAGGATGTAACACCTACAGAATGGGAAAAAAAAAAGTATTTCCAAACAATATATCTGATGATGTTTTAATATTAAGGATACAGTGGCTTGGTTTGTGGCTGAGTGGTAGAGCACTTGCCTCGCACCTGTGAGGTACTGAATTTGATCCTCAGCACCACATAAAAATAAATAAAGATATCGTGTCCATCTACAACTAAAAAATTTTTTTAAAAATTAAGGATACATAAGGAACTCAAACACCAGGTATTTGAGAAACATTCAAAATTATTTATAATCAGGGAAATATAAATCAAAACCACACCGAAACATCACCTTCCTCTATTTATAGTTGCTGTTATCAAAAAGGACAAAGATAACGAGTGCTGTGAAGGATGTGGAGAAAATAGAACTACTTCACACTGTTGGTAGAAATGTTAATTACCACAACCAATATAAAAAACAGTATGTAGGGTCCTCAAAAATTTAAAAATAGAGCTCAATATTAACCCCTCATCAGATATATAGTTTAGAAATATTTTTTTCCATTCTGTGAATGGTCTCTTTACTCTGTTCATTACATCCTTTGTTGTGCAGAAGCTTTTCAGTTTGATGCAACACCACTTGTTTGTTTTTGCTTTTGTTTCCTGTGATGCTGGGGTCTTATTAAAAAAAAATTCCCACTTCTGGGTTTATATCCAAAGGAAATGAAATCACTAACCTGAAGAAATATCTACACTCTCATATTCATTATAGTATTATTCACAATAGTTAAGATTTTGGAAACAATTAAGTGTCCTTCAATAGATAAATGGATAATTGGTTATATATATATATATATACATATATATATATATGTATATCACATACTATATATGTGTATATACATATACACATATATATAACAAATAATATATATGTATGTACATATGCATATATATATGAAACAATATACAGGTTTAATAAAAGAAATTCTTGTCATTTGTGACAAAATGTGTAAAGTTGGAAACATTATGTTAAGTGAACTAAGACAGAAACAGGAAGACAAATATTGCATGGTCTCACTTATATATAAAATTTCAGAACAGCTGAACACATAGAGAATAGACAGGTGGTTATCCAGGGCTGGAGTGGTGGAGAAAACAGGGAGATATTGGTCAAAGGCTACAAACTCTAAGTTCTGAAACTCTAATGTGCACCTCGGTGACTATAGCTAAATAATAGTATATTTTGTACTTGAAATTTGCTTTAATAGTAAATCTTGTGTATTCTTATTACAAAAATGTGGTTACTATGCATGGTATTGAATATGTTATTTAGCTTGATTATGGTAATCAATTCATAATATATGCATGTATCCATTCCTCACATTACACTTTTTAAATATATATAATTTTAATTTGTCAATCACATATCAACAAAGATGGAAATAAAAAAAGAACTACTTCTCATATGGCCACAATGACTGTAAAAGAGGCTGAGCCAGTGCTAATACACCTGTTTCTTCAGTAGAGAAAAACAAGTGAGAAGTGGTTGTAAAGAGCTTTTGGGTAGTCAATTCGCAATATCTGCCACAGTGAATTTACTTGTTAAAGAAAGTTCAAAGTTCTTTGAATGAATTAAAGTAACTAATCACACATGATTTTTTTTGTCATAACCGATGATAGATTTAGCTGAAAATGCCACATCAATTAGCTGTTTAGAAACATAGAGAAATAAATTGAAAAGAACTAGTAGCTGTGGGAAAATTACACAATAGCAAAATCTTTTGAATGTACTTTGTGATGTTAGCCAGGAAAAGATATTCATATGATTTTGCTGCCCTTGTAAGATAGAAAAGTTAGACAATTGTCTATCTCAAGGTGTAATTTTTTTGCCAGGCTTATTACCACAGCAATTCATACCGTAAGAAATTGTATACTTTTGTTTCTTAGGTAACCAAGGGTTAGTCCTATAATGACATTTTTTTCAAAGAAAAGATAGTTCACTTGAAATTTGGAGATCATTTGAGATTCTTGTCAAGAAAATGAGAGTAAGATTTTGTTCAATTAATTCACACTTTTAGGATACGTGTACTCTTGAAAGAAAGACCTAGACTAACCATCGTTACTTTAAAGAAGAAATAAAACTGAATTCACATAACAGTTTTTTGAGAACCCATAGTTTATTTTATTAAAAAAAAACTTTTTATTTTTATTTTCCAGCTATTTTTAATGTTTTGGGCTTTTGTTTTTTGTTATATTATATGATGTCACCTGGTAGGGGTCTGCATTGCTAAGTTGTACTTCCCCTTGGATATGCCAAGTTTGTGGCTTTGATTTATTTTTTTATCAGTCATGACTTTTTAATAGCAAGTGGACCTATGTTCCCAAGTCAAACATATATGCTGTCCCTCCACATACTGATATATATGTAAAAATTTGGAGTGAATCATTACATAGCATTTGCTATAGTATTTTCACAAATTGGCCTTTATCACCTGTTTTGTGTTTTCTACATTCTCACCTTAAAAAAAAAGAAAGAAAGAAAGAAAGAAAAAAAAACCTCATATAATAAATAGATAAGAGGAGACAACTCTTTCTTACAGTATAATTCCAGGTAACAAATTGAAAAGGAATGATGAAAATTAAAAATTTCAATTAGGCAAACACCAGGGAATCATCATTATATGCAAGAATTAGTAGACAAAAGTACTACCAGAAATAAGATATTTGCCTAATCTCAAAACTTCCTACAAAATACATATTAATGGAAAATATATATAGATGGAAAAAATAGTTACTTCATAGTTGAGAAACCTGGAAGACAGCACCTTGCTTACTTGATCAAATTTAACATTACTAGCAATAAGACATACTAGTCCCCCTGAAAGGATACTTCTAGAAGGGTACAGCATCACCCCTGCCATCCTGATCTTTCCCTCTGCGTTCTGGGATCCTTCTCATCTCATTCTGCTGAGATGATCTCCAAGTTTCTACTTCCACCTTATAGGTGTATCTTGTCTAATGGCCATTGCTCCAGGAAATTTCTTGATTTGTCTATGTAGAGAAGCCTAAGTAAATGTAATGGAGAATATAAACAGAATAAAACACACTGTTGATCCTCCACAATTTCAGAGTTTGGCCAAAGATGCATATTTTGAGCACATAAACATCAGACAAACATAATTAGTTCTACGATGTGGGTGGAAATGTCATCACCAGCCCTACTGAGCTGGGCCTGAATGAAACAAGCACTGGCTGACATGTTTAGAATCTGGTAGGTCTCACTTTACCAGGGAGGACAGGCATCCTCAGTTAAGAACTGTGAAACAAAAGACAGCATGCTGAACAAAAAGAGGGAAATTAGAAAATTCTAGATACGCCTGCCCATATCTCTGATGGAGTCTCATTCTGATATGATACCAAATGCCCTCCCCCATTTATTTTCCTTCAAACATTGTCTCCTTCAAATTGCCTCTCTGTGATCTCTCTGCTTCTCAAAACACCTTTTTACCTTTAATATGACCACAAAAATTTCAGAAAATGTCAGGTATAGTGACTTCCATGGCTTCATAATTTTTATATCATTTAGGTTTGAAAATTAGACTTTTCTGATCTTTAACATTATTAATAACTGAAAAGTTTACATATTTGTGTGTGTGCATAATCTCTTTTCCTCTGGGTCCATAAAAATTAAATTGCTATCTGTGTTTGGGACTGATTCAAATATTTTCTTGATGGAAGGCCAAAGGATCAGCAGGAATGATCCTTGAAGTACGTTTCAACTCTGCATCTTTTTCTCTGAGTCATTTTGGCAAGCATCATCTTGCCTTTACACAATGGCAGTAACTACTCTCACACTTATCATTGATCAGTAGAAATTCTGTGTATCAACTATATTGTGCTTACAGTATTAGTAAATGAAGGGTGAAAGAAAGTCATCTACTTGTCTAGACAATGAGTTACAGAGGTTAGGGTACTGTTTCCCTGGGAGAATATGAATTGAAGATAAGCAAAGAGAATAAGTACAGCATTCAAAGAAAGTCATCTTTTTGCATTTGATAAGAGGAGAGAATGATCCAAAAATTACAAAAGAAGAATATTTTCCATTTAAAGTACATTTCCTTATTTTTTTAAGGATTATTAGGTCTGTGTCCTAGTTAAATTTTTGTCCTATTTTATACCAAAATTGGAAATAAGTTCTAATGGGTATTTATGTAGTGCTTTAACTTGTTCAAATGGCTCTCTTTCATGTTATCTCATTTATTTCTCACAACAGTCCTGTGAGATAGATTTGGGAAATGGTCTCACTTTATTGCCAAAAAAGCTGAATCTCAGCAAGGACCAATATAACACAGAGTGAACCAAGTTCTCAATCCCACACCTCTTGCTCCAACAACCATGTTCTTCATAAACCACACATTTCCTTAGAAACTTGCTGGGGAAACAATCTGTTAATAGTTGTTTTCTGATAAGTCTTTGATTTAGCCTCTCTTTTTAAATTCCTTAACTCTCATCCAACCCAAAAATGAATGATAGGAAATTTCTAATATAGACCAAGACAATACAGACTTTAAGGTGGTCCAATAGAATAAATTTAGATTCCACTGTAGTAATCTTGCAGGAAACAGACTGGTTGGGAAGCACCAAGCCACACTCGAAGAATGAGAGAACTCAAGTTTATTATGCCTGAAGGCCCAGATGAGTTTCTGCTCCAAAGGCTGAATCCTGACCCACAGTTTCTCACAACATCTATAAGCTATTTGGTGTCATAAAATTTCTAATCTATGTGACTGAAGGACTTGAACAGGCTTTCTAGTGGAAACTGTGTTTACAGGAGCAAAAAGAACAATATGAGTAACAGAATCTTTTCACAGACATCTGATGTGCCTAAGAGCCTTACACAGCTAGACATAGTGTTCATGCTTGTAATTCCAATGGTTCCAGAGGATGAGGCTGGAGGATCATGAGTTCAAAGCCAGCCTCAACAACTTGGCAAGGACCTAAGCAGCTCAGTGAGACCCTGTCTCTAAATAAAATATAATAGGGCTGACGATGTGCCTCAGTGGTTAAATGCCCCTGAATTCAATACCAAAACTAAAAAAAAAAAAAAAAAAAAAAAAAAGCCCCACACAGTGGTGTTTACCTTTCAAATGGGTGAAGTCAAACTCTTAGAGTGACCACAGACCACAGAATACTCAGTGCCCATGTTGACCATGAATGTCATGGGGTTGACCCAAACTGTCATTTCACTGGTGGGCTCCCAGGGGCTAAGAAACAAAGAATCTCATCTTCCCTATTTTGAGTCTATCCTGCTCAGATGGATAAGGCCACTGGAGATAGGCTCTATTTGATATCAGCCTTCCCGATTCTGTGGTTGGTTTCCATGAGTGAGATGAGACTTCCTGTAGTGTAGGCACTCATTTTTCTAATGGCCTACTTCCTTGCAGAAGGCACATTGGTCCTTGTGAAATGGAGCCCAGATTCCAGGAGTCTGGTTCTTGTGAGGTGATCCAGGGAGTCTGACTGGATCTGAATGTCCAAGTGCTGTCACCAGGAGGGACACCTTCTGTTTCATGTGCATGTTCTGCCTCCTTTTGTGCATTTTGATCTTGGTTCACAAAGACCTTGTTGGCCACCTTGAGTAACTGGAAAGTGTTCATGCCTGCAAATCCCTCCAAACGCTGAAGTGTTTTGTTTTGTTTTGTTTTGTTTTCCTTTTTCTTTTTCTAATATTTGGGCTAGATTGGGCCATGATGATAAGAACCATGCATTGGTTCTCAGGAGCTTCTGGGTCAAACAGAGTGAAGATTCCAAAGCCTTCACATAGCCTTTCATAGGACTCCAAGGGAGACTCCTCTCGCTTTTGGAGTACCAGGGTTGTTATAGACATGTTGGTGAGCTTCCTTGCACCTGACCAGATTCATTGGAGAAAAGCAGTTTAGTATCATTGTAGCTGGTTGCATTCCCCTTCGGAGTTGTGGACCCAGGCCATTTCTTCCCCTGGGGATAACCTTCATGCCCATATTTCAGCACCTACCTCTTGTTCAGGGGCCTATTCCTGGAGCCATTTTCAGACTTCTGTCAGAATGCAACTCTTCTCCTTGGTAAAAAAAAAAAAAAGAGGGTGAGGAGGGGTTGGCGGCAGTCTCCCCAGGTCAGTTGATGGGTTTGGAAGACTGACTCCAAGAGCTCTATTGATGTTTGGGGCTTTACTGAGTAAGGAGGGATATAGAGCTTCCAATTCAGGAGGCTGGTAGTGCCGAAAGGCTACTAGCAGAAAATGTAGTGCTCTTCTTAAATGGTGCCATGTGCATTGACCTGTGGGGGCCTGTGAGTCTCATGCAGGAGCAGCTAAAGGGTTTGTGGCTCATGGGTGAACCAGATTTGTTTCCTCATAGGTTCTAGACTAGAGTCTTCTGGCAGGGTAGGGGGTCTGCAGCTGGTGACACAGATGGTGGCAGGGTATAAGGCAACAAGGCTGGTTGACTGGGGGTTGGTGGCAGAGCAGTGGATATGTAGGATAGCAGGGGCAGCAGCTCCTTTTTGGGGTCCCCTTGATGGATGGGCTTGGTGGGCTTAGGAGTTGCCATGTTTCTGGCCAACAAGACCCTACACCAGCCTTTGGAGTTAACACAGAATTGCACCCATGGGGGCAGAGTCCAGGCAATCTGGAGCCAGGAATTTGTGTAAGGAAACTGATCTGGGTGGCCTGGGGCTCCAGTTACAACATGGTAAACTGCCTTGATTGTGGGGACATGGAGAGTGCCTTCTGGAGACCAATCAACCCTGAAAGTGGGCCATTCAAGTTCACAGAGTGTGTCCTTGGTCAGCTTTATTTTCTAATCCTGAGTAGCTCTTCTTAGATTTTTTAATCATACAGTCCATGACTGTAGGTTTAAACTGTGTTCTTTTCATGTCCCACCCTGTTCCATGTCCCACCTTGTACACAAGACAGACAAGGTGGGGGTTACACAAGGCTTCTGTCTGGCTGCATCCCCAAAGGGAGCTTAGGTGCTTCTTGGCTGAAGGCATACCTATATAAACCCTGGGCCTGGTCAGAGGTCCTATTACAGAATGTGAATTTCTATTATGTTGTATGAAATCACCATGGAACTGCAGGTTAGGACTCATTCAGAGTCTGTAGCACAAAGCCTCTGAGCCACCAATAGTTTCTCATTCACTCACACAAACACTTGGCAGTTTAAAATATTACTTCCCCCCTTTGGTAGTCCCTGATACTGTTGGTCCTATTACAAGTGGCCATGGGAGTTGATCAAACTCTTCTACTCTCTGTATGGACAGGCCTGGCTATGGTGTTGGGTCCTAGGAGCTTACCTTGATTCTGATGATTGCACAAAAGTTTGTCTGAGTCTCCAGGAAGTCTGGGTGACAGTCCTGCTCTGGAGGTGCAAGTCCCTAGGTGAAAGAGATCCCAGAATCATAGGGTGGCACCATCCTGTTCAATCCGTGGTGCACCATGTATTCTGGAGCAGACAGTCTGTTGCACCCATGGCTCAAAGGCTAGTGTGGTTATCATTTCTCAGTCAGGAAACTAAAATGTTGTTGGGAAACAACCAGTCAGGAAGCACCAAGCCACAATCAGAGAATGGAAGAACTCAAGTTTATTATGCCTTTGGACCAGAGGAGTCTGCTCCAAAGGCTTAGCCCTGACAGCATTTATAGGCTATTTATTATCATAAAATTTCTAATCTATGGAACAGGCTTTCTAGTGGGAAGTGTGTATACTGAAGCAAAAAACAATAAGAGAAAGTGGCTCTTTTCACATGCATCCAATGTTTCTGAAAGCCTCAGCACAGGGTTGTTTACATTTCAAAAGGGTGAAGTCAGACTCTTAGAGATAGTTACTTACAATCCAAAATGTAAGGACCCTCTTTTAAGGCTGAGTAGTGTTCCATTGTGTATATATACCAAAGTATCCCTATCCATTCATCTATTAATGGGCATCAGGATTGTTTCCACAATTTACCTATTAGGAATTGTGCTGCTATAAACATTGATGTGGCTGTGTCCCTGTAGTAAGCTGATTTTAAGTCCTTTGGGCATAGACCGAGGAGTGTGGTAGCTAGGTCAAATGGTGGTTCCATTCCAAGTTTTCCTAGGAATCTCCATACTGCTTTCCAGATTGGCTGCACCAATTTGCAGTCCCATCAGCAATGTATGAGTGTGCCCTTTTCCCCACATCCTCGCCAGCATTTATTGTGGTTAGTGTTTTTGATAGCTGCCATTCTGACTGGCTTGAGATGAAATCTTAGAGTAGTTTTGATTTAAATTTCTTTAATTGCTAGAGATGTTGAACATTTTTTTATATATTTGTTGATTTATTGTATATCCTCTTTTGAGAAGTGTCTGTTCAGTTCCTTAGCTCATTTATTGATTGAGTTGTCTGTTTTTTTGGTGTAAAGTTTTTTGAGAGCTTTATATATCCTTGAAATTAATGTTCTGTCTGATGTGCATGTGGTAAAGATTTTCTCCCATTCTGTAGGTTCTCTGTTCACCTCACTGATTGTTTCTTTTGCTGAGGAGAAGCTTTGTAGTTTGAATCCATCCCATTTATTAATTCTTGGCTTTAATTCTTGCACTATAGGGGTCTTGTTGAGGAAGTTGGGGCCTAATCCAACATAATGGAGATTTGAGCCTACTTTTTCTTCTCTTAGGCTCAAGGTCTCTGGTTTTATTCCTAAGTCCTTGATCCACTTTGAGTTGAGTTTTGTGCATGGAGAGAGATAGACATTCACAGGTAAATGGATGGAGTTGGAAAAAACAATGCTAAGTGAAGTTAGCCAATCCCAAAAAACCAAAGGTTGAATGATTCCTTTGCTATTATGATACTGAATTATAATGGCAAGGGAGGGGATGAGAGGAATGAAAGAATGTTAAATAGAACAAATGGGAGGGAGGGGATGGGAGGGTGCAAAGGGATAGGAATAATGGCAGGATGAGTTAGACATCAACATACTAAGTACATGTATAAAAACACAAATGGTGTGAAAATACTTTGTGTCAAACCAGTGACTTGAAAAACTGTGCTCTTTATATGTAATATGAAAGGAATTGCACTCTGCAAGCATGTATAACAAATTAGAATAAATAAATAATTAAAAATAAAATTCAAAAATTCAAAAAATAAATGTAGGGACCCATGGTTAATTAAGTCTCCTGAAGATAGGCTTTCAGAAGGGGAGGGGAACTGACCCTTTCCCCAGGCGGTTGTTTCTCAAAATAATGTTCTTATAATTTCATTTTACAACCAGGTCTGGTTTTGCCATCTTAGTAATGGCTTCTCAAGCTGAAATCTTCTTTTCCCTCATGAGAGTAGCCAACTCACTTGTCCTTCATTAATTCCCCTTGTCTTATGCTCAGTACCAATTCTGGATGCCATTGCCTTCCTGGGGAATCAGGGATCAGATGTATTATTCTTCCCTCATATTGCTGATTACTTTTAAAAAAACTTTTAATTTAGTTATTGAATATGTCTTGCAGTAAGTTCTTAGATACATTTCTTCCTAATATTCTCCAGGAAAGACAGGATACAATTCACAGTTCAATAGATTGTTTTCATAAACTTGCCACATCTTCAATGGGTGAATAAAATGTGCTATACTACTGAAAAATAGGACAGCATAATACAAAAGAGTGACAAAAAGTACCATACAAATGTCTTTCCAGAGGCTTTCACTCATCAGTCAATATCCACCTCCAGACTCAATTCAATTCATAGCATTAAATTGTGTAATTATCCTATATAGCATATTGTTGGTGAAACCATTCTTAAAGCTGTTTGGAAAGTTTTAGGTTTTAGTATCATTTTTCACACCTTTTCCTTTGAGGAAAGCATTGATGTCAAATTCTTTCTTTTAAATCAGGGCACCAATGTTAGGTAGAGAATCATTTCAACATATGCCTTGTTAGAAAACTGCTGAAACATAGTTAACTTAGCTGGGAACACCGTGTTAGTGAAATAAAAGGGTTTATTGGGGTGCCACATGGGCAAGGGTAGGGAAAGGAAGGGAAGGGAAGGGGGAGTAGGGAAGGGATGGAGGGGAATAGGGACAGGCAGGAACGGAGAGCAGGAACAAAAGGTGGCAGGAACAAGGGGAGAGCTCAGTCCGGGCTGGCTTAAATAGAGTAGGGGCCATAAGACCCCCTTGGAGTGAGTCCTTGTCCTATAGGCCAGCAGAGGTCAGGGGGTGGGGTAGTGGACAGGGGACTTTCTGGTCAGGTTTTTGGTCATGCTGAGGATCCTGGGAGCTGTAGTTTTTCACAAGGCACCTGGGGAGGTGTGGCCTTCTGCCTGGGAGGTGCAGCCTCTGCCTAGAATCCAACATTCCCCCCTTTTTGATTTCTTAGGAAGTGGGGCGTCGTGTTTCGATCTGGCTGCTTCAGAGCTGAAGTGGGGCGACGTGGGGTAGTTTTTTTGGGGGGAGATGTGGGCAGGCAGGTCCAGCTGGAGGGTGGAAAAATTCCCAGGAGGTAGGTGTGGAAAAGATGAATCTGTCCGGGTATGGGATGGGTGAAGTTTCTTTGAAGCCATATGTCGGTGAGGTGTCAAACCAGGCTTCTGAAGAAAGTCACTGAGGGAGTCAGCCGGAGAGCATGTAGAAATTGTGGGTCTTGCGAGTTTGCAGGTAACACTATTATGGAAGCAACAAAGGGAAAGAAGGTGAGATGGATTATTTTCCATAGGCCTGTGTTCCACCAGGTGGGACTTACGGTGAAGAGGCCAATGGAGAGTGTGAAGCACATTATAATGAGCGTCTGGTGGCAGCATAAGGGCAGGACTCAGCATGGGTCTCTGGTTAGAAAGTCATTTGTTGGTTTTTTAACAGTTGATAGTCCCTGGGAAAAACTGGTCAAAGGTTCAAAACGAGAAAAACAGAAAAGATTATTTTGAGTCAGTATCAGGAACACAAGAGAAACAAATTTTTTGGGGACCGGTGGGAATGGGAGAGCAAGTATACTGAAGTAGTTTTCTTTTTGTGGATCTTCAGTTGGTTGATCAGCTGGTTTCAGTCTGGAAATATGAATCTAAGAAGTCAAATTTTCTGAGGTTTCACGAAGTTTAGCAGCTGTGGGTGTGCACAGCACAACGTGGAAAGGTCCTGTCCACTTTGGGACAAAGGAGATTGTTCCTGTGTCCTGGGGAGGGGAGAAATATACCCAAGAACCGGGTGTCAATGGGAATGAAGCAGTGAGTCTACCTGGGTCAGGCAGAATGAAATCTTGGCACTTTCACAGCTGATGTCTGATGAAGGACAAGAGAGGAGAAGAGAGATCTTTGGGTAAGGGTCCCTGAGTTGGGGAAACTCCGGGTGGAAGGGCTGGTCGCCCAAACATAACCTCAAAAGGGGATAGTAAGGAGGGCTTTTTGGGAGGACTCTGAGCCTAAAGAGGGCGAGGGGAAGTAAGAGTTCTATTACTCTCTACCTTCCCTGAGGACTTGGGGTGATATGGGATGTGAAAATGTCAAGGAATGTTAAGGGAAGTAGATATATTTTGGGTAACTAGTGCAACGAGCACAACTGAATCGGGTTTGATCAGAGGAGGAAGAAAGCTTGGATATAAAAGAATCTTTGCCCATACTTTCGACCATTAGTAGAAATTGAAAACAAATTTTCTAAGGGACTTTAGAGGGGTGTCAGCCGGGATGGATTAAGAAGTTCCAACGACTAATACAATACTTTGAAAAGCGTCATTTTCAAAGTAAGTATTAGAGGGAGATCCAGGTCTGTGACTCGGTCGTCACCGGAGCCAGGTAGACGTGGGATATCATGAGCCGCTCAAGATATCGGAGGACTATGAGCCACCTTGCGCAAGGGTTTTCCGTGTCCTGTCCCGGACAGGAAAGAGAAAGACTCAAGTCCGGAGTAGGCCAAAGGGCCGGAAAGGAAACTCTGTATCCGTCTCCAGCTGAGAGGCAAATGTTGCTGGAATGACACAAATTTAATGATATTGCGGTCGAAAAGATGAGCAGAGGCTGAGTCAGGCGATTCCAGAAGGTTTATGCCCTTGGAATGGGATGGAAAAGTGAATGGAGATAGGAGAGGATTGATTGTATGGCAGGGAATGTGGGGGCCTGGGTAGATTGGACTGAAGCCAGAAGAAAAGGAGAAGACAGTGTTGCTTCAGCCTTCATGTTTCCCTGAACTATGGGAGAGTCTCCACTTTGTTGTGAAGGACAATGGGAGATCTCTATTAGTTTGGGCAGAAGAGAGGCTTGTAGGAGTTTAAGCCTGAAGCATCTCTATACAATCATGTTCTGGGGGCTCTGAGGAGACTGGGAGAAGGAAAACTGGGTGTAAAGAGAAGCAGGACTGGAATGAGGTTGAGGAGCCGAGCGCGAAAGGGCAGGAGAGTTTGAAGGCTCTTATACATTAGTCTTTAAATGGTGAGGAGAGGCAATAGTGACATGAGCACCAAATTTAGCTTTTTAGATTTTTGTAGAAGTAGGTAAGCAGTGGCCAGAGCCCAAAGACAGGGGGCTCATCAACGAATGGTGGGGTCAAGCTGTTTAGAAAGGTAGACGGGGAAACACGACACCCACGAGAGGAAAGAAAGTTTAAAAGAGTGTAAGAGTACTCACGAGCTATGAAAAAGGAGGGACTACAGAGAAGGTGATATTATAAGGAAATGGGTGGATCTGAGAAAACGTTTCTGCAGATGATCTGAGATAGCTCCCTGTAGGGAGGGGCAATTCCTGAGATGGGTTACCTTGGCAAAAGGTTGGGGCAGGTTGTTAAGGGTGGAAGAAGGGCTCTGAGGGAATCAGTATTGCAATCTCTCAGGGGACAGTTTCCCAACTTCCCAAAATTGGCTCACTCAAATTGGCTTTCAACCTGACTCGATTTATCTACATATGCTGACTGTCTATGAGATTCTGGCTTCACTTCCCTTCTAACCTTAGGAACTCTTAACCACTGTAAGGGAATGGGTCGATGACCGAGTCTGGCTTCTTCAGGCTGAACGGGGGCGAAGTGATGGGGGCAGTAGTTTGGAGTTCCTTTTGTAGAAGTTAGGTCAGATTGAAGCCTGGGGAAGGTTGTAAAGTCATCAGGGACGGAAGGTTCTATTAGAGAAACAAAAAACATGAGTACTGAATAAACGTTGCAGCATCTGAAACGTCAATGTATACTATGGAGATGATAATTTAAAGCTTTAGCATGTACAGAGTTATCGGGAATGTAAACACAACACTTCACTTAGGGCTGAAGTTACCTTTGCTTCTAAAATATTCAGAAATGGTTGTGCATCTGTTTTAACTGTTACTAGATGTCTAGGATGAAATCTGTCAAACTGACTTCTGTTTTGACCATTGGTAAGAGTCAGCTGTTTCTGATGGGAATCTTGGGGAAACTTGAGAGCAGCTTTTGTGCTTGGTGCCTTCTGTAAGGATGGGTCCAGGTCTTGCTTGACCTTGTGGCTTCCCTCAGAAGCATTAGGGATGTTTCTCCCTTTTTTATGGACCCTCCTTTTAGCAAGTGCACTGATTGGCTTTTTTGTCTCTTCCATAGGTCTCACAACCTCTCTGATCGGGAAGTTATGTGGCCCAGAGATGCAAAGCACTGTAGAGATGTTTCCTCTTCTCTCACAGGCAGACTCTGGGACAAGAACCAAATACTGGTCTTCTTGGCCCTTTTTGATTAATTTAAAAGTTTTGATCTTAGCCATCCAGTAAGCTAATCTTAAATTGAAAACATTGGGCTTTAATTCATAAACTTACAGTAGCCAGGATCTGTGGTACCTGTCTGTCTTGATGGTTTTCAAAGGTCAGGTGTTTAAGTTTTGAAGTTTGATTTCTGTTAAAGAAATGCTGAGAGCATTTAGCTGACAAAATATTACAATTAGAACAGATTAAAGAAATTTTGAGAGTATTTAACCTTTTTGGAAAAATGGCAAAATGTTTTTACAATATATAATTACATTGATGTTTCCATAAATCAAGTTTAGCTCTTAAAGAAAGAACATGATATTTTGAAATAATTGTTGTTCAACCATAGCTATACAATTTTTAATTTCTTTTTAAGAGTACTTGTTCAAAAGGAAGGAAATTAATAAACACAACATTATGGATAAATTACATAGCTTTGCTGATTGTTTCATCTACTTATTTAACCAACTTACACAGGCCCTTACATCACTTACTTAAACCCTCTTATTTACTTAACTATAAGACATTCTTATCTGAAAACATTTCTTTTTCTTTTTATTGAGTATGGTTTCCACACTTATAACTTTCTAAGTTATTTCTCACGTGTTAACTCCTTTCTCTGTTCATCCTTTGAAACAATCTTTATAATGATTTGTATTTAGACGAATTATTTTATCTTAATAAAAACATTTTGTTATTTATGGTATTTTTAGTTGGAATAAAAAACCTTTGGGCCTCTACATGCATATCAATCTTTTATAAACCTTTGTGTATAAAATTACACACATCTGGTACCCATTTAATGAGAACACAGTGTTTAAGTATGTAGAATCATACCTGTTAAAGTACATTTAACAGTTAGCATTTTAACCTTGTAAATTAATTAGACATTTCTTGGAAAAAACTTGCGAATTAAGTTTGAAGTTTGAAGGTACCCTTATTTATTGCGCACTTTGGAAGGGGAAGCGAGGAGCTAAAGAGGCAAAGATGATTTTAGCAGGGGATGAAAAGAGCGGATTGATTGAATTTCCCATTCTGAATGGGAACTGAGAGACTGTGTCTTACGTGAATGAGAAAGAGAGAGAGAGCAGAGGATAGAGGGAGTAAATGGTGAAGGATAAGGCCAGCTGTGCTCAGGCAGGAAGCCAGAGGGAGGGTCGTGCAAGGCAGTGCCTGCTTGGAACAGAATGGCATGGTCTGGTTTATTGGAGGATTTAGGGAGAACCGAGCAGGCGGCACTGGGAGGCTGGGGTTTTGGGGCTGCACGTGGAGCCTGCACAGACTCGCTTCGGCGGCTCGGGCAGCCTTGCTTGGGCAAAGCACGGGTTTAGCTCCTGAGCAAAGACCGTGTGAGGCGGATAGACTGTACTGTGGCAGCCGCGCGGCGGCGGCGGGCAGCCTCACTTAGAGGCGGGCCGGGGCGCCGGTCGCCGTGTGCGGGCCCGGCCCAGGGCTCGGCGGCGCAGGCAGTCGGGCAAGGGGGGGGCCATTGGTCGGGGCGCCCACGGCGGCTGGCCCCGGCGCCTTTGTGAGCGGCGCGGAGGATGCATGGGGGTGGGGTGGGGATTTGGCCCGTCGGCTATCAGAGGGTAGCAGCCGGTGGGGAGCGAGAGGGACGGCGCCAGTCAGAGCTGGACCTATAAGAGAGCAGAGGAAGCGAGCAAGGGGTGCTCTGTGGCTCTAGTGGCAGCGGGCTGGGAGAGCGCGGACCAGGAGTGTACCGCTGGCGTGGGAGGGGGAAAGCGCGCAGAGTTAAGGAATTGCCTGCTTTTTCGAACGGTTCAGGGGAGGAGCTGCGGTGAAGGCACCAGAAATTACGTGGACAGAGAAGGCGGGTCGACAGAGGAGGATTCTGGCAGAGCGAGAAGGCGGGGGCAGGGAGAAGGAGGAAGACAAAGGAGGGGAGGATCTAAGCTCGGAAGCCCGCCAATTTCAAAATGTAAAGCCTGAGCTGGGGGTGGAGGGAGCGGTCTGGAGCAGCCTCCGAGGCTGCTGGTACGGGGGAGGTACGGCAATTGAGAGGTGTGTCGGCTGGAGGTATGAGCTTACTTAATGGAGGTTTTCGGATTTTTCCTGTTCCGAACGGAAAAACGGAAGCTCAAGCCTGGAGTGCGAAGGGGAAATTTCCTAGAAAGCCGAGAGCCGTAGTCTTACAGCTGGAAATTTTTAAAGCAGGTGGATAAAGGTGGGGGAGGGGGGAGAGTCCCCGGGGTCCACCGTCGCCCTGAAGGCTTGGGTGGGGTGTGGTCCCCCCTGTAAAGGCCGCGGGCGAGATTGCCGGACCCTCGACGGTCAATTCTCGCCGCGCAGTGGCCAAACAGGTTTAGGAACTCGGGGTGGACGGGGGCTTACCGGAGTCCAGCGATGGTGTGGTGGAGGGGGGCAGACAAAGGAGACGTGTTGGACGCTCGTCTCCGTCCCGGGTTTCGGCACCAAATGTTAGAAAACTGCTGAAAAATAGTTAACTTAGCTGGGAACACCGTGTTAGTGAAATAAAAGGGTTTATTGGGGTGCCACATGGGCAAGGGTAGGGAAAGGAAGGGAAGGGAAGGGGGAGTAGGGAAGGGATGGAGGGGAATAGGGACAGGCAGGAACGGAGAGCAGGAACAAAAGGCGGCAGGAACAAGGGGAGAGCTCAGTCCGGGGCTGGCTTAAATAGAGTAGGGGCCATAAAAACCCTTGGAGTGAGTCCTTGTCCTATAGGCCAGCAGAGGTCAGGGGGTGGGGTAGTGGACAGGGGACTTTCTGGTCAGGTTTTTGGTCACGCTGAGGATCCTGGGAGCTGTAGTTTTTCACAAGGCACCTGGGAAGGTGTGGCCTTCTGCCTGGGAGGTGCAGCCTCTGCCTAGAATCCAACATGCCTTACTATCACTACTCAAAATACCATCGAGTGAATTATCCTGCAAATTTCTCAAGTTTTCCTGAAACAATTCCTACTTAATAGGGATCTTTCAACAAATTGTTTATAAACTGTACCCATGAGGAATCAGCAAATCAAGCAGAATGATTAAGCAAGGACGATATCTGAATACTGTGTGACTATTGTAGCAAACCTGATGACAGTAAGGAGAACATGAATGTCATTCTGTCAGTCCACATTCTAATTCTGCAGTGTTACAACATTACTGATTCATATTTTCTATACACTGAGATTTCCATTTTGCTGTATTTTATTTATGTACATATATATGTTTTCTGTTTTGGAATTAGAGGCCCTTATTTTTCTCATCTGCGCCTATCCTTCTCACTACCAATCCCAGGACCACATGTAAACTAAATGGGAATAAGTTATTTTAGCTGCTTTTACCAAAGCCATCAAAAATTCTTGAAGAATTCCCTTATATTAGGTTTTCATTAGTAAATTAGACATCCTGGCTGCAGGTGTTGAATCCCTTTGCAATGTGAACACAACTAACAACTTTTGTATTGAACATTACTTATAGTTACAGAAGAGATTTTTAAAGTGTAAAGGAAAAGAGGAAAATAAAAACATATCCATTTTAAAATAAGCCATTGTGCAGTGAAAGCTATATTCAAAAGGTGAAGTGTACCACTATTACAAACCAATATGTTATTCAAGAGGAAAATGGGGAAATAAACTGTAGTATATCCAGACAATGGGATACTTTTGATAGTTAAAAAGATATGCATAATGTTAAAGCAGCCAATCTGAAAAAGTTACCTACTCTATTGTTCCAACTATAAGACATCCTGGAAAAGGCAAATCTATGGAGAGAGTAACAGATCAGTGGTTATCAGGGATTAGAGTAGAAGAAGAGACAAGTAGGTAGAGTATGGGGGATTTCAGGGCAGTGAAACATAATACATAATATAGTTTAAAACATAATACAGATTACACGTTTGTCAAACTCTGTAGAATGTATAATTTCAAGAATAAACCCTAATGAAAACTATGGACTTTTGGTGATTACAATGAATCAATGTTGGTTTTCCAATTGTAACCAGTGTACCACTCTGGTGTAGGGTGTTGATATCTCAGGAGAGGGGGTATAATGGGAACACTGTACTTTCTGGTCAATTTTACTGTGAATCTAAGATTTCTATGAAAAATAAAGTATGTGCTTGTGTATGTGTGTTACAACTATACAAGGTAAACAATGTGTTTAGTGTTATTTTATAACACACAAACTTACATTATATTCTTATGGCACAAATTAATATATTCTTTGAGTTTAATACCGTTTGCTGAAATTTTAGAACTAAGAAAATGCCCATATTGATATTTTATTGCAAAGATGACTCTATTGTGTTGACTGTCATTTCATGTTCATACATCAGAAATTGTTGCTAAAACATACAACACACACACACACACACAAAAAAAAAAACACAGACAAGTTTGGGAGGCATAAGCTTCATAGGTGAGATCAAAGTAAACCCATTTCTTTTGAATTTAAATATGTTCATTTTAAGAGAAGGGAGGGGGGATGGGAATAGGAAAGACAATACAATAAATTAGACGTAACTTTCATATGCTTGTATATGAATACATGACCAGCGTTAACTCCATATCATGTTCAACTGCAAGAATGGGAAGTTATACTCCATTAATGTATAATATGTCAAAATACTTTCTACTGTCATGTATAACTAAAAAGAATAAATAAAAAAGAAAAATAAATAAATATGCTCATTTGCTTTATGACTCTCCAGGGAGAAATATGGTATTTAGTATTTCTAAACACATCTTGTTGATTAACTTTGAATGAAAATAGTCAATGGTCAGTAATCAGGAATAATGAGCCTCCATTGGGTTCTTGTTCAAATCAAAGACCATATCAGAAAGCTAACCTGTAGAAATATTAATGAGCACCATCAAGTCCTACTTCAAATGTAAATGACCATGGGGCTCACCTGTGGGAACAACTCCTTTGTCCCAGAGGTGAAAAGAATTAAATATCTCAAAGGCAATATCCTTGGTGTTATAATATTCAACGCTTCTGTCCAATGATTTTGGTGCTATTTTCAATGCCTATTTTATGTAGATTTTACTCTATGATCCACACAGAACCATATAAGCTCCTAAGCTAACACACCAAAATGAGTTTCTCTGCTATCAGGCTCCCTCCCATATGGCAGGAGCTTTCTCTCTTCTTGCTCAAGTAAGTTTTGCTTCACTTACTCTTCCCTTCCATTATTTCCTGTGGATTTTATTTTTCAAATTTTGCAAGGTAAGAACCCAGAAGGAAATTGGTGAAGCAGATAATCTACTCTCATCTCCAAATGCTGGTTTCAAACTCATTTATGAAGAAACTTCTTATATTCTGAGCAGTAAAAAACTTTTTTTGAGAAGAACATATAAGGATGGAGAGCCCAACTGTCCTAGAATTAGATGGTTGCACAATTCTCCCACTTTCACCAGTCACCTGAACTACATTTGCAGGATTATCAGTTATGTCTATACTGTTAAATCCAACAGCCATGACTCAGTCTCCATTTTTCTTCTCATAGCATTTGATGCTATGATCATCTTGTCATTTGATCATCTTGTCACAGGAAAGTAGGAAGCTGAAACTCCAAACCTTGGTTCTTATGTTCCAGTGAAAGAAAATATAAAGTGAGACACCAAAAGTCATGCAAGAGACTTTATTATAGATGAAAGTAAAGTAACAGCAAAATGAGGCTTAAGCAGAAAGCAATCTCAAAGAGAGAGAGAGTAGGCCATCTCCAAACAGAGAACGGCAAAAGAGTTAATGCTGTCCCCAAATTTATTATTGTTTTATGGTTAACTTGAAAACTGGGGTCCTTCTTCAGCAACCTTTGCCAATCAGGTATTCAGCTCCTCCTTCACATAGGACAGTGGAGTTTTGACTTTAGTTGGTCCTCTCTGTAACTGTCATGGTGGCCATCTTATTTAGAGGAATTCATCTACAAGTCAGCCCCATATTAATGTGGGCGCTGGGGTCAATAGGTGGTCAGAAGTTACCTTACTACACCTGCACTACTAAAGGAATCTTTTTTTTCCAGACAAGTGAAAACACAACCATAATTCCTAACTTCACATCCACCTCAATAGATCCTGTCAAGAGTTAGTCTCATTAATCCTTTTCTCTTGATGTGCATTACAAATAGATTCCTTGCTTTTGTTTGTTTTCTACAGATTAACTGTCACAATCTGATTTCTTAAGATAGTTTAAAGAAGGATCCTAAAGTAATTTAAAGAACACTATGACCTTACCAAGTATTTCATTGCTCATTGCTAGCTACTAGCTAACAACCTCCTCCTCCTCCTCCTCTTTTTTTTTTTTTGTGTGTGTGTGTGTTTGTGTACATGTGTGTGCTGCTGGGGATTGAACCCAGGGCCTTGTGCATAGGAGGTAAGCATTCTACCAACTGAGATATGTCCCCAGCCATACAACCTCCTTCTTGAAACACTGTATTTGGTAACCAGATGAACCCTCAGTCTTATTTTGTCCTACTACAACATTTACAGCTATATCAGTCACTGTGACTGGATCTTCTCTTAACCTTTAAATATTGGAATGCCTTAGAGCTCAGGTATCAGATTTTTTTTTTGTCTGCACATGTTTATTCTGTAGGTGATTTCATCCCTAGGTGACTAGTTTAAATAACCATCTATATGTCAAGAACGTCAAAAGGGCATATGATTTTATCAGGAAAATGTCCAGAATAGAATAAGACCTAAGAATGAAGGAATTTAAAACTTTCTCTTATAAAACTCTGTGTTGTGTATTCCTTTAACATAGATGTTGCACAATGTATTTCCCATTATATGCCATCTGTGGTGATTAATTTTACCTGTCAACTTAGAAAGTGCTTTTGGATGAGATTAACATTTAAATAGGTGAACTTCTGAGTTAGCAGATTGACTTTCATAATGTGAATGGACCTCCTCCAATTAGTTGAGCACCTGAATAATACAAAAAGATCAATCTCTTAGAACACAAGAATTCTTCTGCAGAATTCTTCTGCCTTCATAGTTCATCTGCACCATCGGCTCCCCTGAGTCTCAAGCATGCTGGCCAACACTGCAGATTTGGACTTTCCAGTCACTATATTTATATGAGCAAATTTCTTACAATAAATCTCCTTGTGCACACACACATTCTACTGGTTCTGTTTCTCTGAAGAACTCTGGCTAATACACCAACCAATGATTCAAAACAAAAGAAGCAAAAAAAAAAAAAAAAAAAAAAAAAAAAAAAAAAAAAAAAAAAAGAGTAACAACTCTATTTAATATTTTCTACTTAATTTGCAAAGCTGTGGTGATGCACTTTGAAGTAGTATGCCTTCTAGGAAGCTGTGAGACCCTAGGAACACAGGAAGGACAAAACCAAGCTCTTTCTTTCATTGGATACAGGACTCACAAAAGTGTTTTGTATCGTGGGTGGAATAAAATAGATACAAACACAAACAATGAGCATCCTTATTCTGTAGAACAAAGTTCTCCCAGTGCTATTGAATAAGAATAGCAAATGATCAGCAATCAGAAGTTAAGGGCCCCAATTGAGGTCTTGTTCAAATGCAGAAAACGTACCTAGAGGCTAACCAGTAGACATATTAATGAGCACCATCAAGGCCTATTTCAGATGTAAAAGACCTTGAGGCTCACTTGTGGAAACATCTCCAGTTAACTCCTTTGTCCCACAGGTGGAAAACAGGAAGGTGGGTGTGAACCCAGATGGAAGCTGATAGGAAGAATTAAAACTCCAAAGCAGTAGCCTTGGTGCTGTTTTCAATGCCTGTTTTAAATAGACTTTGATCAATGTTTCTGGAGCTGTTTACAATATCAGTTTTACATAGACTTTGATCAGCGATCTTGGTGCTGTTTTCAATGCCTATTTTACATACATTTTGCACCATGCTCTAACCAGAACCATATATAAACTCCTAAACTGGCACACCAAAATGGGTTTTTCTGCTATCAGGCCCCCTCCTACATGGCAGGAGTGCTGTCTGTCTTCTCACTTAAATAAATCCTGTTCCATTTACTCTTCCCTTCCTTGCTTGTCCATGAATTTTATTCTTCCAAATTTGTGAGACAAGAACCAGAAGGAAATTGGTGAAGTGGGGAAACTATTCTTATCTCAAAACTTCGGTTTTACTATGATACATAGGTGGGGATGTTACCAAAATCTTAGGCCTTGTCCCGATGCCAATTTAATAAGGAGGTTTTGAGAGGAAGGAAAAGGAAGGCTTATTGCTTTGGTAGCAAAGGAGAAGCACAGGGGACTTCAGTTCCAGAGGCTCTGGCTCTCCCTGTATGGGAGAAGAGAGGGCTTTTAACAAAGCTCTTCAAAGGCTGCATTCCAGGTGTGCCCAGACAGGGAGTCCCAGGTGATCCCTGAAGGTGTGTTGAAATTCATTTATTAATTTGGGAGATAGTCACTTCCTAGATCTTCTGGTGACATCTTCTTCCTGTGGTGGATGTGTACTCAAGTACATGTAACTCTGCCTAGGATGGGAAAAGGTAATCTTGTTCCTAGTACCCAGGTTAGGGAGGGAGAGAGAGAGAAAAAAGAGAAAAAAAATGTCTCTTTTAAAATAAGCAGTGAGGACTATATTCAAAAGGTGAAATGGACTACCTACAGGGATACAGTAATTTCAACCCATATAAAGAGTTATGAACTTGATGCGGAAGTCTATTATTGTATTTGAATCTCCAACTGTTCAAAAAATTTAAGTATGTAATATTCACTCACAAATTTAAGATATCAATATCTTTTACAAAACTATCATATAAATTACAGACAATAGTAATACATATCAAATATTACACTCTTACTATGTAATAAACTTTTTGCTGAATATCGTTATTCATTATTTCACTTGCAACTCATACCCTGTTGAGCCAATTACCATCATTTTTCCTATTTTGCAGATTAGAAAATTCCACTGATATTTCAGATGACAAAGCAGGTTGAAGATAGTTGGGTGAGTTCTCCAAGGATGCATGGCTAATTAATAATAAATCTGAGGTGCTGGGATTGTGGCTTAGTGGTAGAGCGCTCGCCTAGCACGTGCGCGGCCCGGGTTCGATCCTCAGCACCACGTACAAATAAACAAATTGTGTACTAAAGCAAATAAATAAATATTTTAAAAAAATAATAAATCTGAGATCAAAATTCTCGCTAGTAATTTTAATATTGTTATTTGGGATGATTATGGAAAATCATTAATATGCCATGTATTTTGCATTATAGCACCCATTCACAGACAAGGCTTCTTACAAGAAGCCCAATTTCTCTAAGACATTCAGTATATGTAATGAATAAAGTTATTTTCTTACCTAGAATGGTGATACCTATGTATCTCTGGGGTGAATTGAGAAAAGTCACTTAATTTTCTGTAGTATTTAATTCTCTTAAGCAGCACTGTTTGAGAATGACCCCCCTAAGTGATGGCTCTGAGACCTTGATATGGACAAGCTATACTCAAGTTTTGCTAGAAATACAGATCCTATG
The DNA here is from genome assembly GCA_025594165.1 of Tamias sibiricus. NCBI lineage: Eukaryota > Metazoa > Chordata > Mammalia > Rodentia > Sciuridae > Tamias > Tamias sibiricus. The sequence goes on along the minus strand of CM046667.1, from coordinate 52,710,088 downwards.
GCCCACCTATGAGATTCTGAAGTAATAGTTTTAACACGAGACCTTAGAATTTGTATTTTTTAAAGTGTCTCAAATCAATACAATCCAGGTAAAACTCTGTGTTTTTTTTTTTCTTTGCTTTGATTTTTATTTAAATTGTTTTGATTAAACATTGTAAATTTATTTTTCCACATTTCTGGGAGCTGAGTGTCTGAGATCAATGTGTTGATCAGTTTGACTTCTGATTCTTCTTTTTTTGGCTTTCAAGTATTCACCTTCTTTCTGTCATCTCATAATTTTTCTTCTGTATGTGCACTTACCCAGTGTCTCTTTGTGTGTCCAAATTTTCTCTTCTTTTAAAGACACCAGTCAGATGGATTTAGAGACCACTTGTACAGGCAGGCCCAAAACGGCTATAAACTCCCTCACTGAGTCTTCTGGCCAGCTATATTATGTTTTTAGTGTGTAGCCAGGGCCAGGAGTGAGGTATGTAATGGTTAGTCAAGGCCAGAAACACTTTAATTCAGTGTATAGACTCAAGGTCATAAACATTAACTTGTGAACACAACCCCCCCCCCCATTATGTTACCTGTTGGCAGTGTTGTTTAACCTGCATATAAAAAGGGCCTGTGGAAAAGACTCAGGGCAAAATTGGCTAATGGGGGCTAATGGGGACAAAATAGAGGCAAAATAAGGATGAAAATGGAACTGAATGAGAGCTGAAGCTGAAGGTAGAGAGGCTGGAGGCTGTGGGTACCACTGAAAAATGCATGTCTCCTCTCCTAACTGGGACTTGCATCATCTTTCACCTGCCAAACCCTGAATGTTTCCTGGGTCAGAGGCCCCACAGGATACCACCCTAACAGCCTATTTTTAATTTAATCATCTCCTTAAAATCATATTTCCTAATTCTATCACATTCTGAGATTCTGAGGGTTAGTGTTTCAGCATATGAGTTTGGGGCAGAGCACACAATTCAGCCAATAATACTTGGCGAACTAAGAGTTTCTTTTATTTCTCAGTTTCAATGTCACTTCCTCAGAGAAGTCTGACCTTCCCCAAGACTAGACTAGGTGCCCCTATTATTTCCTTTTAAAGCCCACACTTTTTATTAATAGTCATTGTCTAATTGCAATTAGAGCCATTGTAATTTGCCCATTTCTCTCCCTCCATGTCATCATCCATACACTATACCAGGACCTCTGTGAGGGTAATGGCTGTTAGAGAAATTTGCAGGAGGGGCGGACACTCGAACTGTCGTATAGGAAAAGGAAAGGGGTTTATTGAATTACCAAAGAAACACGTGGAGGGGATGGAGACAAACCGCGGGGAAGGAACGGGAGCTGGAGCACGCGGGAATGGAGAGCAGGAACAGAGAGCGGCAGGAACAGAAAACAGGAACAGAGAGCGAGCTCAGTCTGGTCCTGGTTTAAATAGAGTAGGGGCCATAAAACCCCCTTGGAGTGAGTCCTTGTCCTATAGGCCAGCAGAGGTCTGGGGGGGGGGGTAGTGGACAGGGGACTTGCTGGTCAGGATTTTTGGTCACGCTGAGGATCCTGGGAGCTGTAGTTTTTCACAAAGCACCTGGGGAGGTGTGGCCTTCTGCCTGGGAGGCACAGCCTTCTGCCTGGAATCCAACATTCCCCCCTTTTTGATTTCTTAGGAAGCGGGGCATCGTGTTTCGATCTGGCTGCTTCAGAGCTGAAATGGGGCGACGTGGGGTAGTTTTGGGGGGAGGGAGGAATGCGGGCAGGCAGGTCAGGCTTGAGGGTTAAAAAAATTCCCAGGAGGCAGGCACCATAAAGATGGATCTCTGCAGGAGTGAATTGGATGAAGGTTCCTTGAAACCATAAATCGGTGAGGGTGTCAAACCAGGCTTCTGCAGAGGTCACCGGGGGAATGAACCAACTATCCTCTTGGAGAGCATGTAGGAATTGTAGGCATCTCGAGTTTACAGGTGGCATCTTAACACTATTATGGAAACAACAAAGAAAATAAGGTGAGAGGGATGATTGTCCAGCTGCTTATTCCACCGGGCAGGACTTACAGCAAAAAAACCAATCAAGGGAGTCAGGATGTAGCTGATCTCTCTAGAGATTGGCAACTCTGTCCCGAGGTACAGGGAAGTCATCTTTGGTTGGAAGGTCATCTGTGGTTGTTAGCAGTTGATAATCCCTGAGGAGAAGCTGGTTAACGGTTTGGTTAGAAATTTGAGAAATATGATTTTGAAGGCATCGTATGAGGCAAGGAACTATCATCAGGACAAGACATATAGTTATAAGTGGGCCTAGGAGAGGGAGGACCCAGGGGGCCACCCCTTCCCATAGTTCCCATGAGGATCTCTGCTGCCACTGGATCTTCTTGTCCCCTAAACCTTGCACTACCTCTTTTAAGCATTGTACGTTGTGGTCAACTTTGCCTGACTGGTTGACATAATAGCAGCATTCCTCACCCAAGAAAATACAGGTACCCTCTTTTTCTGCTGTGATGAGGTCCAAGGCTCGCCTGTGTTGGAGCACAACCTCCGCTAGTGATGAGAGTTGTTGCTGGAGGGCCTGGATGGAGTAGGCGGAGGCTTCAGCTGTGGTGGCGAGCTTATCTGTGAGGTCAGAGAGCTCCTGTTCAAAGGATTGGGCCATTACAAGTGAATGAGTCAGTCCTCCAACTGAGAGGCCTGTGGAGGCAATTGCGGTGACTAGGCTAACACCCACTAAGGCTGCCAGAGTGGCTGCTCGCTTAGAGCGCCCCCCTTGAGACTGTAGGGAGGAAAGAAGGTCCTCAACTTCAGCCTCTGTATATAGAGTCAAGCCTGGAATTAAGACAACAGGATAGCAGGGACCTGGGGTTTTAGCATCAATGCATCGAAACACGTGGGTGGAGCACCAAAATAGGAGAGGGGGAGGGAGAGTCAAATTACTCGTTATGGGATGCCAGGTGCGTTCTGGGCAAGAGTCTTTGGCGGCGGCCCAACAAGAAGTAACGTTAAGAAAGGGGGGGGGTAGTCGGAAGTGGGAGAGAGAGAGATGATCGATTGTGGCATGAGGAGGTTGGGGTGACATTGGCTCGAACTGGGACCGGGACTAATAAAGACTTGTGAAGCGGCGCACAGAGGAAACAGGTTGAAGCGTTAAAGGTGGAATAGCTTGCTAATAAGAAAAGAGATAAAGAGAGAATGGAGTCCCAGGAGAAGGAGAGAGAGTCGTTCAAGTTTTGAAGATGGGTTCGAGTCTGTTGTCTGGTGGCACTAAGTTTCTCGAAAGCCCTGGCAGCAGAAGAGTCTTTTATAGTTTTTTTCTATAATGATTTTCCCTCGACCATGGATCCAGTTGCGATTAGCAAACCCTACTGCAGCAACACGACTCTGCCAGGAAAAAGGGTCAGTAATCTTGAAGGTTACATTATTATTGTACTTCCAGGATTGGAGTTGGGATGGCATGATTCTCCAAGAGTTTGTTGTTCCCATAACAGGATGGGACCAATGATATTTACAGCTCCAGGATGGACATCCAACCCATCCATTAGGGTCGTTATTTCACCAATTTTCTGTCTGGTCCTCTTTAAAACAAAGATACTTTGGTAATTTTGACATGTCAGGAAAACATCGGTGAGTACATGTGGAAACTGCATTAAAAGTAAGCAGAATGGAGGGACAATTATCAAAAGGGCAGGATGATTGATTGAGAAGGCGTGTTTTTTGCCCATCATTATCTAGTTGCCAAACCTCGAAAAAGTAACGGCATGGAGGAGCAGAGCAATAGGACACAGAACCTGCAGGGACAAATGGAAAGAGAGCCAGAGATAGAATGAAAATTACGGAAAGGGTCATTTTAGATCAGTATTAGGAACACGAGAGAAGCGGATCTTCAGGGGATCGGTGGGGAGGGGGGAGCAGGTATACTGAGGTAGTTGTTTGTCATCCTTTTGTAGATCCTCAGTTGGTTGAGCAGCTGGTTTTAGTCTGGAAATATGAATCCAAGAAGTCAAATTTCCTGAAGTTTCATGAAGCTTAGCAGCCGTGGGTGTGCACAGCACAACCTGGAAGGGGCCTGTCCACTTTGGGACAAGGAAGACCATTCCTGTGTCCTGGGGAGGGGAGAAATATACCCAAGAACCGGGTGTCAATGGAAATGAAGTAGTGAGTCTATTTGGGTCAGGCAGAATGAAATCTTGGCACTTCCATAACTGATGTCTAATGAAGGACAAGATGGGAAGAGAAAGATCTTTGGGTAGGGGTCCCTGAGTTGAGGAAACTCCGGGTGGAAGGGCTGGTCACCCAAACATAACCTTGAAAGGGGATAGTAAGGAGGGCTTTTTTGGGAGGACTCTGAGCCTAAAAAGGGCAAGAGGGAGTAACTTGACCCAGTCTAAGTGGAGTTCTAGGGAGAGTTTAGTCAGGACATCCTTAAGAGTCCTATTAGTCCTCTCTACCTTCCCTGAGGACTTGGGGTGATATGGGATGTGAAAATGCCAAGGGATATTAAGGGAAGTAGAAACACTTTGGGTAACCTGGGAAACAAATTCAGGCCCGTTGTCAGACTGGATGGACGTGGGCAATCCGAAAACGGGGAAGGATTTCTGAGACTAGAATGGAGGCTACTGTGGAGGCCCTTTTATTGGAAGTAGGGAAGGCCTCCACCCATCCAGAGAAGGTATCTACCAAAACCAGGAGATATTTGTGTCTCCGGGCAACTGGCATGTTGGTGAAGTCTATCTGCCAATCAGCTCCTGGAAGCTGGCCTCGAGCTTGGTGAGAGGGAAATGTTCCTGGTTTAAGAGGAGTATATGGGTTAGTGCGCTGACATGCAGTGCACGCTGAGGTGAGCTGATGGAGAAACTGTGTGTCTTCCGGAGTCAGGGTGAGGAAGGAGGTAGCAAAAGTCTTGAGGGCCTGAGGGTTAGGATGGAAAAGGGAATGGAGATAGGAGAGGATTGATTGTGTGGAAGGGGATGTGGGGTTCTGTGTAGTAAGTAGGACTGGAGCCAGAAGAGAAGGAGAAGATAGTGTTGCCTCCCTTGCTGCCCTGTCAGCCTTTGTGTTTCCCTGAAGTATGGGAAAGTCTCCACTTTGGTGTGAAGGACAATGGGAAATCCCTATTAGCTTGGGCAGGAGAAAGACTTGCAAAAGTTTTGATATTAATTTAGAATTAGTAATTGCAGAACCTTTTGTGGTCAGCAGCCCTCACTCTTTCCATACTGCTGAATGGGAAAGCAAAATATGGTAGACATATTTTGAGTCTGTGTAAAGGGTGAGGTTTTGATCAGCAGCTAATTCGAAGGTGCGAATGACAGCTATTAATTCAGCCCGTTGGTTTGTGGTGTTGGGGGGTAAGGGTGCTGCCTCAATAACCTCTGATAGGGAAACGATAGCGTATCCAGCAAAACGTTGCCCATCCCTAAAGAAAGAGCTGCCATCTGTGAACCAAATTAAGGAAGGATCAGGAAGTGGTCCCTCTTTAATATGGGAGGGATGGGGGATTAAAGCCTCGAGTGTCTCTATACAATCATGTTCTGGGGGCTCTGAGGAGACTGGGAGAAGGGAAGCTGGGTGTAAAGAGGAGCAGGGTTGGAAGGTGATTGAGGAGTCATGCAAAAAGGAAACAAGGAGAGAAAGAACACGACAGGGTGGGAGAGTTTGAAGGCTCTTATAGGTTAGTAAGTCTTTTAAATGATGAGGAGAGGCAACAGTAACCTGGGCACCAAAGGTCAACTTTTTTGATTCCTGCAGAAGTAGGTAAGCAGCAGCCAAAGCCCTAAGGCAGGGGGCCCATCCACGAACGGTGGGGTCAAGTTGTTTAGGCAACTGGAGCAAAGGTGGTTCCCTTGTATTGGCCTAGAACACCGAGAGCCAAACCCTTCGTTTCATGGACATAAAGGGTAAATGGCTGAAGGAGGTCTGGGAGATGAAGGGCTGGGGCTTGTGACAGTGCCTGCTGTAAATGTTTAAACTCGGCCTGAATGTTGTCGGGAAGGAATTTTCCCTCAATTTCCTTAGCTGCCTCATATAGGGGCTTTGCATAAAGAGAGAAATTAGGAATTCAGGCACGGAAATATCCTGCTAGCCCTAGGAAAGAGAGAATCTCTTCCTTTGTCTTGGGGCATGGGAGCTCCTTGATGAGGGCTTTTCTGTCCACAGTAATGGCCTTCGATTGATGGGAAATCTGAACTCCTAAATATACTACCTGGGCCTGGGCAAGCTGTACCTTAGATGAGGAGACACGATATCCACGAGAAGCAAGAAAATTTAAAAGGGTGTAAGAGTCTTCACGAGCTGTGAAGAGGGAAGGGCTGCAGAGGAGGAGGTCATCTACATATTGTAAGAGAGTGGAATTAGGGAATTTAAGATCTTTGAGGTCTGCAGCCAATGTCTGACCAAAGATATGGGGGCTGTCTCGAAAACCCTGAGGGAGGACTGTCCAGGTCAACTGTTGGGAGCACCGGGTATCTGGATCTGTCCAAGTAAAGTCAAAGAGGTCTTGAGATTCTGGGGCTAAGGGTACAGTGAAGAAGGCATCTTTCAGGTCAATTACTGAGAAATGGGTGGATAAGGAAGGAATTAGGGAAAGAATAGTATAAGGATTTGGGACCACGGGGTGTATAGGCCTGACAGCCTCGTTGATGAGACGAAGATCTTGGACTAGCCGATAGGACCCGTTGGACTTCTGAACTGCCAATATAGGGGTGTTATAAGGAGAATGGGTGGGTCTGAGAAAGCGTTTCTGCAAAAGATCTGAAATGATGGGTTGAAGACCTCTGAGGCTCGTGGCTGGAAGTGGATATTGGGCTTTATTGGGGAAACGTTGGGGATCTTTAAGGTAGATTTGTACGGGGTCACACTGCGCAAGGGAGGGAGTCTGAGTGTCCCAGACTTTGGGGTCCACTAAATCGGCAGGGACAGGGTAATGAAAGGTTTCTGTGTCAATAGAAGGTTGGGGGGTTTCTGCCTCGGTAGGGGGCTGAGGGGATCTTACATCACTAGGGGGCGATGGGGTTTCCTCATCAGCATCAGTAGGGGGTGATGGGTCAGTGACCTTTGAAACGTTAAGAAGAAAAATGGGGGAGGAGACGGAGCAAGACGAACCAGGAAGCATAACTGAGCTAGGCAGATTGGAGAACAGGATTGAGGCCTGAAATTTGGCCAATATGTCCCTGCCCAATAGGGGCACAGGACACTGAGGCATTACCAGAAACTGGTGGGTGAAGGGATGGTGGTGAAGACAGCAAGACAGCATAGGAGTCTTGCGGGGGTGAATAGCATTTCCCTCTACCCCAACAATAGGGGATGGTACTATGGTGGTGGGGCCCCAACACTCCCTCAAGACTGAGGAGGTGGCTCCTGTATCTAGCAGGAAATTCACGGGGCGTCCATCAACAAGGAGAGTAACCCTGGGCTCCTTCAATGCGATGTCAATGGTCAGGAGAGGAGCCCCTGGGCCCCTTCAGTCTTCCGTGGCCAGTGCGAGCAGGCTGGGGTTTGTGACTGGTCCAGCCCCCCTGCGGGAGTTGGGGCAGTCAATGCCTCAATGACCCATCTTGGAACACTTTGGGCACAGGCGCTTAGGGGGCTTGGGATTAGGGCATTCTCTAGCCCAGTGTCCATCTTTCCCGCACCTAAAGCAAGGCCCTGGGGGTTCCTCCTGTGTGGACTTATATGCCCCTTTTCTTGAGGCCTGAGCGTCAGGGCCCCTAAGGGCCTGAGCTAACATTTGGAACCTTGATAGCTCAGCCTTCTCACGCTTTAGAAACCTGCGATGTTCAGCGTCTTCTTCACGGTTATGATAGACTTTAAAAGCCGTGGCCAAAATCTCAGTCTGGGGGGTCACAGGGCCCAATTCTAACTTCCTTAACTTAGCTCGAATGTCGGGGTAGCTCTGAGACAGGAAATATGTCATAAGGACTTGACGGCCCCCCTGGGACTCAGGATCTAAGTTTGTGTATTTTTGAAGGGGCTTCGTGAGCCGATCTAAAAATTCAGAGGGGGTCTCTTCTCTCTTTTGAATAATGTCCTGTAGCTTATCAAAATTAACAGGTTTCTGAGCTGCTCATTTCAGACCATACACTATACACGTTAAAAATTGGTCCCTTAAGACCACGTCCCCTGGGGCATTTTAATCCCAGTGTGGGTCTCTGTATGGGACCGCCTCAGGACCAATGGAGAAATTTGGGTTCATTCTGTGAGTCTCATCTGCATATGCTCTGGCTTGCTCCCAGACTCGCCTACGCTCTTCAGGAAGTAAAGTATTTGACAAAATAAAGTATGCGTCATGAAATGTAAGGCTGTATGCTTGGGTGACCCATTGGAATTCTTTTATATATGTCGTAGGGTCTGTTGTAAAGGAACCCAAGCGGCACTCAATTTGGGAAAGATCAGACATGGAGAATGGGATATGAACCCTTACAACCCCCTCTGTCCCAGCTACCTCCCTTAACGGCGCGATTATCTGAGCTGCCTGCTTTTTCGAGGGAGTCATAGGAGGACTGAACGTAGGGGGCGGCAGAGTGTTAGGCGGGTCTGGGAGGGATGGTGTTGGAACTGCTGGGGCCGGGAGTAGTTTTGCGGAAGACGCTGGGGGAGAAACGCGGGCTATGCAATGTTCTCCCTGCGCCGCTGCTGGAGCCGTTGGGGAAAGAACCGGGGAGGGGGCCAGAGCCTGAGGCAGCGCGTCTGGTAAGAGACGAGTGTCAGAATCTGAGGGAGCGCGGACTGGGGTCTGGGACTGAGGCAGCGTGCTCGGCAATGACTGCATGGCTGGAGAGGGCAGGGGAGCCGTGGCCGGAGATGACTCGGAACCGAGTGGCGGTATGTAATTTTCTGAATTGTCTTGTTATAGTGGTTTTATTATTGACTGTTAATTCTACAACTATTTTTTGTTTGATAATATTTTTCATGTTTTATTAAAGTTCTTTTAGCAACAGTAAGGTTATAAAGAAAATACATGCTGAATGAAAAACTAAGTGCAGAATTTCTATTTCTTAGGAAAATTGGTGCTAAAATTGCAATTTGTATCTTGTAATTGTTAAATTTTTACCATTAACCATGGGGTTGTTGTGCTATCACTGACCTCATGAAAACCAGTAGACATAGATATGCTTAAGAAGCATCAATACCCACTCTAAATCTATTAGTTATTTTAAGAAAAAATGTCAATTTAATACTCAAAGTCACAGAAAGTTTATTTTGATGTCATTCTAAGATGCTGGATTTTTCATTTAGATCAAGTGACTTTTTTTCTAAAGTAGTTTCATTTGCCCCCGCCCCCCTCTTTCTTGACCAAACAGATAAGTAAAGACCTATGTTGTGGCTGGGTGAGGTGGCACATGCCTTTTATCCTGGCGGCCCAGTAGGCTGGGGCTGGAGGCTGGCAAGTTCAAAGCCAGTCTCAGCAACTTTGTAAGCACCTAATTGACTTAGAAAGACTCTGTCTCAAAACATTTTAAAAAATAATAATAAAAAGGGCTGGGGATGTGTCTCAGTGGTTGTGAGCCCCTGGGTTCAATCCCTGGTACAAAACCAAAAAAGCAAAAAACCTACATGTGGCCATATTTTGACTCTGTGAACAGAAGGTATCTCCTTCTAATAAAAATTTTTCATTACTCATTCAGCATTTTGTGAATATAAATTATCATTTCTCTTCTGTAAATATCCAATTTTTCAATTTCTGGGCCATATAGTGGTTGTACAGTTAACTGGTTTTTGGTTTTGGGGATTTTTTTTTAGAAACTGCTAAACTCTTCTAGAATAAATTTGCCTATGTTTGCTTGAATGTTGATAGGAATTGCATTAAAACTGAAGATCAATTTTGGGAGAATTAACATCCCTTGTTAATTCTTCCAGTCGATGGTCCAACACATCTCTCCATTTGTTTATGTATTCTCTGATTTTTTCACCAGCATTTTGAAATTTTCAGCATACAGATTTTTATGGTTTGGATGTGAGGTGATCCCCAAAAGCTCACCTGTGAGACAATGCAGGAAGGTTCAGAGGAGAGATGATTGCATTGTGGGAGTCTTAACCCAATCAGCGAATTAATCTCAGATGGGATTAACTGGGTGGTAACTGGAGGCAGGTGGGGTGTGGCTAGAGGAAGTGGTTAATTGGCGGTGTGGCTGTGGGGTATATATTTTGTATCTTGAGAGTGAAGTCTGCTCCCTAAGCTTCCTGATATAAGCTGCTTCCCTCTGCCACACTCTCCTGCCATGATGTTCAGCTTCACCTTGAGCCCTGAGGAATGGAGCCGGACTTCTGTTGACTAAGACCTCTGAAACTGTGAGCCCTCAAATAAACATTTCCTCCTTACGGTTGTTCTGGTCATATCCTTCAGTCACAACAGCAAAAAAATACAGATTCTGTACATGTTTTGTTATCTTCATATTAACATATTTAATTTCATTTGCATTAATTTTTTAAATGTATTTATTAGAGTATTACAATTATACATAAGGGTAGGGTTCATTGTGACATATTCATATATTCATATAACATAATTTATTCCATTGCATTCCCTAGTACTTCCCCTTTCTCTCCCCTCCTCCCTCTCCCTGATCCCCTTCATCTACTCTTCTGATCTTTCTTATATTTATTTACATATGTATTTTTTCATTAGTGCATTAAAATTATACATAAATTAGGATTCATTATGATACATTCTTCTTACCCTTTCCCTCCTCTTCTTTATCCCCCATGGTCCCCTGATACTACTCTACTGATCTCCTTTCAATATTGACTACATCTCCCCCCTTTTTTATTCCTGCTTTCTGTGTATCTTCTGCATATGATAGAAACATTCAAACCTTAACTTCTGAGTCTGACTTATTTCATTTAGCATGATCTTCTACAGTTCCGCCCATTTACCAGCCAATGTCGTAATTTCATTGTTTATGGTTTAGTAGAACTCCATTGTGTGTATATACCACATTTTTTTTATCCATGTATCTGTTGATAGGCACCTAGGCTGATTCCATAACTTGGTTATTGTGAATTGTGCTGCAATAAATACTGGAACACATGCATCACTGTATCTGGATAATTTGGTTCTTTTGGATAAATACTGATGAGTAGAATAGCTTAGAGTGATTTTCAATGGTATTATATTTTAAATTTTCATTTCTGCAAATTCATTGTTAATATAGAAATATGATTGATTTCTGTGATTAATTTGTTATGTTCTGACCTTTTGGAACTTGATTGTTATTTTTAGAAGTTATTTTTTAATTTGTGCTTTTTAGATAGACATGACAGTAAAGATAATTTGACATACTGTACATACATGGAATATAAATTATTTTAATTAGAATCTCATTCTTATGGTTGTACATGATATGGAGTTTCACTGATGATGTATTCATATATGAACAAAGGAAAGTTATGTCTGATTCATTCTACTATCTTTTCTATTCCTGTCCCTTCTCCCTTTCCTTTATTCCCCTTTGTCTAATCCACTAAAATTCTATTCTCTCCCACCCCCTTATCATGTATTAGCATCTACATGTCAGAGAGAACATTTAACCTTTTTTTTTTTTTTTTTTTTTTTTTTTGTGGATTGGCTTATTTCACTTAGCATGATAGTCTCCAGTCTCATCCATTTACCAGCAAAAATCATAAAGTCATTCTTTTTATGGCTGTGCAATATTACATTGGAGATATATATATATCACATTTTCTTTATTCATTCATCTGTTGAAGGGCACCTAGGTTGGTTCCATAGCTTAGCTATTGTGAATTGTGCTTTTATAAACATTAATGTGGCTGCATCACTATAGTATGCTGATTTTAAGCCCTTTATATATATAATGAGGAGTGGTATAGTTTGGTCAAGTGGTAGTTTCATTCCAAGTTTTCTGAGAAATCTCCATACTGCTTTCCAGAGTGGTTGTACCAATTTGCAGTGCCATCAGCAATGTATGATTATACCTTTTCCCCCACATCCTATTTTGTAGATGCCTTAAATTTTTTTCAGTAAAATCATGTTATTTGCAAATAGGGAGAATCTTATTTCTTTCTAATTGTATACCTCTTATATCTTTTGTTTGCCTTATTTAACTGGCTAGAACTGCGAGTATTATGTTGAATAAGTTATAAGAACAAGATTTTTTTTGTCTATTTCACAATTTACAGGAGAAAGCAATCAGTCTTTCAGCATTAAGCATAATGTTAGCTCTAAGTTTCTTGTTCAGGTTCATTATTAAGTTGAAATAATTTTTATTCCAAACATCCTGAGAATTTTTTTTATCATAAATAAAATGTCTTATCTCTTTACTTATGATATTTTAATTGTCAACTGCTTTTTCTGTATAATTTACAAGATCACAAAATTATTATTATTTTTAATATGTTCATGTGGTAAACATTGTCATTCATATGATGAACCAGCCTTGTATACTTGAAATAAATCCCACTGGGCTGTGGTATATAATTATTTTTATACATTGTGGAAATGATTTACTAATATTTTGCAGAGGACATTTACTTCTAAATTCATGCATGACAGTGGTCTGTAGTTTTATTTTTTTGTGTGTTGTCTTTTCCAGTTTTTTGTATCAGGGTAACACTGTTCTGAGTTAGGAAGTGTTTCTCACACTCTTCTTATCTGGATGATATAATATAAAGTTGTTGTTAATCCTTTTACATGTTTGGAAAAATTATTCAGAGATGCCATCTGGATCTGGATATTTCTTTTTTGGGAGCTTTTAAGTTACAAATTCAATTTCTTTAATGGTTATGGGACTTGCTGATTTTCTGTCTAATTCTATCAGTTGCTGAGAGGGAGGTGTTAAAGTTCCTAACTATAACTGTGGATTTGTTCACTTCTTCTTTTAGATCTATTAGTTCTGCTTCATGTATATCAAAGGGCCCTTGGAACATACATACACATTTAGGATTATTATATTTTGCTTTTTGTTAGGTTGCTTGCATGCTGTTAGGCTTGCGTCTTGATTTTTATAGTGTTTTTTTTTTGGGGGGGGGGTGTTTCTGTGACTATTTTTCTTAGTGTGTTCTCATCGTTGCAATATCCAGATGTGACTTATAGTAGTCTACTGGTATCAACATTTTACCAGTTTGAGTGAATTGTGGAAACATAACTTCCATTTGAATATCTTTACTTCCCTATGTATATATATCATTATTTTGAATGTTGTAGTTGTTATACTTTTGTTTCAGCTATCATGTATATTTTATAAATTTTATTAGAAGGATATAGGCTATTGAATATACCAATATTTCTTGTCTTTTCCTTGTGTATTATCCTTCCAGATGTTTCAAATTTTGTTATTATTTACTTTATGTTTAATGCTTTTCTTTAAATAGTCTATAAGAATAGGCCTGATAGAACCATGAATACATCTCAGTGTAGAATGCCTAGTATGTGTGAGACCTTGAGTTTGATTCCTAGCATAATATAAAAAAAAGTAAATAAATAAGTCAGATAAAAGAAAAATTGTGGAAAAACTGGTCTGATAGTAAATATTTTTTTTTAGTTTTCCTTAATCAGGTAATATTTTTATTTTCCCTTCATCCCTGAAAAATAATTTTAAATGCTCTAGTAGTTGGTGTTTATGGTTATTTTCTTGAATGCTGATGTGCCATTTCATTCATGATTCAGATAAGAAATCTGTTGTCACACAAATTGTTAATCAACTATAATGGGCCATTTCTTTTTGGATGTTTTCAAGATTTTTTTCTTTTTCCTTAGTTTTTAGAAATTGAATTATGATGTGCTTTTATGTGAATTTATTTATGTTCTTCCTAATTGGGCTTTGCTCAAGATTTTGAATGGGTTGAATCATGTCTTTTGCACAAGTTTAGACTTTTTTTTTTTTTTTTTTTTTTTTTTTTTTTTTTTTTTTTTGGTTACTGTACTTGTCCCAAATTGCCCCTTTATGTTTTGTTCAAATTTGATCTTCCTTGTGCTGCTTGTAATTTATTCTTCAATGCTGATATGATTTTTTTTTTTTTTTTTTTTTTGGTACCGGGGATTGAACTCAGGGGCACTCGACCACTGGGCCACATCCCCAGCCCTTTTTTGTATTTTATTAGAGACAGGGTCTCACTGAGTTGCCAAGTGCCTCGCCATTGCTGAGGCTGGCTTTGAACTTGCGATCCTCCTGCCTCAGCCTCCCAAGTGCTGGGATTACAGGCGTGCGCCACCGCGCCCGGCTTAATGTTGATATGATTTTGTCTTTTGATTGTAACTGTCAAGAATGTTCATCAAGCTCATTTAATATCATTTTTTGTTTCTATTTTTAGCTTTGCATTTCTTATTCAAAATACACACAATACACTCAAAGCCTTGTTTGAGTATATTTAATTGAATTTGAAATGTTGTTATAAGTTCTTCTGACTTTTCGTAGATATTTGAGGAAATTTTATTCAGTTGATCTGTTTCTGTTATTTCCTGCTCTATTTCTATAATAGATTTGTTTAGATAAAAAATAAGCATATACATTTCTGTGGACCATGATGTTGATGTGTGTTTTATGATTTCTACATCAAGCACACTTTTCTGTAGTGTAGCAAAGCATGCTTTTCTTATTGGGTGACTTTTTCTTTCTTTCTTTTTTTATGGGTAAGAGGTGAACACAACATTTGAATGTCCTTATTTTTCCTTTTGTAGTGTTTAGAGATTGTAATTTCTTTCTATGCCTACCCACTTCATCATGCAGTATTCATAGAGATATTTCCTTTTCTTTCCATCTTCCTCCATTCTTCTCCTGTCAAAGCATTACCTCTCCAGGATTGCCTCTTGAAACATATTCATACTTTTAAAGCTCTGTGTCTCAACTGGAGCTCTGATCTAGCATATGTAATTTCTCATTACAGTGAACTTTTTTCTTTCCATTTGTGGTTTTATTTCCCTTCTTATTTTTCCACACAGTGCTCTCAAATTGCCCTTGTTCTCTGCCAAGGCATGTAGCAAACATAAGGAAGTTGGCTTACTGGGATTTGAGGTTTATTCTTCTTTTTCCAGATAACTTCAACCTTGGGTATTCTCTGCCATTAAGTTTGCCAAGCATATAGCATCTGTGTGATTTTTACCTGTTTTCCAATTTTTCGTCTTCTATTTTAGCATGTATTTCAGTAGTTTGCATTTATGTTGAGCCTACCCAAAATTACCAGTATTAATTTTTAAATTAATTTTTATTGAAATAAAAATACAGAGAAAAATAAATAAAGCATAACTTTAAAGTTGATAATGTAACTTCAATTGTGTACATATTTTCATTGTTTTTCTTCTTCCCCAACACTTTATAGAATTGATGTCACTAATTACCTCTCTTTTATTATGCAGCTATTAAAATAGCCTTATAGTTAAGGCCTCAATAGTTTTTAAGTTACCATATAGAACACTGATAATAGAACACTGTCAAGATCCTAGAAGCCTTAATTTACCCTTTACCCAATCATTAACCCCTTCTACTCAGAGGTAAAACCTATTTTCATTTATATAAGCATACATATTTTTATTTTGAATCTCTATATCACTTGAATATGAATATTGATATGCCTGTTTTATTTCTCTCAAAATTACATGGTAAGATTTATCTTTGCAGTTGGTACATGACAATGTTTCATTTCTTTTCATTTCTGTATATTAATGTTTAAGTTTGAGTTGAATTCTCAGTTTGGATCCTAGATTCTTTGTTGGTTCTTTAGAAATATTAGTTTCATTTTTTTTGTGTGTGTGCATGAAAGTGAAAATTAAAGTGCAAAGATTAATGATCTAATCAAGATAATCTTATAAGTCAGTGATAAATGATACTAGAATTCAATTTTCTTAAGTCATTGTCAAGATAACATTTTCTCACTGGGTAATGATTTACAAAATAAAAGATAATTAAACATTTTTGTGTTTTTCCTAAAATTATCACCTTTAAATATTTCTCATATAATATATATCTTTTTTCTACTTACACATTGTTATTTTGAGTAGTCTGGCCTTTTAAATAACTTTTAACTCATTTACCTCTTTATTTCAACTATAGAATTAGTTTGTTGTGACAGATCATACTTTCAAACAAAAGTCACCTTACCCTGTAAAAAATCCAAACAATAAACTGTGATTTATAAATGCTATTCAAAAACCATCAAGTCATCTTGGGAAAAATATATTGGTAATTCTCTTTATCATGTTGTCCTATAAGCATATTAGAAAGATAGGAAAAGAGTAATATCAGCCATTTTCTCTTGGATTATAGAATTTTTATTAGGTTTTCATTCAATTTAAAATTTGATTTTATTTAGTGACATGCTTTGATTCTTTTCTCATTTTATTATATCTATCTTCCATACTTATTTTTCTCTGTCATTACCATGGGGTTTAAATAAAATATTTTAGCTAGAGTAATTTATTTAAAGATGATAATGTAACTTTGATTGTGTATATATTTTCATTGTTTTTCTTCTTCCCCAACACTTTATATAATTAATGTCATAAATGACCTCTCTTTTATTGTGTAGCCATTAAAATAACCTTATAGTTATGCTTATTTTTATATTTTTGTCTTTTGACTTCTACACCAAAATAAAATTGATTTACATACTATAATGACAGTATCATGATATTCTGTATTTGTGTATATATTTACTGTTACCATCAAGCTTTATGTTTTCATATATTTTCATGTTGCTCTCTAGTATTCATTCATTTCAACTTTAGGCTTCCTTTAACAATTCTTGTAAGATAGTTCTAGTGGTGACAATTTTCCTCAGCTCTTATTTATCTGAGAAAGTAACAGCAAATGTTGAGCAAACCATAGGTTCCAGGTGACTCTTCTGCTCACTTCTGAGGAGTTGTGAATATGTAAGACTGGGGCTATGAAATAAAAGAATTTATCAAGGCACCCATCTGAGAGTGCTGAAATTAAACTTATTCAAGGTTTGGTCAAAATTATGGGATGGTGTGTTAATCATTTATCAATTTCTATAAGAAAATACCTGAAATAATTAACTTATAAAGAGAAAAGTGTTACTTTGGTTCACAGTTTTGGAGGTCCCAGGACATCATGGAGTGAAAAGTGTCTAGGGTTCCACAATCTACTTTAAGGGCATGCCATAAAATCTAAAAACATCCTGCTAGGCTTCACCTCTTAAGAATTCCACCACCTCCCAGTAGCACCACCCTGGAGATCAAGCCTTTAATACACGGGCTTTTTGGGGTACATTCCAGATACAAAATATATCAGATGGGATGAATGAGAAAGAAGGCTTTATAATTTCATCTGAAATTGCAATGGCATGTCATTCTGTTATTTATGATATGTCTAATTATTTAACCCTTTCTCTTGTTTATTTATTAGGAGTTTGACTACATTCATCTATGATATTTGAACTTCTTTCAGCAGACCCCCCTTTTGTTCTTTCTGAGGCTTTCTTCTTTCAGGTAAAGGATAAATAGTAGGCAAATTATCTTTACTACAAATAATTTTGTTCATTTCTTTGAGCTTTCTATTGCCTTGTTTCAATTATATTAATCATCATTTCCTAATTTTTAATTCTATATCTTGATTCACTCATTAAACAAATAGTTGTTAGTCCACCTTTGCTTCAGGCACTATTCTGGCCACTATGGGGAACTATGATGCAGAAACAATATTTTTAGTGATGTGGAAGGTTCAATATGACAAGTTTAAATATTTTTATGTAGTCTGTCCTTCTGTTCCTCTTGTCAAGTTTCAAATTTTAGAAAGGGAGAGAATCACCTGTCTTGGACCCTATGGATGAGAGAAATGTAAGGGAAAGAGGTTGTCCAAGACAATTTTACATTGAAATGGATAAGCTTTAAACAAAGGAAGTGAAAAGGGTTGCTGCTTTAGTTTTCTATCACATCTATATCAAATTACCAAAACCCTAATGGCTCACAGCTATCATATTTATTGCCTTATAGTTCTGTAGGCTTGAAATCCCACAAGGATCTCACTGAACTAAAATCAAGGTGGTAGCAAGGCTACATTCCCTTCTGGAGATTATCAGGGAATATTACTTTCCTTGCCTTTGCAGTGTCTAGAGGTTGTCTTCATTTCTTGCCTCATGGTTTCCTTCCTTCAGTATCAGAACCAGCAATGATCTGTGGAGTCTTTTTCCTATCATATACCTCTGTCCTTTTATTTGGCTTTCTTAGGAGTCTTGTAATTACATTGGGCTCATTAAAATAATCCAGCATAATCTCTCTATTTTCAATTTAGCTTAATACCAACCTTAATTGCATCTTCAACTTTAATTTCCTTATAAACAGTCACTTTCATAGTCAAGAAATCTTGGACAATAAGAATGAGTAAGAATAGATGATATATTTTGATCAGTAGGAATAGGAACATGTGATCTGTAGAAAACAGTGCTGAAATTGCAACACAGTCCAAACAGGAGCAGCACAGAAGTTTGGTATCAGAGAAAAGCATTAAAGTAAAATATACATAGATCTGGAGAAGCTTCGTCTGCCTATAACAATTTTTCATGTATCATGTCAAAGCTGAATGAAATCTATCAATGAAAATCTTTAGTTACAGATGCAAGATTTAGGTTATGATTTCTATTAGTCAATGACAGATAAAAATATAGTGTTCTAATGTGGTATATATACAAAATGAAATATTACTCAGCCATAAAGAAGAATGAAATTATGGCATTTGCCAGCAAATGGGTGGAATTGGAAACTACCATGCTAAATAAAATAAGCCAATCCCAAAAAAACAAAGGCCGAATACTTTCTCTGATATGCAGATGCTAATACACAATGGGGGAGTGAAGAGTAGAAGTTTATTGGATTAGACAAAGAAGAATGAGTGGAAGGGAGGGAGGATAAGAATAGAAAAGACAGTAGAATGAACTTTCCTATGTTCATATATGACTACATGACCAGTGAAACTCCATATCATCTACAACCACAACAATGGGTTCCTAATTAAAATAAATTATACTCCATGTATGTATAATTTGTCAAAATACAATCTATTATGGTGTTCTAGACTTCATAGAAATATTTTATCAACAAATAAATATCTCTCATTACCTATTAAAGGTAATCATCAAATGCAGCAAAGTACTTAAGGATCAGAATATAGTAGCCATGATTAAACTAGGAAATCCTATATCATACATGATTTTATATTTACTTTTCAAAATATATTGCCTCATGTTATCATCTTCATTATTCATTTCCAATGAGAATATTTTAACTACCAGAAGTTGATCTAGAATTCTGTTTCTGTGAATTCTCAATATATCACTGATTACATTTGCAGTAAATGCAAATATTATAGTAATCATGCAATTTTAGAATTTATCTTAGAATTTTTCTCAAAACAATTTAAAGTAACTTTTTCAGATGAATAGATAAAGATTTTCAGATATTAAATAGCATAATGAAGGTCATCCAAACTGTGTCAAAGTTACTAGAAGAATCCACTTCTTGTCTGATATTTCATGTATATTTTACATTAACTTCCTATCTAGGAGGTTTCATTCCTATACAAAACACACACACACACACACACATACATGCAGAGTGATATGCACAAGTAGGACACAAAGGATCTAAAGATTAATATAATTGGAGCCATCTTTTAAAAATAATACAATTATAGTAGTCCTCCATGTATATGAGCATGAGTACAATGAGTTAACATACACTTAAATTATAAAAAAAGTAGTGCTAATAGTGCTGTCATCAGGGTGTCCAGTTGGGGTACAGGTCTTTGATGTCCCAAACAAGAATTGAGCAACAGACACAGAAGTAACAGGCAAAGTACAGGTTTATTGAAGGTGAAGGTAAAAGTAGCATTTCATAAGGTGGAGTGGAGTGGGCTGAGCAAGAAGAGAGGCTAAAGGTCCTGATGTCTAGAAATTAGTATCTTATAAGCTGAACTATGAGGTGTACTCTTTCCTATATGGACCTGATTGAAGACCTTGCCCCATTTGCTTCCATTGGTTATCTTATGATCCCTGATTGGAATAGTGTCCAATTTTGCTCCCATTGGTTACTTTAGAAAACCTAATTAGAATACTGTCCATTTTGCTCCCATTGGTCATTTTAAAATACCAAACCTGTAGCAGAAGTTGTCACAGTGATAAGTCCTTAGTGGTGAGAGTTGTCATGGTAATGGGACTTATCATAAACAGGGACATGACTTGTCTTCTTGTCTTGTCCTCTAGTGGCAGATTGTTGAGCTGTATGGTTAGTTTTATGTGCTGACAGATCAGGGAAAATGTACATATACAGTATATCCTACATTCATCAGAAACAGGGAAGGAATCTCATGATAACATCATTGACAGTGTGGAAAAGATGCCATCAGAAATAACATTATAATGGCAAGGATGTGGGAAAAAAGGTACTCGTACATTGCTGGTGGGACTGCAAATTGGTGCAACCACTATGGAAAGGATGGAGATTCCTGAGAAAACTTTGAATGGAACCACCATTTGACCCAGTTATCCCACCCCTAGGTTTATACCCAAAGGAGTTAAAAATCACCATACTACAGTGACATAACCATGCAGAAGGCCAGCTTCCACGGAGATGACAGGGTGAATCCGATGCTGGTGGAGAACGTTGGCGCAATGGAAAGGATGCACACGAGTCAGGCTGCAGAAGTCCTTCTTCTTTTTACTTTTCTCAGCATGGATTTTATACATCCCAGCAAACACAGTAATTCACATTCCAACTATTGGAGGTTACATTAAAGAATTTCAGGAAACTCCAGGGTCGTATAATCAGGGGAAAACCAAATATTGGCTGTCGGTGCTGCAGGCGCAGGGGCCAATACCATCTCAGCAAGGAGACGATCCACCCAGCGGCTTTGAAACCGATCGGGGAGGAGGGATGAAAAGAGGCCTAGAGGCGTGGGCGGTGTCCACGTGGAGCTCTTTCGCACTGCTTGCCAAGCCGACCCCGCACGATCTGGACTGACACAAGGGTCTGCGGAGCTGCTGTTGAATGGGAGAATGCCGCCATCTTTGAGAAGTGCAGTGGCTGACCCAGACAAAGGGGAAAAGATGGAGGAGACAACAGCTGCAGACATCCAGGGAGCCCCATTGCTCTGAAGGCAGCGCACACCTGGGTGAGACTCGGGTAACCAGCAGGGGAGGGCGTGTCTGAGGCCAGACCAGCGGCCACAAGAAGCTACAACTGTGGGTGGGCGTGGGGAAAGGGTGCCTTCTGGAGGGTCCCCTTCCCGGAGCCATTCATCTGTTGACACACAACCACCCTGAGCCAATCTTCCCCCTGAGCCATTCGGCCGCTGGCATAGGGTGCAGACTTGACTCGCAGACTATCTGGATGTGATCCAATGAGGTTGGCTTAAACTGGAAAGGGAAAAGAGAGGGGGGCTTCCCAGGGCCCGTTTTGTTTAAGACTTGGGGTTCGACGTGTTTTTTTTTTTTGCTTTGTTTTTTTTTTTTTTGGTTGGTTGGTCTGCTTGTGTTATTGGTTTTTGTTAGATTGTTTATTGTTCTTTCTCTTTTTTTGGCTTTGTTCTGTTTTGCTTTTTTTTGCATTGATTGTCAGTGTGTTTGATTGTTTGCTTCTGCTCCTTTTCTCGTTTCTTCTTCTCTTCCTTCTCACTTTGGCATCTAAACGTTTTTCCGGTTGTTCTATTGTTAAGTGTTGTTTAGACTTTTTCTTCTTTTTTGATGCTCTATTTGAATTCTTGGTTTCTTCCTCCTTCATCTTTCATATTTGCACCCTGCCAGTGCATACTAAACAGAGACAAAAACAAGCTGTACGCAGAATTTGGGATTTCTAGAAACGGCGCAATTGAACTGGATAGCAGAGAGGTGCGATATATAGTTTACTCTCCATTTTCTTGATTCCCTATCTCCTCTCTCTTACACCAATTTCTACTCTTTTATCATTTTTTTTTCTTCTTTTCCATCTTACTTTACATATAAATTTGTCTCTCCACCTAAGTGTCTACTCCATTCTCTATCTTCTCTGTTCTACTGATACCAAACCACTTCCAGTAAACCACTTCAATAGAACTCTCCTTTCATACTTTCCAAGAAAGAACAATTCAAGACATTTCCATCTTCTTAAACATAATACCTCTGTATCCAATACTTGAAGCTATAAAACCCCATCAGAAGCATACAGAGTAAATTGGAAATAATATCTGGGTTAACAAAATCTGTACATTGTGATCAAAATTGAATTTTCTGAATAGAAAGTGTTAGGTTTTAAAGTGTAAAGGAATTATAAGGGGAGCTGATAGCTTCGTACTACAGGAACAACATAAGGAATTAAGGTAAAATCGAAACAGTCAAGGTCCCACAGTGCAGGAAGAAAAGACACACAAGCAACATGAAAAAACAAGGGAAGAAAGTGACACAATCAAATCAAGATTCCTCATCAGTAGATTTCATGGCATACACAGTTGGTCAAAGGCCAGAGATGGAATTTAGAAATTACATATGCCAAATGTTTAGGGAACTTAAGAATGAACTCAAAAATGAGATGAGGGAGCAAGTACAGGAGGCAAAAGATCATTTTGACAAAGAACTCCAAAAACAAATACAGGAAGTAAAAGATTACTTCAATAGGGAAATAGAGGCTCTAAAGAGAAACCAAATAGAAATTCCAGAAATGAAACAAGCAATAAACCAAAATAAAAGTTCAATTGAAAGCATCTCCAACAGAGTAGACCACTTGGAGGAAAGAACCTCAGACAATGAAGACAAAATATATGTCCTAGAGAAGAATGTAGACCATACAGCAAAACTCGTTGGAAATCAAGAACACAACATCCAAGAATTATGGGACAGCATAAAAAGACCAAACTTAAGAGTGATTGGCGTAGAGGAAGGGGCAGAGTTTCAAGCCAAAGGAATGAGTAATCTATTTAACGAAATAATTACAGAAAAATTTCCAAACTTGAGGAATGAATGGGAAAACCAAGTTCAAGAGGCATACTGAACACCAAACAAACAAAATCTCAACAGATCCACACCAAGACACATTATAATGAAAATGCCTAATATTCTGAGCAAGGAGAAAATACTTAAAGCCACAAGAGAAAGGAAGCAGATCACATATAGGGGGAAACCAATCAGACTATGTTCAGATTTTTCTACCCAGACCTTAAAAGCAAGAAGATCCTGGAATAGCATATTTCAAGCTCTGAAAGAAAAGGGATGTCAACCAAGAATCTTATATCCAGCAAAATTGAGCTTTAGATTGGAAGATGAGATAAAAACCTTCCACGACAAGCAAAAGTTAAAAGATTTCACAACTCGAAAGCCAGCACTTCTGAACATCCTGGGCAACATTTTTCATGAAGAAGAAGAGAAAGATAACGAAAGTCAACAAAGGGACATATTAAACTAAAGGAAATACCAACCAGAAGAGAAACCAAATCAAGCTAAAGACCATAATTCAAATATAAATGGATGGGAATAAAAATCACATCTCAATAATAACCCTGAATGTTAATGGCCTAAACTCAACAATCAAAAGACACAGATTATCAGAATGGATTAAAAGAAACGACCCAGCAATTTGCTGTCTCCAAGAAACACACCTCATAGAAAAAGACATCAACAGATTGAAAGTGAAAGGCTGGGAAAAGTCTTATCACTCACATGGCCAGCGGAAGCAAGCAGGGGTTTCCATTCTCATATCAAATAAGGTAGACTTCAAACCAAAACTAATCAAGAGGGACAAAGATGGATATTTCTTATTATTTAAGGGAACCATTCATCAACAGGATATAACAATCATAAATCTTTATGCCCCAAATAATGGATCACCTACATTCATCAAACCAACGCTTCTCAAGTTCAAGAGTAAAATAGACCACAACACAGTTATTCTAGGGGACTTCAACACACCTCTCTCACCAACGGATAGATCATCCAAACAAAGGCTAAACAAAGAAACTTTAAGCCTCCTTAAAACAATTAACAATTTAGACCTAACGGACATATATAGAATATTTCATCCCTCAGTAAACGAATACACATTTTTCTCAGCAGCACATGGCTCCTTCTCCAAAATAGACCATATATTATGTCACAAGGCAACTCTCAGCAAATATAAAAAAATAGAGATACTACCCTGCATGCTATCGGACCATAAAGGGATGAAATTGGAAATCAATGACAAAACAAGGAATAAGAAAAAACTACTCCATCAACTGGAAGCTAAACAACATGCTACTGAATGAACAAGGGGTTGAAGAAGACATCAAAGAGGAGATCAAAAAATTCCTAGAGGTAAATGAGAACACAGATACTTCATATAGAAATCTCTGGGACACTATGAAGGCAGTAGTAAGAGGAAAACTCATTGCACTGAGTTCATTCCTTAAGAGGAAAAAAAACCAACAAATAAATGACTTAACATCACACCTCAAAGCATTAGAAAAAGAAGAACAGACAAACATCAAGAGCAGTAGAAGACAGGAAATAATTAAATCAGAGCAGAAATTAATGAAATCGAGACTAAGGAAACCATTCAAAGAATTGACAAAACTAAAAGTTGGTTCTTTGAAAAAATAAACAAAATTGACAGACCCTTAGCGATGCTAATGAAAAAGAAGAAGAGAAAAAACTCAAATTAATAACATTTGTGATGAAAAAGGGAATATCACAACAAACACCTCAGATATACAGAATATAATTAGAAATTACTTTGAAAACTTGTACTCTAATAAAATAGAAAATACTGAATGCATTGACAGATTTCTAGAGTCATATGATTTGCCTAAACTGGATGTGGAGGCTATACACAATTTAAACAGATCAATTACAAGCGAAGAAATAGAAGATGTCATCAAAAAGCTACCAACAAGGAAAAGTCCAGGACCTGATGGGTTTACAGCCAAGTTCTATAAGACTTTCAAAGAAGAACTAATACCAATACTCTTCAAACTATTCCAAGAAATAGAAAAAGAGGGAGCTCTTCCAGACTCTTTCTATGAGGCCAATATCACATTAATTCCAAAGCCAGGCAAAGACACATCCAAAAAAGAAAACTTCAGGCCAATATCTTTAATGAACATAGATGCAAAAATCCTCAACAAAATCCTGGCAAATCGAATACAAAAACATATCAAAAACATAGTGCACCACAATCAATTGGGGTTTATCCCAGGGATGCAAGGCTGGTTCAACATTCGGAAATCAATAAACATAATACACCACATCAATAGACTTAAAGACAAAAATCATATGATCATCTCAATAGACGCAGAAAAAACATTTGACAAAATACAACACCCCTTTATGTTCAAAACACTGGAAAAACTAGGAATATCAGGAACATATCTCAACATTATAAAAGCTATATATGCAAGGCCCCGAGCTAACATTATCTTAAATGGAGAAAAATTGAAAGCATTCCCTCTAAAAACTGGAACAAGACAGGGATGCCCCCTTTCACCACTGCTATTTAACATAGTACTGGAAACTCTGGCCAGAGCAATTAGACGGACAAAAGAAATTAAAGGGATCCAGATAGGAAAAGAAGAGCTCAAATTAGCACTATTTGCTGATGACATGATAATCTTCCTAGAAGACCCAAAAAACTCTACCAGAAAACTTTTACAACTAGTAAATGAATTTGGCAAAGTTGCAGGATACAAAATCAACACACATAAGTCAAATGCATTTTTGTACATCAGCAACAAAGACTCTGAAAGGGAAATGATGAAAACTACCCCATTTACAATAGCATCAAAAAAAATAAAATGCCTGGGAATCAACCTAACAAAAGAAGTGAAAGACCTCTATAACGAAAATTATAGAACACTAAAGAAAGAAATTATAGATGAACTCAGAAGATGGAAAGACCTACCTTGCTCTTGGACAGGTAGAATTAATATTGTCAAAATGTCCATACTACCAAAAGCACTATACAGATTTAATGCAATTCCAATCAAAATCCCAATGTCATTCTTCAAAGAAATAGAAATAACAGTCATGAAATTCATCTGGAAAAATAAGAGACCCAGAATAGCCAAAGCAATCCTGAGCAAGAAAAGTGAAGCAGGGGGCATCACCATACCGGACCTTAAATTATTCTATAGAGCAATAGTAACAAAAACAGCATGGTATTGGCACCAAAACAGACTGGTGGACCAATGGTACAGAATTGAGGACACAGAAACGAATACATATAATTTCAGCTATCTTATATTAGACAAAGGTGCCAAAAATGTACAGTGGAGAAAGGATAGCCTCTTCAACAAATGGTGCTGGGAAAACTGGAAATCCATATGCACCAAATTGAAATTAAATCCTTATCTCTCACCATGCACAAAACTCAATTCAAAGTGGATCAAGGACCTAGGAATTAGACCAGAGACAATACACCTAATAGAAGAAAAAGTAAGCTCCAATTTCCAACATGTCAGATTAGGCCCCAAGTTTCTTAATAAGAATCCTGTAGCACAAGAATTACTACCAAGAATTAATGAATGGGATTAGATTTAAACTAAAAAGCTTCTTCTCAGCAAAAAAAACAATCAGTGAGGTGAATAGAGAGCCAACTAATTGGGAACAAATATTTAGTACCTGCACATCAGACAGAGCACTAATTTCTAGAATATATAAAGAACTCAAAAAACTTTACACCAAAAATACAAATAACCCAATCAATAAATGGGCTAAGGAATTGAGAAGACACCTCTCAGAAGAAGATACACGATTAATTAACAAATACATGAAAAAATGTTCAACATCGCTGGCAATTAGAGAAATGCAAATCAAAACTACTCTAAGATTTCACTTCACTCCAGTCAGAATGGCAGCTGTCAAGAACACAAGCAACAATAAATGTTGGAGAGGATGTGGGGAAAAAGGCACACTCATACATTGCTGGTGGGACTGCAAAATGGTGCAACCGTTATGGAAAGCAGTATGGAGATTTCTTGGAAAACTGGGAATGGAGCCACCCTATGACCCAGCCATCCCACTCTTGGGTCTATTCTCAAAGGACTTAAAAACAGCATATTACAGTGACACAGCTATCTCAGTGTTTGTAGCTGCGCAATTCACAATAGCTAGGTTGTGGAACCAACCTAGATGTCCCTCAGTAAATGAGTGGATTAAGAAAATGTGGTATATACGCGCAATGGAATTTTACTCAGCAATAAAAGAAAATAAATTAATGGCATTTGCAGGTAAATGGATGAAGTTGGAAGACATAATGCTAAGTGAAGTTAGTCAGTCTCAAAAATCCAAGTACCAAATGTTTTCTCTGATATAAGGAGGCTAGTTCATAGTATTGTTGGATGGGAGGGTACATACGAGGACTAGTAGAACACTAGAATGGTCAAAGGGAAGGGAGAGTAAGGGAGGGAGCAAGGGGGGAGGGAGAGGGAGAAAAGGAAAAAGAAAAGAAAAGGTGTTTGAATGAGATGGATATCATTTTCCTAAATGCATGATTGAAGACCTGAATTGTACGAATATACTCTGTATAAAAACAATTGTATGTAAAAAGATGCTAAATACATGCACTATGAGTTGTACATATTAAAATTATAAAAGTAATAAAAAAAAGTCCATAGGGAAAAAAAAATATTTATCCTAAGTACATACTACTGATTAATCTCTTCTATAGGCTGAAGAAAATATTCTAAAAACCTTAAAGCTTCTATTATCTAAACTAATGTTAAAAAATTCCTCAACTCTAGGCATGCCTGCTCATAAAGTTTTATTTCCCTAGTATCTTCTTTAAACTTCAACTGGGCCTAGACTTTCTGGCTTCTACTGTGTCCCTATAATAACTTTTTATTTTGGGGCTCAGGAAGAAAAGAGATATGGTTGTCAATATCCTAAATTTACTAAAGGATAAAGAAGAGTCCTTTACAGACACACAAAAGACCATTTAGCTTTTCAATGGAGAGAAGTTTAAACAATGGGTAATGCTGCACCCTGCAGAGAGGGGTTATTTTCAAAAGCTAATCTTTAGCTAAAAAATCCTGTTTTGCTGGTTTAGCTAGCTTCTGGCTAGATTCCACAGGGCCATAGAACTGGTTTCATTTTTGATAATTTAATGTATTCACACCTGGTGGCCATGCAGCAGAAATACACATAGATAGGAAACTGCAAGAGCATATACAGACAAATTTAATCCCTCTATAGCCACATAAAGGTGGCATCTCTTCAGCAAAGAGGAGCCATGTTCAAACTTCCAGGCATTTAACTGGAAGGAGCTCTGGCTCAAACTCATTTGCCTAACTGAGGAAGAACTCAGATTCAAACTGCCCTGAATTAACAGGGAGGAACCCAGCTCGATTCCTGGTTGAGAGACGCCAAATAACCACACCAATGTTTATAGCAGCTCAATTCACAATAGCTAAGCTATGGAACCAACCTAGGTGCCCCTCAACAGATGAATGGATAAAGAAAATTTGGTATATACACCCAATGGAATATTACTCAGCATTAAAATGAATAAAATTGTGGCATTTGCTGGTAAATGCATGGGACTGGAGAAACTATCATGCTAAGTGAAATAAGACAATCCCAAAGAACCAAAGACCAAATGTTTTCTCTAATATGCAGATGTCAATTCACAATAATGAGTGGGGGTGACTGGGAAAAAATACAGGTACTTTGGATTATACAGAGGGGAGTGAAGGGAGGGGAAGTGACATGGGGGTAGGAAGGATAGTAGAATGAACTGGACGTTATGACCCTATGTGCATATATGATTACAAGACTGGTGTAACTCTACATCATGTACAACCAGAAAAATGAGAAGTTATACTCCATTTATGCATGTTGTCTCAGAATGCATTCTACTGTCATGTAGAATAAATTAAAAAAAATAAAGACAGTGTGTAGGTTGATTTCAATAGCAACCTATAGAAAATATACTTTTTTGGGGGGTACAAAAGTGTTAATAACTATAAGGATGCTGACATTTCATCCTGCTCCCAAGTTAACAAGTTAGTCTCTCACAGGTTCATGGAAGCTGGCAGGAGATAAACTACCTCTGGAACAGAGACAAAGGTCTTTAATCACCGACAGCACAGCAGACAGCATGAGCTTCATGGTTACATAACTCTGTCTTGTTATCCAAGTCCTATCGGACTGATATGGAATGACCCCAGTTGAAGCAGCCCCAATCAGGGAGATGGCTATTGCGGCTAGCTGGAAGCCATAAGTTCCACCTGATAATAATCATATGCACGTGACGCACCCGTAAAGCTAAAGGTATATAACCGGGTGAAAGCGGTCAGAAGCGGCATTCATTCAGACAGTCGTTCAGTCGCTCAGTCGGTCGGGTCAGAGAGTCAGAGTGGCCAGAACGTAGTCAGAAGAAGAAATAAGAGTCAGAGCGGTTAGAAGAGAGAAGTAGTTGTTGCTGGTCGGAGTCAGGCCGAGGCTGCCAAAGAAGAAAGAAGAAAGAAGAAAGAAGAAAGAAGAAGCTCTCTCTCTCTCTCTCTCTCTCAAGTGAAAAAGAAAAAAGAAAGAAGCGCGCTCTCTCTCTTTCTCTCTCTAAGCTCTCTCTAAGAAAGTAAAAGTAAAAGAAAGTGAAGAAGAAAGAAGAAAGAAGAAAGAAGCTCTCTCTCTCTATCTCTCTCTCTTTCTCTCTCTCTAAGCTCTCTCTAAGAAAGTAAAGAAGTAAAGAGTCAGAGAGGTTGCTGAAAGAGCCAGAGTTTTGAGAGATTGCTAAAGCTGAAAAAATAAAAAAAAACCTTCTTTCATCTTCATTCTGCCTCTGAGTTTTTCTCCCACGGCGTTGTTGCTCCAAGTCAGGAAGCAACACCCAGTGCCAGTACAGATACAGTAGATTGGTGGAACACTTGAATGGTTAGAGGGAACCTATGACACCTTGCACAATCTTTGTCCCAAGGATTAGGAAGCCTGATCTTCCTAATCATAAAGAGTTAAACAACCTAACCTCTAACCAAGGACTGAGACACTATACAAGCATTCCTGTAAAGAGAGTCCAGAACAAAGGTGTTTAGTGCCTCCACTCAAAAGACATGCACAAATGTGAAAGAAGAGTAGAAAATTATTTCCAATCTGGTAACTGTGCTACCAGTGGTTCATGGCTGATTCTCCAAATGAACTTTCCTCTAAATGGACACCTATTAAACTTTTCTGGGCTAGAGGGTAGGATGTGATAGCTGACACTTGGTTCATGGTCAGATAACTTTTGAAAACCATAAAAATTAAATTGCATGTTACCTCAAAAGACCCAATAATCCCTTGTAAAGATCAGATATTTATGCCCTTTTTTCTTAAAATTCCTTATCCTGCACTGATAAGAGTAAGAAAAGGAGGCATAGAAAAAAAAAATTACGACATAATCATTTTGTAGTCCAGTGGTTTTATGAAATTCCTCCTAGGTCTTTTTCTGCCTTCAGAAATTAAGCAAGAACCAGGTGTGGTGGTGCACACCCATAATCCCAGTGGCTCAGGAGGCTGAGGTAGGAGGATCTCAAGTTTGAAGCTAGCCTCAGCAACTTACAGAGGACCTAAACAACTTATCCAGACATGGTCTCAAAATAAAATATAAAAGGGCTGGGGATGTGGCTCATGGTTAAGTGCTCCTGAGTTCAATCCTGAGTACCAAAAACCAATCAATCAATCAACAACAACAAAAAGAAAAACTAAATTAAGCTGGAATATGTCACATGGACTCACATACAAGGAGTAAATTCTGGAGAAGGGAGCAAAGTAACACAATTCTCTTCAAGCAGAATCTAGGGCCACAGAGTCTGAGACCATGATGTACAATAGCTAGCATGTCAATCATTGTTCTTTTACTGGATTGAACTTTGCATTTACCCAGTTGAAGTTTTTCCTCTGTTCAGTATCTTTGTAAGGAGGAGACAGAGGCAGCAGCATACTGAGCACTGGGCTTCTCCCAAATTGCTAGGGAATTAGCCCCTGTCATCAACAATATTCAGATCTGCTAAGCTTAGTAAGACATCCAATAAATCTGGACCTGGAAGGAAATTAAGAGTTAGTAGTTGTTGGATTCCTGGCAGGAGGCTATGCCTCCCAGGCAGAAGGCCACACCTCCCCAGGTACTTTGTAAAAAGACTACCTTTCCCAGGTGCCCTCGCCGCTGACCCCTGACCTCCTGACCCCTGACCTCCGGCAGCCTATGGAGACACTCGCCCCCAGGGGTCTGCCTGACCAGCAGTCTGCTATTTAAGCCAGCCCTGGACTGAAACCTCTCTCTGTTCCTGCCTGTCCCTGTTCCCGTTCGTCCCTTCCCTATCCCCCTTCCCTTCCCTTCCCTTCCTTTCCCTACCCTTTCCCACGTGGCACCCCAATAAACCCTTTTATTTCACTATCACGGTGTTCCCAGCTAAGTTAACTTTGTTCAGCATTTTCTAACAGTAGTAAGTCTAATTCTTTAAGACTTATTATGTTTATTAATTATTGAAACTATTTTTCACTCTGTTTCAGGGGTTAGAATTCTTAAGTATTTGCCTTCTCCCTAAGTATCAATAAACACATTTAAGACACTATCACATTCCTACTTAATTCTTCATAATTTACGTTTTTTAAAATAGTCCACATACCATTGTGGACATTTTTAGCTCCTAAATATTTTGCTTATCATTATAAATTATTGACAGACTTGATATTATTTTATTTTTACTTTTAATAGATTATAATGACCAGAATTTTGTTTAAATTTTATTGCCTTCTTTCCTTCACCACCATCCTCAGCAAGAGTATGTTTAAAATTTCACTTGTAATATAAAGGACAAACAGGAATACTGCTTCATTGACAAGTGAGAAATGAAACTAAGAAATAATGTTTTCACTTGTTGCCAATCTTCCTTTTGAATTCACTCCTATTTTAGGTATAAATTGGTTATTTCCGCTTTGACCAATTTCTGGAAGATTATAATATTAAATGGCAAATGATATAATTCATTTTTTTTTTAACAGAAGCATTCCTTGACTTCATATTTGTATATGCTGTTTTTGTAAGAACAAGATTTTGGCAGCTTAGGAGGCTGAGGCAGGAGGATCACAAGTTCAAAGTTAGCCTTAGCAAGTACAAGGTGCTTAGCAACTCAGTGAGACTCTGCCTCTAAATAAAATACAAAATAGGGCTGGGATGTGGCTCAGTGGTTGAGTGCCCCTGAATTCAATCCCTGGTACCAAAAAAAAAAAAAAAAGGTTTTGAAAGATGAATAATCTTTATAATAAATCAATTAACCTTTTTAAAGTCTGTTTTACATATGAAGATATTATAAAATATATATCAAAATTTCCAAAAAGGGACTACAGTAAAGATTTATTCAACTTCAAGTTATAAACAGTTTGGATTTTTGTGAATTCTTAGAAGCCTGTTGCCCATCATACTTCAAATTATTCATTTTTTCAAACAAGTGCCCACCCCTGTCAATACTTCATATTATCACTCTGTTGGGAAAAAAGGGAATGGAGTAAATTAGGTAGAATTGTTTTTTCATTCTTGTTTTTATCAAGTAGTAAACTCAGGAACAGATTATTGGACTGAAACAGATTTCTTGTGTTGTTCTGAGTAACTCCTTGAGTGTTTATTACCCCTATCTACTGTCATAAACCAAGCTATAAAATTAGATTTGGGGCACGATGCTGGGAGATACTCATACTTTGCGGCCAACTAAAGATCTAAACACATCATGCATTTTGGAATATTGATGGCTTCTTGGGTGAAAAAGGAAATACTTCTCTCAAGGGCACAGAGTAGTAGTGATTAAAGGACTCTTTCAAAATCTGTGTAAGAAACTGCTTTGTGGCTACTCAAATTTTATTGAAATGTTGACCCACTTTTCCAATGACATAATAGAGATATAAATGCAAATTAAACACCAATTCAAAATGAAATGACAAAGAATGCATTTTAAAATCTCTCATGTGATCAAGAACTTTCTTTGCTTCTTTTGTTTTTTTCTTTTTTTATTTAACATGATAAATTTAATAGATTAAATAGTTTCATCTGGTATAGGAATTTATTTACTTCTCTTCAGCTGAAATTAGTGCTAATGGCCCACATGAGATGTATATTAGGTAGCAATTAACAAGTTTATAGCTCGTGATATCTGTCCTGTATTATTCCTTTACCAAGATTCAACCCATAGTACTTCACTTAAGAGAGAGGAAATATGAGATGCCAAGCTGTTTTAGTCAGCTTTTTCATAACTGTGACCAACATACACAACAAGAACAACTTAGAAGTGGAAACAAGTTTATTTTGGCTCAAAGTTTAAGAGGTTCAGTCAACAGACTTCATGGTTCTGGGCCCAAGGTGAAGCAGAACATCATGACAGAAGGGCATCACAGAGGAAAAATGCTCAGGACGTGACAGTTAGGAAACAGAGAGCTCTGCTCATGAAGTACAAAATATAAGCACAAAAGGCATGCTCCTGAGTGGCCCACCTCCTCCAGTCACACCCTACTTGCCTTCAGTTACCACCCAGTTAATCCTTATCAGTGGATTAATCCACTGATTAGGTTAAAACTCTCAGAATCTTATCATTTCACCTCTTAACCTTCTTGCATTATCTCACACATGAACCTTCAGGGGAATACCTCATACCTAAACTATTACACAAGTCTATCTTGCATATATTTATCTCAAAGAATCTTTGAAAAAAATCTCATTATGGGAATTTTGTTTTTGTTTGAGGGATTGGTTACTTGTATCAAGGTCACATGTGTAAGAATCTAGATTCTGTGGGAAATGGTGGCACAAGCCTCTAATCCCATCACCTCAGGAGGCTGAGGCAGCAGGATTTCAAGTTCAAAGCCAGCCTCAGCAACTTAGCAAGGCCCTAAGCAACTTGGCAAGACCCTGTCTCAAAAAAAAAAAAAAAAAAAAAAAAAAAAAAAAATTCTGGGGATGTGATTCAGTGGTTAAGCACCCATGGTTCAATCCCTAGTACAAAAAAAAAAAAAATCTAGATTCTCTCTTGGAGGTCTAATTACTTTCTTTACACTTTTCTCATCTTCTAAATTATTTTTTGGCTTCTATCATATTATCCAAGCTGTCTCATCACTTACTATGCTCAGACAGTTATTGTTTAGAAACTTCAAACCACATTCCTTTTGCATTTCCATTCTTTAAATTTTCTTTACATATTTAACTATTCTTTAATATACTTCATTCTCACATTTTCTGATGTTTAATGTTAAACTTCAACATGTCATACTAATAAAAATGGAAAGAAATGGTTATTAGATTTTATTCAAATGTCAAAAATTCAAAATATGTGCCTTTGCTTTAAGTAGTGAACTGTTATTTAATATTAAAAGTCTGTAATGATGAGGAAGTAACCAGCCTGACGTTACAGCCAAACATTTTAAAAAATAAATAAAATATATAGTAATTTTCAAGTGCCATTCTAATCTCTACTTATTAGACTAATTCACCCTACTTTATGATTGTCCTTGAAGTGGGGGACCAGGGGAGATATCAAAAAGGATCAATGGGTATTACAACATGTTCTGCAAAGAAACTGACAGTTGGTTTTTCATGTATTGAAGGGTAAAAATATTGACTGCAGAACCAAAGGAGGATTGCCAAATGTGATCTAAATTTGATCCAAGCACCGTCTGACCCCTTAGATACTATTAACCAGTCTAGTATTAAGTAATTATTTATTGAGCAATTATTGGCAAGATATGCTAGATGGGTGCTTGGTAGGCAAAATTATTCTCCATCTTTGAGGATCTAATGATTTTGTAGGGGACTTGTTAGGGTAATAGGTATAAACAGTAATGAATTTTGTGATGAAACATTCTTCCCTCAGCTCACACAGATGAGCTTTAAAGATATAACATGAGTGAAAGAAAATGGAAAAGCAATAAGAAAAACATCCATATTTTCTGAGTTACCTCCTCACTGACTGTGCTAAGTCAGTGCTCAGAAAAAAGCAAGTTAAAGAGGTTTTTGAAAAGGATATCTACTATTTTTCTATCTCTATATGTATCCCATAAATCACATTGTAACCTTTCTGAAATATACACAAATTATTTTTAAAGAATATTTTTAAACCATGTGCCTTTTCCATTTTATTTCTTTACTAAATTGCAGGGGTCAAGGGGCAGATAAGAGTGACTAATATACTCTCCTAGGTAGACTTCCCTGAATGTGATACAGGTCTGATGTTCTTTTACCCTAAAGCTCTGTAGTTACAAA
The DNA here is from genome assembly GCA_025594165.1 of Tamias sibiricus. Lineage (NCBI taxonomy): Eukaryota > Metazoa > Chordata > Mammalia > Rodentia > Sciuridae > Tamias > Tamias sibiricus. The sequence goes on along the minus strand of CM046667.1, from coordinate 52,675,013 downwards.
ATTTTGCTGTTAACCAAAGAATCATTTTGGTCCCCTTCCAGACCCATGGAACAAGAATCTGTGAAATAGGCCTGGGAATATCCATTAATAACAGGTACCATTGGCGATTTTGTTGAGAAGATTAGGAAACAATGTTATAGTTGATGCCTGAACCTACCATCTGAGCTTATCTCTTTAGTTGAGAAGAAGATCTCACCTTTAGCTTTCAAAAAAAGCACCTGAATAGCAACTGTATGAACTTAAAATCACTTTTATTTTAGTAGCTCTTCCCAAAGTTAGGGGGCATTTATGCTGGAAATGTTGATTCCTGGGTCCCACCTTCAGAGTTTAATGGGGAGGCTGCTGTAATATTTATTTTGACAAGCACAAGAGATTCTGATGAAGGTGATTCTCATGAAATGCTTTCAGAAATACATGTTTAGTTGGAATGGAACCACCATTTGAACCGGCTATCCCACTCCTCAATATATACCCAAAAGACTTAAAATCAGCATACTACAGTGACACAGCCACATCAATGTTTATAGCAGCTAAATTCACAATAGCTAAGATAGGGAACCAACCTAGGTGCCCTTCAACAGATCAATGGATACAGAAAATGTGGTATATATACAGAATGGAATATTACTCAGCCATAAAGAAAAATGAAATTATGGTATTTGCCAGTAAATGGATGGAACTGTAGACTATCCTGCTAAGTGAAATAAGCCAATCTCCCCCCACCCAAAAAAAAAAAAAAAAAAAAAACAAAGGCTGAATGTTCTTTCTAATATGTGGATGCTGACTCACAAAGGCAGGTGGGGGGTGAAATTCACCCAATTGAACAGGGTAGAGTGGGAGGAAGGAAGGGGGTATGGGAATGGGAAAGAGAGTAGAATGAATCAGGAATAACTTTCCTATGTTTTTATATGAATACATGACCAGTGAAACTCCACATCGTGTACAACCACAAAAATGGAAAGTTATACTCCATGTATATATGATATGTCAAAATACATTCTGCTGTCATGTATAACAAAAAAGAACAAAAAATAAAAATAAAGAATGTAAAAGATGTAAACAAAATTATCAACCACATTTACACAAAATGTTTGTGTTGGTAGGTTTATTCTGAATTACAAAACAAATCTCAATTTCAATGGATTAAAAAAGGAAATGTAAGTTTAGTTGGTGTTTATTCCATTTGAAAAGAAACACACTCCATTCTTACCCTTTGGTGTAAAAGAAAGATTTGAGAATTGTATTTTGATTCCAGATTATAAATCCAGTGGGATAGGAGAAGTCTTCTTTTTTTCATATTCTGTTCAGCAATGTGTGCCCAGCACTTAAGAAAGTGACCTTTACATAGTAGATGCACCTGAACTAGTTGTTGACCAAATGATTAATTCATGGTTTGAGGACATTGAGTCTTTTATTCTTATTTACTTCCATATCTCCTAACTCAGTGTGATAACCAGAAAGAGTTTGCAAACAAAATTGCAAATGGAGAGCAAGATTAAAATAAATAGAGGGGATAACTCCAAAACACAGGGGAACTTCATGAGGAAGAAGAAAGTGTCAATAAACAGAGGCCAGGAGGAAGAGTCATGGGGTTTTCTAGGGCAATCAGTATCTTGGGTGCTCATCACTGATTAGAGATTTTGGATTGCCTCCTCTGACAAAAGATTATATTTTAGAGCCACAATACAGGCGTCCCAAAGGGTGAGGTGAGATGGTGAGGAGAAAATATACATGAAGGAAGATTATAGCTTTCTTCTTCCCTTTCTCTCATATTTTCTGAACTTTCCTTATGTATGCATGAATGTGTAACTCTTCATTTTGTCTGTCAACAAAGAGTGAGGCTACAGCATCAGATGTCTTGGGTTCACTGTCTCATTTTAGTTCTTTTGAGTTTTACATAGGAGTGTTTGTTTCTTCACTCATCCCCTGCATGTTTGTTTGCTCTTATTCTAAGGAAAGAAGAGACCCTATTTATTAGTGACCTCACCAGCTGAACAATAAAATCCAGCCTGTGCTATGGAATCCTTGTGCTTTCTGTAAGGGCTATTGCTATCAAGGAATGCTTCCATGGGGTTATAATTGTCTCCTGCAGAGACACCATCTGTTCTTCTTTCACTTCTGAGTGTGAGAATTGTTATGGGGATGACTCCTCCCAGCTGTTCCTGGATCTGAGCCTATGTATTTTGGGAGCTGATATTTTTCAGTGACAGGGGTGTAGAGGTTGTAGAATGAGACTTGAGTCTAACAAATTGAATACATAACATTGTGTGCTATAATCTCAGGAAAAAAAAAATTTTTTTCCACAATCTTTGGTGCTGTGTAAGGGATAGGGGAAGAAATGGAGTGGTATATACTCTATGAATTATGTTCATGTAGTTCTGAATGTAGTGGCCCTAAGAAAGATTGGACAGTTGTTGCTTCTGAAAGAATTTTCATGATAGAGACCACAGCTGCTCTTGGAATATATAGGGTTTCAGAGGAAGTTACACTTTGTTCTGCAAAGTTCTGGGCTGTGTGCAAGGCTCTCCAGGGCATACAGAAGCTCATGTCAAAGCTTAGCACAGTGTTTCTTTCTTACCTATGAAAGATGAGTTTTGGGAAAGTAGATGTATTAATGACACAGGGAGCAGTAAACAGGGCTTGTTCTATGATCATTTAAATTTTATTTTAAAAAATGCTTAGTGGAGGACTATAATTATACAGAGTAGTGGGATTTGTTATTACATATTCATACATGAACACAACATAATTTGGTTAATTTCATTCCCTAGTACTTCCCTTTTCCCTCTGGCATTTTATTTTTGATAGATACCCTGGAGCAACTACTTAACTTTAGAACAATTATTTCATTTGTAGATCATTTGACAGTTTGCCAGACATTTTCTCATGTTTCATGTTTTGAGACAGTCACACAATAAACTGGAGAGACTTAATTTATTTTCATCTTTTAATAATACAAAGAGAGGTTCAGAAACTTGAAAAGGAATTTCCAAGGCAACACTGCCCGTGAGTGGCTAGGCAGACCCCCGCCCCCCAAAGACATCTCATTCCAAATCCTATACTTTTCTCACAAGATCATCATATAATTCTCATAATTAAGGAGAATAAAGTCCCAAATTTTGAGCAAAAGGCTTGGACAGAATGAACTGGAGTCTTGCTCACACTAGCATTGGGAGCCTAAACAAATTCAGCTGTCTCTGAAGTGGCTTGATGCAAAGCAGTGGTACTCAAGCTGTGGTCCCCTGAGAAATAGCAGCAGTTGCACTTCATTAGAAATCCAGCTTCTTAGACCCCTCCCAGTCCTGGTGAATAAAAATATCGGGGGGTGAGGGCTGGAAGTCTACTTTGTAACCAGTCTTATAGCTGAGAAACTCTGATCTAAAAGATACAGTTTCATAAATTTCTTCCTCTTCATCCCCTTACACCAAGATGTGTCTGTTAGTCTGAAAACACTTTCTTGTCTTTTGAATAACCACTTTCTTGTCTTTGAGTGCAACAAAGGGGTTTTCAATATGGTGGTGAGAAACAGGCACAAATACAGTCAGCATTTAGATGGGTGAGGAAGGTGAAGGGAGAAATTGTATGTTGAAAGATGATGTTTATTAGGAATTTGTTGATGGCTGCAATTGTGTCTCTGATTAATTCTGTCATGATAAATTAATTACTTTTCCTGAAATGACACTTTTTAAAAATTGATAATTTCAGACTATTGGTCCAACCAAACAACTGAACCATTCTACAAAATTAAAAACAAAAGCAAAATTAGTGAATGAATCTCACAGAAGAAACCATCTCCGTCAAGGAATTAGATCAATTTTAAGGGCAACAACTACTTTATAGAATAAATCACAAAGGCCTTCGTTTTTTCCTATTTAAAAAAATTAGAAGAGAAATGCCATGTTCCTACAGAACAATGACAGTCCTTTTGCTGTTTACTTTGGTCCACAGTTTGGCCAGGATGAGAAAATATCTTTCCAGGGAACTTTACTACATCAGGAAGTACCTTTACTGGTGAATCTTCATGAGAAGGATGGCAAGTCTCTGGAGATTTCTTCCCTTTCAGTCTTAAATTCTGAATGGGAGACACTTACCTAAGTAAACTTTATCTGAGAATAAAGACTTTTTGATTTTATATATCCACGAGAAAATTACAAATTTCTTACCATAATAAAGTTAGTAATATATTATAGGTGTAGGTACAAATATTTGGGAGAATAACTTCCTTAAGATCAAATATGCTTTATGAGTCAGGAGATTTTAATTAATGACATTGTCATTTGGTTACCCCCTTTTATGGCACTGTTTATAACAAAAAATTAACTTTCCCAATAGTTTCCTCATCACCCTTCACCTTCCCTGCAGGAGCCCTGTTTGGGGAGATAGCTAAGATTGCGGTTGACTATGGGCCATAGACATTTTTGGGCATTGTCGCCTTCCGTAGTCTCACGGGACTTGGCCCAGGATCTCGAGAGATTTGAGCAATGACTCAGCAGATTGACATTTTTGGGCATTGTCGCCTTCCGTAGTCTCACGGGACTTGGCCCAGGATCTCGAGAGATTTGAGGAGTGACTCAGCAGATCGAGCAAGCACCATTCCTGCTCGGGCGCATGGGATGAGACCAGAGAGAGAAAGGACAGGGTTATCGCTATTGTATAGATACATTGTAGTTTCTTGTAAGAGTACGTGGCTTGGTTTCTTGTGAGAGTGTGTATGTAGTGTTAGAAATTACAAGAGACAGAGACAGAAAGATTAAAGAATTTTTTCGTCTCCATCCTGTCTCCGGACTCCTTCCCGCGGCGCTGCCGTTCCAGGCTGCAATCCCTTTCCGGCGGCTAACACTTCCCTATATTGTCCATATCTTATTGTCTTTTTTTAAGTCTTATAATTATTTCATAGGAATGTAGACTCATGGCTCATTTGTTCTCCTTTTCCTAATTTGAAAATGAGTGTACATATTTTTAGACAAAGGAAAAAATGTAAATAATCATAACACTAGCATGATGGAAAATTATTTTCTCTTACCAGGCATAAGTTGGTTTTAAGCATAAATGCAGATGATCTCCTGTGTAATCCTAAATCATTTTTGTTGAAAAATTTGTTATGATATTCTAGGCATTGAGAATAAAGTGGTGATGGAGACAAGCAAGTCCCCTTGATCTTATTGTGCTAGTATTATAGCGGAAGGAGACAGAAAATAAACAAGAAAACAAAGAATAGGAAAGAAAATTCCAGAAATCAATGCATACTAAAAAGAGAATCAAGATGGTAATGTAAAAAATAATGCCTACCTGGGGACAGGGTATGACCATCTAAATTAGGTAGGCATGGAAAGCCTTATTGAGACATTGACATGTGAGCAGAAAGCTAAAAGGAAGGAATGATCCAAAGTGTTCCTGTCAGAGAGAGTAGGAAATGCAAACATCCTAAAACAGGAGCACATTTGGTGACTTAAAGTGGTAGGAAATGTAGAGGGGAGGTAACCAAATGTCAAATCATGTAAGTTTAGTAGGATGTTTGCATTTTATTCTGGATGTAATGAGAGCCATCAGATGGTTTAAAGCATGATCTGATTTGTGCATGAAAAACAGCACATAAGCTTCTATACAGAGTGGCACTAACAGAAGCAAGAAGAGTATTTGAGAGGCTGTCACTAAAGTAACAGGCAGTTATTCAGACAAGGGTTTCTCTGAGGTAAATAGTGTCTCCTGGCCTAAATGAAGAGAACACATTGATTAATGGTAGTTAAGGAGTTATTGATATACTAAATGGTACAGTTCAGGCAATGGGAACAGTGACTATAGTATCTGCTAGAGTTGGGGATAAGACCTTCAAGACAACAGAGACTAAAATTTTAGAATGTTGTTATGTGGGTATTTATAAAAATCACGTTGTCAAGCAATTTCTCAAGCACAAATTTTTAAGAACAATTAGGTACCAATACTTGAAGAAAAACATGCATTTAACAATAAACAAATAACCCTCTGTTCCTTTGAACCTCGCATCAGTCACATGTGACATTCTCTACTGCTCCCATCATCCACTCCTACTCATTCTGCACAATTACTGAGGAATTTCCATGTTCCTTATGTTTATTTTCCATTCCAACTTCTCATCATCTTTGATGATGCAAACATCTTAGAAGTAACTATTCCAATGCCTCCTACTTCCTTCCCAGGGGAGGTCAGGTAGTTACTGACATTGCCCACTAAGGGATTCATCAAGGACCAAACTTCAACACCAAGAGGGAGTGATGCTTATGAAACTCAGCCTAAAATCACATGAGGTGGTTATTTGCTTTGCTGTATTTCTGAGTGAGCATTCCATCCAAGTTTTCTGGTTCCGTTCCAGTTAGAATCTACCTCTTCATTTCTTCAGAGAAATGATTGAGAGTTGTTTATAATTGGTTTCATTGCAGAACAAATCCCTAAGAAAAGATATGATTCCCTCTGGTTTAGGTTTTATAGCCTGTTATTACAAAAGTTTTCACCAAAGCCAGCTGATAAACAGAAATTAGCACAGGTTGAGATAACAGAACGGAGGAGGAAATACAAATAGAGCTTCATAGTAGAGAGGAGGTATACAATCTGATCAGAGCCACCAGATGCCCTAGGCTAGGTATTAATTTAGCACTTATAGGTGCCAGGAACAAGTTACATATTTTTTAATCTTCAAGCTATAAGGTAGGTGTTCTTATTCTATCTGTTTATTAGTATATAAAATTAAGACAGTGAGCAGATAAATAGCTTGCCTAAAATAATGAAGCTGAATCTCAAACATATGACTGCCTGGAGTCCAAAAATTATAGTTTTAACCATTTTTACTCTATTTCAGTATTTGATGCTACTCCTACCCCAAGCTTCTGGGCTGAACTGCCAAGACCCTGAGAAAGAATCACTATCTGATCCATCTTTGTATTTCTCACATTTTTTTGTCTTGATTTGTATATAGTAGGTATTCATTTGGGAGGGGTACTGGGGATTGAACTCAGGGGCACTGGACCACTGAACCATATCCCCAGCCCTATTATGTATTTTATTTAGAAACAGGGTCTCACTGAGTTGCTTCGCAGCTCACCATTGCTGAGGCTGGCTCCCGCCCACATCCTACATCAGTGGTGGAATTAGGAGATATTCTTTGCGGAGTAGGCTGGCTGCAGAATGAAAGCTAATAAAGGGAATATGGAGAAGAAATTACAGGACACAGGAAGTAATATTAGAAAGCGGGGGTAGGACAGCTCTCCGATCTTAGGGATCAAGCTTCCACACTAGAAAGAGAGAGATGGAGCCTGAATTTGCTTTATTTATATGGGGGGAACATCAAAGGTTTTCAATGTAATGTTCTTTGCCAAATAAGATAGGGGGTGGGCTGTCCATGTCCCAATGAGTTATGCCCAACTCTGGAGCTATGAAAGCTATTTCACTAGAAGAGCCAGAAGAGCTGGGGCAGAGATCTCAGGCCTTGGATAGTCTGATACACACAGGAAAGCCGGGATCTTTCCCAAGGAAGGACCTAAGTCCCCCATGGCTTGGTATAGAGTAAAGACCCCTCAAGTAGCTTCACGGGTTGCTTCCCACCGCTGGCTTTGAACTCGTGGTTCTCCTGTCTCAGCCTCCAAGCAGCTGAGATTACAGGCATGCGCCACCATGCCCTGCGGGTATTCATTTTTATTGCTAAATTTATTAATACACATATTTTATAAAATATATCTGTATTAGATCCTAATTTTGTAGGATGTTTGTACATTAAATAGAAAAATATCAGAAATGAAAATTCCTTTCCTTCTTTGTCAATAATGTCAATTGGTACACAACAAAGACAATAATTAATTCAGTTTGTGGACAGACTGTGATGTGCTGAATAATTAGCTTAAATGTTGCAGCCCTCCCTGTATCTATTTCCCTTGCAATGACTCTATCATGGGCACAATGTACCTGCTTGCCCCTTGACTTTGTCTTGGCCTATTGACTTGATTTGGCCCATGGCATGTGGGTGGAAGCGACTGAGAGTCAATTCCATATATAGACCCTATAAGGCCTCATATGTTTCTGCTTGTTCTTTTCTACCTCAGACATCACTATGAGAAGAGATTTCACCAGGGGTTGCACCTTCAGCCGGGGAAAGCAATGAGACACATGGTGTAAAATTAAGCCAGCCAAGCCCAGCTTAGATTACCAGTCTGTACAACTGTAGATTGATTGAAATAAAACTTTCTTTAAAAATCACTGTGTGTTGTGATAATAGCTAATGAATAAATATATATGTTCCCATTATTTTGGGAGTTAATTGCGAGGGGTTCAAGTTCAACATTATGCTAAAGATAAAAATTTACTCTTTCTCTCACACTTTATTTACAGAGAGCTGAACCTCAAAGATGGCCCAGAGCTGAGAAGCTAGTACAGAGTCAAGCAAATGAACAGCCACAGCACTCTCCCGTCTACCAAGAAGAGCAGGCTCCCTGCAGAAACCCCTTCATGTGTAGTTTAATTTTGTTTTGGCAAGGCAGATTTTGGTGTTCATAAGAAAATTTTGGATATCATCTGCAATTGTCTTTAAAATATCTAAAATATATTGTGTGTTGGTTTTCAATCTATAGGCTGGAGATAATTAGTGAATATTTGAGGCCCTGAATCAAGAGTGTACGCTAATAGATGTAGTTACTTAACAGTTAAGATTCTATATTCAGAAATTCAGCCACTCGCACTGTTCTTCAGTTATCTTTAGTTCTAATCAGGACTAGATGATTTGTCAATTAGTGTGACATAAGGAGTAATTTTAATAGTTGGCTTGAGCAGTGTTGAACATAAATGAATTTTCTGGAATGTTGTTCTTATTTCTACCTTTTCATGAATGAGAACAGGAGGTCTAGGATATTCTACCATTTAGAATGGTGTCCCCAGTCTAGTATTATGTCTGATTCTTGTGGTGACATACTTTGGAAGGATTCTGAATCGCATTATTTCTTCATTACATAGAGATTTGTAGTAAGATGTTTACTGAAATCCCTAAAGAGACAGAATTTTGTCTACTTTCTCACAAATGTGGTTTGTGTAGTAGTATACTGTTTATGACTTCCAACACATCTTGGTGGTTGAGGTCCCAGGGGAGGAGATCAATCTTTTACAATCTTTAAATGTTAAAGGTTACCAATATTTACCAAAACAACCTGATATTTGGGTATAATCAAATTGCTTTAGTTCAGTTACAATTGCTTCATGAATAGATTGAATTAATAGCTAATTATAAGTAAAATGACATGACCAATGTAACTGCACATCACGTACAACCACAAGAATGGGAAGTTATACTGCACACATGTATGATATGTTAAAATACATTCTATTGTCATGTATAACTAAAAATAAGAAATGAAAAATGAAGGCAAAAAATAAGTGAAATGAATAAAAAACATAAACTGTTTCCATGTGTAAGAATAAATGTGAATAAAAATATGTTCAGCTGTACATTTCATATTGTGCCTTTTTATTGTACATATATTCCACCAAGATTTGTAAAAAATAATTATGGAGAAAGATGATAATGGGCAGATGATAGCATGTGAAATTCTATTTCTTTAGAACTATGATACTTGTCTAAAAATTCTTCTTTTTTTTCGGATCAAATTGTAGAATTTAGGCTGCCACCTCATCATTTTTCATTCATTTTGAAGCTTCCAGAACTTGATTTTTCCTTCTAATAATACATATAGCTACACCACAGACAAAGGTACTCCTTTATATAGTTTTAGGGGTGCCAATCAATAGACTATGATGTGAATGAGGAACTCCTTCTGGATGTTGTAATGAGACTTGGCACATCTCCACATGATCATCCTGGAGCTGAGTCAAAAAACTAAGTGACTTAGCTAAAGTCATGTGTGCCTATCCCTTGGTATCTACAAAGGATTAAGGATCCTCATAGATAGCAAAATCTAGAAATGTTCAAGCGCTTTATATAAAATGTCATAGTATTTGCATCAAACATAGCTCCTATATCTTTTAAATCACATATTACTTAAAATACTTAATACAATGTAAATGTTATGTAAATAATGGTTATGCTGTTTTATTTAAGAAATAATGACAAAAAAGTCAGTATAGGTACAAACATCATAGGCATTCCTAAATATCCATGGTTGATTGAATCCTTACATTTGGACCTGCACATATAGAAGAACAACTATATACAGCTAACCATAGCACCCAAATAACAATTAGAAATCTTTCTACTTAATGATTTCTTCTAATATGAAATTTTCTTATGGTTTCAGATGTTGGGTTGTTTACGTGATGTCTTTAAAGACAACTTATTTAAAATCAGTCATATCTTTACTACAATATTTTCCAAATAGGTGAGTATAAAAGGTTAAATTTTTGATGTTTTAAAAGGTTTATTTTCTGCAGGGCACAGTGGCACACACCTGTAATGCCAGCATCTTGGGAAAATGAGACAGGAGGATTCTGAGTTCAAAGCCAGCCTCAGAAAAAATTAACACTAAGCAACTCAGTGAGACCCTGTTTCTAAACAAAATATAAAATAGGGCTGGGGATGTGGCTCAGTGATTGAGTGCTCCTGAGTTCAGTCCCCGGTGCCCCCCCCCCCCAAAAAAAAAAGGTTTATTTTCAACATTATATTCTAAAATAAACTATTAAATTATAAAAATTATAAGTAGGTAATTTATAAACTATCATTTTGTTTATAATTCATGTTTTTGACATTTACTTAATTCTTTCCAGTCTTACCCTTTATTTTCCTTATATTTTGTGCAGTCCAATCTACATTTATGTCAATGTAGGTTTCATATTTGATCCTTCTTATTAGTATTTCAAGATAGGTTCACATAACCCCAGCCTAAGTCAATAAGTATTAGTGCTAAAAGTGCATAATTTCACCCATGTCAATCAGGATACTGTTTAACAAAATTTAAGAGAGATGAAGAATATCTGGAAAGGATATAGAACAGAACAACAAAGATGAATGGAATGGTTAAAAAAATAATATTTGTAAACAAAGTTTAAAGAAATTAAAAAAGATTTACCCTGAAGAAGAGTGGTTCAAATCAGGATTCTCAGGTTTGGTTTTATTCAAAGAGGACAGAATTTTTCATACATTAATTAGTGGTTCAGATAGAATTAGCAATTCTTTCTTGAAAAGTGAAGTATATGAAATAGAGTACTCTGTAGCATGTGTTACTTAAAGAACTTTCCTTATATCAGCCCTGCTTACAATGTGTTTCATAGGCAACTAAACCTATTTTGATGCAAGCACTTTTAGTTCTTGCATAGTCTCTTCTGAATTGCATGTCGGGAGGTAAAATTTCTGTAAAAGTCCAGAACAGATCCTTAAGATATAAGATAGTTATTAATTTAAGACCTTTCTTTTTTTTAATATGGGTATGTACAGCTATGAATTTCCCTCTGACCATGGCTTTTACTGCATCTCATATGCTTTGGTATATTGTATTTTCATTATGTATCTCAAAGTGTTTCCTAGTTTTTCACTTGTAATTCCTTTTTTGATCCATTGGTTGCTTATGAGTGCATTCTTTAATTTCCACATTTTTGTGAATTTTTCAATTTTTCTAATGCTATTGCTTGTTAATTTCATTCCATTGTGGCTGTTGTTTTTATCATTTGAATCTTTTTAAATTAATTGACAGATGATTTGTAGCCTAACATATGGTTGACCCTGTGGTCACTTTTAGTTTTCATATTAGAAGAATGTGTATTCTGCTGTTGTTGAAATGTTCTAAGTTGATTGAGTTTAAGTTTTGTTCACATATTTTATTTCCTTACTGGTCTTTTGTCTGGTTGTTCTATAAACTACTCAAAAGGGGATATTGGATTATTATTCAAACATTATTGAAGAATTTTATATTTCTCCCTTCAATCTGTCAATTATTTTCATATAGTTTGTTCTTCTATTGTTATTATGTGTATATATATATATATATATATATACACATATATATGTATATATATGATATATGTCTGTGTATATATATATATGTACATATATATATGTAAATATAAATAAATATAGGGTAGCTGTAAATATAAAACTTGTTACAAAAGTCAAAGAAGAAGGAAATGTTATTCTGATCAACAAAACCTGGAATCCTGCAATTAGTTTATTAGTGTCTTAGGGTCATCTCATTCTATTTTTTAAAAGGTGCTTCTGGATTCATTCCCCTTTAAGATTAACTTAATGAAATTGCACTCTGATATTATTTCATTGTCTTATCTGATCTTTGACTTATGACACAATTGCCAATTTAGAGTTCTATAAATATTTTATGTATTTTTTGCATTTTTGTTTTGTGTGTTATCCATCAACCACAATAGGCCGCTAAATTTATCTCCTCTCAGCTACCTTTGGTCTGTGTATGGTTAGAACATTGTATTGGGGGAAGTTGGCCTGTTGTCGCGTTTGTAAAATCAGTGAGACTTCTCAGCAGAGATGGGATTGGACTCCAAGGTCTTTATATGGACTATATGGTTGTCAAGGCTCCTGAGTATGCAACTGGTAGGAACTCCAGTGAGAAGAATTAAGCCAAGAAACAGCAGCAAACTCAGACCAAAGTAAGAGAGAACAACTCTTGAGCCATACTCACTACAACAGGGTGATTTTATACATATATACACATGTGTGTATACATGTATTTATATATTTCCCCAATTCTCCCACCTAAAGAAGCAGGTGCTAGTTAATACAAACATCAGATTAGTTTTGAAAGAAAAATAAAGATGGTACTTGGGCTGTGGCTTAGTGGTAGTACACTTGCCTGGCATGTATGAGGTACGTACTGGGTTTGATTCTCAGTGCCATATATAAATAAATAAAAATAAAGGTCCATCAACAACTCAAAAAATTTTAAAACGAAGATGCTTCATTTTTTTGCACATTACAAAGATTATGAGAAATTTGTAACCCATCTGTGTTTTCTATCATGGATAATTCTGTAATTGCTTTCAAGTATTTTTAGTTTTGTCTCTTCATTGACTGAAATATCCCTAAAAATTTTATCTTCTAGAAAAACCAAATGTGTACTATCAGTACTTAGTAACTAACCTCTGAATGTTTTACTATTTAAGATTAATTCCCTTGATTTCTTCAAGATAGGGAAGCTGAGTTTAAACTGCAATTTCATTGTTACATGGAGTCCAGTGTGGCAGAAATGCCTCTATGTTCTCCATTTTATATGATGAATAATGGAAATATTTGGAGAGAAGGAAAAGTCTACCCATCTGCATGACTCCTCTATTAAAGGAGCATTGCCTCAGGTGAAGGATAGTTCCTCAGAGCACAAGAAAGATGGGAACAACTCAAAGAAGATAAAACACACAAGCTAAGTAGTCAGAGCACTTTGATTTCAGACTCAGAGACTCCTGAAATCCTGAGGCTGAGCAACCATGTAGATTTGTCTTCAAAGAGGAAAGTGAATGATGGCATCCAACAGTACACCCTTCCCTTATATTGGCTGCAGTACCAAAAATGAATTAGGATCAAGAACTTGGCAGTCTTTGTTAAAACACCTTTCAAGGAAATGCTGACAAGCATAATCATGCTTCTCTCCCTTCACATCATTACTGGAGGGGAAATAGAGTTTTAGGAAGAACATGACAGCTGTAATGTATATTGTTTATTAAAAATGCAATCAATCATCAGGAAATTCATAGAGAGAATCCAAGAAAATGTCAGGCAATTTCATTAATTGAGATTAATCTTAATGTATTTTCAAGAGATCTGAAAGCAAAGATCGTGTTTCATTATGACAAGAAAGTATGATCTATAGAGATTCAAGTTAGGCTGAACTTACCAAGCACACCCCTTTCTACCTATAGAAAGTGAAAGATCCTTTGACAGCATTTTCAAGGAGAACAGGCCTTCTACCTCAATTCTATGCAGTAGCCCAAGTAACTTTAGAGCTCTCTGCCTTTTCACTTTTAGATTCTATTTTTTACACTATGTATCACTTTAAGATAAACATATTGAATAGGAAAAACTAATAATACTGACAAACATCTATAAAGACTATACTACATGATAAATACGGCCTCTGGAGAGTTGAGCATCATTATTTTCTAAAGGATAGATAAGATCTTGAAGGGAAGGAAGAGATTTGGTTCCTAGGGCAAAAGTGCTGATGAGATACAAGGTCTCCTGTTTCATGCCCTAAATAGTCTACATCAAGAGGAACTTGTAGGCATAATAAAACTCAGTACATTAAATAAATAAGGAGATTTTTTTTATCAATCTTAAAAGAAAATTGTACATGATTTACCATAAATGAAAGAAAAACTGTACAAAAAGAATGTGCTGTTGGAAAATGGTTAAGACAATAGATTTTGACCAAATTCATGTATTTTTTTTTTAGTTTATGTCCATACAAAATTACATTTTACTTTATATGAAGGGTCCATACCATCTTAAATATTTTGAAAAATAAAATGTAATTGTATCTATCAGACAAGCAATTATTTTCAGGGTACCATTGCAGTTATTCCTTTTAGAAGCCTCTCCTGAATAAATTTTGCAAAGGATGTATTCTAAGAGAAACCAAAAAATTTTCCCCACATCTTTTTGGACTTTAAGACATCAGAAAGCTTGAAAGACCATGGGGATCCATTTAACCATGACATTTTTAATCTTGAAACATGAATAAATAGAATTTCAATGATCTGATCAATGTCACACTCAATTAGTCTAATGGCAAAGTCACAAGCCACAACTGAGAAGAACAAGAATACACTAAGCAGTTTGTTTGGGGTGTTCTTCTATATGTTTTTCATAACTAGCTGACAACAATCCTATGAAGTAGATATCATCATCTTCTTCATACTAATAGCACCAAGACACCTCGGAGACGCCATCCCAGCTAGGGATGGCAGGGGAACAAACCCGGGCCTATAGGCTGTCCAACTAGGCCCTCGGGCGTGCTTTTCCAGCTCAGCCTGCCCACCTCAGAGATGCCATTCTGGCTCAGGAAGGCAGGGGAACAAGCCCCAGCCTGCAAGAGTTCCAGCTACGTCCTCCAGCATGCTTTCCCAGCTTGACCCACCCACCTCGAAGATGCCATCCCCGCTGGGGAAGGTGGATAACAATCCCCAGCCCTCCAGTATTACCGCTAGGCCCGCCTGCAAGCATTCCAGCTCTGCCCCCCCACTCGGGAGCCACAGGTATTCTCCACCTCTGCCTACAGGTCAGGGAACAGGCCCCAGGCCCAGGAACAGGGAATATTACATGGGGATACCTATCTTTTGCTTCTCCTACTAACACCCTAATTCCCATGATTACCCTCTCACTAGTCAAATAATCTAATACCTCTATCTTCTCACATCCTACCTCACAAATATTTTAGCCAACCCATAAGTCCCCCCTTCTACCATTAGATGCTGTGAACCACCACAACACACAAAAATACTGACTAAATGGTAGAAGATAATTGATATCATCATGTATTTTTAAAGTGTCCAAATTGTAAATATAAAACTAGAAACTAACTGATATATGGCAATACGTTGGGTACTTTGACTGTTGTAATATTGATCTTTCCCTTAAAAGTTATGCATCAGGTAACCTGTAGGGATGATATAAGACAATAAGACAGAAACAAGAATACCTCAGACTTACACTGAAACAGAGGAAAACACATAGATATCATGTAAAAACAAGAGAGTAAAATGCCCCAAACAAGCCAATATACTGTAGCAATAGAATCCATAGAAAGCACAGTAGGTGAAATGTCGGAAAAGGAATTCCGAATATATATAATTAAAATGATTCGGGATTTAAAAAATTACCTAAGTGAGCAGATACAGGCAACAGTTGATCTCTCCAACAAATACATAAGAAATCAAATACAGGCAACCATCAATCACACCAACAAAGAGAAAAGAGAAGAAATACAGGTAGCAAAAGATTACTTCAAGAAAGAGAGAGTCTGAGAAAAAACAAACAGAAATACTTGAAATGAAAGAAATTATAGGCCATTTAAAAAACTTAATAGATAGTATCACCAATAGATTGGATCACTTGGAAGATAGAACCTAAGACAATGAGGAAAAAATATATAATATTGAAAATAAAGTTGACCACACAACGAAAACAGTAAAAAACCATGAATAAAATATCCAAGAAATATGGGATACCATCAAAAGACTAAACATAAGATTTATTGGAATTGAGGAAGGTGCAGAGATTCAATCTGAAGAAATGCAAAATCTCTTCAATGAAATAACATCAGAAAATTTCCCAAACAAGAAGAATGAATTTGAAAACCAAATACAAGAAGTATACAGGACACCAAATGTACAAAATTACAACAGATCTACATCAAGTCACATTATAATAAAAATTCTTAGCATACAAAATAAGGATAGAATTTTAAAGATCATAAGAGAGAAAAATCAGATAACCTATAGAGGAAACCAATTTGCATCACAGCATATTTTTCAACTCAGACCCTCAAAGCAAGGAGAGCTTGGAACAACATATACCAGGATCTAAAAGATAAGGGATGCCAACCAAGAATCTTATATCCAGCAAAATTAAGCTTTAGATCTGATGATGAAATTAAAACCTTTCATGATAAACAAAAGCAAAAAGAATTCACAACAAGAAAGCCGACACAACAGAATATCCTGGACAAAATATTCCACAAGGGGGAATTGAAAAATAACAATGAAAACCTTCAAAGGGAAGAACAACAATAAAGGAAAACTAACCATAGGAGAAATTAAGTCAAGCTAAATACCAAAAATAAAATAGAATTAAATAAAATTTAAAATGACTGGTAATACAAATCATATCTCAATAATAACCCTGAACATTAACGGCCAAAACTCACCAATTAAAAGACACAGGCTAATAGATTGGATTAAAAAAAAAGACCCAACAATATTCTCTCTTCAAGAGACACGTCTCATAGGAAAAGACACCCACAGACTGAGGGTGAAAGGATGGGATAAAATATACCACTCACACAGACTATGTAAGCAAGCAGGGGTTTCCATCCTCATATCAAACAAAGTAGACTTCAAGCCAAAGGTAATCAAAAGAGATAAGGATGGACATTTTATACTACTTAAGGGAATCATACATCAACAAGAAATAACTGTCACAAATATATATGCCCAAAATAACAGAGCATCCATGTTCATCAAACAAACTCTTCTCAAGTTCAAGAGCCAAATAGACCACAACACAATCATTATAGGTGACTTTAACACACCACTTTCACCACTGGATAGATCTTCTAAACAAAAGCTAAACAAAGAAACTATAGAACACAATAATACAATCAATAGCTTAGATTTAACTGATATATATAGAATATATTAGCCATCAACGAGTCAGTACACTTTCTCCTCAGCAGCACATGGATCATTCTCTAAAATAGATCATATATTATGCCATAAAGCAACTCTAAGCAAATATAAAGAAGTAGATATTACCCTGCATACTATCAGATCATAATGGAATGAAACTAGAAATCAATGATAAAACCTACTCCAACACCTGAATGCTAAATAATATGCTATTGAATGAACAATGGGTTGCAGAAGACATCAAAAAGGAGATTAAAAAATTCTTAGAGGTAAATGAGAACACCGATACAACATATCAAAATCTCTGGGACACTAAGAAGGCAGTACTAACAGGAAAATTCATTGCATCAAGTTCATTTCTTCAAAGAAGAAAAAGGTCAACAAATAAATGAATTAACATTACACCTCAGAGCCCTAGAAAAAGAGGAACAAATTAATCCCAAAAGCAGTAGAAGAGAGGAAATAATTAAAATCAGAGCCAAAATCAATGAAATTGAAACAAAAAACACAATTGAAAAAATCGACAGAACCAAAAGTTTGTACTTTGAAAAAATAAATAAAATTGATAAACCATTAGCTATGCTAAATAAGAAAAGGAGAGAAGTTACTCAAATTAACCATATATGTGATGAAAACGGAAACATCATGATGGATACTACAAAATACAGAAGATAATTAGAAATTATTTTGAAAATCTGTATGCCAACAAAATAGAAAATAATGAAGACATCGACATCGACAAATTTCTAGAAATATAGGATATGCACAAACTAAATCAGGATGACATATACAGCATAAATAGATCAATGTGAAGCAAAGAAATAGAGGATGCCATCAAAAACCTACCAACCACCCTCTAAAAACTGGAACAAGACAGGGATGCCCCCTTTCACCACTGCTATTTAACATAGTACTGGAAACTCTGGCCAGAGCAATTAGAAAGACAAAAGAAATTAAAGGGATCCAGATAGGAAAAGAAGAGCTCAAATTAGGACTATTTGCTGATGACATGATAATCTTCCTAGAAGACCCAAAAAACTCTACCAGAAAACTTTTACAACTAGTAAATGAATTTGGCAAAGTTGCAGGATACAAAATCAACACACATAAGTCAAATGCATTTTTGTACATCAGCAACAAAGACTCTGAAAGGGAAATGATGAAAACTACCCCATTTACAATAGCATCAAAAAAAAAAAAAAAAATAAAATAAAATGCCTGGGAATCAACCTAACAAAAGAAGTGAAAGACCTCTATAACGAAAATTATAGAACACTAAAGAAAGAAATTATGGATGAACTCAGAAGATGGAAAGACCTACCTTGCTCTTGGATAGGTAGAATTAATATTGTCAAAATGTCCATACTACCAAAAGCGCTATACAGATTTAATGCAATTCCAATCAAAATCCCAATGTCATTCTTCAAAGAAATAGAAATAGCAGTCATGAAATTCATCTGGAAAAATAAGAGACCCAGAATAGCCAAAGCAATCCTGAGCAAGAAAAGTGAAGCAGGGGGCATCACCATACCGGACCTTAAATTATTCTATAGAGCAATAGTAACAAAAACAGCATGGTATTGGCACCAAAACAGACTGGTGGACCAATGGTACAAAATTGAGGACACAGAAACTAATACATATAATTTCAGCTATCTTATATTAGACAAAGGTGCCAAAAATGTACAGTGGAGAAAGGATAGCCTCTTCAACAAATGGTGCTGGGAAAACTGGAAATCCTTATGCACCAAAATGAAATTAAATCCTTATCTCTCACCATGCACAAAACTCAATTCAAAGTGGATCAAGGACCTAGGAATTAGACCAGAGACAATACACCTAATAGAAGAAAAAGTAAGCTCCAATATCCAACATGTCAGATTAGGCCCCAAGTTTCTTAATAAGAATCCTGTAGCACAAGAATTACTACCAAGAATTAATAAATGGGATAGATTTAAACTAAAAAGCTTCTTCTCAGCAAAAAAAAAAAAAAAAATCAGTGAGGTGAATAGAGAGCCAACTAATTGGGAACAAATATTTAGTACCTGCACATCAGACAGAGCACTAATTTCTAGAATATATAAAGAACTCAAAAAACTTTACACCAAAAATACAAATAACCCAATCAATAAATGGGCTAAGGAATTGAGAAGACACCTCTCAGAAGAAGATACACGATTAATTAACAAATACATGAAAAAATGTTCAACATCACTGGCAATTAGAGAAATGCAAATCAAAACTACTCTAAGATTTCACTTCACTCCAGTCAGAATGGCAGCTGTCAAGAACACAAGCAACAATAAATGTTGGAGAGGATGTGGGGAAAAAGGCACACTCATACATTGCTGGTGGGACTGCAAAATGGTGCAACCGTTATGGAAAGCAGTATGGAGATTTCTTGGAAAACTGGGAATGGAGCCACCCTATGACCCAGCCATCCCACTCCTGGGTCTATTCCCAAAGGACTTAAAAACAGCATATTACAGTGACACAGCTATCTCAATGTTTGTAGCTGCGCAATTCACAATAGCTAGTTTGTGGAACCAACCTAGATGTCCCTCGGTAAATGAGTGGATTAAGAAAATGTGGTATATATGCACAATTTTACTCAGCAATAAAAGAAAATAAATTAATGGCACTTGCAGGTAAATGGATGAAGTTGGAAGACATAATGCTAAGTGAAGTTAGTCAGTCTCAAAAATCCAAGTACCAAATGTTTTCTCTGATATAAGGAGGCTAGTTCATAGTATTGTTGGATGGGGGGGGGGTACATAGGAAGACTAGAGGAACACTAGAATGGTCAAAGGGAAGGGAGGTAAGGGGGGAGCAAGGGGGAAGCGGGAAAAAAGGAAAAAAAAAAAGAAAAGGTGGATGAATGAGACGGATATCATTTTCCTAAATGCATGATTGAAGACCTGAATTGTACGAATATACTTTGTATACAAACAGTTGTATGTAAAAAGATGCTAAATTCATGCACTATGAGTTGTACACATTAAAAATTATTAAAAAAAAAAAAAAAAAAAAAAAACCTACCAACCAAGAAAAACCCAGGTCCAGATGGATACATAACTGAGTTCTACAAGACCTTTAAAGAAGAACTAACACCAATACTTCTCAAACTATTCCATGAAGTAGAAAAAGAGGGAACTCTTCCAGACTCATTCTATGAGGCCAATATCACCCTGATTCCAAAACCAGGCAGAGACAAATAAAAGAAAGAAAACTTCAGACCAATATCACTAATGAATATAGATGCAAAAATCCTCAATAAAATTCTGGCAAATCAAATACAAACACACATAAAAAGAATAGTACATCACGATCAAGTGGGGTTCATTCCAGGAATGCAAGGTTGGTTCAACATTAGGAAATCAATAAATGTAATTCACCACATCAATAGACTCAAAGATAAAAATCATATGATCATCTCATTTGATGCAGAGAAAGCATTTGACAACATACAGCACCCCTTCATGTTCAAAACGCTAGAAAAAATAGGGATAACAGGAACAAACCTCAACATTGTAAAGGCCATCTATGCTAAGCCCCAGGCCAACATCATCCTAAATGGAGAAAAGCTGAAAGCATTCCCTCTAAAAACTGGAACAAGACAGGGATGCCCTCTTTCACCACTCCTATTTAACATAGTTCTTGAAACCAGAGCCAATACAGACAGACGAAAGAAATAAAAAAGATATGGATAGAAAAAGAGAAGAATTCAAATTATCACTATTTGCAGACAATATGATTCTACACATAGAAGATCCAAAATACTCCACCAGAAATCTTCTAGATATAATAAATAAATTCAGCAAAGTGGCTGGATATAAAATCAATACCCCAAAATCTAAGGCATTTCTGTACATCAACAACAAATCCTCAGAAAGAGAAACTAGGAAATCCACCACATTTACTATAACATAAAAAAAAAAAATAAAATAAAATAAAATACTTGGGAATTAACCTAACAAAAGAAGTGAAAGCCCTGTACAATGAAAACTACAGCACACTAAAGAAAGAAATTAAAGAAGATCTTAGAAGATCGAAAGATTTACCTTGTTCATGGATAGGTAGAACAATAGTCAAAATGACTATTCTACCAAAAGCACTATACAATTACAATACAATTTCAATGCAATCCCAATCAAAATCCCAATGTCATTCCTCATAGAAATAGAAAAAGAAATCATGAAATTCATCTGGAAAAATAAGAGACCCAGAATAGCCAAAGCAATTCTTAGCAAGAAGAGTGAAGCTGGTGGCATTACTATTTCAGACCTTAAATTGTATTACAAAGCAATAATAACTAAAACAGCATAGTATTGGCACCAAAATAGACTGGTAGACCAATGGTACAGAGTAGAAAACACAGAGACTAACCCATACATCTACAGTTATCTTATATTAGACAAAGGTGCCAAAAACATACTTTGGAGGAAAGACAGCCTCTTCAACAAATGGTGTTGGGACAACTGGAAATCCTTATGTAATAAAATGAAATTAAACCTCTATCTCTCTCCATGCACAAAACTCAACTCAAAGTGGATCAAAGACCTAGGAATTAAACCAGAGACCTTGCACCTAATAGAGTAAAAAGTTGGCCCAAATCTCCAACATGTTGGATTAGGCCCCAACTTCCTCAGTAAGACCCCTATAGTGCATGAACTAAAACCAAACATTAATAAATGGAATGGATTCAAACTAAAAAGCTTCTTTCTCAGCAAAAGAAATAATCAGTGAGGTGAATAGAGAACCTACAGAATGGGAGCAAATCTTTACCACATGGACATCAGACAGAACAGTAACTTTAAGGGTATATAAAGCTCTCAAAAACCTTTACACCAAAACAAAAAACAAAACAACAACAACAACAAAAAAAACAACCCAATCAAGATATGATCTAAGGAACTGAACACACACTTCTCAGAAGATATACCATCAATCAACAAATATATGAAAAAATGTTCAACATCTCTAGCAATTAGAGAAATGCAAATCAAAACTACTCTAAGATTTCACCTCATGCCAGTCAGAATGGCAGCTATCAAAAAACACAAACAACAATAAATGCTGGTGAGGATGTGGGGAAAAGGGACACTCTTACATTGCTGATGGGGCTGCAAATTGGTGCAGCCAATTTGGAAAGCAATATGGAGATTCCTAGGAAAACTTGAAATGGAACCACCATTTGACCCAGCTATCCCACTCCTCGGTCTATACCCAAAGGATTTAAAAATAGCATACTACAGGGACACAGCCACATCAATGTTCATAGCAGCACAATTCACAATAGCTAGATTGTGGAAACAACCCTGATGCCCATCAATAGATGAATGAGTAGGGAAACTTTGGTATATATACACAATAGAACACTACTCAGCACTAAAAGAGAATAAAATCATGACATTTGCAGGTAAATGGATGGAGTTGGAGAAAATAATGCTAAGTGAAGTCAGCCAATCCCAGAAAACCAAAGGTCGATTGATTCCTTTGCTATGATGATACTGAATTATAGTGGCAAGTGAGGGGGGATGAGAGGAATGAAGGAATGTTAAATAGATAAAATGGGGGAAGGGGAAGGAAAGGGGCAAGGGGATAGAAACAATGGCAGAAGGAGTTTGACATCAATATACTTAGTGCATGTATGAAAACTCAAATGGTATGAAAATACTTTATGTAAAACCAATGACTTGGAAAACTGTGCTCTTTATATATAATATGAAAGGAATTGCACTCTAAAAGCATGTATTACAAATTAAATTAAATTAAAAAAAGCACAAAGATATCATTTCTTTCAAGTCACACAATAGTTAAGTGGCAAAGCCAGGACTAAAACCCAGATGGTTTTTGTCTCTAATTTATTTTCCAATCTTATTTTTCAGAAGAAGGGACTGTGACCTTTAAAATCAGCATTACTATTACAGTTTACATGTAATTAAATTCACCAATTTCAAATTCACAATTTTATGAGTTTTGACTAATGAATCCAATTGTGTAATGACTACCACATGGAGAATGTAGACTATTTCTATTATCCCCAAAAGTTCCTTTGTGCCCCTTTGTAGTTGATTTTCTTGCCTCACTTATGGTCTTTGACAATCACATGTTTTCTTTCTTTCACTTTCGTTTTTCATTTTCTAGATTTTTTTTTTTCCTTGTACCAGAGATTGAACTTAACAAGACAGGGTCCTACTAAGTTGCTAAGGGTCTCATTAAGTTGCTGAGGTTGGCCTCCAATTTACAATCTTGCTGCCTCAGCCTCCCAAGTTGCTGGGATTATAGACATATGTCATCATGCCTGGCTCCTTTTCTAGAATTTTACATGAATGAAATTATATAAAATGAATTATTTTGTGCCTGAGTTATTTTACTTAGCATACAATATTTAATAACAACACAGATAATTTTGCTAAAAACATATTTTGTATCCTAGCATATGTTCTATTTTGGTAAAATTTCCAAACACAACTGAAAATAATGAGTATTCTGTTGTGTTAAACACACTGTTCTATAAATGTTATACCAAGCTAGTTAATAGTGCTATTCAAAATGTCATATTCTTATTAATTTTCTATTATGTTCTATCATTTAGTAAGGAAGGTGTTAAAATCTCCAACTGTAAATATGGAAATACTATATATTTTTATTTTATCTTATTTTGTTCTGTATTTTTAAAACTCCATTACTCTGGGAATCCACATTAAAAATTAGATCCTCTTAGTAATTTGATCTCTTTGAGGTATGAAATATTCCTCTTTACCTATCATATTATTTCTTTTTAAAAAGTTTAATTCATTAAATAATAACAGCCACACCTTTTCCTTCTTTTTTTTATTAGAATTTGCATAGTTTTTTCTATTTATCTGCATCTTTAATGCAGGGTTTTATAGACTGCAGTCACTCTTTATTTTGGGGGGATTCTACTTTAATCTCCATTATTGAGATAGATGATAGATAAATAGAATGTTTGAATATAATGTTTTAAACTCTAATTCTACTTTTTATTCTTAATATCTGCATTTCTTTTTTGTTACTTTGTTTATTATTTCTTCTACATTCTTCAGCATATGGAACATATTTATAATTACATTTTTTTGTACCAGGGATTGAGCCCAGGGGTGCTTAACCACTGAGCCACTTCCCCAGCTCTTTTATACTTTTTTTTTTTTTTTTTTTTTTTTTTTTTTTTTGGAGACAGGGTTTTACCAAGTTGCTTTGGATCTTGCTAAAATTCTGAGTCTGGCTTTCAACTTGTGATTCTCCTACCTCAGCCACCCAAGTCTCTGGGATTACAGACATGTACCACCACATTGGGTTTATAATTACTTTTTAAGGTTTTTGCTAATTCAACCACCTCACTCAGTTCTAGGCTTATCTATTGACAGTAGTCCTAAACTGGCTTAGAATTTTGGGTAAGAAATCAAAGTCCTGATGAATGCCTTAGTATAAATTCTGTCTCCTTAGAAAGTTAATTCATACCACTTACCATATTCCACATTTTTAAACTTATAAATGTAGTGCTTATTTTTTTGAGAATTTTTGTAAAAGGTAAATGAGATAATGTATATTGAGAGCTTAGTGTGATAAATTCTTGGCACATTTTAGTGCTCATTAAATGGGTGTATTGTTACTTTGAAATTAAATCTTCAATATTTTTTATGGGAAATATGCAATAAAATGTCTTGCTATGCCTTCAGATTGATATAAGAAGGCCGATAGAGACTAGTTTACAGACACAATTTTTATTTCAAGTTTTTTTTTTCTTTTAGAATAAAACATAAGGCTTATTTCCATAAGGATGCCATTTCAACAAAATATATTACACTTATGACATATAAGACACTTTATTGGGCACATAGTATAAGAAAATCTTGATAACTCATTGTCTATGCCATCAAATATAATCAGTCAATTTTCCTGTAGAAAATATTCCATTCACAAAAGTACATAATGCTCTTGAACAATTCTAGAATAAGAATTATGTTGTTTATATTTTCACCTAAAGTACCCTTGACCTTCTTCCATTGTTTGTGTATGTATGTTTTTGTTTGTTTGTTTGTTTGTTTTTTTTTGTGGTACCGGGGATTGAACTCAGGGACACTTGACCACTGGGTCACATCCCCAGACCTTTTTTGTATTTTATTTAGAGACAGGGTCTCACTGAGTTGTTAAGTGCCTCGCAATTGCTGAGGCTGGCTTTGAACTCGCAATCCTCCTGCCTCAGCCTCCCAAAGTGCTGGGATTACAGGCATGCGTCACCGCGCCTGGCTTGTGTATGTTATTTTCACAGGCTATTGTGACATCTGGGGAAGAGGGATCTACTCTCCCTGCATATGCATCTTTGTCCTGATCCAAGCTTCCCTTCTAATACTCCATTTTTCCCATCCCCTGAATGAAGTCAACATATATTTTATAATTTTAAACTGTCTTTGTTCTTTTAACTCCAACCCCCAAACTGAGCTTGTCAGGTTTTCCTAAATTTCACTAAAGAAAAATATAAAAGGAACTCTGTAACAGTTCAAATAGCAAATAACAGAGTAAATAAGCTTTTAGCAATAATCCATCCTTTTATGCTGGTACCTAAAACTCCTGATGGGGAGAAAAATGCTTAACAGGCATCATGTTTATAAAAGAGCAGAGGACAGAACCATGAACACTAAAGTTGAAAACGAAGTAATTTGAAAGCAAATGTGAGGAGCACATACTTCTAGCTAACCCAAAATCAGTTCCTCAAGGAAACGTTATTTTAAAAGATTGAGAATACTTTGTTCATGTGCTGATTTGTTCAGTCATGCTTTCAAGTTTCATACCCACCTACTTCCAATTCTCTGAGATTTTCAAATTGTTACACAGGAATTGATATACTCTTTATGTTGGGGAGAACTTAAGTAACAACATAAATATTTTTGTGTGAAACATTTTATACATTTTTCTACACGTGGAAAAATGAGTTAACCTCAACATAAAAATTTCTGTGAACTAATGTGGTGCTTCTAATGTTTAACTGCACTTTGATAGCAATTACATATTTGCTATTTTTTTTTGTTTGTTTTGTTGTTGTTTTACTGAATTTGGTCCCATCTATTACTTATCTATTACTTTGTCATGCTCATCTGTATATGGAGACTTATGATAAGCCACAGTTTGATTATTTTACCCCTCATGATTCAGTGTAAATATAACGAAAGCATCCTCTATCACTCCTCACACCACACTGAACCCCCCCTGCCACCACTGTTACCTAGAATTTACCTATAACTTTGGTTTTATGAATTTGAAATTGCACTGATGCTCTTTTTTATAAGACCATCCCTCTCTCTGAGTTATTTTATTCCAGATCTAACCTATGTAGTACTGGATCAAGACTCTGTATGTTCCTCCATCCTCATTGAGACTATTCCATTATTACACATTGCCCAAACAAACAAAAGGTGTCAGTAGGGTGGTGAAGATCACTTGCCATGTATTTGGTAAAATCCATATATTCAGAATAATATACACCATGACTGCTTTCTTGCTGGGGTCTGGCCTCATCTGGGGGTACAAACGTGAGCGCTCAGCGAAGTATGAAGGCAAAGGAGCAGCGATGGAAAAAATAACACACCGACACACCAGTCAGGCTGTGGAATCTTCTCTGCTTTATTTTCAGTTTGTACAAGTATATAAGCAACATTTTTTGGCATTACACATTTTTTTACATCATAATACTTAGGAAAGAGGTTGAATCATTTACTGATTACATATCAGACATACGAATCGAGGCTACATACAGATTGAGAGTTACATGAACTGTACGTAACTATCTGTGTATGTTATAATTTTTACCTCATATCTCTAACTTAGTCATTCTTTCTGCATATTGTTTAAACTTGTTTGATAAAAGTTAATTTTGTCTGACTGGAATTTCACAGCATTTATTGTTTTTCATAACAAGAAGCAGGGAAAGGGAAAGGAAGCTTTGAAGGACTTTTGTTCTAAAGATTTGTATTATTACATTAAATTATTTTGAAAATAAGAGGGATTTATCTCCAATCACAAAAGAGTCTTAAGGCTATTTAATTAGAAACCTGTTATTTTAGTATAAATTATAGAAAAGTTTTTTTTTTTTAATATTTTTAGCTCTAGATTCCAAAAAATTAATTTATAGAATTAGTCTCATTATAAGTAATTGAAATAGCGATACCTGGTGGCCACATGTATGAATAAAGAACAGAACAGCAAGTAAATAGGAGAACCTACGCAGTCAAAGTTAACTCTTTCAGCACCATGATATCTTTCATGAAAAAAGAGAGGGTTTTATCAGCAGAAAGGTTATAGGGGAGCATAGGGAACATGAGCAGATCACATTGGAGGAACAGCCATTAGCCTATCCTTGTGGTGGTTTGATTTTTCGTCATGTGTCAGGGCAACACCCCTGGGCTAGGCCAAGTCCATGTATCAGGAAGTGAGAGATGGCCAGAGAGTTGTGTTCCCGGCTGATGTGTTCTTAATGTCCCCAACATTTTTTCCCCTTTTTGTTTTATTGATGGGAGTCCACCTTACTTGAGGATGTGCCTGTCTTAGGTTGTTTCCCTCTGGAAATCTTACCCGTCTCTGGCTACCACCCTAGCACTTCAGGTGGACTTACCCAAGGCCAGCCAGCCGCGGCCGGGGGGAAGACATGGGACAGAACAGTCGCCTTTGGGAAGGCTTCCCATGATTGATTTAGACTTCCACATCCTGTCAAGGATCATGGCCTAGTTCATAGGGCTCCCAATCAGCATTGCTGAGGGCAGCATATTGTTGGCGGACCACCATAAGCTGTACCAATTTGGCCCTGTCCTTAAGGAAGATGCCACTAAGATGCCACACTTTCCAGCTTTAGGTTCTTGTATCCTCCTCCTATTATATACCTTCTATCTCAGTGTGCTCCAAACTGGATGATTATTTTGAGCATGTCCAGAGACTACCTCTTCTCAGCTTTCCCTCCACTTCAAATGGCCAAACCAGACTTAGGTAAAGTTACTAAAATCAACTTAATTTATTTTAGTTTCTAGGGTCTCCACAGTTTCATCCAGAGAACAGTATTTTTTTTTTTTTAAATCATGAAGACCTATATTCTTAGGGAATTAAGGGACAAAGACTGAAAAAAAAAAATGATTTCTCAGTGTAATTTATTCCCTTTTTAGTTTCAATACCTAAAAACACTTGGACTATTGTCACAATATGTACTAGCTCTTACATATAAGAGGGTTTTTGTTTTGTTTTGTTTTTTGCAAACCACTCCTAAGTCTCTTACCTGTCATTATACAATCATTCATCAGCTGATGGGCACAGAAATACTCTCCCTTATGGCATGCCACTATTCCTACAGAGACATGGTGAGGGAAGGGAGTAATTCTCAGATAATTTTTCTTGGGCCAGAAATTATGGGCCAATGGTGAATTTAAGTGTAATTATCTATTGTCTCATATGTGAAACACTAAAAGAGGAAAAGGTCAGTGATTTCCTTGCTTTGCTAAGGATAAAGGACATGCTCCCAAGAGAAGCAAAAAAAACAATGGTAAAGTCAATTGTGAAAATAGAACTCTAACCCACAAATTTGTGACAACTTGATTAAGAAGCTAAAGCACAAACTTCAGTAGCAATCAAACCAGAATTGTTAAAATTGATCAATCACTGCTAGTTTCCCGCTATTTTTCTCCCACTTCCCACTAAGGGCCCACTACAGAAAATATTTAAATAAGTTGCCTGCTTACATTTAGCCTGCTTCCAAGTTCCCCTTGCCAACAACCTCCAATCAGAACATACATGAAGCCTTTCCTTCTGTAAACTATAAGGCTTTCCATCTCCCCTGTTTGCCTTGAATATCCGCCAGATGCAGGTGGTAGTGACTTACCCGTTCACCATAACAACCTCTGAATAAACAGCCTTTGTTTCTTTTTATTACAGTGGTCTTCAATCATTTCTGCAATATGGTATTTCCAAAAGATTTTATTATTCATTTGGGGTTTTATGAAGGGTTCCTATTATACCATTCATTCATATCAGGCCTAAACACTATGGACTCAGAAATTTTTTCTGTTATTTCATATGGAATGATTTCATCCTCACTTCAACTTCTACGAAGTGGGATCTTGTAGCATTTACCATTCCAGAACGTAAACTCCTTGAGGCCAAAACATGTTACTTATTTCTCTGGAATTCTAATGTCATTATTAATATTGTTTTAGACAAATTAAATGCTCAAGGCTAGGACTGAACTATAAAACCTGAAACCACATGGCCTAATGTTTCTAAACTTTTCAAATCAAGTGTTAATGTATAATGAAATGCCACATTTTTAATAAGGTGACCAAATATTCCAATTTTTCTAGGACATTCTTGGTATTAGCACTGAGGGCCTCACTTCCTGGGAAACTTACTCTAGAGCAAACCTGGGCACTTAGTCACTCTAATTTGAAGAAATAAATAATATAAACAGCATGTTTGCTAGCATTTTTTACAGATCAAATATATGTTATTTTCTTCCTCACTTATTAAATATCTATTATAAATTTGGATGAACTAACAATTTTAAGCTATTATCTCCATCAGTATATAATATCAAAATAAACTTGAGTACTAGACAAAAACAGGCAAGAAAGACTATTCAGGCCATTGCAATAGAAAACAGACTAAACTGAACATCACTGGAAACAAAAGGTGTGTGGAGGGGTTAACATTGGGGTGAGCTAGTGGAAAAGTAATGGAAGATGTCAGGGAACAGATTGATCAATGTGGATTACATTTTGGAACACACTGAGTTATTCCTGAGTTTGAAAATATTTTTCCACTCTGATTAGGCCATTTGTGTTTCTTAATTTGCACCCATCTAAGTTAGGCTTCTACTTTCCCACAGAGGTTGGGTGATAGAGGTGTTCTATTACCTTTGATGTCTGCATTTCAAAGAGATGATTCCCAGGTCCTTGAGAAAAACATTTCTTTTGTTAAGAAATCAGCAAGAGGTTGGGAGAAGATGTATATACATTTCAAAAGGACAAAAAAATGTACAGTTGTTAAGTTGTCTAAAGTAAAATGTTTA
The DNA here is from genome assembly GCA_025594165.1 of Tamias sibiricus. NCBI lineage: Eukaryota > Metazoa > Chordata > Mammalia > Rodentia > Sciuridae > Tamias > Tamias sibiricus. The sequence goes on along the minus strand of CM046667.1, from coordinate 52,644,616 downwards.
CAAAAGGGAGGTCAGGGGCCTATAGTCAGGAAGAAACCTGCCTAAAGTTGAGTCAAAATGAAGGGAATGTTAAGATAGTTCTGGTGAGTAAGCAGTATTGTTTCTTTCCTTCAGTCATTCCTTTCTCTTGTCTTGCTAACATGGAACATGTTAACATTTACTTAAGGGCATCATGACATTTTATGCTTAGAAAGGAGTCTCCCAAGAGTTTAGTAAGTACAACATAATAAAGACAAATATTTAAGAATCTCTGCTATTCATGGACAAAAACACACTTAAGAAATAGCAGCATTTATAGTGGATGACATGCTCAGAAAACACTCAAAAAATTCTAACTTGATTCACTTGCTCCTCTAGGCTTTATCCTTAGAGAAATCTTTAAAGGACTCCAATAAAAACACTGCACGTTTAGGCCTTCCATTAGCCACACAGTGATGGATGTTTAGATGGTCCAGGTGCCTGTGTAGGCAAAGGAAGAGAGATCATAAAGCAGGTGGCAAAAAGTAAGGCTGAATTTCTGAATGGCCTATCAAATGTTTAGAATCTTGAAACAGTGTTGCCGCCGGAAAGGGATTGCAGCCTGGAACGGCAGCGCCGCAGGAAGGAGTCCGGAGACAGGATGGAGACGAAAAAAAAATTCTTTAATCTTTCTGTCTCTGTCTCTTGTAATTTCTAACACCACATACACACTCTCACAAGAAACCAAGGCACCTACTCTTACAAGAAACTACAATATATCTATACAATAGCGATAACCCTGTCCTTTCTCTCTCTGGTCTCATCCCATGTGCCCGAGCAGGAATGGCGCTCGCTCGATCTGCTGAGTCACTCTCAAATCTCTCGAGATCCTGGGCCAAGTCCCGTGAGACTACGGAAGGCGACAATGCCCAAAAATGTCGATCTGCTGAGTCACTGCTCAAATCTCTCGAGATCCTGGGCCAAGTCCCGTGAGACTATGGAAGGCGACAATGCCCAAAAATGTCTATGGCCCGTAGTCAACCGCAATCTTAGCTATCTCCCCAAACAGGGCTCCTGCAAATCAGCACTTTTGGACTTTTTCCAAATTGATTCTTTTTTGCTCAGGTGTCAAAGAAGCCCCTGTTTCAAATTATTAATCGTGGTTAAATGTTACACTTATGAAACTTCTTGTGTTTAACAATCTGCTTGTAGATTGTAGAGCTCAATTGGTTTTTGCTGTATTGAGAATTTATTCTTGGCAGTATATCTTATTTGTCAAGAATAGATCGATAGGCAGTTCATGGGAGAAAGATGAAATGTTGGCTTAAAAAAGAACATATTTGCTTAAATTGAATCAACCAAAAAGAAGCTGATATACAAGAAGTTCCACACTGTAAGCCTTTATCCTGAAGGCACCTGATACAGGCTGAAGATGGCACTGGAGGCACAAGAGCTCATATACAAACTTGCCCTTTGGCAGATGGATGTGCTTAGGTTGTCTTTAACTAGCCAGGTGGAACCACTCTGGGTTCAAAACAGGAGAAGAGCTCAAATTAGAGGTAAAAACATTTGCATATAAATAGCCTCAAAGAGAAAAATTCAAAGTAACATATCTGTTAGAACTTACTTATGAGTGTGCATATTCAAAGAAGATTGACAAGAAAACTATGAGTGGCAGAAAAGTTAGTATGCTTTTATGCAGTGAGTATGTGTTAATTTTTTATTTATAATGTGTAGTAGTGTCTTGATATTTTCCATACAGTGAAATAATTTTCAAAGTTAGCCTTTAATATTATAATGATTGTGATGATGATGACAATGATGAATGTTTTAGGGTTATAAATATAAGAACCTTACTAGATATCAATATGCATTATTTTACTTAAAGCTACAAATGGCAATGACAGAATGGCTAAAATTAAAAGAATAGAAGTACTGGTGAAGATGTAGGGTAGTCAGACAACCCTCGATTTGAGTGTGGGTGAGAATGTAAATTGATATAACTTCTTTGGACAATTGCTTGGTAAAATCTATTAAAACATACTATAAGCATACTCTATGACCCACTTATAGAAATGTACCCAACAAAAATATATGCACATGCTTAGCCAAGGCCATGTACAACAATATTCATAGTGAGACCAGAGTTTGAGATGAAACTATCCTCCACTTCTGTTGGTGGGTGGAGTCTATGTAAGCTGTAGGCTTCTACTGTGGATAAAGCCTGCTTTAGTGTTAGCTGCTAATTACAACAGGGAATGCCTACTGGTGTCAGCTCCAAGGGTCACAGCTGGCAACAACCAGTTCTCCTCCATTACCATTAAGTGGTATGTTGCAGCTTGGTGTTGCAGCTCTTAATGTGGGCTATGCCCTCCAGCGTTGCAAGAGATGCCAGCAGCTCACTGACAACTTCTTTACAGGTTCATGCAAATCTAAAAACACGAAATTCAAGAAACAATAGAAGGCAAGAGTGAAAGCAGTAGGATTAATTCAAGTTTGAAGAATAGAAACAGAACTCTTGCAGAGGGGACCCAATGGTAGATTACCTTTGGAATATGCTAGTCTTGGGGTTTATGTAGCACTTGGGTCAACGTTTTTTGGCCCAAACTTATGCTAATCAGAGTTTGGAAAAGCACCAACATTATTGGTTAATTTATGAGTCTGAACTTACATTCAGGTCTGCCACACTTCTGATTTCTCGAGGTTGATTGGGAAGTGGAAAGTTGAGGTCATGGTATTGTGGATGCCCAGGGTTCTGGCTGCAACACTGTGTGGGGCAGGCATCTGCACCACATCCTCACCAGGTCACCATGGCATAACAGGTCTTTGTGGCCTGGCTTGCCTGGGCCCTGGATTGCCCCTCATGAAGCCCAAGATGGCAATAACTATCTCCCATCCTTGCACCCCATTGTTCTACAGCTCTGAGAGAAAGGCTTGGCTTTAATAGCAGTATTATCCATAAAATCACAAACTAGTAATTAATAAAATGCTTACCAGCAGTAGAATGGCATAATAGTGCATTTGACTCCATGTTTTTGTTTGAATTGTGACAGCTTTTATGTCTCACTTTTCTCTCCTTTTTTGCTCCACATATGTGCAAGCTAATAAGAAAACCCAGGTGTTCTTCTTTTGACACATGCGGGAGACACAAACTACACAAATTCCCACCTGCATGAGAGCTCTCATTTCAGATCTGCTTGAAAGGCTTGCCATGCTCTCTCTCCAAAGATTTCAAATACATAAGTAATAAATGTTTTCATACGTTCTCAGGGTGTGTGCTTAACATTATCATTCTCAGGCACTAGAATCAAACTTTGAGTGGAGGCTCATCTGCCTCTGTAGGTTATCCTAACAATGGGCAATCTAGCAGATCACCTTGTTTCTGTTTCTTAAATGTCTGTCTTGTATTATAAATATTTAGTGCTTGTCTTAGCCTGCTAGTACTTCTGTAACAAACTACTTGACATTAAGTAATTTATGAAGAATGCAAATTCATTTATCTCAGTTTTGGAGGCTGGGAACATCAAGCTCAAATGGAAACAGGTTCAATCGTCAGTTAAGGTCTGTTCTCTGTTTCTAAGATGGTTCCTTGCTGCTGTATTCTTTAGAAGGTAGGAAGGCTATGTTCTAACACAGAAAAAAGAATTAATGGGGAAAAAATTGTGAATTCCCACCATCAGCCCCTACTTCCTAAAAGGCTTATCTTTTAATACTATTGCATTAAGAGATTAGGGTTCAACAAGAATTTTGTAGAAGACAAAAACACCTAAACCATAGCAGTACTGCAATTAAATTTCATAATAAATCATAAATGTCTCAAATTCAAATTTTATTTATTTATTTATTTATTGAGGTACCGGGGATCGAACTCAGGGGCACTCAACCACTGGGCCACATTTCCAGCCCTTTTTTGTATTTTATTAGAGACAGGGTCTCACTGAGTTGTTAAGTGCCTCGCCATTGCTGAGGCTGGATTTAAACTTGGGATTCTCCTGCCTCAGCCTCTCAAGTGCTGTGATTACAGGCGTGCTCCACTGTGCCCCGCTCAAGTTCTATTTTTAATTTCTCCACATCCATGCTCATGCTTTCTATTTTGTTTCTGTTGTTGTTGTTGTTGTTTGTATATTATAACAGTTGTTCTACTGACTGTGAAGTAGAATAACACTGAAGTTTTTATATGCATTTCCCTAATGAATAATGATGTTCAATATCTTTTCATGTGTTCACTGGTCATTTGTATATCTTTTTTGGCAAGATTGTTTTTAGACTTTATCCAGTTTTGAGTTAGATTATTTTGTTATTGTTTCTCTTGAGTTTTAGTAGTTATTTATATGCTCTGAATATTAATTCCTTACCAGACAGATGACTTTCAAATATTTTCTCCCTTTTCATGGGTGGAGAAATTAGAATGGTTGTGCATTGCTGACAGAAATGCAAAATGCTGTAGTCAATTTGGAAACAGTAAAGCAGTTTCTTTAGAAATTAAACATGGAATCACTCTATGGCCCAACAATTGCTGTTATTGATATGTATCTCAAAGAATTGAAAGTTGGAAATCAAACAGATTTATGAACATGAATGTTCATAGAAGCATTATTCACAATAGACAAAATGTGGAAGTTACTCAAGTGTCTATTAATGACTAAACAGATAAACAAAACGTGGTATATAATACGATGAAGATTATTCAGACATCAAAAGGGATGAAATTCTGACTCATGCTACAATGTGAAAAAAATCTTAAAAAAAAAAAAAAAAAAACCTTAAAGACATTATCCTAAATACAATAAACTAAATAAACTAGTCAAATGAACATAAATGGTATGGTTCCATTTATATGAGACACGTTGAGTAGTCAAATTCACAGAGACAGAAAGTAGAATGGTGGTTCCCAGGGACTAGGAGGCTGAGAGAGCAAATGGAGAGTTATTGTTTAATGGGCATGGAGTTTTGTAAATTGAAATTTCAAAATTGAAAGTTGAGAATGTTCTGGAGATGAATGATCGTAATAGTTATATAACAGTTTAGATATGCATAATGTCTCTGATCTGTACATTTAAAGTGTCTAAAATAACAATTTTTAACATGTTACTTTTATTTATTTATTTATTTTTATGTGGTGCTGTAGATTGAACCCAGTGCCTCACAAATGCCAGGTGAGTGCTCTACCACTGAGCCACAAACCCAGCCCTAAAATAGCAAATTTTGTCCTGTATATTTTATTAAAATTTAAAACAGTAGTTAACACAGTCTTCTCATCTGGAAAACAAAATAACCAGGACCACAGGTAATTGGTCTTATTATTTATATGGTGGATTAAAACCACTTGATTAATGTGTTAGCTTCTTGTTGCTGTGACTAAAATAAATGACAAGTACAACTTAGAGAAGGAAAAATTTATTTGGCTTACAGTTTCAGAGGTCTTAATGCATGCTCAGCTGACTCCACATAGCTCTAGGCCCAAGGTTTTGCAGAACGTCATGGTTGAAGAGCATGTTAGAAGAAAGTTCCTCAGCTCATGGAAGCCAGGAAACAGACTGAGAGGTACCACATAAAAAATATAAACCCCAAAGTCATATTCCCCCAGTGACCTACTTCCTCCAGTCACATCCCACCTGCCTACAGTTACCACTTAAATAGTCCATTCAAATTATTAATCTATCAAATATATTAATTAAATGATTGGGTTACAGCTGTCATAATGTAATCAGTCACCTCTGAATATTACTGCATCTTCATGGGAGCTTTGGGGGGACATCTCATATCCAAATCCCATAGCAATTTGTATCATGTCAATTACATTCATGAACATTTGCCAAAAGGCTAAAGTATCTGATGAAAGTTTGATGATGAAAATATACTTTTGCTTTGCTATATTTATTCAGGTGTCTTTAGACCTTCTTTTTATTTTTAATTTTTATTGTTTTGCTTCACTCAGTTGATTTGTTTTAGAGTTACTTAGACCCAGTGTTAGTTAATATGCTATTTGCTGCTGTGTAATCTTTGACTAGTCAAAATCTAGCTGAAAGGGGGAATAAGATGTTATACATAAATTGATGGTATAACTGAATATAATGGCAACATATATTTAGCATATAGATTAAGTCTTTAATAAATATCACATTATTTTATTTGCATTAAAACCTAAAATTAATTATATATGCATTTCAGACCATCAAAACTTTTCTCATAATTATCTTTTATGAAATGTTCTTAATATGAAACAAAAATAACTCATGAACACAATTCCATGGAAACTGAGGTCAAAAGAGTGACTCTCTAATTCTATTCAAATAATCTATTTGAGTTCTGCCCATCTCTGTACCCATAGACCAAATCAAGATTAGATATCTCAGTAGATGTTATCTATATTCTAGTTCTCAGAGTATTGTAATGGAGAAGATTTCAGATCGATTTATGCTGACACATTCAAATCAGAAGTTTTATGCTTTTAAATAAGAGCATGACATTCAAATATTGTAGTACCAATAATCACTATAATGTAATAAGCCATCTAAATCCTACTGGCTATGTTGAAAATGCATTCCATAGCTAATAGCAACAGAATAATAGCATGTGATTATAAAATAACAGCAGCTATTGTGTTAGTGTCTGTAAGCTGCCTGTCGTGGCCAGCCACAACGCCGCGGGAGGAAAACTCTCGGAGGCAGAGTAAAGATACTACTACTTTTACTTCTACTTTCTTAGAGAGAGCTTAGAGAGAGAAATTCTTCTTAGAGCTTAGAGAGAAAGAGAGAGAGCTTGAAAGAGAAAGATTTCTTCTTTAGAGAGAGGGAGAGAGCTTAGCTTTTAGAGCTTCTTTCTTCTTTCTTCCTCGGGAGCCTCTGCCTGACTCTGACCAGCAATTACTTCTTCTATCTGGTTTCTCTTCTGTAACCGCTCTGCCTACGTTCTGGCCGCTCTGATTCTTTTCTTCTTCTCCGACCCGAACTCTTCTTCCGACCGAGCGACCGCATGACTGACTGAATGAATTCATTCTTCTCCTGACTCTGACCGCTTTCACCCGGTTATATACCTTTAGCTTTGCAGGTGCCTCACGTGCATTTACAGATGTGTCACATACATACTTATTATCAGGTGGAACTTATGGCTTCCAGCTGACCGCAATAGCCATCTCCCTAATTGGGGCTCCTTCAAGTGTCCTAATTCTCTGGGAATATAATAAAATATTTGTGACATTTTAAAAAAACTGTTATGGTATTATTATGAATATTTGATAGTTTCATGATGATAAATGCTATGATTACACAATAGTATTTTTGGTCTCAGTGCATAATGATGGTGTGTATTTCTTATAAGCTCTTATAAATTAAAGTAGAAAAAAAAGATTTAGGTCTTATAAGCAACATAGGTAAAATAATACATAACTGGAGCCTAGAATGTATAAATAATAGTCTAAGGTGACATTAGTTCTAGTAAATTGAGAGATATATTGACTTTCTGAAAAAATAGTTCAGAGCTAAGGCTTTTCATCTGTTTCTTTATATTTTCCATAAACACTGGTGGTATGACTGATATCTAAGTAAAATAAAAAATAGAAATAAAACTATATGCAATGCTAAATTTGTTCTACTACTGATTTTTTTTTTTATAATGTCCAATCTATGTGAAAGGAATCCTTTTATTTTAGGGTATATCCTTACCTTCTTTGTTATCTTGATTTCAAAACAATGCCAGAGTTTGTGGTCCCTGGGAGGTCTTGTTTCTGGTGTATGTTTCTGTTGTGGACAGTTGGGGTACATAGAAGGAGTTTCTTTGGGCATACAATAATAAAAGAAATTATGTTGTTTTCTGGTATACTTAGAATCTCTAAGGGTCAGGTTGCATTAAGTAAAGGCCTTGATTTCATTTACAGGAAAAATAAACAGTATGCCACTTCTCTCTAAATAGGTTTCAAACTTTTCGATTTTCTAAGGGGATACACACACACAAACAGGCACACACACATATACAAAAGAAAATTCCATAAGAGGTTCTTAGACTAAGCCTTAACAAGCTAATGATTAAATAGGTAGGCATATTTTCCATCTCTTCTGACCTGATCCAATTATATTGAATTATTTATAAGAAGGGGACATTGGACTCCTTGAGTGCCCACATCAACTCCTGGAATGTTTATCTTCCTTTAATGAGAGATTCCCAGAAGGGCTTCTAATAATAAATCATAGGAAATACAAAAAGTGCATAAAAATAGAAGTAGAAGGTACAGGGCCAAATTCAGAATACAGTAAAGACAACAAGATGGCATTCAGAGAATTATGAATTGAAGCTTATTATTTCAGTTCTGATATGTTATCCCTGAGGGTTACCTCTAAAATTTTGAAAAGATTTAATTGAATCTTGGAATATTCTTTCCTTTTCATATTTCAGCCTATTTTTTAATAGTAAAAGTGTGATTTTATTAACAAAACTTTAAAATATTGTATAGGACAACTTGAAGCAAATTAGCAGAATTATCATTTTTCTTTTTTTTCTGTTTAATACTTCCTTCCTTTATTTATGTATTTATTTATTTGGTAGCATCATGTGGCTTTATTTTACATAGTGAAAACAAACTGCTTTTCATTTTTTCCCCAAGTTTCTGGTTTTATATAAAGTATTTTTGCAAAAATTGTGTCTTCATACATGTATTTAGGGTAATCATGGATAACTCAGTCTGCTATTATTCCTATCCCCTTTCCCCCTCCCCCCTTTGTTCTATTTAAAGTTCTTTCATTCCTCTCATCCCCACTCTCTTTCCTTTGTAAGTTAGTATCTTCATATCAAAGAGATCATTCTACCTTTGGTTTTTTTGGTATTGCCTAACTTCACATAGCATTATTTTCTCTAACTCCATCCATTTACCTGAAAATGCCATGATTTTAATTCTCTTTTAGTGTTGAGTAGTGCTCCATTCTGTATATATACCAAAGTTTCCCTATTCATTGATCTGCTGATGGGCATCAGGGTTGTTTTCACAATCTAGCTATTGTGAATTGGGCTGCTATAAACATTGATGTGGCTGTGTCCCTGTAGTAAGCTGTTTTTAAGTCCTTTGGGAATAGACCAAGGAGTGGGATAGCTGGGTCAAATGGTGGTTCCATTCCAAATGTTCCTAGGAATCTCCATACTGCTTTCCAGATTGGCTTCACCAATTTGCAGTTCCACCAGCAATATAAGAGTGTGCCTTTTCTCCCACATCATTGCCAGCATTTATTGTTGTTTGTTTGATAGCTGCCATTCTGACTGGAGTAAGATGAAATCTTAGAGTAGTTTTGATTTGCATTTCTCTAATTGCTAGAGATGTTGAACATTTTTTCATATATTTGTTGATTGTTTGCATATCACCTTCTGAGAAGTGTCTGTTTAGTTCCTTGACCCATTTATTGATTGTGTTATTTGTTTTTTGCTGTTAAGCCTTTTGAGAGCTTTATAAATTCTTGAGGTTAGTGTTCTATCTGATGTGCTTGTGGTAAAGATTTGCTCCCATTCTGTAGGTTCTCTATTCACCTCACTAATTGTTTCTTTTGCTGAGAAGAAGCTTTTGAGTTTGAATCCATCCCATTTATTAATTCTTGGTTTTAATTCTTGTGCTATAGGGGTCTTATTGAGGAAGTTGGGACCTAGTGCAACATGATGGAGATTTGGGCCTACTTTTTATTCTATTAGCTGCAAGGTCTCTAGTTTAATTCCTAGGTCCTTGATCCACTTTGAGTTGAGTTTTGTGCATGGTGAGAGATAGAGATTTAATTTCATTTTATTACATGAGGATTTCCAGTTTTCCCAACTCCATTTGTTGAAGAGGCTATCTTTTCTCCAATGAACATTTTTGGCACCTTTTTCTAATATAAGATAATTGTAGGTGTGTGGGTTCGTCTCTCTGTCTTCTATTCTGTACCATTGGTCAACTGGTCTATTTTGGTGCCAATACCATGCTGTTTTTGTTACTATTGCTTTGTAGTACAATTTAAGGTCTGGAATAGTAATGCTACCAGCTTCATTCTTCCTACTAAGAATTGCTTTGGCTACTCTGGGTCTATTATTTTTCCAGATGAATTTCATGATTTCTTTTTCTATTTCTATAAGGAATGATATTGGGATTTTGATTGGTATTATATTGAATATGTATAGTGCTTTTGGGAGAATGGTCATTTTGACAATGTTTGTTTTACCTATCTATGAACAAGTTAGATCATTCCATCTTCTAAGATCTTCATTAATTTCTTTCTTTAGCATGCTGTAGTTTTCATAGAAGAGGTCTTTCACTTCTTTTGTTAAGTTGATTCCCAAATATTTTTTTTTTGAGGCAATAGTAAATGGGGTGGATTTCCTAGTTTCTCTTTCTGAGGATTTGTTGCTGATGTACAGAAATGCCTTTGATTTATGGGTATTGATTTTATATCCAGCTACTTTGCTGAATTCATCTATTAGATCTAGAAGATATCTGGTGGAATTTTTTGGATATTCTATGTAAAGAATCATATCATCTGCAAATAGTGATAATTTGAGTTCTTCTTTTCCAATTTGTATCCTTTAATTTCTTTCATCTGTTTAATTGCTGTGGCTAGGGCTTCAAGAACTATGTTAAATAGGAGTGGTGAAAGAGGGCATCCCTGTCTTGTTCCAGTTTTTAGAGGGAATGCTTTCAATTTTTCTCCATTTAAGATAATGTTAGCTTGAGGTTTGCATAGATAGCTTTTATAATGTTGAGATATATTCCTGTTATTTCTAATTTTTCTAGAGCTTTGAACATAAAGGAGTGTCAAATGATTTTTCTGCATCTATTAAGATGATCATATGGTTTTTATCTTTAAGTCTATTGATGTGATGTATTATATTTATTGATTTCTGAATGTTGAACCAACCTTGCATCTCTGGGATAAACCCCACTTGATCGTGATGCACTATCTTTTTTATGTGTTTTTGAATCTGATTTGGCAGAATTTTGTTGAGGATTTTTGCATCTATGTTAATTAAAGATATTGGCCTGAAGTTTTCTTTTTTGGCCGTGGCGTTGCCTGGCTTTGGAATTAATGTAATATTGGTCTCATAGAAAGAGTCTGGAAGAGCTCCCTCTTTTTCTATTTCTTGAAATAATTTGAAGAGCATCAGTATTAGTTCTCCTTTAAAGGTCTTGTAGAACTCGGCTGTAAACCCATAAGGACCTGGACTTTTTCTTATTGGTAGCTTTTTGATAGTGCCTTCTATTTATTCACTTGAAATTGATTTATTTAAATTGTGTATAGCCTCCAGTTCTAGTTTGGGTAATTCATACGACTCTAGGAATCTGTCAATGCTTTCAATATATTCTATTTTATTAGAATACAAGTTTTCGAAGTAATTTCTAATTATCTCCTGTATATCTGATGTGTTGTGATATTTCCTTTTTCATCACTGATGTTAGTAATTTGAGTTTTTTCTCTTCTTCTTTTTGTTAGCATCGCTAGGGGTCTATCAATTTTATTTATTTTTTCAATGAACCAACTTTTGGTTTTGTCAATTCTTTGAATTGTTTCTTTAGTCTCAATTTCATTAATTTCAGCTCTGATTTTAATTATTTCCTGTCTTCTGCTGCTCTTAGTGTTTATCTGTTCCCCTTTTTCTAGTGCTTTGAGGTGTGATGTTAAGTCATTTATTTGTTTATTATTTTTTTTCTTTTAAGGAAGGAATTCATGGTTTGATTACCACTACCAGGGAGAGAAGGAGACAAGCTGTCTGCAGCGGCTAGAGCCGCAAGGCTTCTGCAAAACCGCCTGGGTGGTGCACAGGCCATGCAAAACAAAGTCAGTGTGGGGAGACCGCGCTGCTACTGCAACCCCAGCCACACTCAGGGCACACCAGGGTGAAGCCAGCGATAACAGCTGGCAGAATTGGTGCTGGGGGACCACAGGAGACCGTGGGTCAACAACACCAGTTTGAATCCACACTTGGCCGGACGCGACCCTCAGCAGTAGGGCCCCGGAGAGAGTGGCGCAGAGACCGGCGAACAGCAAGCAGGGGCAGAATCAGAGCGGTCCACAGTCCGAAGCAGCGCTGTCTGTGCCGCAGTTACAGTTGCAGCTTCCCGATACCATCTCGGCAGAAGACATCCACCCAACAGCTTTGAAATAGATCGGCGAGGACACGGGAGTCTGCGGAGCTGCTGTTGACTGGGAAGAGAGCACCGCCATCTTTGAAAGGTGCAGTGGCTGCCCAGACAAAGGGGAGGAGATGGAGAGTGACCGCTGCAGCCATCCAGGGGCCCTCCAGCTCTCTGAAGACAATGCACACCTGGGTGAGGCTCGGGTGGCCAGCAGGGGAGGGCGTGTCTGAGGCCAGCACAGAGGCCACAAGAAGCTGCAACTGTGGGTGGGCGTGGGGAGGGGGGTGCCTTCTGGAGGGTCCCCTTCCCGGTGCCATTCATCTGCTGACACACAAACCCCCTGGGCCACTCCTCCACTGAGCCATTCAGCCACTGGCCTAAGGTGCAGCCTTGATTCCACTAACAGGATTGCAGACTGTCTAGACGTGATCCGATAACAATTGGCTTGAACTGGAAAGGAAAAAAGAGGGGGGCTTCCCAAGGCCCGTTTTGTTTGAGACTTGGGGTTCGACTTTTTTTCTGTTTGTTTGTTGGTTTGCTTGTTTTGTTGGATTTCGGGGAGGTTTTTTGTTTGTTTGTTTGTTTGTTTATTTTTCTTTTTCTTTTTTTGGCTTTGTTTTGTTTTGCTTTTTTTTTTTTCCTTCCGCATTGATTGTCAGTGTGTTTGCTTCCGCTCCTTTTTTCTTTCCTTCTTTTCTTCCTTCTCACTCTTGCATCTTTTCTTCCTCCTTCATCTTTCATGTTTACACCCTGCCATTGCATACTAAACAGAGGCAAAAACAAGTTATGCGCAGAACTTGGGATTTCTAGAACCGGCACAATTGAACTGGGTAGCAAAGCGATGTTATATATAGTTTACTCTCTATTTTCTTGATTATCTCTCTCCTCTCTCTTATACCAATTCCTATTCTTTTATCATTTTTTTTCTTTTCCATCTTACTTTATATATAAATTGGTGTTTCCACCTAATTGTCTACTCCATTCTCTTTCTTCCCTAGTCTACTGATACTAAACCACTTCCACTAAACCACTTCAATAGAAATCTCTTTTCATACTTTCCAAGAAAAAACAATTCAATATACTCACTTCCTTCTTCCTAAACATAACACCTCTGTATCCAATACTTGAAGCTATAAAAACCCATCAGAAGCGTACAGAGTAAATTGGAAATAATATCTGTGTTAACCAAATCTGTACATTGTGATCAAACTTGGATTTTCTGAATAGAAAGTGTTAGGTTTTAAAGTGTAAAGGAATTATAAGGCGATCTGATAGCATTATACTACAGGAGCAACATAAGGCTTTAAGGTAAAATTGAAATAGTCAAGGTCCCACAGTGCAGGAAGAATAGACACACAAGCAAAATGAAAAAACAAGGGAAGAAAATGACACAAACAAATCAAGATACCTCATCAGTAGAAGTCATGGCAAGCACAGTTGGTCAAATGCCAGAGATGGAATTTAGAAATTACATATGCCAAATGTTTAGGGAACTTAAGAATGAACTAAAAAATGAGATGAGGGAGCAAGTACAGGAGGCAAAAGATCATTTTGACAAAGAACTCCAAAAACAAATACAGGAAGTAAAAGATTACTTCAATAGGGAAATAGAGGCTCTAAAGAGAAACCAAATAGAAATTCCAGAAATGAAACAAGCAATAAACCAAAATAAAAGTTCAATTGAAAGCATCTCCAACAGAGAAGACCACGTGGAAGAAAGAACCTCAGACAATGAAGACAAAATATACATCCTAGAGAACAATTTAGACTATACAGCAAAACTCGTTGGAAATCAAGAACATAACATCCAAGAATTATGGGACAGCATAAAAAGACCAAAATAAGAGTGATTGGTGTAGAGGAAGGGGCAGAGTTTCAAGCCAAAGGAATGAGTAATTTATTTAACGAAATAATTACAGAAAATTTTCCAAACTTGATGAATGAATGGGAAAACCAAGTTCAATAGGCATACCGAACACCAAACAAACAAAATCTCAACAGATCCACACCAAGACACATTATAATGAAAATGCCTAATACACTGAGCAAGGAGAGAATACTAAAAGCCAGAAGAGAAAGGAAGCAGATTACATATAGGGGGAATCCTATCCGACTATGTTCAGATTTTTCAACCCAGACCTTAAAAGCAAGAAGATCCTGGAATAGCATATTTCAAGCTCTGAAAGAAAAAGGATGTCAACCAAGAATCTTATATCCAGCAAAATTGAGCTTTAAGGAAGGAATTTAGTGCAATGAATTTTCCTCTTATTACTGCCTTTATAGTGTCCCAGAGATTTTTATATGATGTATCTGTGTTCTCATTTACCTCTAGGAATTTTTTAATCTCCTCCTTGATGTCTTCTTCAACCCCTTGTTCATTCAGTAGCATGTTGTTTAGCTTCTAGCTGTTGGAGTTGTTTTTTTTATTTCTTGTTTTATCATTGATTTCAAATTTCATCCCATTATGGTCTGATAGAATACAAGGTAGTATCTCTATTTTTTTTATATTTGCTGAGCATTGCCTTGTGACATATTATATAATCGATTTTGGAGAAGGAGCCATGTGCTGCTGAGAAGAAAGTGTATTCCCTTACTGAGGGATGAAATATTCTATATATGTCCGTTAGGTCTAAGTTATTAATTGTTTTAACAAGGCCTAATGTTTCTTTATTTAGCTTTTCTTTGGATGATCTATCCATTGGTGAGACAGGTGTGTTGAAGTTCCCTAGAATAACTGTGTTGTGGTCTATTTTACTCTTGAACTTGAGAAGGGTTTGTTTGATGAATGTAGGTGCTCTATTATTTGGGGCATATAGATTTATAGTAGTTATATCTTGTTGATGAATGGTTCCCTTAAGTAGTAAGAAATATCCATCTTTGTCCCTTTTGATTAGCTTTGGCTCAAAGTCTACCTTATTTGATATGAGAACGGAAACACCTGCTTGCTTCTGCATCCCGTATGAGTGATAAGACTTTTCCTAACTGTTCACCTTCAATCGCTTGATGTCTTTTTCTATGAGGTGTGTTTCTTGGAGACAGCAATTTGTTGGGTCATTTTTTTTAATCCAATCTGACAATCTTTTTCTTTTGAATGGTGAGTTTAGGCCATTACATTCAGGGTTATTATTGCGATGTGATTCTTATTTCCATCCATTTTTAATTGTATTATGGTATTTAGCTTGATTTGGATTCTCCTCTGGTTGGTAATTCCTTTAGTTTACTATCTCCCATTGTTCATTTTCATTGTTGTTTTTCTCTTCTTCTTCATGGAAAATTTTGCCCAAGATGTTCAGAAGTGCTGGCTTTCAAGTTGTGAAATATTTTAACTTTTGTTTGTCATGGAAGGTTTTTATTTCATCTTCGAATCTAAAGCTCAGTTTTACTGGATATAAGATTCTTGGTTGATATCCCTTTTCTTTCAGAGCTTGAAATATGCTATTCCAGGATCTTCTTGATTTTAAGGTCTGGGTTGAAAGTCTGAAGATAGTCTGATTGGTTTCCCCCTATATGTAATCTGCTTCCTTTCTATTGTGATTTTAATATTCTCTCCTTGCCTACTATATTAGGCAATTTCATTATAATGTGCCTTGGTGTGGATTTGTTGTTGTTTTGTAAGTTTGGTGTTTCGTAAGCCTCTTAAACTTGGTTTTTTCATTCATTCCTCATGTTTGGAAAATTTTCTGCTATTATTTCATTGAATAAATTACTCATTCCTTTGGTGTGAAACTTTGCACCTTCTTCAACACGAATCACTCTTTAGTTTTGTCTTTTTATGCTGTCCCATAATTATTGAATGGTCTGTTCTTGTTTTCTTACTACTTTTGCTGTTTCATCTAGATTTTTCTTCAGGATATATATTTTGTCTTCATTATCTGAGGTCCTTTCTTCCAGGTGATCTAATCTGTTGGTGATGCTTTCAATTGAGCATTTATTTTGGTTTATTTCTTCTTTCATTTCCAGAATTTCTGTTTTTTTTTTTTTTTTTTTTTTTCTTTAGAATCTCTATCTCCCTATTGAAGTAATCTTTTGCTTCTTGTATTTGTTTTTTGGAGTTCTTTGTGAAAAAGTTCTTTTACCACCTGTATTTGCTCTCTCATCTCATTTTTGAGTTCATTCTTAAGATCCATAAACATTTGGGATATGTAATTTCTAAATTCCGTCTCTGTTATTTGACCAACTGTGTTTGCCATGGAATCTACTGAGGGGGTATGTTGATTTGTTTCAGTCACTTTCTTCCATTGTTTCTTCATAATGCTTGTGTGTCTATTCTTCTAGCACTGTGGGACCTTGCCTATTTCAATTTCACCTCTCCTTGCTCAGTATATTAGGCATACTCATTATAATGTGTCTTGGTGTGGATCTGTTGTGATTTTGTATGTTTGGTGTTCAGTAAGCCTCTTGAACTTGGTTTTCCCATTCATTCCTCAAGTTTGGAAAACTTTCTGTAATCATTTCATTAAATAAATTACTCATTCCTTTGGCTTGAAACTCTGTCCCCTCCTCTACCCCAATCACTCTTAAGTTTGGTCTTTTTATGTTGTCCCATAATTCTTGAATGTTCTCTTCTTTGTTTCTTACCATTTTTGCTGTGTAATTTAGATTTTTCTCTAGTATATATATTTTGTCTTCATTGTCTGAGGTTCTTTCTTCCAAGTGTTGGTGATACTTTCGATTGAGCTTTATTTTTGGTTTATTGCTTCTTTCATTTCTGGAATATCTGTTTGGTTTCTCTTTAGAGCCTCTATCTCCCTATTGAAGTAATCTTTTACTTCCTGTATTTGTTTATGGAATTCTTTGTCAAAATGATCTTTCACCTCCTGTATTTGCTCCCTCATCTCATTTTTTAGTTCATTCTTAAGTTCCGCAAAAACTTGGAATATGTACTTTCTAAATTCCATCTCTGGCATTTCACCAACTGTGCATGCCATGGAATCTACTGAGGAGGTATATTGATTTGCTTGTGTTACTTTCTTCCCTTGTTTCTTCATATTGCTTGTGTGTCTTATCTTCCTGCACTGTGGGACCTTGAGTATTTTGATTTGACCTTAAAGCCTTATGTTGCTCCTGTAGTACAATGCTATCAGATTCCCTTATATTTCCTTTACACTTTAAAATCAAGCACTTTCTATTCAGAAAATCCCAGTTTGATCACAATGTACAGATTTAGTTAACCCAGATATTGTTTCCAATTTACTCTGTACACTTCTGATGGGGTTTTATAGTTTCAAGAATTGGATACAGAGGTGATATGTTTAGGAAGAAGGAAGTGAGTATATTGAATTGTTCTTTATTAGAAAGTATGAGAAGAGAGTTTTCTGGAAGTGGTTTAGTATCAGCAGATGAGAGAGGAAAGAGAATGGAGTGAATGCTTGTGTGGAAAGTCTGCTTTATATATAAACCTAACTTATGTAGCGGTTGAGAGAAGAAATAAAGAAAGATGGAAAAGAAAAAAGTGACAAAGAAGTAGAAATTAGTGTGAAAGAGAGGAAAAAGAGATTGAGTCAAGAAAATAGAGAATAAACTATATAACACCACTTTGCTATACATTTCAATTGTACCCATTCTAGAAATCCCAATTTCTGCGTATAACTTTTTTTTGCCTCTGTTGAGTATGCAATGGCAGGGTGTAAATAGGGAAGATGAAGGAAGACGAAAAATACAAAAGGGAGAAGGAAGAAAAGAATGACAGAGAAGAGGAGCAGAAGCAAACAAACACATTGTCAATCAAAACAAAAACAAACAAAAAATCCCCCAGAAAACAACAAAATAAACAAATAAACAAACAAAAAGTTGAACCCAGGAACTAGTCTCAAGCAAAATGGACCCTGGGAAGCCCTTCTTTTTTCTTTTCCAGTTTAAGCCAATTGACTTGGTTCATGTCCAGTCAGCGATCCTGTTAGTGGAGTTAAGGCTGCACCTTTGGCCAGATGCAGAATGGCACAGCGGAAGAGTGGCTGGGCGGGTGCCTACCTCTTGTTCTGGTCACAGGTGGGCAGGTGGCACTTCCCCTCTTGTTCTCGTCTCAGCTGGGCAGGTTGCACTTCCCCCGGGAATGGAGGGGGCTTTTCCTCAGGTTGAGTCCTGAGTGCTGCAGCAGGGAGCAGCTACTCTGGGCCCTGAAGGCCAGGTGAACTGGCGGCTGGGTCTCTCCTTCAGGGCGGGTGCGCTGGCAGTCTGAACTGGGAATTCCGTCCGTAGGTCGCAGGGCCCGCAGGCGGAACTGGGATCTAACGCGGGCAGGCCGAACTGGAAACTTAAGCCAGCCTTTTTTTTTTTTGCTTTGCTTTGGCTATTTTTGGTGCATGAATTTCTATTTGAAATTTAGAGTAAGCTTCTACATTTCTGCAAAAAAAAAAAAAAAAATAGTAGTTGATATTCTGATAAGGATTTCACTGAATCTACAGATCAGTACTCAGACAGTACTGCTATCTAAAAATATTATTTTCCAACCCATGAACATGGAATGTCTTTCTATTCATGTATTGCCTAATTATGTCCATAGTGTTTTATAATTTTCAGTGTGCTTTGTTTCTGAATCTTCTTTTTTTATCTTTCTTTTTTTATACAAAATCCTAACAAATTATTCTCTTGGGATTCTTGAGGAAAATAAGTGAAAGGAGTATTTCTAACCAAAATGGTAGTTACTATATTACTTTCCCAGTTTCAGATAACAGTCAATAATAGCTGTGAAATTAGTGGCTTACGTCAGGAAGCCCCATTTCTATGTCTACTTCCTCTTGGAACAGTCACTGATTTGTGGCAAGACTATGTTAGGAAGTGGCTATATGTCAAATCTTTCTTTTCATGTATCATGTTCTATAAAATTAAAATAAATTTTCCTCAAATCTTTAGCTAGTGCTTTTGCATTGACTCAATGTTCTCACAAATACTTCCAGAAAACAAAGATACCATAGAAGTGAACTAAGGATTTGCTCTTGCTCTAGTCACACCTCAGAAAACCAGTAATACCAAAGACTAAACTTCATCATTAATATTTGGTGATCAGTTCAGCTACTGATTCTGACTTCTTTAATTTGTTAAGCTTGCTACTCTGTTATAATTAACAATGTCCATATGTATTTTATTAAACACCCATCTGCATTCATATTCAACTGGCTAATACATCATCATTTTATAAATCTTTCGAATATTGGAGAAATACTACTTTGAGAGTGGTAATTTCAGCTGAAATAATAGTACTGTCCTTAAAGAATACTGTCTGTGCCTGTGGTGGGATGAAAAGAAGTAAAGGCAGGAAAAATTTGCCAGCATTGTGTGAACACATGATAAAATGCAAGCTAAACAGCAAATAAGTATATACAATACTAGACTTTTAAATACATTGTTAAAGAATAAATACAAGGGTAAAGTGTTAGAAATCTATTTTGGAAGTGAGTGGACAGCCTTTTAGAGGTATTGACCAAGAAAATGAAATGATTGCAATTATAATTTGACCACATTAACTCAACAGTGTTATGGAGAAATGAAAGATTAAACCAAACAATACGACTTGGGAAGCAAGTATAATAGTGTAAAAAGCCATGTGGTTCTGAAGCAGGGATCTAATGATGGCAATGGGAAGAAAGGATAACATGAGATATCAAGATAAAATTTCTAAGATTTGGCAACCAATCAAATGCCCATAGAAAGCATAATAAATTACCCCAAACTTAGTTATTTAAAACAATAATAAACATTATTTCTTATAGTTTCTGATGATCAAGGATTTGGGAATGTTTTGGCTGGAGGGCAGATTTCTGGCATGGGTATCACATGAAGTTGTGGACATGTATTTGGTAAGGCTTGAATTATGTAAAGGCTTGAATAGGTCTGTGCCATCCACCCTCATGGTAACTTTTTCACATGCCTACAAGTTGGTGATGGCTGTTGGTAGGATGCTCTAGATTCTTGTCAGATGGGCTTCTCCATAAACTTGCTTGTATGTTCTCACATCATGGTGGCTGGCTTTCTCCAGAGTGAGCAATTGAAAAAATTAAGCAAGAAGCTATAATACTTTTTAAAATCTAGATTCATAAATCTCACACTTTCACTTTTATAGTTTACTACTGTTCACAAAAGTAAGCCCTGGTTTAAAATGAAAAGGGAGTATAAAAGTATACTGATACCAGGAGAAGAGGACCATTGGGGGACATCTTGGTGGCTGGTAAATAAAAAGTGGTTTACTTTGATGGCAGGAACAATTTATTTTATACCCCCCAGATCCTAGTCTAGTGCATGACCAATCCTAAAACTGCAAGTTAACTTTGAGCTTCTGAACTTGTATAATAGAGAAAATTGTAGCTCTGTGCTTTATTGAAATAGAGATGGAGAAGCTTATTTGAAAGAGAAGATTATACATTTGATTTCTTTTTATATGTTCCCTTTGAGGAATGAAATATATATAAGAATGCATTTATTTGACTTTTAGACTCTCAAATATTAAAGGCTAATTGAAAGTTCACCGCATACCCTTCTATATTCAGTCCCCTCCAAATTCATGAATTGCATCATGAATAAGAAGTGTCATGAGCCATTGCTTCATTTCAGAGGGAACTTCATGCTTTCTGGCAGATGCTGTAATATTGAAAGAATTTGAAATTTTTTTTCAGGAAAGCTTCTTAACAAGTACTGTGCTCATGGAGATGTGATGAGAGACTGAAGATTTTTTTTAAGGAAAAAAGATTATTTCAATTTCTGTGCTATGTAAACTAGACAAATTCCAAAATAAATCATAAAAGAATTGGACTTTATGTAGATGACATAGTTTTCATTGTTATAAACTCAAATTTCTAATCTCTGATATCATTTTATAATAACAACAGGTAATATAATCACATGTATCTATTTTAATCACATAGAATCAGATCCATTTAATAATACAGAGGCTCAGAACTATCTCTTGCCTTGTTTAACTCTGATGGGTGCTATTATTATACTCTGGATTTGATTCTTTGTTATTCCTTTAGTTACCTGTACCAACTGAAAATACCACCTAGAGACTTTTAGATGCAAGTCTGAAAGTGTACACGTGAGGAAGAACTTAATAGATTGCTTATATTTATACCTTGTTGCATTGGAAAACATAATATTTTTGTGTAATTATAGCAGGTGAATAACTTGTTAATTAACATACAGCTCTTGGGAATTGCAAGATAGTTTGCCCTAAACATCTGACTATTAATGGTAAACTAAAACTGACTTAGCATCTAATTTCCTACCACTTTTCATCTGTGATGGAATTATATAAATAATTGCATTGTAATGTTTGCCTAAGAGTTTCTTTTATTCTCATTAAAATTAACTGCATCTCTTATAAACTAACCAAAAAGCTACCTAGTTTCCTTTTTACTGTAATTTGAGTAGAAAAATATCGTCTGGAGGATCCATTTTAGCACAGGATTGATAGAATGCATTTCTCCTAATTATTAGAATGATACTGCATGCTACCTGTCCAATCTGTCACAGCCTTCCATGAATAAAATTTCAGACAGCATTAACGTATCTGCTAAAGAGGCATACACCCAACTGGTGAAGCATCTAGGAAATGCTTAATAGAGGGGCCTTTCTATCTGAGATAAAAGACAACAAAGCTGTTACTAGCATTAAACCTAAAGTTATTGTTTTTATGTATTGATTTATTTTGTTTTGTTCTACTTTCACTGTTTCAGTTGCATTGCACTGCATTGAACTACATAATTTGATAACTATCAACTTAAAGGAGAAAAATAAATATGTTTTTAACAGTATCAATTTCTATGATCATACAATTGAGAAAGAATGACTTCCATAACTATACAGTGTTTATTCATAAGAAATAGTCCATAAGAAATTTCCCAGGAGATATTTGTTGATTTTATAAGGTCTATTGGAAGAGAAGAAAGTATTTTGGCTGACATTCCATTTCAATATTCTTCTCAATTGATCAAGTTGCTCTGTGAATTCATATTGAGGCTGCTGTCCACCTTTACCATATCCATCCCCCAAAGTGATAAACAGGTGTATTTAATCTCTTGGTTTTATGAATAAAATATGTGTGGTGTTCACTAAAGGAAAATGACCCAGGGAATCCTTTTTCCTGAGCATTCCTAATCATGTTTTGCATGACTTGATCTATGAACTTGGACAGGAACCCCATCTCTCCTCTTTCTGGGGGAATGGGAAAGAAATACCAACATTGTTTTCATTGAACCAAAAGCTTCTCAGCACATCCCTTGTTTTTCTTACTTATGTAAATCGCTAGAACCCCAGCCTACTAATGGTAGTGCCATTTAAAGTATTATTGATAAATTGCTAGAAGGTCAGTGTGAACTAATTTAAGAGTTAAAATCTTCAGAGGGCTCAATTTTAAGAGGGCTTCATATGTTTTTATGAGTTTTGTATCTAGGAGCACCACAAGGTTCTCATTGTGAAGAGTAAAGGAAAATCCTCTTGTGTTTCTCATAGAGGGAAGAGAGTAAACATTTTGAGATTAGGCTAAGAACATTCTGTTCTCAAGGGAAATTATTTTACCAGAGTCTAACCAACATGAGAAAAAGGGAATTACCCAATTCCAGTCTCCTCTAGCATTTGACCTTGGAGATAAAGAATACCCAATCCCAGCCTCCTTTTACCTAACTTTTAAAAAAAAATATGTAGAAACACTTGTGAAGGTCAAAGACTAATTCAGCAGGCATTCTAAAAAACTGAGACACAATCATAGAATTATACAAAACATTTTCCATCCCCCCATATCTTACCAATATATCAATACAGCTTTTATATAATAATAGAGGATTACAACTGGAAGAACTGTTAGTCTCAGATCTCATTTAAAAAATAAAAAAAACTCATCTTGAAGGGTTCTTTCACACAATTATGGAGGCTGAGAAGTTGCAGGATATGCCATCTGCAAACAGGAAAACCAGAAAATTAATTCCAATCTAAACCCAACAGCCTTAGAGCCAGAGGAGCTGATAGTATAAGTTCCATTGGAACTCAAAGGCCTGAGAATGTAGAGTGTCAAAATTCAAGAGCAGGAGTAGACCAATGTCCCAGTTCAAGATGAATGAATTTGTCATTCTTTTTGTTCTATTTTGGCCCTCAATGGATTGCATGATGCCTGTCCATATTATTAAGGGTGGGTCTTCTTTACTTAGTCTACTATTTCATATGCAAATATCTTCCAGAAACACCTTTATAGACATATCCCAAAATAATGTCTTATTAGCTATCTGGGTATCTCTTAGCCAATTAAGTTCAGACATCAAATTAACCATCATAAGGAGGAAGGCATTCTCTAATGGAAAAGTTCAGTAACAGGATTGTCTATGCTTGCCTTAGCCATATTTGACCATCTGTAAGAGTCTCTAATGCTGTTTTCTGTACATCATGGAAGTTTTTGGACTCTTTTTTAGCTTCTTATCTAAACTGTTTCCACCAATTCATCCTTAACTATAATAACACTGTACTTTGATTAATTTCCTTTTTTTTTTTTTTTTGCCTGCCTCTCAACTACTTTGTATCTTGCAAATAAGCCTGCTATTCAGCAGTCATCTAACACCCCAGTACCTTGCATCATTGGATGGAAACCTTGAGCTGATATTTGATCATGCTTCTGGCAGAGCCTGGGCAGGAGAAATCAGATTTCAATGTTTTTATATGTCATGTGGGCTTTTTTTTTTAACTTTGGTGGTTTGAAGCAGTAGGTTTTTAACAGGATCAAGCAGAATATGCCTCAGTAAGCATAAATAATGGGAGCCTTTGGCAGACCTTAACATGACCCATACCAGTTTAGCTTTCAACCAAGCAGACTCTGCTAATACAAGGATTAAATGATCAAAGAAGAAAGCCATTTAGTCCTAGTTAAGGCCTATATCAAAAAAAGCTGAGTTTCCAGGTCTATGAGATTTCCAAGCATTTGTACATGGGCTAAAAAGAGGAAAATAACTTTTGCTGTTTTCTCAACAAAATATGTATGCTGAATTTTTAAGCTTAATAGTAGAAAGAATCATGAGAGATAGAAGCCAACAATATGTGTGTTTCATGCCAGACATAAGCAGGTAATGCTGGCACAGAAATCCCAAGTCCAATTCCTTTTAAAGTCATTTTGAACTATATTTAGGGATAAGGGGGAAAAAACTGGATAGTCCAATATTATGGGATTAAGTGGCTTTTCCATGTATTCAAGTCTAAAGCAACATTGCATGACCTCAACTTCACCCTGGATTTATTAACTACAAAAATTTGAATCAAAACTTTGGCCTTCAAAGACCCAGACTTTGTTTTCACCTGCAGTTGAAGGGTGAATTTTATTCATGAACAGTTAGAAGGAAAAATGCAAAGTAAGTTGTTGAGGCAGAGATATATCTGAATGAAATTGAAATACCAAAAGTTCAGAAGACAAAAGTATCTGTGCCTGAAATACTGTTTTAGAGAATAAAATTTATTCATTAAGTCAAAGGGGATCCAGAATGTTTTGAAATAAATACTATCTCCATTGGAGCAGTTGCAAAATGAATGAAAAAAAAGAAGACAGACTTATTAAGCTTATTAAGAGAATTTATACCATAGAAAGATACTGGGCAGACCTAAGAAAAAAGAAAATGCTTCCATTTCTAATTATTATTCAAGGAGAGAAACCAGGCAGTGGGCCTTAGTGATAAAATAGAAGAAACTGAGTATAAATTTTTGTTAAATGTCTAATGAACAAAAGCTATAAACAAGATTTCATCAATGCTATAAAATGAACTTGTAGGATAGAAAAATAAATCCAAAATGTTTGCATGTATATTAAATTCTTCAATCTTTAAATAAATATCTTAGTTGTTGACTATTTTTTCTAATGGATAGCTTCTACTTTTATATATAATTAGAAATTTCAAAATATATATTCTTGATATAAATTTTTATTAGTTACATAATTTACAATTATCCAAATCCAGTTTGTGAATTATATTTTCATTTCCTGATGATGAACAGAACTTCTTAAGATAATGTAGTTTTATTTATGAATCTTCTGCATTATGATTCATGCTTTTTATGATTTGTACATAGAGATGTCCTTCAATTTATCTTTAGGTATTTGAACCTTTGCTTTTCACATTAAAACTTTACTAATACTGAAATTGGATTTTTGTGTGTATGGTTTGAATCAAAGATTAAATTTTTGTCCCAATAGAATTTCTTATTACCTAAATACCATTTCTTGATTTACATATATATATACATATATATTTTATATATATATATATATATACACGTATATATATATATATATATATATACCACTAAGAGCTAGTACAAGCTCTGTCATAAATCAGTTTATTCATGTGAGTCATATTTGTGTTTGATATTCTTTAATCTACATATCTTTAATACATCATTGTAATTAATATAGCTTTATAATAAGTCTTTTAAGATAATCTAAGTATTTCAATTTATTCATAAATACTTTTCCTTCATCCCAATCACATTTTGGGAATTTACCTAAGATTACATGTTTACAACTATAAAACATGCAATAAACCCCATGTAATTTTGTTGCATGCTACCCAATTTAGCTTTATAATACTTACATTATTTCACACTAGCAATAATGCGTGAGTATGACTGATCGTCTACTAGTAAGCCTTTCCTTTGCAAATATCTGAGATTCTCTTAGTCACAAAATAAAACAAAAGAAAAATTATGAAAGTATTTTATGACTAAGTGATTATTTTCTTTGAGAAGCAAGAGAATGAAAATACACAGCGATAAGAATACAAGGTGTTCGTAACAGTTTTAATAGTTTTAGCCAAAACTTGGAAATAATTCAAATATTTATCAATATTGGGCAATGCTTACTGAATTTGCACTGAAATTGATAAAATGATTTGAACTTCTGATGGTCACAACAATATGAGCCTCAAATATACAATGTTGATCAAATGAAATCAGACACAAAAGAGTACATATATTCTGTATGTCTCCTTTCACAAGAAATTTTAGAATAGGACAAAATGTTCCTAATTAAAAGGGAAAAAATGGGAACACACAATAGTTCTTGGTATATTCAATTACAAAATTCCAATGAACAGATGTTGTGAAAGTCCAGACCTTATTATCTGGGGAAAAAAATTTCCTTGTATATTGTTTTTTTATAACCCCCTGTTGGATTCCAGGCAGGGAAAGGCCCGCCTCCCAGGCATCTCAACTAGCCACACCCCCAGGCGCCTTGAGACTCCCAAGCACCCCAGGTCGGATACACTGCTGGCCATGCCTCAGGTTGACCATGCCGCTGACCACTCCCCAAGTGCCTCACTGAGCCAATTGCGACATATGGGCTTGCCTTCTGACCCCCAGCGGCCTATGGGACTGGGGCTCCCTCTGGGGGGTCCCTCAGACTACTGGTCCACTACTTAAGCACCCTCCAGACTGAAACCGGCCCTTTTTTCTTCTTCTTTTCCCCTTTTCCTGTTCCACGCGATGATTCTCCCACCCCCCCCCCACGTGTCCCTTAGGCTGATTAATAAAATCCCCCCCCCTTTTCTACACGGAGGTCCCAGTGTGTTTCGTCTATCCTTCACCCCCTACTTTACCTTTTAAGAGATTCTTCCTCATCCACGATTCTCCTTGGTGACATAAAAATATAAACTTCGGAGGTTATATATTGCTAGGGTGTTGTGCATCTGTTGTTATGTTCTTCCTATGTTTTTCTTCTTTTATTTTTGTGAAAAGTTATAACATTTTCTTCTAGGTGAAGATTTGTGATTTGATAATAGAACTCTTTCAAAAACCTACATCTTTCAATATGTCAGTGAAGGATAGATGAACACACACTGAAACCGCCATGTAGAGAGAAAGGAGGGGGTTTATTGATTCACCAAAGGGACACATGGAGGGGATGGGGGTGAACCGCGAAGGGAACTAGTGGGAGGAGGAAAAAAGAAAGGAAAAGAGGGGGTTTATTAAGGGAAGGGGAGATAGGGGGAAGGGGGGAATGGAGAAAGGGGAACGGGGAAGGGGAGAGCTGGTGAGAAGATGACGGCGAAAAGAAAAGAGAAGAGAGAGAGTTCTGAACAAGCCGGGGCTTAAGTACAGAGGGGTGGGAGTGTGACTTGTATGGTCCGGATTGGCTCAGAAAGGGAGAGCCCGCCCAGGGTTGAATTCCCTCAAGAGGCGAGTATTCCCAGAATCAGGAAGGGTGGGGACTCAGAGCCCGCCAAAGGTGAATTCTCGCGAGAGTTGGGCACTTCCGGGAAGGCACCTGGGGGTATGGCCTGCCAGCCTGAATCTTGTCCAACAGTCAGTGACCTTTGCAATTTTTCCATCTGATGTTCCATATGCCAGTGAACACCCTCATGCTTCTTTCCTAGTTGTTTCTTTCAAATATGCTTTATTTATGTGTTTATTCACACCTTACTCCATTCTCTCAATTTAATGGAAACTATCATTTTGAGGCTATCATGTTTCAGTGGGAACCCTATATCTTTAATCTGACCCTTGTTATAAAATGGAGTCACTATGTTCAACTGAGAAATCTTATTAGATTTTGGTAGATCAAAGCCTCTTTTCCCCTTCTCACATGTATTTATAGTCCAAAAATGCTTGTGCCTTTCCAGAATGGTAAAACTATGAATTTCTGGACTCTATTCCAATTCACTTATATTCAAAATAGACCTATTTTTCCCGTAAGTCGAATATTTAACCAAATACAACTATTAACAACTTGTATTAAATAACTTTCGCATTTTGAAACTCTTTTCCTCAAACCAAAACTCAGTGACTTTTGGTCTGCTTCCTAATTGTTGTGGGCAATGATATTACCAATGTCTTGCTTATAAATAATGTGCCATCTTTCTAGCTTTGGGTGTTCTGCTTTCTTATCACCTCATTCTTATTCTCATTATCCAATTGCAATTTTAAGCATTTGTTATAGGAATACTTCACTTAAAGTTATTAATTTCTGTATTATACATATTAGATTAGATGAGCTAAAATCTAAAATAAGAAAATTATTGCTGATTTACATCAGTAAGGTCATCAACAGAGGGCTCCATTTTACTAATTTACTGGGGATCCAGGTTTGTTCCATGTTCACATTTTGCTCTTGGTACCTCATGATCACACTTTATAGATGAGATTGACTCTCATTTTAAATATGATGTAGATATCAATACTGTTGATGCCATACCCACACACCAAGAAATAGCTTTTAAACACACACAATGACGTTTTCTGGGGAAAACTGGAAAGTTTCCTCAGTAGATAAAAATGGCATAAGAGAATAGGGAGGGTTCACTGACCCAAGGTGTTTTTTTATTTTTTTGTCAGACTTTTTTATTCTTTTGAGATATACATGACAGTACAGCATTTTGACATATTATACATACATGGAGTATAATTCATTCTAATTAGGACCCCATTCTTGTGGTTGTACATGACACAAGGTTTTAAAGTGGATAGAGGACTAGGCTACTGTGAAGGCTCCTATGGGCTGTCTTTCATAGTTTGAACTTCCCATTGGAATTAAAGGAGAGAACTGTCAAGTTATTTTTATCAGCTTTTCCCAATGTGGGGTACAAGAGGCAAAGGAGATTTGGAGCTTGAAAGCTGTCAACAGTCCATGCTCAAAAATGGGGTTATACTCATTAATCATGGCTCTCTTCTGCATGTGAACTTCAAGGCTATTTGGAAGAGAGAAGGAAGGAGAGTAGTTTCTGGTACAGGGCTGGAAATCATGTTATTAACTTCCATTGATACAAAAACTCACATACCCTCTAAATAAAATGGGTAAAATGTAAACATCCTGTGGCTCAGAAGAAATGTGAGATGTCATCAGATATACTTGGGCACAGGCCCGAAATGCTTAGTTGTGAAGCCAGATTTAAAGATAGGTAGTTCGTGTAGTTAGGTAAATTAGGTCTAATATCGAGTCTAATAAAGAAAATGGATTCCATAAAGAAATGGAGTCGATCTGAGCCCTGGCAACCAAAAGGACACCTGGGAGATTGAAATGTTAATGTTCCCAAGGCCCCAGCTCATCCTAAAGAACTGTTAATGAAGCAGCTCCCAGCAAGATAGAGAGATACTAATCAAATCACCCTAGGCCCTTCCTGCCCACATCACTCCTCCCCTGCCCTGTCAGCCCACCTGTCTTCCACCTTTAGGCCTTCCCACCTGCATCCCCCACCATGACATGCAGGATAGAGGGAGATAAGCAAAATAAAGGACAGGAATGTAGGAAGACAAAAGAAGTCTTTAGATATAAAAGGGATAAGACATCCCCTTCGCACCCATTCCACCTTTTGCCTTTCCCCTTCTCCATCCAGGGGGAAGTGCTTTTTTTTTTTTTTTTTTTGTACAGGGGATTGAACTCAGGGGCACTCAACTACTAGGCCACATCCCCAGCCCTTTTTTGTATTTTATTAGAGACAGGGTCTCACTGAGCTGCTAAGTGCCTCGCCACTGCTGAGGCTGGTTTTGAACCCGAGATCCTCCTGCCTTAGCCTCCGAAGTGCTGGGATTACAGTCATGTGCCACTGCACTCAGCCACTCTGCTATCCTTTAATAAAGCCCTTCACTTTCTACTCTACACTTGCTTCGGAGCGCTTCTCTGGTTTTATACTTCAGCATTCAGGGAAGCAAGAACCCGTCATGGTAAATGGTGGTATCAGTTGTATGATTTGATTTTGAAGATTTTCAAATGAACCTTATAGTCAGGGATTTTATAAATATTTGGATTATTCCATTGATCTTGTATGACTGATCATTATAAAATTTCATAAATACATGCAATAAAATCACTCTGCAGAGCTTCAATTCACTAACATTATCTCCTTAATATGCTTCCAGGGCAGGAGAAAAGAGTATAACAGTGAAAATGTAAGCATTTTGAATACTTTAAAATCTCTAAATATATTGTCCTTCATAATAAATATAGTGTTCTCTGTATAAGAGAATAACTGCCAGACATGGTTGCACACACCTGTAATCACAGCAGTTCTGGAAGCTGAGACAGGAGGACTGTGAGTTCAAAGCCAGCCTCAGCAAAGGTGAGGCGCCAAGGAACTCAGTGAGACTCTGTCTCTAAATAAAATACAAAACAAAACTGGGGATGTGGCTCAGTGGTTGAGTGCACCTGATTTCAATGCCCAGTACAAAAAAAAAAAAAAAAAAAAAAAAAAGAGGGAGAAAGTAACTGTAAGTTCCTTGGTTAACATATGGCTGGCCTTCGTAAGTGACAACTACCATTTTTAAGGCTTTCCCCGCCCAAGGGCTTTTCTGAGAAAAGCTCACCAGCCCCAACCTTAACCACCCACATTCTTTGCATTCTTTCAGGCCCAAGGGTATACCAACCCCACCCTCAATTGCCCACATTAAGACCCACCCAGCTCTATGAGCCTCCCCCATAAAAGACTGGAACCAGGAGTCTATGTTGTTTCTCTGGCAACTCTATGGAGAGATGATCTTTATTTGTCAGCTCTCACAAATAAACTCTCGTGTGTGTGTGTGTGTGTGTGTGTGTGTGTGTGTGTGTGTATTTCTGCCTAGTCTCTGTCTTTCATTTCTTGCTCACCCATCTCCCAGTTCCTCGATTTCCTTTCAATAACTATACAGAATAGTAACTAAAATTATATCCTCTAAATGAAAAGATCATAAACCATATTAAAACCACAGTGGATCTTCGCATCTTGGCTTATCATGATTTTTCGAGAGCCTGGTACATAACTAACAGACAAAACAATATTTATGGAGTAAATAAGTGAAAAACTGTAGAAATGGACAGATCAATGTGTTAGGTGAATGTTATTGACCAACATCTGCTCATTATAAAATGATACTTCTATTTAACTTCTGTTGGAGCATAGAGGCTAGAGTTAGTAAGAAGAAAAAATGCATGAACTGATTATTAGATAAAATCGGGCTGACTGGCCATACTCCCCAGGTGCCCTAAATTAGTCACGCCCCAGGTGCATTAGGTTATCCAGTAAGTCTGAGCTTTGCCTTCCTGGAAGCACCCACCTCTGGTGGGAATTCACCCTGGGGTGGGCTCTCCCTTTCTGAGCCAATCCTGAGCGTACAAGTCTCACTTCTGACCCCCGGCAGCCTATGGAGTTGGGGGTCCTTTGAACCACTCAAGTCGCTATTTAAACCCCCACCAGGCAGGAACTTGTCCCTTTTTCCCCTTCACCTTCTTCTCGCAAGTTTCCCTTTCCTCTTCTTCCCTTTCCCCTTCCCTTTCTCCCCTTCTTCCCTTCTCCCCTTCTCCTTCTTGCCACCCTTCTTCCCTTCCCTTTTTTTTTCCTTCTTCAGCCCATCCACACCTGTCTCCTCCCCGCTGGTCCCCCTCTCTTCACGTGTCCCTTTGGCATCTCCTCCAGCCATAGAGGCCAGTTAATAAATCACTTTTACTACACGGTGGTTCCAGTGTGGGTTTTTGCCCTTCACTGATAACACTCTTATTTAATTAAAAAAAATTTTTTAGTTGTAGTTGGACACACAATACCTCCATTTTATTTATTTTTTTTATTTTTTAATGTGGTGTTGAGTATCAAACCCAGCACCTCCCACATGCTAGGCCAGCACTGCAGAGCCACAACACCAGCCTTTTTATTTATTTATTTATTTATTTTTGAGATAAGATCTTGGTAAGTTTCTTACAGCCTCACCAAATTTCTGAGGCTAGCTTTGAACTTGCATTCCTCCTGAGCTGCTGGAATTACAGGTGTGCATGACTATGTTCAGCCTAATAACACTTTTTCTAAACTATTTCAGTGAGTGATGCTGGATAAGTTATTAATGTGAACTTTGTTTTCCCAAGTGTAACACTGACATGTTGTTATGTAATAATTAAGTAATAAAATGATATAAAATGTCTGAAATATTTTACATGATTATTATTTTAGTCAGCTTTTTCCTGCTGTAACCAAAAGACCTAATAAGAACAATTTTAGAAAAGGTCTGAGTCCATAGACAGTCAGCTCCATTGTTCTGGGCCCGAGGTGAGGCAGAACATTATGGGGAAAGAGTGGTGGAGGAAAGCAGCTCAGAACATGACCACTACCAAGAAACAAGGAGAAGGCTCTGTTCAACAAGGACAAAATGTATATCCTAAAGGCTTGCTCCAAGAGACCTACCTCCTCCAGCCACACCCTACCTGCCTACAGTTTCCACCCAGTTAATCCCTATCAGGGGATTAATGCACTATTTAGGTAAAGACTTTCATAATCATTTCACTTCTAAACTTTCTTGCATCATCTCGCACATTAACTTTTGGTGGACACCTTATCTCCAAACCATAACAATCATTAATATCAATTTCTTTATGCCTACTTTTTTACACAATCTGATTTTTTAACCCAGACATTTCCTTTATTCCCTGTTATTGATTGGACCCGTAATCCATAAGAAGAAAAGAAAAACTCATGGGAATGAAAACCTCCACACAAAGCTCAGGTGTTGAAAGCTTGGTGCCCAATGCAGCAATATTCAGAGGTGGGAATTTGGGGAAGTGATGGGATCATGAAGATTCTGACCTCATCAGTGAATTCATCCATTGATAGCTGAAAGGACTACTATAGAAAGATGGGGCATGGTTGGAGGAAGTAGGTCATTGGGTGTGTGCCTTAGGGACTACATCTTGTCCCTGCCAACCTTCTTCTGATTCCTGGCTGCCTTGAAATAAGCAGCTTTCCTCCACCAGACCCTCAGAAACTAAGAAATAGAGCCAGCTCGTCATGAACTAAAACCTTTGAGACTGAGAGCCAAAATAAATCCTTCTTCTTCTAAGTTGTTTATGTCAGGTATTTTGGTCACAGTGATGAAAAGCTGACTAACACATTGCCCTCTCTTAAGCAAAACCACACCATTTTGTTTCCAACACATCCTTCCTCAGGGATAACCACAAACACCATGGATATTTAAGATCATCCTGATTACACATTCTTGGTACAAAAAAAATGTTTTGGATAAATTTTTCTATAATGTCATTTCAAATAGTTTATAAGGAACTTCTCTATATTCATTTTTGCAAATGTCTTTCTGTACATTTCTGAGTTAATCTCTGCTGTGTTCCCTAGTTTTTAAAATTTTTCTCATATGTTATCAAGATACAGCAGTACTTTATGACTCTTTTTCTTTTTTTTTTCCAATAAGTCCCTTACTAATTTGGTGACACCTTCCCAATCCAATTTTTCTCTCTTCTGCTTTGAAGTGTAATCTTTTACTTCAGTACACAAGAATATTGGATCCTATGCAATTTAATGTTGAGAAGAATGAAATGTCCCATTGTTTTGCTACTAAGTACATTTATAATCGAGTTAAATACTATTAATTACTATTGTGTGCCTTTCTCTGTGATTTTTTGGACTTTAAGGATTTGGTAAAATCAGGTAAAGATAGAGCTATTGCAAAGATAAAATATGCATGAAATAAACAAAGATCATAGAAAAGTAACACATTGTCAATGCATTACCAAAAATCAGAACAAAAGAGAATGTTTAGAAAAGAGGTAGTCATTCTGTTCTTTTATTTTCAATTACTCCAACTTCAGTTAAAAAAAAAAAAAAAGAAGAAGAAGAAGAATCCCTTTGACTGTGTGAAGTACAGAAACAAAACATTTCAGAATCAGATGAGTCAAGACTTTGTTTGGAAATCACTGGAGATCAGAAGATTCTGAATCTTTGTGATGAAGACTATTTTTCTACCATTACCTTGTCCCTTCTATTTTGTTATTTACCTATCATGTGCCCTTGATGGATACACTGAGTTTTTCCTGTGTCTGTGTGAAAGAATTATAGAAACATAAGAAGCTTTAAAAGTTTTTCAAATATTCTTTATAACAAATTGAAATTTAAGTGTATTTGAGGTCAATCAAGTGGAGAATTGATATAGAAATATTATTGCCAAGAATTGTTCTCAAATGAAAGAAGAGTTAAATATTTCTTTATTCTCTAATCCCATGTTCATGTTATTTCTCATTTCAAGAGATTTCTTGATTACCCTAAACTTTCTACTTTATAAAATCGACTTTGCTATTTTGCTTTTTATTGCTTTTCTTTATTGGTATCATTTGAATTATTTTTTTCCCTTTCTTGATGTTGATCTTGAATTTGAGCTAGCAATATTTTCATCACTTTCAAATGTTAGCCGCCGGAAAGGGATTGCAGCCTGGAACGGCAGCGCCATGGGAAGGAGTCCAGAGACAGGATGGAGACGAAAAAATTCTTTAATCTTTCTGTCTCTGTCTCTTGTAATTTCTAACACTACATACACACTCTCACAAGAAACTAAGGCACCTACTCTTACAAGAAACTACAATATATCTATACAATAGCGATAACCCTGTCCTTTCTCTCTCTGGTCTCATCCCATGCGCCCGAGCAGGAATCGCTCTCGCTCGATCTGCCGAGTCACTGCTCAAATCTCTCGAGATCCTGGGCCAAGTCCCATGAGACTACGGAAGGCGACAATGCCCAAAAATGTCAATCTGCTGAGTCACTGCTCAAATCTCTCGAGATCCTGGGCCAAGTCCCGTGAGACTACGGAAGGCGACAATGCCCAAAAATGTCTATGGCCCATAGTCAACTGCAATCTTAGCTATCTCCCCAAACAGGGCTCCTGCATTTCCCCCTTTTGTTTTAAAAGAGGGGATGCTCTAGGACGTCTATGTGCAACCAACATTCTTACCAGTCATTGGATAATCAAGGCTGTGCCGTTGACTCCTGTCTTAGGTTGATATGTCGGCCCCATGAGACTGTCCCGTGCGACTGTGCCTGTCTTAGGTTGTCCCCCTCTGGGGATCTTACCCGTCATTGGCTAACCAGCCATCCAATGGAGCCCTTTAGGATCGACTGTGTAAGATGACTAACAGCCGTCCAATTGGGAGGAGATGCTGCGGCTTTAAGGCGACAAGCCTTTTGGTGACAAGCCAAATTGCATAGCATATCAAATTCTTTAAACAAATCAGCTGCCCTAAGTTCTATCAAGTAACACAGTGAGTTCTCTAAACAAATACCCGCAAGGTACTGTCCCATGAAGTCCCAAACAATGAAAGATCAAAATGTCCACTTGTTATAACACGTAGATCTAGGAGGCCCCATGCATGCAGAGCAGAGGCCACACTGCTGGTAAGGTTGTTTGACATTTGAGCAGCAGGGATGCTTGCAGCGACCGCGATCCCTGCAGCTGTAGCAGCAGCCGTCTTTTTTATGTGTAGACAATGCCACCGGCAAATCTTCAGGGCCCGCTACCTAGAGACTGAAGCATCAATTATTAAAGGAAAGGCAGTGCTATTCCAGCACTGAGTCAAGAGGCGAGTTGTCAAACTAAAAAATAGAATTATTAGATTGGAAAAATAAGTTGATTTCTGCTCACACACATTGCAGCCTGAGCTCCCACAAACATAAGCTGGCAAAATATCATATTTAGAACAAAACAAAGAAAGACTGAGGGTAATTACTGCATTAAAGATAGATTAAAGAAAAACTAAAAGCACTTTGGAGAAATAATTTGTTAGCTGGAACTCTCGAGTTTCTGCATACACAGCAGTCCTTTACCTGTTGAAATTATTGAAATTAATCATTTATTAAACAAATGAAGTTAATAACAAATAAGCAACCTCATGTCAAAACACCAAAATATCAGGTTATACAGCACTAGTCATATTTTTTGCTAAAGAGAAGTCCCTGGGACACCTATAAAACAAAATTGAAGGTACCTTCACTTATCAAATTATTTACCCAATTTGAATACTCTTAAACTTAAATGAATTAGAGTTATTTGGATCCATATATATATATATATATATATATATATATATATATATATATATATATATTCACAAGCGCTTTGTTATTTTTGATGTCACACTGGACAGACAGATGCACATACAAACATATATTTGTGACGTCACATTAACATGAAATTTAGACAAATACACAGACATAAACACAAATATAAATAGTAAAAAAAATATATATATAACTGTGTGCACACTAAAGAGAGATCTCTTGGTCCCAGCCGGGAGGAATGACACTTAAGTTGTGACATATTTTGAAGGACTCTTTTAAGGGAATCATTCCATATCTTCATCATGGTCCTCTTGATTTTGTACCTTTTTAATTAATCTTGATTCCTCAACAACTTCATCTTGATCCTTTTGATGTGGTACCTGCTTTATTAATCTAGATGGTATCCATATTGGAGAGGATTCATGCTTTGGAAAAACACAAACAGATCCTCTCCCCCAAATTAATACTGGATCTGGACCCTTCCATGCACCTGAAAGAACATCCTTCCAGTAAACCAAAGGTTTATGTTGTTGATGTGGGTTCCAATGTCTGTCTCCAGCAGAATAACCATCAGAGTCTAAAGTTAAAAAAATTAAAGTAAACAGGGCAACTGCCAATCTGTCCTTAGGATTTTTCCAGTTTCCTTCTTTCTGTTTTAACAACATAACTTTTAGTGTGCGGTTTGCTCTTTCAATAATGCCCTGACCCTGAGGATTGTATGGGATGCCTGTTTTATGGGATATGTTGAATTTTGCGCAAAACTGTTTGAAAGATGAGGACGTATAAGCGGGACCATTATCTGTTTTAAGCATTTTTGGGGATGCCCAATGCAGCAAAAGCTTGTAAACAATGAGATGTGACATCTTTAACTTTTTCTCCAGAATGTAAGGAAGCAAAAATCATGCCTGAGCATGTATCTATGGTTCCATGAATAAATCACAATTTTCCAAAGCTTGGCTCATGAGTAACATCCATCTGCCACAAATGATTGGGCATTAATCCTCTAGGGTTAACACCAAAATGAGGATTGGGCAAATGTGTCATACAAGATTTACAATCTTTTACAATTGTTCTGGCTTGCTCCTTTGTGATTTTAAACCTACATTGCAAGGTGGTGCTGTTGACGTGAAACTGGGAATGAAATAAAGTAGCTTGTTGTAGCGCTGAAAGTATAAATATTATTTTTGTAAGTTCATCTGCCTTTTGATTACCTTCATGGAGTGGGCCAGGCAAATTAGTATGTGCTCTAATATGGCCTACGAATAGAGGTTCTTTTCTTGCCCACAAAAGTTTTTGTATTTGATAAAACAATTTAAAGGCTGGAGTATGAGGTGCTATTGGTCCTGCTAACTCTAATTTTGGGACGGCTTGTACAATATAGTGGCTATCTGAAAAAATGTTTATGGGCTGGTCTCTAAAATTTTCCAGAGCTCTTACCACAGCTTCCAATTCCACTAGTTGAGCTGATTTGTGTGCAGTTATGTAAGTCATATTTTCTTTTGTAGTGACTACTGCAGCAGTACCATTTGAGGACCCATCTGTAAATACATTAAATGCCTTAGGAATAGGTTGATTTTTTATTACCTGTGGAAATATAATAGGATGATTAATACAAAAAGATAATATAGGAGACTTAGGAAGGTGATTATCAAAATTTGCAGAGGTAGAGCATCTAGCTATAGCCCAGTCATTATCATTGAAGCATAAATATTCAATCTGTGACGATGAATAGGGAGTAATAATAGTAGCAGGGTGAATGCCAAATATTTTAGTAGAAGTTTTAAGTCCTTGAAGAATAAGTTTAGCCACCATGGAGGTATATGACTCAATTATGCTTTCAGGAGAGACAGGCGAATGTATCCATAATAAAGGCCCTTGTTGCCAAAATACTCCTGTCGGTGTATATTGTGAAGAACTAATAATCAATATCAGCGGTTGAGTTAAATCAATTCTGTCACAATGAGCTCCTTCTATGGCTTTTTCTACTACCTTTAAAGCTTTCCTAGCATCAGGAGTCAATGTTCGCGGTGAGGATGGATCAGGGTCCCCTTGAAGGATATCAAATAAAGGTTTTAATTGGCCAGTAGTGAGGTTTAGTGTAGGGCGAAGCCAATTAATGTCTCCCAGTAGTTTTTGGAAATCATTGAGGGTGGTTAAATGTTCTTTATTTATTAAAATTTTGGGGGGTCTAACAAAAGTATCCATGATTTTAAATCCTAAATATAATATGGGAGATCTGGTTTGAACTTTTTCTTCTGCTATATATAATCCGTATTTTTTAAAATTTTCTACCATGTCACTGAATATATTAAATAAGATTTTTTGATTAGGGTGGGCCAGTAAAATATCATCCATGTAAGGTAGACACATGAGGTTTGGAAATTTATTTTTAATGGGTTGGATAGCCTTGTCCACATATATTTGGCATATGGTGGGGCTATTAGCCATTCCCTGCGGCAAAACCTTCCATTGATATCTCTGATCAGGGCCATTATTGTTAATAGAAGGAACTGAAAAAGCAAACCTGGGGGCATCCAGAGGATGTAGGGGAATAGAAAAGAAGCAATCCTTTATATCAAGACTAATAACATGGAAATTTTTTGGAATAGCTATAGGATTCGGAAGTCCAGGTTGAGTAGGGCCCATGACTTGCATGGTTCTATTAATTTGTCTAAGATCATGTAACAATCACCATTTTCCTGATTTTTTCTTGATCACAAATATGGGGGAATTCCAGGGAGAGGTGGAATGTTCTATATGTCCTGCTTTTAATTCTTCCTTAACTAGTAGGTGGGCCGCTTGTAATTTCTCTTTAGATAGGGGCCACTGAGGGACCCACACTGGCTTATCAGAAAGCCATGGTATTTTCAAAATTATTTTCTCAGTGGCCCCAAAGAAAAATGTCTTTTTCCTATATGATAATGATTTCTTTTAGGGTTAAGCTTACCCTGTACTTTTTGATGATTTCTTTTAGGGTTAAGATTACCCTGTATGTTTTTACATTTAACACCTGCAGGTTTGGTTGCAAGGTGTACTCCCATTTGTTGTAAAATATCTCTTCCCCATAAAGTAACCGGTAGATTAGGTAAAACATAAGGCTGAAATGTGCCTTTATGTCCTTCATCATCCTCCCATTTTAAAATTACCGCACTTTTTTTCTGGGAGGTTATTATATCCCAAGCCTCTTAAACTGGTTGAAGCTTTTTGTAGAGGCCAGTGTTTGGGCCATTGACATAAATTAATGATGGAAGAATCAGCTCCAGTATCTATAAGACCCTCCATTTCTATTCCTTGGATTCTTATTTTACACATAGGCCTCCTTGTACAGTCCCGAACCCAGCAAACCATGGGTTTCGAATCAGTGGAACAAAATCCTCTATTGTTCCTATTTAGAGCCATATTCATTTTAAATGAATTATGTAAATTTGGAAGGAGGAGCAGCTGAGCAATTCTATCTCCCTGATTAATAGAACTTATACTTTAGGGTGAGCTAAGCATTATTTTTATTTCCCCTTTATAATCTGAGTTTATTACGCCTGGGGTCACTTGCAAACCTAATAAGCTTTCAGGACTTTGCCCGATAATAAGTCCTACAGTCCCTGAGGGAAGAGGTCCCCTGACTCCTGTGGGAATCAGTTGAACCCCCATTTCAGGTGTTAACACTATTCGGGCGGTGGAACAGAGGTCTAATCCTGCATTTCCTCCTGTTCCTCTGGCGAGGGAGTGGATGGGTAATAGGGATTGTGTCGGGGAAGCATCTGAGTGGATGCTTGAGGATACTCCTCCTCCAATGCCTCGTACATTTGTGGGCCCCGGGGCATTGGGCCCCGTGCCCTGTTTTTTGAATTCCTGAACAAAGGATTTCCATGGATGTCAAATTTTGAATAGCATTTATTGGCCCAATGATTTCCTTTCTTACACCTGGGGCAGCAACCTGGAGTACGGTATGAATTTGGTCTTATTTCTCTTTGGGGATTTTGCCTAGAATAGCCTGATTGATTATGATAATTTTGTCTAGAATATCCTGATTGATTATAATGTCTATGTTGAGCCCTTGTAAAATTTTGAGGGGCAGCATCTCTCACAGCTGCTGCAATGACATTCCCTGTGACAAAGGCATCATTTACATCTTTACATAGTTGTATATATATGGAAAGATCCTTTTTATTTTTCCATGGCCTGATGACTTCCTGGCAATATTTATTAGCATTTTCGTACGCTAATTGAATAACTAATGGCATAACTTGATCAATGTCTCCAAAAACTCTACCTGCAGTTCTCAAAAGTCTATCAGCAAATTCAGCATATGGTTCATTAGGTCCTTGAATTACTTTGGACAAGCTACCTTGTAGATCCCCAGGTCCTTGTACAGTTTTCCATGCCTTTAAGGCAGCTGCATTTATCTGAGCATATACTCCTGGGGTATAATGTTTTTGATCCTGTACGTCTGCGAATTGCCCTTCTCCTGTGAGCATTTCTATATTATGGTCTCCAAACCCTGCATCTGCATTTCTTTTAGCTGTTTCTATACAAAGTTCCTGAAATTGCGATCGCCAAACCAAGTATTGTCCCCCACTTAATGTTGCTTTACATAGACGTTTCCAGTCTGCGGGGGTTAAGCTAAAGGTGTTAAGGGACTCCAGTATACTCAACGTGAAAGGAGCTTGGGGTCCATAAGTCATTACTGCCTCTTTGAGATTTTTTATTGTTTTGAAATCTACTGGCTGGTGGCCCCTCCGTCCATTTTCATATTAAAATACTGGCAGTTCCCAATGTATCTGTGAGTTACCCTCGAGAGCGCATAAGCGCTCAGAAAGACTTTTTATTTCTATTTCTAGGGTATGCAAACGTCTAGTGATACCGTTCATATTTTCTGT
Source organism: Tamias sibiricus (assembly GCA_025594165.1). Classification (NCBI taxonomy): domain Eukaryota; kingdom Metazoa; phylum Chordata; class Mammalia; order Rodentia; family Sciuridae; genus Tamias; species Tamias sibiricus. The sequence goes on along the minus strand of CM046667.1, from coordinate 52,603,949 downwards.
AATCGATTTCACCCATGGGGGAGTAGAGGACACAAGTTCCTCCACTTGATGATCCCTTATCTTGATCTTCCTTAATTTCCTTTTATTCATTTTCTCAAAATCACCTTTAGTTAATTCCTCCACTACTCTCATTGGTCCTAACTGACTCAGTAACATCCTGAGTCCCAGGTTCAATTGAGACCATGTATCTTTGAAATATCTCTAATAAATCTTGAATAGCTTTAGCAGCTCGGATCTTTGTAATTTTGGGGACACTTCTAATACTCTCCTTACTGGTCTTAGTTGACTCAGCGGAATCTACGCTTTTATGATTGCCTTCACTGTTTTCTAAATCCTCCTCACTAACGACAGACTCATCCATATCAAAGAATTCATCAAGAGCCTCGTACACTTGGGTCTTAGTTATTTTTGAACCCATTTTAACCGCTCTGACTAGAGACTCCTGCGAGGTTTCTCAGTTCTTACCTGCCGTGCTGAATTCCCCATACGGGCCACCAACTGTTAGCCGCCGGAAAGGGATTGCAGCCTGGAACGGCAGCGCCACGGGAAGGAGTCCAGAGACAGGATGGAGATGAAAAAATTCTTTAATCTTTCTGTCTCTGTCTCTTGTAATTTCTAACACTACATACACACTCTCACAAGAAACCAAGGCACCTACTCTTACAAGAAACTACAATATATCTATACAATAGCGATAACTCTGTCCTTTCTCTCTCTGGTCTCATCCCATGCGCCTGAGCAGGAATCACTCTCACTCGATCTGCCGAGTCACTGCTCAAATCTCTCGAGATCCTGGGCCAAGTCCCGTGAGACTACGGAAGGCAACAATGCCCAAAAATGTCTATGGCCCATAGTCAACCGCAGTCTTAGCTATCTCCCAAACAGGGCTCCTGCATTCAAATTTCTCAGAAGAAAATCTAGATTTTGTAGAAAACAAGGCTTATAAAATCTTAGACTTACTAAGAAATAGCATATAAATTTATCATAATGAGACAGAGCATTAGAAGATACTTGTAAAGAGGAAGGAACCTGAACTTTCAGCTTCATTAGCTTCATGGTAAATATATCCACTAAGATTCATTCATCCTAGACTTGTTCTTCATTTCCATTGATATCTCCTTATATATTTACAGAGGACAATATATAGCAGACCTTCTTGGCTGTTTTTATAGAGCACCCTGTTTTCACCAACTCTAAGGCAGCCCATTTTTTAAAGAAGCAATTGTAGACTAGGCAGGAATATTCCTGCCTATATAGGACCATGAATTATCTAGAGATACTACATTTTGAACAGGCTAGAATAATTGATGGAAGCTGATGATCTTTTCCTAGAAGTAAAGAATGTTTTCAATGTGTAGGGAAGGAAGGATATGTATAAAGACCAGAAACTTAAAAAAAAAAAAAAAAAACTTATTAGATATCAAACTAACTCTCTCTACCAAAGCAACTGGAAATATATTCTACTTAATAGACTATATTCCCCAACCTCCTTCAATCAATATGTCATGTGAATAGTTCTTTTCAGTGGAAAGCAGGTGGCAGTGGTATTTTATTCCTGGATTGAGACATTTAAAAGTGGGTGCAACTCATGATATTCACTCTCCAAACATACGTCTTCTCTTGACTAGATGGTTTAATGTCAATCTTCAAGCCATTTATTTTTTAATTTGGACAGTACAGTGGGATTTTTGTTGTTATTTTATTTTATTTTTTGGTACCGGGGATTGAACTCAGCGGCACTCCACCACTGGGCCACATCCCCAGCCCTTTTTTTGTATTTTATTAGAGACAGGGTCTCACTGAGTTGCTAAGTGCCTCACCATTGCTGAGGCTGGCTTTGAACTCACGATCCTCCTGCCTCAGCCTCCCAAAGTGCTGGGATTACAGGCGTGTTGTTATTATTTATCTGTTTGTTTTTGTTTTTGTGGTACTGAGGATTGAACCAAGGATTGTTTACATGCTAAGCAAGTGCTCTACCACTGAGCTATATCCCCAACCCCATTCAAGCCATTCTTTGAAGATAGAGTTATACAATATAAAAGAAGCTTGGAGAGCTCCATCACCTTTGGAGGAAAGCTGCCTGACTAGGCTTTGTATGAACAAAAATTAAACAATTATTATGTTAAACACCTGTATTAATCAGGATTCTCTAGATGACAGAAACAACAGAATAGATAGATAGATAGATTAAATATATAGATAGAGCATATATATATAGTATATATAAATATATATATATATATATATATATATATATATATTAGATATAGATGCTTAAAAAGGGGGGATTTATTAAATTGGCTTACACTACCAGGAGCTAGAAAGTTCCACAATGGCTGTATGCAAGTTAGACACTTTCAGGAACCAGTAGTGGCTCAGTCCAAGAAACTGGAACCTCAGAGCAAGAGAGATTAATGATGTAGCCCCAGTATGGTACTAAACGTCTAGAAACTCCTTGGAGAGTCTTATTTGGAATAGTAAATGGACTGGATTCTGTTGTTCTCAGGTAATCCTACTAGCAGTCAAAAAAACCACTTAAAAAAATCAAGCTTGACTCTGCTGGTGTTTCTTTGTTCGTCCACCTTTCGTTGCATCCAGGCCCCTGGAACCATTGAACTGTGTTGCCCACACTTAGGGTGGGTCTCTGCCTCAGTTTTTTGTCCCACATGCCAATTATTCCTAGAAATACTCTCATTGACACACACAGAAGCTTCTGAATCTTAGGAATCTCTTAAACTAATCAAGTTGACAAAATGTTAACTGCTCAGACTGTGCCACTGCAAACAGAGTGGTGCATCCACAGCACATTAACTATTCATTCTTGGCTGGTTTGCTCACTCTGCAAATTTAGCTTGATGGCTCATTTGAAGACTAGCAGAGACACATGCCTACTCATACATACTTTACCAAAAAAAAAAAAAAAAAATATATATATATATATATATATATATATATATATATATATATTTGCTTTCCTGCAAAGGTGGTGCTGCTTCACTTGTTGATTTATCCTGGGAAGTCAGTGGCAGATAAAGAGTAAGGAAAATTGAGAAAGAGACTGCTGTCACTCCATTGGACATTCCATCAGGGAAATATAGGGCCAGGTATTGGTTTACCTGAGGGCTCAGTTATATACCCTTCAAATATTTTTTCATCCCACAGAAATCTTTCTCCCATTTCAGAGTATTTGAATAACTTTTACTTCATTGCTATAATCAGTGATTCCTAAATGGCAGATCTTAATGGCACTTTTCAGTATTTACTCAAGAAGAGAGTTCTTCTGCATTGTCACTGCTGACAATTTTTTCTTCTTCAATTACATCTTTTCAATCTTGTAACTTTACAGATTTTTGATTATATGTCATACTTCTCCTTCTCAAGACCCAGTCAAATCATCATCTTCATTTTCTAGGCATTCAACTGGTCATTTTTTTCAGAGTTAATTCTTAGTTTTCCTAAGTAAAAGTCCATATTTTGAATTACCACTTATAGGCAATAATACTGTACCATTTCCTTCCAGCCAACAGCATTTTTTCCAGTTTTTAATTTATTGTTTTTAATTATATACAATACCAGGATATACCTTAATATTGTCACAAGTGTATGGAACTCAACCTGCTCCAATTCAATCCCCAGCACTTCCTCCCACCCCCTCCCCACTCTCCTCCCTTTACTCCACCAGTCTCTCTTTAATATATTTACAGTTTTTTGTTTTTATATTAGTGTCCAGTGGATACACCTGATGCTGGGACCCATCATGACACATCCATGCATGCACATATGAAAGTATGGTTAGATTCATTCCACTGTTCTATTTTCCCATCCTTTTTTATTCTTCTTCAATCCCTTTGATCTACTAAACTGAAAGTTCCTCTATTTTGATGAAATTTCTTGTCTCTATATCTAAATACTTACTGCTTCATGTAAATCTACACTTTTTCACCAATTCCAGAGGTATCTCAAAATACACCATTCTCAACATTTCATGAATTATCTCTTTTTTTTTGGGGGGGGGGGGGGGAATCTGTGTTGATCTTTACAATCCAAACCTAATATGCAATAACCTGAATCAAAGCAAATTGGTTACCCATATATCCCTTTTACCATAACTATATATCTCATGTCTATATCTCCTCCTGTCTTGATGAAGCCTTTCACCCAACACCAAGCCAGTCACTTCCAACATCAAACACTTTCATTTATGGCTAGAATTATTGCAAAAGTATCTTTATATTTTTTCTCACCATTTTAAGTCAACATAAAACCACATTCTACACATCCTGATGAAGGACTGGTTTAACATGCAGGTCTGATTATGTAATTAACCTGCTTAAAGCATTTTCATCACTAAACCCAAATGGCAAATATCTCTTCTTTCTATAGCACATCCTGAATGTCATAGATCAGTGGGTCTCAAATTTTCTTCAGCATATTCAGGGGATTTCATGAGTGAAACTTTCTCTTTATATGCCCAGAATTTAAAGAAATACACCACCACCACTACCCCCCAAAATTGTGAAGTGTTAAAAATATCATAGCATGGTGTGTTTTTTAAACTATGACTTTCTATTTTTCTTAGAAAAAAATTAGCAAAGTTAATATTGAAAAGTAAGTTTATCTTAGTTTTGGAATGGTATTTTTATTTTCAGTATTTTGTTCTGACAGTGAGGTAGATAAAGAGGGGTGAATAAAAGTCCTATGCAATCCCATCCTGCTAGCTCTAGCACTTCCTCCTTTGTCCTATCCAAGAGAACATCCAAAGACAAATGAATCTAAGACTATAAAAATAAACTTGAATACATTTTAAAATGTAACAAAAAATTCATGTGCAAGTGTTAATGTTTGCAATGTTTTTATTTGTTTGCTTGCTTTTGTAAATTGCTAATGACACTTCAGAAAACAAGTCATAAAGAAATGCTAATGACAGGCAACCTGGACTTCTCATATCCAAGATCTTATAGCATCCATGGATACTGCTTACACTTAGAACACTGCATTTGAATTCTGTATTGACAGATCTGTTTGCTCTTAACTTAAATATTGTAAGTTCCTTCAGGGGATGGACACTGTGTACCAGTTTTATCTCAGATTCCTAGGGCAACCCACAGAACACAGAAAAATCTTATAAATGATTGTGCAATGAATGAGTGAACAGATGTTTTCCAGTATTTTTTACTAGTAAATATTTTGCTCATATTTTATTTTCCATTCTTTTTTCCTATAAAAATGCAGATATATTGGTAGTTGCAGTCTAAGCAATTAGCTCTAGATTTTGTCACAAACAATTTTAAAATTCTGAAGTGTTGCAAGACATCAGAAAATGGAAATGTGAAAATACAGAGCACTTTATGTAGACCCAAGTAGCAGACAAGACTATGGAGTTCATTGACCTTTTACTTCATTTCCTCCTTATTTCATGTGTAACTTCCATTTCCTTGGAAGTCCTAAAAAAGACAAATAAGCCTTGCATACCTCATGTTTGACAGAGTATTACTGAATAGGGTAAACACAGGGTACTACATGGATCTAGTACCACTGAAACCCCGAACACGCATTCTGCCGGTTTTCCAGTACACTAACTTGTCCTAATAAAGGCTAGTTTATTTTACTCTTATCTGTTTTAGATATAGTCATTTTCTAAATGCCAGAATGGTTTACCTAATATCCTTATTATTGAAAAGCTTTTAGGGCATGGCAATAACAATTCATAATAACCACTTCTAGTTTTGTGCCTAACCATAGTGACAATATTCTGGTCCACAAATTCATGTTTTCTGAACTCCCCCTATGGTGAGGCAGCCAGTACCTCCTTAGGGGGTTCTTCTTTCTGCTCAGGAGGGTATAAGCCACCTAAGAGATTAAAGCCTAGAATAATTAGTGAAGAACAAAAGACAAAGTCAGAATTAGTTTTAAAGGATGGAGCACCTGATAGGTCCAGCCCACACAGGAGCTGGAGCTAGACAACTAGAAAATGGCTCCTGTGATTTATTTAAGGGTTTACATCAAAAGCAGGGGTAAGGTTTCTGGGGTGGAGTCTTGCTTCCTGATGTCTTGCAGTCAGCAGGTTGATTGGCATCTTGGCAGGTCACACCCATCTCAGAGGGGCTGTGTGGTTACAGCATGTCACCCCATCTCTGGTGCTGTGTGGGTCCTTTGGCATAGTTGAATAGGGCTCACAATATGTCTAGGCAGTCAGCCAGAGGAAATGTCCACTGGAAGTTCCCAGACACCAGATTTTCCTATTCATTAGGCTGTGATATACAATGTAGTCCACACACAGCCCATGGATGGTTCTCTACATCCCCTGTTTTCTGATGTATGAATCCTTTGCTGCACTTGAGGAATTAAGACACATTTTCATTTAAAATAATCTACATTACTATTCTCTCTTCATCTTTCTGTAATCTGAATTGAATATATAGTGCTGAATGGAAAGACTGACCTGGAGCCCCTGAAAATGACCATAATTGGTATTTGAACTCATTTCAATGACAACGGAGTATACAGAGGCATTTTCTTTTTCTTTTATGGAAGAAGAGCAACAACATCCACACCAAATTTCAAATCAAATCATCTATGTTTAATTCTTTCTGGAATAGACAACTTCTCCTAAATCTTACTAAATATCACCAACATCAGTTATTTGATTTCCTAACACATGGAGATAAACTTTGGCTTCTCCTCAAACTGAAAAAGACAATGTGTATGTGTGTGTGTGTGTGTGTGTGTGTGTGTGTGCACGCGCGCGCGCGCACGAGCGTGCATGTGCATTTATATATGCACACACAAATATATTACAGCATATTTAAGTATTAAAATCAGAAAGCACTAATAGAAACAGAGGTTGGAAATGAATGACACACTGTATATCTAGCTAATCCATTTGTTAGGATTTATTAAGAGGTGAGAAGGAAAAACCAGAAAGCCCTTGTGATCTGCCATTCTCATGAAACACCTTTCTAAAACTCTCCCAGTTAAGGTGAAGAACAGAATCAGAGAAAAAAGAAAAGAAAGAGAAGCAAATGTAATAAACCAGCAGGATAGGCATTTTTGCCTTGGTGATGTTCCTTGGCCATTTCAGTCCAATGGCTGTTGCTTTCATGTTTGTTCAGGCTCCTCTCCATGATGAAGGCCTGTGATTTTGTATTGATGATAATTTGTACCGAATCTGAATCTGATTATGTATCTAGAGGTCTCTGGCTTAGAAGAAATGATAAGAAACATCAGGGAAACTTATCCAAGATGGAAGGAAATAGAAAAGGTGTATTTGAGCCCAAAACAGGAAGATGAGGAAGACAATATGAAAAAGGACTCTAAGAATGGTAAAACAGCATAGATTTTTTTAAATTTATTTTTTATGTATAATAATTACAATTAATAGTGCAGATATATAGCATCGTTTTACATACAGCTGTTTGTATACAAAGTATATTCGTACCATTCAGGTCTTCAATCATGAATTTAGGATAATGATATCCATCTCATTCAACCAACTTTTCTTTTTTTTTTCTTTTCTCTCCCTCCCTCCCCCCTTGCTCTCTCCCTTCCCCTCCCTTCCCTTCGACCATTCTAGTGTTCCTCTAATCCTCCTATGTACCCCCATCCAACAATACTGTGAACTAGCCTCCTTATATCAGAGAAAACATTTGGTATTTGGATTTTTGAGATTGACTAATTTCACTTAGCATTATATTATCCAACTTCATCTATTTACCTGCAAATGCCATTATTTTATTCTCTTTTATTGCTGAGTAAAATTCCATTTTGTATATATACCATATTTTCTTTATCCACTCATCTACTGAGGGACATCTAGGTTGGTTCCACAACCTAGCTATTGTGAATTGTGCTGCTATAAACATTGAAGTGGCTGTGTCACTGTAATGTGAACAGCATAGATTTTTAAAATCATTGACTTCTAGCCCTTTATGCTTACATTGAGGAAAATGAGACTCAAATATATTAAAGGGATCACTGAATGCCACAATTTCCAGATTTACTTTCTTTTCATTGTCTTACTCTATAAAAATTTGGGGGTAAGGGGCTAATCCCAAGGTAGTTTCCCCATAGTGGACAATTCTACTACTACTGAGGTAATGTTTCACTCTTCAGACAATTATTTTTCTGTGCTCACTCAGGTATTCTCTCTCCATCCAATTCACAATGATCAATTTTGAGTATTTCTACTTGATAGAACTGTTATTCGAATGGGCAGCTTTTGTATAAGCAACTTTACTCATTATAACCATGTTAAACATGAGAAATAATGTACCTGTGGAAATTTTTTGCTGCTTTTCATGGCCATCTAAGCAAAATCAACTTGATCTACTTCAAGATCTAAGAACCTTACTGCTGAAAAACCAGACTGGTGTAGTCAGTAATAGGGTCTCACTTCTGTCATTTGTACTACCAAAATCATTAGCTATACTGAAGGAGACTAACCTGAACAGGAGTGAAAACTGGGACTGCCCAGGCAAGACTCATTGTTCATGGTTTCCCTGTCTATATATCTGGCTAGTTTCATGAAAGCAAATAAGCCAATTTCTTGCTTTTTCCTTTACACAAAAATCAAGTCATCTCAGTATCATCTATTTAAACATTTTGATTGCTCCAAACAATGTTAATCCAGAAATTATCCTCTTGCCAACTAACTATGGAATTCCAGCAAGATTTCTGAATGTTGCGCTGATTCTAGTTCCAAAAAAAAAAAAAAAAAAAAGACTTTTAAAAATATTGCTTAATTTTGATTCTGACACTAGCATTCCTTGCCTTGATATTGGCCCTTGTTGTCTTTTATATCTTTTAGTGATAAAATTCTATTTATGGAGATCTTTAAGTATGAAAAAAATTCCTCAAACTATGCTAATGATATGTTTTCATTTAAAAAGTTTGACCCCACTATTCTCTAATTCACAAATAGCAAGCTCATATATTTGAACTAAAGTTTTAGACAATAAGTTCTTGACAGAATTGCTGAATCACTATGTTTAATTGAAACACCTGGTTCCTGGATTTGTAATCAGGAGTTACCACTTCATAAAACATTTACTAACCCTATAAAATAAACAATAAAGTGTAACTATATTATCAGAATAAAATATGCTTCTTCAAGTCAAATGAGTCCAAAATATCCACATAGTTTTATTATTCCATACTGTATCTAATTGAACAATTGTTTTAATGTAATAAAAATGGAAATCTCTAAAACATAAAACAACTTAATTTTTTTCTTCTGACAAATACATTTCCTAAAATATGAGTAACAGTATTTTTATGTAGTATAACACACACATAATATAATTGTAATGATCATGAATTAAAGCAAAGAAGAGAGCAAAGAATTATTCCTTGGATATTTAGTTTCTTTGAGGATAAAATGACAATATTATTTGAAAACTTTTGATTTTAATGAGTATTTAATTATCTTTTAAAAGGGCATAACATTCAAACATGAAGCTGTCTTTTAATTTTATATCACAACTTTCAGAGTTAAATCTCCCAACATCCCAAGAGAAAATTGCAATGTCCATGACTCCATTTCATAAAATAGTCATGAAATAATTATAACAGCATGAAAAATGATGTATTTATCCTCTAAAACTGTCATTGCAGAAGTTTATTCTTTTAAATCATTAAAATATCATGACTGAAAGATGTAAAAGGAAAACACTCTAGCATCCTTATAATAAAGAAAAGACTGTAATAGATAAGAGTTTATTTTTTGCTATGAAACAGTCATTTTCCCCAATTATTATTATTATTGACCAATTTTTCAAAATGATTATCTACTTTAATTATGCACTACTTTTATTATCTATTAATTTAAAAATATATACACACTTATGTCAGGCCCTGTGATAGATAATATAAATATAAAAATTAATGTCCCATTCCATGTCTATGAGGTGATCATAGCCTTAGAGAAGAAGTAGCAACATGAACAAAGAAATCAAAATAAAACAGAATAAGTATTATGGAAGATTTCTGTAGCAAATACTAAGGCTGCCTATCCAGTAGTTATTTCTGTTTCTTGTCTGTGAATAAGCTCTGTTTCTAATGAAGTATAATGTATAAATGACTTGATATCAGGTAAGAGTTTACTATATGATCTAAAGATGGCACATGACTCAGTTATGACCAACAAAATATTAAAGAAAATTTACTAGAGATTTCCTGGAAAAAAGTTTCCTAAAAAACATGATTACAGTTGAAGGAGTGATTCTCCCCGCCTTCCTCCTCCCCTTCTTCCTCCTCCTGCTTCTTTTTCTTTCCCTGTCTATCTCTTCCTTCTTTCTTTGAATAAGATCATGACATTTGAAATTTTGGTAGTTATTCAGCAAAAACAAGGTAGTAAACTATGAGGTAAGTATATCATGAGGTTATTACAGCAGAAGGATGAGAGATGTAAAGACAACATGATTTAGCAACTGAATCAAACCCCTACTTCTACACTTCTTGACATGTGAGGAAAAAGAAGCCTATTTTTAAAGCTAATATTGCACTTTCTGATACTGCAAACAAAAACATCTTAACTGCTATACTTTCCTATGAGAAGAGGTATTTGAATTTGATTTGAAATATGAATAGGAGATTTTCGGGCAGAGGAGCAACAGGAAATTTTAGTCAGAGAAAATAACAAGGTGAAATTTTTAAAGCAATAAAGTAGAAAATTGTGCAATTTTTTTTTGTGTGTCCAGTGATTGGAAGGTAGAGGCAAGTTTGCGTATCTCAAATTTAGGAGACTGTCCTGCAGGCAATTAAGGGACCAATTAATAAGGAAAGCTCTGTGATGGAATTGATTTTTTTTTTATGCTAGCAATTATCATAGAAGTTTTGAATTTGTACTTACACAGCAAGAGATTGACTTTAGAAAGAACCAGTTTCTTTATATTTTTAAGAGAGTCACAGATGATGATTCCTCATATAATCCAAAGTGAATGTGGTGATGTACCTCCAATACCCACCCTTCAGGACTGATGTACTCAAACTAATGTCTACCAGGACTGCTGGTAGGTGAAAGTACACACCTGAGTCCTTCCTTTGATTTTCATCAGTCAAAAGGAAGCCTCTCACCCCAGGTGTTTTAGTCAGATTTTTTGCTGCTTTAACTAAAAGACCTGACCAGAATAATTGTAGAGGATTAAAAGTTTACTTGGGGGCTTATGGTTTCAGAGATCTCAATCTATAGACAGCAGGCTCTGATTCTCAGGGATTGAGGTGAGGCAGAACATTGTGGTGGAGGGGTGTGGAAGATGGAAGCAGTTCACATGATGATCAGGCAGGAGAGAGAGTGAGAGGGGCAGAGAGACCACTCACCAGATATAAAATATATACCTCAGAGGGATGTCTTCAATGACCCATCTCCTCCAGCTACACCTTACCTGCTTCAGTTACCACTCAATTAATCCCATCAGGGGATTAATCCACTGATTGGGTTAAGGCTTTCATAACCCAATCATTTCTCCTCTTAACCTTCTTTCATTGTCTCACACATGAGCTTTTGGAGGACATCTCACATCTAAACCATAACACTAGCTTATTCACCTTCCCCAGGGGCAACTCACATCCAGTGGCTAGTCAATGCAGGGATACAAAGGTAAGGCTCTTTCCCTCAACTGGTGATATCCTAATAGGCTATGCCATCTTGATAACTCTGTGTGGCATAAATCAATCCCTCTGTTGCAAGGGCCTAAGAATTCAGCTTTTCTTTCTCTTTGGATTGTACTTCTCTCATTCTTTTTTTTTTTTTTTTTTTTTTTTTTTTTTGTGGTACTGGGGATTGAACTCAGGGGCACTCGACCACTGGGTCACATCCCCAGCCCTTTTTTGTATTTTATTTAGAGACAGGGTCTCACTGAGTTGCTAAGTGCCTCACCATTGCTGAGGCTGGCTTTGAACTCGCGATCCTCCTGCCTCAGCCTCCCAAAGTGCTGGGATTACAGGCGTGCGCCACTGCGCCCGGCTTTCTCTCATTCTTTACAGATGCTATTCTTAAGAACATTGCCTTCATGCAAGTATCCATCTCAGCCCCCCCGCCAAGGAATAAAATCTTAAATAGTTGATCATAAATAATGAAAAGAAGATTTTAAAAATGGGATTTGGCACTGGTTCACCTGCTGAACATCTAGCAACGAAGACCACTTCACTAATCGTACATGGGAAACTGATAGCTCCTGCTATGCTATAGCAGTGTGACTGTTAAAATTTCACCAGTGGTAAAATTGGATGAGATATGGTAGAAGGAATTGTAGTGGCAGATGTAATAACTTGGAGGTTATCCAGAAGTACTACACAACTGTATGACTATTGACCAATGCATTGATTAAAATTAATGAAAAACTGAGAAAAAATTATCAATTTAAGGACGAAAGTAGGAGCCAAGAAGCCTCCTCAGTGACATATAAACATGCTCTCATTCCCATAGCTAGAGGGCAGAAAAAGCTGAGAAGTAGATTAGGATTTAGTTTAAAAAATAGCAGAGCTCAAGAGAAGTTTAATTCTCAGTCATAGTAAGTCTGCTACACCAGAGAGTAGGGGAAACTAGTGGGACTCTGAGAATGAGAACATGGACAATCTAGGTTGATGTACTTGAAAAACTTGAGTTCCCAGTTTTCCCTGAATCCTTTGGGCCTACACAAATGACTCCTCCCTCCAAAATCTAATTTCTTCTCCTTTCTTGAAAGTAATGCAAATGTTGGTTTTTTGGTTTTTTTTTTTGTGTGTATGTGTGTGTAAGTCAATTTTCCATTGCTGTAAAAAAAATGACTAAGAAAATCTATTTTAAAAAAGATTTATTTTGCTTTATGGTTTCAGAAAATTCATTCTGTGGTCACTTGATTTATCCTTTCTGGACCATTATGAGGCAGGATATCATGGCAAAGAATGTGTGACAGAACAAGGCTTCTCATCTCATAATGGACAGGAAGCAGAGGGAAATTGTGACAAAGCAGAAAGAGATAGGAAAAGGATCCAGGACAAATAAACCCTTCAAAGGAAGGCCCCCTATTGATCTACTTTCTCCAAATAGGCCCCACCTCCTAAATTGTCTCCACTCCCTAGTAGCACCAGCAGTTGGGGATCAAGACGTCAACATACGTGCCTTTGGGGGACATTCCAGATCCAAACTATCACACCTTTGCTTTCATCATGAGCCCCATCTCCTCTTCTGAACTTCAGACAAATAAATGTATTTCAATTATAGAATAACCAAGCACAGCGGGTGACAGACATGCTAGAAAGGAAAGATACTTCAAAGCCCAGAAAACATTTCCCAGAAGGAACTGTAAGAGTGGTATGGTTTGAATCTTTAATGTCACTTGAAAATCTCATATTTTGGAAAATGCAGGGCTGTTCATAAGTGAAATAATTAGATTACAAAAGCTGTATTTCATGTTATGGATTATTATTCCAATCAATTACTGGGTAGTAACTGTAGGCAGATTGGGCATGGTTAGAGAAAGTAGGGCACTGTGAGCATGACCTTGGGGTTGATATTTTGTCCCTGGTTCCCCTACTTTCTCTCTCTGATTCCTGGCTGTACTGAGCTGAGCAGCTTTTCTCCACTATGTCCTTCTGCCTTAATGTTCTGCTTCAACTTGGGCCCAGAGAAATGAAGTTGGCCAGCTGTGGACTAAAACTCTGGAACAATGGGCCAAAACAAACTTGTTTCCTCAAAGTATGTTGGTCACAGTGATGACAATCTGAAGAACACAGAAATTGGTACTGGGAATGGAACTGTTGCTGTGACAATACCTACCTGCCTGTGTGGTTCAGAAACATTTAGAGCTGGTTTGCAAAAGGAGTTTGGAAAAGTTTGGAGATTTAGGCTAGAGAAGCCTTAGAATATTGTAAGAAGAGCTTAATGGGTGATTCTAGTTGGAGCTCAAAGACCAAAACCCAATAGGAAAATCAACAGTAAAGACTGTGCTCATGGTGTTTCAGAGGATTCTATTGGAAATTAGACTAGAAACCATTCATGTTACATTCTGGAAAAGACTTTGTTCACATTTGCCCATGACCTGAGATTTTCTGTGAGGCTGGATTTAAAGATGATGGACTAATTAATCTGGTGTAGGAAATTTCAAGGCAGCACAGAACTCAGGCAATGGCAGGGGTGCTGGTACTGACTTTTAACCAAGGTTCCTATGAAAATCAGGAGCAGAAAGCAGGGAAGGGTTTTTAAAACTTGCAGTTTGTCCAGGAAAGCATGTGTACAACTGGGACCAAAAATGATGATGCCGAAGAGATGACCACCAATAAATAAAAGTTAAGTATTTTTCACAGACACAATAGAAAAGTTGTCTTGAGGACTTTTCAGGAATCAAGAAGACCACACCTATCACAGACTCAAAGGTATAAAAGTGAACATTCCTTTGAGAAAAGACCTTAGGGATACTATACTTGCATGGGAAAGTCTAGAAAGTTGTTTCCACAGGATTCATTTCACCATGCTCAATGACCAAGGCATGCAAAAACTGCTAAAGTCATGGTCTAAGGGATCTGGCTACTGATTAAGCCAGTGGCAGACTTTGGCATCATCTGTGTGGTGCTGGTTCTGCAAGAATGCAGGATGCTAGAATTAGAGGATCATGGAGGCTTCTTTCAAGATTTAAAAGGAAAGTCTGGGAGGCCAAGCAAAGTGTAGCAGAGATAAAGTCTCTACGGGCAGCCCCCAAGAGAGTGATGCATGAAGTTGTGAGAATGAAGCTGAAACTGCAGTGGAGACCCCAGAGATTAAGAGATTCCAGGAACCTGAAATGTCTTTCAAGGAAAAATGCTGGCTGTGGGCAGAGATGGCATGAGAGACAGGCCATGTGGGCTGCAACCACCAAGATCATAGAAGCAGGGATGCCCAAGCCCTTTAGAGATCACATCTCACAACCATGTGTGCAGATACTGGATGTGGAGCTACAAGACTTGTTTCCCTAGCTGGGTTTCAGTCTTGCTTTTGTCTCTTCTCTTTTCTATATGCTCCTATTTCTCCATTTTGGAATGGAAAAGCTTATTCTGTTCCATTTAATATTGTATGTGTGTAACTTGCTTTTGGTTTTTACAGGAGCTCACAGACAAAAGTTTGCCTCAAGACTTTGATGAAACAAACCTTGGACTTGAACTTTTGTGCAGTGCTGGAACTGTTTAACACCATGGGGAGTGTGCAGATGAATTGAATACATTTTGCATTTGTGAGATATATATGACTTTGCGGGGTGGGCAGGGGTAGAATGTTCTGATTTGGATCTTTAATGTCCCCTAAAAAGCTCATGTGTTAGGCAATACAAGAAGGTTTAGAGGTAAAAAATGGTTAGATTATGAGAGATATAACCTCACTAGTGGATTAATTCATTTGATGCTGACCATGGATTGAACCTCTGAAACTGTGAGTCCAAAATCAACTTTTCCTCCTTTAAGTTGTCTTGTTGGGTATTTTGGTCATAGTGCTGAAAATCTGACTGACACATTATTAATGGCTGTAGACTGTTTATACTATACAAAAGAGGAAAATCCACCAGCGGAGTTTATTTCTTGATAAAACCCAAATGTTACTCCATTTATAAAAGTGCTAAGACATATATGCTGATGTAAGAAGATATCAAGTGACCATGCATCACAAATTCATTAAGTTGTGCTGATTCTATCATACCACTCAGTCATTAGGCTAAGCATGTCCAACCACATTACATTGAAAGATGTAAATGGTATGTATAGGATTGGTATGATCAGAGCATGAGCACACATATAAATTGCCCAACAATGTGGTTGTTATGGTTTAGATATTGGATGTCCCCCAAAAGCTCATGTGTTAGACAATGCAAGGTTTAGAGGTAAAATGATTGGGTTATGAGAACCTTATTCAGTGGGTAAATCCCCTGATAGGAAACAACTTAGTGGTGACTGTAGGCAGGTATGGTGTGGCTAGAGGAAGTGGGTCACTGGGGGTGTGCCTTTAGGGTTTATATTTTGTGAGTTGAGCTTAGTCTTTCTCTCTCCCCGCCACTCTGCTTTCTGTTTTCTTGTTCCCAGCTGCTTTCCTCTGTCAGACCCTTTACCATGATGTTCTGCCTCATCTTGAGCCCTGAGAAATGGAGCTGGCCTTCTATGGACTGAGAATTCTAAAACCATGAGACCCCTAAATAAAATTTTCTTGTCTAATTGTTCTTGTCTGGTCTTTTGGTCACAACAGTGAAAAAGCTGACCAAAAAAGTTGTATATTCCCTACTATTTTATGAGTACCTCTCCCTCACATCACACTGGTAGCAAGACTGGGTGAACCCTAAAGACTGATAGATATTCCTGAGGAATCAGAAATAGTTCATACAAGGGTTAGTTTAATAAGAAATGCAAGTCAACAAATTACTGTTGCATTAGAACCCCACTCAGTGGTGGCCCTGCAAATCGTTGATTAGGAGAAATCATCCACATAGGCAGTAATTCAAAATATGCAGCTGGGTATCTAGTTTTCTATAGAAATAAAGTTGCCTGAGGTTAGAACATAGCATCTTATGGGCAGTGGAAAGTGCCTTAACAATTGAGCAATGACTTTGTCAATCACTGATTGTAAGATCAGTCACAAAGAAGTTTAAGGAAGAGGCATATAGATGGAAGTATGAGAGCAGAAATAAAATGTAAATATTTTTGTACCATAAATCAATGCTTACTTGACATCTTGACATTATATACCATGGAAGAGACGTTATACAACCAATATAGAATATAGAAATATTCGTATGTAGAGAATATAATAAGTTGGCTAATTAACAAGTACCACCCTCTCTAGTTGTTAACAATGTACACACAGACTGGCTAAGCTAGAGGAATAGGGGCTATGCATAAAACTAAGAGCATGTTCTCTAAAACACCTGGCTAACCTATCTGCTGCTTCTACCAATCATCCAAACGACCAGCTATAAAGATCAACATTGCAACCTTAGGACAGCACCTACAACCAACGACATGGTAGCAATGTGATTTTTTTTTTGTACCCTTTTTAACTTGGAAAGTTACTGGATTCAACATATCAGGTATGAGCTTTTCCTTTCTACATGAATAGAATTATCCAGGACCACAGATTGAGAGAATGTACACTTACACATATTTCCACTTAGCTTTGATTTGTACCAAGGGACCAACCTTATAATAAAGAAGGTGAAGCCATCAAAAAATGACCATGAGTTTCCACAGTATTATTTCATACAATGTCACCAAGAAGTTGCTAGATTGACACAAAAATGGAACATACTTTAAGGATGCAGACAAAGTACTGGCTTGAAGATAAAATGGTATATGAGTAAAGTGCCTTTGTCATTGTAAACAACTCAAATTAGTGGGGCCAATAGGCAGAATGCATGATGGTATGATTTGAATGTGAAGTGTCCTCCAAAAGCTCATGTGTGAGACAATGCAAGAAGGTTTAGAGGTGCAATGATTGGGTTATGAAAGCCTTAACCCAATCAGTGAGTTAATCTCCTGATAGGGATTAACAGAGTGGTAACTGAAGCAGGTAGGGTGTGGCTGGAGGAGGTGGGTAATTGAGGGCGTGGCTTTGGGGTATATATTTTGTGAGCTTAGTCCTTCTGCTTCATGGTGGCTATGTCTGAAGATACTTACCTCTGCTGCACTGTTTCACCATGCTGTTCTGCCTCTCCTCACATCTCGAGGAATGGAGTTGGCAGTCTATGGACTAAGACCTCTGAAACCATGATCCTTAAAATAAATTTTTCCTCTCTAACTGTTCTTGTCAGGTGTTTTGGTCACAGACGTGAAAAAAGCTGACTGAAACAGAAGTCGGTACAGAGAAGTGGGGTTGTTGTTGTGACTAACCTGACCCTGTGGTTCAGAAGATTTTGGAGAATTTTTGAAAGCTTTTTTGGAGATTTTTTTTTTTTTGAGATTTTTGAAATTTGTAGGAGGGATTTTGCAAAGTTTAGCAATGCAAACAATGCAAACTGAAAAAGCTTTAGAAGGTAGTAGGTGTACCTTAATGGGAATTTCTGGTGGGAGTTAAGAAGACCAGAATTCTGATAGAATTGTGCTTAGGCAAGACATGGCTCATGAGGTTTCAGAGTAGAAGGATTCTACTGGTAATTGGACTAGAGGCCATTGGTGTACAATCTGGCTAAAAAAGTTGTCTGCATTTTACCCATCTGCAAGGCTGATTTTAAAAGTGATGGTCTTCTTGACATGGTGGAAGAAATTTCTAAGCAGTATAGTATTCAGGTGATGGCATAAAATATTGCTGGCAGATTTTAGCACAGTTTATGATGATATTCAGGAGCAGAAAGATTTGAAAAACTTGGACTGGAAAGGTGGGAGTAAAACTGGGGCTAAGGAAGTTTAAGTTGTTAAAGACATTATCATCACTAACGAAATGCTGAAGAATTTACCCAGAGACAATAAGAAAGATGGCTTGAGGGCATCACAGGAAGTGACAAGACCTCATCCATCTCAGGCTCATGGGTGTAAAAGTTCCTTTAAGAAGAGACCAGTGGTGCACCCTGCTTGCAATGTGTTGCCTATGAAGTGGTTTCATCATACTCAGCTACCCAGGCACTTACAGTCTGCTGCAGTCATGATCCCTGGAGGCTTAGCTGTTGCTCCCAATTTTGAAAGACCTTGGCATCAACCACATGGTGTTGCTTCTACAAGAACTCAGGATTCTAGAGTTTTGGGGTCATGGAGGCTTTGACTAAGATTTTAAGGAAAGGCCTAGAAGGCCAGGTAAAGTGCTCCAGGGTCAGAGTCCCTGCAGGCAACCCTGGAGAGGGACATGATGTGTGGATATGAGGAGGAAGCCAAAGTTGCAGTGGAGAACCCAAAGATTAAGAAATACTGTGGAACATCTGTGAAAGAAAGTTGCAGGAATCGATCAGAGACAACTCAACAGAGAGTCCATGTGGCCTGCAACCAGCAAAGCCATGGGGAAGAGCTACACGAGCCCTTTGGAGAAAACATCAGGATGCCATGTGCTCCAGGTGCTGGACATGAAGCCACAGGACTTGTTTGGTCAGCTGATTTTCTGTCTTGCTTTGGACCCATCCCTTCTTCCTATACTCTTATTTCTCCCTTGTAGAATGGAACTATTTACTCTGTGCCTTTATATATTGAACATATGTAACTTGCTTTTGATTTTTACAGGGGCTCACATTGAGAGTTTTCCTTGAGTGTCTTCTGACAGACTTTGGACTTAGACATTTTTGGTCAATCCTGAACTGTTGAGACTATGGGGACTCTTGGAAATGGACTAAGTATATTTTGCATTGTGAGATGGTCATAAACTTTTGGGGACCAGAGGCAGAATGTTATGGTTTAGATGTAAGGTGTCCCACAAAAGCTCATGTGTGATACAATGTAAGAAGGTTTAGAAGTGCAATGATTGGACTATGAGATCCTTATCCCAGTCAGTGAATTAATCCCTTGATAGGAATTAACAGAGTGGTAAAAAGAGGCAGGTAGGGTATAGCTGGAAGAGATGGGTCATTGAGGGCATGGCTTTGGGGCATATATTTTGTGACCTGAGCTTAGTCTCTCTGCTTCATTGGTGGCCATTCTGAAGATGCTTTCCTCAGCCACACTCTTCTGCCATGATATTCTGCCTCACCTCAGTCCCTGAGGAATGGAGTTGACAGTCTATGGAATAAAACATTGGAAACGTTGAGCCCCCAAATAAACTTTTCCTCTTCTAATTGTCCTTGTCATGTCTTTTGTTCACAATGGCATAAAAAGCTGACTGAAACACATAAGTACAGGAATCACATGGTAAAAGTAGGAATAGTGCTATTACTTTCAAAGATGTACTTAGAGTATCTGTACTTCTTTTCCAATGATTTTAAGATCTTCAGGCCTAGAATTGTTAGATTCCAGTGGGAATGTTTCCAACAAGTAGCATAGCAAGAGTTCCTTTACACTTTAAACTAAGCCTGCTGTACAAACATTGCAGCCTTTTTGTGCCAAGAAAGCAGCAAGGAGGAAGGAGTCACTATTCTGGGAGGGAAAATTGACCCTGATCATCACAAAGAAGTAAGGCTATGGTTGCTCAAAGAAAGTAATGAAAAAGATATTTGGCTCCAAAATGATGCACTATCTCTTATAGTGCACTGCCCATTTCTGAGAGCATATCAGCAAGGGTGGCAGCCATTACCTGTGGAGTGTATTATATGTCACACACTAAAGTTAGGGGAGCAATTGGCCCATTTAGAATTTAGAATTTACTTTTGTCCCAATCAATTATTTTTCTTGTATTGGTCAAACAGATAAATATATAAGTAAACTGAGTATACAATGTACACTAACCATATGTAATAATCTAGGTCTCATCAGGAAAAAAATGTCACACTCAAATGAAGTGATTGAAAATAATTTTGAAGAGACAATTTTTTTTTTTTTTTTTTTTTTTTTTTGTGGTACCGGGGATTGAACTCAAGGGCACTTGACCACTGGGCCACATCCCCAGCCCTTTTTTTTGTATTTTATTAGAGACAGGGTCTCACTGAGTTGCTAAGTGCCTCGCCATTGCTGAGGCTGGCTTTGAACTCGCGATCCTCCTGCCTCAGCCTCCCAAAGTGCTGGGATTACAGGTGTGCGCCACCGCGCCCGGCTCGAGACAATTTTCAAAAGTGTAAGAAAAGAGAAGGCATGGATGGTAGAGCATCTCTAGACCAGTTACAACTGGAAATCACTTTTGTGGCTAGGCCTGAAGGGACAAGGAGAAAGAGTGGTTATCAAAACCTGAACAAACCTGTAGCTGAAGATGAGGCCCCGCCTATCAGGAACCTGGGCCATTGGTAGAAAAAATGCAACCACTGCTAATCTGTAGCCAAGCAGAGAACCTTCACATCCATTCTCTCTCCTTGCTTTCTGTTCTGCTACTGGTGCCACACATTGGTAAGATGATATCAAAAGCCAAAAGGCAAAGGATTCAGATCAGATATTCCATAAAAGTCAGTCTCTCAGAAAAACAGAAGATTGAGCTGCAGAAACTGAAATATAGACCGGAATACAAACTTTTTACTTTGCAATTCAGAATAATTCTTTCAAAGGCTAGAATGCTTGAAATGAAAACAAATAGGACATCTTCCCCCAGTACATAAGAAGGAAAATTATAATAGCAGTTTCAGGGAATGTAAAAGCTTAATTATAACATCATATTTTGTTTGTTTAAAACATCCATTCTTGCCTTAGAAATATGACTGGAACTGGATCCAGGAACTGAAACATTTTTCATTTGCAAGATGCTTGCGTGGGTGATGCCAATGTATTTGTGTGTGTGTGTGTGTGTGTGTGTGTGTGTGTGTGTGTGATCTTCCATTTTTGTACTTTCTCAACTGAGTAAATCTTTTTCTGATTAACACCATTTTTTCAGATACACATTCACTCATATCAAGTGGAGTCTTACCAATCTGGATATATTCCTCTCTCCAAGATCAAATTGGAAACATTCATCTCTCCAACAAGAAATTCCTCTTATTTTTATACCTTTAATTCATTTGCATTCACTGATTCATGGTTGAATTCTCAGAGAATAATTGTATTTCCCTTATTTTTTTTTAATGTGGCACTGGGAATTGAAACCAGGTGCCTCATGCATACTAGGCAAGTGCTCTACCACTGAGTCACAACCCCAGCCCATATTTCCCTCATTTTGATGTTAACTTAGGCAAAGAAAGTGGCATGATTGCTTTGTTTACTGGAGATGAGTACCTTCTTGGTTCTGTCATTAACCAGATGAATAACTGCATGATTACAGATCATGTCTCAGATTTTGTTTCTTCACTTGCCAAACTACACATATAAACAGCTGGATATCACACACAAAAAAGGTGATTGTTCTCCACAATCATGACCATACTCCTCTAAACTCCACTGAAGTGAAGGACTATATATCATCCAGTCACCAGCTTAGGGCCCTTATTATGGATATACCCTTGTCATTATTCTTCTCCTTCTGAGTAATTGGGCTCAACTCCTGTTCTTATGCAATATTATCTCCTTACTGTCTTTCCTCATTCATAACTTTGGGTGTCAAACTCTACCAACCTATTTTAATAATGTATATTTTTTTCCTAATTTGAGGATTCTAATTTTTTTCCTGCCTTATTTGCATAAAAATGCAGATAAAATATATTAAAAAGACTCTTTTTAAAATTTGTTTGAATTAGTTATGACATGACAGTAGAATGCACTTTGACACATCATACATAAATGGAGTATAACTTCTTATTCTTCTGATTGTACATAATGCAGAATCACACTGGTCCTGTAGTCATATATACACATAGGGTAATAATGTCTGATTCATTCTACTATCCTTCTTATCCCCATACTCCCCTCCTCTCTTCACTCTACTCTGCCTAATCCAATGTAACTCTATTCTTCCCTAGCACCTCCTCCAACTTTATTGTGAACAAGTATCTGCATATCAGAAAAAAAACATTTGGCCTTTGGTTTTTTGGGATTGGCTTATTTTATTTAGCATGATATTTTCCAGCTCCATCTATTTACCTGCAAATGCCATCATTTCATTCTTCTTTAAGGCTGAGTAGTATTCCATTGTGTATATGTACCACATTTTCTTTAAAAGACTCTTTAAAAGTAAACAAAACAATCCATAACTGGGCTCTATCCTGTAAGAAGAAAATGTTCTCATTATTCTTAAAGAAGAGTGAAATAGTTTTTCCCCATTTATTTTATCTCTCAAAGCCAGACATTTTTACTTACTAAGCTTTTACAATTAGGAATACTTAGCTACATGTAATTGGAATCCAATATCCTATTTGGAACAATTAAAGCAATCTTAGCTTTTTCTTCAACTTTTTCTTTCTTCTATGTTTCAGGTTCTTTTTGTTACCGTCAGTTGGCTCATGCTGTTATTGGAAATAGACACCATTTCTAAGCCCAGATTACCTTCTTCTGTAAGACATTACTATATTCTTATTCTTTCTTGTTCTAGAAAGGATAGTCTTCATAAAATTTGTAGTGAGAAAAACAAAAATAGTCTGTCAAGAAGCAAATTGGTAGTTAGAGAACTATATTAATATCCATTAATATGCTATGGAACATTTACCTTGTTTGCTTCAGAAGATGCAGAAATTTGCCATTAAAGACATGAAAATTATAAATATACTTACTCATTGAATCAATAGGCTCAATAAAGTTGCCTGGGTCAGTGAAATATTGTTTTCCCATACCATGTATCAGATAGTTGTGAAAACCTAAGAAGAAATGAATATTTTTAAAAAAATCTTCTGTTTTTATTTTTAGTTTTATGTGTAGCTGGACATTTTAAAAAAACATGAACCATAGCTGGGTGCGGTGGCACACACCTATAATCCCAGCACTTGGGAGGCTGAGGCAGTAGGATTGTGAGATCAAACCCAGCAGTGGCGAGGCACTTAGCAACTCAGTGAGACCCTGTCTCCCCAGTACAAAAAAGAAAAAAAAAAAAAAAACACAAACTATTAACTTGTGGAAATAAACAACTTAATTATAATTATCAAAGTAGTTATAAACTTGAGCTTAGATTTAACTCCCCCATATACATACATACATATATATGCATACATGTACATACACACACACACACACACACACACACACACACACACACACTGTACAATCCAAAAAATCCTAACCCTCAAAACGACAAGGCAAGGAAAAATGCTAAAAATGAGAAAAAAAAAAAGAAAAAATATGTAAATGTATATTTGTCCCTGAATCATTAAACACAGCAAAAGCTTACATATATGTACATACATGCAAAATAAAAAGAAGAAGAAAAGAAAGAAATGAAAGATTCTTAACAAAAAATAAAGGAATTGTATTCACTGAGGTGGTCAAAATAGTTGGTGAAAATGGATGGTCACTGTTAATACCCAACTATCTTTCTTTGCATTTCCTTTTGATTTATGTACGTTTTGTTACTATCAGTTGACCCATGCAAGAGTAAGGGCTAGGGATGATTAACACTTCCTCTTTTTGTGTTGCTCTCTGAGCTGCAAGTTACAGTGGCCTAAGACTGAAGGTGGTTGAAATTAGTCCCAACTTCCCTTTCCACCAGTATGAGGGAGGATGGAGTAGGAAGTAATGTCAGTTGGAGTTTTTTCTGCACAGACCAGATGGGTGCACTCCTAGGGTGGAGCTGCTACAGAGTTCTATGAGTGGAATTCTGGTGGGTGGGAATTAAGTCTAATTAGGCCTCAGGGGCTTTGTTGGATGGTGTCTGCCCTGGAGATATTAGATCAACACCCCTCTAGGATCTGGCAGTTGTCAATCTCTGGTAAGGGTTTGGGATCTCAGTAGCCTCCCAAAAATTCTACTCATGGGGCAGGGGAGCCAATCTTCCACAAACTCTGCTGCTTTGGAACAGTCTTCCCAGACTTATTCCCACCTGCTTTGTCAGATTCCTGACCCACTTCAGTTGGTCATGTGAGCTTCCAGACTCAAAGGAGAAGCAAATTAGGCTCTCCTTAGCTTTTCCAAATTGAATCTCCCATTGTACGATCTTCTCTGTGCCTATCTCATTCACATTCTGCTAGGTACACCCTAGGCCACATGGTAGGCACTCACTGGGACTGTGTGGCAGTGTTTGCAATGATGTCCCAGCTACAGAAACATCAGCTGCTGTGTGGCTGCTTCAGGATGGCTCAGCCCTCCCTGGCCAGTTGGGAAATAGCACTTTTTATGCACTACTGCACAGTGAGCCTCTGGTTTAGCTAAGATCAGGCCATTTTTCTGATCGCAGGTTTTTCAGTACCAAATCTGTATTTCTCTGCCACTGGGACAACCAGCTCAGCTCTACCATACTCTTTCTTCTTTGTTTAATTGTTGTACCCAATTTTCAGGAAAAAAGTCTCACAAGCCACTCACGTAATAGCCAATGAAGCCTTTATTCTGGCCAGGCCACCAACTATGTCCAGCACAAAGCAGGATAGTAGAAAATGGCGCCTGCTCATAGCAAGGGCGGGGGTTTATAAAGCACAGGGTTAACATGCCCTCAGGCCCTCAGGTGGGGAGGGATTAAGGGTGGGTCAATGGGCCATCAAGGGTGAGTTAATTAAGTCGCCTTTGCTTGTAACATAATGTACCCAAACTTCTGAGTCTCTAAGACACTCTGACTGTCCAGTATTGAATTTCAGTGAAATCTCTCACCCACTTCACCAAAGAGCAGTATTCCTGCTGCTTGAATCCAGAGATGTGGAGCAACTAGAAATGCAGATTTTCTTTATTCTACCATATTGAATCCTTCTAATATGAAGATAAATTTTAAGTCCATATATAACTATGGTATGATGAGGTGAATGCTATAACAATGCTTTTTGTTCTAAATACTTTGGTGTTAGGGAAATCACTTTTACTGGGAAATCTTTTGTAAACAAGTAAACATTCATTCATTTTTTTCACTTATTCAACAAATGCTAATTAGGGTCTGCTATGCACTAGGCATTGCTGTAGGTACTGGGGTTATAACAGGGAACAAACCAGACAAAATTTCCTATCCTTATTGAGCTGATAGCCTAGTGGGTAAGAAGAAAGAAAGTTAACAAAATGAATAAGCAAAGTTAAATCCTAAGAAAAATAAAGCATTTTTTAGGGCTCAGGAGTGGCAATAAAACTGCCAGTGATGGACAAGGGGGCCTGCTAGGCTGAAAAGGAGACTCAGAAGAAAAATTTGCTGTCCCGAGCACATTAAGTAGACAGAGGCAGATATGTCTTTGCAATGCCAAGGTTTATTCACAACCAAATTCAAAGCTAGATTCACACAGTCCTAACTTAGCCTCTATCTCCCCGAGTCCCAGGGGGGCTCACCAAGGGACGTCTTCTTAGCCGCTCGCTGGATCAGATGAAGTCTGGTCCGGGAACTCAGCAAGCAGCCGGCACCATCAGCAGGTCACTCCGACGGGAAGCGTGACGGGGTCTGGTCGTCTTGAAGGCGCTTCGCTTGAGTGAGCTGGGGACTCGGTTTATATACTATTTCTAGCTAGGCCCTTACGTCACTCATAGTGACATATCAGGGTCATGCACTCTGTTATCAGGGTTACACACGCGGGGTCTCTTTCAGGCGTTGCCATGGACACTCACTGTGCATGTCACAGTGTGACAAGGCAGGACATATTCATGACACTTATAGCGTTAAGCACTATTTCCACACAAACACTAAGTTAATATCAGATTCATTAAATTATTATTATTCTTTGGTACTCAGTACATTCCACCCCCCGATTCCAAAAAGGTCTGGGGTATCCAGGTCTTTGAGGGAATCGTTAGTTAGGGGTACAAAGTATAATATTCGTCGGTATTACATACAGGAGGGTGTAACATTACATATCCTTTCATTGTACAATCCGCATAGTGTCCAAAAGGTTTAAGTGAACAACAGAAGTTGAGCTTCTTCCACATATCGGTTAAAAGCGAGATACACATCTGATATAAAGATATAAAAGATACAAGATAAAAAGGTAATTGTTGATGTCAGAGAGGTTTATAGAAAGAAACAAAATACATAATTAATTTGGAGTTATGATTTGACATTGATCAGGGTTATTGTATTGAATGGTAAGAATACCTTTCTTTGCCAGAAATTTATAAAGAGGGTCATTATGCTTATACATACGTATGCAGGTAAAAGAATGGTGTGCCCATACAGGGTAAGCCTGTAAAAGGATATGTTTCAGCATGGAAACACATACGGTGTTCCATAATGTTCTAGGGGAAAAAAGTGGTTGTTTGGTTAGACAAAGAGGGCTATCCGTAATGGTTTTGTTCCATGGGCCTATATGCGTAGCATAATTTGTAGCCATAATGTGTCTTAATGATCTGGCTCCAAATTGTTCAGGTAAGCCTGAGCAGGGATGCCCTACATTGTGTACTATTAGGTGTAATACATTAGTTAACTCTGAGAGGAATGATTCAATAGTATTGGGTTTACAATGAGATTGGTTCAACCAGTTATGAAATAAGAAGTGATTTAATGTTTCTGCTGGGTCAATAAGCAAAGCCATTGCAGGGCTGAAGATTGTTGAGCATAAAGCGCAGACATCAGGATTAGTAATGCGTAGCATATGTTTGAGTATGTGCAGGTCACAGCTCAGAAATTGTCTAAGGAATAAATTTTGTTTTTTCCATATGCAATTGAAGGGTTTAGGGAGTCCAATAGACTTTATAGAGGTACATATTTGAATGTGATTCCAAAGTTCTTTGTAAATTTTTCTTTTGAGTGCTCTTCTTCTTTTGGAGTTGAGTCTTCGCATGTAGCCGGTCTAGACTAAAATATGAGGGCGTATGGAATGAGGTTTTCCGTATGAAGCTCGTTTATGGCAGGTGAAATAAATGCAGCTGAGGTTGATGCTTTTCCTGAGAATAACAAGTAAACATATGTCAAAAAGCGGTTTAGGCTCCCAGCGTGAATTGGGGGGTATCCGCCATGGTGCTATGCTCAAAATAGGCAATGTGCTGGGTTCATCAAGGCGAAGTTTTTCCAAAATCATTTTCTGTATGTAAAGTTTGTATTGTACATGGAATGGTTGTATGCATGTGGAGCCAGGCGTGTGGCTAATAACATGGAAAACATATAGGATCATCTCAAAAGGATAATTGTGGAGTGGAACACATATATCATAGCCAAGACTGAGATCCGGGGAATTTATATGATCTTGTGTAATATATTGGTGAAAGAAGTAATGATTGAGAATTGTCTCTGATGGATGTTGTAAGGAATAGAGAGGAAGTGTGGGATCAGTGCATAATATACAAGTAGCATTTCTCATTTGTAAAATTTTGAAAAGAATCATTTGTTGTTCCATTGTTAATGAGTAGTGTAGGAAGGATCTGAAAAATGTATCTTTAAGCATCCAGGGACAAAAATCAGTGCATTCGAGTCTATGGGTGCGCAGAAGCTTGTGCATCTGTTAAAACAAAAGCAGGTGATTTTTCAGTTGTTTTTCGTGATATGTGGGTCAGTATTTTAAATAAAATGATTATAATAAGCATATATATAGCATATTGTTTGATCTCATGGAACCAATGCCAGGGGTTCCATCTGATAATACAAGAAATATCTGCTGTAATCATTTTCCTAAGCACATCAATAGCGTTGCAATCTTTGTTTATTGAATCAATGACATGGTTATAGGCGAGGGTGTCTGTTTGAAGTATGTGCCTTATGTTGTCCAGTGTGGTAACTGAAGCATCAAAATGTTTCATGTCCTCCTGTACATGACTATGTATGTTTGTAAGTACCTTCCTGTTTTGTTGGATGATTTCATTTAGGTGTTGGGTAGCTTCTCTGGACTTTCTTAATAGTTCTTCATCTGTTGATTGTGGTAACCAGAAACTGTTAAGTCCAAATGTATGATTGGAGACATACTGAAGTGAAGTTAAGATCGCTTGTTCAGTCTGGTTGGCATGGTTTAGGATTTCTAGTTTCAAAATATTACTGTGCATATAGCATCCAGCATCTAGTTGCAAAAAGTCCTTGTATGAGGTGTTTTGGTGCCTATATATCCCATGTGTTCCATTATGACAATGTCCAATTCTGTAAGTGCCTAGGTCTACTAGTCTGGTGGGTGCAGATACAAGTCTTACTTCTGATGTTTGTAACTGCTTATGATATAATTCTGTTGTGAACACTGTGTTTGGACTTAGGGGGTAAGTATCTTCAATGTTAATATAGCTATTCAATTCCTTAATCCAAAGGTATGAGCCTAAAGGTAGAATCCAGTCCTTTCCCAATCTTTTAGGGAAAGCAATAGTCTTGTATGCAGCATAGCTGTAGGCGGTAGAGACTCTCAATAAGTTTATTTCACAAAGTCCACCTGTGCAGTATGAAAATTTAGTAGGGTCCAAAATAGATATTTGTCCAGCATGTTCTGTAGTTCTCCCTACTAGAAAGAGTTCTCTTACTTCCGTAAATGCTTGGTCCAGCATTCTTTCGATGTGTTGGCATTCCTGGTCTCTTCTTAAATTTAAGATCATTGATTCAAGAACTGCAAGTTTGCGGTCTGTGTCTTTCACAGTTTCTTCTATTTCTTTCTGCATTATCTCTTGCTCAATCATTATCTTGTGTATCATGGTGCTTGCGGTGTGCAATGAATTAGATATAGCTTGTATTGCCTTATTCTGATGTTGGTTCATGTTGTATAACACATCAATTTTAGCTCTCAGCTCTTCTGTCATTGCTGCCGCGATTAGGGCACCGATTGCGGTCCCTGCGATGAAAGCTCCTACCGCTGCCAATTGGAGAGGTCTTCGTAGTGAAGTTGAGGCTCCATAAGTGAGTTCCAGGTTAGGTAGAAATTGGTGTTGTCCACAAATCTTCATATCTGGTGGATATATGTTTTTAAAGTTCCATCTGAGTTGTATCTTCTCCACCTGTGGTTTATATAACACCTTATATGGGTAAATAGTTGCTGGAACAAAGCCTGGAGCTTCTGTTGTGACCATTTCTTCCCATGGTGGGAAAATCACTGGGGTTTTATAGTGTAGAGTAATGAGTCTGTGAGTTTCATTGAATCCACCTCTATCTATGATACATGGTGTCATTGATGAGGGTTTAATGTAGCAGTCTTCATGTGATATAGGAAACTCGTATACCTTGAGCCATTCTTCTGTGTTCATCATAAATGAAGTGTAGTTTCTAACTACTTCATGTGCTACTAAGTCCATAACTGTCCATTTCTGGTTCTGGAATCCTAACATGTAAAACATGTATGGGTTTTTCCCAAAATACTTCTCTGGAAATTGTATGTCCATACCTGCTGTCATCCAGAAGTTGATTGATTTGTTGTCAGCTTCCTTTAGGTGATAATGGACTTCAGAGTCTTCTGGTGTCCAGGTGCATTGTTCTGACACAAAAGTTGTGAAGGTTATATTGGGTTCCATATATCCTAGTTGTGTGACAGCTGGTTTTAGTGGGAGTTCTTTATCATGTTCAATGAGATGGGTTGTATTGAGTGTTGAGTGGTTGTAAATATCCAGAGGTACATCCCATAACTGGCTTCCAAAAAATTGTTTTGATGCATAGCAGACATAGAAGAGTGGTTTTATTACTTGTTGGTTCTTGCATTTCATTCCTCCTGGTGGTATCCAATGTACCAATGTAGAGTTATTTGGATTCAACTTTTGCTTGGGCATTTTCATCATGAGCATCAAGTGTTTGAAAAGTCCATCCTTTAGTCTGTTTCTATGTTGATTCCATTCTGTGCCATTCCCAGTGTATACTACACTGACATTTATTTTTTCCTTTTTGTGTAAGTCCAGGTGGATGATGTAGAATCCGTATGTGTTCATAAATGTAGCTATTGGGATTTGGGATGCATTGGAATGTGTTTGTCCTGTAAAATTCAATGCTATCCCCATTGTGGCATTGATAGAGATGTTGTATGGCAATCTTTGATTCCTCATTGGATGATGGATGGTTATAGCTGTGAAATTTGCATCCTCATGTTTGTTAAACATTTCCCAGGGTGAATTAAAATTGTAGTCTGTAGGGTGTATTCGCATTACTGTGTATGGTAGTGCAGTGTTGACATTAATAATGTCACCTTTTCTGACTTGCTTGTTTATCCATCCTGTTTGGTTAGTTGTGAAGTTACCTGCCCATAGGTAGTTTTCTATGTTGAATACTTTCAACCATTCTGCATTATTTTCCTTCATTTGTGGGAGTGAAGTGTCTGTAGCACTTTCTTTCCAACATACAATGGCAGGCCATGCTGCTGTTGCATTTGCATTCCACTTGAAATGATCAAAAGGTTTGTGGAATAGATCTTTGTGATGTACCAACAACAGTTGGCAAACTGCTCCCATAAAGGTTTGGGAGCATCCTCTCCTAGGCACATGGTATTTCCTTAAAGATGGATATGGTTGTGGTAGTGGATCTGTGATAACTACTGGGTATCTATATCTTTTTACTCCCAAGGTTGTTACTTTGGACCACCAGGGTATGGGTGGGTACGAAACATTTTTTATGTGGAGATCAGTCCTGTGGGCATTTAGCATTTCAAATGCTCCATATATGGGTAAATTTGGAAAGTTATTAACACATAAAATAGTTGTATTTCAATATCCAAGGTTACGTTCTTTCAGAATTTGATTCAGGGTTTTGTTCACATCATCGTTGATTACCCAGGAGCAATCAACACCAAAAGGTTCCTCTAATGGTTTTGCTATACTTAGAGTTCTCCCTAGTTTATCAAATTTTGGTTTTAGGAGGCTGGTGTCATCATTTGTCATCCAATTGTATGCTCTTGTTGTTGGTCCTATAGTAGGAGTATCTGTGGTTGGTTCAGGTGCTTCACCAGTGTCTTTCTCATCATCATAATTAAACTCATGAGTGTCATAGTCATAAGAAGCATAACCTTTTCCTCCTCCAATGGCAGATGTGTCCCAGAAAAGCAATTGGCTGGCCAGGAAATTGAACTTTTCTATGTGTGAGCAATAGAACAATGGTTCTGCGTCTTTTTCTAGGACAAAAGTCACATTGTGGTTTGTGTTGCCTAGGGTCATCGATGTTACTGAGTATCTAACACTTGGTTCGCGGTAGTGATATAAATATACTGGTGAATTTGCCCATATGGTGGTGATGAGTTCTGATCCTTGGCATCTGAGTGGGTTTTGCTCCGTGTTGGGCACTACTTCATGTTCATTGTCTACTATGTCTTTATATATGTGTGACCAAAAACTCTTTGCATTCCAGTAGTCTGTACAATTCTGTGAAGCATATTTGTTTGTACAGTAAGCATATTTAGTCCAAAATAATTCTGCTGTTTGAGAGATGTTTTGAAAAAATGGTGTTTGTAACCAGTATCCAGCAACTTTTCCTTCAGGGTTCAAGTATGTGTAGATGTGTCTATGCTCAATAGCATTAAAGTGGTGTTCTGCCCAGACGATGGGTTTAAATGTGGGAATGGTTGTGGTGGCAATAGTTGTAGTATCTGTTTTGTTTGCTGGCTTTGGTATGGGTGTTACTACAT
This sequence comes from Tamias sibiricus, assembly GCA_025594165.1. Classification (NCBI taxonomy): domain Eukaryota; kingdom Metazoa; phylum Chordata; class Mammalia; order Rodentia; family Sciuridae; genus Tamias; species Tamias sibiricus. The sequence goes on along the minus strand of CM046667.1, from coordinate 52,571,991 downwards.
GAAATAACGTCCACACTGTAAGTTTTAACCAAAATCTTGAGTAGTTTGTGGACATCTTCAATTTTAAGTTGTTGTAGAACAGCAATTATGTCTAAAAAGTGTGGCCAGAGATTTAGGTCCACATGGAGTCCAGTAGACATACTGTGTAATTTGTAAGCCTATTACACAAGGCTGATGTGTTTTGAGGAGTCACGTTTGTTGGACAATGCCTTGGTGAACACACCTGGTAGTGTAGTATTAACTTGAGTATGAGTAATATTCCGATGGTCAAGGTGATTGCTTTGATTGTCTTGTAGAGTACCTTAATTGTGTCAGTCATGTCCTAATATATGTGCAATGTTCTTGTCTTTGGTGATCATCAGCTCACCTTTGCCAGATGTTGTCCAGGAGGTATTGTTTCCTGCCGGTGCAATTATCTCTCCTTTTCTGATAGAATTGTCCTTGGGATCTCTGATCAGTACTTTATGAGGTGTGGGTGGTTTGTTAGTAGGTTCAGAGTCTGTAATGCGAAATACATCATCAGTTAATGGGAATACTTCTTCAAATGGTGATTTGCGATGCAGTCTGGGTCTTGAGTTTAGTTCGAATACAACTCTGCGTAATGCCTTTTGGATAGGTAAATCCTTTGGATGCCATAATGAAGTTTTTAATAAGCCATTCCATCTTTCAATATTACCTGCCGCTGTTGGGTTATATGTAGTGTGAAAATCCCAATGAATGCCTAAGTCTTTGACCACTTTTTGTATTATTTTTCCTGTAAAATGAGTACCTTGGTCTGACTCTATGACTTTAGGCATTCCATAACTACTACACCATTCCCATACAGTTTCTATAGTATGATGTTGGGTTGCATTGTTAGTATGCAGTGCCAGTCCTAGGCCAGAATGCACATCGACCATTGTACATACCCATTTATCACCAAAATCTTTCAAAGGACCTATATAGTCTATCTGTATTCTTTCATTAAAATGTCTAGTTATGGGGGTGTCCTGTTGTCTATGAGTGTTGAATCTAAGTGAAAGTTTTGGACATTCTGTGCATCTGGTTATGGCCTGTTTGCATTTTAGCCAGGTTACTTTTAGGTTCCTTTTCCTAAACCAATCATATAATCCATGAGTGCCAATATGGCCTAATGTTTTATGTACATTTAATAATTCGTCCAATGTTATTGGTGAGTCTAGAGGTTCCTTCTGTATATGCCATTTCCGTTGTAACGTTAACTTGGTTGGGCCTGTTTCCTTACATGTCCATTTTCCTTTCAGCCTTATCATGTTTACACTGGCTAGATTATCGGCCATTTGGTTTCCTTTGGCCTCCTTACTTTCTCTATTAGTATGAGCATCTACATGTTTGATATATATTTTTATGTCCTGTTTTGCGATCCATTCCCAACATTCTTTGGACCAAACATCCTTTCCATTAATTTTCCAATCAGTAATTTTCCATTTACTAGACCATATGGCTATACCATTGCAAACTGCCCAAGAATCTGAATAAATATATATGGTTTTTCTTTTTTCTTGTATTGATTTTTCAATTGCTAATTTGACTGCCATAAGCTCTGCGTGTTGAGCTGTTTTATCCACCCCCTGATCAGTTAGGATTGTCTTGTCCGAGGGTCTGTAGGCTGCACATTTCCAGTGCAGCTTCCCTGCTTTTATGACTCCAGATCCATCTGTAAACCAAGCATTGGTTTGTTCTTTGAATTCAGGTCCCCATACTCCTATGGGTTTTGTTGTTTCATCAAGTGGCTCTACCGGTGTTGGTACCAGGGGCTGATTTGTCACATCCTCCATGAATTTGGAGTTATGTGATTCCAGCTTGTTCACAAGCACCCCTTCAATGTACCATTTCCATTTTAGAACTCTTTGTTCCATTGGTAGGCCGTTGATTTCGTCTGGAGTCATTTTAAGCCATTCCATTATAGGAATAGGCGTGCGGACTATTAGACATTGGTCCTTCCTGATCAAAGAGATGACCTTTAATGCCTCAAATAAATTCCAAATGAGTTTTTCAAATTTAGAATATTTTATCTCAGAGTAAGGAAAGCGTTTGCAATAGAAGCCAACAGGTATGGTTTTACCTTCCCTTTTAACAAAAATTCCCCAATTTCCATATCCATTTATGTACAGTACATCAACTATTAAGGTGTCTGAACGCACAGGTACAAACAATTGTCTATACAATTCTATATATTCAATCAATTTTCTAAAAGCTTCTTTCTGTGGTTGTGCCCATTCAAAGTCAGCGGCTTTCCTAGTAACCTTATAGATCGGCGCAAGCAGGTTTTGCATGTATGGAAGGTGTTGTCTCCAATATCCAAAAAGTCCTATTAACTGTTGTGCTTCTTTTTTGTTGGAGGGGGCCTTGAGTCCTTTGATCTTTGAGATTGTCCCTTCTGGAATTTGTGGTCCGGTGGCATTCCAGAATACTCCTAAAAATTTGATAGTGTCTTTGGGACCTTGTATTTTGTCTTCATTTATAGTCCATCCTTTATTTCTTAGTGTTGACACCATTAAGTCTAGTGTCTTTTGGACTAAAGATATTTCTTGTCCTGCTATAATGATGTCATCTATATATGAATGCACTAACACCTCCTTTGGAATTTCTTTCCATGGAATGGATTGAGATATTGCCATATGGGCTATGATAGGGCTGTTTCTATATCCTTGTGGTAGTCTTTTGAACCTGTATTGTTTACTATTCCAGGTAAAAGTGGTAATTTCCCTAGATTCTTCAGCCAGCGGGATGGCAAAAAACATGTCTGATAAGTCTATTGCTGCAAAAACCTTGGGTTCTGCATTTCTGATCTCTGAAAAGATGGTCTCTACTTCTGGTAGGTGTCCAGGCATTTGTGGTGAAAGTTCATTGATTTTCCTGTAATCTACTGTAAATCTGTAGGCCCCATTAGGTTTTAACACTGGCCAAACTGGACTATTGTAATTGAATGAGGCTGTTCTCTCAATTATGTTTTCTTGTAGCAGTTTTTCAATGATTTTAGTTACATCAGTGTGGCCTCCCTTTAAGGGGTACTGTTTAGTGAATGAAGGGGGAATTCTGGGCAAAACTACAGGTTCCATCTTTACTGCTGTTAGGGCACAGAAATGCATTTCTAATGGGTCACTTTTATTTTTTCTTAAGGGTAGCCAATTTTGGAAAATTATGGGGATCCAATCCATCCCTAAAATGTTACATGGGGTTTCTGCTAATAATACTTTTCCTTCTAATGGGGGTCTATTGTAGTTAAGTATTTGCATTTTAGTTTGTTCTGCCAAAATATCCCCTATTATTCCTTCAATTTTTACCCAATTTTTAGCATTGGGGTCTTTGGCTATACTGTTACAGATGGTAACTTGACTTCCTGTATCTATTAAAAAATTTCCCCTCTTTTCTGCATTTTTTATTCTTATAACTAATTGGACATAAGGTCTATTATCATGATCATCCCATATTATGCGTACATGCGTACATTGCGCATTTGATTTGCCTGTGGTCTGAATCTGGTTCTTGTTCCCCTGAAGTTGGCTCCTAACGGGGGTCTCTGGATATAGGGTCTGATTGGGGGCCTTGTGGCCCCCCGATATACGTTTTTTGGCCTCATGATTGCATTTTGCCATGAGTAATTCTGTTGATTTCTGGTTATGGTAGAGAATGGTGGTTTATATTTTTGTGGAATCCTGTTAGGTCCAGGATTCCTATTAGGGAATGTTCTGTTTTTAACCTGAGTCAAAAAGGTGGGTGCTACTCTTGTTATTGGCTTAGGTTTTTGTGCCATGAAAGTTAACACCTTACCCCCTTGCATTTCCCTTGCTTGTCTGAAATATTCTATTGCCTCATTAACAGTTTTGATGTTTGCTAAGGCAGACATGATGGTCATTTTCATGTGTGGTGGTGCCCCTGAGATAATTATTTTTTTCATAGCAGGGGTAAGCTGTGCAGCCTTGGGAGTTTTAGCATCTGTATACATCATAGCTGTCACTCCAAGTTTCCTTAAGATGTTAATTGCCTGTTCCAAGTTGTCCCATCTAGCGGAGGACTCAAATTGAGTCCAATCCAGCGTTGGAAAAGCATTTATCCAGGCTTTGGCTACCCAATTCATTAAAGAAGTTTCATGATCATTATTTACTTCTATTATAGCCTCAAGGGCCTGGTAGACATGTGGATTTTCTATAATACTTTTCAATGAGTTCATCTCACGGGCATTGAGCATAATGGTGTTTGCTCCTTTATCCCATAATTTTAAAAGATATTCTATGTCCTTACTTTCCTTTTGTGCAAATTCCTGTTTGTATTGTTGAATTTCTGCCCGAGTTAAATCCCTCTGCTCTACAGTTATTTCGGGCACTTCCTCATGTCTGTCGGGCGACTCTGTTCGATTGCCCCGACTGGGTGTCATCGATAAGCGCGTCATTGTGGCCGGAAACGCCTGTTTACTACTCCTCGCTTTAACCTCCTCGTCAATAATATTTTGTAAGAAAGGATTGTTGCTGTTTCGCTGCAGCGCATTTCTGACTAGTCTTTTGCCCTTCATTCTATCTTGATCTAGGTCATCTATGGTCTTAATGAGCAATGCTGGTATCTCCGTCCTGGGGGCCCTAGCCAGGATGGGTTGCAATACTTCAGCATTGGTCAATGGAATATCCACTGTAGTTCCTTTCTGGAATTTGGGCAATTTTTCTTGTACTATTCTTTCACAAGTCCTCCAGTCTGACTGAGGTTTTAGTTCCTTACTTGGCTGTTTCTTGAATAAGTTCAATTTCTTAAATTTTTCTATCAGACCCATTTTTAGGGCAGGAGCCTTAAGCAAGTGCTCTTGCTATATACAGCCAAGCCTTAGCTTCCTTCTTTTTAAAGTAAAATTTTGGAGCGCTCCACCTTAATCCTTCAACTACAATTTGGTTGAGAATAACCTCTGCCTTATTGTAGGCTCGTTTTGCTAGCCAATTTTTCATCGGACTGAACTGCTAATGGTCAGGAGTTTGGGTCGTGGTCATCCGCCACCTTGGACTGGGCTCGCACCGTGGGAGAAACTCCCTTGCCGGTCTTACTACCTCCGAAGAAGCAGGTGCCTTTCGGGCTAACCCAATGTCCTTGCCGGTCTTTCCACCTTTCAGCGGGTGCCTTTTGGGGTTTCAGACTCTTCGACCCTTCATCCTTAAGTTAACAATCCTGCCGACTACGCCAACTGTCCCGAGCACATTAAGTAGACAGAGGCAGATATGTCTTTGCAATGCCAAGGTTTATTCACAACCAAATTCAAAGCTAGATTCACACAGTCCTAACTTAGCCTCTATCTCCCCGAGTCCCAGGGGGGCTCACCAAGGGACGTCTTCTTAGCCGCTCGCTGGATCAGATGAAGTCTGGTCCGGGAACTCAGCAAGCAGCCGGCACCATCAGCAGGTCACTCCGACGGGAAGCGTGACGGGGTCTGGTCGTCTTGAAGGCGCTTCGCTTGAGTGAGCTGGGGACTCGGTTTATATACTATTTCTAGCTAGGCCCTTACGTCACTCATAGTGACATATCAGGGTCATGCACTCTGTTATCAGGGTTACACACGCGGGGTCTCTTTCAGGCGTTGCCATGGACACTCACTGTGCATGTCACAGTGTGACAAGGCAGGACATATTCATGACACTTATAGCGTTAAGCACTATTTCCACACAAACACTAAGTTAATATCAGATTCATTAAATTATTATTATTCTTTGGTACTCAGTACATTTGCTCATTGCAGAACTATCAATTCTGCTATCCCACAAATGATTCAAATCACTTATTTCTTGCTTGAAAAAGGCCTAGTCAGTCCCACAACTGGTTGCATGACAGTCTTTTCATCACCATAGCTGATCGATGAGCATTGACTGCAGGCATGTGTTTGATTGTTTCTCCCAAAAAGGCCTTTGGAGTAGTTCTCAGACCATGGAATTAGCTTGAATAGTTGTAGTTCAAGTATTACTGTGATTTGGTCATAGTTTGGTATCAAGAACATTGTAGTCACCAAATATGAACTTAAAATTCTAGCTCTGCCACTTGCTCTCAGTGATGTTAACAATTATACTCTTGGATTGCCAGGTTGCAGAATCTGTCAGGAAGTGTGGCAGGCAGGATATTTAGTAAGGTGTTACCTAGGGATCAACACCTAAGGAAGTGAGGGGAAGGAAGGATTGGATAGAGGGAAAAGTCAGGTTTCAATGCAGGCTCATTGGAGGACCCAGTAGTTTTCATGGGGAGCTCAGAACCGGGGACTACCCTTCATTATTGCCCCAACTTGGGCCAAGAGAGGCACACTTTTGTACTCAATTTCTTTCATGTATTTCTTTTTTTTAAATATATTTTTAGTTGCAGATAGACATTTTTATTTATTTATTTATTTATTTATTTATTTATTTATTTTTATGTGGTGCTGAGAATCGAACCCAATGCCTCACACATGCTAGGCAAATGTTCTACCACTGAGCCACAACCCCAGCCTTCTTTCAGGTATTTGAATGGAGATTTATCCTATGCAGAAAATCCAGTTGATTGGTAAAGCAAGGATTGTGGTTACACGTGAGTACCACTTATTGGGATAGATAGAATTATTCTGAAGCATTCTGAATAACACAAAGTTTGCAAAAAAAAAAAAAATAAACTTTATCAAAGAGATTCTCCTACTGGAAATTTTACACCAGATTGAGAATATAGCCATGGCTAGTATTTAAAGGCTTTCCTGAGGGCATTCAGGTATTGAAACTAGTTTGAGGTCTTGTTGTCTCTGATAATGTGAGGTCATAGGAAATTTCGATACCATCCTGTACAGTGTGGTTACATTTTAACTTTCAGCTTGTGAGATATCCATTTCTAGATGAAAATAAGGCTTTGTGATCAAACTTTGGTTTAAAAATCTGGGTTGTTTTAGAAGAGGACATGCAATAGCTACTATTAATTACTCAGTTCATCAAATCACAAAATAAACAGAATAATGGTTTTCTTTTGTTTCTTTTTTATGATTCATAAAATCAAATAAGAACATATTTCCTTTTCTTTCTTTCTTATAGTGGAGGGATAAAACCCATGAGGGATTCATGAATATTAAGCAAGTGCTCTACCGCTGAACTATACCCCCATCCCCAAATAAGACAATTTTTTAAAGAAGAAATCTAACCTGTAATCAACTATTTTTTGCAGATATACAGAAATGGAAACTTGCCACACATAGATCATGAATTAATATAAATTAATTAATCCAAATAGAATAAATAGATACTAATTGATCAACTCCTATACATTCTACACTGTTCTGACCATTATAATAAAATCCATCTTAAATATAACATATGTCTTCTTCTCTCATATGGCTTAGCTATTCAAGACCCAAAGAACATAAAATGTGTATAGTTAAGAACTGATGCATGTCAGGCTTTTGTTGATGTTGTTGCAAATAAAAACTAACTTTGGCTAACTTAAGTAGAAAGTGAATGTATAGCAAGAATATCTGTCAGTTCTGTGAACTGACAGAATGTCTGGAATAACACTTGGAAAATGAAAACACAAAATTGCTCGTGTTAGAACAAAATGATGCGGGGCATTTTCACTTTTACTGAATTCAGCCCTTTATGCCAGATGCTGCCATAGCTGTCCCTCTAATTGCTCCTTTCCTTCACCTTTGTGACATTCTCAAAATTCAGATTCCCCAAATGAAGAGTTCAGTTGTCTTGAACTGGTTGCCAGGAACAGGAAAAGGGAGATTTTTCTTCTTTATTTTTTATTTTTGTTTTGTTCTTGTTTTTGTGTAGCAGGAGTTTGGGTCCTGTCTTTCACAAAGATTCCCATTAGGGAGAACTCCTACAAATAAGAGTAAAGTCATTGCTGTGAAGTAAAAGATAGATAGAGAGAGAGAGAGAGAGAGAGAGAGAGAGAGAGAGAGAAATGATTACTAGAATGTGATCATTTTGAAGTCCAGTGGGCAAATATTAATTACAATGGAGTAGTCAGGGAAGAAATTCATGGAGAAGGAATGAACTAAGTTGAATTGGCTAAATGTTAGACACTGGAGTCAATGAAGTAGGGCAAGGCTGGAGAGAGATGAACCTTGGTAGTCCTGCTTATATTGGAAACCTTAGTTGCTGAAATTCAGGGATGACCCTCTATAACTACCTGAGATGATTTTGCTCTCTTGCTTCTACCACTCTGAATGTGTGCCATAAAATCTCAAGGGGGTTGTTCTTCTGTCATGTGGTCATAAAATACATGGTATTTGAGAGTGAGAGGGGACCGTGGAGATCACCTGGGCTAAAAGAAGGTCTTATTTTACTGAGGGCAAATCTGAAGCCTGGAGTAGGGAAGGCTACTTAAGATTGGTAAGTCAGCAGTAGGGACAGAATCAGACTCTGACAACTTAGCTCCAAGGCTGATGCTCAGTCCACTCAATTTGTTAGGCCAGGCACATCTTCATTACATCAATGACCACAGTTGTGCTCCTACCTCAACTGAGACCGTTGCCTTGGTCTTTTGAACTGCTTTCCCTCTACCTTCAGATATCCATTGATATTAGATTTATATTTCAGAGTGAAAAAACTGACCATTCTTCAACTGCAGTGATTTTCCAAACAAATCTTGATTACATCTGAAAGCCGAGTCTCTGCCAAGCTTTCTGCCTTGTTTGTTGTTTCATGTCCTTTATTGTATGTCTGGAATACCTTTCATTATTTCTTTACTGTGAACTTCACATTTCAAAAATCAAGTCAAATACAATTTTCCCAATGGAGATGTTTGAAGGAGCCCTAATTAGGAAGGGCTGTTGCAGCTAGCTGGAAGCCATAGGTTCCACCTGATATGTATGTGACGCACCTGTAGGCACCCGCAAACCTGAAGGTATATAACTGGGTGAAAGCGGTCCGAGTTAGGAGAACGGAGAATTCAGTCAGCCGGGCAGTCACTCGGTCGGTCAGAAGAATCAGAGCGGCCAGAACGTAGGCAGAGCGGTTACAGAAGAGAAACCAGATAGAAGACAGAAGAGAAACCAGATAGAAGAAGTAATGACTGGTCAGAGTTAGGCCGAGGCTCCTGAGGAAGACAGAAGACAGAAGAAAGAAGAAGAAAGAAAGAAGAGAGAAGAAAGAAGCTCTAATCTTTCTTACTCTAAGCTAAGCTCTATCTTTCTTTCTAAGACTCTAAAGCTAAGCTCTATCTTTCTTTAAGCTAAGTTCTAATCTTTCTCTCTAAAAATCTTTCTTTCCCTCTCTCTAAGCTCTAAGAAAGTAGAAGTAAAAGTAGTAAAAGCTTAACTCTGCCTCCGAGAGTTTTTCCTCCCGGTTTTCGGTACCAGGCAGCTTACAAATGGTGGTCCGTCCGGGGCTCGGCAGGCAGAGAAGAAAAGCTAAGAAATAAGAGCAACGAAAAAGCATAGCCTCAGACTCAGTTGAGACCAGCAAAAAGAGTAGAAACAAGAGAGCATAGCCTCTGACTCAGTTGAGGCCAGTTAAGAATTAAGCCGAAGCAGAGTAGCCAGCGAAAAGCCGAAGCGAGCCGGCCAAAAGCCGAAGCAGAGTAGCCGGCCAAAAGCCATAAAAAATAAAGAAGCCAGAAAAGCTATACAGAGAAAAAGCCTTGAGCTTTAGCAAAAAGCCATAAAGAAAAAAGCCATGAGCTTAAAAGAAAATAGAAAGCCATTGAGCTTTGGCAAAAAAGCCATAAAAATAAAGAAGAGACAAAAAAAAAAGTCAAAGCCGCTTATGCAGTTGTGCTTAACAAAGTGCGTTAGCTGCTCCTCAGCAGTAGGCTTCCTTAAAGCCGCAGCACCTTCTCAAAAAGGGCTCAAATATCCACCCTTTTAAAAACAAAAGGTGAAAAGCTAGGTAGGGACAAGAAAATAAAAGAAAATAGAGAAAATAGAATTAAAGCACCTTTTTAAACTAAAGGGAAGGAATATGAAGGAGCCCTAATTAGGAAGGGCTGTTGCAGCTAGCTGGAAGCCATAGGTTCCACCTGATATGTATGTGACACACCTGTAGGCACCCGCAAACCTGAAGGTATATAACTGGGTGAAAGCGGTCCGAGTTAGGAGAACGGAGAATTCAGTCAGCCGGGCAGTCACTCGGTCGGTCAGAAGAATCAGAGCGGCCAGAACGTAGGCAGAGCGGTTACAGAAGAGAAACCAGATAGAAGACAGAAGAGAAACCAGATAGAAGAAGTAATGACTGGTCAGAGTTAGGCCGAGACTCCTGAGGAAGACAGAAGACAGAAGAAAGAAGAAGGAAGAAAGAAGAGAGAAGAAAGAAGCTCTAATCTTTCTCTAAGCTAAGCTCTATCTTTCTTTACTCTAAGCTAAGAAGACAAGAAGAAAAGCTCGCTTTAATCTTTCTCTCTAAAAATCTTTCTTTCCCTCTCTAAGCTCTAAGAACGTAGAAGTAAAAGTAGTAAAAGCTTAACTCTGCCTCCGAGAGTTTTTCCTCCCGGTTTTCGGTACCAGGCAGCTTACAGATGTTGTTCAGTGTTGGCATGGTCTTTGCTGTGGCCCCATACCATCCTTATGTACACAGCCTTATAGTCCTGATTCAATGTGTTTGTTTATACATTTCTCTCCCTCTTTATACTGAAAATGTCCTGAGAGCATATATTGCATCTTCACACCTAGGTCTGTTTTGGGAAAATACCAGGCATTCAATAATCAATTTTGAGTAAGTAATTAATCCACCTTGTATAATATCCAAGAACTTATTTTTTGGGCTCAGGAAGCATGTACTTGGGAAACACTTTTTTTGTTTTGTACTAATTTTTTTCTGAAATGATTGGAGATCATTTATACTTAGAAGTTTGAACTTATTTGTAACATCATTGCCCTTTTAAAATTGAATGAGTAAATGTTTCCACACAGAACACTGTTATAATTTTATTTTCATTTTTGAAAATGGACTCAAGTGTGTACATTTTTGTTGAATGACACTTCCCCAAACTGAATTAATAGAATCTATTAAGACTCTGAGTGCTGTCACGGGAACTAGGTCTAAAACAAAACCTGTACTTCTCAATATTAAAAATGAAACATTTTTAAAAGTAAATTCTGGAGGCTTGCGGCACGCATTAAGTTCAATCTTGTCATTTTAGGTGCTAAACCAAGTTTTATAGTGGTAACTCTTCAAGAGAGTTACTAATAAACATTATATGATTTTATCTTCTCTCTCTTTCCTTACTTCCTAACACTAACTTGAAAAAGTAAAATATAAAATATAAAAACAAGAGAGAAAGTAAAAAGAGCAGTGGAAGAGCAGTGGGAAATTGCCCTGGCAAAGCGAGCACCTGGTATAATCTGGTGCCTCATCCAGAAGTATGAAGATTTCAGAAGTATATGGATTTGGGTGGAAAAAAAAATTTAATAGGAGTTCACATATTTATAAAGAGTAGAAATAAACTCTGCTGTCTATTCCAGTAATAAGTGTCATATATCTCCCCATCAGAATTTGGGAATATAAAACGACTAACACCAGTTATAACACTAAATACCACAACAGCATGAAAACCACATTGGTGGGGTTGCGAGAGCTCTTAAAAGACAGCTGTGCCTCCCCACTGCCTTTCCAGAATGCAAATCAATAGAAAATGGCATTTCAGTGTTATCCTCTAGTGAATATTAAATATCAAATGCTTCCCAATACTGGCAATAAATGGGCTGCATTGATTTCCTCCCATTCTACTGGCATTCTGCTAATGAAGCCTGCCTCTGTGGACATTTACTGTTTATGCTAATGTGTATCTTGGAAAGAATGCAACATATCAGACCCCTCATGTTGGATTCCAGGCAGGGAGCTCCTCCCAGGCAGAAGGCCACACCTCCCAGGTACTTTGTGAAAATACTACATTTCCCAGGTACCTCAGCCTGGACAGCGAACCTGGCTAGCAGGTGCCCTGGCCATTACCTCTTGACCTCCAGCAGCCTATAGGGCAAGGACCCACTCCAAGGGGTCTCTGACCACCACTTTGCTATTTAAGCGTCCCCTGGATTGAAATCTTTCTCTGTTCGCACCTGTCCCTTATTCCGTTCGTCCCTGTTTTCCCTTCTTCTCCTACTTCCACGCGTGGCCCCTAATAAACTTCCCTTTTATTAAAATGGCATTCCCAGCGTAAGAAACTTTGCCTAAATTCGAACACCTCATCTCATGGGAGCAGTTTGTGGCAAAAGAACATATGCTTTTAGAACCACAGCCTACATTCAAACATCTGGCTTAGGAAAGAATTCTTCCTTCCACTAATTTCTTTCTTATCAAGATAAGTTTGCACTTTTGAAGGTTCTGCATGATTTCAGATCTATGCCCATTATAGGAAAATAAACTGCTACAATTGAAAGATATTGAAGGTATAATCCTAAACAAGATTTTCCTAGTTGTAAACTATTGTGTGATGTACTGATTATCATAGCTGCCTGCACACTGGAATCATCTAAGGAGTTTACAAATCTATATCTGACTGGACCCCACCCACCAAGATTCTGATTTAACAGTGTGGCCTATAACTTTAGCATTGTGATATCTGACTGTTTTTCAAGTGATTCCAAGGAGCATCCAAGATTGATTGATTTGAGCATGGGTGAGTTATAGCATATGGAAACATAAAATAAACAGCGACTAAATGAAAGAATACCTTCTCTAAACTTGAACTATAGCATACATGTTTATACCAGCATCAATCAATCTTGTTTAGGATTATACCTTCAATATCCACATTTGCTCTGCCTTTAGCAGTGAGTATGCCTGTGTTGGGGGATGCACTATCAAAATTTGGGAGGGAGCTGGTCAATTAGAGTATTTTTCTGGAAAAGAAAATTAAGCATAGAATTTTTCAGAAAATGTTGTCAGAATATGATCATCTTTTTAGACTATCGGTATAAAAAGTTGATTGTCAGTTTGAACAAAAAGTAGGTTTATTATTTAAAATAAGTAATTTGGGTGAGCACAAAGGTCCTGGTTTTAAGCACCTTACTTCTTAGAATTCATATTCTGGATGTTCAGTGGACCACAGCGAGGCTGATAGCCTGGACAGGTAGAAGGAACTTTCTACTTATTTCCAATGCTATCTGGCCTGCTTTATCAAGAACTGAAATATATACTGGCCCAAATGGAGAATAAGAAAGTCACTACTGCTGGGCACAGTGGCACATGCCTGTATCCCAGTCGCTCTGGAGGCTGAGGCAGGAGGATCACAAGTTCAAAGCCAGCCTCAACAAAAGCGAGGCACTAAGCAATTCAGTGAGACTCTGTCTGTAAATAAAATACAAAAAAGGGAAAAGGGCTGGAGATGTGGCTCAGTGGTTGAGTGTCCCAGGGTTCCATTCCCAGTACCAAAAAAAAAAAAAAAAAAAAAAAAAAAAACAAGGTCACTACTATATCAGATGATTATTCAACCATATCCACTGGGGCAAGGTGAGTGTACAAAAGAAACAGCAACAGCCTCACAACATTTTTTATATTGCACACAGATGCATGCCATACTGCCTGGCTCACTGTGAGCCACAGTGAACGATGGGAGAGGGGTATTAGGGTCCTGCAAGAATACTCCTTAGACCTCCACAAGCATGTAAGAGATCCCTCTAAAAGTTTCTAACTTTCTCATTTTATCTTTTTTACTTAGACTTTTCTCATTCAACGTCTAGTTTTTCTGTGCTTTCACTTGCCCCAGTGACCCAGGTTCTTACTTTTGCCTAAAGAAATCAATTTTGTACCTTAAGACTTGCAAATGTGGCATTTTGGTTATAATGAATAAAAATGGTTTTTGATCTTCCCAGTTATTGCTGGTTCTGCCCAGGAGGGTAGTTTGAGAGTTTTTGGAATGGTGAAAAATCTTCTACTGCTTTTTTCCCTAAAATATGCATGGAAATATTCATATCTCATATAGTATGAGACAATTTCCTTTCAAATATTCCCACTGGGCCACAAAAAAATGTTCTCTTCTTTACCTACCTTGACATTGACCTTATTTCTATCTAAATAGTATTTGGTTTATATTAAGAGATGTCTTCCCCTTTCCCTGCCTTAGTGACATTATAACTTTTCCTGTATTAATTATTAATAAAAGGCATCATGCACAGATTGCTTTATTCTGATCACTAAATCTATTCTGTCTAAGAGAAGCAGGGAAATCTGAGTTCATTTCACTGCATTACATTATTAGCATAGCCCACTATTTCTTACCTCTGATATTTACTTCAAAGTGTGGAGTTCAGTTAGAAAATGACAGAGGATAATGAAGTACAACTGCCTATTACTCAAAATGAATATTATCTATACAACTAATCTAAGTGCAAAAGGACAAAGACTCACTTGCTATTTTAACACGAACAATAATTTCTGCAACTATCTCACTATCCATGCTCTTATACCTAATAGTGGTGACAAATCTCTCTTGGTAGTCTTCTGTAGAAAATAAAAAGATGATAATTGTTTTCATCATCGTACACACAGAGCACAATAATGACCTTATCACTTAGCAAATAGTCCCCTGTACATTAGGAAAACCAGAAATATTTATTGAATATGTGAAAATCAGATTTTTTAAAAAATATTTGTTTTTTAGTTGTAGGTGGACACAGTACCTTTATTTTATTTTTATATGTTGCTGAGGATCTAACCTAGTGCCTCATGCATGCTAGGTGAGTGCTCTACCTCTGAGCCACAACCCCAGCCCGAAAATCAGAATATTTTCTTAGGGTAATTATGATATTGGTTTTGTTCAGAGTCCTGAGACAAAACTACGTTCAAAGAGTGAAGCCATGTAACATACTGATTGGTTGAAACTATTTCTGATTTATCATGATTTGATTACATCACAGAATGAATTGCTTGGATTTTTAAGTGTATTTAGGAGGGGGAAAATGGAGAGAAAACACTTTGTGAATTCATTCTGTCAGAAGCCAAATACATTCATGATCTTTCCTTAAATAGAAAAAAATTTAAGGAAAGCCTGTTTACTTAAAAGAAGGTGATTGCCATTTTCTTAGCTATATTATATGCAGTATACATTATACCTTCCTGTATGAAAGAAGAAATGGATGTAAGACTATTACTGAGCTTTAGCATTAGTAAATGATGAGCAGGATAGGAAAGAATGAAGCACATAACAAATTACTTATATTTACATGATATGGACCAAGAAGACTGAATGTTAATTCAGTCTTAAGGGAAATTTGGGCTTGATGGAGACTACCTCTCTCTCAAAATGACTCAGATAACAGGTGGTTCTATATTAAACTTCTGTTGTTACAGACCCTGTTTTTTGTTGTTGTTGTTCTGGGGAGTGAACCCAGTGCACTCTACAACTGAGCTACAATGCCAGCCCTTTGTATTATTTACATTGTATTTTTTTTATTTTGACATAGAGTCTCACTAAGTTCCTTGGGGCCTCACTGAATTTATGAGGCTGACCTTAGCATACCAAGTCATTGGGATTACAGGCATGCAGGTTACAAACCCTGTTTTGTATGTGATTTGTAACACATAACCAGAAATGACTAGTTATGAAAAAAATGTTGGAATTGATCTCTGTTGAAATTAAAGAAATTACCAAAAGAAAATTATTCTGATTTGTAATTGCTATAAATCTTTATGCCAATATAACCACACACCCACAATATATACCTATTTTGGTTTTAGATATTAGTAAAAATTAAAGATATTGTGACAAAGATTTTTGATCATTGATAATATCTGGTTTCTCATTATAGGATTTATTCTAGGTGTTAGTTCCAACAAGTGATATTGGGGCTCAAAGTTGGCCTCAATTATAACTGGCTGCCCTCATTTGAGGAGTTACATCATAAAGAAGAGATATTTGTGAAAATAAGCATTAATTTATTTTCTTCACTCAATTACATTGCAAGAATTAAATCTGCTTTAGTCAATATGAATCTAGATAATGTGGTTCCTAACACATTAATTTGGGGGTGTTATGTGGAAGTAAGCTGCAGGAAACATACAAAAAGAAATATGTTCAAGACCTTCTTATACCCAGGTGACTCTACCTAGGGGTATTATGGGCATGTCAACCTTAAAGGAAAGATAAGAGTACATGAAGAAAAGTTGATGTCATACTCAGGAAATTTAGGAGCATACATAGCAGGGGAAAAGTAAGGTAAATTAATGATAAAATAGAAAAAAAAACTCGTTAGTCAAGTGAAGTAAAAAAAAATGAAGCTATGATTGATACAGGGATAGATAAGAAAATGGTTTATCCATTTGTTCCCTGAACAACTGCTCTGTATTGATTTCTGAAATAGGTTTTCAGCAAAGCTACAGATATGGTCTCTATTCACAAATATGTGGGTAAATCTCTTATGTGGGCTTCTGCTTGGCTATCTCTTAAATACTAAGCTAGGCAAAGCATTAGTCATAAGGCCTATTTCTTTCAAGATAAAGTCCCTACCGGTCACTGTGCAAGCATTTCTCTAAAGGTGACATAACAAAAGTAATCCCATTAGTGACATCATTTTTGGAGTCAGATTTCTTTTGTATTTTATTTTTTGTGTAATTTTAGCCATTTATTTTTTATACCCCTTGAGTACTCATCAAGTGGGAAAATATCAGAAACAATTTTTATCTAGTACTTTACAGCATCTGAGGGAAACTCCCCTAATATAATCCTGAAATACACTGTAGATAGATAGATATATACAGATACATATATAGAGAAAGAAATTTTTAGCTTCCTAAAATTATTGAAGTCAGATATATCTATATCTATCTATCTTTAGGAAGCTAAAAGTTCAGTCAGAGATACATGGTTTAAAAAAAAAAAAAAAGACTACTGTATTTAAGCCTTGCTCTTTTTCCACACTTTTAATGTATTTTTTTCCATTCAAGAAAATCAGTATAATATTCTGCTTGAAAATAAATTCCCATGATGAAGAGCAGCTCTTGGAAAAATTCAGTCAATCTAGAAAATTGGTGGTATTATCTGGGCAATTGGCCAGTTGCCTTTATATTATCTAGTCTTACATTGCATGAAGTGGTAACAACAGATGGTCCAATTTCTCATCTGGCCAGAGCCACTCAAATCTTTTCCAGTGAAAAAGAGAAACATCTGGGGATTCCCAAGTTTAATATACCAAAAAAAAAAAATGTGAGGTGAAAGCAAAAAAATAGGAAAAAATGACAACTTCCAACATGGGTGTATTTTCATAAGTCATCCAAAACTATTGAGAGTCTGTATTGTGATTAAATTGTTAGTATCCATTTGGGTTAACAATGGATATTGGCCTGTAATCTTGCAACTCATTTTGTGTTTCTTAATAGTGAGTACACATCCCTATCTTTGCAGAGCTTCACTCAACTGCATACACTGAGACTAATCAAATTATACATTCAGTATCATATAGCTTGTGATCTTAATTAGATATTGACCAAGGTTAGTAATATTGGTCTCATCCCCATATGTAGCAAAATATCTTACTTCTCTAAGCCTCACATGTGAGGTACCATCATTGTTCTAAGCTGCAGTCCCCATACATCTGAGTTTCACAGACAAGAGTTGGCTTCTGCTCTGGTTTCATATTTTTTCATGCTACTTTTCCCTGTTTTGGTTCAACCCCAATTGACCTTAACTGTGATCCCTCACAAATAACTAGCTATTCAGGGCTGCTCCTCTTCACAACATAACTTCCATCATTAGTGAATGTATGCTGAGGCACAGTGTGTGGTTCAGGCCATTCTGGGCTCCTAAAGTCTTGTACAGCATCTGGTGGGATGACAGTCTAAAGTCCTCTCTAGTAACCTTTTGACGAATAGATCTAAAGAAGCATCAAGTTAGGAGGTCCTTACAAAAGAGCCAGACAAGAGGACAGCCACTTCAGAGCCCTGACCTAAGTTGATGAAGCCCACAGTACTGAGGATTTTCTCTATCATATAGACTATATTCACTCCCCTTGTTGCCTTTCTCTTTGTTCTTGTCTTTGTCTCTTTTAGGCTGTATTCCTGATTCTTATCCCAGGAATTCTACTCTATTTTTTGGATTCCCCAATTTTGGCTCATTCTTTCCAGCATAGCACTTCTGGCTTCTGGAATTAGAACTACTACCAATGCCACACCTTTGGGCACACAGCAAGCCCTGGGTAATTCCTTCTCTTATTCTAATCCTCAGAGTCATCTTTCTTCATAGGTATCTCTAGTCAGTAAGCTGTGGACAGAGAGGAAATTCTACTGGTTCAAAAAATTGAGTTGAATCAGGGCAAGTTAAACGACACAGAGGAAACAGAGCACAGAAGATTTTTAGAGCAATAAAGCTACTCTGTATGATACTATAGTAGTGGGTACATACAATTGTATATTTTTCTAAATCCATAAAATATGCAGCACCAACAGTGAGCCTTAAAATAAGCTATGGACATTTGATGACTATGATATGTCAATTTGTATTCATCAATTATAACAAATGTTGCACTTGGGTGACAGGTTTTGATAATGAGGTAGGCTGTGCATGTGTGGGTATAAGGAATACATGTAAAATCTTTGTAATTTTGTCCCAATTTTTCTGTGAATTTATAACTGTTCTAAAATTGTCCTTATATATTAAAAATAATAATTTGGTGGTTGAACTAAATTGCCACTATTTCTTTTAAATTATCTTAGTTTATTATTTTACACACAGACTGTTATTTATCTTCTTCATTTTTTTTTCTACAAGGGACTGAAACTAGGAAACCAGAAGCCAGTTTTTAAAAAATATGAGACAGGGACTAGCTAAATTGCTGAGGCTGGCCTCGAACTTGGCAATGCCCTCATAATTAGCCTCCTTAGTAATTAGGATTAGAGGTATACATGATCGTGCCATACATATAGAACTGTAAATGAATGGATAAGGATGGTTTCTGGGCAATAATTGGGGATTATACCAATAACTAACCTGGGGTGATTCATTCAAAGGTTGTTCGGTTTAAAAGGGGGGTCTTATTTCAAGGAATCAATAAAAACAGAAAAATTAAGAGAGATATAAGGACAAATGTAATTAACATTGAATTATGGTAGATTGTTGAAGAATAGTCATAAATTTATATGTAATCCTTGGGTTTTTCTGGGCTTCTATGAATAGTAGCATACCAGTCTAAAATGACAAAAGAAAAATAATTCAGTGTTTGGTATTTGCTATGTTATGCTTTAGAAAGTCAGAGATCAGACTTGGAAAAGGAGCTTGTCATAAAATCTAGCATTGCCACAGTGAAAGATAGCTAGATTTTGCAATAATATGTTCATGTGAATAAAAAGAAATTAAATGTAAAGATGATCTCAGAGCTTCAGATTTTAGGATGTCTGATTGTAGGTGATCCTTTGAAGATTCAGAATAGGGAGCATGTAGGGAGAGGATCTGAATATGTTCCTTTTGTTTACAATTTAAAACTTCTTTGGCAGCTAGTAGTGACTATTTAAAAACCTATGTTCTGGAAAGCAGTATGGAGAGTCCTTGGAAAACTTGGAATGGAACCACCATTTGACCCAGCTCTCCCACTGCTCTGTCTATACAACAAAGGACTTAAAATTAGCATACTACAGTGACACAGCCACATCAATGTTTATACCAGCTCAATTCACAATAGCTAAACTGTGGAACCAACCTAGATGCCTTTCAATAGATGAATGGATAAAGAAATTCTTGTATATACACACAATGGAATATTACTCAGCATTAAAAGACAATAAAATCATGGCATTTTCAGGGAAATGGATGGAGTTGGAGAGTATCATGCTAAGCGAAGTAAGCCAATTCCAAAAAACCAAAAGCTGAATGTTCTCTCTGTTAAGTGAATGCTGATCCATAATGGGGAGGGGGAATGGGATGAGTGTAGAAACTTTATGGGGCAAAGGGGAGGGAGGAGGGGGCTTTGGGGTAGGAAAGATGGTGGAATGAGATGGACATCATTACCCTAGGTACATGTATGATTGCATGAATGGTATGACTCTACTTCATGTATAAACAGAGAAGTGAAAAATTCTGCTCCATTTGTGTATAATGAGTCGAAGAGCTTTCTGCTGTTGTGTATAACTGATTAGAACTAATAAAAAACTTAAAAATACATAAAACCTATGTTTTATAACTGTTAATTCCTTTACATTGTTCATATTGTCCATGTCCTTACAAGACATTTGGATTAATGAGAATGAAAAGTCTACAGATGGATAGAAAAGCTTCTCTTAAAAAGTCAAATTGAACATCATTTAATGAGGGGACAGTTTCCATTGGCTTGGGTGGCTTTAATGATCCAACAAATAACTACAAGGTCCCCAACAACTAACCTCAATTAGAAAGGCATTATTGCCCAGGCCTGAGGCAGCATGAAAAAATGTTGTTAGCATTAGCAGTATCTGATGAGACCAAAACTTATCTGTGACTTGCAAGTGATTCTGCCACTCCCCAAACCCTGGTGAGTTAAGGAAAGAGCTGCTGCATGGGGGAAAGAAGCAGTCCATTTTGCTTCTCTGATATCCTGCTGGTGCTTGCCCATTGGTCAAAACCAATTCAGGACAAGAGAGTTTCAGAGAACAAGATCATAGAGATCAACTTCGCAGGGCACAGGCCAAGGCCAAAATATTAAAAAAAAATCACAGAAGAATTGAAGTTTGTGCATTTTTTACCTAACTAACCTCTCCCCAATGTACTCACACTAGTGGTTTCAGAGGTTAATAGACATTTGTTGATCAATTCAAATCCATTTTCTTTTTTTTTCCTATTTTCATTGTTTTTCTCTAGTTCAAGCTCTTATGTTATTTTTTTCCCATTTGAAACTATCAGCTAATTTGTTGACCTTATTAACTGCTGCTGACCCAGATCTAACCATGCCAGGCTATTGAAGTTAATGTGTCTCCACTGCCTACTCTATAATGACCCAGTTATTATAGACTTTCTACAACCTATGTTATATCCTTATATCTAGAATTTTATGTTGTGTTGATTATAGGTATCTATGCATATTGTTATCCTTTAGTAAGAGAGTCATATTTTCTGTAGAAAGAAGGTTTCTTTTAGAGAATGCTCAATAGGTTTCTAGCAGTGTAAAATTATCTGGACCACTTGTTCCCTCAAATACATGCCCCTTGTTTCAGTGGAAATTATATTGTGATTTAACCACTTATTCACTCATTCAACACTGATTCATACAGTGCCTACTATTTGTTAGACATTGCTTGGATCTATGGGTTTAAATTACATAATGTCAAGTAGTTACAAGCAAGTTTATTAATCATTACTGCCCAGGGTACTGAATCTTAGGGAAGGATTATATACAGAGTATATGCTGGTACACAGGTAAAACAGCTGTTTTGGGGACCAAGGGAAACATAAAGATGCAAAGATGCTCAAGCTGATATATATATTTTTAAAGTGCCTCAAAGTCAAGTGCGGAAAAATGACCATGGTAATATGTATAGGATTTAAGAGAGAGAACATACCACATTGAGAGATCATAGGTGGTTCTTAAAGATAAAAATAACAAAGTCAACATTGGAAGTAAGGACCATGGAAGAGACAACTGTAAATGAGGAATGCCTTTCTCTTATCACTATAGTGTAAGATTCAAATATTTATAATGGAAAAGATGTTTGATAATTTAAATTCTTGATTCATAGGCTTCATTT
The DNA here is from genome assembly GCA_025594165.1 of Tamias sibiricus. NCBI lineage: Eukaryota > Metazoa > Chordata > Mammalia > Rodentia > Sciuridae > Tamias > Tamias sibiricus. The sequence goes on along the minus strand of CM046667.1, from coordinate 52,550,404 downwards.
CTTGCTACCCCTTCTATTATGTCTTTCACTGTACTCTCAGTCCTACCTATTTTCAAATCATTCTCCAAAATTACCAAGCCATCAGTAATCCCCAAAACAAGTGATTCTTCTCTTGTGAATCCACAGCACTTTGCTCCCAGCTTGTTACACTGTGCGGTGACAATTCATCATTTCTGGTTCTCCCATTAGAATGCAAACTCCATGAGCACCCAGATCTTAGCTTTCTCAATATTTTTAATTTCAGTGTTTAATGAAGAAAAAGAATTCTTTACATTTAAGGACTGATAAGATGATTGGTAATAGTCCATTTAGAAGAAAATATAAAAATCTAAGTTAAGAGACAAATAAAACACAAGGGAAAATATTTGTACCATCTATCAAAGAGGAACAAAGTCCTTTCTATAGGAGCATATATTGCAGATTTATTAAAAGGAAAATATATAACAGGATACTAAAACACAATGAAAAATTTTAACTTAAAATTTAATTTTCTCTTTTCACATTGACAAAACTATTAGACGCTTGATAAAATCCATTACTTCTTAGAGAAATGTAGACAGGGGAATATTTTTATTCTAGCAGTGAGTAAGTGTCAGGATTTCAAATTGAGAAAATTCATTGGAAAGAAGATGCAAAAAAAGTAATAGAATCTGCTGAAATGTTCATCCAGTGGCAAAGGAAAATTATAACATTTACTTCATTGACTGTATTTTAAAGCAGCTTTGGCTATAGAAGTTATGTATTGACTACATTCATAAATCTCATGCCCAATAAATGTAACGTGCACACATAGATATGCATGTACATATTTAACGGAATTTAAAGTGGTCAAACACACAAGCTCTGGAGACATGATCTCTCAGCACAAAACTATGTGACCTCAGGCATATCACCTAAGTTTTCAAGGTCTGTTTCCTCACTTATAAAATAATGATATAACTAAAAATAGCATTGAGTGAAGGGTAAATATGTTAATATATTTAATACTTAAAAATGTTCTGGCATAAGGAAAGCACTTACCCATTAGTAGTAGTCATGTAATTAAAATCTTAAAATATATAAAAATTTGAAATCTAGATAATTGTGAGATGGGATTATAGATATATCCTTTAATTTCATTTTTCTTTTCTAACTTAACTAAATTATTTAACAATATTGCTTATATAATCTGAGAGTTTGAATGACTGTATTTTATACATGTCTAATTAATATGTGAGTCATTCACACATGGTAGAGTGTAGATGGCAATCTCCAAAGTCAGACACTATTAACATTTTGTTGTAAACTATGACACTGGACAAGTGTGGTGGTGACTAGATGGAGCCAGTGCTGCCACATCAGAACATTTCCAGCTCCAACTTTCCAGAACTCTCTCCTGCAGGACATTCCTAGTGATGCTGGTGTCAAACTCTTTAGAATAGAGGCAAAGTTCTCTGATGGCTCCCCCCTCCTAGACTTCTCTTTCAAGTTAACTTGTCCTAAAATTTCTCTTTCTCCTTCTGTTTCTCTCTTGTATTTTGTCAACTTTTTCTCCCTTCAAGGTTAAAAGAAGATAATCCAATTATTAAGTAACATAATCTTTCCTTATTGCATTACTTAAATTTAAAAAGTATAATACAATATATCATAAAAAGTTGTGTGTGTGTGTGTGTGTCTGCATGTACATGCATATGCATACCTCTGTGTTTATTTGACTCAGAGAATTTTGAGGAAACTGCTGTCAATTTGTTAGGAAAACAAAGGAAGAATTCAGGTGATTGATGTTGCTCAAGTACAGATGTCCCACTTTAGTTTCTTTGGGAAAAAAAGAAATCCTTGACTGTAATGAGTTAAAATCCTGTTCTAGAAATGTTGGGCTTTAAAACCTCAAAATACTGGGGGAAGAGGCTGAATTGTTGCAGATAAGGTCTGAGAAGGGCCAGGAAGCTATAATGTTTCTAAGGAGTCCCTGGAGAGTGTCCTGCTTACTCTGGAGCCAGGGTCCTAGTTTTCTGTACCAATAACAAAATGTATGTAATAAGAATTCACCTCTATGAAGAGGAAGAAGGGAAAATGCATGAGCACTATGCTGTTTCAAAGGGAGAAAGGGAATTTGATTAGATGATTGATTTTTATCTGTCATGAAAAGCTTTCTTATAAAAAAAAAAGAAATCTCAGTATGGTTCTAATAGTAAAATGGCTGATTCTCATTTCCTGCCTAATTAATTATTTACATACTCCATTGCAGGCCATTTATACTCAATCTACACTTAAGCAGTGCTCCTGAAGGGGCATACTCATTTATAACAGCACTGCTTCTGAATTCAATGTATTCTCCTCATTTACTACGAGAACATGCTGGTGTTCTCCACCTTAGAGGTGAATGAAGACCCGTGTTACCCTACAGCGGCTCCTCTATGACCATAGAGCAATGGGTGATGTTAGTTTTGCAATAATGTCCTTATTTAAGCAATAAAAACAGACAATATTACCAATTCAGAACTAGGCAAACAAGGGCCATTGTAACCCTTAAGTATGGTCCAGTCACTTACTGAATCTGCCTTGAGGTCCTGTTGTCATCTTGTTAGAAAACTGCTGAAACATAGTTAACTTAGCTGGGAACACCGTGTTAGTGAAATAAAAGGGTTTATTGGGGTGCCACATGGGCAAGGGTAGGGAAAGGAAGGGAAGGGAAGGGGGGGGGGGTAGGGAAGGGATGGAGGGGAATAGGGACAGGCAGGAACGGAGAGCAGGAACAAAAGGCGGCAGGAACAAGGAAAAAGGACGGCAGGAACAGGGGGCTGGCTTAAATAGAGTAGGGGCCATAAAACCCCCTTGGAGTGAGTCCTTGTCCTATAGGCCAGCAGAGGGGGGGGGGTAGTGGACAGGGGACTTGCTGGTCAGGTTTTGGTCACGCTGAGGATCCTGGGAGCTGTAGTTTTTCACAAGGCACCTGGGGAGGTGTGGCCTTCTGCCTGGGAGGTGCAGCCTCTGCCTAGAATCCAACACATCTCCTGACTCCTCTACATCCCTCCTCCATGACCTAGTGCAGGTTTAGAGAAAATGAGAAGTTGGTGGTCTTGAAAATGGTACTTTTAACATCTTGGGAAAACATTTAAGTAAAAAAAATTGAGGCCAAGTTTTTTATTCTTCCTTCCCAAAGGCATGAATTTACCATACCTACTCATCTATAAAAGAGGAGCAGGTTTTCCCATCACAAAAAAGCCCCACTCTTCCTCTGCATGCTGTTCAGGAAAAAAAAAGATGAAGTTGCTGTAGTTTTCTCAATCTTCTGCCCCCGTTGCAAATATGGGCTCAGAGCCTTGCTATAGCGGTAGTGACAACAGGATGATCCCCAGCAATAAAGATAAATGCAAGTGAAATGGAGACCAGCTGACTTACAGGTTGCTTAAAACACAATGTGTTTTTTATTTCATGTTGCTGGCAGGATTATTTCCCCATTAAGATATCAGTTGGAAAACTGTTTTTGATTACTTTCCTGATTTTAGAGTAACTATCACTTAAAATTTCCAATTTGAAGTTAGCTTTGAAATAAAATTTATCTCTTTGGATTAAAGGTGTGGTGATGAAACTAACAGAAATTTGGCAACAACATGAATGCTTAGCTGGATTCACACTTTGCACCAATTAGTTCTAGGTGTAGAACTAAATTTAGTTCTAATTTACTAGATGTCAGCACCCTATTCTTGGCTGGTAAACTTGGCAACGTTTTAATGTGGCTAGTAATGGCAGCAATACCCTGAGGGTTTCATTTGAAAATTAGCATTTTCTTGATTAAAAAAAACAGACATTTTGCTTTTATTGGGATTGTAAATTAGTACAACTATGCAAATCAGCATAGATGTTCTTCAAAAGCCTAGGAAAGGAACCACCAGATGACCCAGCTATTCCACTCCTTGGTATTTATCCAAAAGAATTAAATTATCATACTATAGTGATGCATGTATACCCATAGTTTATAGCTGCACAATTCACAAAAACCAACATATGGAACCAGCTTAAGTGTTTGTCAAAGGATGAATGGATAAAGGAAATGTGATAAATACATACAATGGATTTTTTAGTCAGCCATAAAAAAAAAAAGAATGAAATGTCATTTGCAGAAAAATTAATGGAACTGGAGAGCATCATGTTAAGTGAAATAAGCCAAATTCAGAACATCAAAGATGGTATGTTTTCTCTCAGGTTTAGAAGCTAGTGATAAAAAAGGACAAAAAATGTGGTGGTGGGTAATCTCATAAAAATAGGAGGGAGACCAGTAGAGTAGAGAAAAGGGACCAGGAGGAAGGAGAAGAGAAGGGAAAAGGGAAAACTAGGTAACAAAATTATTACATTGGTTGCACATACCAATATCTAATTTAAAATGATACATAATTATAATGTACCAATAAAAATGATTTTAAATACCTTTAAATTATTAACCTTGTAGCTTTACATTCCTGTTTTCTGAATTTTAATAAACCAAGTGTCAAGATAGTGTCTTTAAATCTTTGCTATTTATTATCAATATTAAAAAGTCACAAATTTTTTTTTGGAGCTTCATGGAATTTATAAAATAATCTTAGAGGTGTTTTTTTATTTTATTTTAAAATTATGATACAATAAACTTGACATTTTTGTTATTGAGTTCTATGAGTTTTAACACATTCATATATTTATGCAACCACCGATAGTAATCAGGAAACAAGACAATGCTATTACCAACTCTTTTCCACTGCCTATTTTGTCATTAAATACTCCATGAACCTAATCCCCTGGCCATTGATGATCTGTTCTACACCTCTACAGCTTTGCCTTTTATCTTGAATGCTATAGGTCATACATGCAGAATCATATACTATATAACCTTTTGAGACTAGGTTCATTTGTTCTGCACTGACCCAAGTAGTGTATGTGACAATAGTTATTCTATTTTTTGTTCATTAGTGTTTTCTTGTATGAATGTACCACATTTTATTTATTCATTCTCCTATTGATAGACTCTTGTTGGTTTCCAATTTTTGGCTATTACTAATGAACCTACTGTGGTAGACAAATTAAATGACCCTTGTATAATACACAGGTCTTGAGTGTCACAGAAACTTGTAAATATGTTGGGGTATAAATTCTGTGATTGGGCTATATTATTATGTCACAATATAGTAAAAGGAAGTTATTTTAGCATGTGCATTAGTCTGCTCAGGTTGCCATAATAAAATGCCACAAACTGGGTAGTTTAAACAAAATAAATTTATTTTCTCAAAGTTCTTGATTTTAGAGGAAATACTTTTAGTTTTTCTCCATTCTGTATTATGTTGGCCTTGGGTTTGTTGTTTACAGCCTTTACAATGTTGAGGTAACTTCTATCCCTATGTTCTCTAGTGTCTTAAATATGAATGAGGGCTGGACTTTGTAGAATGCCTTTTTTTAATATATTGAGATAATCATGTGATTCTTGTCCTTTACTCTTTGAATTATGTCTATTTATTTGTATATGTTGCACCAACCTTGCATCCCTGGGATAAAACCTACTCAATCATGGTGTACTGTCTTCTTAAGGTGTTTTTGAAAAAGGTTTGATAACATTTTATTTAGGATTTCTGCTGATATGTTCATCATGTTTGAAGTTTTTTTTTTTTCCCTTGGTGTGCTTTTGTCTAGTTTTAGTATCAGGGTGGTACCCACTTCATAGAATGAATTTTGGAGTGTTCTTTCCCTTTCAGTTTCATGGAATAATTTGAGCAGAATTGGTGTTAGTTCTTCTTTAAAGGTCTGGTATATTTCATCTGAGAATCCTTCAGGTCCTGGGCTTTTCTTGTAGGAAGAGTTTTGTTAAATGGTGTTGCAGAAGTTGTTTTCAAGATCCTTTCATGTTTTCTTTATGGAAAATAATATCATCAAATAATGATTTTATTTTTTTCTTTTCAAACTGTATACTTTTGGGTTCTTTCTCTTGCCTCACTGAACTATGGAGGGTTTAGTGAACAATGCTAAATAGCAATGGTGACAGAGGCTATCCTTAGCCTTTTTCCATTTTATTTTTTATTCGTAGTCTCCATATTGAACCATCATCATTTTCGGAGACATCCATTATTCTTCTCTGTTTATCAACAAATGTCCCTGATTTTCATATTGAGTGTCCATATTATTTGGTCTGTTACTTTGTGCTTTATTCTATTTTCTTTGGTTTATTTTCTTTCCAAGCACAAATTCCACATGATTTTGGTTACCCCAATTTTATAATAAGCTTCAGTATCAAGTCAGGTAATTTCAGTACCATGTACTTCTCTGGGAGAATCTTGAATTTTCTTACCATTTTCCCAAATAAATTTTTAAACAACTTTTCTAATTTCACAAAAATACCACTGATGTTTTCTCAAGGATTCCATTGACTTTCTAGAAAAATTTGGAGAGAATCAGTACATTAAAAATAATGATTTTTAAATTTAAAAAAATATATATTTCCTTATGTATTATTCTTAAAAATGCTTCCTTTAAAACTATAAAATGCATATTTTAAGTTCACACAAATGTCTGTTATATTTATTCCCAGGTATAGTGGATATTTTAAATATTATTTTATTCTTAAAATTTTATATTTAAGTTTTTCTGATAAATATACAATTAATTTTGTTGTATGAGATTGATATTCATAAAGTGTCACATTCTCATTATTTCTGACAATTTATACTGCAGTTTTTTTTAGGTCATCTAAATACAAAATCATATCATTTTTTAAAAAATGGAATTATTCTGTACAAATCCATACAATTTTGTTTCATATTGTACCATTCCAGCATATTTTGCTTATACTATTTGTTTTACTGCAGAAGGATATACCTGCAATACAAGGTTGAATAGCCATATATGGCATCTTCTCCATAAATGGAAACCTTTCAAAGGGTCATTCTTTAGCACGTTAAAAATTTTCTTTCTATTCCTTGGTTGCTAAGAGGACATTTTTTTTCCTTTTTTCTTACGCTGTTCATATGTTCAATTTTATCAAGTGCGTTCTTTGACTAAAATGAATTTTCTTACAATAAAGCAATAATTTATGTCACAAAGCTTTTTAATTGTACTTTGCTTGATAAAAGTGTATTATTCATTTTATATATTGCATAGCCTACTTACTATTATCATGTCTAGAGTTTTGCATTTATGTTCAAGAGTACAATTGGCCTATAAATTGCTCTTCTTGTACTTTTATCCTCAGGTTTCTGTGTCAGGGGTCTGGTAGCATAAAACCAAGTTGAGAAGCACTGCTTTTTCTTCTCTGAAAAAGTGTGTGAGAGATCAGAATCTTTTGTTCTTGAACATTTGAGTCCATTTTGTTGGCTCATTGTCCAGGCAGTGTTCCTTGCAATTCCTTAGGGCAAATAGCATGTAAGGCAGCTTCACCCCTAGTTTTCATTTATCCTAAGAAGATAACCTACATGGTACCATATTTTGGAGGAGAGTATTCCTATTGCACTTTGTCTTTTGTGTCCTAAGCCAGGATTTTGAAAACTTACATTTAAATTTAGTAGATTCCCTTAGGGCAAAATTATCTACTGTGCTCAGATGAATTATCTGGTTTCAGGTTACACTTAGACTAGGCCCGATCATTCTTTCTTGTTTTATCAGCTCAACAATGTTTTGTAAAATGCTACTTTTTATCCATCTGTTATTTTTGGTTGATTTCAGCAAGAGGCTCAGTCCAAACATAAAGCCATTATAGATATTAGATATGCATTATAGATATTAGATATGCATTTCTGTTTTGGTGAACTTTCCTTGGTTCTTCCTCTGTAGAAAAGAGTTGATTTTGGATAATGAAGAATTTCAGATCAATTGTGTTCCTCTTATGTGCCTGCCACCATGTTGGATTAGCAAGAACTTCAATTCTTTTACATTACTTTGTTGAAAGTTAAATTTAATATGCATTTCCATTTCTTCATTTATTTTTATTGGTGTATTATAATTATACCTGATAATGGGATACATTGTGATATATTCATATATTCACAATACAATATCTTGGTCCATTTTATTCTGATTTGCTGTAGATAATTCCAATGGTAGCTTTTTTATTGTTGCATATTCCTTAAATTTTATTTTTTTAAAATTTTTCATTTGGTGTTTTCAGATATACATGACAGTATTATGTGTATTTTTGACATATTATACACAAATGGAGTACAATTTTGATCCCATTCTTGTGGTTGAACATGATGTGGAGTTAACAATAGTCGTGTATTCATATATGAGCATAGGAAAGTTATGCCCAATTCATTCTACTGTCTTTCCTATTCCCAAACCCTTTCTCTTCCTTTCATTTTCCTTTGTCTAACTGAATGAACTTCTATATTTTCCTTCACTAGCCACCCTTGTTATGCTTAGCATCCCCATTTTAGAGAAAACATTTGGCCTTTGGTTTTTGAGAATGGCTTATTTTACTTAACATGTTATTCTCCAGTTCTATCCATTTACCATCAAATGCCATAATATCATTCTTATCTATGACTGAGTAATATTCCATTGTGTATATATACCACATATTATTTATCTATTCATCTGTTGAAGGGTACCCACATAGGTTCCATAGTTTACCTATTATGAATTGTATTGCTATAAACTTTGATGTGGCTGCATCACTGTAGTATGTTGATTTTAAGTCCTTTGGGTATAAGCTGAGGAGTGGGATAACTGGGTCAAATGGTGGTTTCATTCCAAGTTTTTTAAGGAATCTCCATACTGTTTTCCAGAGTGTGGTTGTACCAATTTGCTGTCCCACCTGCAATGTATGAGTGAAATTTTTCCCCCCACATCCTTGCCAGCAGTGATTGTTCCTTGTATTCTTGATAATTGCCATTCTAAGTGGAGTGAGATGGAATCCCAGTGTAGTTTTTTTTTTTTTTTTTTTTTTTTGTACAGGGCATTGACCTCAGGGGCACTCGACCACTGAGCCACATCCCCACCGCTTTTTTGTATTTTATTTAGAGACAGATCTCACTGAGTTTCTAAGTGCTTTGCCATAGCTGAGGCTGGGTTTAAACTTGTGATCCTCCTGCCTTAGCCTCTCAAATGCTGGGATTACAGGCGTGTGCCACCACGCCCAGCCCAGTGTAGTTTTAATTTGCATTTCTCTAATTGCTAGAGAGGTTGATTATTTTTTAACCATTTGTATTTCTTCTGTGATGTGTCTGTTCAGTTCCTTTGCCCATTTATGAACTGGGTTATGTGGTTTTTTGGTGTCAGCCCAACTCTCTACAGTGTTGGCTGAGGAATGGACTTCCTCAATAAAACTCCTAAAGCACACGAAGTGAAATCAAGAATCAATGAATGGGATGGCATCAAACTAAGAAGCTTCTTCACAGAAAGGAAACAATCATGAACATGAACAGAGAGCCTACAGGATGGGAGAAAATCTTTACCACCTGCACCTTACATAGAGCATTGATCTCCAAGATATGCAAAGAACTCAAACAATTAACTCCAATGGTAGCTTTTGCTGTTGGGTTCAAGATTCAGACTAAGATTCAAATTTCTGAGTGATTAGGATACATTGTGTTATTACCACAAAAATAAACAGGGAGTCAGTATAACCAGAAAGAAAGGAGGATGATATGAGGAAAATATTTACAGCAACATTGTACACAAGTGTCAGAAATATAACACTATGATTTTGGGTAATGAAAATTTCAGTGGATATTTTAGGGTGATGTGCATGGAAATGCATACTCTGAATATTGGTATGTAGGACACAAGTAAAATACACTCACTATAATGTATTTTTCAAGCTCCAAAACTCCAGGGGAAGTATAGAGAGGTGGAGTTTAGTGAGAAACCAAATAGCATTCCTCATAAAAATTTCTTTCTATACAGTAAAGAAAAGAAATTAAAGCATAAGCTACTATGGAACTGAGCTTTGTCCCCATTAGTTGGTGACACCTTCCTGACAGAAATAGGAAAGAACAAATTATTTTCAAGTTTCTCAAATTTTTAATCTTCAAACAAGCCAGGCTTTACAAAGTTTTCTATTGTTAAAATAAATTTGTCCCTACTGACTGATAACCAGTCTTTTCTATGTTTTGGGGTGAGTGGAATGTTTTTCTTTCTATTTCTTCATAGTTCATGATTGAACACATGTAAATAATCTAAATATTAGTCCACAAAGAGCTATCAACATATCATTTATTCTTTGGCAGTTGTTTATACAAAAGAATTTCAAAAACTGATTAACAATTAGTTACATATCATATCCTTAAGGGGCATTTTTCTAACTATGAGCAAGTAAAATCTGTAAAAATTTAAAAGGATTTTTCTTGTCTATCAACTTTATATACAAAATTGGAAACACAAACACATTTATCAAATTTTATTGAGCTAGCTAAAATGAATACCTTAGTATTTTTAAGTGTGAACTCATTTGCTTGCAGTTGAGCAAATAAAAATCAAAAATATTTTGGTCTACTAACCAGAAACATAGCTGAGATAAGCCTGCTTAACATATGGAATCTTCACACAAAGAAAGTTATTTCTTGTACTGAAGAAAGCATGTTCTTCAAGGCAGCTTCAGACTTTGGCAATTATTAAATGTAGGTAAATTCACCTAGGAACAATTGGGAGGCCAGTACTGGCTACTTAACTTATTTGCCAGGAAGGGATAGAGGAACATTCCTTTCCTAGAGCTTTGAAAATAGCACATTTCCCCATAAGCAGACAAATAAATGATGATTAAATCTTGCTTCCTAAGCTTTTACAGTGTATTAAGCAAATATCTGCATTAATTTTAATCTTTTCCACAACCAGTGTTGCTGCCTGAAGCGAAAACCGCCTGGAGCAACGAACACCACAGGAAAATTCGGAGGCAGGATGAAAATGAAAAAAGGTCTTTTATTCTTTTCACTCTGGCTCCAGCAATCACTCCAAACGCTCTAACTCCAACCACCACCTTCTTCTTCTTCCCACACACTCTAACCAACCTCACCCAGTTATATACATATAGCTTTAACAAGGACAAGTGCTTACAGCTCGAGCTTACAGGTGCGTCACACAGTGTTCACGGGCATACAAAGATTCTTTGAATAATGTATTAATATCAGGTGGAAACTAGAACATCTTTTATGGCTCTCAGATAACCACAATCTTTAGCTATCTCCTTGATTCCTTCAAACCAGGAAAAAATTAGCAGTACTAGCACCCATATTTTACAAATAATCACACATTAATAAGCTTGCCCAAGGTTATGTTATTAGTAATGATAAAATTAAAATTAGAAACCATTTATTTCTTTTTTTTTTTTATTATTATTTTTATAATTTTTAATATGTACAACTCATAGTGCATATATTTAGTATCTTTTTACATACAACTGTTTGTATACAAAGTATATTCGTGCAATTTAGGTCTTCAATCATGCATTAAGGAAAATGATATCCATCTCATTCAACCACCTTTTTTTTTCTTTCCCCCCTCCCTCCCCTCTTGCTCCCTCCCTTACCCTCCCTTCCCTTGACCATTCTAGTGTTCCTCTAATCCTCCTATGTACCCCATCCAACAATACTTTGAAATAGCCTCCTTATATAAGAGAGAACATTTGGTACTTGGATTTTTGAGACTGACTAACTTCACTTAGCATTATGTCTTCCAACTTTATCCATTTACCTACAAATGCCATTAATTTATTTTCTTTTATTGCTGAGTAAAATTCCATTGTGCGTATATACCACATTTTCTTAATCCACTCATTTACTGAGGGACATCTAGGTTGATTCCACAACCTAGCTATTGTGAATTGTGCAGCTACAAACATTGAGATAGCTGTGTCACTGTAATATGCTGTTTTTAAGTCCTTTGGGAATAGACCCAAGAGTGGGATGGCTGGGTCATAGGATGGTTCCATTCCCAGTTTTCCAAGAAATCTCCATACTGCTTTCCATAACGGTTGCACCATTTTGCAGTCCCACCAGCAATGTATGAGTGTGCCTTTTTCTCCACATCCTCTCCAACATTTATTGTTGCTTGTGTTCTTGATGGCTGCCATTCTGACTGGAGTGAAGTGAAATCTTAGAGTAGTTTTGATTTGCATTTCTCTAATTGCCAGCGATGTTGAACATTTTTTCATGTATTTGTTGATTAATCGTGTATCTTCTTCTGAGAGGTGTCTTCTCAATTCCTTAGCCCATTTATTGATTGGGTTATTTGTTTTTTTAGTGTAAAGTTTTTTGAGTTCTTTATATATTCTAGAGATTAGTGCTCTATCTGATGTGCATGTATTAAATATTTGTTCCCAATTAGTTGGCTCTCTATTCACCTCACTGATTGTTTCTTTTGCTGAAAAGAAGCTTTTTAGTTTAAATCTATCCCATTCATTAATTCTTGGTAGTAATTCTTGCGCTACAGGATTCTTATTAAGGAACTTGGGGCCTAATCCAACATGTTGGAAATTGGAGCTTACTTTTTCTTCTATTAGGTGTATTGTCTCTGATCTAATTCCTAGGTCTTTGATCCACTTTGAATTGAGTTTTGTGCATGGTGAGAGATAAAGGTTTAATTTCATTTTGTTGCATATGGATTTCCAGTTTTCCCAGCACCATTTGTTGAAGAGGCTATCCTTTCTCCACTGTACATTTTTGGCACCTTTGTCTAATATAAGATAGCTGTAATTAAATGTATTAGTCTCTGTATCCTCAATTCTGTACCATTGGTCCACCAGTCTGTTTTGGTGCCAATACCATGCTGTTTTTGTTACTATTGCTCTATAGTATAATTTAAAGTCTGGTATGGTGATGCACCCTGCTTCACTTTTCTTGCTCAGGATTGCTTTGGCTATTCTGGGTCTCTTATTTTTCCAGATGAATTTCATGACTGCTATTTCTATTTCTTTGAAGAATGACATTGGGATTTTGATAGGAATTGCATTAAATCTGTATAATGCTTTTGGTAGTATGGACATTTTGACAATATTAATTCTACCTATCCAAGAGCAAGGTAGGTCTTTCCATCTTCTGAGTTCATCTATAATTTCTTTCTTTAGTGTTCTATAATTTTCGTTATACAGGTCTTTCACCTCTTTCGTTAGGTTGATTCCCAGGTATTTTATTTTTTTTGATGCTATTGCAAATGGGGTATTTTTCATCATTTCCCTTTCAGAGTCTTTGTCGCTGATGTACACAAATGCCTTTGACTTATGTGTATTGATTTTGTATCCTGCAACTTTGCCAAATTCGTTTACTAGTTGTAAAAGTTTTCTGGTAGAGTTTTTTGGGTCTTCTAGGTAGATTATCATGTCATCAGCAAATAGTGCTAATTTGAGCTCTTCTTTTCCTATCTTAATCCCTTTAATTTCTTTCGTCTGTCTAATTGCTCTGGCCAGAGTTTCCAGTACTATGTTAAATAGCAGTGGTGAAAGGGGACATCCCTGTCTTGTTCCAGTTTTTAGAGGGAATGCTTTCAATTTTTCTCCATTTAAGATAATGTTAGCTCGGGGCCTTGCATAAATAGCTTTTATTATGTTAAGATATGTTCCTGATATTCCTAGTTTTTCTAGTGTTTTCAACATAAAGGGGTGTTGTATTTTGTCAAATGCTTTTTCTGCGTCAATTGAGATGATCATATGATTTTTGTCTTTAAGTCTATTGATGTGATGTATTATGTTTATTGATTTCCGAATATTGAACCAGCCTTGCATCCCTGGGATAAACCCCACTTGATCGTGGTGCACTATCTTTTTGATATGTTTTTGTATCCGATTTGCCAGGATTTTGTTGAGGATTTTTGCATCTATGTTCATTAAAGATATGGGCCTGAAGTTTTCTTTTTTGGATGTGTCTTTGCCAGGCTTTGGAATTAATGTAATATTGGCCTCATAGAAAGAGTCTGGAAGAGCTCCCTCTTTTTCTATTTCTTGAAATAGTTTGAAGAGCATTGGTATTAGTTCTTCTTTGAAAGTCTTATAGAACTTGGCTGTAAACCCATCAGGTCCTGGACTTTTCCTTGTTGGTAGCTTTTTGATGACATCTTCTATTTCTTCGCTTGTAATTGATCTGTTTAAATTGTGTATAGCCTCCACATCCAGTTTAGGCAAATCATATGACTCTAGAAATCTGTCAATGCATTCAGTATTTTCTATTTTATTAGAGTACAAGTTTTCAAAGTAATTTCTAATTATATTCTGTATATCTGAGGTGTTTGTTGTGATATTCCCTTTTTCATCACGAATGTTAGTAATTTGAGTTTTTTCTCTTCTTCTTTTCGTTAGCATTGCTAAGGGTCTGTCAATTTTGTTTATTTTTTCAAAGAACCAACTTTTAGTTTTGTCAATTCTTTGAATGGTTTCCTTAGTCTCAATTTCATTAATTTCTGCTCTGATTTTAATTATTTCCTGTCTTCTACTGCTCTTGGTGTTGGTCTGTTCTTCTTTTTCTAATGCTTTGAGGTGTGATGTTAAGTCATTTATTTGTTGGTTTTTTTTCCTCTTAAGGAATGAACTCAGTGCAATGAATTTTCCTCTTACTACTGCCTTCATAGTGTCCCAGAGATTTCTATATGATGTATCTGTGTTCTCATTTACCTCTAGGAATTTTTTGATCTCCTCTTTGATGTCTTCTTCAACCCCTTGTTCATTCAGTAGCATGTTGTTTAGCTTCCAGTTGATGGAGTAGTTTTTCTTATTCCTTGTTTTGTCGTTGATTTCCAATTTTATCCCTTTATGGTCCGATAGCATGCAGGGTAGTATCTCTATTTTTTTATATTTGCTGAGAGTTGCCTTGTGACATAATATATGGTCTATTTTGGAGAAGGAGCCATGTGCTGCTGAGAAAAATGTGTATTCGTTTACTGAGGGATGAAATATTCTATATATGTCTGTTAGGTCTAAATTGTTAATTGTTTTGAGGAGGCTTAAAGTTTCTTTGTTTAGCTTTTGTTTGGATGATCTATCCATTGGTGAGAGAGGTGTGTTGAAGTCCCCTAGAATAACTGTGTTGTGGTCTATTTTACTCTTGAACTTAAGAAGCGTTTGTTTGATGAATGTAGGTGCTCCATTATTTGGGGCATACAGATTTATGATTGTTATATCCTGTTGATGGATGGTTCCCTTAAGTAATAAGAAATATCCATCTTTGTCCCTCTTGATTAATTTTGGTTTGAAGTCTACCTTATTTGATATGAGAATGGAAACCCCTGCTTGCTTCTGCCGGCCATGTGAGTGATAAGACTTTTCCCAGCCTTTCACTTTCAGTCTGTTGATGTCTTTTTCTATGAGGTGTGTTTCTTGGAGACAGCAAATTGTTGGGTCATTTCTTTTAATCCATTCTGATAATCTGTGTCTTTTGATTGGCGAGTTTAGGCCATTAACATTCAGGGTTATTATTGAGATGTGATTTTTATTCCCATCCATTTTTATTTGACTTATGGTCTTTAGCTTGATTTGGTTTCTCTTCTGGTTGGTATTTCCTTTAGTTTAATATCTCCCTTTGTTGATTTTCGTTATCATCTTTCTCTTCTTCTTCATGAAATATGTTGCCCAGGATGTTCAGAAGTGCTGGCTTTCGAGTTGTGAAATCTTTTAACTTTTGCTTGTCGTGGAAGGTTTTTATTTCATCTTCGAATCTAAAGCTCAATTTTGCTGGATATAAGATTCTTGGTTGACATCCCTTTTCTTTCAGAGCTTGAAATATGCTATTCCAGGATCTTCTTGCTTTTAAGGTCTGGGTTGAAAAATCTGAACATAATCTGATTGGTTTCCCCCTATATGTAATTTGCTTCCTTTCTCTTGTGGCTTTTAGTATTCTCTCCTTGCTCAGTGTATTAGGCATTTTCATTATAATGTGTCTAGGTGTGGCTCTGTTGAGATTTTGTTTGTTTGGTGTTCGGTATGCCTCTTGAACTTGGTTTTCCATTTCATTCCTCAAGCTTGGAAAATTTTCTGTAATTATTTCATTAAATAGATTACTCATTCCTTTGGCTTGAAACTCTGCCCCTTCCTCTACGCCAATCACTCTTAAGTTTGGTCTTTTTATGCTGTCCCATAATTCCTGGATGTTATGTTCATGATTATTAACAAGTTTTGCTGTATGGTTTAAATTCTTCTCTAAGACATATATTTTGTCTTCATTGTCTGAGGTTCTATCTTCCAGATGGTCTATTCTGTTGGAGATGTTTTCAATTGAGCTTTTATTTTGGTTTATTGCTTCTTTCATTTCTGGAATTTCTGTTTGGATTCTCTTTAGAGCCTCTATTTCCCTATTGAAGTAATCTTTTACTTCCTGTATTTGTTTTTGGAATTCTTTGTCAAAATGATCTTTTGCCTCCTGTACCTGCTCCCTCATCTCATTTTTGAGTTCATTCTTAAGTTCCCTAAACATTTGGCATATGTAATTTCTAAATTCCATCTCTGGCATTTGACCAACTGTGCTTGCCATGACATCTGCCGATGAGGTATCTTGATTTGTTTGTGTCATTTTCTTTCCTTGTTTTTTCATGTTGCTTGTGTGTCTATTCTTCCTGCACTGTGGGACCTTGACTGTTTCGATTTTACCTTAAAGCCTTATGTTGTTCCTGTAGTACAATGCTATCAGATCACCTTATAATTCCTTTATACTTTTAAAACCTAACACTTTCTATTCAGAAAATCCAAGTTTGGTCACAATGTACAGATTTTGTTATCCCAGATATTATTTCCAATTTACTCTGTACGTTTCTGATAGGGTTTTATAGCTTCAAGTATTGGATACAGAGGTGTTATGTTTAGGAAGAAGGAAGTGTCTTGAATTGTTCTTTCTTGGAAAGTATGAAAAGAGATATCTATTGAAATGGTTTAGTGGAAGTGGTTTAGTATCAGTAGACGATGGAAGAAAGAGAATGGGGTTGACAATTAGGTAAAAAGATCAATTTATATATATAGTAAGTTGGAAAAGAAAAAAAAAATGATAAAGAGTAGGAATTGGTGTAAGAGAGAGGAGAGAGAGAATCAAGGAAATAGAGAGTAAACTGTATATAACACCACTTTGCTACCCAGTTCAATTGCGCCGGTTCTAGAAATCCCAAGTTTTGCGTATAACTTGTTTTTGGCTCTGTTTAGTATGCACTGGCAGGATGTAAACATGAAAGATGAAGGAGGAAGAAAAGATACAAGGGTGAGAAGGAGTAAAAGAATGAAAGAAAAAAGGGAGCGGAAGCAGATAAACACACTAACAATCAATGCGGAAGAAAAAAAAAAAAAAAAAGCAGAACAAAACAAAGCCAAAAAAAGAAAAAGAAAAATAAACAAACAAACATACAAAACAACAACAACAACAACAACAACAAAAAACCCCTCCCTGCAATCCAGAAAATCAAGCAGACCAATAAAAAGAAAGGGAAACAAAAAAAAAAAAAAAAAAAAAAGTCAAACCCCAAGTCTCAGACAAAACGGGCCCTGGGAAGCCCCCCTCTTTTTTTCCTTTCCAGTTCCAACCAATTGCTATTGGATCACAGTCTGTGATCCTGTCAGTGAAATCAAGGCTGCATCCTAGGCCAGCGGCTGCACGGTTCAGTGAAGGAGTGGCCCCGGGGGACCTTGTGTGTCAGCAGATGAATGGCGCCGGGAAGGGGGATCTTCCAGAAGGCACCACCTCCCCAAGCCCACCCACAGTTGCAGTCCCCTGTGGCCGCTGTGCCAGCCTCAGAAACGCCTTCCCCTGCTGACCAACCAAGTCTCACCCAATTGTGTGTTGTCTTCAGAGAGCTGTAGAGTCCCTGGGTGGATGCAGCAGTCGCTCTCAGTCTCCTTCCCTTTGTCAGGACCAGCCCCTGCAGCTTTCAAAGATGGCGGCGCTCTCCTTCCAGTCAACAGTAGCTCCGCAGACTCCCAGACTCCCGTATCCTTGCCGATCGCACCGGGAAGCCACACCGAGGGTCACGTCAGGCGGAGTGTGGATTCGAACTGGTGTGTGGACCCGCGGTCTCCCGTGGCTCCCCAGCACCAATCCCGCCGGCTGTTATCGCTGGTTTTTATCGCCGGTTTCACGCTAGTGTGCAGTGAGTTTGGTTGGGGTTGCAGCAGTAGCGCGGTCTCCTCACCCTGACCTTGTTTCGCACGGCCTGTGCACCGCCCAGGCGGTTTTGCAGGAGCCTCGCGGCTCCAGCCGCTGCAGACAGCTTGTCTCTTTCTCTCTCTGGTAGTGGTAATCAAACCATCCAGGATATCGGTATTTTCAGTCCATATATATATAATGAAAGGCAATTTATCTGCTTTGTTGGATTCTTTCTACGGAACTGTCCTGAAGTGCGGCTTCCTCTAATCCGCCATCTTGGATCTCCGAAACCATTTATTTCTGACTCAAAATATTAAATATTCCCTTTACACTGTCAGCTTAAAGTTTAGTGTTGTGATCAAAGAAAATGCATGTAGCTTCACTTGACATATATTTAAAAGTGCATATGGAAGACACACAACAAACTCTGCTTAATGGAGTTTCTCTTTAACTGTACTACTTCCAGTGTTTCTTCTTTCTCTGGTATCTATTCCTTTCAGTGTTGAAAATATTACCTGAAATCAAGTGTAGTGTAATCCGTTTTTTTACAATTAAAATTTTTAACCTCTCAAATCCTATTTGCCATACCCCTTTTTCACTTCTTGCTCTCTGAATAACAACAGTTAAAAATAAATGCCTTAAAATTCTAGAGTTGAGAAGACATTTAAATATCTGACTGAAACTTTGGATGGGGCAAAGGGGAGGGAAGGAAGGAGAGGCTCATAGGGATAGGAAAGATGGTGGAATGAGATGAACATCATTACCCTAGGTACATGAATGATTGCAGTAATGGTGTGAGCCTACTTTGTGTACAACCAGAGAAGTGAAAAATTCTGCTCCATTTGTGTACAATGAATCGAAGAGCATTCTGCTGTCCTGTATAACTGATTAGAACAAATAAACAAAAACTAAATAAAAATAAAATCTGATTTTTTTCCATAAAAGGTATACTGATCTTTCTCTGTTCCATAGAAGGAACAAAAATGAGAAATAAAATTGATCTGAAGGAAAATGCCATAAGAAAGTGGGTCTAAATTATCAAAACAAGTTATAATGACTTCCCCTTTGGACCTTGATGCTCACACATGTAGGAAAGAGTTTTGGAATTCCTGGTGACATAAGTTCACTATTTATTTGGAAAGTCTTTTAATGTCATGTTTTTAACCAATTCTGGACTAGAAGTTGTAAATAGACTTGATGAAACAAGAGAATGAACTTGATCAAGTGAGATCATTTATATAAACATTCATGTTATCCAATAAAAGCTGTTTAGTGAACAATCATTTCTGTCTGTCTTCTCTCTCTCCCTTTCTCTTTTCTTCCTTTATTTTTAAAAATTGCTATATTTTCTCTGAATGCACTCAGCTTGTACTGAAAGTATTATTTGGGATGTTAGATAAAATTTGTTTATATCCTTATTCTATATTCCCATAATTATGTGATATAGGGAAGACATTTAAACTACCTGACCCTCAATTTCTTTATTTTAAAAAAATGGATTCATAGGGTTGTTATGAATCCTTCATATGATTATGCTTATATAAAAAATACCTAGTAAAATATATGATTAATTTTCAATTAATGAACATCTGTCAATAGGTAAATAAATTTCTAGGAAAATAATATACATTAAACCTCTTTCATGAGGTTGCAGGAAAGACTTCCTACAACCCTATGAGAGTCTCTGAGTCAGCCAGGACTTTAAAAACTAATTCACCCTCTAATTCCTGACTCACAGACAATGTGAGATAATAAGTGTTAGTTGCTTTAAGTCACTAAATTTGGGGGTAATTTGTTACAGCAATAGACAACTGATACAAATGACTTGAAGGATATACATATATACACACATATATACATACATATGTGTATATATATATATATGAATATATGAAGCATTTCTAAATATAACTGTCTGCAATTGATGAATGTGTTTAATGTTATCTGTGGAAGAAACAAAAGCCTAAATAATTAATGAAGTGATATAGAAATAAGAAATGGGAAGAGAATTTGAGAATATAAATACTAGTGTCAAGGAATGCAGATTAACCCCTCTCTGCTTTTGTTTGTATGTTTTATTTCAATATAATTTCAAAGTAAAGCTTTTTCTTCACTACAGGAGTAACTTGTGACAGAAGACATAGTTTATATGAGTGGCAATGTTGGTTTTCAGAAGGAAGTGTTAAAGTTCAGGAGTCAAGACAGTAAAAACACACCTGGAGTCAAGCAAACTCAGGGTTGTTTAGTTGACTGAAGCAAAAAGAACACATTTAACGTAGGATGTTGCAGCATCTCAGTAATGTGGATTTGAGAGGAGCTATTTATACATTTGGGTTTGGTTTTGATATTCCCAAGAGCATATGGAATCCTGGCTTCAACAGATTCATCATGAAGAAGGAGCAGTTCAGCAATTAGATTACCAGTGATATTTGTTCAGGCAGTGGGCAAAACAACAGTGGCTTGGGGATATAATTACAAGTCAGCAATAATCACTCAGAGAATGGGATTGTTAGTCATACTTTCAGCTGTGGTGTGGTCATGTGTGTAAACACTTTATGTGACATTTTCCATGTCCAACTGGAAACATTTTATCAATACTGTTGATTTTTACATTTTCAAAAGGATTTTGTGACACCACCATAAAGTGAAAAGTTCAAAGAGTTAATATAGGCCACTGGGTTGATGCATATTTTTACATGATTTGGTAAATAATTGAAATAGTAATGCAGAACAAAGCCTTACAACTTCTTGTTATAAGTATAGAGAATCTGGAGCATAGCAAAATGATGATTAGTCTAGGATCACTTGGGTGGCTTATGACAGTAAAGGGATTCCAATCCAGATCTCTGACAATTGGACAATGATCTTTCAGGTGACAGTAGCTGTTTCTAAGTGTAACCACAATGCCTGGGGCATCACATTGGGGATGAATTGTTTTGGAGGATATTTGTTATTAACAGAGTTAAAATATTAAAGTGTTTTTCTACTTTCTAACTGTAAAAATTCTAAACATACAGTTACAATAAGATTATCTCTTAACTTTTCTTCAATTTCCTCTCTCAACTCCACCACCTTATAACCTTACTACAGTAACATTACTTACTAAGATTCATTTCACATGAATATAAATGTACAATTGACTGTTACATAAATGTAACAATATGATACTACATACTGTTTTTGAATTTTTTCTCCCACAATTAATAATACATCTTGACTATTGTTCTTTATCTGTGTCCATAAATTCTGGAAACACAGCACGATTTTATTTTATGGAGTAAAAATGTCTCTGGTGGTATTCGATACACTTTTCTACATTTCCAGACTTGGTGAATACTCTATGGATAGAATTTTTGTTTTATTTAAAAAGAAAATATTTAACTTTGTCAAAAACACTTGAACATATTTTATTCCAAAAATATCTTTAGTAGTACCTTATACTGAGATGCAGAAGCAACCTACTGGATATTGATCACAAAAGTTAGTAGGCCATTATCTATATGGATTATAAGAAATTTGATAAACAAATAGTTTGGATACTGCCATACTATGTTTTCTGTCTTGTACAAACTTATCACTGTAATTATAATTTTTGATCTTCAAGGCATGGTTTACAAAGTACTGCTGACCATAAAGAAATGTGATGATGACATATCAAGTAGCATATTGGAAAAGCAACACAAAGCATAATACTCTTGTCCTCACTTTGAAAGGCCTAAATGTATTTGTTGCAGGGCAAGATTCTTATATCGTTGCTATTCTGTATTAAGGTAAAGCAGTTTAAATCAATCTATCTTGCCATTGAATCATTCTACAGCTCTTTAGGATTAGAGTATTTTATTTACAGCCTTTTTCTCAACCTTAAAACAAGATTAAAGCCAGCATGCAGAACCAAGTTTCTACCCTTGGAACTCAATTTTCATGTTTTTATTTTATTTTCTTTATGCACCTTCATGTACTTATTAACCCCAAATAGTTTTGCCATTCCATATGTTTCTCTCTCTCTCTCTCTCTCTCTCTCTCTCTCTCTCTCTTTTAATTTTAAGGTGAGGGTTTGTAAGAAGAAATTATTTACATAGTATATAGAATTCATTCCATCATGGGAATATAATACTTTCTTCTACATTGGCTCCCATATTGGACTCTAAATTATTCTTCATTATAAAGCAATTGAGCTTCAAAAGGGGTAAAATGCAGAATTAGAGAATATATCATTACATCATTTAATTTAAGGTATTTTAATGGCGCATTAAACACATTCAATCCATAATTACCATGATATATGGTAACTTGAAAAATGAAATAGGAACATTTTTGGTAAATATAACAATTGGACCTCTAATCACAGCTCCTTTTAGTATGCTCATTTTTCCATAAAACTGTAACATGGCAACTGTCATTGGAAATCTGAATTATTAAGAAGAGTAATTTAGAGTATTAAATTAATTTTTCTCAGTTAAGATAAAGACTCAAAACTGCACACTCTTCATATAGCCTTTAAATTTAACTAACTATGATTATTGTGTTAGAAAATGTGATATTAATTTTCCCATGCCACTTTATATTAAAGAAATTAACATTCTAGCCGACCTCCGCCCCATAACAGTAGACAGAAAGGACAGACCCGCCAACTCTGCTTAGAGTGCAGGTGGGCCTGGGGCAGTCCCTGGGTCCTGCATCAGAGTGCCGCCAGGCCCAGGCTCCATCCATTCCCGCTGACATCCGCCCCAGAGCAGGAGACAGCAAGGACAAACCTGACAACTCTGCCTGAGCCCAGGACAGCCCAGGGCAGTCCCGCAGACCTTCACCCCAGCACGGTCAGCCCCAGGTCAGTCCCGCAGACACCCGCTGGAGCTCAGACTCAACCAGTTCGTCTCACACCAACCAGTGTGAAATCAGCCCCAGGTAGCATACATTGAGGGTCAGTGGCAGGTTCTGATAGTCCAGCGCTAAGGGGAGGCACAGACAACCTGCAAGGATATTATAAAAATATAGGGAAGAATCTGTAATAACTCAGATCTACACTGCAAAAAAATAAAGCAAATAGACATCATGAAAAAACAGGTGAGGAAAATACCCCAAACAAACCAGGATTCTACAATAAAAGAACCCATGCTCAGTGAAGTGAAGAAATGTCAGAGAAGGAGTTCAGAAGGTTCATAATTAAAATGATCTGTGAATCAGAGAATGACCTAAATGAGCAAATACAGGCAAAAATTGACCACTACAACAAAGATATAAGAGAGCAAATACAGGTAGCAAAAGATTACTTCAAAAAAGAGATCGAAACTCTGAAAAAAAAAAAGTCAGAAATCCTTGAAATGAAGGAAACAATTAACCAAATAAAAAACACAATTGAAGGCATTACCAACATACTAGATCAACTGTAAGAAAGAACTTCAGACAATGAAGACAAAGTATATAATCTTGGAAATAAAGTTGACCACACAATGAAGATAGTAAGAAACCATGAACAGAACATCCAAGAAGTATGGGATAAGATCAAAAGACCAAATCTAAGAATAATTGGGATAGAGGAAGGCACAGAGTTTCAAACCAAAGGAATGCACAACCTCTTTAATGAGATAATATCAGAAAATTTCCCAAGCATGAAGAATGAACTGGAAAACCAAATACAAGAGGCTTATAGGACACCAAATGTACAAAATTACAACAGATCTACACCAAGACACATTATAATGAAAATGCCTAGCATACAGAACAAGGATAGAATTTTAAAGGCCGCAAAAGAGAGGAATCAGATTACATATAGGGGGAGACCACTTTGTATCACAGCAGATTTTTCAACTCAGACACTCAAAGCTAGGAGATCATGGAATAACATATTCCAAGCTCTGAAGGAAAAGGGACGCCAACCAAGAATCTTATACCCAGCCAAATTAAGCTTTAGATTTGAGGACAAAATAAAAACCTTCCCTGATAAACAAAAGTTAAAATAATTTACAAGTAGAAAGGCAGCACTAAAGAACATCCTTGGCAAAATATTCCAGGAAGAGGAAAAGAATAGCAATGATGAAAATCAACAGAGGGAGGTATTACACTAAAGGATAAAACAATCAGAAGAGAAACCATGTCAAGTTAAATACCAAAAATAAACAAATATGGCTGGGAATACAAAACACATTTCAGTAATAACTCTGAATGTTAATGGCCTAAACTCACCAATCAAAAGACATAGACAAGCAGATTGGATCAAAAAAACAGACCCAACATTATGCTGCCTCCAAGAGACTCATCTCATAGGAAAAGACATCCATAGGCTGAGGGTAAAAGGTTGGGAAAAATCCTACCACTCATATGGACAGAGGAAACAAGCAGGGGTTTCCATCCTCATATCAAATAAAGTAGACTTCAAGCTAAAGTCAATCAAAAGGGATAAAGAAGGACACTATATACTGTTCAAGGGAACCATACACCAAAAAGACTTATCAATTATAAATATTTATGCCCCAAACAATGGACCATCCATGTTCATCAAACAAACTCTCCTGAAGTTTAAGAGTCAAATTGACCACAACACAATAATTCTGGGTCACTTTAACACACCCCTTTCACCACTGGATAGGTATTCCAAACAAAAGCTGAACAAAGAAACTATAGAACTCAAAAATACAATAAACAACTTAGACTTAACTGACTTATATAGAATATGTCATCCTTCAACAAGTGAAAACACTTTCTTCTCAGCAGCACATGGAACCTTCTCTAAAATAGACCATATACTAGGCCACAAAACAACTCTGAGCAAATACAAAAAAGTTGAGATTCTACCCTGCATTCTATCCAACCATAATGGAATGAAATTAGAAATCAATGATAAAATAAGAAATAAAAGCTACTCCAACACCTGGAGACTAAATAATATACTACTGAATGAACAATGTGTTGCAAATGACATCAAAGAGGAGATTAAAAAATTCTTAGAGGTGAATGAGAACACAGACACAACATATCAAAATCTCTGGGACACTATGAAGGCAGTTCTAAGAGGAAAGTTCATTGCATTGAGTTCATTCCTCAAAAGAAGAAAAAGTCAACAAATAAATGACTTAAAATTATATCTCAAAGCTCTATAAAAAGAAGAAAAATCCAACATGAAAAGTGGTAGAAGACAGGAAATAATTAAAATCAGAGCTGAAATTAATGAAATTGAAACAAAAGAAACAATTGAAAAATTGACAAAACAAAGAGTTGGTTCTTTGAAAAAATAAATAAAATTGAGAGACCCTTATCCAGGCTAACAAAGAGAAGGAGAGAGATAACTCAAATTACTAACATATGTGATGAAAAAGGAAATATCACAACAAACACTATGAAAATACAGGAAATAATTTGAAATGATTTTGAAAACTTGTACTCCAACAAAATACAAAACACCGAAGGCATCGACAAATTTCTAGAGTTGTATGATGTGCCCAAACTTAAGCAGGATGATATACATAATTTGAACAGACCAATTTCAAGCAATGAAATAGAAGATGCCATCAGAAGCCTACCATCCAAGAAAAGCCCAGGACCAGATGGATACACAGCTGAGTTCTACAAGACCTTCAAAGAAGAACTGATACCAATACTCTTCAATTTATTTCAGGAAATAGAAAAAGAGGGAACACTTCCAAACTCATTCTATGAGGCCAACATCACTCTGATCGCCAAACCAGGAAAAGACACATCCAAAAAAGAAAACTTCAGACCCATATCTTTAATGAACATAGATGCAAAAATTCTCAATAAAATTCTAGCAAAACAGATACAGAAACATATCAAAAATATAATACATCACGATCAACTGGGGTTCATTCCATGGATGCAAGGATGGTTCAACATACGGAAAACAATAAATGTAATTCATCACATCAATAGACTCAAAGATAAGAACCATATGATTATCTCAATAGATGCAGAAAAAGCATTTGACAAAATGCAGCACCCCTTCATGTTCAAAACACTAGAAAAACTAGGGATAACAGGAATATATCTCAACATCGTAAAAGCTATATATGCTAATCCCCAGACCAACATTATTCTAAATGGAGAAAAATTGAAAGCATTCCCTCTAAAAACTGGAACAAGACAGGGATGCCCTCTTTCACCACTTCTATTCAACATAGTAATTGAAATGCTGGCCAGAGCAATAAGACAGACAAAAGAAATTAAAGGGATACAGATAGGTAAAGTAGAACTCAAATTATCATTATTTGCTGATGATAAGATTTTATACCTAGAAGACCCAAAAAATTCCACCAGAAAACTTCTAGAACTCATAAATGAATTCAGCAAAGTAGCAGGATACAAAATCAACACCCATAAATGTAAGGCTTTTCTATATATCAGTGACAAATCCTCTGAAAGGGAAATGAGGAAAACTACCCGTTTACAATAGCATAAAAAAATAAAATAAAATACTTGGGAATCAACTTAACCAGAAACGTGAAAGACCTCTATAATGAAAACTACAGAACACTAAAGAAAGAAATTATGGAAGACCTTAGAAGGTGGAAAGATCTACCCTGTTCTTGGATAGGCAGAACTAATATTGTCAAAATGACTATACTACCAAAAGCACTATACAGATTTAATGCAATGCCAATCAACATCCCAATGACATTCCTCATAGAAATAGAAAAAGCAGTCATGAAATTCATCTGGAAAAATAAGAGACCCAGAATTGCTAAAGCAATCCTTAGCAAGAGGAGTGAAGCAGGTGGCCTCACTATACCAGACCTTAAATTATACTACAGAACAATAGTAACAAAAACAGCATGGTATTGGCACCAAAATAGGCCGGTAGACCAATGGTACAGAATAGAGGACACAGAGACTAACACATATAATTTCAGTTATCTTATATTAGACAAAGGTGACAAAAATGTACATTGGAGAAAAGATAGTCTCTTCAACAAATGGTGCTGGGAAAACTGGAAATCCATATGCAATAAAATTAAATTAAATCTCTATCTCTCACCATGCACAAAATTCAACTCAAAGTGCATCAAGGATCTAGGAATTAGACCAGAGACACTACAACTAATAGAAGAAAAAGTAAGCTCTAATCTCCAACATGTTGGATTAGGCCCCAATTTCCTTAATAAGAATCCTGTAGCACAAGAATTAATACCAAGAATCAATAAATGGTATAGACTCAAATTACAAAGCTTCTTCTCAGCAAAAGAAACAATCAGTGAGGGGAACAGAGAGCCCACTAATTGGGAACAAATTTTTACCACATGCACGTCAGATAGAGCACTAATCTCTAGAATTTATAAAGAACTCAAAAATCTTAACATCAAAAAAGCAAATAACCCAATCAATAAATGGACCAAGGAAATGAACAGACACTTCTCAGAAGAAGATATATAATCAGTCAACAAATACATGAAAAAATGTTCAACCTCTCTGGCAATTAGAGAAATGCAAATCAAAACCACTCTAAGATTTCATCTTACACCTCTCAGAATGGCAGCTATTAAGAACACAAACAACAATAAATGTTGGAGAGGATGTGGAGAAAAAGGCACACTCATACATTGTTGGTGGGACTGCAAAATGGTGCAGCCAATATGGAAAGCAGTATGGAGATACCTTGGAAAACTTGGAATGGAACCACCTTATGACCCAGCTATCCCACTCCTTGGTCTTTTCCCAAAAGACCTGAAAACAGCATACATACTACAGGGACACAGCCACATCAATGTTTATAGCAGCAAATTCACAATAGCTAAAATGTGGAACCAACCTAGATGCCCTTCAGTAGAGGAATGGATAAAGAAAATGTGGTATATACACACAATGGAGTATTACTCAGCAATAACAAAGAATAAAATCATGGCATTTGCAGGTAAATG
The DNA here is from genome assembly GCA_025594165.1 of Tamias sibiricus. NCBI lineage: Eukaryota > Metazoa > Chordata > Mammalia > Rodentia > Sciuridae > Tamias > Tamias sibiricus. The sequence continues at coordinate 52,522,560 of CM046667.1, read as the reverse complement.
GATGGAGTTAGAGAATATAATGCTAAGTGAAGTTAGCCAATCCCAAAAAGCCAAATGCCAAATGTTTTCTCTGATATAAGGAGGCTGATTCACAGTCGGGTTGGGATGGGGAGCATAGGAGGATCAGAGGAACATTAGAATGGCCAATGGGGAGGGAGGGGAACGGAGGCGGCAAAAGGGTGAAGAAAAAAAAAGATGGTAGAATAAGATGGATATCATCACCCTAAGTGCATGTATGAATTCACGAATGGTGTGAATATACTTTGCATACAACTAGAGATTTGTAAAAATGTGCTCTATATGTGTAATATGAAATGAAATGAATTCTGCTGTCATTTATAAAAACTTAGAATAATAAATAAATAAATAAATAAATAAATACATTGTATTTACTTTCATTGTGTAATCTTTATCCACTCTTCCACATTTTTAAAAAAACTCTTTTATAGAGCAATAGGAATGAAATTGAATGTTAGTTTACACAGATTGTGTGTCTATGCAGAGGTAGTCTACCATAACTGACTGTTACGGTTTATATACAAGGTGTTCCCCAAAATTTCATGTGTGAGACAATGCAAGAAAGTTTAGAGGCAAAATGATTGGGTTATGAGAGTCTTAACCTAATCAGTGTGTTAATCCCCTGATAAGCATTAACTGGGTAGTAACTGTAGGTGGGTAGGATATGGCTTGGTGGGTTATTGGAGGCATGACTTTGGGGTTTATATTTTGTCCATGGTAAGGAGAGTCAGTCTCTCCTTACCCTGCCCCCCACCTCTGCTGCCTGGAGTCATGTTCTCTGCTGCTTTCCCCTGCCATATACTTCTTTCATAATTTTCTGCCTAATCTTGGACACAGAACAATGTAGTCGGCTGCCTAGGGACTGAGACATCTGAAACCATGATCTCCAAATAAACTTATCCTCCTTAAAATTGTTCTTGTTAGGTCTTTTAGTTGCAGTAGCAGAAAAGCTGACTAAAACACTCACCATCACCTGCTTATAAACAGTTCAGTAATTAACTAGTTAGTACCAAGCTATTTGACTAAATTGACTAGTTTCTCATAGGATTAAAATCTATTGATTCCATCTCAAAATAAAGAACTGGCTTAAATACAGACCAAATTATAATTAATAACTCACTGAATATTAGAGACTGATGGGATCTTTGGTCAAGATTTCTTAACCTCAGCACTACTGATTTGGGGGTTGGACAATTTTTTTGTTGTTCTGGGTATTGTGCTAGTCATTATAGTTTGTTTAGTAGCACTCCTCCCTTTTACACATTCAAAGGACCAGTAGTACCCCTCTTTCATTTTTTACCACCTGAATTATTTCCAGATAGTACCAAATGTCTCCCAGGGCACAGCAGGTTAAAATTGCCCCAAGTTGAAATCTACTGCCTTAGAAAACATCTGATCTACTATATTCATTTATCAAAGGAAAAAAATGCAAGCCAAAAGCCAAGATAATGAAATTACTAAGTAAAGAATTAAATGAACATTATTGTAATTGAATAATCACCTTAAATTACTTCTAATTCCAGATTCAGTATACAGTTTTTAAAGCTCATGCAATAAGCCCACATTCGTATGATTTGGTGATCTCTATCTAGATTGTGAATTTCAAATGAATATATTTCACAGTTTAGTAAGTGATATTTTCCCTTATAAGTCGAAGTTTTAGATGCAAGTGTTTCTAAAACAATTATGGGAGTGAAAGAGGCATGATAGAAAATGGGAAGAATCCATGTAAGTTTACAATTTCAAGTGATTTCTACACTCAGCCTGTTCATACAGGGAGCTCAGCGGTAGAAAGTACCTGTCAAAGGTTTTTTGGTCTTGAAGCAAAGGAGCTGTACTTCTGTAATCCCAAACTATTCAGTCATCATCTATTGGCCACTATGGGATTGGATGTGGGATTGTAAAATTCTTGGGCATTTCCATTTCTTTTATTGATCAGGAGGCCATGGATTGCCTAGGGATTTGGAGGGAATGAGAAGTATGTAAAATTGCTAAATATTTCTGACTTCCTGTGTAGGCAAGAAGATTCCAGTGACCAAAGACAATCTTCTTATGATTAAATGTGTGACATAGCAGCAGCAAAGTATGCAGAAGCCTAGAAAGGAGTGCACAAAGCAGGTAAGAGGTATCCAATGATAACTGCAGGAAACTAACAGTGTTTGCTCTACTGGCATTGTGGAAAAAACAGCGACTTTATAAACAACAACAAAGAATGTACAATTAGGTTTTGGTCCTGCTACTTATTTTACACTCTTAGGCAAATAAATTTATTAATCCATAATTTGTTTTTAATCTTAAGACAAAACTGCCTATCCTATATGATTTTTATGAGAATTACATAATAAATACAAGATGGAAACTATATAACAAGGACGTTATCGTGTTTTTCAATGAATGAAAATGTGAATATCCCCATTTGATTTGGTCTTTTACATTTTTTACTCACGAAGGCTAAAAAATGTCTCTGTAAAGAGAGTCTCATATATGTTTTGCTAAATGTATTCCAAGGTACTTTATGTTTTTACTTTATTGTAAATGACACTTTAATTTTATGTATAAGCTACTTTTCCTAATATGTATTTATTTTATTTATGTATTTATTTATTTATTTTATTTATTTATTTTAAGAAATTAATAACCAGAAAATTCTTATCATTTGTTATATATTTTCTTCAGATTATTCTAGATATATTTATTTACCCAATCATATCATTTGTGAATAATAACAATTTTGTTTCATCCCACATAGTTTCTATGTATTTTCTTTACACTAATGCTTTACTGTGACAGCGAGGATATGTAATACAGTACAAAATGTCCATGTAGAACATCATTTTCTCCAGTGGAAAATTTTTAAAATGTCACCTCTGACTGATAATCTCTACCAGATTAGAGATCCTCTGAAAGAACTAGATTACTAAGATTTTTCATTTTACGAATATCTTGAATATGTGCTCAATTATATCAATTTTTTTAATTAAAATGAATATATGCATTTTCTTTCTTATAATAATGTAATTAATTACATTAGCTAACTTTGTAATGGTATATTAGCTTGCTGTATTATCCCCTTTACTTATTAAAGATTCTACTTACTATTATCTTGTCTAGTGTTTTTGCATCTGTGTTCATGAGTGTAATTGGTTTATAAATTGCTCTTCTTGCACTTTTCTCCTTATGTTCCTATATCAGGAGTCTGGTAGCATAAAATTGAATTGGGTATTTTTTTTCTCTCCTCTGAAAATGTGTTGAGATTAAAATCATTTGCTCTTCAACATTTGAGACCATTTTCATATGAAGCCACTTTGGCTGATCATCCAGGCCATATCCTTGCAGTTCCTGAAAATGGATAAGGTATGAGGCAGCTTTACTTCTCATTCTCCCTTATTGGGTTGCCAAATTTAATAAATAAAAATGTGAGATACATAGTTAAACTGGATTATTTCCAATTGTCTGCATTAGTTTGCTAAGGTTGTCATAAAGTATCATAAATTAGTGGCTAAAACGTCACAAATTTATTTTCCTACAATTCTGGAGACTAGAAGCCTGAGATCAAGGGATCAGCAGGGTTGATTTCTTTTGAGGATTCTCTCATAGGTTAATAAATGATATCTCTTTCTACTATCTTTACATCTTCTTCCATCTGTATTTAGGTGTTCTACTTTCTTTTTCATGGACACTAGTCATATTAAATTAGAGCCTATCCTAATGACCTCATTTTCACTTAAATCACCTTTTAAAGATCTTGTCTCCAAGTTAGTTATAATCGGAAGTACCAGGAGATAGGACTTCAGTATATGAAATACTTTAATATAGTTCAGTTCCTAACATTATCTATGCATATTCATGTTGAGATAAAAATAAAAAAAAAACCTGTATGTTGGATATACTTGTACTAAAACATTATTTGTTGTTTTTCTGAAATAAATCATGAACATCTAAACTATATTCCTTTCTATTTAGTTATATTCCCCTGAAGATTTACCTCTCTTTAACACTTTGTTGTTTTGCAAAACTTGTTTTTAAAATTCCTTACAGTTTTCGGTTTGCATTATGACATAGCTTCTACAGAGGTCCTGTCTAAATTATTTCACGCTTTTTTTCCTTTGAAGATTCATTAAAAAGAACATAATGCTTACCATTAGCAGTGTGCACCAATATACTCAACATGGGCTGGCATATAGTTAACAATTCTGAGACTTGATCTTCAAATTTGCTTTGTGGAAGCATACAATACCATCTTTTATGACATAGCTTACTCTTCCATTCTTCAGAATTGTATTGTATCTCTTAACAATTTTAAAAATATCTGTGGACATAAGAGAGCTTTAAAAATAACAGTTCATGACCATCAACTAATTATTATATTCTTCTTGTTTCCATGCTAGAAAAATACTTAATAACATCCATATTACTAAATCTAATGCTTCAAGTGATGAAATCCATTTTAAGTAGTAGTATTGTAAAATGCTATAATAATTATCCACTACAAATCAAAATGTCTTTTCATATTCACAATGTTCACAATTTTAAGAATAGCATCAATATTTAAAGGGTTAGATTTTTTATCAGTTCTTTCTTTAGCACATTCAACAAATTCCTTTAATCAATGGAGTACTTCAATAATACTTTTTAATCATCTTTCAGTGTACATAATCCCATTGCTAGAGAGATATTGAAAATTGTGAACAAGAAATGGATAGACTTTGTTCAGTGGCTTTTTTAATTCAACAGGAATTTGGGGAGCGTTTTCTTCAGAATTAAAATATGATAAATATGGCATCAGTGCTTCAAATCAACTGAAGATGCTCTCAACTGCATTTGCTAAAGAGAGTCAGTGGATTTATCTGAATACTAATAGAATCACAAAAATCTTATAATCTGTCAGTACAAAGAACATAAAAAAAGTAAGAGAACTATTTTGTGATTATCACTTTAATATCAATAAAATGAAAGCAGATGCTGTTTGAGTGGTATTATGCAGAATATGGACAGTATAGCCTACATCCACAACAAAATCATGCATTAACTCACTTTTAACTGCTTTAATTCATTGACACCTAGCTAAAAAGAAGAAGGAGTAGGAGAAGTAGTTGAAGGAGAAGGAAAAACTGCAAAAATTTTAACTATTGTTTCTTAAAAGGACTTCAGTCACAATAATCTTTTTTCATGGAAAAATTTAACTATTGTTTCTTAAAAGGACTTCAGTCACAATAATCTTTTTCATGAGCAAATAAATAGTTTATTCTGAATTGTCATTACATAAATCTGTAGCCAGGACATAAAAGTTTATATATTTAGAAATTCAATAATAACTAAATAGTAAATGAAGCTATTACTTTTTTTTGTTATTGCAGTAGATTTGGTCCTGGCACTTGAAAAGTTCCAATTGAACTGAAAGACTTATAATGATATTCTTCTGTGATTGTCTTCTTCCTGTGAGTTTATCATAATAAAAAATGGGTGGCTTTATCACTGTCTTTTGTACTGGTTTAGGAAATCATACATATCTTATGTACTACTATTAGTATATGCTGGTTTATACCTGCTTTCCACCATTTTCCAGATTGAATGAACAATTGCATACTGCACAAAAATCTTTGGAAGGACATGTTTATTATTTAATAAATACCCATAGTTCATAAAATTCATCACATTTACACTGTGACTGGGAATCTAGAGGTTTAAATATACACAAATGTAAATAGATGATTGAAACTACTGTAAGAATTCCAAGTTTGAATTTGCAATCTTATGGTGTCATCAGTATGTTTGTTATTCAGAAACCCAAACGATCTGAAAGTTTGAAAGGTTGTGAACTCTTGAACTAATCAGAGTGGAATTCCACATGTGATGCAAAACAGGTAAACTTCCTACTTGCCTGCAGGAAGAACTGTCTTCCCAAACAAAGCCAGAGCTGATTTCATGTAAGGTTTTATAAGGTTAGTCTGCCATGGATTGGAGAGGGAGGAGTCAGGGATTAATGGTCACTCAGAAGTAGTGGTGTTTAGGGGCTGATGGACTTTCAGTGGTGTGCCATGGTCACTCGAATAAGGAATGCTATGGGCCAGATGATTTCGAAGCAAGGCCACTTGACCAAAGCACTTGCTGATTGGCTACTGTCTATAAGTGTGCGGCTATTACTGATTGACTGACTTTCAAGATTGGGGGGTTTATCAATGATTGGCTGATTTTCAGATGCCTTGGGGATTCATTGATCTTACTAACTTTCAAAAAATCAGTTACTGGAGTGAGGTTGTTATTCATGAACTGATGGTACTGCTCATCGCTTATATCAATTAATAATGATTACTTGTTCATGTCTTGAGAAAAAGATGAATAATATAATTTTTCTTTCTCAGATATCTTCTTTCTTTAAGTCTCAGCTGCCCATGATCTTTTTTAGTCAAACCTACAGAAGAAACTAAATCTTTATTTGTGGACACATAATTTCAGCCAGCATTGTCTTAAGTGTTTTAAGTGTCCATTAGTATGGTAGAAAAAGAATTATAAATGTTGATTTTTTTGTAATTTATTGAAGTAGGTCAAATTCAGCATATTTAGGGCACCCAGACAATGTCAGTACAGGGTATAGGACAAACTTAGGCTATACGCCCTGTATATTCAGGATTGCTGGAAAACCTAGATGAAGTCCATGTCTGAGGAGGGGTCTTCTAGCACCAAATTTTCCCAGTACTATTCAACAGTCACCCTAGAGTTCAGTGGGTGTCATAACATACTGTGCCAACGGAGAATAATGGGTACTAAGTAGACGGGATTCTGAAATTTCAGTTCCCATTTTACCCAAATTGCTTGGACTTCCCCATGCTCATGAACTGGATTTCTGAAAAGGCTTCATTTTCAATAAGAGGCCTTCTGTCTAACATTTTAGTAATCACTCTCTCCTAGTTAGATACAAGATGAATCATAGAGTCTCAACCTCCTGGGACATGGGCCTGAGATTGCCTCCAGTCCCCTGCTCTATATATCATGAGAAATTTGAGTTACTATGCAGTTGCCCAAAACAAAAGACAGTGGCTAGAATAGATATGTTTCTGGGCATTGTGGGTGTAAGCTCAGCTTTGAACAAAGGTTATCAGGAGCAAAGTCCTAAAAGAGACCTAAATTAACAGATATCAGATTGAAAACTTGTGGCATATCATTATAAATAAGCTATAAATACATAAGCATAGGGAATACATAGACAAAGTACAACATATTGTTAAAAAAAAAAAAAGAGAACTTGGAGAAACAGAGGAAACTTTCTCTGATTGGTGGACTTTGTGGCAAATGTTTTAACCCTTTAAACTCTTCACTGAGTTTATCTGTATAATTTTGGGTTTCAATAGTGTTTGCAGGGGAGGATAATGAATATAGACCCCTGTCTTGCACAACATTTGATTTTACCTCCGCCTGTGACTTCAGATATTTTCTCATATCCTTTCCTGAAGCAATCAAACATAATCTCCAGCCTGGCCACTCTCCTGATAGCAAAATTCAAATTTTCTATTTCCTACTGGACATTACCTGCACAGCCAGTGGAACCTTATAATTTATATGGTTCATACTACCTCATCCACCATATCCTTTCATCTCTATTCCTAATTCAAATTGCTAGAAAACCTTTATCTTCAATCTCAACTAAGAGTAACAGCTTCTATCTAACCAGCCATCTTTAGAACTGAATCATTATAGACTGCCTTCCATCCTTTCACATATTACCTAACTTCCCAAGACTCAAATTTGTCTTCTCACCATCCTCACACCCACAGCCTGAATCAGGTGCCTTTCCTTTCCTTTTGTTAGGATTGCCTTCAAAATGTGTCCAATAAATGTTTGACAAATGGTGGAATGTATGGATTAAAATAACAAAGTGTGGTGCCTACCCACTGGAAGGGTATTCTGTCTTCATGCAAGAATACTAAAGTCCTACACCTACTCAGCTAACTTGAGAAGTATTATAGAAAACTAGCATCAAGAGTAATTGTGAACAGCTCCATCCTAGGCCCTAATATTCTCATTTTGGATGTGGAGGCACTGGCAACACAATGGTATATCATGCATCCTGCATTGAACCCCATACATTCCCATGTGTCCCCATTGGTTTAACAAGGAAGTATACCATTTCCACCAGCTCATAATCCACTCTGAAAATGTTTGCATCTTGAGCCAGTCCCCTTGGTATGGACTGAATATGTTACCACAAAATTCATATGCAGAAATCCTGATGCACAGATGATGGTCTTACAAAATAGAGCCTTTCATGAGGAGAAACCCCCATGAATGGGGATGTTGCTCTTATAAAAGAGGCCTGGAAGAAATCCCTTGTTCCTTGTGCCAAGTAAGGATATAACTAACACAAAGATGGCCATTTATAAACCCAGAAATGAACCCTCACCAGACACCAAATTTATTGGCACTTTGATTTCAGAATCTTTAGCCTCTAGAATTATGAACAATAAATGCCTAATGTTTGTGATTTTTTTTATTTGTAGTCTGAACAGATTGACACCTCTACCTCAGGGACCATCCAGTAGCAATAGGCCAGATAACAGCCATAGTGCAACTAGCTACTGGTGTTCTGAAAACTCAGCTAGCAATAGAAAGCAGTTTTAGCTAAGAAGACCATACAGATTGTTTTTCAAGACATTTCCACACTCAATCTTTATTTACAGTTACTGAACTAATTACAGGCATTCCCTATCCAATTTTTTCCGTCCTTACAGGGCATGTCCTCTTCCACTACTCATGGTACTCCTGGCATATCTCAACTATCTATTATCATTCACTAACCCCACCCATTCACATAGCCCCAACCTCAGGAGTGGGAGTTTGCTGTCTACAATACGTGACATAAAGATAGCTTCTAGTCTCGATATATTAGCAAGAATGCAGTGAGCCCCCAGGGTGGTCAAGACATGCCCCTTCCCAGAGCCCATTTGTAATATCACTGGATGATGCAGGGGATCCAGCTATATGCTCCCTGAAAATATTTAGTGAGAATTCTAAGATATGCTTCTGGTTCTTTCATGCAGTAGATACGCCCAATACTGATCACCCAAAAACTTCCATCTGGCAGTGATGAGTCAGAGAATTCCCAAGCCTATTCACTTTAGTTGTCCTGGCTGCCCCACCCACCCATATCACCACCTTTTCTCCTCTATGGACCTTTTCCACACAGTGCTGAACTCTAGATACAGATCCCTGACTATTGGCCTGTTGCGGCCTCTGGACTTGGTATTGCATGTGGTCTCTATCATGGACTTGGGGAAATTTATCTCCTTCCCAACTTCTCAATACCCCTCACTGACTAAGAATATCCTATCTAGCCCCATCCCTTAGCACTTTGTCATTCTGACAAAATCCTTGCTTTTCAAAGTAAAGAGAAAATACCTTGATGACATTAGAATTTTAAAGTCTTCCCAGTGGGATTCTGTGACTCAGAACATCACCATAGAAACCTAGTTTTATATGTGTGCAACATAAAGTCAATTTTCTGCTCAACTTAATTAGAAAATACTAAAATTAGATAAAATAACACAACAAATTAAATTAACATAACAGTGAGATATTATTTTTAACATATATATTTGACCAAAAGTTAGATGATTAAATAAACAAAGTCTTGGAGTGTGTAGGGCATTAATTATGAGAGTATGAATTGGTAGAATATTTGTGGTATTACTTTTGGCAATATTTATAAAAATCTGCAATTTTCACATTCCCTTCACTTTATCACAACTATGCTTTATTATTTTCTATGCATATTTGCCCAAGAATCAATATCCAAATATATTGATTTTAGATTTATTAAGTGGGGAATTATTTATGGATACAATAGGAGGAGAACGATTAAATTTGTTATGATACATATATGTAGAATGTGCTAGAATTCTAGGAGTAGTTATAATTATGAGACAGATGTATGTGTGTTGTCATGAAATGATTTCACATTCACTTTTTAACTGACAAGGCACATGGGAGAAAAATATGTACATCATGACCTATTATGTTAAAACATCACAATATATTTTATAGAACATCTATATATTTAAAATTATCTATAAAATAATACTTATCAGGGGCTGGGTTGTGGCTCAGTTGTAGAGCGCTTGCCTAGCACATGCAAGGCACTGGGTTTGATCCTCAGTACCACATAAAAATAAATAAATAAAATAAAGGTATTGTGTCCAACTACAACTAAAAATATTTTAAAAAATAATATTTATCAGATTTTCTCTTAGGAGGTAGCTGAATTTTGAAGGAGCATTATAAAGGGATGGGATTGATTTATGTATATTTTTATGAACATTTTGAACAGGAATACATGCACTACTGTCAGCTTTGTTATTAAAATATTTAAATAAATTTAACAACATAAATATTACTTGTGTATTAGTCAGATGGAAGAACTGCTCACTGATGCAAAGCATGAAGCCTAAATTCTGAATGACTGAACACAACAAAAATTTATTTCTTGTACACACAAAATCTGATGTGATCTGGCAGAGAAGCTTCTTACCAAGTGATTCATAGATGCAGATTGCTTCCATTTGTGGTGCCATATCCCAACATACGGTCTCCATGTTTGTTGCTAAATGGAAAAAAATGAAAGTGACTGCCTAGATTTCAAGTGTCTTGGCCTGAACGGGACACTTATTGTTTTCTGCTAGTATATCGGTGGCAAGGGTAGTCAATCATATAACCTTACTAACTACAAGGGGTCAAGCAATGTAGTTTTCCCATAAGTCGAGGAAGGAGATCAAGAAAGAATGTGGACAAGCACTTGTAGTCACCTTCATAAACTGTTATACAGCAAGTACTTAATAATGAGCAGTTTTTGCAATTTGTTAGGACAACAATCTTCTTTTCTTCCTGGAGGAATTTCTGAGAAGACCAAATTGGCTTTGCATTTTTCCAAGGAGTTCCTGCTACACATCATCTGAATGAATGTACTTGATCACCTATGCAGGTACCTTTAGGCACACTGAAAACCAGGACTTTCCTCTTGGGAAGTACAGGCAAGAAGCAGTGGAAAGACAGTAAGGGTTGTTATTGTTTGTTTTAATCAAATCTGGCATGTAGACCAAGGAACATCTCCATTCTTTTACCTTCTAGAAGTGCTCTGATATTTACAGGAATTTAGACTTTAGACTCCGGATTTACAGATGTTTACTTACACAGTATTTTTATGGTCTTTCTTCATTTATTACTTAAGGTGGAGTGTTTTGTTTTTGAGACCTTAGATAAACTCACTCATGTGCACATGTTCAGTGGCCAGTCTCAAATAAAATAGCCCATTATAAAAACCTACTGCAACATTGTTTCAAAAACTAGTCTAACTCCAGGTTTGCACCCAAAGAACCAGAATATTCTGTACCAAATTACACTCTATTCACCAACCCAACTGGAAAACACCTTGAGATAGTGGTAAAGATGCTCCTGTTAGAACAATGTCATTGTTCATAAAAATCTTCACATAGAAAAGGTTGCTATTCATAGTGCACATATATAGCATCTTTTTACATACAACTGTTTGTATACAAAGTATTGTAATACATACTACTATTATAAATAAAAAAAAAGAAAAGGTTGCTGTTGGATTCTGGGCAGGGAGGTAGAAGGCCACACCTCCCCAGGTACTTTGTGAAAATACTACATTTCCCAGGTGCCTCAGCCTGGCCAGCAGGTGCCCTCGCCATTGCCTCCTGACCTCCAACAGCCTATAGAGACACTGGCTCCAGGGGTCTCCCTGACCAGCAGTTCGCTATTTAAGCCTGCTCCAGACTGAAACCGCTTTCTTTTCCCTTCTTCTTCCTTCCTGTTCTTCCTTCCCTACCCCCCTTCCCTTCCCTTCCTTTCCCTACCCTTCCCCACGTGGCACCCCAATAAACCCTTTTATTTCACTAACACAGTGTTCCCAGCTAAGTTAACTTTGTTCAGCATTTTCTAACAGTTGATATTAAAGGAATTCCTTGGTGAGGGTCAGCCAGGAGATGTCTGCAGACTATTGTAATGTTTTAAGTTAGGAAAAGGGAAGGCGCTCAGTGCAACCTGTTCCACTGCATGTAGGTTCACCCTCCAGAGAATGACATGAAGACCTGGTCAGCAAGTCAGGTTTCAGAGACAGATAGGGAGATGCACTGGAGAAGACATAGGGGAAAGGTGCTATGATGTGCAAAGTGCTAGGACTGGAAATCTGTGTCAGCCCAAGAACAGTTATTTCTCAAGGAACCCTGGAACTAGGGGCAGCAGCAGTGGAGGTAAATGAATCCCATAAACAATCCCCCAATTACTTCAGATTCTCATTTTCATATTTCCTTTTCTAAAACTGCTTTTAGTACTCTGGCTATGAGGTTCTTCTTTTTATTCTCCAAAAGCCATTGTGGTATAGTGAGAAGAGAAATAAAATGACACTGTCAACTTTAGGCTGGGAGGAATTGAAATATCTAAGTAAGCTCCAGAAAAATTCAATTCAGAGATCCAGTCCCAGCTCTGTCACATACTGTGTAAACTTGGGCATATTACCAAACTCTCTGAGCCTTACATTCTTTATTTTAATTTTTTTAGGATAAGATTTTTCATATATAATTTTATTTATTTTTTTATTGATTCTTTTTAGTAGAATGACAGTAGAATCCATTTGACATAATTATAAAAGCATGGAATATATCTCATTCTAATTCAGACCCCTGTACTTCTCCTTCCCCTTCCCTTCCTTCACCCCCTTCCCCCATCCTTTTATTAATCTTTCTGCCATTTACCCATAGTTTTTTTTTTTTTTAATTAGTTTTTTGTCAATGTACATGTTGGTGAGATTCACTGTGGTATATTCATATATGTACATAGGAAAATTATGTCAATTGCCATCCCCCATCCCTTTCATTTATTCCTTTTGTTCTACTCCACTGAACTTCTATTCCCTCCATGCTCCATTATTGTGGGTTAGCCTCCACATATCAGAGATAACATTCAGTCTTTGGTTTTGGGGGATTGGCTTATTTCATTTAGCATGATAGTTTCCAGATCCATCCATTTACCAGCAAATGCCATAATTTCGTTCTTCTTTATGGCTGAGTAATACTCCATTGTATATATATGCCACATTTTCTTTATCCATTCTTCTGTTGAAGGGCACCTAAGTTAGGTAGGCTTGGTAAGCTCTGTCTTATATGTAAGATTGTTGGAATTGTATATTATATGTAAGCTGCTGGCGTAGTACCTGGTATGCATTGGGTCTTTAATGATTATTTTGACCTTAGACACCATCACCTTTCCTTCTTGGATTTCTTTATAAAGTAGATGTCAGAAAATACGCAGTACTCTAGCACATGGCATACTGAATCAGCCAAAAATGCTGCTTAGCAAGAAAACTTCAGTAAATCTTTTCCATTTCAGGACGTTATTTATTTAATTTGGTTTTGGAGAACATTTTTCAGCCAGATGCTACTCAAAGTTCCTAGAAATTGTGTCAAAGATCAATTCCTTCCCTCCTCTCCAGTTGCCTTCCTAGAAATCTATTTCTATCTTCAATTCCTTCTTCCCCACCAAAAATCTAGGCCAATTTTAGAGTTTGCCAAACTATATCAAATGTAACATATTTAAAATGTCATTTGAAAGAAGCGAGCTCTAGTATCCTATCACGGGGCCAAGTTCCAGCCCAGTGAACTCTGAGTATCTTACCTCAAGATATTATCACCCTTATTTCTCATAAACTCCTTGAAGACAATGTGCATAAAATACTTAATTTGTACCCTGCCTTCAATAGTGCTGGGACAAAAATGGAGGATGCTTTTCATTCTTGTCCCGGGCAGGATTTGGTTTATAATAATCTCAAAGTAACTAGTGCCTATAACAGTTTTCCATTCCAGGATTAAGTCTATCAACCATGAGACCTACAATTTGGCCCTTGCTCATCATTCCTATAGCTTCATCTTGTGCATCACCCAGTTTAATTTAAAATTACCTCCCATAGAAGGATTTATAGTTTCCCCAGGCCTCCTCCTGCCTCATCTCAGGATATCTACACTTGACTACCATATATGGACCTTCATTTTCCCTCCTTCTCCCCTTTCCATGTCCTGACTTTCCATGTATCTACCATATATGGACCTTCATTTTCCCTCCTTCTCCCCTTTCCATGTCCTGACTTTCCATATATCTACCATATATGGACCTTCATTTTCCCTCCTTCTCCCCTTTCCATGTCCTGACTCCTTTTTACTTTTGGAGTGGAAAAGTACCTACCATCCTTTTTGTATGTTTTTCTGTTTGTAGATTCTAAACTTCCATGGTCAGGTAATGAGTCATGTTTATCCTAGCATCCCTAGGACTAACATAGTGCTTTACAAAGAGCAGATGCTTACCTAATGTTTGGGGAATAAATGACCAACGATGGGGTTTAATTTAATAAGATTTGTTTCTTATAAATTCTTAAATAAGATAAGCAAATATATCAGGTAACTTTACAGAACCGCAGACTAAATGGGATGAGTATCCAAGAATTGGCCATCTTTAAGTCGTCTTTTTCTTTTGGCCCTGACTATTTTCCTGCTGACTTCTTTGACAGTTCCAAGGAACTCACTATTTGAATGCCATGTTTTATTTTTCCAGATCACTAAATAAGATGGTCTCTTGCCACAACAAGTGGCAGGTTCCTGCAAGGGGCTATGGGAGATTAGAAAAATAAAGAATCACATTCACAGATTTTTTTAAGATAACAGCTGGGATTGGGTGGAGTGCTGCTCTCAGACGTAGAAGCAGGTCTAAAAAATTACACCAGCAATCTCTATTATATATTTCTCGTTAACCAGGTTAAAGGCTATGCAAGCATTATTCTTCATATTCATGAAAGTTAGAGTTAGTAACATTATGCAGCTTATTCCTCAATGACATTCTACAGTTGCAATGTGCAATGTTAGGAGCATTGTGTAGCTCTCAATATAGTCCATCATTTAAAGTTACTGTTATGTGGGCAGGTTCAGGCTCAGCAGAGTTTGTGAAACATTGTGGTTTTCTAGCAAAAGAGTTTCTTTATTCACAGGAGCTGTGTGCCTGAGATCAAGGTTGAGGCTGATAAGTCTCTAGCACAGAGCCTCCTCATGGAGGGCATTATCATAGCAACTAGGCATCCAGGACCTTTGCACAGAAAGTTTCCCAGGCACCAAGCATGCCACAGCCATGAAGTCATCAGAGACCCCGATCTCAGACATTGCTGTCACATTCACTGTCATCACTCTCCACATTTCTCCCTTTTTTACTTTTTGAATGCAAGCTGTGGGTTAAGACTTGAAGTCGTGTAATTTCTCTTTGGAAGATTCAGCATCTTATTGTTATAATACAAAAGAGAATTAGTAGCAAACATATAATTCCAAAAATGTACCACACTGAGTGTTTTAATATATTCCAGGGATTAAAGCCTTTTAAATCATTAAGCATTTGTTTAACAAGGTATACATGATCCACAGGATCAATTTGACTTTCTTGAATATACTGGATATGGTGATGTAACTCCTTAAGATCCAGGCTATCATTATTTCTCTGCCAAATGCCCATTAGATGATTTTTAACTTTCTCTCCAAACCCATAGAGAAACATTACATTTCACTGCTGTAACACAAACATATCTATAGTTAGCATGGCAATGAAGCTTTTATCTAAATTTAAGGGCAGCAAGTTTATTTCCAGTATTAATAAGTGTAGCTTCTAAGGCATATAATTTTGTTTCTAATTTTTCATCAATATTGGTTTGATTTTGCAAAGCTTTTGAAGTATTCTGTGCTAAATCATTAACAAATTGAGCATTATGTATAGTATTGGATAAAGCTAGAGCAGCAGTCATGACATAAACTAAAATATCAAATACAATGCCAAATACAATAAGACCAAGAGCATGACATTGTCTATCCAACTGAGCATGAATCTGCTTCAGAACTTGAACTCCAGTATAATTAAATCTAACTGAATGGACAGGTGTGATACGTATATATGAAAAGCCTCCCATTGTGTGTGTGTTACTAATAAATATTGGTATAGATTCTCTAGTCCACACAGCTGGGTATCCTAAAGGTGGCTCTGGAAAGTAAGTCCAGTAAGTTTCCCCAAGAATTTTACTTACATGACAACTTAATAAAGCCAACATGGCCACAAGCATTGTGGCAGGATATTTTATATTTCCCTGTTGATTTACCATCTGTTCAGCCTGATGGGTCAGATTCTTCAATTGTCCTCATGTTGGTAGACCAGTTTTTGGGTTTGTCGAGTTCTCTCTCTCTCTCTCTTTTAACCAATGTCTCGTTTTCTAGTGGGTGTCAGGATCTACACTTCCAGTGTAAGTTTCAGTTGTTTGAATTGTGGTTTGAGATTCTCCATGATGATGATGAATAGCACGTCCAGGTACCTAAATAGGATGAACTGCACTTTCTGGAAAAACACAAGCATGACCTCCACTCCACATAATCACTGGATCTGGTCCATTCCACTGTCTTGTTTATAAGTCTTTCCACCAGACTAGACCTGTCAAGCCTCCTGTTGTATGAGCCATATGTCTCTCAGCAGCAGTGCAACTTTCAGCATCACAATTAAAAAAATTTAATACAAATAAAGCATGATTTAAACAATTTTGTGGGATCCTATTTCCATCCTTTTGTTTTTGTAACTGTAATTTTAGAGATAAATTAGCTCTATCCACAATGACCTGGCCTTGAGGGTTTTAAGGTATGCCAGTTTGGTGTTCAATACGGTATTGATCAGAAAATTGTTGAATAGATGAACTAGTATAGGCAGGAGCATTATAACTTTTTAATTTGTAGTGGATAGCCTAGCATTGCAAGAGCAGCCAAACAGTGGGAAATAACTTGATGTGAAATTTTTACTGGCCAGAAAAATTAATAAAAGTCACCTGCTAGACATATAGGGATTGTCAAAGCTGATGTTGTAGAAGTGAAAAAGGGCAGCACAATTAAAGAAGGATCAGTTTCTCTTTTTAACAAAATTATAAAATGCAGTTAGAGATTTTGGAGAATGAGGAGGGTGGAGCCATTCAATAACTTCTGAAGACTGTCATACAGCCCCTATAGTGGTATGAGAAGTAGGAAACATCAACACACGTATAGGCTTCTGTGAATTAGTTCTAGTAAGTTGTGAAGTTTTGATGGTAGATTTAAATTTTATTAATGTAGCCCTTGTCTCTGTAGTAAGCTGTTAAGGATAGGCCAGAGAGAGATCTCTAAATAATATATCAAACAAAAGGCTCAAATTTGTAGTAGATAATTGTAAGCTATGCCTTCACCAAGTGATATCTCCTATTAACTTTGGAAAATCAATTTGTAAGTTGTGTGTCTGAATCATGCACCTATAATTAGGCTGCCCAAATATAAAAAGGAGAGGCCTTTTGTAATTTTGTAAGGCACTAACAAGTGGCAGTTATAAAATTTACAGGGAAAATACAAAATGAAATTGAAAAAGAGTAAAACCATATTTAGATTGTATAATAACTATGAGCCAATAAAGATGAATTTTTTAGTCCCAAACCTTTATTTAGTTACATTTTTTGTTTATTTTAAGATTACAGTAGCCGGGCGCGCGGTGGCGCACGCCTGTAATCCCAGCACTTTGGGAGGCTGAGACAGGAGAATCGCGAGTTCAAAGCCAGCCTCAGCAATGGCGAGGCACTTAGCAACTTAGTGAGACCCTGTCTCTAAAATAAAATACAAAAAAGGGCTGAGGATGTGGCCCAGTGGTCAAGTGCCCCTGAGTTCAATCTCTAGTACCACAAAAAAAAAAAAATTACAGTAACTTTTATAACAAAAATCTATCTTTTGAGCTTTGCTTTAAATATACTTTAGTAGTTATCTTTTTAAAACTTTTTCCATATTATTTTATTGGTGCATTATAGTTGTACAGAATGGTGGGATTATTGTCACATGTTTGTACATGCTCACAATATAACATTATAATTTGGCCAATATCACCACCCAACACTTACCCCACCAACCTCTTCCCACTCCCCAATCCCTTTCCTCTATCCTACTGATCTCCTTTTGATTTTCATGAGATCCACCCCAACCTTTCTATTCCTTTTTCCTTACTAATTTCCATAAATGATGGAAAACCTATGACTCTTGACCTTCTGAGTTTGACTTATTTCACTTAACATAATTGTCTCAAGTTCCATCCATTTTCCTGCAAATGACATATTTTCATTCTTCTTTGTGGCTGAATAAAGAAGTATATCTATCCACTGTGTGTCTATACCACATTTTCTTTATCCATTCATCCATTGATGGACATCTAGGCTTGTTTCATAGTTTGGCTATTGTAAACCATGCAGCTCTAAACATGGGTATGCACATATTAAGGTCTGATAACTTTAATCCTTTAGGGTAAATAATGAGTAATGGCATAGTTGGATCATGTGCTGATTCCATTCTTAGTCTTTTGAGGATCCTCCACACTAATTTCCATAGCGGTTGTACTAATTTACAACACCAACAAGAGTGTAGAATTGTTCCTTTTTCTCCACATCCTCTTCAGCATTTATTTATATTATTTGTATTCCTGATAACTCTCATTCTGACTGGTGTGACATAAAATCTCAGTGCAGTTTTGATTTGCATTTCCCTAATTGTTAATGATGTTGAATATTTTTTCATATGTTCTTTGGCCATTTGTATTTCTTCTGTTGAGAAGTGTCTAATTCATTTGCCCATTTATCAATTGGGTTATTTGTTTATTTATTTATTTTTATTCTAATTTGTTATACATGCTTACAGAGTGCAATTCATTTCATAAAACATATAAAGAGCTCAATTTTTCCAGTCACTGGTTTTACATAAAGTATTTTCACAACAATTGTGTCTTCATACATGTACATAGGGTAATGATGTCTAACTCATTCCACCATTATTCCTATCCCCTTGCCCCCTCCCCTGCTCTCACCCCCTTTGTTCTATTTAAAGTTCCTTCATTCCTCTCATCACCCCTCCCTTGCCATTATAGGTCAGTATCTTCATAACAAAGAAATCATTTGACCCTTGGTTTTTGGGGATTGGCTAACTTCACTTAGCTTTATTTTCTCTAGATCCATCCATTTACCTGAAAATGCCATGCTTTTATTTTCTTTTAGTGCTTAGTAGTGTTCCACTGTGTATGTATACCAAAGTTTCCCTATCCATTCATCTGCTGATGGGCATTGTTGTTGGTTCCACAATCTAGCTATTGTGAATTGTGCTGCTATAAACATTGATGTGGCTGTGTCCCTGTAGTAAGCTGTATTTAAGTCTTTTGGGTATAGACCAAAGAGTGGGATAGCTGGGTCAAATGGTGCTTCCATTCCAA
Organism: Tamias sibiricus; assembly: GCA_025594165.1. Classification (NCBI taxonomy): domain Eukaryota; kingdom Metazoa; phylum Chordata; class Mammalia; order Rodentia; family Sciuridae; genus Tamias; species Tamias sibiricus. The sequence goes on along the minus strand of CM046667.1, from coordinate 52,503,204 downwards.
GTTTTCCTAGGAATCTCCATACTGCTTTCCCGATTGGCTGCATCAATTTGCAGTCCCACCAGCAATGCATGAGTGTGCCTTTTCCCCCACATCCTCACCAGCATTTATTGTTGTATTTTTGATAGCTGCCATTCTGACTGGAGTAAGATGAAATCTTGGAGTTGTTTTGATTTGCATTTCTCTAATTGCTAGAGATGTTGAACATTTTTTCATATATTTGTTGATTGATTGTATATCATCTTCTGAGAAGTATCAGTTTAATTCCTTGGCCCATTTATTGATTGGGTTATTTGGTTTTTTGGTATTAAAGTTTTTGAAAGCTTTATATATCCTTGAGGTTAGTGTTCTATCTGATGTGCTTGTGGTAAAAATTTGCTCCCATTCTGTAGGTTCTCTATTCACCTCACTAATTGTTTCTTTTGCTGAGAAGAAGCATTTTAGTTTGAATCCGTCCCATTTATTAATTCTTGGTTTTAATTCTTGTGCTATAGGGGTCTTATTGAGGAAGTTGGGACCTAGTCCAACATGATGGAGATTTGGGCCTACTTTTTATTCTATTAGATGCAAGGTCTCTAGTTTAATTCCTAGGTCCTTGATCCACTTTGAGTTGAGTTTTGTGCATGGTGAGAGATAGAGATTTAATTTCATTTTATTACATGAGGATTTCCAGTTTTCCCAACACCATTTGTTGAAGAGGCTGTCTTTTCTCCAATGTATGTTTTTGGCACCTTTTTCTAATATATAAGATAATTGTAGGTGTGTGGGTTCACCTCTCTGTCTTCTATTCTGTACCATTGGTCAACTGGTCTATTTGGTGCCAATACCACGCTGTTTTTGTTACTATTGCTTTGCAGTACAGTTTAAGGTCTGGAATAGTAATGCCACCAGCTTCATTCTTCCTGCTAAGAATCGCTTTGGCTATTCTGGGTCTCTTATTTTTCCAGATGAATTTCATGATTGCTTTTTCTATTTCTATAAGGAATGATATTGGGATTTTGATTGTTATTGCTTTGAATCTGTAAAGTGCTTTTAGGAGAATGGTCATTTTGACAATGTTAGTTCTACCTAACCATGAACAAGTTAGATCTTTACATCTTCTAAGATCTTAATTAATTTCTTTCTTTAGCATGCTATAGTTTTCATTGTAGAGGTATTTCACTTCTTTTGTTAAGTTGATTCCCAAATATTTTATTTTATTTTTTTGAGGCAATAGTAAATGGGGTGGATTTCCTAGTTTCTCTTTCTAAGGATTTGTCACTGATATACAGAAATGCCTTTGATTTTATATCCAGTTACTTTGCTGATTCATTTATCAGTTCTAGAAGATTTCTGGTCGATTTTTTTTGGGGGGGTCTTCTAGGTATAGAATCATATCTTTAGCAAATAGTGATGATTTGAGTTCTTCTTTTCCTATCTGTATCCCTTTGATTTCGTTCATCTGTCTAATTGCTCTGGGTAGTGTTTCAAGAACTATGTTAAATAGAAGTGGTGAAAGAGGGCATCCCTGTCTTGTTCCAGTTTTTAGAGGGAATGCTTTCAATTTTTCTCCATTTAGAATGATGATGGTCTGGGACTTAGCATAGATAGCCTTTACATGTTGAAGTATAATCTTGTTATCCATAGTTTTTCTAATGTTTTGAACATGAAGGGGTGCTGTATTCCGAAAAGCTAGGGAGGAAATCCCCTCATCAGGGCGTACCTCCAAGATGTGACAGGGAACAACTGTCTTTTGGACTTTTGTGTTATTTTCTGGCCCCCTACAACCTCACTCAGGATCATCACTTTGACCCGTGATAGAAACTGGGATGCCATACTCTGTTGTCTTGAAACAGCAACCCTCAGGTACCCAAAGTTGAAGACAGAAAGCAACAATATTTCACAGGTATTCTAAAACCTACCTAGTTTAACAGTAAGGATAGGGTTCTGTGTGGCCCCTGCTGTTCTGAAGTGTGTTGTCTTCCCAATTCCACTCAGCATTTTATTTTGATTTCTGGCAGAAGCTGAGACTCGTCCTTCTGCTGACTTGGGGATACACCCATCAAACCAAAGTCCTCACCATCAATTTACTCCCCAGAAAAGTCAACAGAAGCCATTCCTGGTCACTTCCTTCCTCCCAGGACTGACAACAGAGTTCTGAGGTACCATCTCCAATTTGGAGGAAGGATTTCCTGAGTCCTCACTCAGCATCTTGAATACTAGAAGAATCTAGGACATCCCCCTTTGTTCATCTGAAGCAGACCTTCTCAGAATAGGCCCCACCTTCCTGCAAAGTGAATTTGAAAGCCAGGGAGCAAATCCATCTGGCAGCTATTCTAGAGTCTTCCAGAGCCTCCCAGAAATGACGTTAGGGGTTGAGCTCTTACCTGTGGCACGTCTGTTCTGGAGTGGGTGATCCCAAAAGTTCCCACTCACAATCTTACACTGAGAGCTTTCAAGGCCTTTGATTTCTCCTTCTTCTGAACAGAGGACTTCTCTCTAAGTGTGTCCCAATGCACTCACCATACTCATATTCCCAAGGCAAAATCAGAGGATGTCAATTCTAGCCACTCTTGTCCAATACCTTCTAAGAGTGATAACAGGAGTAGGATCCTATGGACTCTCTTACAGTTTGGGGTAGGTATTCCATCAGTCCTCACTCAGTATCTCACCTTGAGTCAGGTAGGGGCTGGAGATCCTTCTTTTTCAGACTGGAGTTTGTGCCCTTTAAACCAAGGCCCTCAGTTTTCTCAGACTCTTGAGGCAAAAGTCAGGGGAAGAATTTTCTGGCCATGCTCTCACCCCAGTTAGGGCTGACTACAGGGGGGCATCCATTATAGGAGAGAATTCTTCAGTCTTCACTTAGCATCTTACCTTGACTCCTGGAAAGGTCTGGAATTCCTCTCTCCACTCCCCTGAAGCAGAAGTCCTCAGAACCTGCTCACCTCCTTGTAAACCCAAGGTGAAAGTCAGGGGGTGACTTAGGTGGACAGTTATTATAGGAGCTCCTAGGGCTGGAGTAGGGGCCAGACTTTCATCTGTGAGATTGCCTCTTTTTCTTTTGTGCCGTCCTCCCCTCTGTCCCCATGCAGACTTATACCTTGAAACCTGGCAGGACTGAGAATTCTTCTGTGTACTGAGACAAGGCTTGCTTCTTTAGAGCAAGGCATTCACTATTTTCACACAAGAAAGCACATTTTATATGTTCTCACCACAAAATAAAATGATAAGAGGCACATATTAATTAGATTGATTTAGCTCCTCCATAATGGGTGTGCATGTATCAAAACATGGTGTGCATTACAAATATATGACATTTTTGTCAATTAAAGAAATTAATTTTAAAAATATGAATATCTAATTAAAACAAATAAAAAATTAAAAAAAGAAATAATAGTATTGTACTGTATATAAATACCACATTTTCTTTAAAAAAAATCAGTGGAAGCCACTCCCCACCAACCCCTATATTCCCCATATATCACACCAGAGTCCTGAGAGGCCACCTTCCCTGCTAGGAAGGGTAGTCTTCTCAGTCCTCACTAGCCTCTTACTCTGACTCCTAGAAAGGTCCAGCACTCCTCCCTCTTTTCACCTGAGGCAGTGCTCCTCAGAACAGGCAAACCCAAGATGAAACTCAGACTCACAATTGTTCCAGATTCCCCCAGGGCTGGAGCAGAGACCACGTTCTTATCTGTAGGACCCCCTATGTTTTACAGTGGTGGTCACCTCATTTACCATTGAGTGTCTTATCTTCAAACTCATGTCATGGGGACTTTCTCCCTCTATGGGACTTGTGTGGTCACCCCCTCACAACAAGGTCCTCACTGCCCTCAGATTCCTGTGGCCCTATCAGGAGCACCTCAATCAGAATTATACAGGTTACTCTCTGCATTGACAAAAGGATCAGGTATTCACAGAGTGAGACTTCCTCTATTCTGGGATGGGCAGTTCCCTCTTTTTTCCTTCAATGTCCTGACCTTGACACTTAGATCAGTCCTGGGATACTCCTCTTTCTAATAATCTAGGTTATATTTTTCAGGCCTTCATCCACCAGACTCTGAAGGTGGAAGTTTGATCACACCACTTCCATTAGTTTTGCCTTCTGGGTAGTACCCCTACCCCACCACCCACTCGGCCTGTGGCCAGATGAATCCTTCTTCCTCCCATCAGTAAGGAGAGCAGCTCTGTTTGCCTGCACATATTATTGGGTCTTTTGTCCTTTCAGACCTCATTCAGTTTCTTTACCTGGAATCCTTGTAGGGCCAGGGATTTCTCCCTCTGTTGATCTGAGGTTGTGTCTTGAACATAATGACCTTCACAACTCGGACTCCTGAGACTAGAATCAGAATCAGGAGGCACCTCTGTCTGATACTTATTTTGGAACTTCCCTGAAATGACTGTACTGGTGGAGGTCTTGGAGCTCCCTTGATTTTAGAGTGAGGGTCCCTCCGTTTTCACTCCTCAACATATTGGACCTATTTACTACCTGAACTCCTCCCTCTGCTGATCTGACACCACATCCCTTGACTCAAGATTATTACAACCTGTAAGCTCCAGAGGCTGAAGTCATGGAATTGCCACTTATAGTCAACTCTTCCAGGAGTCTCCCAGGTTGGCAGGAGGGTAGGGGCTTTCTGGAGTCACTCTCTTCTGGAGTGAGTGGTCCCTGCATTTCTCATTCATGTCTTATCTCCAGTCTTATCCACAAAGCTAATGCCACCTTCCTGTACATTTGCTCTACAGCAACTCAAAAAGATAGAATTGAATTCAGTTGGGGAAACTGCAGCACCATGCATAGGTCCAAGGCAACTGATAACTATTAGAGGAAAATACACATTCACATCCCTTCCCATGGAGTCATTTCCCAAGTTAGATGGGAAACATCTGTTCTAAAAGACTTTCTACAAGGAAAAAGCCTTATGTGGACACATTGTAAAGGGCTCTTGTCCATTCCATTGAAAACATTGTATCAGAGTTCTAAGAGCCATCATGGGTCCACTTTGCTGATGTGTAGTTCTAACTTCTGGTAACTGTAATTGAAATGGGATGGGGAGGTTGGAGAATAAGGAGATTTTAAAGTGATTTTATTATGGATCAGAATTAAAGTACTAAAAGGGTGCTCTATGACTATGTCCTTAGAGTAAACATTCCAAACAATGCAGTCAAAATTCCCTCTTGCCTTCTTTTCAAACCCCACCACTGTATAACCTTATTCTCAGATAATTTTATATAAATACAATTACAAATGTGCATTTGACTTACAAAAATGTAATAATAAAGTACATTGCTCTTTGTTTTGTCCCACAATTCATAATTCATTTTGAAAATTACTACATATCAGTCTTCAGAGTGGCTATAAAACATCTGACAAAACAAATAATATCTTTTTTATTATTTGCATATCAAAAATGTCCTTGGTGGCAATTCTCTACACTGTATTTCTAGAATTTATAAGTAGCCTGTATATATATATATATATATATATATATATATATATATATATATATATATATATATATAATTTATTTTTCACTTGAAATGTAAAATAGAGGCTTCCTCTATAACTAAAACTCTTAATTTTTGTATTCTATTCTTTTCATGAATGGAAAGAGAGTTAGATACATGATTAGTGTGCTAGGTGTTGCTTATGAGAGTTTGTGAAGCATTCTTTCCCTGGGTCATGAGTAATTTGAGAAACAGATAAACAGTTTGAGGATTGTTACATTATAACTTTCTATTATAGACTCACCTCTGAATTTGCAGTTCTTGGTCTTGAAGCTCAGTCTATAAAACTTCATTGAGCACAGTGATAAAATATTAAGTAGTATATTGTAGTAACATGGTTGTGATATACAACAGCCCCAAAACTCCAACACAAAGTTCAGCAAGGGATATTCCATTTGTCCTTTGAGATCTTAATGTTTTATTGTTATATTGTCTTTGGGTAAAACAGTTTCATCACTTAATTCAACTTGCTATGGATTTATTTTATAGCCCATTAGATTTATTTTGTTTATTTACCCTCTTTCCCTGAGTATGAGAATAAAGCAGAATCTACCTTCTATGGTTTCATTTTATTCCTTTCATCTACTCTCATGTACTATATTATTAATATAAAATGTTTCATTCCTTTGTTTCTTACAAGTTTATGGGTTTGAAGAAAGAAAATTTACATAGACTAAGTAAAATTAATGTCCCTTAGAATTTTGATGCTTCTTTTTAAAAATTTTTCCAGTATTTGAATCTTTGCTGTTTCATTTTAGAGCAAAGGTTCTTTAAAGTGGGTAAAATTTTGAATTATATTGAAAAAAATGATGTATTTAATAACATATTAAATGCTTAAAATCGAGAACCACCACAATACACATTAAATTAAAAATCTGAAATAGGAAACATGTTTGTAAGTGTATCAAGTGAGATTTCCAATCATATTTATTTTAACATGTTCACTGCTGAAACTGTAACATGAAAATTGTTATTGAAAATATACTCTATTAATAAAAAGAAAGCAAAATCTGGTTCTGTAGCAAAGTGTAAAATATTCTTATGAGTACGAGTGGAAGTTTGTGTTAATTCTTGTGTATATTGTTTTTGTTCATCTTGTTTTGTTTTAATATGAAAGCAAATGAAATTGCAGTGAGGTTCCAAAGAGTAATCAGCAAGGAGGACAAAGGAGAAGACAGTGCTTAGTCCTCAGAGACCTGAGCAACCTTCTCCCAACTGTAGAGAATATGAAATGGGAGTTTTTTTTCTCTCTCTTTTTTCCCCTTGTATCTTGTTTAGGTTTTTTTTTTAAGATTAATTAATTAATTAATTAATTTTAATTAAGAATATATGACTGCAGAATAAATTTTTATTCATTGTACACAACTGCAGCACAAATATTCATTTCTCTTGTACATGATACAGCTTCGCATCGTATGTGCAGTTATACATGTACCTACCCTTTTCCTTCTACCTTTTTGGTTAGATATAAGATATTTTTGAAGTTATTATCTCTTACAAGCAATTAGAATAATGGTTCTTTAACAAAGAAACTGATTGTTGAGAGGAAGTGGAATCCTATGCAGTGTTCAATGGGAAATGTCCGTCTGCTATGCAAAGGTGTCGCCAAGGGGTGGATGACGCCAACAGGATGAATGTTTGAAGAGCTGTGATGCTGGAGGGAAAAATACTGATCATCATAAGGTCTTAACTCTACTTTTGTTCTTTGGGGAGAATGTGGCCTCCCTAGAGCTGAGTTTCCTTCAAAAAATTGGTGATCATAATGTTTGTGGATATTCCTTGTTAAGAAGCATGTATAGTAGAAGCAAAAAAAAGTTCCCTAATGCCCATTTATGTCTGAATAAAGGGCCAGGACATAGCAGAAATATTATTTTTCTTTCAAATCTGATACAGGGTAATATAGGTGGTGACTGTGTGTATTTAAAACATGCTTAGAATATGCTATATAGAATATGCTATATTGAATGCTGATTTGTGGACCACACTACCCCTATTCAGTTCTGCATTTGGGGCTGTGGAGGAGTACATGCAATCTATTTCCATGAAACTCTCACAATTGAAGTGTTATAGTCACAGTAGCCTTCATATATATTTTAATGCTACACTCTTTATTCATAACCATCTCAACATACTATTGTAATTCTTTTAAAACAACAAAAATACATGTGCATATAAAGTAAAATGCTGTAAAGAAAATTAAAAAAAAGAAAAAGAAAACATTAAATCACTTTCCCTTGTTACTAAAATTAAGATAAAATCAAATGTCAAAACATTAATGCTGTTCATATAGTCTGTTATTCAAGCTTTCTATGATTTTTTACATCAAAAATATGACACCTCCTATATTTAATGTGCACATTCTACATAATGCTAAAATCTTACTATTGAATTTGCTTCATTGGGTTATTTTATTCTGCAACACACATAGTCTTTTTTAAAATTTACTGTCTTCTGAAGCAGAAAGGTTACTGAACGTTATGTTATACAGGTTATATATTCATACAGAATAGTCTATTTTAACTGACCATCAACTGCTTTTAAACAAACTAGTGACTAGTTAGCACCAAGTTACCTGCCTCAAATATACAGATTCTAACACAATTGGGAGCTGACATAATTATAGACTAAGACATATTTAATAGCTGATTAAATTATAGAAGATTATGAGATCTTAGAAAATACCTGACTAAATAGCACTCATCTTTCAAAGGAAAAATTTAAGTTCAGTTGGCTTGCTTTAATAAAATTAATGTAAGAATCAATGGGCAACTTGTAAATGGAATAAATTTACTCATATCTCACAGTTCTAGAGACTAAGTCTGTGATCAAGGTGCCAGCATATTCAATGTCTGGTGAGGGACCACTTCCTGTCTCATAAATAGCTCTTCCTCAAACAATCAGTCGTTGCCTATGTATCACTCTGTGTTTGTGAGGGCATTGGGAAAACAAGGGGATGGGACTCCCAGGCACTTACCCTCCCATTCAGTGTCCAAGAGTAATGTTTTCAAGGCAAAGATGCAGATGTTTAGTACACCAAGTACAGAAGCTAGCACAGAGTCAGGAAAAGGGATCTGAGAAGATCAGGACAATGCATGAACAGTGTCTGCTGAAATAGACAACTTGGTATTATGGGAAAAACAAAGACTTTAGACAAAACTATATGTTTATGTCTTGGTGTTGCCTATCAGGCATGACTCTGGGCAAGTTCCTTGGAAATCCTCTTACACAGATGTTTGTAAATAAATCATTTTCAATTTTTATTACCAAACCTTAACAATAATGCCTGGCACATCGATAGCATTCAGAAATAGAGTGTTGAACAAATGAAACTACTGAACCTATTTTTATGTAGCTCTAGTGGGATTCAGCTTGTTGAGTTTTATTATTTTTGTTGTTACTTTTTTTATTTTTATATTCTCCGTTTTTGTTACCCACAATTTCATTCCCATGGTTTTAATTTACATCTTACTGGAACAACTGTAACCCCAAAATTGACTCTGCGGTTTATTTTCATATCAAAACTGTGTGAGTGAGTGTGTGTGGGGGTATACATACAAACATAATGAAGAGATCTGGAAGGAAATCTGTCACTGGTCAAGAAAAAGCCTGAGATTTCTTCTTTACTACTCTAATCAACCAGATTCTAGGAAGAATAGTGGAAGTCTGGACTATTGATTAGGTTCCCATGAGGTTATTAAAAATAAATAAAACATGTTTGATTACCTAGCTAGCTATTTTTCAGATAATCAATATTGATCTACCAATTCAGAGTTACATGGAGAAGCTACAGAAAATTGAGATTATAAACTTTTTGTTCATTGCCTGAAATTATGAGGGAAAATTTAGCATATATTCAACCTGAAAGGTCACAGAAAAGCTTATTATTGTACACCTTATTAATAGGTTGTTCCAAAATCTATTTTTATTTGCTTAATTCTTATACTTCACCACTTTTTTGTTTCTTTTTAGATATTGGTGACTATAAGATAATGCTTTTCAAATGTATTGGGTGGTGTGAGGAATCCACAACCTCCTATATCCAGAAATAAATTATAACCACATTTAAAGTTTATTGAGCACTGGTGCCCAGTACAGTGTTAAATATTATCTTGTTTTTCATTTAGTTCCTAATATAACCCTGTAAGTCAGGACGTGCAGTTATCTATATTTTATAAATGAAGGAACTGCACTGGCACTATCACTCAGTTGGTAGAGTGTTTGCCTCACATGCCCAAGGCCTTGGGTTCAAGCCCCAACAGAAAGAAAAGAAGGAAGGAAGGAAGGAAGGAAGGAAGGAAAGAAACAAAGAAAGAAGAAAGAAAATAAAGAAACTGAGGCAAAAGAAGTTAAGGAAAAGGCAAAAATCAGAATTTACATGTAGATGATCTGAAACCAAAGACTCAGCTCCAGCTATCAAAGGAGAAAAAAGTTTGAAAGTCCATATCAGTGTTTGAGGTTCTCTTTGAGCAAGTTTGGTCTAAGGCCCTACATCTTTAGCCAGAAAAATCATTGTATTCTTTATTTTCCAAAAATTTCTGAGGGTATCCTACTGACCTTATTATTTGGGAAATAATCACCACCAAGGTTTGCATCATGAAAGCAAGAAAAATTCCTAATTGGACTCATTAGAAAGAGAAAAAGAGTTAAAGTAATCTGAATAAAGCATTGGATGTACTATATTTTATTATTTTTAAAGTGAAAAGTTTTAAGAAGCAGTTTCATTTGCTTTTTTAAAGACAGATTTTAATATTATTTTGACAGATCAGTCCCTTTTCAATAAAAATAGAAGACTTGACAATTCCTTATTATGTCATTTCTACTAACAAAGAAAATTTAAAACAATTTCACAATGTGTGCATGCAACGATTAAATGAAAAACTCCAGGAATTCTTAAAGGAAGCATCATCAAGTGAGGAGAAGGCAAAGAGGCCAGAAGAGTAGCAGCCAACATTGAGAGGCTAAAAGGTTCACAGAATATAAACACATACAAAGCTTTAAATCAGATCTGTGTCTGTGTGGACCAAATTAGAGGTTAAAACTGGTTTAGCACTGACATTGAGGAAAAGCTTGCTCATCTTTGGGGAACCCCATGCTTCATCCAAAATGGCATATTACACTAGAAAAGAACATAAATCCTGCATAAAACAGACCTTCACATTGGAAGTGTTAAGCTAAGCCAAGTAGGAGGGGATTTTTTTTCTATGAAAGTACTAATTATGGTGATCCTGAGGGGAAATGGATTTGGGATAAACAACACCTGCATTGGCAGCTGAAAGAATGAGAATGAGAAGAATTTGGCATCTGAGCCTCATTATGTATGTTATATTATGAGTATGGTCTATGAATTACATCTGTCCCAAGACTGTGGTTCTTTATTGCTAATAACCCATATTGACAGACCAATTATAGATGGAAAAGACAGTCATTTATCTAAGCTGGGATCCAATCTGCTTTGTGCAGTATATCATGGCATAATTGATTTAGGTGAGATAATCTAATTCATAATGCTCTGAGTATAGTGGTTGACATTCATAATGTTTTCAGTTTTTTTCCATCATCTTTGCTCTGGTCATGAAAACAGGGACTAAAATCAGGTGGAATAGGAGTAGAGGTGAGAACTGGCAACATCAATTATCTTTTTTTCCATTTTCACACTTACAAAATAGAGAAGTGGAAACAGTTTAATCATGGCCATGGTAAGGTGACTGCACCAGAAAATTCTCTTATTTCAGGCAACAGGCTACATAAGTATTGAAAAAGACTGAGTGAAAAGCCGTATTTTCTACTAAGATTTATGTTGGAAAATTGTTGCTGCCAAGACCATGGATTATTCTCAGACATCTTCTGAGCCTCCTCTGAGTTTATGAACTAGACCAGCTTTGCAAAGTCTGAGAGTCATAGAATTACTGTTCTATTTCCTTGGTTAGGAGCAATTAATCATGGTTGTATGCCATCAACAAATAAAAATATTTTTCTTTGAGACAGGCAGGAAAGTTGGAAAGGAAGGCAGGAAGAGTGCTCCATTAAAAACACATATTTATTTACTTTAGATTCACTGCAGGATGTTTTTATATAACTAGTAGACTTCCAAGAAGAGGGCTGAAGCCTGAAGCAAAGCAGCTCTATTACATTGTATCCTTATGGTCCCAGACACACCCTTTATGAACTCAGAGATGTCATTAGCCCATTCCTCCTGAAACAAAAAATAGCACAGGTATTTTACTTACATTGGAGGGACACAGGGGTTCCCAAATCTGTAATCCATAGAACTGTGCCTAGATATTCTGGTTACATTTACCTTTTCCAACCTTTAATATTTTACTCAAGCTAATTCCAGTCCTGCTTATAAATTTTAACAAGAGAAGATTTCACACAAGCTTCTTTCACTGTGCCTCAAATGCCTTTTGATAGAAGTTGTGACTTTTTCCCTAATGGTAAAAATGAAATTGAAGAGCTCAGATGTCACTCCTTCTTGGTTCAACTTTGGTTGTGAATAGTCTCTCTAGAAGAGACACTTGGACACATGGAATTGAACAATCTTAACTGGCTGGATTTATCCTGTGTTGTAAACTAGAGGAAACAGCTACATTGAAAGTTTTAGCTGAGCTATAAGGTTTCCATAATGTGCACCTTAAAACATAAACAACAAACAAAAATCCCCCACAAACCTTCACAGGAAAATGTATCTTCCTCACATAATATATGAAGCAAAGACAAATAATAAAAGTGCTGTATACTGAGCTATTTTTTGGCTGAGTGAGAAATATCAAATTATGTCTATGTTTATTATTTTTAGTTTTACTATTATTATTTATTATTAATCCTTATTTTATTTTATAACCTAGGGGCATTACAAAAAGCCCTGTAAATTCAAGCTATTATGTTCAATGTTGCTTTTGCTCTCTGAGATTTTGTAGAAAATTTTCATATATTTTATTTCATTTCTGTAGCATTTCAGTTTTAATGAAGACTATCTGACCTATGGTTAAAAGTGAACATGGATAAGATTTTTAAATCCATTTACTTCACAACTTATATTGAAAGAATTTTTATATTCAGTAACCTCCAAAGATGTTTTAATCAAAGTATGACCATTAAATATTTTCCCCTAATAGGCTTATATCTATATTGTAATATTTCATGGAATCAGGTCTCATTGACAATAAAGAAAATTCTCTTTTTTTATTTCTATTTTCCTGTCACCCTACAAGTATGTTAATTATCCATTTTTAAGCAAGTCACATAATTTCCTCATACCAAGACTTCCTATTTCTCTTTCCTTTTTACTTCAACTTATTTATTTATTTAGGTACCAGGGATTGAGCCCAGGGGAATTTAACTACCTAGCTACATCTCCAGCCCTTTTTTATATTTTATTTAGAATCAAGGCCTCACTAAGTTGTTAAGGGTCTTGCTAAGTTGCTAAGGCTAGCTTTGAACTCAAAATCCTCCTGCCTCAGCCTCCCAAGCTGCTTGGATTATAGGTGTGTGCCACTGCACACTGGCTCCAAGAACTCCTTATTTCTAAAGGAAGGTATTACACTGGATAATTTCCAATATACTTTGAACTCTAATGTTACATTTATAATTTTTCTACAGACTTAGAATTATTCCAAATAACAAAAGAGATACTATATAGGAGAGGGTATCATGACACAATGGAAAAATAATGGACTTTGTACTTTAAGAAGAAAAAAAAAACAGAACAAATCTAAGCTCTGCTATTCTGTGACTTCTGTGTGTCATATTTCTCTCAACTGATGTTATGATTTGAATGTGTTGGTCCTCTGAAATTATCTATGCCAAAACATACTCCCCATGTATAAAGAGTTAGAGCCTTTAGGAAGTGAGGGTCATGAGTGTAGTTCTCATGAATGGGATTATTGCCCTTATAAAAGAGACCCAGTAGAGTGTGTTTACTTTATCCATGTGAGAATACATAGAAGATATTCTCTATGAAGAATAGGTACGTACTGGATATCAAATTTGCTGGTGCATTGATCTTGGACTTCCAAATCTCCAAAACAGTGAGCATTAAATTTATTTTGATTATAAATGAGTCAGTGTAAGGTATTTTGTTATAGCAGCCTAATGGAACTAAGACACCTGAAAAATGGGTACAATATTCCTGTCCTCAAAAAATTATTTGGAAAATTAAATTAGAATGAATGGCATGGTAGCTCATTGTAGCTCAGTAAACAATAGTGGTTGATCTCCTTTTTCTTTGTTCATATTTCTCATACTTTAAGCACTGAGCAAAGATGAGGGAGGGGAAGGAGGGAGGAATGAGATCTATAGAAATACAGTGTTAGAAAAATGCTGAATAAAATGAACAATGTATATACATAATGGACATCTTAAATATGTTTTGCAACAAGGGAGTTCATATGATGCTTAGATGTTCCAACCCTGCTTACTTCTAAACTCTCTTATTGAGTTATTCCTGATTATTGCCTTGACTTGACATTTGTTTTCAGTGCTCCTGATTAACCTTTTGCATACTAAGTAATTAAGCAATGGTTGAACCCATTTCTTCATACAAGCAGGGTCAGGAATATTTAGATAAAATGTTGGAACTCTAAGTATAATGTGAAATTTCATTTCTGATTGAGAAGTATAACACTTGCTGAAATGAGAGAGAATGGGGAATGGGGCCTGAACACAGCTAGAATGACCATTTCTTCTCCCTGACCTTAGTTTATGAATTAGGTAATCCCAGCTGGTCAATACACCCTATTACCCTGTTAGGCTTCAAAAATTCATTAAAAAAACTTAAAAATCAATTGAAAAGCCATAATATCAGAAGTCTTTTACCAAACTCCTTGAATATCAATTTAACAAAAAAAAATTATAAGGGCTTTAAAATGCTTAAAATACAGAGCATTACAAATAATTCTGATGAAAATATAGAATCATTTATAAAATCTTAGTTTATGTATGTTAAACTGCTTTAAGTAGTTGGCTCTGTGTGACTTTCAGGGGACTCTGAAAGTCCTTTATCAATTGCATTTGAGAGTAAAAGGCAATCCAGTCTAACCACTTTATTTTACAGATGAAGAAACTGAGGCCCATAGAAGTTAACTGACCTGCAGATTAGTACATAACTCCTTCAGAGCAAAGCTCTGTTCTGTCACTCCTTACCAGTATCACCTTGGCAAGTTAGATAGCCTTTTAAGATCCAAAATACTTCTATGTCAAACGAGGCTAGAATAGTAAGTACCCCACATTGATAGGTAGAATGCATATAAAATGTTTAGAAAAACTGCTGCCTTATTACATACTATTATTAGAGTGGGGATTAAAATTTGTTATTATAATAATTTATAATCTGGAATAATAAATAGGAGCACTGTACTTCATATATAACTAAAGCTGAGGGAAATTTTAGATCATGTTTGTGATTGATCTTTAAACTTGCAGGTATTTTAAATGCAAATAAAAATACAGAATATTTCTCTAATATTTTCTTCAAAGCAAAAGGTCCTTTTACTAAAAAACTTCTTTTATAACCACAATCAAAGGAATTCTCCAGTGGATATTATAACTGACTACTTAGAAAAGCAAGTGAAAATTGTTTCCCTATCAGTTAATAATCATTATTTATTTAACCAGGAAAATTTATATGTATATATATATATATATATATATATATATATATATATATATATATATATATATATATATATATATTGAGTGACTTCATTACCCTAGTTAATAAGCAAATAAGACCAATAAAACAAATTTTAAAGGAATAAGAAAGATTTCAAATTGTTTTGTGGTTTGAAAGGTCTTTTATTGTGATATTATATGGTCCTGCAAAATCTAGACACATTTTGAGTTTTTTACAAAAGGAAAGTGTTTATTTCCAGGATATACAAAGAACTCTAAAATCTTAACACCAATAATAATAATAATATTAATAATAACAACAACAACAATAACCCAATAAATAAATGAATCAAAGTAACTGAACAAGAACTTCAGAGAAAAAATATGATCATTCAACAAATGTATGAAAAAAATGTTCCACATCTCTAACAATTAGAGAAATGCAAATTAAAACTATACTGAGATTCCATCTCACTCCAGTCAGAATGACAATTATCAACAATACAAGTAACAACAAATTTGTCAAGGATGTGGGGAAATGGGAACCATCATATATTATTGGTGGAACTGCAAATCAGTTGGAACCACTCTGGAAAGCAGTATGGAGATTTCTCAAAAAACTAGGAATGGAACTTACCATTTGACCCAGTTATCCCACTTCTCAGCATATATTGAAAGAAGTTAAAATCAGCGTACTACAGTGAAATAGCCACATTCATGTATATAGCAACACAATTCACAACAGCTAAGCTATGGAACTAACCTAGATGCCCATCAACAGATGTATGGATAAAGAAATTGTGGTATACATACACAATGGACTATTACTCAATCATAAAGAAGAATGACTTTACCACATTTTCCAGTAGATTTATGGATCTGGAGAATATCATGCTAAGCAAAACAAGCCAATCCCCCCAAAACAATGGTTGAATGTTTTTGCTGATATGTGGAAACTAAACCACAATAAATGGGGTGAGGGCAATGAAGAAGAGAAGTTCAGTAGATTAGACAAAGGTGTAAAAAAGGAAGGGGGTCATAAGCATAGGAAAGATGGTAGAATAAATTTAACATAATTTCCCTACAAAGACATATGAAAATACTTATTCCACTATTGTGCCCATTGTTTTAGTCAGCTATTTTGCTGCTGCAACTAAAAGGACCCAACCAGAACAACCATAGAGGAGGTAGAATTTATTTGAGGGCTCACAGTTTCAGAGGTCTTAGTCCATAGAAGGCCGACTCCACTTTTCAGGGCTCGAGATGAGTCGGAGTGTGTGGCAGAAGGAAGCAGCTTACTTCATGGTGATCAAGAAGCAGAGAAAGACTCCATTCTTCAGATACAAATATGTATGCAAAAGCCATGCCCTAGTTTCCACCTTCTCCAGCCACACCCTACCACTTCAGTTAATCCCTATTAGGGCATTAATTTATTGATTAGATTAAGACTCTCACATCCAATCATTTTTCTTCTGAATCTTCTTGCATTGTCTCACACATGAGCTTTTGGGGGACACTTCACATACAAACCATAATACCCATCCACAAGAATGGGACCCTAATTAGAATAAGATATGTCTTATGCTCGTGCAATTTTGTCAACATGGATTCTACAGTCATGTATAACTAAGAAGAGCCAATAAAATTAAAATAAAAAGAAGAGATATTGAGTAGATCTACTTTACCTAGGAGTTCTTCTTCCTGTAAAATTTTCCCAGTTGTTAAGCTACTTTAAATTATTAATGAATTCTCTGAAGGTAAAGGGGCAATATTTTAAACAACCAAGACAAATTGCACTTATGTCCATTCTAATTCTGCAGTGAACCATTTATGCAGTCTCATCACAGAATAAATAAGACTCTATGTGCTATTTCATTTTTGGATTCTCTGATGAAAATAGAGAAATAGAGTTCTCTTGGATGGGGCAAGCTTGGGTCTCATCTGGGTGTTTTTAGGATTCAGAACAATGGTGAATAGT
The DNA here is from genome assembly GCA_025594165.1 of Tamias sibiricus. Classification (NCBI taxonomy): domain Eukaryota; kingdom Metazoa; phylum Chordata; class Mammalia; order Rodentia; family Sciuridae; genus Tamias; species Tamias sibiricus. The sequence goes on along the minus strand of CM046667.1, from coordinate 52,486,133 downwards.
AGGTACTAGGGCTACAGGATATCTTAATGGAGCCATGGATGTCAGAATGATGAAATCAGAACCCAATCTAGGGCACTCAAATGCTGTATGACCTTTAGTTAATCCACTTTGATACTACAGAGGGGTTTCTGGATTGTGTATCAGAATAACAGGCAATATTATTGTATTTAGCTTTGCACTTGGGTAGGAGATAGATATCATTAGAATAATTACATCATAGTGGAATTTGAGTTATTTTTTTCCTGATTAGAAACAGAAGAAGAAAAGACTTGACTATGCTCAGTCTCACATGCTTCTTCATGCCCTGTTTTACTTGTAGATTGACTTACCCCAATGAATGGTATACTTCATCCCAGCAACACACCAGCAAGAGTTGCTTTATGGGAGGATGTTTACCTGAGTTGTTATTGTTTCTCTGTAAAAAGATCAATAATTCAACCTTTCTCATTATGATCATTATTCATTATACTAATAATACATTTCATGGTCTATGTCATGGCCCAAAATATCTTGAAAAATATTTAGATACTTCTATTCCTTCAAACAAAAATTACACGTTTAGTTTTCTATATAATTAACCCTAAGTAAATTATTTCCAATAGCCACTTATGAAAATGATATGCAGTATATTCAACCTTTATACACTGAGTGAATAGTATACACTGTCTGAAAATGTAATTATATGCATCAGATCAGATAAACTAAGTCCCAGGGAAGGCACATTTACTTTTTATTTAATTTCTCAATTGTGAGACTGCCCAATGACTCAGAGAGTTGTTATTATCAATTATATAATTCAGGATGAAAACAAGTACTTGAAGCATTTGTTTTTAAGCAAGTGATTTTGCTTTTTTTTTTTTTTGGGGGGGGGGGCGGGGGGGGGGTTGTTGCTGTTGTTTTATCCTGGCAGTGATTTTGGAGGAAATATTTGAAGTGAAACCCATAAATTATGTGTTTGAGAAAAAATAAATTTGTCAAAGACATGTAATTTAAAAAGCTGACTCTTTATGAAAGAAAGTTTTGTGGTGGGAAAATTCATTACATCATACAACCAATTAAATTGGTATTTACTGAGTGGTTCCTAGAGTCTTTCTATTGACATCAAACAGAAGACTGACTTGGTCCTCACCCTCAAGGCCAAATTGTTCTACAGGTTGAAGTTCAAGTTGTCTCATTACATGATTAATGATATCTGCAGTAAAAGTGATGCACAGTTAGTTTGTGGTACTTATACATAAATAGGTTCAATGTTAAAAGTTATAAATTATAAGGGACAGAATGGTCTTTTTTGCAACCAGGAAATCACTTTTCCTGGTGGGCTTTTAATAACACTGAATTTATCATATGTTGACACTTGCACTGTTTTTTTCCTTTAGGCTATATATTTAAGAAAAGAACTGTTTATTCATAATAGCCAAGAAATTTTTTAAGCACAAGAAAAAGTTGGGGTGGTTGCTGGGGTTTTTAGCTTCCCCGTACTGGGATCAGCCCTCCCTGGCCAGTGGAGAAGGCTGGGGGAGCACGCCCCAGCAGTGAGGCTGAGTCGGGAGGAGGCAGGAGGCTGGTGGCCCACACTCAGCCCTCACAGTAGAGAACAATCAGAGACACCAGGGAGACCAGTCAAGCAGGAACTCCTTTATTGAGGAAGTCCTCCTTTATTGAGGAAGTCACACAGCATATATAGGGTGATTCAGCCAATCAGCTTTAAGACCAGCAAGCCATGGGAGGGGACACGAGCTGATCATGTTCGCGGGACCGGCGTGAGCCATTCAGGGTGTTACACTCTAGGCCCAGCCAAGTTCCCGCAACAGCAAGTGAGCCATTGTGCTGAGGTGTCCTTTTCCCCCCACAGGTGGTGATATAAATATCACCAGATAGGTGATATCCCTAAATACATCAAGTTCTTTGAATACTTATCCATGAAGAGGCAGGGATGAATGTAAATGCCAAGGTGATGCCTATGATGACACCATGCACTTGAAGATGGAAGATAAATTGAAAGGTCATGGGGAGTACATGGGTAAGCTCTGAGAAGCTGATTTACATTCTCAGCTCAGGTCTTAGAAAACTCATTCACCCTGGAGGGGAGGATATTTTTAGGGATATTTTGATAAGTGGGATTTTTTTTTCACAGTGGCAACTTGATTGATCCTTAAAGTTGCTTACTTATTAAAATATTTTTAAGCAACTTTTTAAAAACATCTACTAATGCACTGCTGGACTTTTATAGATATTTGTAAGTATGCAACTCAATGGCATTAAGTACATTCACCATATCATACAAACACCACTCTTATTTATTTCCAAAATTTTTCATCAACCTAAACAGAAACTGTGCCCATTAAGTAAAACATCCCCACTGTCCCTCTCACTGGCCCTGGTAAACTCTAATCTATTTTCTGTCTCTTTGAATTTGCTAATTCTTGATATTTTACATAAGTGGCATCATATAATATTTGTCCATTGGCATATGGATTATTTCAGTCAGTTTAATATTTTGAAGGTTTAGTCATGCTGTACCGTCAGAAATTCATGTATTTTATGACTTAGTATCATTCCATTGTATACATATGTACATTTTGTTTATCCATTCACATATTGATGGATTTTTCCCCCCAAAATTTGGCATGATAAAGATAAGATATAGGAACAAATTCAGCAAAATTAAAAATATTAGGTGGTTCTTTTGTAAGTCTTCTTCTAATATAATATCTATGTTGTCATGGTTGAGTTTATTTAATGTATTATACTTAGAACATGAAATATAAAATACAGATCACTTATGATACTATTACATATGTTATTACCTTCAGAGTATATTAAAGATTTCCTAGATTTTTATGAAAATGTGCCAATTTCCAAAAATGAGTACTTTCAGCCAAGCCCAAATGCCAACTATGTACATTAGTCTAATTACTATCCATGTATGATTTTTCCAATCTATATAAATGAACCAACTCACAAATTAATAAACCAAGACCTCACCAGTGCTCATCATATTGCTAATGCTTATGGGTAGTTAATATCTTTATCTTACTTGAAGTATCAGCATCTTTTGATATAGCTTATCACTTCCTTATCATAAAATACTTTCTTCCTTTGTTTTTTGTACATCATTGACCCAATATTTTCATTTTCATAGGCCACTGCTTCTCAGTGCTATTTTATGTAAGCTGCCTGGTACCGTAACCCGGGAGGAAATCTCGGAGGCAGAGTAAAGCTTTTACTACTTTTACTTCTACTTTCTTAGAGCTTAGAGAGGGAAAGAAAGATTTTTAGAGAGAAAGATTAAAGCGAGCTTTTCTTCTTGTCTTCTTAGCTTAGAGTCTTAGAGAGAAAGAAAGATAGAGCTTCTTCTTAGCTTCTTAGCTTAGAGTCTTAGAGAGAAAGAAAGATAGAGCTTAGCTTAGAGAAAGATTAGAGCTTCTTTCTTCTCTCTTCTTTCTTCCTTCTTCTTTCTTCTGTCTTCTGTCTTCCTTGGGAGCCTCGGCCTAACTCTGACCAGTCATTACTTCTTCTATCTGGTTTCTCTTCTGTAACCGCTCTGCCTACGTTCTGGCCGCTCTGATTCTTCTGACCGACCGAGTGACTACCCGACTGACTGAATTCTCCATTCTCCTAACTCGGACCGCTTTCACCCGGTTATATACCTTCAGGTTTGCGGGTGCCTACAGGTGCGTCACATACATATCAGGTGGAACTTATGGCTTCCAGCTAGCTACAACAGCCCTTCCTAATTAGGGCTCCTTCAATTTTATGCTCTTTTCTTTTACTTTTTTAACATTGGAGTACCCTTACGATTAGTCTCAAGACCTCTTCTCATCTCTTCATTCATCCCCTTGATGATATAATTTGAACTTGACTTTGGAAATATATTGACATTATAATGAATCCTTAATCTTTTTTCCAGTATGGTCATTTTCCCTTGACTGCAAACTCAAAATTTTCAATTGCCTACTTGATGATTCTCACTTGGATATCTTAAAGACAGTGTTCAAATTAAAAAAGTCTGAAGCAGTATTCCTAATTTCTCTCTGTAGACCCGCTTTCCCACAGTATGAACTTCCAGTTGCTCATGCCAAATTTTTTTATATTATCCTGTTTTAGTCTTTCACTTCTCCCCCATTTCCAGTCTGCCAGTAAACTGTTTGCTCTACTTACAAAACAAATCCAGAATGTAATAAATTCTTACTTCTATCACAATCTCACCCTGTCATTGTTATTTTTTTTTCCCAGAATACTGCAGTAGCCTCCCTACTCTTTTCCTGATTCCACCCTTGTTCATTTAGAGTCTGGTCTTAATACAACCCCCCAGATCATCTTGAAAGTCCAGTGGTTTATGAACTTCCCTGCATAAAATGTGATTCCACATTTCTCTGAACATAAAAGCTCAAGTATTTAAATGCTTAACAAAGTCCTACATAATATGGTCCTTCTCTAACTTCATTTCCCAAGTTTCTTAATAATATCCTCTCTACTCACATTGGTTAATCTACAATGTCTTGTTTAAACACCCAGGTAAGCTTCTCATCAACATTTTGACACTAGTTGTTTCTTCTATCTGAAACATTTTTCTTTCATGTCTCTCTGTGGCTCAATTTACCCTCCTCTTCTTTTTTGCAGGGTTACTGCTTTGCAGTGTGAAGGCTGTGCTTTACACAAGAGCACCTGGTTGAGAGAGTAAGGTGCAGAATCCATGACCCCAGGATATACCTTTGCATTTGTGGACTAGCATGGACCCTGCTTCTTTTTAATTTGTCTTTAAATAAGTTTTTTGTGTGTGTGCATCTGAGGTTTGTAACACGATGTTATAGGGATTTGTGCACGTGTGTATGTGTGTGTGTGTGTGTGTGTGTGTGTGTGTGTGTGTGTGTCTGAAATGGTTACTATAATGAAGCAAATTAACTATATCTATCATCTCACATGTAAGATACATCCTAACAAGCCTAGAAGTCCTGGTTTTCCTAATTGTACTACTGATGCCTTTTATTTTCTGTATACTTATATTTTGATGTCTGGAGTCTCACTGGCCCTGGAAGGATTGCTCTTCCCTGGATTAGCCAATTCTCAGAGATAGTAAACCACTCACCTGTGAATGTGCTTTTCAAATACAAACCAAATGACATGGCACCCACACTCTTATCTCCTCCTTTTACAGGCTATTATATTTTGGACTACTTTCTCCAATTACCTAGGGCCTGGTACTAGACAATTAGGGGCAACACTTACAGCCCAGATCTCACTACATTTACTCAATCCTGCCAATCATATGTCCCTTTACACTGTTTTCCCAATCTTTATTGCTTAACCCACAATAATGACTCTGGCACAAAGTTCTCTCTTTTTCCCCTCTGCCTCATGACTATGTTGTTGCTCTTTTTTCCCATTCTCATGGTATTTAAGGTCTCTTTCTCTTGAGAGCTGTGAGTAACAAATTATTTTTAAAAATGGCAGTCATCTGCCAATTTATTGGCCTCACTATACTTCAAATTTTCTGTTAACAAACTATTTAAAACACTAACCCTATTCTAATTATAGTTAATATAATCTCAAAACATGTATATCATTCTCTTATTTCTTTGCTTTCTATCTTTCCCAGTTCATTGATGTAAATAGGGATATTTGTCTGTTTTGCTCACTGATATATCTACCAGTGCCTAAAATGGTGTATGTAAACACCATAGGTATCCAATAAATACTTGTGAATGAATAATCAACCTACTGAACTTTGGTTGCCAAGAGATAATTTATATATTTTTCAAAGGCATACACAATATTTTTAGTACTCTTTAAATGTACTGTAAATTTCCCTAGAAAGTATATAAAACTTGATAGACAATTAAACACATGTAAGTATGTGTATTTTCACAAGAAATCAATATTTATAATAGCCACACTATGGAACCAACCTACGTACCCATCAACAGATGAATGGACCAAGAAAATGTGGTATACATACACAGACATAAATAAAGATGAAAATATGGCATTTGACAGTAAATGGATACAAGTGGAGACCATCATACTAAGTGAAATAAGTCAAACCCAGAAAGTCAAAGTCAAATCTTTTCTCTGAAATGAGGGAGTGAGAACAAAATAAAGAAAAAATAATGGGGGATTCCATGAAAATAGAAGAGAGATCAGTGGAGTAGAACAAGGGGATTGAGGTGAAAAAGGAAATACCAGTGGAATGAATCTGACCTAACATTTTTATGTATGTAAATAAGGAATATACCACAGTGAGTCTCACCTTCATGTATATCCACAAGGCACTCATTAAAAAACAAAACCAAAAAAAAAAAAAAAAAAAAAAACTATAAATAAATAGAAGAAAGAACAGCAGGGCAGAGCGAAGGGAATAGGGCGAAGGAGAAGGGAACAGAAAAGGGAAGTACTGAGGACTGAATTAGAGAAAATTATATGCCATGATTTTATAATTATGTCAAAATTAATCCTAATGTTTTATATAATTAAAATGAAGTAATAAAAAATACATGCACTGTAATAACAAGACAAGTTCAGGATTGAGTCTGTCATAGAGTTTTACTTTATAAAATAAACCACAAATAATGTCTGTTAGAAAGAAATAAGAGTTCCTTGGCCCATTTATTGATTGGGTTATTTGTTTTTCTGGTGTTAAGGTTTTTTGTTTGTTTGTTTGTTTGTTTTGTTTTGTTTTTTGTACCAGGGACTGAACTCAAGGACACTCAACCACTGGGCCACATCCCCAGCCCTGTTTTGTATTTTATTAGAGACAGGGTCTCACTGGATTGCTAAGTGCCTCGCCATTGCTGAGGCTGGCTTTGAACTCGTGATCCTCCTGCCTCAGCCTCCCAAGTGCTGGGATTACAGGCGTGCACCACCGCGGCTGGCTGGTGTTAAGATTTTTGAGAACTGAACAGACACTTTTCAGAAGATAATATTTGGTATACAAATATATGAAAAATGTTCAACATCTGTAGCAATTAGAGGAATGCACATCAAAACTACTCTAAGATTTCATCTCACTCCAGTCAGAATGGCAGATATCAAAAATGCAAACAACAATAGTGTTGGCAAGGATGTGGGGGTAAAGGCAGACTAATATATTGCTGGTGGGACTGCAAATTGGTGCAACCAATCTGGAAAGCAGTATGGAGATTCCTTGGAAAACTGGGAATGGAACCACCATTTGACCCAGCCATCCCACTCCTCGGTTTATACCCCAAAGGACTTAAAAACATCATATTATAGTGACACAGCCATATCAATGTTTATAGAAACACAATTCACAATAGCTAAATTGTGGAATCAACCTAGATACCCTTCAGTAGATGAATGGATAAAGATGCTGTGGTATATATACAGAATGGAATATTACTCAGCATTAAAAGAGAATAAAATTATGCCATGTGCAGGTAAATGGATGGAGTTGGAGAATTTTATGCTAAGTGAAGTAAGCCAATCCCAAAAAATCAAATGTTAAATGTTTTTTTGTGATATGAGGACGCTGATCCATATGGGGATGGGAGGCATGGGAGGAATGGAGAAACTTTAGATAGGGCAAAAGGGAGGGAGGGGAAGGCAGGGAGCAGGGAGGTAGGAAAGACAGTGGAATGAGATGGACATCATTGCCCCAAGTACATGTATGAAGACATGAATGGTGTAACTCTACTTTGTGTACAACCAGAGATATGATAAATTCTGCTGTATGTGTGCACTATGAATTGAAAAGCATTCTGATGTCTTATATAAAATATTAGAATAAATTTTAAAAAAGAGATCAGAGTTTATGTATTATTTCTATTCAAATACATTTAATGATCCTCCCATAGTAAATGTTCAGTAAACATTATTTATACCTATTATGTATATTGTTTATAGCTTATTTTTTCCCTTATTATTCTGCTAAAGGTACATCAACATATTTAGGAAGCTATTACAAAATAGAACCCCAATTGTTTCAAATCTTATTTTATTAGACAGAGAACCCTTTGTATCAGGAAGTTGGACCATTTTATTGTCAGTGGATCAGCATAGAATGGAGGTGTGAGGTATGGGTGGGGGATATGAGAGAAACAGTCCCTGGTTAAAATACCATAGATTCTCTCTATTCTTGACACAGTGTAGTAGATTTTCTGAAATAATTGTTTCTCAATTTATTGTATGCCTTTGTTGATTTCCAATGTCTCTATGTGGTTGCTTTTGGGAAGAGGATTCCTTGAATTCTTCAATCAGCCATTCCTGAAATCTCCGTCACCTAATTAGATTGTCATATAACTGTGACATGCAGTATGGGTGAGCTAGCTCCATGTAAAGGGCAAGAATTTTTTTAAAAAGTGGGGACAATGCTAAACAAAGTAGCAGCAGTAATAACAATATGATATACTCTGTAGCAATGCCTTGGCTGGTAGAATTGTAAGGGCATTTTTGTTATTTATTAGATTTGACAGGTGAAAAAAACAAAAGGTTTTACCCTTCTTTCTAGAATTGAGAAAGTAGAATTTGAAGGTTCAGAGCATAAGTAGGTGGATATTTCCAGAAGATTGTTAAAAATGTGTACATAAAAGGAAAAATACATTATATTTTAACATTCCCAAGGTATATAGTCTGAAACCAGACCAAAAAATTCTGTGAACTTCTGAATATGCATGCACCTTACTAACAAGGAGTATTTATGAATTACTAGGTAACCAATGGTGAGAAGGGGACAAAAGAAATATTGCCTTAAAATATAAGTATATGGAAGTATTCTGGGCTCATTCACTGGCTATTTGTTTAGCTCCTTGCCTTGTTGTACTCAGTAATCATATTCATGCTTTAGCAAAATTACTATTACTTCCTATCATGGATAACACCAACCTCAAATAGTTTAACCATGAGTCTCATCAGCCATAAAGCTTACTCAATAGGATATCAAAAGGCTCCATACAAGTCTCCTCTGGTCAAGAATCTGCTCAATTCCTCTAGGTCCTTAGGTTTCATGATCTTTGAATAGTTATCCCCTGAACCTTTTCTTTCAATGTCATATCTCTAATATCTGCAGTTTTCATAGTTATTAGAAAATGAAAAATGTATGTAGAAATATAATTTAAAATATGACATGAAACAAAGTTTTAAATTTCATCTGTACCTGAAGAATTCAATTATCATCAATTCTGCTTGATTTTGTGCTATGTTCCTGGGTTTTGCTATTTCTTAGTGAATAGGACCTGTTCTTATTATATTTTGCAACATGGAAAACCCAGGGGAATTTATTTAATGAAGATTTTATTGTGGTGATGAATTCTGTTATTAAGATATCTTGGAAATGAATTAATAGATAAAATATAAATTTGTCTCTTATGAAAACATTTTTCTCTCTCTTCCTTATGAAGATATGTACACAGGATACCAATTAGTAATATCTAATATGGTATACCCTGAGTAAGACACTATTCCTTTTACACCATTCCTTTTACACAATTTTTATTAGTACTGATGTACTTTCTTTGGATGCCATTAGGTACTCATATACCAGGGCCACTCCATCCCAATTCCTATGATTATTGCAGTAATTTCAAAATATATGTGTCTGTGTGTTCATGAAATTCTATGTTACATGTAGTATGTTATGTTATGTTACATGTTATACAATATATAGTCTTAAGGCCATTTTCAGAAAGCCTGAATTCTATTTAATTCTATCAGAAACAGATTCTATACTTTGTCCTTGACCACAAGGGTCTACCTGAGTGTTTCTTATCCTTTGTAAAAATAATGTTTGACTTTTTTCCTCAAGATGGTGCAGAGTTCACATTTTAACATATGAGTCTACTCCAAATATACAGTAAATAAAAACAACTTCAAAATAGAAAATAAATGGTATAGACAGGCAAAAAGTAAAATGACAAAAATTATCAAGGACCATAAAAAGAAGAGTATATCTTTTTTCTATGTGGTAAATCAGACAAGTTCTCCTTATATTTTGGGGAATGGGAGCACTTTCCAAATTGCACATTTGAATTCAACCCAGGAGGTATTCCCTCTATTTGTGAAAGGAGACTAAAATCATTGTTGTGGAATCATTGTTTATCCAATGAAATCTTGTGCTGATGAACTGTATGAAGTTTCCAGCTGGCTGAGAGATGAGATTTTCAATACCCTCAAGATCATAGTGGGGGTGAAGGCTAGAGATGGCCATGTCCAATCTGATTCTGGAGCAGGCAGTGGAGCAGAGGCTAGAGGAACACAAAGTGGCTTGAGGACCCCATGGAAGCAATCGCAAAAGCTCTAACTAGGAAAGGATGACAACGTAGAGAGTGGGTGGATTACTTTGTATCACTGATGTAACAAATCACCACAACTTTAGCAACTTAAAATAGCACCCATTTATTAGCTCAAATTTCTATAAATCAGAAGTCTGGATAGGCTCCCCTGGGTTCTCTGCTTTGAGTCTCATAAGTACAGCTGAGTTTGGATCTTATCTGTAAGGTCTGGGGGAAAATCTGCTGCCAAGCTCGTTCAAATTTGGGGGAAATTAAGTTCTTTGTGGTTGTAGCACCAAGATGCCCTTTTCCTTGCTGAATGTCAGCTGCAGATCATCTTCAGATTCTAAACTGATTCTATCTGCATTATTTGACTCATGATCTCTTCCATTTTCAAACCTAGGAATGTTGTGTCAATCCTTTTCATGTTTTAAATCTGAATTTTCCTGCCTTCCTCCTCGGTCACCAATTGAAGAAACTTCTCTGCTTTTAAGAGCGCATATGATTAGATTTGGACCACCTGAATAATCTTTGGTTTCAAGGTCAACTGTGCCAGATAACATAACACAATTACAAGAGTGCTGTTGCATAACATTCACAGGTTTCAGGGAATATAGCCTGGGAATCATGGGATTGTGTTAGTTTCCTGTGGCTGCTATAACAAATTTAATACAACCTGGGTAGATAAAAGCAACAAAATTTTATTTTTTTCCAGTTCTGGAGGCCAAAAGTCTGAAATCAAAGTATTAGCTGGGTCACACTCCCTTTGGAGGCTCAAGGAGAAAACTTATTCCTGTACTCTTCCAGTTTCCAATTGTTATTGTACATCCTCAATATTCTGGCTTTCTGACTTATCAGAGCACAGATGGAAGTAAGTGTGGATATGAGAAATACAAAGAAGAACAGTCCTACCTCATGAGTTCAGTGCTGAAATCCCAAAGGGAATGCACTGTAGTGTCTCTATGGCAAGGGATGAGGACTGGACAAGAATTAGAGAATCCAAAGCACCAGTGTGGTGCTATACTTAGGTCAGTGACAGGAACAGGTTCAAGGAAAGCACCATCAGTGCTCAGGTATAAGTGCATAGCAAAGGGAATCCTCTTGGCATTATTGTTGTGGTGAGCATGGACGTACATGAAAAGAGCAAAGAGGAAGGTGACTGTACCTTCAAGGCAGTTGCATAACTGGGTATGGGATGTGAACAGGGTGAAGAACAGCTTGATGCCACTGGAGGACTCATCAAATGAAAAGGGAAATTGAAGTTATGAGGAGTAGCAGCCCCCACGTCAACTATGTGGTTATGTAAGTGAACAGAGAATATGAACAGACCAACCAGATAGATCCTCTCACCATCGATGCATGCTGTTCTTGTCCAGAAGATAAACATGATGCCAAGAATAGCACATCTGTGTTATCATAGCAATGGTGTAACCAGATTCAATGTGACCAGGGCAAAGAAGATGAGGCCTGACTCATGAAGATGATGGTGTGTCTGTAAAAGTCCTGACAGGGTAGAACCTTCATAACTATTACAGTGCAGGAACTGCACAAAAGCTATGAGATAAGCAAACAGGAAGTAAGTGGACCATAGGTGCTATGGTGTAACTCGGGAGATGTGACCATGCCAAAAAAAAAAAAATCTGATACATCATTGTATGTATTTAATTTAACTGGGGATATTTATAGGGCAAATTGAAGGGTATCTTAACATTAGTTCAGTGGAATAACTGGGCTAGATAGAAAGATGGGCATATAGAAGGAGCCCTGTCCCATCAGTGCAAATGAGAGATTGTTCAGGGAATGTTAATGAAGCAAATAGTAGGACTGCCAACACTTCTGGGTATGTAATGTCTGAGAAGACACTTTTCTGTGCACTGCTGTGACTGGCTCAGCAATCTCAACTATGTACTACTTGGGGGAAGCCCAGGGTGACTTTGATGCTGGCAATAAAATTCCCTCCAAATCACATAAGAATTATAGTGTTGCTTGTTCTACAATGCCCTGGGAGAATTATAAGTCTGCCTTCAAGATAGTGTGATTTACACTCACAGTGTCATAAAACTTCTCACCTGCAAGAGACTGATCTGCTTTCCAGAGGGTGAGGTGACCTGCTGGACACTGCCGAGGGTAGTTAGTAGGAAACCAATTCTCTTGCCACCCTGCTCTGAGCCTGTCATGGGCTTGCCTTGTAATATATATCACTGAAAACTCTCAAAATAGAGGTCCTAAATCTTCAGATATTGGAATTTTCCAAGATATATAGTCTGGTATAAATATTCACAATAGTTACACTGAATATTAGTGTATAACATGGAAATCAAGTCAACAACCCGAACCCAGCCCAGATCATAGTGACCAAATGTCATCATGGACTGTCTGGAGCCTTGACAAATTGAGGTTCAATAGCAAAAATTATGGGTCACAAAACAGCCCTTGCCACAATTAGCACCTTTTTGACAGTTTCTGGTATGGTGGCCAGGAAATCAATGGGCTGTGAACACAGAGTCATCCTCTTACCTCTGCAAGTGATCCCCATGGGCTGTCCAGCAGGATGTTAGCAGAATAACTGCAGGACTACATGCCACTCCTGGCTGCTTCTCCTTCTCCTCTGGGAATGGAGGAGCCACCTTGAGTTCAAGGTAGTGGACCTGACATTGGGAAGAAGCACCCTGTTTGCCACAGAGCCATCTACTTAGCCAACTCTCTCTCTCACTACATTGCTGTCCTGTGTTAAATATGCCAAAGGAAAAATGAATTGCAAAAGATAAGCCCAATCAATTTTTATGGGTGTAAAGTCTAAACTTTTAAATATTTAACTGGGGTGGGGGCATAGTGCTCGTGATGAAAGAAATAAGCTTAGGGGATGGAGTGACGTAACATTCAGAAGTACAGTCAGGATCTAGCAGGGCCACCCTGAAGAGTTGTGAGGTTTGTGCACCACACAAAACACCCCACCATGGGGTGGGGAGCAGGTAGTGTGCTAAATCTTGCCCATATCCCCATCTCCAACCTGAAAATCCCCATACTGCATCTGTGGTGGTGATGGTGGGGTGGGACGGCACTTCTTTCAGCCCTGTATTACCACAAAGGGGCAACATTTTTCTTGGAGTAGAGTAGAAGCTTTTCTAGTTCATTCTCCTGAAGATAGCACATCTTCACTCTAAGGAGCTATCTTTTTCTAATTTATTTTCCCAGGGGGAACCTTTCATTTCGTAAAGCTCTTCCTGCTGAAAGCCCTTGCTTCTCACAGTGAAGCCAGCAGCCTGCTCACCTTGCTTGCCAGCACAGTCAGAATGCTTCCCCTGCATCCACACAAGGTACTGTATGAGTTGCTGGTGGTCTACGTTGCTGGTTCTGAGGGGAATTCCTGATGCCAGGCTCTAATTCACTGTGCATGTACAGACTGGTTAGCAAACTGAGGCTGTTCTGGGCTTCCTACACATTCTGGAGGTGCCCTCTGCTGGCCCTCCCACCGTTGCTCCTTTCCCAGGAGTCAGCAACTGTAGAGTTAGTGCCTCACACAGAACAGGCCCTAAAATGCCCTCTCCAGCTCCACTGGTTGGTCAGTACCATACTTATTGTGACATATTTCTAGTAACATCCTTAATGACAGGATCCAGAACCCCCTTCAGTTCCCAAACCCATGAGCCCTCATTTCCGTCTCCTAGGATATTTTATTAACTGTTTAATAGTGGTTTAGTCCAGAATCCATGACAATTGACATGTCAACAACTGCTCACTCATTCATATTCTCCCCACCCCCTTACATTCTTAAGCCTCAGCCACTCCTAAAAGGAGGGCATGTTATCTGTCCCAGAGAGGCCAGGCCAGGCTGCTTAGCAAACATTGATGTAGAAATTAGCCCCTCCCTTGAAAGACTGTGTTGTCAGGAGCTATGGGGAAATGTCAAAACCTCAATGGGAAGAAATATGTGTGAGGTCGTACTGAGTAGAGATTGTCACACTTTTCAAAATTATAATACCAGCAGCCCTGTCCCTGCTGCTGTGATGCAGTCATCCCTCTGCTATCCCAGGGCCTGATTCCTGCACTTTGCTGCTGACCACAAGGTAATCCTTGGATGGGGTCTTTGGTTTTAGGATTATTTTCTGTGATTGGGACACATGAAGAAGTTGGTGTGTTATTATCCAGCTATTGGCTTCTAAGCATGCCCTTTCTGTCCTGAACAAGACAATTACTTATAAATCACATCTAATCTTATATCCTGAGCACAAGATTTTCCACAAGATTATTCCAGGAACTGAAAAACAAAACAAAACAAAAACTCTTAAAATGACTTTTATAGCCAACAACCAACTGTGGTAGAAAGCAATGAATTTTCAACTCTGGGTAGAGGAAACACCCACAAAGACAAAAAAGAAAAAAAAAAAAAAAGTGCAATGGCTCTTCATTCTCCCACTATGAGCTGTTCCTTTAAGCCTTTGACCATATCTCATTGCTGCATTAGTGAGAAAAGTTGTTAATCCATCATTCTTATTCCCTTTAAAATAATGACCTCTAACTTGTGAAGTTCTGATGAAGTTTGTTCTGGATGTGTGTGGCAGATTCTGTTGGTGTTTCACCCCCATTCTCCTTTCCTGTTGTCTTACCATTGTAGTACATTTTCTGAGACTTCTGAGTGCCTAAGGATTTTCTTTGGCAACCAAAGCTCACTCAGTCCACTCAAATGAACTGCAAGAACTAGAGAATTAATGTCCTGGGAAGTACCCTCAACCATGATTGATGATTAAATAGCCCATGGTTCATGCACTATACTGACTCACAGAGATCCCCAGTGAAATTAAGCTCCAGTTATCAATCCACTGTGGTAGCTACCTTTCTTGATATTACATTTTTTATTGACTGTCATCCTTTCCATGTCTCTTTACCCCCACAAATGTGTTTCCTTACAACTAGTATATTTCAATCCTTTCTCCAGTTTGCTGCTAGAGAACCCAAATTAAGACCCTTTGTTATCATCCTCATGTACCAGTATCTCACAAGTTTGACAATGGAGAAGTTTACTGGAATAGGAATGAAATCCTACCTCTCCAAGGTCTTTGTCATGTAGGATGATAGGTACATGATGATTCTATTTCCTGCTTTTCTATGCTCATCATTTTTATGTTTCCTAGGTCAAGGTATTATAGATGTTTACTTCCATTTTCTATAATATAGTGCAGAGACAAGTTTACTCAAAAGTGGTTAACTCTAGGAGTGTTGGCTTTGATCTATGTGTGCAAACATCCTGACAACTCCAGTTCTGGAATGGGGCCCTATGCAATGATCCTATCAAAACCCAGGTGCGGGCCCTGGAGTATTTCCCATTGCAGAAGATTAGTCACACTGCTCTAAGACTTCCTTTTCTAGCTGACGTCCTTGTGCAAATAGGTAACAATCATATAGAAATTTCTCTTTTATCAATGTTTCTCAGTAATTATCCTGGCCTGAAAAACTTAAGGACCTTAAGCAAAATCCAGACCCTGAAGTAGAAATAAGACTTAAACAGAGAAGTTTATGTTTACACTTGTCTATAGTATCTAACTAACGGCTCCCCTTTCTTCCTTTTAATGACTCGTGTTGCTTCTTCCCCTAACACTCTCATTACACTATTCAGTTCTATTATATCCATCTAATTACAAACATAACCAATTCATATTTCCAGAAGACTCTGGATTTTTAAAGTGGAACCAACAAAGGTTGGGGGCCTATTGGAAAAACTAGAATTTTTCAGGTAAGGATCATTCATTTGCATGTTCATTCTACAAACATTTTCTCTGTAGTTACTATGTACTAGGCATTGTTCTCAGTGTTGGTGATTCACAAGCATAATCTCATTAAGAAGTTCATACTCCAGCTAAGGAGTTAAACATTGACAAAGAACTCAATTCTTCCATTATAACAACTGTAGTAAATTTTAGAAATAAAGTTAAAGCCTTAATAAAATATAAGGTTCTTAATGCTTTGCTGGAAAAACATCATGACACTTTATATATATAAATTATTTGATTTATTATCACATTAACTTTCAAATAGCTTTGTTATACTTACAGTAGTCTCCTCTCATCCATAGTTTTGTTTTTCAATGTGTCAGTTACCATTAGTCACCTATAGTCAAAAAATATTAAATGGAAAATTCTAGAAATAAACAGTTTATATATTTTCCCATTGTGTCTTTAGATGTGATAACAAAAGAACTAACAGCAAAATAAGAAATAGATAAACTGGTTTCTATTATAATTAAAACATTTATGCTTCAAAGAATACCATTATGAAAATGAAAAAACAACCCATAAAATATGAAAAATATTTTCATATCACGTATTTGATAAATTACATCTGGAATGTCTATTCTTAGAACTCAATACTGAATAGACCGATAACCCAATAGCCAAAGACCCTGAATAGACATTTCACCTAAGAAGATATACAAATGTCCAATAAGCACATGAAAATATATTCAATATAACTGTTAATTAGAGAAATGTAAATAAAAACACAGTGACATACAACTTCATAACCACAAGGATGACTGGACCAAAAAGTCAGACAACAAGCCTTGCTGGGATGTGGAGAAATCAAAACCCTCATACACTACTAGAGAGAAAGTAGAATGGTGCAACCCCTTTGGAAAACACTCTGGCATTTCATCAAACAATTCAACATTGAGTTACCATATGAGCCAGCAAGTATACTGTTGAGCATATAACAATATAAATGAAGTAATATATCCATACATAAGTGTGTATGTGAATGTTTATAGCAACATTATTTGTAGTAGCCAAGAAATAGAAACAACCTAAAAATCCATCAACTATTGAATGGATATAAACCATGATATAAACATACAGTTTGTTTTAGTCAGCTTTTTTGTCATTATGACCAAAAGACCTGACAAGAACAATTGTAGAGGATGGAAAGTTTATTTGGCTCTCACAGTTTCAGAGGTCTTAGTCCATAGATGGTTGACTCCATTGTTCTGGCAAGAGGTGAGGCAGAACATCATGTCAACAGACGGAAGCAGCTCAAGGCAAGGCTACAAGGAAGCAGGGAGAGATCTCTCCTCACTAAGGACAAAATATAAGCCTCAAAAGCACACCCTTGGTGTCCCATCTCCCCCAGCCACACCCTACCTGACTATGGTAATCACACAGTTAATCCATATCAGGGGTTACACATCTCATCATATAATCATTTCACCTCTGAATTTTTTGCATTGCCTATCACATGAGCTTTTGGGGGGCACCTATCTAAACCATAAGAAAATTGAATATTTTTTCAAACACAAATAATGAAGTACTGACACATGCCACAATATAGATGAACCTTGAGAACACTGTGCCAAGTGAAAGAAACCAGTCATATAACACTACACATTATAATTCCATCATAAGGAAGTCCAAATAAGGGAATATAGAGAAAAAGAAAAGTAGGTTAGTGGTTGTTCAAGGCCAATGAGTGGGTGAGAGTAGCAGGGGAATATGGATATTATTGCTAAACACTTGCTTTGTGAAGTAATGAACATATTCAAAAATGTGCTAAAGACTGCACATATTTGTGAATATACTGAAAACCATTGAACTATGTAGTTTTAATGACTAAATTGTATGGTATGTGAATTATATCTTGATAAATCTATTTTCTTTTTTTTTTTTTTAATTTTTTTATTATTTATTTACTTATTCATCATGCACAAGTATAGTATCTTTTTACATACAACTGCTTGTATACAAAGTATATAAGTACCATTCAGATAATTAGGATGTATTGTGATTATAAGAATTTTCCCTGGAAAATGAGGCGATACTAAAGATAGAGTTATCTTGAGAAATCAACATCAATTCTATAATCAGAAGACTCATTTTTAAGTCTCAGCCTAACTCATTATTACTCTGTAGTCTTGGACAAAATGTACAACTTTCTTGTTCCTCAATATTCTCAGCTATAATATGGAAATAATAGCACATGCCTCAGGAATATTAAGAGGTTTTTTGGAAAACAAAATGCAGCAAATCAGCCCACTTCATAATAGTAAGGAAATATATAAACATACAGCCTTTCTGTACTAATTTTTTGATTCTTTAAATGTTTTTAGTAAATAGGTAACAGTACTTTATATGATATTTTAAAATGCTTTCTGTAATGCAAAGTCCTTGGTTCATATTTTGGGAAGCAATGATGAAGTATATTGTTGAAAATCATTCTTTACTCGAAAGTACAATTCATATGGTCTGCGGGCACACACAACACTCCCTGTTCATCTTCTCACTCTGTGTGTTTTTCTGGACCCATGACAGTGAATGATCTCACACTAGTTAAACCAAACAAATAGATATGGGATAGGCATGAAAAGAATTGAGCACATTATCTTCAGATATAGATGGATCCCTTTCTGATCCAGTTTCTTGAATTACATCATTAAGACTTGCTCTTTCATCCTCCTTCAGCTTTGATTTTATCTTTTTACACTTACCCTAGACTAGTTTTCCCAACATGGAAGCAAAAATGCCACTCTAAACATATATTGTCTTTAGAGCTAGGAAAATTTTTATTGGTTCTTTTTAGTTATACATGACAGTAGAATCCATATTGATATAATTATACAAGCATGGAATCTATTTTATTCTAATTAGGACCCTTCTTGTGGATGTACATGATGGTGAAATTCTCTGTGAAGTATTTATATATGTACATTTCACATTCATTCCAGGGTCTTTCCGTTTTCTATCCCCCTTCCCTTCCCTTCATCCCCCTTTGTCTAATCCACTGAACTTCTATTCTTCCCTTATTGGGGGTGAGCACCCATATATCAGAGAAAATGACCTTTGGTTTTGTGGGATTGGCTCATTTCACTTAGTATGATAGTCTCCAGTTCCATCCATTTACTGGCAAATGTGATGAAGTCATTCCTTTTTAGTTTTAAATTTTTTTTGTAGTTGTATATGGAAAGCATGCTTTTATTTTATTTGTTTATTTTTATGTGGTGCTGAAGATCGAACCCAGTGGTCACACATGCAAGGCAAGAGCTCTGCCACTGAGCTATAGCCCCAGCCCCTGTGATAAAGTCATTCTTAATTGCTGAGTAATATTCCACATTTCCTTTATTTATTTGTCTGTTAAAGGGCACTAACGTGGGCTCTATAGCTTAACTATTGTGAATTGTGCTACTATGAATATTGATGTGGCTGTGTCATATCTCAGTATAGTTTTAATTTGCATTTCTCTAATTGCTAGAGATAGTGAACATTTTTTCTTGTTGACTATTTGTATTTCTTTTTTTTTTCTTGAGAAATGTTGGTTCAGTTCTTTTGCTGACTAGATTATTATTATTTTTTCAGTGTTAAGTTTTTTGAGTTATCTGTATATCCTAGAAATTAATGTCCTATCTGAGGTGCAGGTGGCAAAGAATTATTATTTTTTTCTTTTTTTGTTAATTAAATTATTTATTTATTCTAATTGCTTACAGAATGCAATTTATTTCATATTACATATATAAAGCACAATTTTTCATATCACTGGAGTATTTTCACACCATTTGTGTCTTCACACATGTACTTAGGGTAAAGATGGCAAAAAATTCTAAACACACAAAAGTCACTCTTCTCCAAGATTTGCATAGAGTCCTGGAGAGAATTCTGATTGGCTAAGCTGGGTAGCTACCTGCCCAACTATGTCCCAAACACTCTGTGTGTGTGGTGAGGGGGGTGCACATATGCATGTGTACAAGTGTATAAATGTTAACACACTTACCTTGAGGAAAAAGTAACAAAATTTCAGGTTCTTAAAGCTCTGACTCTGAAGTTAATTTGACTAAGTTTAAATCCTGACTTCAGTTAACAAGCTGGGTTATTCTTAAGCAAATTATTCTAGCACTCTGAGGCCCTATTTCCTAAAGATTAATGTGGAAATAATAAAAGCACCTACATTGGAGGATTTCTCCAAGATTAAAGAAATTAATTCATGTGAAAAACATAGGACGATGGTTGTTATATTGCAAGCAGTATTTACTGTTGTAATTTTAATGCTACTTTTTGTAATTATTAGAAGTAAATACATTTGCATAAAATGATGCCATGCTCCTGAGAAGCAACTTCAAAACATTTCTTTCAGCCTGTCTGTGTCCAAATAGCATTATTACTATAAACACTTGGTGGTAATTATCTGATAAGTAAAAATAGTGCAGTAAAGGCAAAAGATCTAGAGAGTGAGAGGGATAGGGGGGAAGATGGAGAAAAGGAGGGAGAGAAGCTTTTCTCCTAATTTCTGGCTTATAAATCCTAAGGGGAGAAAAGAATAGAAACTGTAGCCAGGAACCTGCACGCTCACAGTATCTGCAGCTCTTCTATGTGCTATGATATTCTGACCTCTGCATATTTACATTCATTGTGCCTCATGCTCTGATTTGCTTCATGAGGCAGAACCACTGTGTCTCATCAATTAAAACAGGCTCCTACATCCACAGCTGTGAGGTTCTGATGACTCCTGGTTTCAATGCTTTGCATTTTTATTTTATAGTAAATGTCAGTTTTCGTTAACTCAAATGTCCTCATGACATAATATGACTTGAAAGATATGCAAATTCCTTCTTAACAGATCCTTCTAATTAGATAGAGGTCTTGAGTGGGAGGTACTTCCTAATTAGTTCTGAGGTAATCAGGAGAAATCACACTTGATTATATACTGTAAATTTGCTTCAGAAAGCTCAGGGCCAGCATTTGTTGCCATAGAACTTCAGTGAGAAGGACACCCAGTATTTATTTTCCTGAAGAAAGATACTTCATTTCTACTCTTAGCTTTTTCAAATCATCTCATCCTCCTTTATGTTCACATTTTGCAGATAGGAATCTTGTTTTGCATTATAAGTAGACCACCAACTAGACTGAGAGCAAATGCCTCACAGTTCTAAAGATATACAATAGTCAAATAGCAAAGCAAATGCACAGTTTTCAGGCAGTTTTAATAAAAATCAATGGGAAATGTCACAAGTACATGCATTACGGTTAGAGAGAACTTGTCAACTAGTGAGAAGTGACAATGATGGTATCTGGTTTGTTGTACTAAAGGAAGGGTTTTAATGTTACTAACTGAATTGATGGAAAATCCCTCAAGAGCTACTTCAAGTGTAAATCCATTTTTATATTGTCTCACCTGTTAATCTTTAGGTGAGTCATTTTATGTTAATGACTCAGTTTGATTCACAATTGTTAAAACTTCTTGTTCTTAATCTGATAGGGTTTGAGTTAAGCTACACTTCTGGGCTGATATTAAACAACCATGAAGTTACAAAATCCATGGAACATTATGAATGAGGATCAACCTGCCTGGACTTTCTCGTGTCTGTATGTGGGTTTTTTATCCGGAATCACTTCCACTATTATGACTTGGGTATGAATTTACAAAAAAAGGCTCCCCTCAGTGACTAAAATTATATTTTTCTACTGAAATAATGAAACAACAACAAAAATTCTGTGGTGTGATTGGTGGGGGCTTGGGGGATGACAGTCAAATGTGTATTTGGTACCAGTAATTACTATAGTAGAATAAAGTTTCACTCATATCACAGTATTCAATGCACGAGTGATTTAAAAAGATTGTAAATGTATACAGTTAGATTGTGCTTCAGAGTTAGGAACTGTCTAATTAGCTAGATCACCAAGGCTTGTTTGTATAAAGCACATACTATAAAAGGTTTGGACTTTCTGTCTCTGCCTGCATTCATCAGGAATTGCACAAAAACTGCATTCTGTTTTCTGGACTTCTGAATGACAATTTGATTGTTCATCATTGCTTTGTACCCCTTCATAGGCAGGGGGAGTAGCCATTCAAAGTTCATTCCAAAATTTTAATCATACAAAAGTGCTTACACTTGAAATGTAATAATGGGTCACTGAGTTTCAAGAGGATGAGAGATGTAGTGTAATGTGGGAATGGACAAGAGAAAGTATGAATGAAATCTAACACCTGATTTAATCAACATAAGCAGCCAGAAAATAATTTCAAGTCTAAATAAGAGCTCTGTCTTATCCCTCAAGAAAGTTGATTGGGCAAATTATTCAGTTTAATTATCCAAAAGCAATTTAAACACCTATAGTTACAGGTATTCATTATGCAGATCAATGGATGGAATAATTAAGCTAACACCTCCCCAACAATTACAGTGACAATATTTCTATAGAAAACTTCAGAAACCAATAAACAACTAACATTTATTCTCTATTTTATAGCCAGACACCAGTAAGGATTGCTTACCCAAGGCCTTGGAATGAATGCAAATGTCTCTTTTCCCAGGTCAGTTTATTCTTCAAAAAAATGTATCTCATGTCTCAACTTTATTGACTTGAGTATTTAGAGGATTGTGCAGGGAAGAGTTTGTCAATTAAATTATAATTCAGAATTGTACCTGCCCTTGGGGTTGATAGGGTAGCAGGGAGAAATTGAATCCGTGGACAGATAGATGATTTGTGTTGGTGATAAATGACTGTAAACATGTATAGGCAGGGAATGAGCATCATAACAGGAGGAATGAATTAGAGGCATTTTGTACTGGTTTGCATTGAACCAGTGGTTTTTGAGAGCTGTAGCACAGCAGGATTGACCCTGTTGGACTCATAAAACAATGCCAAATCCAATAATCACTGGTTCAAAACACTATAAATTGCATCTTGAACAGCATGGTTTAATTGTTTTTAGATTTAGTTTAGTTGTTTATGTAACTTGAACTTTAAATCTTTCTGAACAAAGAAAACACATATGTACATACACACACACACACATTCTATATTACACATACAGAGCACACTTTTTTATATCTCTGGTTGTACACAAGATATATATATACACACACTTCCCTCCAGTAATTGACCAGGATAAGTTTAAAGAACTTTGCTATAGACACCCAACATAACACGACAATAAAATAGTTAGTAAAACACATTATTTTTTAATGAGTTCTGAGCGGCCAACATTGGACCTACAGGCATACTCTCTTCTATCAGGGAAAGAACTTTATGAAATGAGAACACAAAATTTGGGAAATTGGTGTCTTGGCCCATTCAGCTTCTAACACAAAATACCATAAACTGAAAAGGTTACAAGGAACAGATATTTTTTCTTTACAGTTCTGGTGTCTGGGAAGTTCAAGAGCAAAGCAGATTCAGTGACTGTTGAGGACCTGATTTCTAGTTCATAGATGGCATCTTCTTCCTGCCTCTCATGTGGTAGAAGGAGGAAGAAGTCTTTTAAGGCCTCTTTTATTACAAGGTTATTAATCCCATTCATGAGTGTTCTGTCCTCGTGACCTAATCACGTTTCAAAGGCCTCACCTCCTAATAGCATAAACTTTGGAGTAAGGATCTCAACATACAAATTTTGAGTGGAAAAAAAAATTCAGGGCATTTGTAGGTAAATGGATGCTGTTGAAGAATATAATGCTAAATGAAGTTAGCCAATCCCCAAAAACAAATGCCAAATGTTTTCTCTGATTTAGTGATGCTGATTCATAATGGGGTTGGGAGGGCATGGGAGGAGTAGATGAACTCTAGATAGGGAAAAAGGGAGAGAGGGGAAGGGAGAAGGCATGGGGGTAGGAAAGATCATGGAGTTCAATGGTCATCATTACCCTAAGTACATGTATGAAGACACAAATGATGTAACTCTACTTTGTGTACAACTAGAGATATGAAAAATTATGCTCTATATGTGTAATATGAATTGTAATGCATTCTGCTACCATATAAAATTAATTTATAAAAAAACCTTTCTGGTGTCAAAACAAATATCAAACAATGACCTCAGAAACTATATTTAAAGGAGCCATTATTTGATTGAATTAGTTTGTAGAGGAATTTATATCCAAGGGCATTATTGAAAACAATTGAGCAATTGACATACAATTAGTAGAGTTTAATAGCTGGCTATGGTCAGGAACATAGTGGAAGAAAACCAAATCAGTACCTCTGTTATCCTAGGGTGACTATAAACAATCTAAAGCTGTGCTTCCCTGAAGAACAATATCAGAAGATGAACACTGAGGTTGAGTAGGGAATAGAATTCACCAAAATAATCCAGCCACTCACTAAACAATATATAAGCAAAAGAAAATTAACAAAGCTCGCATTGAGGGGTAGTATCCAAAATTGCTACATTGTATTATCAAAAACATGCTGTTTCTGACAAAAAAAATAATGAGTTGTGGGGCTGGAGTTGTGGCTCAGCGGTAGAGCGTTCGCCTAGCGTTTGATCCTCAGCACCACGTAAACATAAATACATTGCATTGTGTACAACTAAAGCAAATAAATAAATATTAAAAAAAATAATGAGTTGTGAAAATAGGAAAATGTGATCTATGCACTGGGGGGAGGGGGGGAATGGGTACTGTTTCTCATCAGAAAAAAAAAATAGAGGCTGGAAAGTAGTGAGAATAATGAGTTACCATAGAACTGAATACATATGGCAAGAATAAACCCAGCAATGGCGAGGTGCTTAGCAACTCAGTGAGACCCTGTCTTACTACAATAGGGCTGGGGATGTGGCTCAGTAGTTGATCCTCTTGCCTCAACCTCCTAAGCCACTGGAATTACAGGCGTATACTACGGCACTAGGTCCCAGAAAGGCTCTTATCAGCAGTCTTATTTCCAGATTCTCTCCTTAAAAGTTGCCAGTCTACCCCAAGCTATTATTTGACTTTGTCCCTGAATCTCTTCTCAATTTTTTTTCACCACATCCAATAATGATTTTGAGTGTTTTAAAGATTAATCCTCTTCACACTTTGTTGCAAAAAAAATCAATCAGCTCCTTTGGGAAACGGTTAGGGTCTGTTTTATATCCTTTCTTTTTCCTAGGCAAAATCTCTGACCCAGGGCTCTGGAACTGGAAATGTAAAAAATGGCAAGCTTCTTTCTGAGTGACACTCTTACACTAGATGGAGGAAAGGCATCAGGCATGGGACAAAGCAGGAAGACTGACTCTCCATCATGGAACATTCACACAAGAAGTCAGGTTAAAGAGTATTGACAGCCCTAGTGTTCTCACTATGCTACAACTGGCTTAGAATATCTGTTTTATGTCTGAAGTTTAAAAGGAACAAGGGACAACACACACACACACACACACACACACACACACACACACACACACACACCTTCATCTATATTCACTCAGGACTTGGCCTCAGCAAAGGGCATCTGAGAACTGAATGGGAAATACTGAAGTCATGCTCCTTCTGGAAAGAAGACTTTCTAATTGGGAGCTGGGTGAAAATGGAATCCTGTATTTTGGACTGGAGCAGTATGGAATGGAGTTTCCACCTCTCTGAACTGGAAAGAGTGAAAGAAGGAGTGATATTGTTTCAAATTCCAGAGAATTTTGCCTGTCTTACTGAATTTTTATAGATTTTCTTAAATAGATGTTTCATTGGTTGCTTATCCTTAGGATGCTCCTGGATGTTTTAAAAGGTTGCCTTTTAAAATAATTCTCACCTGTATTAGTGGAGAATGTGCCAGCAGAGCTCATCATGATATTTTGCTAGGATCCAAACTCTTCTATCATCTCTTTATTTCCATCCATCATACTTTCTTTGTTTCCATAAAATTCTGAGACAATGAAGAAATTATGAATAAATTATTTCATGTTTAGAATTATCATCCTTGTAAATCCTAAAATCCAAATTCACAAAAAGAAAGTAGATTTTTATATTAATTTTATGAGAAATCTGTGGTGATTATACAAACTGCTTATTATTTGATATAGTAATTAAAGAATAAATTAAAATTTTAGAGGTTGGATAGACTATTCAGCAACATATACATCTGATGAACTAATTACTGAAGTAAAAGGATGGCTCCTTCACAATGTACATTTTTTCAAAATTACAGCTCTAGATAGCATTTATCTTAATTAGAAATTCTAAGTTCATTGTAGCATATCTTATATTAAGAACTATTATGGATGCTATTTTGTTTTAGAAGTTGAAGATTAGGCAGGCAACTAAACAATGAACAGAAATCTGGGAGATGTGAATGTATTAAATCCTTTATTCATAATTACAAGAATTTCCTTTAAAATATTTTAAACACAGGAGAATATATAGGTCTATTTCAACACATATTAAGTATTTTAGCAAACTGTAGTAAAGTATATACAATGCTAGTGAAGAAATTATTAGAGTATCAGAAAAAAGATAATCACTATTCAAAATATTTCAGAGGGATTCTGACTACAAAAATGCTTCCCATTGTTGTTGCTATCAATTGATAAAAATTTAGTGCTTTAAAATAATGCAAACATACTATCATATAATTAAGGATATTGGAAATCTAAAATGGGTCTCAATAGGTTAAAATGGAGATGTCAACAGAGCTCTACTCCTTTTGTAATCTCTAGGGGGAAATCTGTTTCCATACATTTTCCAGGTTCTAGAAGTTGCCCTCTTTCCTAGATTCATAATCCTTCTTCCCTCATCTTCAAAGCCAGCAATATTGGAATATATGAATACACAACCAGTGTAACTCCACATCATGTACAAACACAAGAATGAGAAGTTTTACTCCATGTTTGTATGATATGTCAAAATACATTCTACTGTCATGTATAAATAAAAAGAACAAATATAAAAAAACTACTATTTATACAAAACAACAACAACAGAAAAAAAAAAACAAACAAAAACATGAGCAATATTGGGCCAAACCCTTTTCATGCTACCGTCTATCTGGTTGTCTCTCTTCTGCCTTGATTTTCCATTCATTAGAACCTTTGCAATTACATTGTGCCAGCCTGGATAATTTCTCTGTCTTAAGATCACCTGATTAGCAACATTTATTCCATCTACAAAATCAATTCTTCCTTGACATGCCAAGTAATATACTCACACATTTTGGGAATTAGGACTTGGACAAGTTTGCATGGGGCATTTTTCTCTCTATCACACTGGCCAGAATCACTATTTACATGTTTTGTTATCTAGGAATGCATGAAGAAAACTTTTCCATTTTTAAAATTTGAGGGATTAACAAAACACCACAAATGTAAATATTATCTCCCCCATATGCATAATATGTGATGAAGAAGTATTTGAATGACCAACAAGTTTCCATAAGTATATATAACAGTACATTTGGAAATGAATGTTTTTCATCCAAGGAATCTTCATGGGATAATAAATATTGTCAATATTCCAACTGTTTAAGAAATCTTTTTATTTTTATTATTTGAACTTGTAATCTTTCATTTTTCTGTTTTGTTTCATTTATAAACCCTTAATAGCAATTCCCAAATGATGAAATACTGTCAACATTTAGGGTAAAATAAATTTTATTTATTTGTTCTTGTTAGTTATACATGAGAGTAGAATGTATTTTGGAAAATTATACATTTATAGAGTATAATTTATTCTATTTAGGATCCTACTCTTATGGTTGTACATGATGCAGAGATACAGTGGTCATGTATTCAAATACAAGGCTAGAAAAGTTATGTTTGAATAATTCTACTGTCTTACCTATTCTAGGGGAAGAAGGATTTTATATTTGGAGACACAAATGTAATATCCTAAGTTTTATCTCATTAAGAGTGACTACATTTATTGATTGGGTTATTTGGTTTTTTTTTTTTTTTTTTTTTTTTTTGTTTTTTTTTGGTGTTAAAGTTTTTGAGAGCTTTATATATCCTTGACATTAGTGTTCTATCTGATGTGTTTGTGGTAAAAATTTGCTCCCATTCTGTAGGTTCTCTATTCACCTCACTAATTGTTTCTTTTGCTGAGAAGAAGCTTTTTAGTTTGAATCCGTCCCATTTATTAATCCTTGGTTTTAATTCTTGTGCTATAGGGGGTCTTATTGAGGAAGTTGGGGCCCAATCCAACATGATGGAGATTTGGGCCTACTTTTTTTCTATTAGGTGTAAGGTCTCTGGTTTAATTCCTAGGTCCTTGATCCACTTTGAGTTGAGTTTTGTGCATGGTGACAGAAGGAGATTTAATTTCATTTTATTACATGAGGATTTCCAGTTTTCCCAACACCATTTGTTGAAGAGGCTGTCTTTTCTCCAATGAACATTTTTGCACCTTTTGTCTAATATAAGATAACTGTAGAAGTGTGGGTTAGTCTCTGTGTCTTATATTCTGTACCATTGGCCAACTGGTCTATTTTGGTGCCAATACCATGCTGTTTTTGTTACTATTGCTTTGTAATACAATTTAAGTTGTGGAATAGTAATGTCACCAGCTTCACTCTTCTTGCTAAGAATTACTTTGGCTATTCTGGGTCTCTTATTTTTCCAGATGAATTTCATGATTGCCTTTTCTATTTCTATGAGGAATGATATTGGGATTTTGATTGGGATTGCATTGAAACTGTATAGTGCTTTTGGAAGAATGGTCATTTTGTCAATATTAATTCTACCTAAATATGAAGAAGGTAGATCTTTCCATCTTCTAAGATCTTCTTCAATTTCTTTAGTATGTTTTCATTGTAGAGGTCTTTCACTTATTTTGTTAAGTTGATTCCCAAGTATTTTATTTTATTTTATTTTATTTTTTTGAGGCTATAGTAAATGGGGTGGATTTCCTAGTTTCTCTTTCTGAGGATTTGTCCCTGATGTGCAGAAATGCCTTTGATTTATGGGTGTTGATTTTATATCCAGCTACTTTGATGAATTCATTTATTAGTTCTAGAGGATTTCTGGTGGAATTTTTTGGATCATCTATGTACAGAATCATATTTGTAAGCTGCCTGTCATGGCCAGCCACAATGCCGCGGGAGGAAAACTCTCGGAGGCAGAGTAAAGATACTACTACTTTTACTTCTACTTTCTTAGAGAGAGCTTAGAGAGAGAAAGAAAGATTTTTCTTCTTCTTAGAAAGAGCTTAGAGAGAAAGATTAGAGATAGCTTTTTCTTCTTCTTCTTAGAGCTTAGAGAGAAAGAGAGAGAGCTTGAAAGAGAGAGATTTCTTCTTTAGAGAGAGAGAGAGAGCTTAGCTTTTAGAGCTTCTTTCTTCTTTGTTCTTTCTTCTTTCTTCCTCGGGAGCCTCTGCCTGACTCTGACCAGGAATTACTTCTTCTATCTGGTTTCTCTTCTGTAACTGCTCTGCCTACGTTCTGGCCGCTCTGATTCTTTTCTTCTTCTCCGACCCGAACTCTTCTTCCGACCGAGTGACTGCATGACTGACTGAATGAATTCATTCTTCTCCTGACTCTGACCGCTTTCACCCGGTTATATACCTTTAGCTTTGCGGGTGCCTCACGTGCATTTACAGGTGCATCACATACATACTTATTATCAGGTGGAACTTATGGCTTCCAGCTGACCGCAATAGCCATCTCCCTAATTGGGGCTCCTTCATATTCCTCCCTTTTAGTTTAAAAGGTGCTTTTTAATTCTATTTTCTATATTTTATTTTCTCTATTTTCTTTTATTTTCTTGTCCCTACCTGGCTTTTCACCTTTTGTTTTAAAAGGGTGGATATTTGAGCCCTTTTTGAGGAGGTACTGCGGCTTTAAGGAAGCCTACTGCTGAGGAGCAGCTAACGCACTTAGTTAAGCACAATTGCATAAGCGGCTTTGACTTTTTTTTTTTTTTAATATTTTCTTGTCTCTTCTTTATTTTTACGGCTTTTTTTGCCAAAGCTCAATGGCTTTTTCTCTGCATGGTTTTCACCGTGCTTTTTAATTCTCTATTTTCTTTTAAGCTCATGGCTTTTTTCTTTATGGCTTTTTGCTAAAGCTCAAGGCTTTTTCTCTGCATGGCTTTTACCATGCTATTACTTTCTGGCTTCTTTATTATTTATGGCTTTTGGCCGGCTACTCGCTTCATGGCTTCGGCTTCTCGCCGGCTCTCGCCGGCTACTCACTTCGGCTTTTCGCTAATTCTTAACTGGCCTCAACTGAGTACTACTCTTTTTGCTGGTCTCAACTGAGTCAGAGGCTATGCTTTCTTCTCCTCTCTCCTCACTATCTTAGCTTCTTGTTCTTATATCTTATTTTTTCTTCTCTGCCTGCCGAGCCCCGGACGGACCACCATTTGTAAGCTGCCTGTCGTGGCCAACCACAAACGCCACGGGAGGAAAACTCTCGGAGGCACAGTAAAGCTATTACTACTTTTACTTCTACTTTCTTAGAGAGAGCTTAGAGGGAGAAAGAAAGATTTTTCTTCTTCTTAGAAAGAGCTTAGAGAGAAAGATTAGAGATAGCTTTTTCTTCTTCTTCTTAGAGCTTAGAGAGAAAGAGAGAGAGTTTGAAAGAGAGAGATTTCTTCTTTAGAGAGAGAGAGAGACCTTAGCTTTTAGAGCTTCTTTGTTCTTTCTTCTTTCTTCCTTGGGAGCCTCTGCCTGACTCTGACCAGGAATTACTTCTTCTATCTGGTTTCTCTTCTGTAACCGCTCTGCCTACGTTCTGGCCGCTCTGATTCTTTTCTTCTTCTCCGACCCGAACTCTTCTTCCGACCGAGCGACTGCATGACTGACTGAATGAATTCATTCTTCTCCTGACTCTGACCGCTTTCACCCGGTTATATACCTTTAGCTTTGCAGGTGCCTCACGTGCATTTACAGGTGCCTCACATACATACTTATTATCAGGTGGAACTTATGGCTTCCAGCTGACCTCTATAGCCATCTCCGTAATTGGGGCTCCTTCACATATTGTCTGCAAATAGTGATAATTTGAGTTCTTCTTTTCCTATCCATATCCCTTTAATTTCTTTCATCTGTCTAATTGCTCTGGCTAGGGCTTCAAGAACTATGTTAAATAGGAGTGGTGAAAGAGGGCATCCCTACTTCTCAGAAGATGATATACAATAATTCAACAAATATATAAAAAATGTTCAATATCTCTAGCAATTAGAGAAACGCAAATCAAAACAACTCCAAGATTTAATCTTACTCCAGTCAGAATGGCAGCTATCAAAAATACAAACAACAATAAATGTTGGCTAGGATATGGGGGGAAAGGCACACTTATACATTACTGGTGGGACTGCAAATTGGTGAAGCCAATCTGGAAAGTAGTATGGAGATTCCTAGGAAAACTTAGAATGGAACAACCATTTGACCCAGCTATCCCACTCCTTGGTCTGTTGGGACTTTCTGGATGCTGTCTGCCAAGGGGATGAACTCTGGTTGCTTACCACGCCCTTTGGAGGACCAGGGCTAAGCAAGGGTTGTGGCTATGACGTATCGTGAGAGCCGGAACCACCCTACTGGTCGAGGATTGGTTATTTCTAGGCCTATATAAGTGCAGTTCATTGTTCAATAAATTTGAGTTTTGGCTTTTGCTTTCTACAAAACTCCCCGGGTGTGGCGTGGTGTCCGTCAATCAGGTGGGGGGGGCGGGGGGACACTCGGCGACTTATGCCCGCTAAGCCTATCTTCGCCAGGTAAGCTACTTTAGTTCTTTCTGCTGGCAGAAAGAACCCCCTTTTAGGGCCCAACAAAGGGGATAGCTTTAGACCTCGGCCCCATTAATAAGTAACACAGCAGTCCCGGCATTGGTCTATACCCAAAAGACTTAAAAACAGCTTACTACAGGGACACAGCCACATCAATGTTTATAGCAGCACAATTCACAATAACTAGATTGCGGAACCAACCCCAATGCCCATCAGCAGATGAATGGATAGGGAAACATTGGTATATATATATACACACACAATGGAACACTACTAAGCACTAAAAGAGAATTAAAGCATGACATTTGCAGGTAAATGGGTGGAGTTGGAGAAAATAATGCTAAGTGAAGTTAACCAATCCCCCAAAAAACCAAAGGTCAAATTATTTCTTTATTATGAAGATATTGACTTACAATGGCAAGGGAGGGGTGATGAAAGGAATGAAGGAACTTTAAATAGAACAAAGGGGGGTAGGAGGGGGCAAGGGGATAGGAATAATGGTGGAATGAGTTAGACATCATTACCCTATGTACATGTATGAAGACACAATTGTGAAAATATGTAAAATCAGTGACTTACAAAATTGTGCTCTTTATATGTAATATGAAATGAATTACACTCTGTAAGCATGTACAACAAATTCGAGTAAAAATAAATTTAAAAAATGATTATTGACAGAAAAAAAGATTTAATTTTACTCTTTTTCCCTTTATAAATACATGAATATTGAGTGTGCAAATAAATATATAAACGAATAATGAAAAAAAAGTGACTACATTTTTAAATTTTCACCGTTAACTCTTGTTTATACAATTAGTAATGTGTTTCAAAAACATGGCCACAAACTGGTAAGACTGACTCTGAAGGCGATCCGAAGACTTACACACACAAACAAAAATTAAGTGAAAAGTCAGTAAGTCATTATTGAAATAGTTCTGTAAGTTTGTTTTTCTTTTTAAAAGCAGCTTTGTTGAGATATAATTCTTATACAACACACCTATTTCAAATATAGAATCAAAACTTATATGTAATTCCATTTGTAAGAAAGTCCAGAATATGGAAATCTATAGAGACAAACAGTAAATTAGTAACCAAGCCTAGGGCTTAAAGGGAGGAATTGTGGGATAGGGGGTAATATCAAAAGGGCATGGGATTTCTCCTTTAGGTGATGGATTATTCTAGAATTGACAGTGGATATGGTTGCACATATTTGTGAACTCACTAAAAACCTTAAGTTCTTAATATGAATATATGAATTGACTACTTTTATAAGTATTCATGAAAGTGGCTTTGTAGACATTATATTATTGAACCATATCTTAAGCACATAAGTAGACACTTCTTAATGCCTACATTTTTAAATTATTACC
This sequence comes from Tamias sibiricus, assembly GCA_025594165.1. Classification (NCBI taxonomy): domain Eukaryota; kingdom Metazoa; phylum Chordata; class Mammalia; order Rodentia; family Sciuridae; genus Tamias; species Tamias sibiricus. The sequence continues at coordinate 52,453,159 of CM046667.1, read as the reverse complement.
ACCATCACTGACACCTTTTCTTAGCAGTGTTGACTTTAAAGAATCTCTCATAAATAAATAAAAGAAACTAGAAATTTCTCTAGGATGAAGATGTATATTATGAGAGAATTTAAATCAAATATAGCATGAAGGAAACCATTTTCCTGCTACTTTCTCTCTTTTATTGCTTATATTTAATGTGGTTTAAAGTATTCTCAGTGAGACTCCCCCTTGCATCTTTTACTCTAGCCTGGATCCGTTTATACTAGTGTTTGCATTCTTTCTTCTCAAACATCTTTAATAATAGGAAAATTGCCACTTCAATAATAGGCAACTCCACTTTTGGATTCCTGTAAATTGTTAGAAATGTTTTCTTGAAGTCAAATAGTCTCTTTATAGCATAGCATCTCACCATTTGGCCAATATTCACCAGTAAGAATCAATTTCTTTTTCCACCAGGAAGCCTCACTGGTTCTTAACTAAGAGTTCACATCAAACTCTCCAAGGGAATGACAAGAAAGAGCATGGGGGGAGGAGAGGTATGAAGAGGGAGGAGAAAGAGAAAGGGAAGAGGGTTGAGTTGTAGAAACTTCTTTAGACAGACATAAAACAGAATCCAGCATGTGAACTAAGATGCTTCAGCAACTCATTTATTTATCCTTGCAGATATACACAGAATGATTACCATGTGTTAGGAACTTTTCAAAATGCTTGGAACACATCAATGAACAAAACATATAAACATCACTGACTTTGTAGAACATACATCAAGAAAGGGAAGAAAAACAAAAAGTGTAATAAATTTGTAAGTTATTACACTTATGTAAGCATATGATAAATGATATGGAAATGAGTTAAAGGAGGGTTAGGGGATTCAAGGTGGTGTGTGTGTGTGTGTGTGTGTGTGTGTGTTTATGTACAGATGTTGAAATTTTAGGCTGTTAAAGTGGGGTTTTCCACATGACATAATCAAGTGAAGTTGTGGAAACTGTGAAGAACTTATGCATCCAGACACCTGGGGCAAAACATTCTGGACAGGAGTATCTAGTGTAAAGTCCTTTAGGCAGGAACACAATTTGATGTGTTCAGGAAAGAATGCAGAAGCTGCTGTGGCTGAAGAAGAGTAATTGAAAGGTAAGCAGTAGAAGGTAAAATTAGAAAGATCATGGAGCATGTGGGACCTAGCAAGTCGTTGTAAGGAACTTGCCTCTTATTCTTTTTTTTTTTTTTTTTTTGTACTCGGGATTGAACTCAGGGGCACTCGACCACTGAGCCACATCCACAGCCCTATTTTGTATTTTATTTAGAGACAGTTTCACTTGCCTTTTATTTTTAATGAAAGGGGTATAACTGTAGGTTTTTGAGAAGTGACAGTAGATGATTTGACTTATCAAGGTAACTGTCTTTTGGGTTTAGTTTTATCTGTCTTTTGTTTGTATGTTTTCTTTAGTTTTGAGAAGAGATTACAGGGGTCCATTGTGAATGTAAGGAGACTAAATAAGAAGAGTGGTCTTAGCTGGGCGCGGTGGCACACACCTGTAATCCCAGCACTTTGGAGGCTGAGGCAGGAGGATCACGAGTTCAAAGCCAGCCTCAGCAATGGTGAGACACTTAGCAACTCAGTGAGACCCTGTCTCTAATAAAATACGAAAAAGGGCTGGGGATGTGGCCCGGTGGTCAAGTGCCCCTGAGTTCAATCCCCGGTACCAAAGAAAAAAAAAAAGTGGTCTTGATTTAGGACAGAGGATGGGAGCTTGAACCAGGGTCAAATCAGTGAGACTGATGAAAATATTGGGTTTTGGATATACTTTGAAAGAGAGAACAAAATTACCTTGTGATACAAAACTTTTCTTTAGAATCACTTCTGATAAAGGTTTTACAAAGTGTCTTCTGTTCTACTCTTTCATGATTCACTTGCAAGCTTGTTCTAAGAATGTCATTTTTTGAGAACTCATACTCCCACCTTCTTCCCATCCCTTGTCTATGCAAACATTCTGTTTAAGTTGTGCTTCTTCTTAGAGTCATTGTCTGTTCTCTAAGGTACTTTTTTAAAACTTATCTCCTAACTTCAGAAAAAATCAGTAATGGAGGCAGCAAACTACATATTGATTTATAGAATGGTCTTTGAAATAAAATGGACCTCTTTAAAAAAAAACAAAACACTTATTTCCTGTGCTCCAAGGACAACATTTCTTTAGGTGTGGTTTATACTTCTCCTGCATCAGAAAGATCTGTGTCCTTGCTAAAATTGTCAATTGTGCCCTCCACAAAACTCAGTGAGGACCCATGGGGCTGCAATTTTAACTCACTCCCTAGGAGAAGCTAAGGAATATATATGATTACAATTTTCTCACATCAGCAAGTCATAACCAATTTTAGTGAAAAACAACATCCAGCAAAGCCTCCATGATGATTGTATCTCTGGTTTTTTGGAACTATATGCCTGTCTGGCATCTCTTTACCTACATTTAAAAAAGTTGTGTTTTCCCTACATAAAACACATGCTCATGACTTCATTGACATTCATAGTCAGTTTCTTTAAATATTCTTACATTTATTCAATAATCACTTGTTGCACAGTTGTTTATGCCACGAAGCAAGATAAATCCTACATTGGATCCTCTGGGGCTGAGAGCCAAGTGACAATGTACATTGCTCTGAGTTGTTTCATATTGTCTAGTAGCATTTCATAAATATTTTTGTAGTGAACAAATGTGCCAAAAATGATTCTGATCATAGAAACCATTATAATTTTCCTCTAAATTCATACAATTCATACCCCCCATTATATTCATTCATAATTCTAAGGGGACTTTTTTTCTTAAATATAGAAAATTCTAACTGACATCAGGAAAAAACATGTAGAAATGAGACTGAAATCTTAACAAGTTTTCATTAGAACTGAGATATCTGGAGAAGAATAAATGAGCTTAGCTATGTGTTGAGTAGCCCCTCTCAAATGAAGTAGAGTCGATAAAGTATGTTTAGTATGTTCCTCCCATTTTGTGCAGTATACAAACTTTATGTATTAGCTATTCTCAAACTTTCCCTGCTGTGTGCATCTTGGTGGGCTCTTAGTACTGATTAGTATGGACTAATCAGAGGACTATCTAATCATGACAGTTAAAAGAATTAATACATCCCAGCAGGTATGATTAATGTTTTTGCACAATTCCCTTTGTTGACAGTCTCAGGAAGAGAACCAATGGCCCAACAGCACTAATACTTCATGTCCCTAATAACAAGAACCTAACAGTGTCACATAACAATGGGAAGGTGTTGCAAACTGTACTAAGCTCTTCATTTTTCATCATTGTGCAAGTAAAATAAAATTACAGTAGAGAGTATTCTACTTGCATGTTTAAGAGGTATGTGTTAATATTTGTAATGAGATTTTCCTTGGGAAGAAAAAGCCACAATAAAGTATGCATTAAACTAAACCTACTACCTAAACAGTACTATAATCAAGTACAGTTATATCTCCTGAAGGAAAGTTTGAATCTTTAAACATAAAGTTTAATTTTTTTAAAAAATTGTAATATAGAAAATTCATGTAGAGTAGATCAAATGTGAACTGGATTAAGAAAAACGTGTATAGCTTAAATCACTTTTCAAACTACCCAACATCCAATAGCTTGCATCCAGGACCTCCTGCTCACCTATGATTTATGGGTCTTTGCTCAAATTAAACACACTTTCACCAAAAAGTATAAATCTGAACTTTTCACAGTAACTTTTCTAGTAACAATGACAGTAGAACTTGATCTTTTCTATTTGAAATGTGTTCACTTTAAGGTACGTGGGCTGTGGTATTCTAAACTATAGCAGTTTAAAACAATCCATTAGAACTGAATCACAGAGGCCTTCAATCATCTGACAACTGAATTCTTTATGAGGAAATGGCCGATGTCAAAAGAAGAGTGACAGGGACAGTTTTTATAACATGTTTTAGGAAAAGAACTGTGGTTAATAAGAGTCAGTGGGAAGACTTTCTTTGACAAAGAGCAATGGCATCAAATTGGGATAAATACCCTACATATGCAATAACAAAAGAAAGTAAGTGGGAAATTATAGCTTTGGCACTTAACTGTATCCAATAGAAACCACCAGTATTTTCAGAGAGAGCTATTTATTCTGGCAGTTCCTGAGGCTATAATTTTCTCCTTGCTTTGTTTGCTACCTTAGTCTAAGATCCTCTGAAAAACAAAGTTTTTTTTGTTGATGTTTTAAGAGAACTTCCTTCCCTGTATTCTCTGTGAACATAACAGAATGAAGCATGGGTCTCTCATCTTCTCTCAGTGATACTTGATTTGGATCTTTTGTATCTTTATTAAAGCTCATTTGGACATTTGCAGTTACTATGTAGGTCTAGGTTCATGACTTTATCACTTCAAAAATAATTTATTTGTATATGGACACTGTCTGAACTTCAAGGAGCTGAGTGGAAATTTTTCCTCAAGTTATACATGAATGGATCAATGGATTAAGATTTTCTTGGATGTGTATGACAAAAAGCTTCCAAAAGAGCATAATTCAATTAATTATGTTTTCTCTCTAAAATTAAATTATTAAAATATTGAGTGTACAGTATGTATTTCCCGTGCACTCCCACAGTGTTTCAGCAATTCTTCTTCTCTTCCAGTAATTTTCCCAGGTTAAAATTTTGAAGTTCATATTCAGACATGTTAGTAGTTTCTGATTTTATAATAAACTGATATGCTAAATAATTCCTAACTATACTGCAATTATTATTAGTCATTTCTTAGTCTAGTCTAGTTTTCTCATCCTTTTTATATCTTTTATATATCCATAATGTTATCACTTCTTATGTTTAAAAAAGATGTCATATTTTTGAAGTAGGCATTTTTTCTTCTGAAGCTTGGCATCAAAAATATTTAACCATCTACTTGGAATTTATCAAGAAGAAATTCATTATGCTTCCTGTATTTCTAATCCTCAGAGCACTGTAGCTTAACTAAGAGGACTCTTTTGGCATCCACTTCCAAAATCTGAATTTAATACCCCTCACTTTCTTTTCTCTAATCATCCTGGATTTCTAGACAGAAAAGAAAATTGTTGCTACTTACGGTCATGCAGAGACAAATAACTAGGTGATATGCACCAAATGTGTATAAAATACTTTTTCAGTAATGGTTTTTAATGCATCTACTTTGACTAATTTGAATTGCTTATCTGTCTATTCCTCATCAGCCCTTATATTGTTTACATTTTTTCACAAACTTTGGCTAGAGTTGCTTATCATTTGTAAAGTATTCAGATTCCTAAAACTGAACATTCTTTAAAATCCAATTTAACAAGATGCTATCAATTGTAAACAGATCAAAAGAGTAGTGTCTTCACACTGAGATAAAATCGGTTGAATAAATATCCACTAATGAGAACTTCTGCTTCTGTAGAGATCAAGTATGCTTACTTTTCCCTCCACTATGCACAATTAAAAGCCTTGAACATCATATTATATGAATGTAAGACAACTGAAAAGTGAAGAGAAAAGAGCAGACCAACAATGTTGGTGGAGAACACAGTGGACCTTGAATTTTCACCCTGACCCTGTGGTCATCAAATATCACTCTTCCTCCTCATGTGGTGATGTCAGAGCTGCCATAGTAGAGAGATAGGTCTTTTACCATTGCCTAGCAGAAACAAGGCTCCTGCCACTGAAGGTCATTTGAGAAGCAATAAAAATATACCTCTTAATCTCCCAGATAGGATGGTGTCAGTAGAGGCCTAGTAGCGAGCTCAAACACATATGCTCATCCAACAGTAACAAGAAGCCCCTTAGAACTTTAGTGTCATTGAAATCTAAGTCGAGAGCTTGCTCTTCTACACCCACTTGGCAGAAACAAGGTAGTATCCCCCTATTTCTGCTAGAGTGGTATGAGAATATTTCTTCCAAAACACAAGATCAAATAGTATCCAAAATAATCGAATGTAATGTAAAAATGTCTAGGTGTCAGTTGAAAATCATGCATCTTATCAGGATTCAGGAATTATCAGGATGAGAGAGAAAAGAGTGACACCAACATCAAGATGGCATAAATATTAGAATGGTCTGATAAGAATAATAAAGCAGTCATCATGCAGATGATAAAGAAGCCTTCATAAACACATTTGAAGATAAAAAAACACTCTCAGCAAAGAAACAGAAGTTTGTTCTTCATACAAGAAGCAATTTAACTTTTTTTAATTTTAATTTTAATTTATTTATTTATTTATTTTTGGTGCCAGGGATTGAACTCAGGGGCACTTGACTACTGGGCCACATCCCCAGCCCCTTTTTGTATTTTACTAGAGACAGGGTCTCACTGAGTTGCTAAGTGCCTCACCATTGCTGAGGCTGGCTTAAAACTCGCGATCCTCCTGCCTCAGCTTCCCAAGTGCTGGGATTACAGGCATGCACCACCACGCCTAGCTACAGTTACCTTATATTAGACAAAGGTGCCAAAAACGTACATTGGAGAAAAGACAGCCTCTTCAACAAATGGTGCTGGGAAAACTGGAAATCCTCATGTAATAAAATGAAATTTAAACTCTCTCTCTCTCCATGAACAAAGCTCAACTCAAAGTGGATCAAGGACCTAGGAATTAAACCAGAGACCTTGCATCTAATAGAATAAAAAGTAGGTCCAAATCGCCAACATGTTGGATTAGGCACCAACTTCCTCAATAAGACCCCTATAGCACAAGAATTAAAACCAAGTATTAATAAATGGGATGGATTCAAATTAAAATGCTTCTTCTCAGCTAAAGAAACAATCAGTGAGGTGAACAGAGAACCTACAGAATGGGAGCAAATCTTTACCACAAGCACATCAGACAGAACATTAACTTCAAGGATAAAGCTCTCAAAAACCTTTACACCAAAAAAAAAAAAAAAAAAAATCAATAAATGGGCTAAGGAACTGAACAGACACTTCTCAGAAGATGATATACAATCAATCAACAAATATATGAAAAAATGTCCAACATCTCTAGCAATTAGAGAAACACAAATCAAAACTAAGATTTCATCTCATGCCAATCAGAATGGCAGCTATCAAAAACACAAACAACAATAAATGCTGGCGAGGTTGTGGGGAAAACAGCACACTCATAAATTGCTGGTGGGGCTGAAAATTGGTGCAGCCAATCTGGAAAGCAGTATGGAGATTCCTAGGAAAACTTGGAATGGAACTGTGCCATTTGACCCAGCTATCCCACTCCTTGGTCTATACCCAAAGGACTTAAAATCAGCGTACTATGGGGACACAGCCACATCAATTTTTATAGCAGCACAATTCATAATAGCTAGATTGTGGAAACAACCCTGATACCCATCAATAGATGAATGGATAGGGAAACTTTGGTATATATACACAATGGAACACTACTCAGCACTAAACGAGAATAAAATTATGGCATTTGCATGTAAGTGAATGGAGTTGGAGAAAATAATGCTAAGTGAAGTCAGCCAATCCCAAAATACCAAAGGTCGGTTGATTCCTTTGCTATGATGATACTGAATTATACTGGCAAGGGATAGGGGATGAGAGGAATGAAGGAATGTTAAATAGAACAAAGGGGAGGGAGGGTAGGGGCCATGGGGATAGGAATAATGGCAGAATGAGTTGGACATCAATATTCTAAGTGCATGTATAAAAACTCAAATGGTGTGAAAATACTTTGTGTAAAACCAGTGACTTGTAAAATTGTGCTGTTTATATGTAATATGAAAGGAACTGCACTCTGCATGTATGTGTAACAAATTAAATTAAATTTTTAAAAAAGAAGCAATTTAAAAATTTAGATACAAAAACACAAGAGTCAGCCTTTTAAACAAATAGTGCCAGAAAAACTGAACATCTTATAGCTGCTTAATCCACAATAGCTAGACAATAGAACCAACCTAGGTGTCCCTCAATAGATGAATGGATAAAGAAAATGTGGCATATATACACAATGGAATATTACTGAGCTTTAAAGAAGGGTGAAATTATGGCATTTGCCAGTAAATGATTGGAGTTGGAAAATATCATGCTAAGCGAAATAAGCCAATCCCACAAAACCAAAGGCCGAATGTTTTCTCTAATATGTGGTTGCTAATTCACAATAAGGTGGGGGGCACTAGAGAAAAATAGTGTTAGATTAGGTAGAGGGAAGTGAAGGGTGGGGAGAGGAGGGAAGGGATGTGGGGATGGGAAAGATAGTGGAATGAAACAGACATTATTACTGTATGTATATATGTGACTACATGACCAATATGATTTTGCAACATGTACACTTTGAAAAATGAGAAATTGTATCCCATCTATGTATGATATATCACAGTGCATAAATGCATTTTACTGTCATGTATAACTAATTAAAACAAATTTAAAAATTAATAAAAATATATGAATCTAGATACAGAATTTACACCCCACACAAAAATTAACTCAAACCATATCATAGACTTAAATGTAAAATGTGAAAATATAAAAAATCTTGAATATAACATAGGAAAAAATCTAGATGAATTTGTTTTGGTGCTGACTTTTTATATACAACACAAAAGTTGTAATGCAGCAACGAAATAATTGGTAAGTTGAACTCCATTATAAATAGTTCTGCTTGATAAAAGAAAATGAGAAGACAAGCCACAAACTGGATATTTTCAATAGACATGTCTAATAAAGGTCTTTTACCCAAATATTCAAAAAACTTTTAAAACTGAACAATAAAGAAACAAATAATCTGATTAAAGAATGAACAAAGAAGGTAAAAAGACCTTAACAGACACCTCACCAAAGAAGATATAGGTGACACATAAGTGTACGGAAAAATGCTCAACCTCATGAGTTAGTCAGATTTTCATCACTATAACAAATAGTTGAGATAATCAACTTCTTTTTTTTAAATTTTATTTTTATAATTTTTAATATGTACAACTCATAGTGATTATATTTAGTATCTTTTTACACACAACTATTTGTATACAAAGTATATTCGTACAATTCAGGTCTTCAATCATGCATTAAGGAAAATGATATCCGTCTTATTAAACCACCTTTTTTTTTTTCTTTTCTCCCCCTCCCTCCTCTCTTGATCCCTCCCTTACCCTCCCTTCCTTTGACCATTCTAGTGTTCCTCTAATCCTCCTATGTACCCCCATCCAACAATAATTTGGAATAGCCTCCTTATATCAGAGAAAACATTTGGTACTTGGATTTTTGAGATTGATTAACTTCACTTAGCATTATGTCTTCCAACTTCATCCATTTACGTCCAAATGCCATTAATTTATTTTCTTTTATTGCTGAGTAAAATTCCATTGTGCTGTGCGTATATACCACATTTTCTTAATCCACTCATTTACTGAGGGACATCTAGATTGGTTCCACAACCTAGCTATTGTGAATTGCGCAGCTAAAAACATTGAGATAGCTGTGTCACTGTAATATGCTGTTTTTAAGTCCTTTGGGAATATACCCAGGAGTGGGATGGCTAGGTCATAGGGTGGTTCCATTCCCAGTTTTCCAAGAAATCTCCATACTGCTTTCCATAACGGTTGCACCATTTTGCAGTCCCACCAGCAATGTATGAGTGTGCCTTTTCCCCCACATCCTCTCCAATATTTATTGTTGCTTGTGTTCTTGATAGCTGCCATTCTGACTGGAGTAGTTTTGATTTGCATTTCTCTAATTGCCAGCGATGTTGAACATATTTTCATGTATTTGTTGATTAATCATGTATCTTCCTCTGAGAGGTGTCTTCTCAATTCCTTGGCCCATTTATTGATTGGTTTATTTGTTTTTTTAGTGTAAAGTTTTTTGAGTTCTTTATATATTCTAGAGATTAGTGCTCTATCTGATGTGCATGTATTAAATATTTGTTCCCAATTAGTTGGCTCTCTGTTCACCTCACTGATTGTTTCTTTTGCTGAGAAGAAGCTTTTTAGTTTGAATCTATCCCATTCATTAATTCTTGGTAGTAATTCTTGCGCTACAGGATTCTTATTAAGGAACTTGGGGCCTAATCCGACATGTTGGAAATTGGAGCTTACTTTTTCTTCTATTAGGTGTATTGTCTCTGGTCTAATTCCTAGGTCCTTGATCCACTTTGAATTGAGTTTTGTGCATGGTGAGAGATAAGGGTTTAATTTCAATTTGTTGCATATGGATTTCCAGTTTTCCCAGCACCATTTGTTGAAGAGGCTATGCTTTCTCCACTGTACATTTTTGGCGTCTTAGTCTAATATAAGGTAGCTGAAATTATATGTATTAGTCTCTGTGTCCTCAATTCTGTACCATTGGTCCACCAGTCTGTTTTGGTGCCAATACCATGCTGTTTTTGTTACTATTGCTCTATAGTATAATTTAAGGTCTGGTATGGTGATGCCCCCTGCTTCACTTTTCTTGCTGAGGATTGCTTTGGCTATTCTGGGTCTCTTATTTTTCCAGATGAATTTCATGACTGCTTTTCTATTTCTTTGAAGAATGACATTGGGATTTTGATTGGAATTGCATTAAATCTGTATAGTGCTTTTGGTAGTATGGACATTTTGATAATATTAATTCTACCTATCCAAGAGCAAGGTAGGTCTTTCCATCTTTTGAGTTCATCTATAATTTCTTTCTTTAGTGTTCTATAATTTTCGTTATAGAGGTCTTTCACCTCTTTCATTAGGTTGATTCCCAGGTATTTAATTTTTTGTGATGCTATTTTAAATGGGGTATTTTTCATCATTTCCCTTTCAGAGTCTTTGTCGCTGAGGTACAAAAATGCCTTTGACTTATGTGTATTGATTTTGTATCCTGCAACTTTGCCAAATTCGTTTACTAATTGTAAAATTTTTCTGGTAGAGTTTTTTGGGTCTTCTAGGTAGATTATCATGTCATCAGCAAATAGTGCTAATTTGAGCTCTTCTTTTCCTATCTGGATCCCTTTAATTTCTTTCGTCTGTCTAATTGCTCTGGCCAGAGTTTCCAGTACTATGTTAAATAGCAGTGGTGAAAGGGGGCATCCCTGTCTTGTTCCAGTTTTTAGAGGGAATGCTTTCAATTTTTCTCCATTTAAGATAATGTTAGCTCGGGGCCTTGCATAAATAGCTGTTATAATGTTAAGATATGTTCCTGATATTCCTAGTTTTTCCAGTGTTTTGAACATAAAGGGGTGTTGTATTTTGTCAAATGCTTTTTCTGTGTCAATTGAGATGATCATATGATTTTTGTCTTTAAGTCTATTGATGTGATGTATTATGTTTATTGATTTCCGAATGTTGAACCAGTCTTGCATCCCTGGGATAAACCCCACTTGATCGTGGTGCACTATCTTTTGGATATGTTTTTGTATCCGATTTGCCAGGATCTTATTGAGGATTTTTGCATCAATGTTCATTAAAGATATGGGCCTTAAGTTTTATTTTTTGGCTGTGTCTTTGCCTGGCTTTGGAATTAATGTGATATTGGCCTCATAGAAAGAGTCTGGAAGAGCTCCCTCTTTTTCTATTTCTTGAAATAGTTTGAAGAGCATTGGTATTAGTTCTTCTTTGAAAGTCTTATAGAACTCGGCTGTAAACCCATCAGGTCCTGGACTTTTCCTTGTTGGTAGCTGTTTGATGACATCTTCTATTTCTTCGCTTGTAATTGATCTGTTTAAATTGTGTATAGCCTCCACATCCAGTTTAGGCAAATCATATGACTCTATAAATCTGTCAATGCATTCAGTATTTTCTATTTTATTAGAGTACAAGTTTTCAAAGTAATTTCTAATTATATTCTGTATATCTGAGGTGTTTGTTGTGATATTCCCTTTTTCATCACGAATGTTAGTAATTTGAATTTTTTCTCTTCTTCTTTTCGTTAGAATTGCTAAGGGTCTGTCAATTTTGTTTATTTTTTCAAAGATCCAACTTTCAGTCTTGTCAATTCTTTGAATGGTTTCCTTAGTCTCAATTTCATTAATTTCTGCTCTGATTTTAATTATTTCCTGTCTTCTACTGCTCTTGGTGTTGGTCTGTTCTTCTTTTTCTATTGCTTTGAGGTGTGATGTTAATTCATTTATTTGTTGGTTTTTTTTTCTTCTTAAGGAATGAACTCAGTGCCATGAATTTTCCTCTTACTATTGCCTTCATAGTGTCCCAGAGATTTCTATATGATGTATCTGTGTTCTTGTCTCCCTCTCTCCCTGGTAGTGGTAATCAAACCATCCAGGAGATCGGTATTTTTGGCCTATATATATATGATGAAAGACAATTTATCTGCTTTGTTGGATTCTTTCCACGGAACTGCTTTGAAGTGCGGCTTCCTCTAATCCGCCATCTTGGATCTCTCTGAGATAATCAACTTCTAAGGAAAGAAGGTTTACTTTGGCTAACAGTTTTGGTGGTTTCAGTACATGACTGACTGGCCTTTTTGCTTTGAGTCTGTGAGTAGGTAGAACATTATTGTGTAAATGCATGATTTCACAAAACCATTCACTTCAAGACTGTAAAGTAAAAAAGAGAAAGAGACGGGCATCTCACAATCTTCTTAAATGGCATATCACCAATGACCTATAAACTTCTCTCTAGACCCCACAACTTAAGGATTCTACAATATCCCATAGTGACACTGTGGGTACAAAGCCTTTACTACATGGACTTTGGGGGGAAACTTAAGATCCTAACTATAGCATCATATAATTAAAGATATGCCAATTAACACAATAAAGATATACTATCACACCCATATTAGAATGTCAAAAACACAAAATATTGAAAACACCAAATGATAGAAATGATGTGGAACAACAATAATGCTTATTTACTGTTGGGAGGAGTGCAATATGGTACAGCCATTTTGGAAGATAGTTTGGCAGTTTATTAAAAAAAAAAAACTGAACATACTTTACTATATAATTCCACAATCACATTCTTGGGAACTTATCAAAATAATTGAAATCATGCAAATTATAAAGAATCCATCATAAACTCATTTGAAACAAAACTGGAAAGTCACAGCAAAGAAATAGAAGTTTCTTCTTTATACAAGAAGCAATTTGAAAATTTAGATGCAAAAAATATACAAAAACTAGCTTTTTTAACAAATAGTGCTGGAAAACCTGAACATCCATCTGTACTAGGTATGAATCTAGATACAGAATGTATACCCCTTGTAAAAATTAGCTCAAAGTGTATTATAGACTTAAATGTAAAATGCAAAAATCTGTGTTTTTCCAAACAAAACCTGTACATGAGTGTTTAGAATAGTTTTTATTCATAAATGTCAAAATTGGATACAAAAAAATACCCTTCAACAGGGAAATGATAAATAAACTATGGTATTACAGACAATAAATATTATTAAATATGAAAAAATAATGAACTACTATGCTATAAAAAAACACGAAGGAACATTACATTGCATGTTACTGAGTAAAAGAAGTCAATCTGAAAAAGTTACATACTGTATGCTTCCAACTATATGACATACTGGGTATGGCAGAACTATATTTAGAAAGAACAGTGGTTTCAATTGGTTGAGGAAGGAAGAATGAAGAGGTAGACTACAGAGTATTTTAAGGCAGTGAAAATTGTCTGTATGATACTATTTAGTGGGTTTATATCATTATACATTTGTTAAAACCTACAGAGTATACAAAACCAAGAGTGAACTGTAATGTAAACTATGTAGTTAGAGTGATAATGATGTGTTCATGTAGGTTCATCAATTATAATGTCCAATGCAAGATGATTATAGTGGGGGAGGGTGAGCAATTATGGGGGCAGGCAGTACATGGGAAATCTCTATATTTCCTATCCAAATAAGTTGTAAGCCTAAATATTCCCTAAAATATATATAACTATATAGTTATACATATATACATATTTTGTGAGCATATGCATACAATGACCAACATTTAACAGAAATGATTCAGTGGATAGACTCAACAGCAGAAGTAAGAAAGCAGAGGAAATAATTATTGAACTTGAAGACAGAAAAATAGAAATTACCAATTCTGAAAAACAGAATACAGGCTGGGAAAAATGAACAAAGCCTTAGAGACATATGTAACTATAACAAAATATATAGAACATCAGGGTTCTCCAGAGAATCATAACCTAATATTTGTGTCAATGGCATCCCAGAAGCAAAGAAAGAAAATGGTGTTGCATGACTATTCAAAGATTCAAGAAGTAATCATTTCTCAACTTTAGAAAAAGGTATAGTCTACAGGTTAAAGAAGCCGAACAATGTCCATATAAGATACTCCCAAAGAAACTCTCAGCAACAAACATCACAATTAAAATTCTGTTAGCTAGAGACAAAGAAAGTAACTATAGAGGAATAATGTATTACATCTTTGGGGGAATGGTAATTAGAATGTCAACAGATAACTCATCAGAAATTATGAAAAATAGAAGAGAAGTAGCAAAACAGATTTAGAGAGCTGAAATAAAACAACAGTTGACTCAGAATTCTATATTGAATATCTTGAGGGAGAAACAAGATGTTTTCAGATAAACGAAAACTGATAATTTATTACCAGAAGACCTATCCTAAAAACGTGGCTACCCCCCAAAAAAAAGTGGCTAAAGAAAGTTTTCCACAGAGAAGAAAATGTTAAAAGAAGGAATGTTAACATTACAAAGAAAGAGGACACACACACACACACACACACACACACATACACACAAAATTTGGGGTTGTATTAGGATTCCCCAGAGAATCAGTATTAACACTGTGTAAGTGATTGGGGTGTATATGTGTGTATGAGAGGGAGAAAGACAGCAAGGTAGATAGGGAAAGAAAGACTTATAAGAAACTAACAAATTAGCTCACACAACTTTGCTCCGGACAAGTATGCATATCTTCATCTGGCAAAATGGAGACCCAGAAAGCCAAGGGTTTAGATCTAGTTAGAAGGCTAGCAGACTGGGTACCAAAAAAGAGTCAATGAATTTTAAGGCAAGAAAAACTGAGGTTCCAGCTCAAAAGCAATCAGGCAGAAGGAATTACCTTTTATTTGGAGGAAGAACAGACTTTTGTTCTATTTGGACATTGAACTGATTGGATAAAGCCCATTCACATTAGGGAGGGCAAACTTCTCTACTCAGTCTATTGATTTAAATATCAAGCTCATTCAAAAATATATATGTATTAAATGAATACATAATACACCATGGCCCAGTCAAGTAGACACATACCTATTTCTTAGATAAATAAAATACATTTTCACTTTCTTTTTTAGTTTTATAAATTATGAGTGAGAATTAATGTAAAAATTATAACCCTGGCTTATATCATCCTCACTGTATTAAATATAATACTTAAGACAACTATACTGAAAGTAGAGGAGACTAAAAGGGAATAAAGAGAGGCAAGATTTCTATACTGCATTTGAATTGGTAAAATGTTGACACTAATATTACATATATATACATATGTATTTAATTATTAATTATTTTTGGTTGATACATAATAATTGTACATGTGTGTGAGATATAATGTAATGGTTTGATTCATATGTGTATTGGGTAGCTATCGACTCATGATTATCTTCATGTCTATTATCTTCACACCTGTGATGATAGCTAGATGATATATAGATATATATATATGCAACCACTAAAATGTTACAAAAGAAGATAAACTTAAAAACATTAGACATAAATCCAAATGGAATTCTAAAATATGTTTACTTCATAGGAAGGCAGGAAAAATGAAAATAAGTAAAAAGTATAGAGAAAATGTAGAAAACAAACCATATTTAGACATCAACATATCAATAATTGCATTAAATATAAATTATTAAAATCTTTATTTAAAAGATGGAGATTGGCAGATAGTATAGAAATATATAGCCGAATTATATGCAGTGTGCAGGAAATGGACTTTAAATATAGTTATATAGGTAGACCAAAAAGAAAGGATGAAAAATATATACTATATGAACATTAATCAAAAGAAAGAATGAGTGCATATATTAACATCAGATATAGTAGATTGCAAGCAAAGAAAAATGAGCAATGACAAACAGTATTGTTACATAATGATAGAAGGTTGATTCCTCCAAGAAGACAAAACAGTATTAAATACCCTCACATAAAAAAGTATAAAATACAAGAAAGCACATGAAGCAAAAACTCATAAAACCAATAACACTTTAAAAATAAACAAATTGATAAGTGTACTTGACCACTTCATAACCTCTCTCTCAACAAGTTATATAACAACTGGACAGAAAAATCATGGAGAAATATAATATAACACAACACTACCATCAACCAACAGAATCCCTGCCCAAGTTGTGAATATTCCAAATCTTTCCTATTCATTTTGCTCTCAAATTTCTCTATGAATCTGACCAGAAGCAGCTAATGATACACAGGCCACAGCCTGAATGCTTTGTTGGGTTAAATCTTCACCAAATAAACTAGTCCATCATTCTTAATTTCAGCCTTGCAGGAACAAAATGCAGCCAAGTTCTTTGGTGTGGTTTAACCAGGATTGTGTTTATCTAATTTCCAGTAGTATCCCCATTTCCATCTCTGGCTAATGCCCTATCCCATCCTTTTTTTTTATTTTTTAATTTTATTTATTTATTTATTTATTTGGTACCAATGATTCTGTTTGAGTTTTAAGGCAAGAAAAACTGAGGTTCCAGCTCAAAAGCAATCAGGGAGAAGGAATTATCTTTTATTTGGAAGAGGGACAGACTTTTGTTCTATTTGGGCAAAATAGAGCACAAAGCCACATTCCCAGCTTACCACCACCCCCTCCCCATTTTTCGTTGTTGAGGCAAGCTCTTGCCAAGTTGCTCAGGGCCTCCTTAAATTGCAAAGGCTGCATCTCCCACAGCCTTCCAAGTTGCTGGGATTACAGGCATGTGCCACTGAACCTGGCCCCTTTCCCATCTTCTGAGCCCTCACCATAAATGCCCATAATACTCTGCTTATAGCATTCTAAGTTTTTCATAGTCTGTTCCTTCAAACCCTTTCAACTTCTGCCAGAAATCCAATTCCAAATCTGCGTACATATATTTAGGTATAGTTATAGAAATAATCCCACTCTTGATACCAATTTTCTGTATTAGTTTGTTTTTGTTACTATAATGAAATATTTGAGGTTGTTTACTTCACAAGGAAAGCAAAGGTTTATTTAGCTCACTGTTTTAGAAGCTGAAAGTCCAAAAAGCATGGCACAGGGTCTATGGAGGTCCCCAGGGTGGATGGTAGAACTTACACAAGAGGAAGGGATCACATGGTGAGGCAGGAAACAGAGTAACTTAGGGTCAGGATCAGGCTTCTACAAAAACTTACTTTCATGAAAACTCACTCCAAGAGACCAGCATTCCCTTTTGAGGCCAGCACCTTCACTTATCTAAAGACGTCCCTCAAGGCCCCAACTGTGAAAGGTTCTATCACCTCCCCCAAATCACTACTCTGTAAATCAAGCCTCCAACATATGAATCTGAGAGGGACAAATAAAATCCAAACCATAACAGGTGCTAATTCCATTCATGAGGGCTCTTCCTTCATGATTTAGTCACCTTCCAAAGGTCAAACCTCACAATATTATTATATTGGAGATTAAGTTTCAACATGAATTTGGTAGAGGATGCCATCATTCAAACCATAGCACTGCATTTAATTAGTTCTTTAAGACTTGAATATTTCACAAAAAGGACTTTTTCTCTTTAATACTTCATGGCCTAATGAAATGAAATAGTTAAATGATAATTACAGTTCTTCAATTTTATTTTACTTAATGCTATTAATCCTTGTATGCCAAAATCTAAATAAATTTAATTGTTATTTTATAATGTAGTCACCATTATTCTGTCTTCCTTTATTATGTAAATCATTATAAACATTTGCTGTCTTAAATGGGTTATAATTTTCTTCTCAAATTGTCTAGTTAAAGTACACTGACTTAGTATTTGTATTAGCTTTCTAATGTATTTCATTTATTTGCAATTTAGTAATTATTTATATAAATTATTGCACTTATTTTCATAGTGATAATACCTCAGCTGTCTGATAGAATATCAAAATATAAAATATTGAATCCAGTTCAAATTAAATTTTGAATCTTTACCTATTTGTGAAAGTTAATATTTTGATATTAATAAAAATCAAGTTGAGAGCCTATATTATGAACAAATCTCAGATGATTAGATTTACTGGAGATTTCTTATGATCATCAAACTTACCAGAATTTCATGGATGTCATAAACTATGTTGAATCAGGCATTCAACTTTTTAGCCTTCTAAGATCAAAGCTAAATTCAAAGGTATGTGGTAAAATATGGTTTGATAGCAAAATTGGACACATAATTTAATTCTTCACTTTTCATTATATGATAACAGGTTAAAGTTCATATGTTCTTCATTATTTTTTCAGATTAAAAAATCCACCTTGATTTACATTTTATACCATACCACATATTTTGTTTTGTGACTATTTTATTATGCCTGTGATTTTATTGTTAGATGGTTCAATAATAATAAAGAAAATAAATACACCATAATAAATGTTATAGAAATGGAAAGCATAAAAGATTTTTTTGTTCTTACATTTTAGTCTAGATTTTATATCAATAGAATTGACCTATTTCATATGACAATGCATTTCCCATCCCAGGGTGATTAAAACCACTTCTAATAACTATATCCAATTAGCCAGAACTGTACTAAAATCTGAACTGAAAATCCTTTGAGATTCTTCTTAACTTAAACTCTTGTTGTCGCCTGAAGCGATGGCCGCTTGGAGCAACGAAGCCGCGGGAAGAAGTTTAGAGGCAAACGGGAGACAAACAGCTTTTTATTCTGATAACTTTTCTCTCTGGCTCTAACAACGACTAACACGCGCCACACACACCACCAAAATGGTGCTGACCCGATCAGCAATCTCGGCCAAGTCACTTGAGATCCCGGGCCAAGTCCCGTGAGACTATGGAAGGCGACAATGCCCAAATCTTTATGGCCCATAGTCAACTGCAATTTAAGCCATCTCCCCAAACAGGGCTCCAGCAAACTCTTAATTGCATTATGGTTTCATTCACTTTAAATCATTCAGATAATAATAAAGATTATATAAATTATCTACAATATACTCAATCTGAAGATTATGTTGACATTAAAATTTGAACCTAGTAAGCCATGATTCAAATTTTTTTAAACTGCTGCATACTTTAAAGCACACAAGTTTTTATCTGACTCAGAAGCTAACAAGTTAGCCTGTTATTTGTGTCATAGATGTTGTTAAAAGACAAGAGAATTGTGGATCAAAGACAAACTCTGGTTTAATACTTACAACAACAGCAGTAACCAGAATATCAGCATTTGCAAAGGTTCCTTGAACTTCAATTCATAAAAGGGAATGTGAAGAGGACCAGACACCACCTATGTACAAAGTAGGTTGTATTACAGGAGAAGAATATTATTTTAGAGTAGTCAATTCTTTTAAGTTAAACAATAAACCTGTCTGACATTTGTCTAAGAAAGAAACATTATCTTTCAAAGTTGTTCACTCTGAAAATAGTTTAGAAAAAAAAATAGTCCTGAAGAAGCACACACTTGTTTGCAATATATATGTAAAATATCAGATACATGGAGAATTGTTTATCAACAGAATTGTATCCACATCTTCTTTTGTGGGTGAGGGTAACTAGGGATTGAACAGGGTGCTTAACCACTGAGCCAGCCCCTTTTATTTTTTATTTTGAGACAGGGTCTCACTAAGTTGCTTAGGGCCTCATGTTGGGGCAGGCCCCAAAATGGCTATAGTTAGGCTCCCTCGCTGAGACTTCCAGTGGGCTATGTTATGTTTTCAGTGTGTAGCCAGAGCTGGGAACTAGCTCTGTCAAGGCCAGAAACACTGTGATTCAATGTATAGTCTCAGGGTCATAAACATTAATTTATAAGCATGTACCCCCTGCCCTTATGTAAGTCTTCTTTGTTTGAGCAGTGTATCTTCTTTGTTTGAGCTGTATATAAAAAGGGCCTATGAAAATGGCTTCTTTGTTTGAGCTGTACATAAAAAGGGCCTATGAAAATGGCTGGGGGAGGCAGAGCTGGCTAATTGCTATGGCTGCTTCCAAATAAAGAATGACCAATATTCCCATGGCACCTCACATTTTCAATTGCAGATCCTCCAGCCTTGTTTTTCTGGGCTAGACCCCCCCATGACACCTCCCTAGGTCACTGAGGATGGCTTTTAACTTGAGATCCTCCTGATCCTCCTGCCTCAGCCTCCCAAGCCTTTGGAATTACAGGTGTGGTCACCATGCTGAGCAACATCTTCGAATCTTAATAGTAGTAATCCTTCATTAAACTTATGCAGTGCCTTTTGTGTACTAACATTATTTTGAACACCTATATTAACAACTTTATCAACTTCCCTTCAACTATATGAGTTAAGTGCTAGTATTAAGATTATTAAGATCCTCACTTTATAGATTAGGGTACTAAAGTGAAGAAGTTAAGTACCATTCCCAAAGTCACACAACTAGTGAGTGGCAGAGATAGGCCTCAGACCCAGGTAATGTAATTTCTAGTCTCTTCCTATAATCACTGTACCATACTGTCTCTACAACTTATTATTTATATATTATGTTATATGCTGTTATATGATACATTAACATCTCAAATTATACTTTCTCATATATGAGACAGCAGATCCTTGTCCCTTGAGGAAACTTCTGCATTGAAGTACCTCCCCCATCTAACTAAGGATGCTTTGAACAATTTATGTATTGTATTTTGAGTCAGAGAGCCTTTAAGAATGACCATGCAGAGAATATCATTGGAAGTCAGTCAACACTCCTATCACAATGGGTAATAAACTTTGGTCTAGGCCTTTTAAAACCCATACCCTCTTTACCCAAACTTTGCTATGCTCTATCTCTTTCTCTTTTCCAGTTTCTGAATCCAGGATGAACATTTGGCACTGTCTTCATATTTAGTATTAATCTTTTAAAGATTTTTAATTTAATTTTCTTGGCTCTTCGACTTTATGTAATTTTACTAATATAGAAACCTGATTCTCTATTACAAGGATATTGTGAGAGATGTTATAAAATCTCTTAATGAAGTTTATACTTACTTTATGTGTTCCTCAGCCCTCTTCCACCCTTCTGTGAAAAATGGACCCTGTCAAAATTATGAAATGAGGTGAGTTTGTCTTGACATTTTAGTAATTAATCCATAATGATGCTTGGTCAGTACCACTCCATATCTAAATTCTCATTAACACTCTTGACAGAGATTAGTTTATCTTAAGAAATGCATTAGCTTCCTCTGTTGTCTATTAAAAAGCATGACTGCAAGAGAAAACTGCATAGCAAAGGCACTGAGCAGTAAAAATGTGAGTGTTGGTATATTTATGTGCCCTTAGGATGAAATGGGAAGGTTTACGTTAACCTGGAAAGAATGCAGAATTTCTAGTCAGACCCCTATGTTTGAAATACAGTTCTGGGCAAAAAAGAATGAGGGAAAGTGTCAAATTTGCAGTAGCCTTTGTAAGGATTAGAAGCCACAGAAGTCAAATTAGAAGGACTTGGCCTTTGTTAAGTATTAACTATTTTATCATTGAATAGTAGGGAAATTGGAGAAAAATAAAGACAAAAGATGCAGATGAAAAGAGTATGAAATGCATATCCGTTTGTATAATATACAGATGTTATTAAATGAAAGGTAAAATACTCAGTAGGAATTAGTTTTAGTTTTGAACACTAACTAGATATTTGATGGCATAAACTATTTCTATTTTAAGTGCAAAAATGGCACTGTCATTAGTTTTATTATTAGTGCATCATGGTTAAGGATTTTGTTAAAAGCATATCTTTTAATTATACAAACTGAAGACCGAAGACAGATGGGAAGGGGAAGTATACGGGATATAGATGAGGGAGAATTTGCCGTGGAATTCTGGTTTTCAGGGATAGGGAATGGATACCTGAGAGCTTACTATGCTTATCTGCCCACATTTGTGTTATGTTAAAAATTCTTCATAATAAACAAGTAAAATAAATAAATAGTATGGCCAAAAGTGGGAAGGGGAGGAAGACAAAATTATAGATCATAGTCCAAGAGGTGAAGCTATCCTGAGATGACAGAAGTCCATATAAAGTCACAAGGAATTTGAAGGATGACACAGATGCATAATGTGTTTCTGTAAAAGAAGCAGTAAAGCCTAACATTTTTTATTTGTGCCACAGCTTTCTTTGGAGCCAGGGTCTTATACACTTGGTAATCACTATGAATGTCACATAAGATAAAACTTTAGTTCTCTTTAATGTCAATTTCATGGACCTCATTTTCAATTCTGACTCATTAACTCCTTCAAAGCCTGTCCTAATTGATATCAATAATCAGCTCACAGGTTTGTTCATGTCTTTGCTTGATCTTGATTATTTACTATCCAACAATATATTTTCTGCTACCCTTGAAAGACCTCTACTTCATGTGATGGTTCTCTTTATGCCTCTGGAATATGCTTGTTGATATAAAGTGCCTCTTTTATTTCCTCAGGACACACACACACACACACACATTGTAGAATATGGTGTAAGCTTTTCCTTACCTTGTGTGTTGCTATTTCAATCATGTGCAGTTTAAGATCTCTTCAGAAGAAAAAAAGTCATTAAAAAGATGTTGGAGATTTTGTAGGATTGACCAAACACACAGCTGAGGCAATTATTTTAGCTACAGAAAGTCTCAGTTGTCAAACAATCAAATAGATGACTACATAATTGATCTTAATTGCTTGTTAAGATGAAAGCAACAACTAACGAGAAGACACCTTGATTCAGATCAGTCATTTTAATGACTGAATCAGGCTCTGCAGTGATTCAAATTTGAGGCATTAACTGCCACTGAACTGATAAGTAAATCAGCTTGTATGGGATTCACTCTTTATATATGGCATGTGTCAGAAATCACAGTGAGAGGGAATTAAGACAAATACTATTAATATTAGCATGTAACAATTGTAAAGTTCAATTCTATTTATAAAGAACTTTTGTATGTGGTCCAATTTAGTCTTCACAAAATCTTATTGGATACTATTATCCTTATTTTATGTTGAGAAAGTGTTCCTCAAAATAATGTAGTTTAAATACTTTACCCAAATTTATATATCCAATGAATGCTGTAGTTCCAGTTGAAGCTTTGATATGAATCCACTGGTTTTTCCACTGTTTCCAATTGCCATCCACAAACATCAAATCAACTTTTCCCCCAAATATATTATTCCATAAAATCTACCCTCATTGATTTGTATTTTGAGCTGGCACACACCTGTAATCCCAGCAGCTTGAGAGGCTGAGGCCCAATGATCATAAGTGCAAGAACAGCCTCAGCAACTTAATGAGGCCCTAAGCAACTTAGCAAGACCCCATCTCAAAATAAAAAATAAAAAGAGCTGGAGATGGGGCTGGGGTTGTGGCTCAGAGGTAAAGTGCTCGCCTAATACGTGTGAGGCCCTAGGTTGATCCTCTGCACCACATGAAAATAAATAAATAAAATATTGTGTCAAACTACAACTGTGTGTCTGTGTGTGTGTGTGTGTGTGTGTGTGTAGGGCTAGAGATATAGCTCAGTGGTTAAGTGCCCCTGGGTTCAATCCACAGTACCGAAAAAAAATTACCCTCATTAATTTGTATTTTGAAATCTAGATTATAATCTTATATTTATCATTGAGGTATTATTTATTTTGACTTATATTCCTGGAGGGGGACAAGTCTAAGATTATGGCGCCAGCACCTGTATGATTTCTAGTAGATTCTTCATGCTACATCACAACATGGTGCAGAAGTGAAAGAGGAAGAAAGCATGCAAGAAAAGCAGGTCTATATGTGAGAGAGGGAGACAGGAGAGGCTGATTCACTTTATCACAACTCACCCTTGTGGTAACTAGTTGAATTTCATAAAATCTGACGTGCTCCTAAGAGATCTAATCCAGTCTGGAGACGACTAGCCCAGTCTCTTGAAAAACAAAACAAAACATTAATCCTTTTATGAAGATGGTGCCCTGTGATCTAATTTTCTCCCACTAGGCCCCACTTCTTAAAGGTCCCACCATATCTCAATACCATTATATTAGACACCAAGCTTCTAGCATATGAAACACTGGAGGACAAACCACTTCCAAATGGTAACATTGGAAAATTATTAGAATGGCAAGTTCTCAATACTCCCCAGAAACCTAGTAAATCAGAAGCTGTGGGGTGTAGCCCATCCTGTGACTTTACAAAGTTCCTAGCTTATTGTGATGCAGGCTAAAGTTTGAGAAACTTTAATATATCCACCAGTTAATCACCTGGAAGATGACCAATTTAATACCATCATAAACTACTAGACATTTACAATAAATTTACAGATCTAATTGTAATTTCAGTGGAAATCTCCCAAATTCCATTTTTTAATGATTATTTTTGCACAAAACACACAAAAAATATTTTTTGAGCAAGGCTTTCTGGCAAAAAATTTATCCTTGTTATATGGGGACCCTGTTCTCTAATGCATCAGGAAACTGCAGATATTCTTGACAGATTGATTCTACTAGTCAGCTATCCTGTTCATGAGTTTTCTGAAACCAGACGTTTTTAGTTTCAATTTTTCATAGGTACCTTCATTGTTTCTTAACAATTCCTACAGAGTGCTTTGTTTCATTATTTCCTAGTTCATCCATTATCCTAAATCAGTTTCATACATGATTATAATCACCATTTTAATTATTTGCATTCCTGAGTTCATCTCAAAATAGTCTGCTGTATATTTCAAGAATTTCAGATCTTCTACATATGTTCATTGAATGTACTTGATTGACGATAGCTTTTTCATAGGATGAAACATTAATCTCTATGAAAATGCACATAAAGATATGATATACATGTAATAGTTATTTTATTTTAATGGGAATAAATGCTATTTTAAGGGGGGACATTTAGGAAACTTAAATGCTTCCTTTAGGCCTAGGCAATGTGGGGTCCTGGCCAATACTCTCTGTGGGGTGACTAGCTCCCCACTTCTAACCTATACTTGAGGCACTCAAGTCACAGGGATTCTCTTCTCAAATGAAGCTTAGTTCACTTCCAGTATTGCCTCAGGTGTGTATACCCCTAAGCCTCTGAAGTAAACAAGTAGCAGCAGTGGGAGGTCTGAATAAAATTTTACCACATGTTTGTTAGTCGGCTTTATTATCACTGTGACCAAAGGACCTGACAAAAACAATTAGAGGAGGAACAGCTTATTTGGAAGCTCATGATTTCAGAAGTCTCAGTCAGTAGAGTTGATAGCTAACTCTATTGCTCTGGGCTGGAGGACAGGCAGAATATCATGGTGGAAGAGTTTAGCAGTTAGCTCCTGGGAACGTGACATCAGGAAGGAGAGAGAGAGAGAGAGAGAGAGAGAGAGAGAGAGAGAGAGAGAGAGAGAGAGGCGCTTGCGAGCGGGTGCATTGCTCACCTTGACAAAATATAAACCCTCAAGGCACGCCCCCACCCTACCTGCCTACATTTATCAGCCAGTTAATCCCTACCAGGGAATTAATTCACTGATTAGGTTAAGGCTCTCATAACCCAATCATTTTACCTCTAAACTTTCTCACATTGTCTCACACATGAGATTTGGGAGACACCTAATATCTAAAGCATAACAATATGGGAGTATGTACATGAGTTCTATGCCCTCCAGTACAGGAGGATACAAAAAGGGGAGAAAAGGAGAAAACCACTAGCACCTACCTAGAGATATGCTTCTTCTGTGGGGCTACCTTCTAACAAAGAGGGATAAAGAGATTAAGATTTCATAATTTGAATCAGCCCTTCCAAGTGGTTAAGATGGTATCTTGTCAATGTAGGAATACAGAGTGTATTTTACTTAATAGTTTCCTAGCATTATTTATAATATTTAAATAAATGTATTAATGATATGTGGGCCTTTCTTGTTATAAGCTCCATAAAGCCTGAGCAGGAGTCTAATTATCAAGGAGTTCATATTTGCTTTTCCAGCCTACGTCAATAACACTGACTATGATATGATGATGTCATTATGGTTATCAGGGTTTTGATGACTTTACTTTAGAGTTAAATGGTGTTATGGTTTAGATAGGAGATGTCTTTCAAAAGCTCATGTGTGAGACAATGGAACAATGCTCAGACACATAATGATTAGACTATGAGGGCTTTAAACTAATCAGTGGGTTAATTCACTGATAAGGGTTAACTAGGTGGTAACTCTAGGCAGGTTGTGGCTAGAGGAGGCAGGTCACTAGAGGTGTGTGTTTGGGTTTATATTTTGTCCCTGGTGTTGATCCATGACACAAAGAAAAGACCACCAACTCCAATTTTAAATCAAATTAAAGCAAGCTTATATTGTGTACACAAAGAGAGCTG
This sequence comes from Tamias sibiricus, assembly GCA_025594165.1. Lineage (NCBI taxonomy): Eukaryota > Metazoa > Chordata > Mammalia > Rodentia > Sciuridae > Tamias > Tamias sibiricus. Next base: position 52,426,819 of record CM046667.1, on the reverse strand, counting down.
ACCAGTGGCTGCCTCTCCCAAACACCAGGCTTGAGATCAGCCCCCACTCTCGGGGAAGACAAGGTTTTTAGAGCACAGAAAGTTACAAAAAAAAAAAAAAAAAGAAAAGGGGGGGTGGATGTCTTGGGAACTTACAGCTAACAAGGTAGGTTCTGGCAAATGTGATACAAAGGCAGATAGCAGGCTAATGATGATCTACATATCTACATGGCTTAACATTTCAAGGTAGGGAGTAAATTAAGATTTCTGTTGGAATTTATGAGACACCACTGAAGTTTTAAGGAGGGTTGTTATCTGGTCAAGGAGAGCCAGGCCTGTTTGAGTTCAGAGCACTGGCAGGAATTCCAAACAAGATTTGCCCCAGAGTTTGGTCAGGTCAAATAAATATCTTAGTAAAACAGAAATTAATTTTTTTAACTTTATGGCTCCCAATCTTAGGATAGAATTAGGTTGGGTTCATCACCTGGCAAGTGGAGTTCTCTATGCTTTCTGATGATAATGTCCTGAGCTGATTTCCTCTGCCATACCTTTCTGCCATGATGTTCTGCCTCATGTTGGACCTGGACCTATGGAGTCAGTCATCTATGGACTGAGACCTCTCAAACTGTGAGCTAAAATAAACTTTCCTCCTCTAATTATTTTTGTCAAGTCTTTTAGTCACAGTAATAAAAAATCTGACAAAAACAGAAATTAGTATCAAGAAATGGGATCCTTGTTGCGACAAACCTGATCATCTGATTTATTCAGAAGACTTTGGTGTTTGTGGAGGAAGGAATTTTGAAAATTTAAGAGATGCAAGCCAGAAAAGCTTTAGAGTGTTGTAGCTGATCTTAATGGGTGATTCTGGTGGGAGCTCAGAAGACCACAATGTCAATGAGACTGTGGACAGTGAAGACTGGACACTTGAGGTTTCAGAGGAAAAGGAGGACTCCATTGGGTATTGGAGTAGAGGCCATTTACATAACATTCTGGTAAAGACTTTGTCTACATTTTGTCCATGTTCTGAGAGATTTTGTGAGGCTGAATTTAAAGGTGACAGACTAATGAATCTTATAGAAGAAATTTCTAGGCAACACAGCACTCAGATGGTGGCATAAATGTTGCTAATATGGTTTTTAAAGCAATTACAGCCACTAAAGAAATACTAAATACTTTATCCTGGGACAATAGGAAAGATGGCTTGAGGGCATCTCAGGAATTGGAAAGATCACATGCATCTCAGGCTCAAGGGTATAAACAAAATAATATTTAAAATGAGACCAGTGTGTGTGGGGGGGCAGTGCTGGGGCTATGACTCAGCAGTAGCACAATTGCCTGGCATGTGTGAGGCACTGGGTTTGATTCTCAGCACTGCATATAAATAAACAAAATAAAGGTCTATGAACAAAGCCCAGCACAGTAGCGCACACCTGTAATCCCAGCACTTGGGAGGCTGAGGCAGGAGGATCACGAGTTCAAAGCCAGCCTCAGCAATGGCGAGGCACTTAGCAACTCAGTGAGACCCTGTCTCTAATAAAATATAAAAAAGGGCTGGGGATGTGGCCCAGAGGTTGAGTGTCCCTGAGTTCAATCTCCAGTACCACACACACACACACACAAGTCTATCAACAACTAAAAAAAATTAAAAATAAAGAGACCAGTGGGACATCCTCCTTGAACAGGGGTTAAGTTGTTTCATTATTCTCAGACGCCCAGGCCCTCGAAGACTGTGGTAGCCATAGTCCCAGTAGGCTTAGCTTCTTTCCCAGATGATGGCAGACCTTGGCTGGTTCTGCAGGATGCTGGAGTTAGGGGTTCATGAAGCCTTCTACCAAGATTTCATAGGAAAGTCTGGGAGGCCAGGCAAAGTATAACAGTGTTGGAGTCTCTATGGGTAGTCCCTGACAGGGCAATAAGTGAAGATGTGAGAAGGAAGCCTAAGCTGCAATAGAGACCCCGGAGATTAAGAAAGTCAAGTACCATGGGATAGCTATTGAAGAAAGTTGCAGGAATGGAGCAGAAACAAGCCAGGAGAGAGGCCATGTGAGCTTCAACTACCATGGTCATTGGGGTGGAGCTACAATGGCCTTTTGGAAAGAACACCAGGATGCCATTTGTGCCAGATGCTAGATGTGAACCTACAGAACTTATTTGTCTAGGCTGTATATTGGTCTTGCTTTGGTCTTATCCCTTCTTTCTATGCCCATTTCTCCCTTGTGGTATGGAAATGTTTACTTTGTGCCATTACATATTTTGTATATGTATGTGCTTTTGATTTTTATAGGGATTCATTCTGAGAGTTCACCTTGAGTGTCAGATGAGATTTTGGACTTGGATTTTTGGGTAGTACTGCAACTGTTAAGATTACTGGGGCTCTTGGAAATGGACTAAATGTATTTTGCATTGTGGGATGTTCATGAGCTTTGGGAGTGAGGTGCAGAATATTATGGTTTAGAAATCCCCCAAAAGATCACTTGTTAGACAATGAAAGAATGCAGAGAGATGAAATTATTAGATTATGAGAGTTATAAACTAATCCATGAATTAATTCCCATTTACAAATTAAGTGAGTGGTAACTATAGGCAGGTGGGTCGTGGCTGGAGGAGGTATGTCACCGGGGATGTGTCTTTGAGGTTTATATTTTGTCCCTAGTGACTGGAGCTTTCTGTTTCCTGGTGGGCATGAACTGAGCTGTCCTTTTCTGCCATCCCCTTCTACCATGATGTTCTTTTCTGCCATCCCCTTCAACCTTGATGCTCTGCTTCACCTTGGGCCCAGAACTATGGAGTTGGCCAACTGTGGACTGAGACTTCTGAAACTATATGTATTATACAGCGTTCTCTAGAAGAACAGAACCAACACATATATGTGTGTATACACACACACACACACACACACACACACACATATATATATATGATTATAAAAATTTATATATTTATGATTATATATATATATATGATTATAAAAAGGGGATTAATTAGATTGGTTTACAAAACCAGAAGATGGATAGTCCCCCACAATGGCCATTTGCAGGCTGGAGAGCTAGAGGAACCAGTAGCTGTGCAGTCCAAGATGCTGCAGCCCCAGAACAAGGGGGTGCAATGATGCTGCCCCAGTCCAGGACTGAAGGCTCTGGAAACTCCCTCAAGAATCACTGTCAGAGTCCACTTTGAAAGAGTGAAGGAGCTGGAGTCTGATGTCCTCAGACAATCTCAGCAGCAATCAAGAACATGTTCAGGAAGAATTGAGCTTTCATCTGCTGATGATTTCTTGTTCTTTCAAGTTTTATTCCATCCAAGCCTCCAACTTATTGGACAGTGCTGCCCCCGCACTTAGGGAGGATCTCCACTTCAGTTTGCTATCCCACATGCCACACCTTCACTGACATACCCAGAAGCCTGTTAATCTTCGCATCTCTTAAACCAATCAAGTTGACAATTCAGATTAACACCATGACACCCAAATAAACTCATCTTCTTCTACATGTTGTCAGGTCTTTTGGACACAGTGACACAAACATGGACTAAAACAAATGGTTTCTCAGCTTTCCTCTTGTAGATATACTAAAATTCAGATAGCATATTGGGAAGGACATACACAGAATAATGAACCATATACTAAGAGTTCAAATGCTCAGTATTCCTGAAGTGAAAATTCATAGCATTACTCATCCATTCAACAAACAGTTATCAATCATGTTCTATGTTAAAATAAGACAAGCTGTTTGTGATAAAAAAAAAGATGAAACAAGCACAATTAGCACAATTACAACACTCATTTTTTAAATAATAATGAAGATTTAAGAAAGTCAATGGCTTTAATATGGAGCAATAGGTTGTATGTCCATCAGAAGTAGAGCCATGATTCTAAGTAAGTTCTAAGGCAGGCAGATTGTGAGAATTATGTATACAGCCTCATTTGTGTAGTTCCCCTGAGAATCATCAAAGGTTGATGCTGTCGGCCCTTTCTGTTTACAATATTCTTACCCTATCCAGTTTTCTAGCTAACTTCTAATTTTGGAAACTAAGTCTGGCTCTTTTAGCTTCCATAAGGTACATTCCCCAACACTGTTCTCTCTGACTTGAAGTAGGCTCATATCCACTCACCTCCCAGAGTATCTTATGTAAGCACTTTATTGTACTCTTAAGAGTTTGCACATCTGTCTCTTCACCAGAATCGAGTTTCATTAGTGCACAAAAGAATCTTCTACTTCTACAAGTTATCTGCTACCCACAATGTCTGGGACACAACAGGAATGGTGTAAGGACTTGCTAAATGACTAAGGATTGGAGTACTCAACTAAATTGTTGAATACTTAAAGATGAGACTTGAAGATGAAGAGAAAAGGGGAAACCATTTAAGGTTCAGTAAAACCATAAAAAATCACAGGTGAGATATTTACATAAATAAGAAAGCAAGTAGTACAGTAGTGCTTTTTAGTAGGGTTTTCTGGAGCAGTTTAGGAACAATTTGGAGAGTCATGCAGATCAAAAAGGATTTTGAATGACTAGCTAAGGAATCTGCACTTTCCTTTAAGCAAAAATAATTCCAGTGAGTGATTTGAATATGAGTTTCATCAGTGGGGTTATACTTTAAGAATTTTTCTTAAATGTTGGGGCTCAAACCCAGGGCCTTGCACATGCTAAGCAAGTGCTCTGCCACTGAGCTATACCCCCACATACTTGAAGAATTTTAATATCATGGTTTGGCTTAATATGCAAAGGAGAAGAAACTAGAGGTAGCAGATGAGCTTGGAAACTCTTCGTTCAATAGCTACTTGCTAAGAATTTATTAGTTAACAGACCGTGACTTAGGAACTGCACTGAGGCAAATAAAAGATGGCTCTTTGAATCTTGAAGTTCAGCAAGGAAAACTGACCTTTAAAGAAATAGCTACAGTATAATGTGGTTAGTGTTCATGGGAAAATGTGTTCCAATGACAATATAAGCATAGAGAAGGATTCCACTAGATGCCATAAATGAAGACCTGAAGTTGAGGGAAGTAATAGTGGGAATGGAATAAGAGGAATGATCCTAGAAAACATTATAGAGGTTCATTAAAGGGTGCATTGAGTTAAGAACACGGAGTGGGAGGTTTGAAATAAAGGTCCACTAACCAAGTCAGGAAATGCAAAAGAAGGGATTGGTTTAGGAGGAAATATGATGGTTTAATCATATTGAGACAATTGCTTCTTTGGGACCCGAGGCAGAAATAACAGCACAAGTTTATTGAATAAATTATGTTTTGTGAATCTCCCAACTTATTTCCTACAGTTGCCCCATTCTTCAGCATAAGAAATCTCTAAAATTACACTGGTAGGCAGGCAGCCTCTCCTTCATTTGGGGATGCCAGGAGGATATATTTAGGTGGAGAAAAAGACATAACGTAACCATGGAGAGGACAGTGTACATAACTAACATTATTCGCACAGGACCTGAAAGCAATTTAGACCAGACATTGACAAACAAATATCTATGTGACTGCTCAGAGTGGATCTCTATTAGGATTTTGGACTGAGGTGATCCACACTGAAAAAGCCTTGCATCTTGTTCTGCTGACTTCCAGAAAGTCTCTGGAACAAGGACTCTAGCATTTCCTCAAAGAAAGAAACCTTCTACTCCTGATTAGTATATTTCAAGTTTCAGGAAAGAATTTCATGTGGGACAGGAGGGGGTGGGAGTCTGTCTCTCTCCAGCAGGTGACTGCATCTGTCACACCTTTCCACTCACAAGGTAAAGCAGTAGCAAAATAATTGAGTTCATGTGCTTCTAGTGCTGACCTGTTTCCACCTGCAAAAAAGCCTGCCAATCAGTGTCAGTTTCATCTTGAAATTTTGTGATATGAATGCCTAGAATGAGTCCAGTGATTACATTCTCAGAGTCTACTGAGAAGCTTGGGAGAAACAACACTATCGGAGTCCTCACCCACACTTGCAGTCCAATAACCAAGACAACAACCTGAAGAAGAAAGATTAGAATCTGTCTATGTCCTATTATGGATTGGCCAAATAAATGTGTGTGATTATTAACTTTACTATACTTTAAGACAGGTAAAGATACAATAATCATTATTGGAAGGAATCAACTCAAGAAATCCATAACCTTTATTAGATCTCCATACAAATTTCCTTATCTTGAATGGTTATTTTATTATTATTATTAAGTTTCTTGCACATGGAAAGTGATTGAATGTGTCAGGCAAATTTGTGCTACAGAAAGAAACAATCCCCACATCTGAATGACTTAACACGACAATAGTTCATTTGTATTTCTAATAAACAAGATGCTCCAGTTTGTAATCAAATAAAAAGAGACACTGAATTTTAGGAATATTTTTGTATAAAGGAAACTTGCATAGGTATAGACAAAAAAAAAAAAAAAAAAAGCTTAGAAGTGAAGATCAATTTCTCCATACTCATCCCAGAATTTCCTCCCTTCCCTTTTACTGATTCTCCGTCATTAGCATTTATGTTGAGTAGTCCAAAAGATCTGCTTACCAGTGCCTAAGCAACTTCTGACATCACTGCATTATGGTTTATTTTTCTATCAGATTTCATTTTTCTATTAATGGCTTCAGCATAAGGAAAGAAAAGTTTTAAATTACTACAGGGCTTATGTCATTAAACAAAATTGTATTTATATTAACCAATTAGCATTTAAAATGAAAATTTGTAATGGTCTTCCGGGAAAACAAAAGTAAATAGTAGTTTAAAATGTATTTAATTAGCTACTTGCTTTATTTTATTTTATTTTATTTTATTTTTTGTGGTACCGGGGATTGAACTCAGGGGCACTCGACCACTGGGTCACATTCCCCAAGCCTTTTTTGTATTTTATTTAGAGACAGGGTCTCACTGAGTTGCTAAGTGCCTCGCCATTGCTGAGGCTGGCTTTGAACTCGCGATCCTCCTGCCTCAGCCTCCCAAAGTGCTGGGATTACAGGCGTGCACCACCGCACCCAGGTACTTGCTTCATTTTATACATTTTGATTTATGTTAAATTTTAGAAGAGACTTAAAAAATCTTGGGCCCATAAGATGGTCAGCAAATAATGGCATAGCTTTAAATAGTCATTAACTGGCACTTGAAATACCTTCTACCATAAGCTTAGAGGAAGAAGGAGAAGAAAATTGAGCTAAAAGTTCTCACCTAACACATTGCCTGCTAATTCTCATAACCTACCTAGTTTTACTCAAATCCTTCTGGTTATTTTTCCTGGTACTGCATTGCTTTTGGAGGGATAAACTGAGCCGAGATTACAAAGAGTTAGTCCTGGGAGAAGACAGTGATGCTTCTGATCTGCTTTTATAGGTTCTAAATCCTTGTATCTGAGCCTCATACCATCATCGTGTCAGGTTCAGAGCTCTGATGGTGCAAGATTTCCAGGAAGTGGGGAACGTTTGTTGAATTTCCTGTTTCATTACTGAAAGATATTTTTGCCTTTCCAGGCAGTACATTCCTAAGGATCCAAGGGACCTTGCAGATTTGATTCTATGAGGGCACACTTATTTCTGTTTTTGATTTTCCTCTATGTATTCCAAATTATAGTTATTTTTGTTGATTCAAATTACAATGTTCATTTACTTCTGAGTACAATAGTTTCCTCTGTGTGCGTGTGTGTGTGTGTGTGTGTGTGTGTGTGTGTGTGTGTGAGTGTGTGCATGCCATGCACACACGCCCATGTGTGTGCTGGATCTGGTTAGGATCTTTTTTCTTCTGTGCCTATGTGACCACCTTTCCAGGCCTCTGTCTTCCTCCCTGCCCAGGTACCTAGTGGCTGTGCCCTCTGCATTGCATTGCACTTTGCAATATTTGCACCTAGATTTCCTTATTCCAGCATATGTAGGCCATCTTATCTGGACAGTATGCTGCTTAGGACAAGGACTGGGACTGCCCATGTACATGCACCCAGGTTAGTGCATTGAATGAAATAAGAATAAAGTAATTTGCTCTAATAATAACCAGCTAGCTGCAGGCTGTCTGGATTCTAGTCCTGCCTTTTGTGTGGTTTCCACATTTGTAAGAAGAGAGGAAAAAGTGTTCTACATCCTTAGTGCTGGTTCTATTGATAATTACTCTGTAGAGTTAGAGGAATGTATATCTCTGTTTCCTCAGCCCTAAATGTCTACATCCCTGAGACTGTGTTCTCAGGTCCACTTTCCTGCCCACCTGCTGACACCTGCTATGAGAACATGGCACAAGCCCACCTTTTCTCAGGCCTGTGTTTTCTTATCAGCCTGCCTTGACAGCTTAGTTCTGACATTATGTTCCCTGCTGACATTGGCGGACATGCAATTTGTCAAACGTTTGACTATAGTCTTGTTTATTCAATGAAAACAGGTAACAGTACAATATTGCCTTTCTAAGCATCTAAAATACAAAATGGAAATTAAAAAAAGGAAAATTGTTTCCCTCTGGGGGAAAGGGGTGTTGTGTACTCAATAAAGAATGATATCTTCCAATAAATAAGTGATTCCGAGAAATTTAGAATTAAATTCTGGACAACAAATCTCTACTTACAAGTAGTAAAACCAAAAAGCACAAAGCAGAGCATGAAGGTTTGCTGTTATTTTTTTATTGAAATATGATTTGTATGTTTAGTTAATAAAAAAGTATTTGAACATCTCTGTTAATTCAGCATTTGTTTTTGCATTGCACTTATATAAAATTTCACAGTCCTGATCAAGGTTGGCAGTAAAATTACTCAAAAAATCATGGTCTTATTAAGAACAAGACTTGATATATATTACTCATAAGAGCAAATTGCCCTCTTTTTCTTTATAATCAGAAGGCATCACACAATTTTTAAAGTCAATTACAATCAGCCATTTGACAAGTGATTTTTTTTTTTGAGGACTTACTAGTGACTAGATTACAAGGCACTGTGTCCAGGGCAAAGTACATTCAAATCAGTAATACATGGTTGTTGTCACAATGATGACAATTAATGATTAAAGTATTGATTTTTTTATACTGACTTTGTAGCATTCAGATCACTTGTGGATTCATGAAAAATATTCACTACTGCGTCGGTGAATGCACCAGGTGAACTGGTACACTCACCATTATTTTCTCACCCATCTGTAGGAATATAATCTCCACAACTCCAGTTTCTTTTTCTGTCTTGTTTGTGCCTCTGTCTTCTGTATAAAGAGCAGTGAATGGCACAGAGTGATCAGAATAAATATGTACTGAAAGAAAGAATTGCTTCATTCACTAAGTTCTTCAGTTCATCTTATTGTAGAAACCTGATAGATTCTATGACAGTTTGTCAGACGAACACATGTGGTCACTGTGCAGTGGAGACTGAATGCTCATGCACAGTCTCTGGAGTCATGTTCCTTGTGTGTCTTGCTGTTTCCAAACTCACCAGCTGAGTTACCTTGGACAAGTTCTATAACATCTTTGACCTTTAGTTGTATATTTGTCATTTTGGAATGAGTAGTCATAATTTAGGTCTCACGATGCTGTGTGAAGTTTAAATTATCTAATGCATGTTCAGTGCTTAGCACAATGCCTGGGCATGATAGACAACAATCTTTGTTTGTGATGCTTTCTTTCATCATTCAACTCGATTGAACTATTTTCTCTTAAAAAAGTATGTGGAATTACCCTGAAAAAAGAATATTTCAAATGTAATACCCAGGGCATAGCCAAGTGTCTGAGGAACAATAAATTACAATTCAATTCTCTATATCAGCAAAGAAATCTCAGAAAATTTGATTTCTAGTGATTGTATCCCCACAGCAGGGAGCTCCCTCTTTATCTTCTGTGCATGCTTTCCTAGCAAATATTTTACAATCATACAGGCAGCATCAAGTTAGTCTCCTTTCCTAAGAAGCACGGATGAAAACAAAGGTTCAATGTGGGGTTGAAAAGAAATAAGAAAAAGGTCTTCATGGGGCCTCTGCCTATAGAGTAACAAAAAAGAAACAGAGGAGCCCTGCAGGGAAAACCTCATGACAATGCTACAAGTGTTTTCATTTATCAACATTCCTGAAGGACTTTTCCCTCTCTCAGACATAAGTTGTCAACGAAAACTGGGAGAAAGAAAAATGAGAGGAAATCACATACCTGTGAACCAAGAAAAGATAGTTTCTTCATTCATGCCCATAAGAAAATATTAAATTAAATCTTTCTAGTGGAAAATCTTTCTATTACATCTTCCTCTTATATCTTTTGGAAACAAAAATAGTTAAATAATTTTTATTGATGTATATTTTATTAAAATTGTCATTATTTCTATGAAGACATTTTTGCAAATCATTAAGTGTTTGTGAAAAGTAAACCAACCCCAGGGATGAAAGGACTGAAATAGCAGGATGTCACATGACACCACGTTATAGATGAAATTTTAGGTGACCAGCCATATCACCTGCTGGCAGAATGTCACCATTATAAAATTGAGTAAAGGCTGCCCAGGTTTTAAGCTCTTCTTTCTTCCAATCTGCCAAAGGAGAAGTCTCACAACTTACAGTGTAAATTCAACATTAAGTAGATAAAGACCAGTCATTTATTGAAAGGACAAAATAACTGCTCTACTTTCATCATCCTCACTTAATGTCAGAAATAGATTTTGTGCCAACATTTGAAATCAATTTTAATGATATGTGGAAATAAAAATTCCCAGGACATATTTGCAAGAGCACATACCTTAAGAACAGTACTACATTCAAATCCATATTGGAGATTTGGTGTTCTACTTCCTAACCACCCCACTCAGAATTTTAAATACTCCCTGAATTTCCATACTCAGTATGTGGCATGCAGAACTTTTAATGGATGCAGCAGGTAAACTTCTAAAATTCTAAGCAACAAGGGTATAGTGAGAAGCTGCATTTGTTTGTTTGTTCTTCCTGAGAAGATTGAAAGTAATTTCTTTCATATCCTTCACCTCACTGTGTTTTGCCAATGTCACAGATGAATAGCCCTCATCTGGCAGCCCAGAGCTTTTTCTATTATAGCAAACTAGACTACATATGATTTGTGCAAAAGTATGAAAAGGGGCTGTGCTAGTCAGCTTTTCCTGTCTATATCCAAAATACCCTACATGAACAACTTAGAGGAGGAAAGATTTATTTTGGCTCACAGATTCAGAGGTTTCAGTATATGGTTGGACGAATCCAGTACTTTGGGCCTGAGGCGAGGCAGAATATTCTGGAAGAAAGGTGTGGTTAAAGAAAGCTGCTGAGTTCATCCAAGAAGCAGAAGAAGAGAAAGAAAGAGGCCTGGAACAAAATATAGGCTCCAAGGGTATGCCCCCGCCCCGGCCCACCCCCAGTCTCATAACCTATTACCTCCAACTAGGTTCTATCACTCAATAGTCCATTAAAATTATGCATCTATCATTAACCAAATGGATTAATCCATTGACAAGTGTGGAGTGAAGTGATCTGGTCAAAGCCCTTGATTGTTTCACAGCTGGGAACTTCCTATATCAAGTATGGGAAAGATAACCCAGTTGCTTCTGTGCAGAGCACAGAAACTGTATCAGGTTCTTGGCCTAGATCTCAAACCCAGATCCCAGGGACAGAGGATTCTGAGTATAGCAAGATAACTACATTGTTTCACCAGTGCTGCTACTCCTGAGCCTGTGCACTAACAGTAACTTTAGACAATGGGCTTCCTGAGTGCTGCACAAAGCTCCTAAAGTTGTACATTGCAAGAGTGAAAAAACTACATAAATGTTTCTAGTCATGTAACTTTCTCATGCACAAAGAATAATGCCTCTATAGTCCTTAACTTCTTGATTATATATCTATATCTATATCTATATCCATATCTATATCTATCTATCTATCTATCTATCTATCTATCTATCTATCTATCTATATATTTTAATGTAGTGCTGAGGATCAAACCCAGGGCCTCATGCAAGCACTCAACCACTGAGTTACAACTCCAGCCCCAGCCTTTTATTCTTAATATCTGTGTGTGTGTGTGTGTGTGTGTGTGTGTGTGTGTGTGTGTGTGTGTGTTTCTTAATCCCCCATCACCCCTTGCCAGTTTCTCAGGTTCAGCTGTGCAGGTTGCAGTAGAAGAGATCAAAGCCCTTACAATCCAATCACATCTCATCTCTGAAAATTGAAAATTGCTGCATTAGGGATCAAGCCTTTACCAGGAAGTTTTTTTTTGGGGGGGACATTCTAAAGTCGAATTGTAATGGGTTAAGCATGTTTTTCCACTGTTCAATCTTCCCTTTCTAAAGCATTCTCTGCAATTCACCCATCATCCCACAAAACCAGCATGGTGCACTTCCTCCAAATTGTGCATCCTCTCTTTTCCCAGTCCCATATTGACTCCACTCAAGCAGTGGAAACTTCATAATCTCTCTTCTTCTTCCACAAAGAAGACTTTTACTACTTTTGTCTTTTTTATTCTTTTTCCAGGTGTCCAAAAATGTTGTATACAACAATTTTGGAAAAAAAAAAAAACTTCAATAATTAATCCTCTTGGAAATGTATCTGTTATGCAAAAAGTCATTGGAACTACAGTAATTTGTCCTCAGATGAGGAGTTATAAAATCTCAGGTTCTGGGTCTTTTTGTTTTAATGTCAGGATTCTAGGATATTGTGTAGAAAAAACATGGGTCATAGGTACATCATAACTCACTGAAGCCAGCTGAACTCAGAATGGGCTGCATGGAACATAGTTATTTATGATTCAAATTTACATCCACAAACTATGGCACAGTTTTTTTTTTAATAGTCTGTTGTTCTATGATTTAAAAAACTATATGATTAAAGAACAACTGGTTTTATATTCTTAGAAATCCAGTTTCAAGACAAAAAAAATTGAGTCTCTATACTCTATCTTTCCCTAAATTCTAGAGGAAAGACAAAGTTACATCATATAGAAGTATTTATCAGGATTAAAAAATGAATAAGGAAAGGATGTTGTTATGGTTTGGATGTGAAGTGTCTCCCAAAAGCTCAGGTGTGAGATAATGCAAGAAGGTTCATTGGATAAACAATTGGGTTATAAGAGTCTTAACCCAATCAGTGAATTAATCCACTGATGGGGATTAACTGATTGGTAACTGATGGTGGGTAGGGTGTGGCTGGAGGAGGTGGGTCATTGGGGGCGTGCCTTTGGGCTATATATTTTGTGCCCGAAGAGTGGAGTCTCTCTTTGCTTCCTTATCTGGTCCTGAGCCACTTCCCTCCACCACACTCTTCCACCATGATGTTCTATATCACCTGGAGCCCTGAGGAATAGAGCCATCTGTCTCTGGACTGAGACCTCTGAAACCATGAGCCTCCAAATAAACTCTTCCTCTTCTAATTGTTCTTTTTAGGTCTTTTAGTCACAGCAGCAAAAAAGCTGACTGAAACAGATGTAATATTTCAAGTGTCAGTTCTTTAAAATTAACCTCTAAATCCAATATAATTTCAATAGAAATCCCATCAGTTTATTATTGTAGAACAATAAAATTGATTCAAAAATTAAGATGACACATGTAGTACTCTAAAAGAGACAACTACAAAGAAGATAAAGTAGGAAAACATTACCTTATTAAATATCTACTATTAACCAAACAGGTGTTACCAGTAAAGAGATATCAAATCAACGAGACACAATAGGAAAGTGTACCAAGCATATCTTTGAACTTGGTTGTATTAGGAAGTACAGTTAAGGGGGAAGAATTACCTATTTGAGTGATGACACTAAGATAGTGGACTTCCATAAATTTCAGATAGATTAATGAATTAAATATGAAAAATGTCAGAACTACTATTTAAAAATAAAATAACTTGAGCTGGATGTGTGGCTCAGTGGTAGAGTTTGTTTAATATGCATGAGACCCTGGCTTCAATCGCCAGAACTGCAAAAAGAAAAAAAAAACTTTATAATTTTAGGATTAGGAAAGGATTTCCTAATTAAACATGAAATAATTACAATACAAAAAATTGGAAAAAATGTGTTATTGTGTATACCCTTTAAATAATAAAAAAGTAAAAACTATGAAAGAAATTTTTGTATGTTTGACTACACTGCAAAATAAAATGTCTAAGATTAAAAAAAACACAAGAAATAAAAGGTAGGTAATGTGCAAAATACGTGAAACAAACTAAAATTCAGATGATATATAACGAAAATTAATGAAAATCAGCAAAAAAAAAAAAAAAAAAGAAGAAAAAGAAAAAAAGAAAAGTGGTAAATAACATGAATAGGAGAAATTAAAACATGCTTCCCCATAATGACTAAGTTTCCCAAATAAGGAAGAAAACAAAGAAGTTATGATACACTAGTTAGTAGGGCCCTCCTCCAAAATGCTTTCAACTACCCAAGGAAGCAAAAATACCATACACTGCTGGTGGTGGTTACTTGTATGATTGTATTAGGCTGCTGGGCATGGTGACACATGCCTGTCCCAGAGAGATTGGAAGCCGAAGCAGGAGGATCAAAAGTTTGAGGCCTGCCTCAGCAATTTGTCAATGCTGTAAGCAATTTGAGACCCTGTCTCAAAATTAAAAAAAAAAAAAAAAGCTGGGAGTGTGGCTCAGTGGTTAAATACCTCTGGGTTCAAATCCCCAGTACCAAAAAACAAAAGATTGTATTAGGCCTGCAAATTTTCCCTATTGATGTTACTGATTTTATTAAACATTTAAAAGAAGAATCTATAGATTAACAAATAGGTTATAATACTTAAATGTTAACAAGAAAGAAAGTCTTTTACACATTTATGTTTAATACAATAGAAAAATGATATCAGGAAACAATAAATTATAAATATTGACTATGTTTGATAGTCATGAATAGCAACAAATCAGAGACAAGTAATTTGCGATATACATAACTTGATTGTTTTAATTATAATAAATACATTTGTTATAATTTAAAATTTTAAATGGAAATTGAACAGTAAAATAATCATTAAAATAATTTTTTTTTGAGATTGGCTTATGTTGCTTAGCATGATATTCTCCAACTCCATCCATTTATCTGCAAATGCCATAATTTTGTACTCTTTTAATGCTGAGTAATACTCCATTGTCTACATGTACCACAGTTTCTTTATTCATTCATCTATTGAAGAGTATCAAGGTTGCTTCCACAGTTTAGCAACTGTGAATAATGCTGCTGTAAACATTGAAGTGTCTGTGTTACTGTAGTATGCTGTTTGTAAGTCTTTAGGGTATAGACCGAGGATGGGGCGAAGGGGAGGAGGAGAGGGGGCAAAGGGGTAGGTATGATGGTGGAATGAGATGGACATCATTACCCTAGGGACATGTATGATTGCACAAATGGTGTGACTCTACTTCATGCACAATCAGAGAAGTGAGAAATTCTGCTCCACTTGTGTACAATGAATTGAAGAGCTTTCAACTGTCATGTATAACTGATTAGAACGAATAAATAAAAATAAATAAAAAAGAAGAAATATGGTAGAAATCAGCATATGAGAAAGTTAAATTTCATTCAGAAAACATTGAATGGAATTATAATTTATTGGTATAAAATACAATGGTGACATGATGGTAAACATTTATAAAATACCAATACATGCAACAAATTATGTCAAAAATAAAAACACAATTTAAAATAATATGGTAAATAATATGGTAGATTAAATAGTTTTTTTTTTTTTTTGCTTGATGGTGTTTATTTTAGTGAAAAAACAAATAAGTTTGTGGTAGAGGTCTTTTATTGTTGCAGATGTGATTTCTCCCTTCCATTGTGAAATGGTTTTAGCTAATAATGAAGTGATTAATGCTCCTTTCAGATCTGATTAACAAAATACTCCCAAGGTAGATGCCTCACCATTTTAGGCACTAATTAATTAACTGTGAGGGAGATACATAAATAGCTATAATAAAATGCAGATTAGCATTTTAAAAGATGCACAAAAGAAGTGTAGTGGGAAACCAGAATTTATTAAGGTTAACAGTAAGAGTACAGCAATCTTGGAGGAACACTTATAATCCATTTGTATGGTGAGGAGGAAAAAATAAGGTGACAGATTTTAAATATAAGAGTCATTCAGTAATAGACCATACTCAGTGCCCTTATTTTGGAATTTTGACATCTACTCTCACTAATGAGGAATATAGCTGCAAATTCATTTGGAAAACCAGAAATAAAATGGGTCTAAGACATGGAATTTTAAAATGAATTATTAATTCAATTATTACTTTATTGTCAAAATTAGCATCCATTTAAAAGCACTTTGAGAACTGTAAATGTTCAAATTATAGAGGGAACAAAACCTCAGTTAGTGACTATATACATATATATACTTCACTAATTAAACAACAAAAAAAAGAGACCTCATTCTAAGAAAAGAAAAATTTTTGAGAGTGCTTTGGTTATTTTTAAAATTATGTTCTTATTGGGGCTGGGGTTGTGGCTCAGTGGTAAAGCACTTGCTTAGCACGTGTGAGGCCCTGGGTTCAATCCTCAGCACCACATCAAAATAAATAATAAAATAAAAATAAAATCCAATCTAAATATATTTTTACAATTATGGTCTTATTCTTGTAATTATGATTGTCTGATTGTCACTATAGTTATTATCACTGGCATCTCCCCATTTTAGGACCAAAAAAAAAAAAAAAACAGAATTTTCTAAGAATATTTAACATTTTTGAGGTAGAGAACAAATATTGAAAAGTCTATTTAGCTAACATAAATGTCAAATTTTACTACTGAACGTATATCTAGTATAGATCTGATAATTCTACTTTAGTTGAAATAACAATTTCTTTGTAGCAAAAGGAGATATTAATTTTAGTTCATTCCTAGCTAGGCACATTTCCTGTAATCTTAGGGAGGCTGAGATAGGAGGATGGCAAGTTTGAGGCCAGCCTGAGCAACTGAGGATGATACTGTCTCGAAATAAAATTTTAAAAATGGGCTGGGGTGTAGCTCAGTGGTAAATGTCGCTAGGTTCAATCTCCAGTACCTAAAAAAATTAGTTAAGTACTTAACAATTCAGTATTTGTAGTTGGCAGCTTTATATGTAATATAGACAACAAAAATTTCACACATTACTATTGGAATTAGAATTAATACATGCAATTTTCCTAACAATATAAGTGGTGATAATGATATGCAACATTCGTGGAAATTGATATGTGTCAGAATTGTGCTAAATTCTTTTTAAATATTAACTGAATTGATGCTCACAACAACTCTAGGAGGTAGATACTACATTTATCTCCCTTTTACTGAAAAACTAATTGAAGTAAATAAAGGCTGAGTAACTTGCCCAGGTGAATAATAGTAGCCTTAAAATTAAAATAGTCTAGCTCCAGGAACCACACTCTTACAGTATCTTTTAAGTGCCATATTCTGATTGAAATTTATACACACACACACACACACACACATATACACACACATACATATATATACACACATACATACACACATACACATACCAATGCAAATAGATAATTAATATAGCTACATTAATTACACTTACTAAAATAATTTGATAGCGAATGAAAAATACAGTGGTGGATACAATAGTCTTTATCTTTGATTAGCATTATCATAAAGAAGAAACAAAGTAGGGGTTGGGGCTGCAGCTCAGTGGTAGAGCACTTGCCTAGCATGAGTGAGGTATTGGGTTCGATCTTCAGCACCACATAAAAATAAATAAATAAATAAAATAAAATAAAGTTATAAAGAATATATTTTTTTTTAAAAAAGGAGCAAAGTAATTCCAATATTCTTTGGGTGATAGGTTGGATTATTTTTTGCAGTATGTTCCTTCTTATCTTTTGTTCACTTGGAATAGCAAATATTTCCTTGACATATTGACTTTGGGTTTAATAATATGGTCCCCCAAAAATATTAACACAAGCAGATTGTGCTTATGTCATTTGCTATGAGAAAAACATATTTTGGTGTAACAGTGGTCCACTTCACCTTTTGAATACAAAAGGTGAAGTGGACCTTTTCCTGTTCTATCTCTCCCTTTCCCAAACTAGGGGCAGAAAACAAGATTACCTAGTTATCTGTCCCTGAGTACACACCCACCACAGGAAGAGGATGTCACAGAAGATATAGGATGTAACTATCTCCCAAATTAATATGTGAATTTCAACACACCATCAGGGTGCACCTGGGCCTTGCTCCACCTTAGGTTAGGGCACACCTGGAATGCAGCCTTTGAAGAGTTTCTGTAAAAGCCTTCTGATCTCCCTCCTGGGCAGAATCATAGCCTCTAAGACAGGAGTCCTCTGTGCTTCTCCTTTGCTAGCAAAGCAATAAACCTTCTTTTTCCTTTTTCTTAAAAATTTTTCCTCCTTATTAAATTAGCATAGGGGACAAGGACCAAGCTTTCTATAACATTGGGTAGACCAAGTGACCAAGACCTCTGAAACCATAAGCCAAAATAAAACTTTCCTTCTTTTAAGTTGATTTTCTTAGTTATTTTTTTACAGTAATGGAAATCTGATTAACACAGTAACTAAATGTCTTAGTCTTACATAAATGCATGGTATGTATCAACACTACTTTTGCTTAATGTAATCTGTTAAAGAAACCATGTATTTCTGGAGCACAAAAATCTTGAAAAGAAAGCTTTGTGCTTAAGTTAAATGGAAATAATACTGTTTATTGGGTGTTGGTTTAAATATGAGATGTCCCCCAAAAGTTCATATGTGAGAAAATGCAAGAAAGTTCAGAGGTGAAATGATTGGGTTATGAGAGCAGTAGCCTAATCAGAACATTAACCCCTAATAGGGAGTAACTAGGTAGTAACTGTAGAAAGGTAGGGCATGACTGGAGGAGGTGGGTCACTGAAAGCATACGTTTGAGGTATATATTTTGTCCTTGGTGAGAAGAGAAGTCACTCTCTCTGCTTTCTGATTCCTTGTCCTGAGATGCTTTCCTCCCTCACACCCTTCTACCATGATGTTCTGCCTCATTTCAGGCATAGAGCAACAAAGCCAGCCATCTATGGAATAAGACCTCTGAAACTGTGACCCCCCCAAGTAAACTTTTCCTCCTCTAAAACTGATCTTTTCAGATCTTTTAGTCAGAACAGTTAAAAAACTGAATAAAACATTGGGATATAGTGAAGATTAAATAAGACTATGGAAATTCCTTGGTACAGAATAACTGTTAAGGTTAGCTTGTTTCTTAGCCCAGCAAAAATCTTTATTGTTTGTTTATTTAAAATTTTTATTAGTTCATTATGGTTATACATAATATTAGGGTTAACTTTGACATAATTATAGAAGCATGGAATACAATTTGCTCCAATTAAGCCCCCAGTACTTCTTTTCTCTTCCCTCCTCCCTCCTCCTGTTCCCTTTCCTCTAATCTTCTGATCTTTCTTTTACTTGTTTATAGTTTCTTAAATTAGTGAAATTATATATACCTTTGTGAGTATATATAATTTATATATACCTTTTTATATATATAATTTATATATACCTAATATAATTTATATATACCTTTTATATATATAATTATATATACCTTTATGAGTATATATAAAGGTGAAATTCATAGGAAAGTTTGGTCAGATTCATTCTACCAAGGAACCTTTATTTTTAAGAATGCAATTATCCGCATGATCATGCAACTGTTAGGAAGAGAAGAGCAATTGTTCTTAAAAAGGAGGCAATGATTTGTAAAAGATGGATGAATTTGCAGAGCCATAGTTTAATATAAAAATAACTTATTCTTTAGGAAGAAATAGATTTCTGTTTATGAAAATACAACTGTATGTATGTTCATTTCTAAACTGAATAATGATTATCTAGATTTTAAAGTATTCTAGCCATAATCTTCAAAAGGCATATATATATGTAAATATATACATGATTTTTAAAGAAATATACCCATCCATATATCTTTATACCTATGCAATTTACATCTTTGTTGATATTTTATTCATTTAATGCATATTTTATTCATTACAAGAACTAATATTGTTATATATGAAGGAAACTGATTATTGTAAGTCCATTCTCTTTTCTGTTGCCATAATTTTAAATATTTTGATGTTCCAATCAGTCAATTCTTTACACATGTGATATAATCTAGTCTTCTTCTTTCCAAGAGTTAAAACTATTATTGCACTTTTTGCACTGAGGTATTTTCTAGAATTTCCAGAATAATTTTGCAAACAACACTGAGAACAGGCATTCTTGAATTGGTCCTTAACATTAACCCACCACGAATTCACTAATGAAATAATACTTATTACATTTTTATGTATATTTCAATCTAAGTTTATTAAGACTTTTTAAGTTACATGACTTTTAGATTTTATTAAATATATCTTTGTATGCTGCCTGGTACCGTAAACCGGGATAAAAAACTCTCGGGGGCAGAGTTAAGCTTTTCTTACTTTTACTTCTACTTTCTTAGAGCTTAGAGAGGGAAAGAAAGATTTTTCTTAGAGTAGCTTAGAGTAAAGAAAGATAGAGCTTAGCTTCTTCTTAGCTTAGAGTAGAGTCTTAGCTTAGAGCAGAGTAGCTTAGCTTAGAGTAAAGAAAGATAGAGCTTAGCTTAGAGAAAGATTAGAGCTTCTTTCTTCTCTCTTCTTTCTTCTTCTCTGTCTTCTTCTTCTTCTTTCCTTCTTCTGTCTTCTGTCTTCTGTCTTCCTTCTGACCGCTGAGTCTCGGCCTAACTCTGACCACCCGGTTATATACCTTCAGGTTTGCGGGTGCCTACAGGTTCTTCTATCTGGTTTCTCTTCTGTAACCGCTATTCCTTCCCTGCTTTTATTTTTTTGTCCCTACCTAGCTTTTCTGACCGCTGATTCTGAGAAGCAACTCTTAGTTGAGCCTTTGACCAAAGCTCAATGGCTTTTTTTCTGCATGTTTTTACCATGCTATTTAATTCTCTATTTTCTTTTAAGCTCGGCTTTTTTCTTTATACTGACTTTTTCTCTATATTTTTTATTCTCTGCCGCTTAATTCTCCTCAACTAAGTCAGAGGCTATGCTCTCTTGTTTCTACTCGCTGAGTCTGGCTTTTCATGGCTTTTGGCCGGCTCGGCTTTTCGCCGGCTACTCTGCTTCCTTAACTGGCCTTAATATTCCTTCAGGCTTAATTCTTAACTGGCCTTGCGGGTGCCTACAGGTGACCACCATTTGTATGCTACCTGGTCACATACATAAGCTTTTACTACTTTTACTTCTATCAGAGTGGAACTTATGGCTTCCAGTAGAGTAAAGAAAGATAGAAAGATTAGAGCTTCTTCTCTCTTCTTTCTTCCTTCTTCTGTCTTCTGTCTTCTGTCTTCCTCAGGACTCGGCCTAACTCTGACAGTCATTACTTCTTCTATCTGGTTTCTCCTAATGCCTACGTTCTGACCGCTGATTCTTCTTCATGAATCGTTCTCCTAATCGGACCGCTTTCACCCGGTTATATACCTTCAGGTTTGCGGGTGCCTACATGATCATAAGGTGGAACTTTGGTTACAACAGCCCCTAATTAGGGCTCCTTCATTCTTTATGGTCAATTTACTATCATAAGTTTGTTTCCTTATTTCACTGCTATTAATGTACTATGATAATATTTTTCATAGTGATAAACTATTAAATTCTTTAGTAAAGACTACAGTTATTGTGTATTATGGCTTAATAGAATCATTAATTTATTAATAAAATTTTACATTTAATGTATTGAATTAAACAAATATTTTATTAAAGTTGTTATTTTTAGAGATTTTTTTTCTATCTTTTCTCATTCAATATTTGATTTTACAGTACTCACAATTGAACCCAGGGCCTCGCACATGTTAGGCAAGTGTTCCACCACTGGATTACAATCCAGCCCCTCATCCATCTTTTTATTAGTCACCTTTTGCTAGATAAAATTGAGATAATGAGTCATCTAACATATTACTGACATACATAACATACATAACATTTTTTTTCAACTCTTATAAATGTACATGTTCACCGCAGGTCTGTAGCTCCTCTCCAATGTCTTTACCGTTCTGTGATATAAGCTGATGGAGCAGCCTTTATAATTTATCTTATTAGAGGTAAAAGTGGCAAATGAACTGGTGAAATTCACCAATGGCTTTTAATATTTCACTGGGGACTGTTATGCAAAATCACAATTACCCATGTGTCAGTGATCAAAACTGTTATATGGCCAAGACTGACATTAATGAGTTGAGGAATTTTACTCTCTCATAGGGAGATACTGCATAGCATATAACAATGAATATAGATACATGATCGTCTTACACTGGAGAGAGAAATAAATGAGAATAATAATCCAATCCAATCTACCAAAATGATCAGTATTAAGATTTATAATTCTCTTTTGAGTTTTAGCTTTGTCAGGATTCATGTTTCCGTTTTCCCAGTATGTTAGCCTTATAAAATAAATTGAAATTTTATTTTATTTTCAGATTCTTTCCTAGAATTCCACACACACACACACACACACACACACACACACACACGGAATTGATTTTCATTATTCATGTAGTCAGTTTTATGAAGTTACCACTGAATTATTCAATACTGAACTATTACTTTTAACTATGAAATACAGGGTAAGTTTTCCATGAACCTCTAGTCACAATAATTTTGTTAACAAAGCAATATGTAAATTTGTTTTATGTACATATCTGTTAAAAGATGCCTATTTAGCATATGTGGTTGATTTGTTAACTGTGAATCAATATTACTAATAGCACTGTAACTCATACCTGAATAAAGTTTATCTAACATAAATATTTTTTCCAGAAGGACATCACAGTCTTCTTGCATTTAGGGACACCAGACAGCACTTCATCACTATGTGTGCAAGTTATTTTAAATAGCAAAGCCACCCAGAAGTACAAAACATGTGAAAAACATAAAATGAAATATTCTATACAAATAACACTATTTATAGTATAGGGATGAAACAAGAAATCATGTTCGATCACATCTAGGAATGTGCTATCAGGTAATTCAGATTTTTGTTGCTTTGTATGTACCCATGAGATGCAATACAAGTATTAATTTGGGGATTACAAATAAATTTTAGCAAGTAGGTGAATTTGAAAATATATAATCTGCAAATAATGTGGACTACACATATGTATTAGATTTTTACTCAATTTGGTCATATTTTAGAATTATATATCTTTCAAAATTTTACTACTTGCATATTTTATCATAATTATTTGGACTTACTTTATGTCTAACTGATTTTACTGTCCCCTACTAATTCTAAGTTAATTTTGTATATCACTTGGCCTATGGGATATGTTGTCAAATATTTTGTTTATATGGGTGGTATTTTTGGCATTATTCCTCAGCCCTTTAATTTCTAAAAATGTTTTTCTCTTGCTGTCCACTTTAAATAACAATTTGGAGACATACCCAGTTCTTGAGTACTGTCTGTTGTTTTAAAGAAGCCTGAGGCCAATCTTTTTTTTTTTTTTTTCCCCTTTTCTGGAGAACTGTTTGTTTTTCTTATTTAAACTGAAAGGATGGGAGCTGGTGTTGTGGCTCAGAGGTAGAGGGCTCACCTGGCACTAGGTTCATTCCTCAGTACCACATAAAAATAAAATAAAGAGATTGTGTCCACCTATAACTAAAAAATAAATATTAAAAAAATTAAAGGGTATTTTTTCTTAATTTAAAATATAAGGAGGCTAAATGTTTGACTTCATTTGTTTTATGTTACTGAATCTTCTTGATATTTACTAAAATTTATCAATACCCAAACTGGAGTATTCAGCTTTTGAAAAATTTTCAATTATATTTTTGATCGTTGTTTCTGTTCTATTTAGCTGACTCATTTTAAAAAAAAATAGTTGTCTTTCTAAAATCTCTAACATTTTCACATTTTTGTCCCTTTCTTAAAATAATTTCCCAGTTTGTTTCCAATATAATTGTTTAGTTATATTTACATTTTAATTAAGAATTTAGATGGGCACAGTGGTGCATGCCTATTATCCCAGCAGTTTAGGAGGCTGAGGCAAGAGGATTACGAGTTCAAAGACAGCCTTAGCAATTTATCAAGGCCCTCTATATAATAATATAATATTATATTATAATATAATATTATTATATATATAATATATATATTCTAAAGACAAGGTTTTATTAAGATTTGTTAAATATATATTTAAAAGATGGGCTGGGGATGTGAACAAAAAAAAAAAAAAAAAGATTTTAATGCTTTTAATTTTTTTTTATTTTTTACAAAAGCCAGCTAGATTTCTTTCTACCTGCTTCTCAGTTGATTCCATTTCAACTTTTTTACAATTTTTATTTTCACTTTTGTTGATCATGTCTAAGATCTTCTATATAAGATCAAATTACCTATATAGACTATAAGTTTTGAAAATTATTAAGTACACCCAAAAATTTCCTCTCTAATATCTGCTTCTTGTTGCAAACTGCTTCAGAATAATTTTCTTCTGAAGTGTAAGGCATATGATCTTTTGTATCACAGACTCTTGTTACATGCATAAATAGCAAGAGTCATCTTTATTTGTAAATGCAATTTTCCTATGGGCTTTCCAGAGTTGGTAGGTAAGAGTTTTTATTATTTTTTCCCTAAAATAAGAGTGATGATGCCATCCTCATTTTATAATAAAACCAAGAATATATTAGATTGAGGTATTCGTTTCTCTATTTTATGTTTTCTGTCACTCATGTGATTTGGGAACTTATTGTTTCCTGGAATTCTGATGGCAATTGTTGGACAAAATCATTGCATGGAGTAGAAAAGAAAAGTGAAAGAGGAAGATACAAAAAGCAATAATAATTCAGTAGCTCTAACAGGAAGGCAAAGGTGTGCATCCCAGAATAAATAGTGAAACATTGATTAACCAGAAGGACTTCTTCTATCTTTTCTGCTGGATTTAAAATTTGTTGACTAAGCTACATGGCCCTGTTAATTTTATAAAAGAACTTTTAATTTATCCTTGAATGAGTAATGATCTATCAGTGAACAGAATGTGCACCAGATTAATATCTTGTCCTTGGACATTATAGGGAGCAAGGATATCATAGTCAGGCTTCTTTAAAATTTCATAGATCTTCTGGGGAAATTTTTCTTAGTTTTCTAACAGAAAAATAATAATTAGTCCTTGATTTATAACAGAGATAATTGCTACCCTTATCTACTTCCTTCTCTAATAATGCCATGATTTGGGGAAATATAGACCCACAATATAGAATAAGATCCCATTTTAGAACAATGCATTAAAACAGCATAGAAACCTTAATAAGTTGCTCCACTCAGTAGTAGGAAGCTGCCTACTTTACTGGTTGATTCTCTTCACTCTGAACCAGAGAAGAGCCCTTCAGAAAAGAAGGAACTGCCTCCTCACCAGTTTCAGTGTCATCATTTACATAGAAAATATTTGTTGGGATTCTCAGTTTAGTCCCTTTGTATTTTACCTAATTGAAGTACCTCCAATATTCTGACACCAATTCAGTTGACAATCTTAGTTCTTGATATTTTTGTCTTATTTTCTTTTCTTTGGGGGGGGTTCAAGATTCTTTTAATTATAAATGAGAGAAGATTACATTGTTAACACATTTTTTTATGTTTTAACTTATTTTCCCTTTATTGTATTTCCATGTAAAGAAAGGAATTGTTCTTCAAGTCACCAGGGGAGTGATAATGTAAAAATCACACTTCAAATTTCTCTCTGTCATCTCTCCATCTTCTTTCCTTGGACAGAAACAAGATGGGGAGTAGGTGGAAATAATTACTTATATTTCAGGTAAACTTAATATATAAAATTAAGCATGTTCATATTACCCCCTGCTATTTGGCCTCATTATATGTCTGGACCATATTGGGTCTCTGATCTCCCACTTACTACGTAGTAACTTTATCAGACAAACTCTTCTCCTGAAATATGATTTGGATTTGGGGGATCTAATTCAACTCAGATTGATATATTATTAAAACCAAAGGTTATATATCCAAGCTTGCATTCTTTTTCTTCTTTCCTGAAGTTTTCCACTTTTGTTATGTCTGAAAATCTAAGCTATGCTCCAATAAGAACTGTAGTCAGTACTAAAATTTCTGCTTTTTGTATATTTAAGTACGTTTCTCTCTCAATGAATTCTGAAATTAGCAAAAGGGCTGACTTGGAGGAATTAATCGGTATGTGAAAAAGTCCAAGATTTCTAGAATGGCCAGGTAGAGTGTTTAAGCTTTGAAGCATCTGGTAAGTAACTTTAAAATACTTCACCCTGGGATGTTTGAGTAGGCATATAGTGCAGTAAGAGTTATCCAGTTGCAGATAATATAGGTGTTTTCACTTGGCGGCAATCCAGTACGATATATATGCAAGATATATGTATTTCACATTTAATAAAATACTTATCAAAAGATTTCTATACCCTTATCCCCTTCCCTCCCCTCCCCCCATTTTTTCTATTTAATATTCCTTCATTCCTCTCATCCCTGCTCCCTTGCCACTATAATTCAGTATCATAGCAAAGGTATCATTCAACCTTTGGTTTTCTGGGATTGGCTGACTTCACTTAGCATTATTTTCTCCAACTCCATCCATTTACCTGCAAATGCCATGATTTTATTCTCTTTTAGTGCTGAGTAGTGTTCCATTGTGTATATATACCAAAATTTCTCTACCTATTCATCTATTGATGGGCATCGGGGTTGTTTCCATAATCTAGCTATTGTGAATTGTGCTGCTATGAACATTGATGTGGATGTGTCCCTGTAATATGCTATTTTTAAGTCCATTGGGTATAGACCGAGGAGTGGGATAGCTGGGTCAAATACATGGGGAAGGATTCACGAGAAATTTACCAACAATATCACTTTAAAAAAAAAGTAGGATGAAGAAGGTTTCTATTTTAATTTTATAAATGTTTATAGATTTATTTGTTTTCCACATATTTATAAGTTTAATTTACTTTAAAAGTTTTATTTAAGGAGAGTATGCTAGAGACAGAAACACTGATGACACAAGAGTCAATTCTTTGACCTCAGTAAACATTATTAAACCCCAGACATAAATGGAAATATTTTTTGCTGATTTTGAAGCAGAATGATAATGGAGATCTTTTATGAGTAGCTCATAAGGTTGAAGCAGTACAGGGAATAATCATTCCTTTCAGAGAGTTACAGAAAATGACCTACTCCAAATCTCTTTTCTGAGTCAAGACGAACAATTAGATATAATTTACATTTTGTTTTGAATTCCATGGAAGAAACACAAATGTGTTGTTAATGTTGTCGCTGTTGGTATTTTCAATATTGCACAACTTGTTAATTATTATTGAAAGTATTCAAAGAAATATCCATCTATGCTTATATTATGTTTTACTGGGAAAAGTTTAGTATGTGATACAACTCACCAGAAAAAAATAATAATAATAGTATTTTTAAAGATTTCATCATTGACCATAAATTGAAAATCACAATACTGAGGGACTGTAGTAGGATATTATTTGAGCAAACATATCAATTAAAATTACATGATATAATCTAATTTCAAACTAATGCAAAAATCCCAAAAGATTTTTTTTTTTTTTTGCCTTCTGTTTTCCTGGTAAGGACAGCTCTAGAATAGCAAAATGACCCACCAAAATGGTGCTATCAGTCACAGCACCATCTGTCAACAAGCCAGTCATATTAATCCTTGTATTCTGTATAAAATATATCTATGTGATTAGTTATAATAATCCTAGCTTGGATAACATGGGCTTTATATGTTAAGAGCTAGATCAACACCATCAATTAATTTCAAATGGATTCTTAAGTGGCATCCTACTGATAACAGTGTTCAATCAATGACCAGAATGAGTTGCATGAAAATAATCAGCCTAAAAGAAGAAATGTTTCCATATCATCACTCTGAGGAAAAAATCATTTCTTAAGTCGAATCCCTAAAGCTCAGTAAGATAACAAAAACATTCACAGGATCATTCCGCATGTTTTTTTTTTTTTTTCTTTCTCAAATCTACTGAAATTGGCAACAGGTAAGGTATATGTTATTCAAGAAATTAAAATAAATTTATTTAATAAACCATGAAAGTGAGTCACATCCAGGTGGTGAGTCTCAATTTCTATTTCCTCATTATTATAGACTATAATTTCAATGGAAGTAGGAAATTCTGGAGAAGAAAAGCGGCTGAAGTCTACCTAAAAAAGAGAAAACTCATGGAGAAAACTCATCCATGGAATTTACATACTAACAGAAATTAAAAAAAGAAACTAGATATGATCACCTCAATAAATACAGAAAAAACATTTGATAAGCTTGAATATTGAATCATGATTTTTTTAAAAATATATCAACTAAAAATATGAAACTCTGGGCTGGGGCCATAGCTCAGTGGCAGAGTGCTTGCCTATCATGTATCAGGCACTGGTTTGAGCGTCAGTACCACATAAGAAATAAATTAATAAACAAAGATATTGTGTGTCCCTCTACAACTAAAAATAAAAAATTAAAAACTAAGAAACTGTTTTCAGAAAAAAAAATAGCTAACAAAACCTATATAAATATCATACTTAATGGTGAAATGTTATGTTTTCCCTTTGAAATAAGGGCAAGACATGGATATTAACCCTCACCACTTCCATTCAACATTGTACCAGATGTTTTAACAGCATGGCCAGAAAAATAAATAAATGTTAAGAATTTAAAAGGAAAAAATAAAACATTATCATTTTACTGCTATACAATATATACAAAGTCTAATATAACCTATGAGCAACTTAATTTATCAGAATGAATTAATGTTAAAATAATTTTTGTATTAATACTTATATAATATTATTTAATACAACACAAGAACTAATTACATTTCTATTAACACACAACTAGGAAAAATAAAAATAAAAATATCAGGGGACAATCCAAGATTACGAGACAGAGGGAGGCAGTATTCTGTGTCGCTCTGTGTCCCTGGGACTCAAGTACTGATAATACTGCTTCTTTGCAAGCAATATTCATCTTCCTGTGCAGGAATCACATCACAGTGCCCATGCTGGGCTCCAGGCCTCAGTATCAGAGTAGGTCTCCCATCTACTTGCCCACGCAGGACTACAAGTGCCAGAGCAAGACCATCTGCATCTACAGCTGAGCAGAACTTTTGGCCGCCTACCCCGGCAGAAATACCGGAGGCTGCTCCCACACAGGACACCCAGCAGCTATCTACACACAGGAACTCTGGCTGCCACTCACATGTGGACCCCCATCTATCAATGTGGGGCTCCCCCAGTCATATCCATCTTGGGACTCTGCAGCAAGGAGATAGTCCCCTATGCGCAGTAGCCGGCCTGCACCTGGGAACTTCACATAAGCTCTGAAGACAGCCAACAACCACACACTGCATGCCACAGAGCTCATCTCTGAACATATTGTCGAACACCATCTACTGGCATCCCCCTACACAAGAACACTCCATCACTGAAAACAGCTGCCTCCGATTGGATCACCTTCATCACCATCTTTAGTGGGGACAACTCCAAGTTTGGAATTCTAGCTGGCCAGGTACCCAGTTTCTAACTCCCCCCTTCCACAGCAGCCACCAACCTGGTACAGTGATTGCCGAACACAAAACAGCTCTTAGCGGCAGGTGCGCAATGCACCCAAAGAGCCACACACAAGATCCCCAGAGAAAGCTCCCTAATTAGGAAGTATTAAGGGAGGAAATGAATGTCATACAGTATAGAGACTAACACAGAGACCAGGAACTGGGAGGTCTTCAGGCGAGATAAAGAGATAAGACCAGGTGCTCACATCATACGAGTGGGCCCAAAAAGAGATCCTCAAGGTGCAGTTTCCCTTTGGGGAACTGCGAGTGCCATGCCCCACTTCCAGGTGCCCTCTACCAAGGACCAACCCTCCCACCTCGGTTACCTTCACCATTCTGAGGGCGGAGATACCAGCTAACAACAGATGACCCCACATATTGGATGAGAAGGGAAGTAGGAAAGATACTGATCTCCAACCAAAACAATCCTTGTTTCTTCCTTCGAGATTTTATTTTCTTCTCCCTCTCTATTCTCCCGCTCTCACATCCCCAATATATGTGAAACCAAGTACTTTGTGTGAATTAGGGTTTTGAGGACTCGGAGGTCTGAATAGAATATTATAGTTGGGTTGTATATTCTTTTCATTCCATCCAATTTTTACTATTTTAACATTTTTAAAAAATTTTCTTGATATATATATATATGTTTGTTTTATGTACTCTACTTTCTTCCCATTTATTTGTCTACCTCAAATTACTTCCTCTCTATTCTCATATAACTAACATTCTTCTTTAGATTTCTCTTTCACACTTTCTAAAATATAATAACTCTATATCCTCACCTCCTACCTCCTCAGCTTGTCATCCTATACCTCACCCTTGCTTCTTTGTCCACCATCAGAAACTGTAAACCCGCTTACAAACCAACTAATTATATTGTAGATAATAATTGAATTCCCCATTTCTGTACATCATGACCAAACTGTAAATGTCTTAATAGCAACTATTTGATTTTAGGTTGCATGTTGTTTATATTGGGATCTGTTAACATACTTCTTCCCTTCAAAGTAGGTATTGGAAACCTACAGGGGCACTATAAGCTTATAGGGTGATGCAGGAGCCCTGTTTGGGGAGATGGCTTGAATTGCTGTTGACTATGAGCCATGGAAATTTGGGCATTGTCGCCTTCCGTAGTCTCACGGGACTTGGCCCGGGATCTCAAGTGACTTGGCCGAGATTGCTGATAGGGTAAGCACCATTTTGGTGGTGTGTGCGGTGCGTGTTAGTCGTTGTTAGAGCCAGAGAGAAAAGTTATCAGAATAAAAATCTGTTTGTCAGCCAGGCGCGGTGGCGCACGCCTGTAATCCCAGCACTTTGGGAGGCTGAGTCAGGAGGATCGCGAGTTCAAAGCCAGCCTCAGCAATGGCGAGGCACTTAGCAACTCAGTGAGACCCTGTCTCTAATAAAATACAAAAAAAAGGGCTGGGGATGTGGCCCAGTGGTCTAGTGCCACTGAGTTCAATCCCTGGTACCAAAAAAAAAAAAAAAAGCTGTTTGTCTCCAGTTTGCCTCTGAACTTCTTCCCGCGGCTTCGTTGCTCCAAGCAGCCATCGCTTCAGGCAGCAATAGGTGGCGGCCCGTACGGGGACTTCGGAGCGGACAGGTAAGAACTGAAAGGTCTCTAAAGATGGGTTCGAATATAACTGAATCCCAAGTAATAGAGGCTATGCAAAGACTCCTTGATATACCTGACTCTGTTCTCAGTGAGGAGGATATAGAAAAAAATGAAAGTGATCAAAAAAGCATAGCTTCCACTGGGCCAACTAAGACCAGTAAAGAGGGTATTAGAAGAGTCCCAAAAATGACAAAAATCCAAGCTATTAGAGCTATTCGGGAGTTATTGGTGATAGCTGAAGGATACTTGCTCTTAATGGAACCTGGGCCTCAGGATATTGCTGTCAGTGAAATTAGCAGTGGTGAGGAATCTAGTAAAAGTGATCCTGAGAAAATGAGGAAAAAGAAACTAAAAAAGACCGAGAAAAAGGACCGTCATGTAGAGGAACCACTTGTGTCCTCTACTCCCCCATGGGTGGAATCCATTACAGAAAATATGAAGGGTATTACTAGGCATTTGCATACCCTAGAAACAGAAATAAAAAGTCTTTCTGATCACTTATGTGCTCTCAAGGGCAACTCAGAGATACATTGGGAACCGCCAGCATTTGAAAAGAAAAATGGACAGAGGGTCCATCAGTCAGTAGATTTCAAAACAATAAAAAATCTCAAAGAGGCAGTAATGACTTATGGGCCCCAAGCTCCTTTCACGTTGAGTATGCTGGAGTCCCTTAACACCTTTAGCTTAACCCCCTCAGACTGGAAAAGTCTATGTAAAGCAACATTAAGAGGGAGGCAATTCTTGGTTTGGCGATCGCAATTCCAAGAACTTTGTATAGAAACGGCTAAAAGAAACGCGGCTGCAGGGTTTGGAAACTATAATATAGACATGCTCACAGGAGAAGGGCAATTCGCAGACTTACAGGCTCAAACAGATTATGACCCAGATGTATATGCTCAGATAAACACAGCTGCCTTAGAGGCATGGAAAACTGTACAAGGACCTGGGGATCTACAAGGTAGCTTATCAAAAGTGATTCAAGGACCTAATGAGCCATATGCTGATTTTGCTGATCGACTTTTGAGAACTGCAGGTAGTGTGTTTGCAGATGTTGACCAAGCTATGCGATTAGTTGTTCAATTAGCTTATGAAAATGCTAATAAATGGTGCCAAGCAGCCATCAAGCCATGGAGAACTAAAAAGGATCTTTCTGTATATATACAACTATGTAAAGATATAAATGATGCCTTTGTCACAGGAAATGTGATTGCAGCCTCAATGAGAGGGGCTTCCCCTCGAAATTTCACAAAGGCTAAACGTAGACATTATAATCAATCAGGATATTCCAGGCAAAATTATCATAATCAATCAGGCTATTCTAGGCAAAATCCCAAAAGAGAAATAAGACCAAGCTCATACCGTGCCCCAGGCCGCTGCCCCAGGTGTAAAAAGGGAAATCATTGGGCCAATAAATGCCATTCAAAATTTGACATCCATGGAAATCCTTTGTTCAAGAATTCAAAAAACGGGAGACGGGGCCCAATACCCTGGGGCCCACAAATGTACGGGGCATTGCAGGAGGAGTATCCTCAAGCATCCACTCAGATGCTTCCCCGACACAATCCCTACTACCCATCCACTCCCTCGCCAGAGGAACAAGAGGAAATGCAGGATTAGACCTCTGTTCCACCGCCCGAATAGTGTTAACACCTGAAACGGGGGTTCAACTGATTCCCACAGGAGTCAGGGGACCTCTTCCCTCAGGGACTGTAGGACTTATTGTCGGGCGAAGTCCTAAAAGCTTATTAGGTTTGTAAGTGACCCCAGGTGTAATAAACTCAGACTACAAAGGGGAAATAAAAATAATGCTTAGCTCACCCCAAAGTATAAGTTCTGTTAATCAAGGAGATAGAATTGCTCAGTTGCTTCTCCTTCCCAATTTACATAATTCATTTAAAATGGGTATGCCTCAAGAAGGGAACAATAGAGGATTTTGTTCCACTGACTCAAGACCCATGGCTTGCTGGGTTCGAGACTGTTCAAGGAGGCCTATGTGTAAAATAAAAATCCAAGGAATAGAAATGGAGGGATTAATAGATACTGGAGCTGACTCTTCCATTATTAATTTACGCCAATGGCACAAGCACTGGCCTCTGCAAAAAGCTTCAACCAGTTTAAGAGGCTTGGGATATAATAACCTCCCAGATAAAAGTGCGGTAATTTTAAAATGGGAGGATGATGAAGGCCATAAAGGAACATTTCAGCCTTATGTTTTACCTAACCTACCGGTTACTTTATGGGGAAGAGATATTTTGCAACAAATGGGAGTACACCTTGCAACCAAGTCTACAGATGTTAAATGTGAAAACCTACAGGGTAATCTTAACCATAAAAGAAATCATTATCAAAAAATACAGAGTAATCTTAACCCTAAAAGTAATCATTATCATAAAGGAAAAAGATACTTTTTTTCGGGGCCACTGAGAAAATAATTTTGAAAATACCATGGCTTTCTGATAAGCCAGTGTGGGTCCCTCAGTGGCCCCTATCTAAAGAGAAATTACAAGCGGCCCACCTAATAGTTCAGGAACAATTAGAAGCAGGACATATAGAACCTTCCACCTCTCCCTGGAATTCCCCCATATTTGTAATCAAGAAAAAGTCAGGAAAATGGCGATTGTTACATGATCTTAGACAAATTAATAAAACCATGCAAGTTATGGGCCCTACTCAACCTGGACTTCCTAGTCCCATAGCTATTCCAAAAAATTTCCATCTTATTACTCTAGATATAAAGGATTGCTTCTTTTCTATTCCCCTACATCCTCTTGATGCCCCCAGGTTTGCATTTTCAGTTCCTTTTATTAAAAATAATGGCCCTGATCAGAGATATCAATGGAAGGTTTTACCACAGGGAATGGCTAATAGCCCCACAATATGCCAAATATATGTGGACAAGGCTATCCAACCCATTAAAAATAAATATGCAAACCTCATGTGTCTACATTACATGGATGATATTTTATTGGCCCACCCTAATCAAAAAATCTTATTTAATATATTCAGTGATGTGGTAGAAAATTTAAAAAAATATGTATTATATAGCAGAAGAAAAAGTTCAAACCAGATCTCCCATATTATATTTAGGATTTAAAATCATGGATACTTTTGTTAGACCCAAAAAAATTTTAATAAATAAAGAACATTTGACCACCCTCAATGATTTCCAAAAACTACTGGGAGACATTAATTGGCTTCGCCCTACACTAAATCTCACTACTGGCCAACTAAAACCTTTATTTGACATCTTTCACGGAGACCCTGATCCATCTTCACCGCGAACATTGACTCCTGATGCTAGGAAAGCTTTAAAGTTAGTAGAAAAAGCCATCGAAGGAACTCATTGTGATAGATTTGATTTAACTCAACCGCTGATGTTGATTATTATTTCTTCACAATATACACCCACAGGAGTATTTTGGCAACAAGGGCCTTTATTATGGATACATTTGCCCATCTCTCCTAAAAGTATAATTGAATCTTATACCTCCATGGTGGCTAAACTTATTCTTCAAGGACTTACGACTTCTACTAAAATAATTGGCATTCACCCTGCTACTATGATTACTCCCTATTCATCATCACAGATTGAATATTTATGCTTCAATGATAATGATTGGGCTATAGCTAAATGCTCTACTTCTGCAAATTTTGATAATCATCTTTCTAAGTCCCCTATATTATCTTTTTGTATTAATCATCCTATTATATTTCCACACGTAATAAAAAAATCAACCTATTCCTAAGGCATTTAATGTATTTACAGATGGGTCCTCAAATGGTACTGCTACAGTAGTCACTAAAAAAGAAAATATGACTTACACAACTGCACACAAATCAGCTCAACTAGTGGAATTGGAAGCTGTGGTAAGAGCTCTGGAAAATTTTAGGGACCAGCCCGAAAACATTTTTTCAGATAGCCACTATATTGTACAAGCCGTCCCAAAATTAGAGTTAGCAGGACCAATAGCACCTCATACTCCAGACTTTAAATTGTTTTATCAAATACAAAAACTTTTGTGGGCAAGAAAAGAACCTCTATTCGTAGGCCATATTAGAGCACATACTAATTTGCCTGGTCCCCTCCATGAAGGTAATCAAAAGGCTGATGAACTTACAAAAACAATATTTATACTTTCAGTGCTACTACAAGCTACTTTATTTCACTCCCAGTTTCATGTCAACAGTACCACCTTGCAACGTAGGTTTAAAATCACAAAGGAGCAAGCCAGAAAAATTGTAAAAGATTGTAAATCTTGTATGACACATTTGCCCAATCCTCATTTTGGCGTTAACCCTAGAGGGTTAATGCCCAATCATTTGTGGCAGATGGATGTTACCCATGAGCCAAGTTTTGGAAAATTGCGATTTATACATGTTACCATAGATACAAGCTCAGGCATGATTTTTACTTCCTTACATTCTGGAGAAAAAGTTAAAGATGATACATCTCATTGTTTGCAAGCTTTTGCTGCATTAGGCATCCCCAAAATGCTTAAAACAGATAATGGCCCTGCATATACGTCCTCATCTTTCAAACAGTTTTGCGCAAAATTCAATATATCCCATAAAACAGGCATCCCATACAATCCTCAGGGTCACGGCATTATTGAAAGAGCAAACCGAACACTGAAAATTATGTTATTAAAACAAAAAGAAGGAAATTGGAAAAGTCCTAAGGACAGATTGGCAGTTGCCCTGTTTACCTTAAATTTTTTAACTTTAGACTCTAATGGTTATTCTGCTGGAGACAGACATTGGAATCCACACCAACAACATAAACCTTTGGTTTACTGGAAGGATGTTCTTTCAGGTACATGGAAGGGTCCAGATCCAGTATTAATTTGGGGAAGAGGATCTGTTTGTGTTTTTCCAAAACATGAATCCTCTCCAATATGGATACCATCTAGATTAATAAAACAGGTACCACATCAAAATGATCAAGATGAAGTTATTGAAGAATCAAGATTAATAAAAAACGTACAAAATCAAGAGGACCAAGATGAAGGTATAGAATGATTCCCTCAAAAGAGTTCTTCAAAATATTTCACAACGTAAGTGTCATTCCTCCTGGCCGGGACGAGGAGATCTCTCTTTAGTGTGCACACAATTGTATTTTTTTTTCTTTTTATACATGTCTTTATGTCTGTACATTTGTCTACATTTCATGTTAATGTGACGTCACAAATATATGTTTGTATGTTTGTGCATCTGTCCAGTGTGACGTCACAAATAACAAAGCGCTTATGAAAAAAAAATATATATATATGGATCCAAATAACTTTAATTCATTTTAGGTTAAGAGTATTTAATTAAGAGTAAATAATTTTATAAATGAAGGTACTTTCAATTTTGATTTATAGGTGTCCCTGGGACTTCTCTTTAGTAAACAATATGACTAGTGCTATATAACCTGATATTTTGGTGTTTTGACATAAGATTGTTTATTTGTTATTAACTTCATTTGTTTAATAGCTCATTAATTTCAATTATCTCAACAGGTAAAAGATTGCTCTGTATACAGAGACTCAAGGGTTCCAGCTAACAAATTATTTCTCCAAAGTGCCTTTACCTTTTCTTTAATCTACCTTTAATGCAGTAATTACCCTCAGTCTTTCTTTGTTTTGTTCTAAATATGATATTTTTCCAACTTATGTTTGTAGAAGCTCAACCAGCGATGTGTGTGAACAAAAATCAACTTTAATTTTCTAATCTAATTATTCTATTTTGTAGTTTGACAACTCGCCTCTTGACTCAGTGCTGCAATAGCACTGCCTTTCCTTTAATAATTGATGCTTGAGTGTCTAGGTAGCGTGCCCTGAAGATTTGCCGGTGGCATTGTCTAGACATAAAAAAGACGTCTGCTGCTACAGCTGCAGGGATCACGGCCACCACAAGCATCCCTGCTTCTCAAGCGTCAAACAACCTCACCAACAGTGTGGCCTCTGCTCTACATGCATGGGGCCTCCCACATCAACGTGTTATAACAAATGGACATTTTGATCTTTCATTGTTTGGGACTTTACGGGACAATGCCTTGCGGGTATTTGTCTAGAGAATTCAGTGTGTTACTTGATGGAACTTAGGGCAGCTGATTTGTTTAAACAATTTGATATGCTATGCAATTTGGCTCATCACCAAAAGGCTTGTCGCCTTAAAGCCGCAACATCTCCTCACAATTGGACGGCTGTTAGTCATCATACACAGTGGATCCTAAAGGGCTCAATTGGATGGCTGGTTAGCCAATGACGGGTAAGATCCCCAGAGGGGGACAACCTAAGACAGGCACAGTCGCACGGGACAGTCTCATGTGGCCGACATATCAACCTAAGACAGGAGTCAAGGGCACAGCCTTGATTATCCGATGACGGGTAAGAATGTTGGTTGCACATAGACGTCCTAGAGCATCCCCTCTTTTAAAACAAAAGGGGGGAAATGCAGGAGCCCTGTTTGGGGAGATGGCTTGAATTGCGGTTGACTATGAGCCATGGAGATTTGGGCATTGTCGCCTTCCGTAGTCTCACAGGACTTGGCCCGGGATCTCGAGTGACTTGGCCGAGATTGCTGAATGGGTCAGCGCCATTTTGGTGGTGTGTGCGGCGCGTGTTAGTCGTTGTTAGAGCTAGAGAGAAAAGTTATCAGAATAAAAAGCTGTTTGTCTCCAGTTTGCCTCTGAACTTCTTCCCACGGCTTTGTTGCTCCAAGCGGCCATCGCTTCAGGCAGCAACAGGGTGAAAATGGCAATGCCTTGGATACACAGTGCTAGAAAAGAAGACACACGAGCAACACAAAAGACAAGGGAAGAAAGGGCCCCAAACAAATCAAGATACCACATTTTTAGAATCCATGGCCAGCTCAGCAAAAGAAATGACAGAGAAGGAGTTCAGGATGTACATAATTATGTTTTTCTACGAATTAAAGAATGATATAAGAGAGCAAAAGCAGGAAGCAAAAGATCATTTCCACAAAGAGCTACATAAACAAATACAGGAAGCAAAAGATTACTTCAATAGGGAGATTGGTAAAAAACAAAAAAACTAACAGAAATCCTTTAAAAGAAAGAAACAATAAACCAAATTAAAAGTTCAATTGAAAGCATCACCAACAGATTACATCTCGTGGATGACAGGACCTCAGACAATGAAGACAAAATCTATAATCTTGAAAAGAATGTAGACCACACAGTGAAAATTGTAAGAAACCATTAGAAGAACATTCAAGAAATATGGGAAAGCATAAAAAGACCAAATTTAAGAGTTATTGGGATAGAGGAAGGCATAGAGTTCCAAACTAAAGGAATGAACAATCTAGTCAATGAAATAATACCAGAAAAATTTCCAAACACGAAGAATGAATTAGAAAATGAAATTCAAGAGGCATACAGAATGCCAAATCACAACATATCCACACCAAGGCACATTATAATAAAAATGTCTAACATACAAAATAAGGAGAGAATATTAAAAGCCACAAAAGAAAGGAATCAGATTACAAATATGGGGAAAACAATTAGATTATGTGCAGATTTTTCAACCCAGACCCTGAAAGCTAGAATATCCTGGAACAACATATATCAAGTGCTGAAAGAAAATGGATGCCAAGCAAGAATGTTGTATTCAGAAAAATTAAGCATTATATTTAATGATAAAATAAAATCCTTCCATAATCAACAAAAGTTAAAAGAATTTGCAGCTAGAAAACCTTCACTACAGAACATCCTTGTCAAAATGTTCTATGAGCAGGAAATGAAAAACAACAATGAAAATCAGCAAAGGGAGTTATTACACTAAAGGAAAAACTAATCAAAGGAGAAACCAAGTCAAGTTAAATAACAGAAATGGCTGGGAATACAAATCATGTCCCATTAATAACGTGAATATTAATGGCCTAAACTTACCAATCAAAAGACATGGGCTAGCAGATTGGATGAATGAAAAAAGACTGAACAATATGCTGCCTCCAGGTGACTCATCTCATAGGAAAAGACATCCATAGACTGAAGGTGAAAGGTTTGGAACAATCATACCACTCACATGGACTGGAGAAGCAAGCAGGGGTTTCCATCCTTGTATCAAATGAAGTAGGATTTAAGCTGAAGTTAATCAAAAGGGATAAAGAAGGACATTTCATACTGCTCAAGGGAACAATACACCCATGAGGCATAACAATTATAAATATATATGCTCCAAACAATGGAGCATCTATGTTCATCAAACAAATTCTTCTCAAGTTCAAGAGTCAAACTGACCACAACACAATAATCTTGGGTGACTTTAACATACCTCTTTCACCACTGGATAGATCCTCCAAAGGAAAGCTGAACAACAACAACAACAACAAAAAAAAAAACTATAGAACTCATTAATACAATCAATAACATAGACTTAACTGACATGTATTGAATATTTCATCCCTCAACAAGCAAATACACTTTCTTCTCAGCAGCACATGGATCCTTCTCTAAAATAAACCATATATTATGCCAAAATGCAACTCTTAGAAAATACAAAAACGTAGAGATACTACCCTGCATTTTATTAGATCATAATGGAATGAAACTAGAAATCAATGATAAAATAAAAAGTAAAAACAACTTCAATACCTAGAGATAAAGTAATATGCTACTGAATGAATAATGGGTTCTGGAAGACATCAAGGAAGAGAATAAGAATTCTTAGAGGTAAATGAGAACACTGATAAAATATATCAAAATCTCTGGGACACTACAAAGGCAGTACTAAGAGGAAAGTTCATTGCATGGAGTTCATTCTTTAAAAGAAGAAAAAGTCAACAAATAAATGACCTAACATTACTTCTGAATGCTCTGAAAAAAGAAGAATAAATCAACCCCTAAAGCAGTAGAAGACAGGAAATAATTAAAATTAGAGCTGAAATCAATGAAATTGAAACAATTGAAAAAACTGATAAAACAAAAAGTTGGTTCTTTCAAAAAATAAATAAAATTGATAAACCTTCAGCCATGCTAACAAAAAGAAGATGAGAGAAAACCCAAATTACTAACATCCATGTTGAAAAAGTAAATATCACAACAGATACAACAGAAATACAGAAGGTAATTAAAAATTATTTAGAAAATTTATACTCCAGTAAAATAGAAAACACCAAAGGCATCAACAAATTTCTGGAGTCACATGATTTGCTCAAACTGAACCAGGATGATATACATGATTTAAAAGCCCAATTTCAAGCAATGAAATAGAAGATGCTATCGGAAGTATACCAACCAAGAAAAGTTCAGAACAAGATAGATACGTAGCTGAGTTTCACAAGACCTTTAAAGAAGAATGCATACCAATACTACTCAAATTATTCCATAAAATAGAAAAAGAAGAAACACTACCAAACTCATTTTATGATGCCAATATCACTCTTATTCCAAAACCAGGCAAAAACAAATCAAAACAAGAAAACTTCAGACCAATATCTCTAATAAATATAGATGCAAAAATTATCAATAAAATTATGGCAAATCAAATACAAAAACATATCAAAAAGATAGTGCACCATGATCAAGAGGGGTTTATCCCAGGGAAGCAAGGTTGGTTCAACATAAGAAAATCAATAAATGTAATACATCACATCAACAAACTTAAAGATAAGAATCATATGATCATCTCAATAGGTGGAGAAAAAGCATTCAACAAAATACAGCACCCCTTCATGTTCAAAACACTAGTAAAACTAGGGATAACAGGATATTATCTCAAAATTATAAAAGCTATCCATGCTAAACTCCAGGCCAACATCATTCTAAATGGAGAAAAATTGAAAGCATTCCCTCTAAAAACTTCAAAAAGACAGGGATGCCCTCTTTCATCACTTCTATTTAACATAGTTCTTGAAACACTAGCCAGAGTAATTAGACAGACGAAAGAAATTCAACAGACACAGATAGGAAAAGAAGAATTCAAATTAGTACTATTTGCCGAGGATATGTCTCTGTACCTAGAAGACCCAAAAAATTCCAACAGAAAACTTCTAGAACTAGTAAATGAATACAGTAAAGTAGCAGGATAGAAAATCAACACCCATTAATCAAAGGCATTTATGTATATAAGTGACAAATCTCTGAAAGGGAAACGAGGAAAACTACCCCTTTTAAATTGGCCTCAGAAAAACAAAACAAAACAAAACAAACAAACAAACAACAACAACAACAAAAAACTTGGGAATCTGTAGGAGCCCTAATTAAGGAGATAGCTAAGATTGCGGTTAGCTGTGAGCTATAAAAATGTTGAAGCATTGCCACCTTCCATGGTCTCGCGAGACTTGGCCCAGGACATTGAGGATTGGGTTGGCGCCATTTGCATGATCTCACAAGACTTGGCCCAGGATTTGTGGATCGGGTAGGTGCCATTTGGTGGGGGTGGTTGTAGGAGTGTGGATGGTGTTGGAGTTGTTCTTGGAGCCGGAGAGTGAAGCTAGCAGAATAAAGAGCCTGTTCATTTCCAGTCTACTTCTGAACTTATTCCCGCGGTGTCGTTGCTCCAAGCAGCAATCGCTTCAGGCAGTGACAGCAATCAACACTAACAAAAAGGTGAAAGACCTCTACAACAAAAATTACAAAACACTAAAGAAAGAAATTAGTCCTGCCGACCTCCGCCCCAGAGCAGGAGACAGCAAGGATAGACCTGCCAACTCTGCCTGAGCCCAGGCGGGCCCAGCAAGTCCCACTGACCTTCATCTGAGAGTGGTCAGCCCCAGGTCAGTCCTGATGACCCCCTGCTCATGTGCGACCAGGCTCCAGCCAGCCCCGCTGACCTCTGCCCCTAAGTAGGAGACAGCAAGGACAGACCCACCAACTCTGCTTTGAGTTCAGCTGGGCCCAGGGCAGTCCTGCAGACCTAAATTAGAGTGCCACCAGGCCCAGGCTCCAGCCAGGCCCACCGACCTCTGCCACAGAGCAGGAGACAGCAAGGACAAGGACAGACCTACCAACTCTGCCTGAGCCCAGGCGGGCCCAGAACAGTCCTGCAGACCTTCACCCCAATGCAGTTAGCCCCAGACCACCACAGGAGCTCAGACTCAACCAGTTAGACCGAAACCAACCAGCGTGGACCCAGTCTCAGGTAGCATATTTTGAGGGTCAGCAGCAGGTTCTGATAATAAATCAAAGAATGACCTAAATGAGCAAATACAGGCAAAAATTGACCACTACAAAAGATATAAGACAGAAAATACAGGTAGCAAAAGATTACTTAAAAAAAAGATAGAAA
Source organism: Tamias sibiricus (assembly GCA_025594165.1). Taxonomy (NCBI): domain Eukaryota; kingdom Metazoa; phylum Chordata; class Mammalia; order Rodentia; family Sciuridae; genus Tamias; species Tamias sibiricus. The sequence continues at coordinate 52,384,525 of CM046667.1, read as the reverse complement.
CTCTGAAAAAAAAGTCAGAAATCCTCAAAATGAAGGAAACAATTAACAAAATAAAAAAAAAGAATCGAAGGCATCAGCAACAGACTAGATCAACTGTAAGAAAGAACTTCAGACAATGAAGACAAAGTATATAATCTTGAAAATAAAGTTGACCACACAATGAAGATAGTAAGAAACCATGAAAAGAACATCCAAGAAGTATGGGACAGCATCAAAAGACCAAATCTAAGAGTAATTGGAATAGAGGAAGGCACAGAGTTTCAAACCAAAGAAATGCACAACCTCTTCAATGAAATAATATCAGAAAATTTTCCAAGCATGAAGAATGAATTGGAAAATTGAATACAAGAGGCTTATAGGACACCAAATGTAAAAAATTACAACAGATCTACACCAAGACACATTATAATGAAAATGCCTAGCATACAGAACAAGGATAGAATTTTAAAGGCTGAAAAAGAGAGGAATCAGATCACATATAGGGGGAGAACCAATTTGTACCACAGCATATTTTTCAACTCAGACACTCAAAGCTAGGAGATCATGGAACAACATATTCCAAGCTCTGAAGGAAATGGGATACCAACCAAGAATCTTATGCCCAGCAAAATTAACCTTTAGATTTGAGGACAAAATAAAAACCTTCCATGATATACAAAGTTAAAAGAGTTCACAAGTAGAAAGTAAACACTACTGAACATCCTCGGCAAAATATTCCATGACCAGGAAAAGAAAAACAACAATGAAATTCAACAGAGGGAGGTATGACACTAAAGAAGAAAACAATCGGAAGAGAAACCATGTCAAGGTAAATACCAAAAATAGCTGGGAATACAAAACACATCTCAATAATAGCTCTGAATGTTAATGGCCTAAATCCACCAATCAAAAGACATAACGAGAAGATTGGACCCAACAATATACTGCCTCCAAGAGACTCATCTCATAGGAAAAGACATCCATAGACTGAGGGTAAAAGATTGGGAGAAATCCTACCACTCATATGGACAGAGGAAACAAGCAGGTGTTTCCATCCTCATATCAAATAAAGTAGACTGCAAGCTAAAGTCAATCAAAAGAGATAAAGAAAGACACTATATACTGATCAAGGGAACCATACATCAACGAGACTTAACAATTATAAATATATATGCCCCAAACAATGAACCATCCATGTTCATCAAACAAACTCTCCTCAAGTTTAAGAGTCAAATTGACCATGACACAATAATTTTGGGTTACGTTAATACACCCCTTTCACCACTGGATAGATATTCCAAACAAAAGCTAAACAAAGAAACTATAGAATCCAAAAATAGAATAAACTACTTAGACTTAACTGACTTATACAGAATATTTCATCCTTCAATAAGTGAATACATTTTCTTCTCAGCAGCACATGGAAGCTTCTCTAAAATAGACCATATACTAGGCCACAAAACAACTCTGAGAAAATATAAAAAAGTAGGGATTCTACCCTGCATTCTATCAGACCATAATGGAATGAAATTAGAAATCAATGATAAAATAAGAAATAAAAGCTACTCCAACACCTGGAGACTAAATAATATGCTACTGAATGAACAATGGGTTGCAGATGACATCAAAGAGGAGATTAAAAAATTCTTAGAGGTGAATGAGAACACAGACACAACATATTGAAATATGTGGGACACTATGAAGGCAGTTCTAAGAAGAAAGTTCATTACATTGAGTTCATTCCTCAAAAGAAGAAAAAGTCAACAAATAAATGACTTAAAAGTACATCTCATAGCTCTAGAAAAAGAAGAGCATTCGAACACCAAAAGCGGTGGAAGACAGGAAATAATTAAAATCATAGCTGAAATTAATGAAATTGAAACGAAAGAAACAATTGAAAAAATTGATAAAACTAAAAGTTGATTCTTTGTAAAAATAAACAAAATTGACAGACCCTTAGCCAGGCTAACAAAGAGAAGGAGAGAGAAAACTAAAATTACTAACATATGCGATGAAAAAGGAAATATCACAAGAAACACCATGGGAATATAAAAAATAATTTGAAATTATTTCGAAAACTTGTATTCCAACAAAATACAAAACACCGAAGGCAACGACAAATTTCTAGAGTGGTATGACCTGCCCAAACTTAAGCAAGATGACATACATAATTTGAACAGACCAATTTCAAGTGACGAAATAGAAGATGCCATCAGAAGCCTACCAACCAAGAAAAGCCCAGTACCAGATGGATACACAGCTGGGTTCTACAAAACCTTCAAAGAAGAACTGATAAAAATAATCTTCAATTTACTTCAGAAAATAGAAAAAGAGGGAGCACTTCCAAACTCATTCTATGAGGCCAATATAACCCTGATCCCCAAACCAGGCAAAAACACATCAAGAAAAGGAAACTTCAGACCCATTTATTTAATGAACATAGATGCAAAAATTCTCAATAAAATTCTGGTAAAACGAACACAAAAACATATGAAAAATATAATACACCATGATCAAGTGGGGTTCATTCCAGGGATGCAAGGATGGTTCAACATAAGGAAATCAATAAATGTAATTCATCACATCAATAGAATCAAAGATAAGAACCATATGATTATCTCAATAGATGCAGAAAAAGCATTTGACAAAATACAGCACCCCTTCATGTTCAAAACACTAGAAAAACTAGAAATAACAGGAACATATTTCAACATCATAAAAGCTATATATGCTAATCCCCTGGCCAACATTATTCTAAATGGAGAAAAATTGAAAGCATTTTCTCTAAAAAATGGAACAAGACAGGGATGCCCTCTTTCACCACTTCTATTCAACATAGTAATTGAAATGCTGGCCAGAGCAATAAGACAGTTAAAAGAAATTAAAGAGGTACAGGTAGGTAAAGTAGAACTAAAGTTATCATTATTTACTGATGATATGATTTTATACCTAGAAGACCCAAAAAATTCCACCAGAAAAATTCTAGAACTCACAGATGAATTCAGCAATTTAGCAGGTTACAAAATCAACATCCATAAATCTAAGGCATTTCTATATATCAGTGACAAATCCTCTGAAAGGGAAATGAGGAAAACTACCCCATTTACAATAGCATTAAAAAAAAAATACTTGGGAATCAACAAAAGACGAGAAAGACCTCTATAATGAAAACTACAGAACACCAAAGAAAGAAATTATGGAAGACCGTAGAAGATGGAAATATCTACCCTGTTCTTGGATAGGCAGAACTAATATTGGCAAAATGACCATACTACCAAAAGCACTATACATATTTAATGCAATGCCAATCAAAATCCCAATGACATTCCTCATAGAAATAGAAAAAGGAGTCATGAAATTCATCTGGAAAAATAAGAGACCCAGAATAGCTAAAGCAATCCTTAGCAAGAGGAGTGAAGCACATGGCATCACTATACCAGACCTTAAATTATACTACAGAGCAATAGTAACAAAAACAGCATGGTATTGGCACCAAAATAGGCCAGTAGACCAATGGTATAGAATAGAGGACACAGGGACTATCATATATTATTTCAGTTATCTTATATTAGACACAGGCGCCAAAAACGTACATTGGAGAAAAGATAGCCTCTTCAACAAATGGTGCTGGGAAAACTGGAAATCCATATGCAGGAAAATGAAATTAGGCTCTATCTCTCACCATGCACAAAACTCAACTCAAAGTGGATCTAGGATCTAGGAATTAGACCATAGATACTACACTTAATAGAATAAAAAAGTAAGCTCTAATCTCCAACATGTTGGATTAGGCCCCAAGTTTCTTAATAAGAATCCTGTAACAAAAGAATTAATATCAATAATCAATAAATGAACCCCAATCAATAATCAGATTCAAATTACAAAGCATCTTCTCAGTCAAAGAAACAATCAGTGAGGTGAATAGAGAGCCTACTAAATGGGAATAAATCTTTACCACACGCACATCAGATAGAGCTCTAATCTCTAGAATATATAAAGAACTTAAAAATCTTAACACCAAAAAAACCCAAATAACCCAATCAATAAATGGGCCAAGGAATTGAACAGACACTTCTCAGAAGAAGATATACAATCAATCAACAAACACTTGAAAAAATGTTCAGCATCTCTGGCAATTAGAGAAATGCAAATCAAAAGCACTCTAAGATTTCATCTCACACCAGTCAGAATGGCAGCTATTAAGAACACAAATAACAATAAATGTTGGCGAGGATGTGGAGAAAAAGTCACACTCATACATTGTTGGTGGGACTGAAAAATGGTGCAGCCAAAATGGAAAGCAGTATGGAGATTCCTTGGAAAACTGGGAATGGAGTCACCTTATGACCCAGCTATCCCACTCTTTGGTCTATACCCAAAGGACTTAAAAACAGCATACTACAGGGACACAGCCACATCAATGTTTATAGCAGCACAATTCACAATAGCTAAACTGTGGAACCAAACTAGATGCCCTTCAATAGATTAATAGATAAGGAAAATGTGGTATAGAATGGAGTATTACTCAGCAATAAGAGAGAATAAAATCATGACATTCACAGGTAAATGGATAAATTTGGAGAATATAATGCTAAGTGAAGCTAGCCAATCCCCAAAAGCCAAATTCCAAATGTTTTTTTCTGATATAAGGAGGCCGATTCACAGTGGGGTTGGAGTGGGGAGCATAGGAGGATTAGAGGAACACTAGAATGGCCAATAGGGAGGGAGGGAGGGGATGTTAGGGGGCCAAAGGTTGAAGAAAATATAAGATGGTAGAATAAGATGGATATCATTACCCTAAGTGCATGTATGAAGTCACGAATGGTGTGAATATACTTTGTATACAACCAGAGGTATGTAAAAATGAGGTCTACAAGTATAATATGAAATGTAATACATTCTGCTGTCATTTCTAACAACTTGGAATAAAAAATAAATTTGAAAATAATTATAAACTTTTTAAAAATTAAAAACTTTAAAAAATAAAAAAAGAAAGAAATTAAAGAAGACCTTAGAAGATGGTAATATCTACCTTGTTCTTGGATAGGCAGAATTAATATTGTTAAAATAACCATCCTACCAAAAGCATTATACATATTCAATGCAATTACAATCAAAATCCCAATGACATTCCTCATAGAAATAGAAAAGGTAGTCATGAAATTCATCTGGAAAAATAAGAGACCTAGAATAGCTAATGTAATCCTTAGCAAGAAGAGTGAAGCAGGCAACATCACTATACCAGATCTTAAACTATACTACAGAGCAATAGGAAAAAACCCAGCATGCTATTGGCACCAAAATAGACTGGTAGACCAATGGTACAGAATAGAGGACACAGAGACTAACCCAAATAATTATCTTAACAATTATCTTATATTAGACATAGGCACCAAAAACTTACATTGGAGAAAGATATCCTCTTCAACAAATGGTGCTGGGAAAACTGGAAATCCATATGCAACAAAATGAAAGCAAACCTCTCTCTCTCACCATGCACAAAACTCAATTCAAAGTGGATCTAGGATCTAGGAATTAAACCAGAGACCCTGTGTCTAATAGAAGAAAAAGTAGGCCCAAGTCTCCATCATATCGGATTAGGCCTGACTTCCTTAATAAGACTGTTATAGAGCAAGAATTAAAATCAAGAACCAGTAAATGGGGTGGATTTAAACCAAAAAGCTTCTCAGCAAAAGAAACAATCAGTGAGGTGAACAGAAAGCCTATATCTTGGAAGCAAATTTTACCACTCACACATCAGATAGAGCACTAATTCTAGGGTATATAAAGCTCTCAAAAGGCTAAACACCAAAAAAATAAATAAATAAATAAATAAATAAATAAATAACCCAATCAATAAATAGGACAAGGAAATGAACAGACACCTCTCAGAAGATGATATACAATCAATCAACAAATGTATGAAATACTGTTCAACATCTCTAGCAACTAGAGAAATGCAAATCAAAACTACACTAAGATTTCATCTCTCTCCAATCAGAATGGCAGCTATAAATACAAACAACGATAAGTGTTGGCAAGGATGTGGGGAAGAAGGCTCATGCATACATTGCTGGTGGTACTGCAAATTGGTGCAGCCAATATTGAAAGCAGTATGGAGATTCCTTGGAAAACTGGCAACGGAACCACAATTTGACTCAGCTATCCCAAAGGTCTTAAAAGCAGCATGCTACAGGGACACTGTCACATCAATGTTTATAGCAGCACAATTCACAATTAAACTGTGGAACAGCTAAACTGTGGAACCAACCTAGATGCCCTTCAGTAGATGAATGGATAAAAAAAAAATGTGGCATATATACACAATGGAATATTACTCAGCATTAAAAGAGAATAAAATCATGGCATTTGCAGGTAAATGGATAGAGTTGGAGAATATAATTCTAAGTGAAGTTAGCCAATTCCAACAAAACAAATGCCGAATGTTTTCTCTGATCCATGGAAGCTGATTAATAGTGTGGTTACGATGGGGAGCATGGGAAGATTAGATGAACTCTAGATAGGACAAAGCAGTGGGAGTTCAAGGAAGGTTGCATGGGAATAGAATAGATGGTGGAGTGAAATGGACATCATTACCTTAAGTACATATATGAAGACACGAACGGTGTGAATATACTTTGTATACAACCAGAGATATGAAAATTTGTGCTCTTATGTATTATATGAATTGTAATGAATTCTGCTGTCATATACAACAAATTAGAATAAAAAATAAATTAAAATGTCATTTGAAATACCATAAAAACATAAAATAAGAATAAATTTAATAAGAGATTTGCAATAATTCTATGAAGGAAACCATAGCATATTATAGATAATTTAAGATAAAAATAAATAAAGGGATATACACTGTTAATGAATCAGAATACTCAATATTCTAAAGATGTTACTTTTACCTGAATTGATCTACTGATATATGATCATGTGATCCCAATTTAGTATATACATTTTCTAATGGTACCTGACAGGATGTTTTTGGAATTTATATGGAAGTTCACAGGGCCCAAAAAGTCCAGAAGCTCTACATATAAGACAATAGACACATATATAAAAATGATCATGGCACTATCAATTCAGTAGTAAGTACAACTCAATGGATAAACCAAGTGTGGTATAATCACAGTTGAACTGTATAAAACAATAAAAGTTAATAAAGTCCATTAATCCATATGGATGACTCATAATGTTGAACAAAATGTGTTAAGCACAAAATACTGTCTCAACTGAATAAAAAAAAATTACAATAAGTATAATTAGTGCTGGCAATATATGTTTACAGAACAAAGCCATAAGTAGATAAAGATAAAAGATTATAAGCACCAAAATAAGGATGATGTTTGCTATTGCAGGAATAGAAGAAATGACTGGGTAGTGGTTAGAATTGGTTTGCTTTTTGGTGCTATCAATATACATTGGAATCAGCTTGTGATAAATTATCAAGTTGTTTATTTGTATTCTCTGCACTTTTCTGTGTTTATGTAATTTATTCCATGACTTTTTTTAAAAAAGGCTAATCTTGCTATGCATAATGTAAAACTTCTGAAAAGTAAAAATAAATACAAAATTTTAAGAAAAAATGAAAAATATTTCCATAAGAAATGGACAAAAGGCTAATATATCACCAAGATAAAGGTCTGTTCTTTTATTTGCTTTTCCCTCTGTATCCTCTAAAAACCTTAGATCTGTGAGCTAACATTTTGCCAATATTTGAACCAGTACATAAAAGATTTGAAGTTTTTTATGACTAGCATCATAACCAATGAAATGCAGTTAAGTATGCCAAAAATGGAGACTTCATGTCCTCTTATCTTTAATAAGGGAGACATAGCCTTCTATATTTTCCCTAAAGTTAATTTTTTTTTCAATGAGACTTGTCATGGCTTTTAAAAGTTGCCGGGGTTTTTAACTCCCTCTTGACTCGGGGTGAGCTTTCTCTGGCCAGCAGAGAAGGCTGAGAGAGCACGCCCCAGCGATGAGGTGAGATTGGGAAAGGCAGGGGCTGGCTGGTGGCCCACACCAGCCCTCATGATAGAAGACAATCAGGGATGCACCATAGAGAACTTGTCAAGGCACGAACTCGGTTTATTGAGGAAGATGGATGGTCTTATAGAGGACATGGTCCAATCAGCAGAAAGATCATAGGGACATATAAGGAGCATGAACGGATTCCATTGACAGAACCATTGGCCTATCCTTGGGGTGGTTTCAGTTCTCATCTTACGTCAGGGGAATGCGCCTTGGCCAGGCCAAGTCCCCATATCAGGAAGTGGGAGGCAGCCAGGGAGTTAGGTTTTTCTATTCTTTCGGCTGGCATGTTCTTAAGTCCCCAACATCTCCCCCGTTTTATTTTATTAATGGGAGCCCACCTTACTTGAAGGTGTGCCTGTCTTAGGTTGTCCCCCTCTGGGGATCTTACCCATCTCTGGCTACCACCCTAGCACTTCAGGTGGACTTACCCAAAGCCAGCAAGCCGCAGCCAGGGGGAAGACATGGGACAGAACAGTCGCCTTTGGGAAGACTTCTTAAGAATGGTTTAGACCTCCACATCTTGATAAGGACCATGGCCAAGTTTATAGGGCTCCCAATCAGCATAGCTGAAGGCAGCATATTATTGGCAGACTACCAAGCTGTACTGATTTGGCCCTGTCCTTAAGGGATTGAACAAGCTTGTTGATTACACAGGGCCCAAAGGTGAACACAAGGATAATGGTCGCCAGGGGTCCCACAAAGGGGAGAAGGTAGGGGAACCACCCATTTAGTCCAGTCCAAAGGAAGCTGTCTTGGACAAAGCCCAAGCAGTTAGCACAGAAACAACATTCTTCTCCCAGGAACAGGCATAGTCCCCCTTCTCTCACTGTAGAGTGTTGAAATACTTTTAAAGGGCATCCAAGACAATAGTGTTCCCGATGAATATTAGAATGGAGATGATGAGGAGTCCAATCACAATGAGACAGAAGATCCATCATGGTCTTTTCATTCCTGTGGAAAAAAGGAAAAGATCACCCCTCAAGAGAATGTGCTCTTGGGTGGTCATTTTGTTCTGATTGGCAGTATTTGAGGTCCATGGTGGTTACCCAAATAGGGCTTGGTTCCCCAATTGGAAAGACACGTCCAAATCCTCTGCCTGCACTTATGAGTGGATCAGGTCCACGCCAACATCCAGTTAGTGGGTCCTTTCATTGAACCTCAACCTTTAGGTAGGGCATCTGGTTGGACCAATGTCTCTGAAAGGAAGTTAAGGGCTGATGCTTTGAAAAAATTAAAATATTTAATGTAAGCATCGCTGTTTTTAACTGATCATGGGGGCTGCTTCCCCTTTTTGTTTTATTAATTGGTCCTTTAAGGTTTTATTTTGCCTCTCGATGATGGCTTATCCTTGTTTTTATTGGGCTTAACATATTTAAATAGCGTGCAGAGGTTAATGAAAGTGATAAAGGAGCATCTCGCTTTTAGAAATATCAGGACATGATAAAGCTTTATCCATTTCAATAGTAAGAGCAACCTGATTATTAGCTTTTTATTGGAGGCAGTTTATCGATAGTTTAAAAATGTTTTTACTGAACCAAGGGAAATTTATGATGTAGTCTTCTCCAATTTAGATGAGTGAGGTGGTGAAGACCTTGGGCTAACTGAAGGTCTTGCTGAAATGGAGTTGTGGCTGTTAATATCCCTGTTGTGGCCAAGCGATCAGCAGCCTGATTTTCCTCAGAAAGGGACCCAGATAAATTTTGATGCTCTCAGAGATGTTGGAGAAAGATGGGCCGGTTACGTCCCTTTAGTAGGGATCATACCTGGATCATTAAGGGGGTTATAGGATTATTATCTATCTTGATATCATTAAGGGCAGATAATAGGTTGATCACATATAAACTATCTGAGAAGAGATTCATAGGCTCTTGGACATGGGTTAGAGCCAATGCAACAGCATATAATTCCTTGAATTGGGCAGAGCCAGTAACAGCTTCAAAATATTGTGTCCTTTTGCCTGAGGAGTGTTGAAAAGCAAGTATTGCGCACTCTTCTTTTTCCCCATATGTAAAGACATTTACTGCCTTGGGGAGTGGGCCCACTCTAGCCTGGAAAAGGAAGTGGCCCATTTGGTTGACCTGTAGTGGCAATCAACATTTCTTAAGAACCCCTCTAAAGCATAAGAGACTCTATAGACTGTTTACAAGGAAAATACAAAATTTGACCATAACAGTAAACAAATTGGAGTTTTCCCAGCCCTGGAGCCACTCTGGCATGTAGTAAACGTGGAAAGAAGAGCCTTATTTTAGGCAAGGTGAATCTCTTTATGAATCTTAGGTCTGAAGCTGATCTCTGCTTTACAACATTAACCTTTATATAGATTAGGCTCTCGTGAACTTAAAAAATATATTCAACATAAAACCTTATATCTTATTGACAACAGGTATAGTTGTAGAACGCATTTTAAATAATATAAATAAATATATAGTGTATTATCTTTTTAAAAAATATTTATTTATTTGCTTTAGTTGTACACAATGTGAATGTGTTTATTTGTACGTGGTGCTGAGGATCGAACCCGGGCCGTGCACTCACTAGACGAGCTCTCTACCGCTGAGCCACAACCCCAGCCCTAGTGTATTATCTTTATAAGCCTAAAATTACCATACAACTTTAGTTTGGAGAACACCAACTTGATATAATGTTTTTTTAGAGTTTTCACCTCAAGGCTTGTATACCTGAAAGATATGAACACATTTACTCCACCATAATTACATTGATGTTTTTATATTAATCAAGTTTAGCTCTTAAAGAAATAAAATTATAATATTTTTAAATAATAGTTTTTTAACCATAGCTGTATGATTCTTAATTTCTTTTAGATTACTTGCTAAAAAAAAAAAAAAAACTTATTAAGGATAATGGGATAATATTATAAGTAAATTAATGTTTTAAGAAATTTCTGTCTTCTTACCACAGATTAAACTTTGGTTTATATCAGTACATTAACATTTGACCTTTGGAAAAAACCTTAAATAACTTTTCCTGATTGTTCTATATACTTATTTAACCATCTTTTACAGAGCTTTTGTATAACTCCTTTTTGTTCATAATTTAAATAATTTTTGTAATAATTTGAATTTAGGCAAACTTTTTATCTCAATAAAAATATTGTTACTTATAGTACTCCCAATGGAAACAGCTGAATCCTTTGAGCCTCTGCATATACAGAAATCTTTTATAAACCTTTATATAGAATCACACATCTGTTAAGCACTTCATGAGAACACAATGTTTAAGCATATAGGATTATACCTGTTGGAACTTCAACCATTTTTTTTTAATTTACCAATTAATGAAAATAATCAATAATGTTACCCAATGGAATTCAAGGATTTAAGAATATTTGATGGTATTTTTAACAGTTAGCATTTTAACCTTGTAAATTAATTAACTCTTTAATAAACAAAGTTATAAATGAGTAATCTCATGTCAAATTTACTTTTACCAAAATATCAAGCTGAACAGCATTAGTCATTTTTTTTTGTTGAAGAGAAGTCTTAGAGAGAGTTGTGAATTAAGTTTTATTTTAAAGGTACCTCTATTTTACCCAATTTAAACTGAACCTTTTAAATCACGTGAATTAAAGGCATTTGGATCCATTTTTTAAATTAATTTTTATGAGCGCTCATTTTCTATTTGCCAATCTTTATAACACGAGTGTGCACACAGTAACACAATAGCAAAGGCCTTGTAGCTTTTTGCATTTCATTGTAATGTTACAGATGTTTAAAAACTTCATCTAACACAAGTTCAGGCAAAAAGACATTTTAATTCCTTTTTTCCTTTTTTCTTTTCTGTTTTTTTTTTCCCCCCTGGGGAATTGTGAGCAGACCCTAAGGCACTTTTTTCTAATCTCTGGTACAATCTTTTTGTTAAATGTGCCATGACCTGTTTACTCTTCCCCAAGCTGCGGGCCCGCAGGGTCCGGGAGGCTGCGGCGGGGCCCGCGGGCAGCGTGAGCCAGGCGAGTGCCCGGGAAAGTCTATAGGCCCCAGGCCTGCCTGCCCGTGGCTCTGCTCTCACGTCGGCACCGGCAAGAGGGCCTGAGACAGCGGGTCCCATGCGCAGAAAGGGGGACAGAAGAGAAGGTGGGCCCAAGAGCCCAGGGTACCACCTCCATGAGGCAGGGCGTGGTGGCCCAAGTGGGGGGGAGGGAAAAGCCTCCCATGATGGAGAACTGAGCGAGACTGCCCAGGTCCGCGGACACACGCACAGCTGGCAGCAGCAAGTTTGCCATCAGCGCGGGCAGGAGGAATGGAAGAGAACGAGAGACCAGAGTCCCGCAGCTTTTGCCACTGCTGCCGCCACTGCCACCCAAAGCATGGTGTCCTTTTGGAGGACAATCAGACGCGTCAGGGAGACTGGTCAAGGCACAAGCTCAGTTTATTGAGAAAATTGAATGGCCTTTATAGAAGACATGGGCCAATCAGTAGAAAGGTTATAGGGGAACATAGGGAGCATGAGCAGATCACATTGGAGAAACAGCCACTAGCCTATCCTAGTGGTGGTTGGATTTTTCGTCATATGTCAGGGCAACACCCCTGAGCTAGGCCAAGTCCACATATCAGGAAGTGGGAGACATCCAGAAAGTTAGGTTTTTATTTCCTTGACTTAAATTTCTATTCTTTCGGCTGATGTGTTCTTAATGTCCCCAACAGTATCCAGCTTTTGTAGCTGTTCTCAATGGGAAGGTTGTTATGCTATAAGTTACTCCATCAAAACTGAAAATGGAACTCTCCAACAACCATATTTTCACTGTTGGCATTACTATTCCAAACAGAATGAGTAAATTTTCTTAAAATATCACAAAAGACATCTATTACTAGAATAAAAAATATTTTTCATGTGGCTTGAATTTTTATGTAGTTGTTTAACTAGTGTGTTTCTAGAAAACAGAATGAATAATAAGAGAATATAAAAAAAGGTCTTTCAAAAGTACAGGAATTATTCATACATGAATTGGCAGCATTTACCTCAAATCACTGTTTTTGAAGAGCTCATTCAAGTATAGGTAAGAAAAATTGTTTGTCTTTGAGACGCACATTGCTTAGGTCTGAGTCAAAGCTGAGAAAGGATCACAGAACATAGGAACCTCCCCCCACATCAGTACTGACAATTTTTCTGTCATAAAATAAATGATAAACCTATGTTGTAGATATGTGTGGCAATTGATTGTACATGTGTATGCATGAATGAGCCTGTGTGAGATGACTGTGGGTATAAATATTTATGTGCACACAGTTTGTGCAATGGCCTGCATATGGGTGGGTTATCTGCAGAAATCTAGGAAGAGGTATGTGTATTCATGGATAAACATGAAGGATGATAAGCTTATGAGCACATGTGTGTATGCCTAGCATGCTCCAAATGCCTTTCTAATATTATAGACTTAACATGACTTGTGACTAAGTGAGTCTACATGAGGTACAATAACAATAATCATTTTACAAAGCTCATTTTGAAAGTATTCACAATAGAGTGCTCATTCACAATTACTAGGGTCAGCAGAACACTTTCATATTCTAAGCCTAAATACAATAACAGATTGTTTTAAGTATGCTATATGACTAGGAAAGGTAGGGAATGATTCAAAATATTTAATATGGTAATTCTTATATATTTCCTGCCCAGTTTAATTGATATTAAAGAGAAAAGTAAAAATAAGTTTCTAACATATTCATAATAAAAATGATGATCTCTGGAATTTTAATGAAAAATCTATTATCTTAATTTTCTAGAAGACAGAGAATCCCTGGAAGCAATTTTAAATAAGAGATTCTAAAAGTGCCAAAATCTTGCATGGAGTGAAAGATATAACCAGAAGGAGACATTGTGCGTTCACTGAAAACAAATCAGACTAAAATAATTTCATGTTCTTTTTATAGGGTATTAGTATCTTAAGTGAAGGCTATTGGCAGTTGTTGCCGCCTGAAGCGATGGCCGCTTGGAGCACCGGAGCCGCGGGACGAAGTTCAGAGGCAAACTGGAGACAAACAGCTTTTTATTCTGATAACTTTTCTCTCTGGTTCTAACAACGACTAACACGCACCACACACACCACCAAAATGGCGCTGACCCGATCAGCAATCTCGGCCAAGTCACTCGAGATCCCGGGCCAAGTCCCGTGAGACTACGGAAGGCGACAATGCCCAAATCCTTATGGCCCATAGTCAACCGCAATTTAAGCCATCTCCCCAAACAGGGCTCCTGCAGGCAGTATTTCTTGATTTCAGTAGGACAAACGAAATTTACTTTATGGAACCATTATAGAGAAAATGCAGAAACATGAACTAAAAATGATTAGGTAGATTCACAGCTGGTTGAAGTTCCATAGCCACAGTATTAGTAAACTACTTGACCTGTGTCACATACCCTGGTAAGTAGCTATAGATCCTATGGAATTGGCTGCCTTTGAGGGGTAGAGTTCGGGAATGTTATTGTTTCCAACTTTCCCTCTGGTTCTATCTAGAGGCTTACTTTGCTTGGATCAGTTACCATAGCACTCGTTCTGCTTCATATGTACATTAAACATCAATTATTTAACTGTTGTGATTATATAACTTCATGTGGGACTGATGAGCCACTATCTGATGCATCTTAAAATTCCAGGGTTATCTTTGGGACTTGGGCTATGCTGTAAGCCTGTAGGTGTAAACTAAATGTGCCACTAATGAAAATCAGAGCAGGTTTTATAGTAAACATGACCTTTTATTTTGACTTTCTTCTCTGAGGCATAGCCTGTCTTGTGCCATCCACATGTTCTTGTTCCCTTCACATCCTTGGCCTCTATTCTTCTTTTATTGTTTCCTAGTTTACATCATATAGTAACACTCTACTCTCATCATATAGTAACACTAGCACAAATTCTAGCCTGACTTTGTGTTTGTTCAGAGTTTTGTGGCTTATAAAAACATCTTCATACATCATTTTGTTTAACAAGAAAGAGTGGTTGGAAATATACACTAGTAGATGAAGCCACAAAGGCTCAGAGATGTTAAAAGTACTGATCAAGCTGTCAATACTGGGTTATTATGAAGTCTGAGCTCCAACTCAGTTTTTTTTTTTTTTTTTTGAAGAATTATCTAGTTCTACATCTCCTTCATTATACTGTTCATCAGAAACTCTCTACTGTCCCTAGTAACAAGAAGGCACTGGACAACTTGAGTGCTTTCATCTTTTTTCCTAGCTGTGATTTCAACACATCATTTCAACACATCAAAGAGACAAACCATCCCTGTGCCTCTTGGGTCACTGGGACAAATTCCTTACAGTGTAGACACATTAGGGTCTCAATTTGAACCAGATTACAGTGTTTCTTCCCCAGAAATGTCTATAGTAACTACAGCAAAAACAATCCAACCCACAACAATTTGTACTGGTTGGAGGCTGGCCACATAAAATGCTCTTTGTACTTTTACTTGGTGCTGAACTGAAATGTCTCCCAAAGAGGAGTGAGTCAATAATATGGTTCCTAGCTTGGCACACTTGGGAGGTGGCACATTAATTAAGAGATGAGATCTAAGGGGAGGTCTTCCAGTCATTGTGGGTGTGCCCTTAAAGAGGACAGTGCCCTATATTTTTTTCTTTCTTTTTTGCTTATCTTCCATGAGGTGACTGGCTTTACTCTACCATGTGCTCCTTGCCAGGATGTGCTACTTACCATAGGCCCCAAAATAACAGGGTCAACCAACCAACCATATACTCAAAACTCCAAAACTCTGAACCAAAATAAACCTTTACTCTTTATAAGTTGATGATCTCAGGTACTTTGTTACAGTAATAGGAAGCTGACTAGTACTCTTGTCAATACCTTGTTCTTACCAGTTAATCAAAACCTACCATAGTATATCAGGAGTGAAGAAAGCTTTCAGCACTGCTCCAATATGCAATCATTTCCAGTCTTCACCACCATCCTCACCATCTTCAACATTATAAATGATAATTACTGAATAATCAACATTCCATTAACAGTGAAAAGTGCTCTACATTCATTATCTCAGTAAATTCTTCACATCCTTTAGAGGCAGGAGTTACTACTATCTTAGGTTATGTAAACTGAAACTTAGGGAGACTAAGAAACTGACAAAAATCATAGAATTAGTAAATTGTAGAACTGGAAATTGAAAATGGATCTGTTCATTACACCCACCTCTCATAAGTATACAACTCATATGGCAACAATAATAAAGTGCCCCTTATTCAAATGTCTTCACTTTGCTTTGGCTCTTATTATATAGATTCCTGTTTGAGATGGAATATTGAACCAGATGAGTTCTCAGTCCTTCCGACCCTCAGATCCTATAAATCAAATAATAAGTCTTACCCTATACCAGGCCAGGAAATAGCAGAAATTTGGTTAATGTGTGAAGAGGAAGTGAAACCTCACCCTGCCTGTAATGAGAATCATTCCAGCAATGCAACCCAAAGGATTGGACTTTTATTCTGAAACTTTATGCCATAAAATAAATTTAATAAAAACATTCTATGATCGTATTTGCCAACATGGCTCAGCACATTTTAGCAGAGAATTACCAAGCACTTGTCATTATCAAAAGGAAATTGGAAGGAGGTCAAGTGTAATCATCCCCCTATAGATTGACTCAATGCTCCAGGCTTTGAATGATCTGCTATAAATTAATTTTTACACATCATAATGTCTTGAGGTTTGGATTGTTTACTAGCTGTGTTGCTTGTAATTTAAGGGACATAAAAGAAAGTTCTTTTGTAAAAGGAACATATTAAGAAAACAAAAATAGAGTCAGTCATATTGTTAAAATATTTGTATTTGAATAATACTTTAAAATGATCGCATTATGTGGATCCAAAATATATGACACAATTATTCCACTCCTTGATATTTATTTTAAAGAATTAAAGTTAGCATACTATAGTGATACATGCATACCCATGTCGATAGCAGCAAAATTCACTATAGCCAAATTGTGGAACCAGCTTAAGTGTCTGTCAAAGGATGGATATATAAAGAAAATGTGATAAACACACATAATGGACTTTTAAAAAAAATACATTTATTTAATTTATCTATTTTTACATGGTGCTGAGAATCGAACCCAGGGCCACGCACATGCTAGGCGAGCGCTCTACTGCTGATCCACAACCCCAGCCCACATAATGGGCTTTTATTCAGCAATAAAGAATGAAATTATGTTATTCCCAGAAACATTGATTGAATTCGAGAACATTATGTTAAGCAAAATAAGCCAAACTCAGAAATTCAAGGGTCTTATATTTTCTCATATATGGGAGTTAGAAAGGAAAAAGCTAATGAAAGGTGAAGGAGATCTCATGAAAATAGAAGTGATATCAGTGGAATAGAAGAAAGGGACCAGGGGAAAGAAAAAGGGAAGTAC
The DNA here is from genome assembly GCA_025594165.1 of Tamias sibiricus. NCBI lineage: Eukaryota > Metazoa > Chordata > Mammalia > Rodentia > Sciuridae > Tamias > Tamias sibiricus. The sequence continues at coordinate 52,367,123 of CM046667.1, read as the reverse complement.
TGGGGGATGATTTTAGCCAAATTATATTTTTATATCTTATGCATGTATAAATAGGCAACAATGGATCCCATTATTATGTATAATTATAATGCACCAATAAAAATGTTTAAAAATGATTGCATTATGGTAGGTAATGTCCACTAGAAGCATATAGGATAGTCGATTTCTCTAGTGAACATATGTGTGTACTGAGTGCATTTAGGAAGGTCCTGAAAATGTGACCCACAACTGGTACTCACCATCTTGATTTTTGTACACGTTGAAGTCCAAGGCTTTAATGAGACAAAAGTGAAGACATCATTTGATGAATGCTGAAGTTTCTGAATTACTTCAAAGTTATTCAAACACAGTTCAGATGGCCATTTGTATGTTAAGTGGCAAAGCAAAGATAGCTTATGATGCTAATTTTGTTGCTCTCTAATGCTTTTTTCATAAAAATTGCTGATGAAACTCCATTGTTTTATTTTTGCTGTCAGAAATTTTATGTGCCTATCCCGATGCAATTATAAACTGAAAAAAATTATAAGCCACGTATTTTGTCAAAATCAACCACTACTTTTTATAAAATATTACTAAAATAATTCTTACATAATACTTCATAGGTTCTTTTGAATTTTAATAAATGAAGTAAGTATCACTGACTACGTTTCAGGGCACATAATAAATAACTGATGAACACTTGAAATAGTAGCTGGAAGGTGAGTGAAATTAATATTTCCACACTGATCCCAAAGTTCACTAACCAAAATTGTCATTTTTTACTATATGATACAAGAAATTCAGTTTAGTTAAGATTAGATGGACTTTACATGTTATACAAATGTTCCATTAATTTTCTAAATGGTTTGCTTTTTAAATCATCTGTCAGGAAAATTAAAAAAACATACATTTCAATTTATTCCCAATATACAGAACCAATGTGGTCTCTTCCATCTCTAATAAGTTAGTCAATGAATGTTAATAGCCATTTCTGCCTACATTGTTGCAAGACAGAAGGAACATTATTCAATGTTTATCAATGAAGATACCTAAATGGAGATTTTATGTACGAGCCTGTCCCAACCAGTGACAGACCTTTGATTTAGAACTCTGAGCTGTGGGCTTCTCTTTCTTCTGGCAAAAGCTAGGCCTGTGGCTAGGGTTATGTCTCAGTGGTAGAGCACTTGCCTTAGCACTGTGAAGCACAGGGTTTGATCCTCAGTACCATATAAAAATAACATAAAGGTATTGTGTCCATCTACAACTAATAAAATAAAAAAAAAATAAAAGCTAGGCCTGCTCAGTTTTCAGCTCCATGTAATAAAATAATGATTAGCATCCTTACCTCAAGCCAGTAATCTAACCAAGTGTGGCAACAAGGTGCTTACAATGACTGGATGTCTGTGCATGAGTCAGGTAAGACATGATAAGAATATCGTTTCTCCCTGTGAATGGGGTCTACTATACACTTCAGAGACATTGACATTCTTGTGTTCATCAGAAGCCTAGAGAGAATTGCAGATAAAAAAAGTACCTTGAGCTCAGGTACACATAATGCTTAGGTTGTATACAATCCCTTGAAGAGTAAGTACTCCTGATATATTTGTCTTTCATATCACCTGCACAGGTTGAACTCACAACAGGCATGTAGTAAACATTTTTGCTGATTTATTTCCCTCTTAACACCTGGATAGCATAATGGCACACAAATAGAGAGTATCTAAGGTCAGGACTGCTATATATGCTGAGACCAGCTTTTGGTGGCAAGAAACAATCATGGCTAAGGTGGATAATGAAAGTACAGGGGAGAGAGATTGAAAGAGAGAGATCTTTCAAATTTGTTTCAAGAGCACATGTTGCATAAAAAGAAAATAAATCTAAAGGCTTTTTTTTCCCATTTCATTTACTAATTAAATTTCCCTTATCTTGAGGATAGGCCAAACTTTAATAGAAAATTTAATATTTCACAATAAATGTGTAAAATCTAAAGGCGGCATTTTCCGCCTCTGCCTACAGGTGAGGGAACAGGCCCCAGGCCCAGAAAAAGGGAATAATACATGGGGATACCCATCTTTTGTTTCTTCTACTAAAACCCTAATTCCCATCATTACCCTCTCACTAGTCAAATAATCTAATACCTCTGTCTTCGCACATCCTACTTCACAAACGTTTTAGCCAACCCCTAAGTCCCCCCTTCTACCATTAGATACTGTGAACCACCACACAAAAATACTGAATAAATGGTAGAAGATAATTGATTTCATCATTTATGGTTAAAGTGTCAAAATTGTAAATACAAAAAAAGAAACTAACAGATATATGGCAATAGTTGGGTACTTTGAATGCTGTAATATTGATCTTTCCCTTAAAAGTGAGGCATTGGGTAACCTGTAGGGATGATATAAGACAATAGGACAGAAACAGTAATGCCTCAGACTTACACTGCAAGAGAGGAAAACACATAGATACCATGAAAAAACAAGGAAGGAAAATGCCCCAAACAAACCAAGATACAACAGCAATAGAATCCATAGAAAGCACAGTAGGTGAAATGTTAGAAAAGGGGTTCCAAATATACATAATAAATATGGTTCAGGATTTAAAAAATGACCTAAGTGAGCAATACAGGTAAAAACTTGATCTCTCCAACAAAGAGATAAAAGATCAAATACAGGCAACCATCAGTCACACCAACAAAAAGATGAGAGAACAAATACAGATAGCAAAAGATTACTTCAAAAAAGAGATAGAGAGTCTGAGAAAAAAAACAAAAAGAAATACTGGAAATGAAAGAAACAGTAGGTCATTTAAAAAACTCAATAGATAGTATCACCAATAGATTGGATCACTTGGAAGATAGGACCTCAAACAATGAGGACAAAATACATAATATTGAAAATAAAGTTGACCACACAGTGAAGATAGTAAGAAACCATGAACAAAATATCCAAGAAATATGGGATACCATCAAAAGTCCGAATGTAAGATTTATTGGAATTGGGGAAGTTGCAGAGAATCAATCCAAAGGAACGCAAAATTTCATTAATGAAATAATATTAGAAAATTTACCAAACAAGAAGAATGAATTTGAAAACCAAATACAAGAAGCATATAGGATGCCAAAAGTACAAAATTACAACATATCTACACCAAGGCACATTATAATGAAAATGCCTAGCAAACAAAATAAGGATGGAATTTTAAAGGCCTTAAGAGACAAAAATCAGATAACCTATAAAGGAAAACAAATTCACATCTCAGCAGATTGTTCAACCCAGACCCTCAAAACATGGAGAGCCTGAAACAATATATACCAGGCTTTAAAAGATAAGGGATGCTAACCAAGAATCTTATATCCAGCAAAATTAAGCTTTAGATTTGATGAAAAAAAAAAAAAAAAAAACCTTCCATAATAAACAAATGCTAAAAGAATTTACAACAAGAAAGCTGGCACTACAGAACATCCTTGGCAAAATATTCCACTAGGGGAAATTGAAAAACAACAATGAAAACCTACAAAGGGAAGAACTACAATAAAGGAAAACTAACCATAGGAGAAATCAAATCAAGCTAAATATCAAAAATAAAATAAAATTAATAAAATTTAAAATGACTGGTAATACAAATCATATCTCAATAATAACTCTGAATGTTAATGGCCTAAACTCACCAATTAAAAGACATAGGATGACAGATAGGATTACAAAAAAGACCCAACAATATGCTGCCTTCAAGAGATACATCTCATAGGAAAAGGCTCCCACAGACTGAGAGTGAAAGGATGGGATGTAATATACCACTCACACGGACTACGTAAGCAAGCAGGGGTTTCCGTCCTCAAATCAAACAAAGTAGACTTCAAGCCAAATGTAATCAAAAGAGATACGAAAGGGCATTTGATACTACTTAAGGGAATTACATCAACAAGAAATAACTGTCATAAATATATATGCCCCAAATAATGGAGCATCCACATTCATTAAACAAACCCTTCTCAAGTTCAAGAGCCAAATAGACCACAACACAATAATTCTAGGTGACTTTAACACACTGTTTTCACCACTGGATAGATCTTTCAAACAAAAGCTAAACAAAGAAACCGTAGAACTCAATAATACACTCAATAGCTTAGATTTAACTGATATATATAGAGTATATTACCCACCAAAGAGTCAGTACACTTTCTTCTCAGCAGCACATTGATCATTCTCTAAAATAGATCATATATTATGCCATAAAGAAACTCTAAGCAAATATGAAAAAGTAGATATACTACACTGCATACTATCAGATCATAAAGGAATGAAACTAGAAATCAATAATAAAAAAGAGACAAAACCTACTCTAACACCTGGAGACTAAATAATATCCTATTGAATGAACAATGGGTTGCAGAAGACATCAAAAAGGAGATTAAAAAATTCTTAGAGGTAAATGAAAACACCGATACAACATATCGGAATCTCTGGGACACTATGAAGGCAGTACTAACAGGTAAATTCATTGCATGGAGTTCATTCCTTCAAAGAAGAAAAGGTCAACAAATAAATGAATTAACATTACACCTCAAAGCCCTAGAAAAAGAAGAACAAGTTAACCCCAAAGGCAGTAGAAGAGAGGAAATAATTAAAAACATATCCAAAATCAATGAATTTGAAACAGAAAATACAATTGAAAAAATCAACAGAACCAAATGTTGGTCCTTTGAAAAAATAAATAAAATTGATAAACCATTAGCTATGCTAACTAAGAAAAGGAGAGAAAAAAGTCAAATTACCAATATATGTGATGAAAAAGGGAACATCACAATGGACACTACAGAAATACAAAAAATAATTAGAAATTATTATGAAAATCTATACTCCAAAAAAATAGAAAATAATGAAGACATCGACAAATTTCTAGAAATATACGATATACCCAAACCAAATCAGGATGACATACACAACTTAAATTGATCAACTTCAAGCAAAGAAGTAGAGGATGCCATAAAAATCCTACCAACCAAGAAAAGCCCAGGTCCAGATGGATACACAACCGAGTTCTACAAGACCTTTAAAGAACTAACACCAACACTTCTCAAACTATTCCATGAAATAGAGAAAAGAGGGAAGCCTTCCAGACTCATTCCATGAGGCCAATATCACCCTGATTCTAAAACCAGGCAGAGACAAATCAAAGAAAGAAAACTTTAGACCAGTGTCACTAATGAATATAGATGCGATAATCCTCAATAAAATTATGGCAAATCGAATACAAAAACCCATCAAAAAAATAGTACATCACTATCAACTGGGGTTCATTCCAGGAATGCAAATTTGGTTCAACATAAGGAAATCAATAAATGTTATTCACCACATCAATAGACTCAAAGATAAAAATCATATGATCATCTCAATTGACTCAGAGAAAGCATTTGACAAGATACAACACCCCTTCATGTTCAAAATGCTAGAAAAAATAGGAATAACAGGAACATACCTCAACATTGTAAAGGCCATCTATGCTAAGCCCCAGGCCAACATCATCCTAAATGGAGAAAAACTGAAAGCATTCCCTCTAAAAACTGGAACAAGACAGAGATGTCCTCTTTCACCACTATTATTCAACATAGTTCTTGAAACACTAGCCAATGCAGTTAGACAGACAAAAGAAATAAAAGGGATGCAAATAGGAAAAGAAGAACTCAAACTATCACTATTTGCAAACGATATGATTCTATACATAGAGGATCCAAAAATCTCCACCAGAAATCTTCGAGATCTCATAAACGAATTCAGCAAAGTGGCTGCATATAAAATCAATACCCATAAATCTAAGGCATTTCTGTACATCAGCAACAAATCCTCATCAAGAAAAACTAGGAAATCCACCCCATTTAGCATAACATCAAAAAACATAAAATACTTGGGAATCAACCTAACAAAAGAAGTGAAAGACTGGTACAATGAAAACTACAACACACTAAAGAAAGAAATTAAAGAAGATCTTAGAAGATGGAAAGATTTACCTTGTTCATGGATAGGTAGAACTAATATTGTCAAAATGACTATTCTACCAAAAGCACTATACAATTTGAATGCAATCCCAATCAAAATCCCAATGTCATTCCTCATAGAAATAGAAAAGGAAATCATGAAATTCATCTGGAAAAATGAGATCCCCAGAATAGCCAAAGCAATTTTTAGCAAGAAGAATGAAGCTGGTGGCATTACTATTCCAGAACTTAAATTGTATTACAAAGCACTAGTAATTAAAACAGCATGGCATATGCACCAAAATAGACCAGTAGACAAATGGTACAGAATAGAAGACACAGAGACTAACCCACACATCTACAGTTATCTTATATTAGACAAAGGTGCCAAAAGCATACATTGGAGAAAAGACAGCCTCTTCAACAAATGGTGTTGGGAAAACTGGAAATCCTTATGTAATAAAATGAAATTAAACCTCTATCTCTCTCCATGCACAATACACAACTCAAAATGGATCAAGGACCTAGAAATTAAACCAGAGACCTTGCACCTAATAGAGGAAAAAGTAGGCCCAAATCTCCAACATGTTGGATTAGGCCCCAACTTCCTCAATAAGACCCCTATAGCACAAGAACTAAAACCAAACATTAATAAATGGGATGGATTCAAACTAAAAAGCTTCTTCTCAGCAAAAGAAACAATCAGTGAGGTGAACAGAGAACCTACAGAATGGGAGCAAATCTTTATCACATGCACATCAGACAGAACATTAACTTCAAGGATATATAAAGCTCTCAAAAACCTTTACACCAAAAAACAATCAATAAATGGGCCAAGGAACTGAACAGACACTTCTCAGAAGAAGATATACACTCAATCAACAAATACATGAAAAAATGTTCAACATCTCTAGCAATTAGAGAAATGAAATCAAAACTACTCTACGATTTCATCTCACGCCAGTCAGAATGGCAGATATCAAAAACACAAACAACAATAAATGCTGGCGAGGATGTGGGGAAAGGGGCACACTCTTACATTGCTGGTGGGGCTGCAAATTGGTGCAGCCAATTTGGAAAGCAGTATGGAGATTCCTAGGAAAACTTGGAATGGAACCACTATTTTACCCAGCTATCCCACTCCTCGGTCTATACCCAAAGGATTTTTAAAAAGCATACTAAAGGGACACAGCCACATCAATGTTCATAGCAGCACAATTCACAATAGCTAGATTGTGGAAAGAACCCTGATGCCCATCAATAGATGAATGGATAGGGAATCTTTGGTATGTATACACATGGAACATTACTCCCCACTAAAAGAGAATAAAATTATGGCATTTGCAGGTAAATGGATGGAGTTGGAGAAAATAATGTTAAGTGAAGTTAGCCAATCACAAAAAAACATAGGTCGAATGACCTCTTTGATATGAGGGTACTGACTTATAAAGGCAAGGGAGGAGGGATGAGAGGAATTAAAGAACTTTAAATAGACCAAAGAGGGGAGGAAGCAAGGGGATAGGAATAATTGTAGAATGTGTTAGACATCATTACCTTAAGTACATGTATGATGACACAATTGTGGTAAAAATACTTCATGTAAAACCAGCAACTTGAAAAATTGTGCTCCTTATATGTAATACGAAATGAATTGCACTCTGCAAACATGTATAACAAATTAGAATAAAAATAAATTAAAAAAAGATTTATTCAATAAAAAAGACCTCAATCATCATATAGTACAAATACTTTATTTTATAAATTAGAGAGAAAAGCTCAAAGAGAATAACTTCCCCAAATTCAAACAGTCATTAAGGACCAAGAACAGTTTACTTCCAGCTCAGTGATCCTTATACCTTACAGGCTGAGTACTCTTGGATCATTTCCCCATTTCCAACTTCATGTTGTGCATTGGTGAACTCTGCAGTGTAGTATGGGAGGGAAACTCCTTTTTCTTCTCTTCATTGGTTTTCTAGAGAAATTTGAGTTCTGTGAGTTAGCAAGACATTTTCTAAACCATGGATAATTTTAATCATTTGTAGATTTTATAATCAGTTTCCAAAGCCATCTTATTTATTTAAAAATTTGACTTCCAGATATTTTCATTGAGTGCTTAGTCATTCTCTTTTCATTCTTTTTCTTCCTATTAGAGTGAACTGTGACAGATTTTTTTTAAACAGCAAGCCTATGCATTCCTTTTGACTAAAAAAAATATCCATGATAACTTATATTCATGTATATACAGAATACGTGCTTTTGGGTAATGGTATAGGCAACACCTAAGATCTTGGTTATCAAAATACAATAACCAAGTTGTACTTTAAAGTACCTGGCTTTGTGTCTTGAAATAATTGTTGCACAAATAAATAAAGCTATTGTTTTAAATAATAATACTATCAGTAGCTTAAGATTCTAACTCTCAAATTTTCCTTTCTCATATCCTTTTCATAGCTGATTTTTTTCCATTTGGTGACCACCACCATGTGCTTAGGAAATCGGGAAACCAGTTCAGCCAAATAATAAAAGCACATCAAAATACATGTGAAACAATTCTTCATAATTGCCGTAGTAAAGAGTGGCAGCTATAGATGTTTGCTCATTCCCATAAAAGCACATCAAAATACATGTGAAACAATTCTTCATAATTGCCGTAGTAAAGAGTGGCAGCTATAGATGTTTGCTCATTCCCATAATAAGATATTCAAGCTTTCATCATATTAACTGACAAACCCTTTCCTTCAGCTTCTAAACTGACAATCAATTTTCTTAGCTTAATGTTTTTTTCATCTGTAAATGAAAATTATTTTCTTCTTCTTACCAGTGATTGAACCCAGGGGCACTTAACCACTGAACCCAGCCCTTTTTTTGTATTTTATTTAGAGAGGGTCTCACTGAGTTGCTTAGGGCCTCACTAAGTTGCTGAGGCTGACTTTGAACTTGTAATCCTCCTGCCTCAGCCTCCTAAACCACTGGGATTCTAGGCATGCACCACCATGCCTTTCTGGAAATTATTTTCTAATGAGGTTTTTGTTTGAATCATCAAATAAGTGGAGATGAATATTTTAAGTATATGGCTTAAGTATGAATAAATATTTAGTTAAAATTGGGTATTATAGCTAGGTGGGTAGCACATACCTGTAATCCCAGCAACTCTGGAGGATGAAGCAGGAGGATTCCAAGTTCAATGCCAACCTCAACAACTTAGTGAGGCCCTAAGCAACTTAGTGAGTCCCTGTCTCAAAATTTAAAACATAAATAACTAAGAAAGGGCTGGGGATGTAGCTCAGTGGTTAACCAGCCCTGGGTTCAATCATTGGTATTAAAAAAATAGTGTATAGTACTATACACTTTATGTCAAAATTTAAGATTTGTATTGGGTATTTTGTGAAATATATCAGAATGATATTTTATAATATTATTGGTGAAGTCAAATTACAAGTAAGAATATTTTTGACTCAATAATGGCAGAAACATATAAAATATAAATCTTTTACATTGAGTGTACAAAAGAAATATATTCTTCTCAACAGTTTCCTAGTGAATCTCTATCCTAATTCTAATGTTAAGATAGATTCAACAAAGCTTATCTAATTTATACCCCATATTACTGTCATAGCAGCCTCAGAGTTTCTCAGTTGCCAAATTATACTTGATTTATATTGAGCTTTAGGCAAACAAAACTCAGGAGGTTTTGTTAGTTTTGTTGGTTGGTTGGTTTGGGGTTTTTGCACATGAATTTTAAGGTAATTCTTCATCATGCAATTGGTCTTTTAAATATAAGTGCTAATTATTGTCATCCAAACTCTTGGTTATGACTCAAATTCTAGTATCTACTTATAAAAAATTCCTTTTGTAGCCGGGCGCGGTGGCGCACGCCTGTAATCCCAGCACTTGGGAGGCTGAGGCAGGAGGATCGCGAGTTCAAAGCCAGCCTCAGCAATGGCGAGGCACTTAGCAACTCAGTGAGACCCTGTCTCTAAATAAAATACAAAAAAGGGCTGGGGATGTGACCCAGAGGACGAGTGCCCCTGAGTTCAATCCCTGGTACCACAAAAAAAAAAAAAAAAAAAAAAAAAAAAAATTCCTTTTGTCTTTAATCCATTTCTCTTTCTTTTCATCTGTGTTTCTCTTATTCCCAGCCCAGTCTCATACACACACACACACACACACACACACACACACACACACACACACCTGGCCAAGGCCCAGTGGAGAGACTTAGACATACTTCTGTTAGTGTTCTCCCTATGGGTTGCCTATAGGTTGCTATTTACCTGTTCACACTCCTTGAAAATAGTTATTCTATGCAACAGACAATGTTTTTTTCTCTCATGATAAACTTAAAAATTTTTTTCTTAATAGTTTAAGATTAGGTGCACTTAATATCCTAGAAATCTATACCAGCATTTCCTAACATACTTTTATTTTTACTCCATTGAACAAAAGGAATGAGGTCAGTTTGGTAGTGACTTGCACTTCAGAGAACCTATAGGTTCCTAGTGACTATTGGTGTTTTTGTCATTCTTGTGGTCACATACCATAGGCCTGAACATTCATTTTGGATATTACTTGTACATCAAAACTAAGGTTACTTATCTTTAAAGGTCAGTTCTACTGAACATTCATTTTGGATATTACTTGTACATCAAAACTAAGGTTACTTATCTTTAAAGGTCAGTTCTACCCTTTCTACCCTTTTCCTTTAGTGTCTAGTGTTCTGATATCACTCTCATTCTCATGATATCTTAAACATGGCTTCTGCCATGTTTCAGTACTCTAAAATCAAAGTAATTTGGCTTAGGCTTAAAAAATCATTTTAAGGATCTGTTTTTTTTTTTTTTTTAAATTTTTTTGTGAGTACATAGGAATCAATTTTAATCTTAAAAAATGCAGATTTTTGTACAGTATGTTTTCCCTGGGACTTGATATTTGTCATTGGTGACAAACAGGTGATGCTTATGCAGCAATGTGGGGAGCAAGCAACTGAACAGTGATTCTTCAACTCCACTGTTCCTTGGAATCCTCTGGACAATTTTAGAATAAACAGTTTTCTGTGTCCCATCCCCAGAGTTTCTGATTTAATTACCCTGGAGTACAGCCTGAGCATCAGTAATTTTAGAAAGTTCCTGATTGTAATGTGCAATCAAGGGTAGGCTTTCCCTTTCAATCTTTTCTGACCCAATGACTTCTTCAATGGATAGTAAGCAAGTTAGGAATTATTATTTCAAAAGTAATAGAGAAAATTGCTTTCATGGAAATATACTGATGCTTCTAAAAAGGCCAGAACAATATCTTATGATATGAATGCCCTGTTCTGCCACTAGCATGCTAGGACCCTGCTACTGTCAGTGTGCTCTGGTGTCGGGATTGCTGCGTTACTTCTTAATGGGACCGAGGTCTAAAGCTACCCCCCCTTTTTGGGCCCAAAAAGGGGGCTCCTTCTGCCAGCAGAAAGAGTTAAAGTAGCTTACCTGGCGAAGATAGGCTTAACGGGCAAAAGTCGCAGAGTGTCTTACCCCCGCCTGATTGACGGACACCACGCCACACCCAGGGAGTTTTAATAGAAAGCAATGCCAAAAACTCGGTTTATTGAGGAAGTTGGACGGTCTTATATAGGACATGGGCCAATCAACAGAAAGATCATAGGGACACATAAGGATCATGGGCGGATGCCATTGGCGGAGCGATTGGCCTATCTTTGGGGTGGTTTCAGTTCTCACAGCCACGCCCCCTGCTTAGCCTAGGTCCTGTAACAGGGCATGGTAATGTGGCAAGCAGACAGAAAGCAGTGTAAGGTCCTGACACTCTGGGGACAATTCACTTGGAAATTTTAAATGCAGAATCTCATGTTTCATCTCAAACATTTGAGATCCAGAATCCCTCATTTACCAAGATGTACCAGGTGGTTATTATGCACATTAAAGTTTGAATCTCACTATTCTAGGAAGCTCACTATTCTTACATTCTATGACCAAGAAAAAAAATGAAAGATTTATTTTGGCTTACAATTTCAAAAGTCCATGGTCAGTCAGCTCTATTTCTATGGGCCTGAACTAAGGCAGAGAAATGGCAGAAGTGCATGGCAGAGTAAAGCTGCTCAGCTCATGGCAGTCAGGAAGCAGAGACACAGAGAGGTGGAAGAAGAGGCCAGAGACAAGATACAGTTGTACAGACATGTCCCCAGTAATCTAGTTCCTTCAACCATGTCCCACCTCTTATGGTTCTACCACCTCCCAGTATTTCATTCAGCTAAGAGTGGATTAATCCACAGATAAGATCAGAGGCCTTAAGATTCAATCACTTCCCCCAAAACTCCACCTCTGAACATGTGGCAATGGTGACCAAGCCTTCAACACATGAGTCTTTGCAGAACACTTCATATCCAAACCATAAAAGAGGCTTTTTCCTCTTGGCAGTTGCTCTATGCCTAATACACAGTTCAGCCAATTCTCTCTGTTACAACTGGCTTCAAGGGGAAGAGAAGAAAGGGAAAGAGCTGAACATAGTTGAAGCACTGAAAAAATGTTTAATATAACCTTGCAAAGATATCCATAATCCAGAATAGGTTTTGAATCTGTTAAGAGAGTATTCATTTACGTAGCAAAATTCTGAATAATAATTATGATTAATTTATACAACAGTCTTTAAAAATACACACACACACACACACACACACACACACATATGATCTTATCTGTGGATTAATCCACTGTTAGCTCTGGGGACCAATATGTATGTTTGTGTTTGTGTGTGTGTGTGTATATACACATATATATATATATGTGTGTGTGTGTGTGTATACATATATATGTGTGTGTGTGTGTGTGTGTGTGTGTGTGTGTGTATATACATAATCACTATATATATATATATATATATATATATATATATATATATATATATAGTGATTAGCTACATCAGCATGTCCTGTTATTCTACAACTATTTATCAGTGGTTTTCAACAGGTGGTATTTTTGCTCCACAGAGAATATTAGGCATTTTGGTTGTCACGACTTGAAGGGAGAAGCATAAGTGTTATCTAGAGGGTAGAGATAGTAATATATTACCAGGGATACAACTATATAATGCACAGTACAACCAACCACAACAAAGAATTATCTGTCCTCAGATGTGACATCATCACTGAGGTTAAGAAACCTGTTCTATAGCCTATCAACTTAGAATAATATATAGATATGATTTCTTGGAAAGGCAAAATATCACTTGTAAAAATGGACTAAGATAGTTAAAATACCCTCAACTAAATTACTCCATTATGAGGAGGTGAATGATCAAGATATTAGAAAGGGTTGGGGTACAGCTCAGTTGGTAGAGTGCTTGCCTCGCATGCACAGGCCCTGGGTTCAATACCCAGTACCACATTAAAAAAAAAATATATATATATGCACCTGGAGTGGACTCAACAACACATGAATGCTTTAAAAAAAGATATTAGGAAAACAGAATGGTATCAGTTTGTGCAATCTGGTAAGAATGCATTTGTAGCTCTGGGGTATAAAGTTCATTTTCTTAGTGTGTACATTAAACACTGCTAATTGGCATTGTAAAAACAGTCCAGTAACTGATCATTGTCAACTTTTTGATTCTCATTAGTGAATCAAATGTCAAAATCCATGAACTATTTAGTAAGCACCCTTGAGATAATGTCATTCTATTATGTACTCTTAAGAGGTTAATCCTAACTGTAACCACTTGTGAGAGTAATTTACAATTTTTAAAATGCACAATTATAAAATCTGCAGAAGAGTTCTAGTTGTGCTCTCTGCGGTCATTTAATGAGATCGCCTTTAATCTGCTGGAGTTGTTCAGTCTCTGCTGAGGAAAACCTCCGTTCAAGTATAGACACAGGAAATCATCAGCCAAGTATGGACATTGATAGGCTTCCTTGTGTAGAAATAAGGTCTGTTAACTGTCAGTGCTGGGCCTCAATAGTGAAGTGATCAATAAATCATGATAAGGATAGTTCTTGGGAACATGAAAGCTGGAAAAAGGTAGAGGCATGGCCCCAGGGATCTTGCTAATGGTTTTGGCCTTCTTATATTCTCTGCCTCCTACCTAGAACACACACTTTTTCAAGGTGTGTCATGTGACCCTTGGGGGTGCTGGAAGAAAGTGTTAGACCTTCCAGTAACAATGATTCTCCAAAACTGGAAATCAATGAGGTTTGCTAGTGATTGATATCTGACATTCACACTTGGTTTGTCTGCCGAATGTTCAAGTATCACATTCTGTCCTGAGGAAAGCTTGGAGTCTATCCATGGAAGAGACTTAACTACTCTATTCACTTTCAACAAATTGCAACAGATTGTGACCTACACATATTCAAGAATGTTATTTTAGCATGTTAAATGGTAGAATCCTCACAATATTGCATATTGGGGTGGGGTGTAAGCATAATATCTTTTATCCCCACCAAGGTTCACCATTTAACCCCTGACAAAGTGCAAGAGAAATAGTTGAAATTGGACATATCAACTTTGTCTTTTAGAAAATGATTGGTGTTAATTTGTTGATGTTTTCAGGGATGATCAGTGACTCTCAGTAGCTGCTACCTCACAAGCACATAAAAGCAAATGCATACAAGTTATCTGTGGCTTTAATATTAAGGGGAGTTTTACACATAATCAAAAGTAGTTGTTAAAAATACTTTTCCTATGTAGAAAGTATGATAAAAATAGATGTTTTGGATTTTTTCCCCCATTCCTGGATAGTTTTATTGTTGAAAAATACATGTGTCCTATAAAAATTCTGAGATCTGGTTACTTTAGAAACAAGGATTCAGTTTTCTAAAGTATTTATATTTTTGATAAGTGTCTTTTAATGTTTTCATTAGTGCTTTATAGTTATACATAATAATGTGGTTCATTTTGACATAATCATACATGCATGAACTATAGTTTACTTAACTTCAGTTCCCAGTACTTCTCTTTCCCTCCTTTCCTCCCTTCACCTGATCTCCTTCCTCTGTTCTTGGTTCCCACCCCCAAGTTTCACTGGTGAAGTCCTGGAAAAGCACAAAAAAATGTGTAGTTGACAATAAAGCTATTATGCTTTTTATTCCAGGTGCTGGAATTTGAACCCAGAGCCTCATGCATGAAAGGCAAGATCTCTATCCATGAGCTAAACTCTGATTCTGCTATTAATGCTTCTTTTTTCTTTTTTTAGTTTAAATTTTTTATTCCCTTTCTTTTTTTATTTATTCATTTTTTAAATTCAAAGTTGTTGTATTTATAATAGTAGCATATATTACAATTCATAATACACATATAGAGCATCTTTTTACATAACACTGTTTGTATACAAAGTATATTTGTACTATTTAAGTCTTTAATCATGCATTTAGGATAATGATATCCATCTTATTCTACCACCTTATTGTTTTTTTTTTCCCCTCCACACCCACTTGCTCCCTCCCTTCCCCTCCCCTGTTTTGACTTTTCTGGTGTTCCTCTAATCCTCCTATGTACCCCAACCCAACACCACTGTCTATGATCCTCCTTATATCAGAGAAAACATTCGGCATTTGGATTTTTGAGATTGACTAACTTCACTTAGCATTATATTCTCCAACTTCATCCATTTACCTGAAAATGCCATTATTTTATTCTCTTTTATTGCTGAGTAAAATTCCATTGTGTACATATGCCACATTTTCTTTATCCACTCATCTACTGAGGGGCATCTAGGTTGGTTCCACAATCTAGCTATTGTGCATTGTGCTGCTATAAACATTGAAGTGGCTGAGTCCCTGTAGTATGCTGATTTTAAGTCCTTTGGGAATAGACCCAGGAGTGGGATGGCTGGGTCATAAGGTGGTTCCATTCCCAGTTTTCCAAGGAATCTCCATACTGCTTTCCATAATGGCTGCACCATTTTGCATTCCCACCAGCAATGTATGAATGTGCCTTTTACCCCACATCCTCTCCAACATTTATTGTGGTTTGTGTCCTTAATAGCTGCCATTCTGACTGGATTAAAATTAAATCTTAGAGTAGTTTTGATTTGCATTTCTCTAATTGCCAGCGATGTTGAACATTTTTTCATGTATTTGTTGATTGATTGTGTATCATCTTCTGAGAAGTGTTTTTTAAATTCCTTAGCCCATTTATTGATTGGGTCATTTGTGTCTTTGGTGTTAAAACTTTTGAGTTCTTTATATATTCTAGAGATTAGTGCTCTATCTGATGTGCATGTGTTAAAAATTTGTTCCCAATTCGATAGTTCTCTATTCACCTCACTTGTTGTTTCTTTTGCTGAGAAGAAGCTTTGTAGTTTGAATCTATCCCAATTATTAATTCTTGGTTTTAATTCTTGGGCTACAGGAGTCTTATTGAAGAACTTGGAGCCTAATTCGACATGTTGGAAATTAGATCTTACTTTTTCTTCTATTAGACATATTGTCTCTGGTCTAATTCCTAGGTCCTTGATCCACTTTGAATTGAGTTTTGTGCATAGTGAGAGATAAGGGTTTAATTTCAATTTGTTGCATATGGATTTCCAGTTTTCCCAGCATCATTTGTTGAAGAGACTATCCTTTCTCCACTGTACATTTTTGGCACCTTTGTCTAATATAAGATAGCTGAAATTATATGTATTAGTCTCTATGTCCTCAATTCTGTACCATTGGTCTACCTGTATATTTTGGTGCCAATACCATGCTGTGTTTGTTAGTATTGCTCTATAGTATAATTTAAAGTCTGGTATGGTGATGCCACCTGCTTCACTTTTCTTGCTAAGGATTGCTTTAGATATTCTGCGTCTCTTATTATTACAGATGAATTTCATGACTACTTTTTCTATTTTTTTGAGGAATGTCATTGGGATTTTGATTGTAATTGCATTAAATCTGTATAATGCTTTTGGTAGTATGGACATTTTGACAATATTAATTCTGCCTATCCAAGAACAAGGTAGGTCTTTCCATTTTCTAAGGTCTTCTATAATTTCTGTCTTTAGTGTTCTATAGTTTTTGTTATAGAAGTCTGTAACCTCTTTTGTTGATTCACAGGTATTTCTTTTCTTTCTTTCTTTTTTTTTTTTTTTTTTTTTTTTTGATGCTATTGTAAATGGGGTCGTTTTCAACATTTCCCTTTCAGAGGATTTGTCACTGATATACAAAAGTGCCTTAGACTTACGGGTATTGATTTTGTATCCTGCTACTTTGCCGAATTCATTTACTAGTTGTAAAGGTTTTCTGGTAGAGTTTTTTGGGTCTTCTAGGTATATTATCATATCATCAGCAAATAGTGCTAATTTGAGTTCTTCTTTTCCTATCTGGATCCCTTTAATTTCTTTCGTCTGTCTAATTGCTCTGGCCAGAGTTTCAAGTACTATGTTAAATAACAGTGGTGAAAGGGGGCATCCCTGTCTTGTTCCTGCTTTTAGAGGGAATGCTTTCAGTTTTTCTCCATTTAAGATGATGTTAGCCTGGGGCTTCGCATATATAGCTTTTATAATGTTGCGATATGTTCCCATTATCCCTAGTTTTTCTAGTATTTTGAGCATAAAGGGGTGTTGTATTTGTCGAATGCTTTTTCTGCATCAATTGAGGTGGTCATATGGTTTTTTTCTTTAAGTCTATTGATGTGATGTATTACGTTTATTGATTTCTGTATATTGAACCAAACTTGCATCCCTGGGATAAACCCCACTTGATCATGGTGCACTATTTTTTTAAATATGTTTTTGTATTTAATTTGCCAGAATTTTGTTGAGAACTTTTGTATCTACATTCATTGGAGATATTGGCCTGAAGTTCTTTTTTTGCTGTGTCTTTGCCTGGCTTCGGAATTAGTGTAATATTGGCCTCATAGAAAGAGTCTGGGAGAGCTCCCTCTTTTTCTATTTCCTGAAATAAATTGAAGAGTACTGGTGTTATTTCTTCTTCTTCTTCTTTTTTTTTTTTTTTTTTTTTTTTTTTTTGTGGTACCGGGGATTGAACTCAGGGGCACTCGTCCACTGGGTCACATCCCCAGCGATCCTCCTGCTTCAGCCTCCCAAAGTGCTGGGATTACAGGCGTGAGCCACCGCGCCCGGCGTTATTTCTTCTTTGAAGGTTTTGTAGAACTCAGCTGTGAATCCATCTGGACCTGGGCTTTTTTTATTAATATTATTTTTTGTAGGTAGCTTTTTGACGGCATCTTCTATTTCCTCACTTGAAATTGATCTTTTTAAATTGTGTATAGCCTCCAGATCTAGCTTGGGCAGTTCATATGACTCTAGGAATCTGTGAATGGCTTTGGTATTTTCTATTTTATTAGAGTATAAGTTTTCAAAGTAATTTCTAATTTATCTTCTGTATTTCTGAGGTGTTTGTTATGATATTTCCTTTTTCATCATGGATGCTAGTAATTTGAGTTTTTTTCTCTCCTCTTTTTTGTTAGCATCACTAAGGATCTGTCAATTTTATTTATTTTTTCAAAAAACCATCTTCTGGTTTTGTCAATTCTTTGAATTGTTTCTTTAGTCTCAATTTCATTAATTTCAGCTGTGATTTTAATTATTTCCTGTCATCTACTGCTCTTAGTGTTGATCTGCTTTTCTTTTTCTAGAGCTTTGAGGTGTGATGTTAAGTCATTTGTTTGTTGGTTTTTTTTTTTTTTTTTCTTTTAAGGAATGAGCTCATTGCGATGAATTTTCCTCTTAATACTGTCTTCATAGTGTCCCATAGATTTCTATATGATGTATTTGTGTTCTCATTCACCTCTAGGAATTTTTAAATCTCCTCCTTGATGTATTTTGCAACCCCTTGTTCATTCAGTAGCATGTTGTTTAGTTTCCAATTGTAGCAGTAGTTTTTTTTTTTTTTTTTTTTTTTTTTTTTTTTTTAATTTCTTGTTTTAACATTGATATCCACTTTAATTCCATTATGGTCTGATAGAATGCAGGGTAGTATCTCTACTATTTTATATTTGGTGAGAGTTGCTTTGTGGCATAACATATGGTCTATTTTAGAGAAGGAGGAATGTGCTGCTGAGAAGAAAATGTATTTGTTTTCTGAGGGATGTAATATTCTATATATGTCCGTTAGGTCTAAGTTATTAATTGTGGTAATGAGGTCTAAGGTTTCTTTGTTTAGCTTTTGTTTGGCTGATCTATCTATGCGTGAGAGAGGTGTGTTAAAGTCCCCTAGAATAATTGTGTTGTGGTCTATTTTACTCTTGAACTTGAGGAGGATTTGTTTGATGAATGTAGGTGCTCTATAATTTGGGGCATATAGGTTTATAATTGTTATATCTTGTTGATTAATGGTTCCCTTAAGCAGTAAGAAATACCCATCTTTGTCCCTTTTGATTAACTTTGGTTTGAAGTCTATCTTATTTGATATGAGAATGGAAACCCTTGCTTGCTTCTGCAGCCCATATGAATGATAAATTTTTCCCCAGCCTTTCACCTTCAGTCTGTTGATGTCTTTTTCTATAATGTGGGTTTCTTGGAGACAGCATATTGTTGGATCATTTCTTTTAATCCAGACTGATAGTCTGTGTCTTTGGAATGGTGAGTTCAGGCCATTAACATTCAAGGTTATTATTGAGACGTGATTCGTATTTCCATCCATTTTATTTGATTATGGTATTTAACTTGATTTGGTTTCTCATGTGGTTGGTGTTTCCTTTAGTTTAATAATTCTTTTTGCTGATTTTCATTGTTATTTTTCTTTTATTCTTCATGGAATATTTTCCCAGGTTGTTTTGAAGTGCAGGCTTTTGAATTGTGAAATCTTTTAACTTTTGTTTGTCATGGAAGGTTTTTATTTCATCCTCAAACCTAAAGCTTAATTTTGCTGAACATAAGATTCTTGGTTGACATCCCTTTTCTTTTAGAGCTTGAAATATGTTGTTCCAGGATCTTCTAGCTTTTAAGGTCTGGGCTGAAAGATCTACAAATAGTCTAATTGTTTTTCCCTATATGTAATCTGATTTTTTCCTCTCATGGCTTTTAAGATTCTCTCCTTGTTCAGTACATTAGGCATTTTCGTTATAATGTGCCTTGGTGTGGATCTGTTGTGATTTTGTACATTTGGTGTTCAGTAAGCCTCTTGAACTTGGTTTTCCTATTCATTACTCATGTTTGGAAAATTTTCTGCTATTATTTCATTGAATAAATTACTCATTACTTTGGTTTGGAACTCTGCACTTTCCTCTACCCCAATCACTCTTATATTTGGTCTTTTTATCCTACCCCATATTTCTTGAATGTTCTGCTCGTGGTTTCTTACCATTTTTGCTGTGTAATCTACATTTTTCTCCTGGATATATATTTTGTCTTCATTATCTGAGGTCCTTTCTTCCAAGTGGTCTAATCTCTTAGTGGTGCTTTCAATTGAACATTTAGTTTGGTTTGTTGCTTCTTTCACTTTCAGAATTTCTGTTTGGTTTCTCTTTAGAACCTCTATCCCCCTATTGAAGTAATCTTTTGCTTCCTGTATTTGTTTTTGGAGTTCTTTGTCAAAATGATCTTTTACCACCTGTATTTGCTCCCTCATCTCATTTTTTTAGTTCATTCTTAAGTTCCATAAACATTTGGAATATGTAATTTCTGAATTCCATCTCTGGAATTTCACCAACTGTGCTTGCCATGGAATCTACTGAGGAGGTATGTTGATTTGTTTGAGACACTTTCTTCCCTTGTTTCTTCATATTGCTTGTGTGACTTTTCTTCTAGTGCCATGGAATCTTGACTATTTTGTTTTTACCTAAAAGTCTTATGATGCTCCTGTAGTACAATGCTATCAGGTCCCCTTATAAGTACTTTACACTTTAAAACCAGACACTTTCTATTCAGATAATCACAGTTTGATCACAATGTACAGATTTAGTTAACTCACATATTGTCTCCAATATACTTTGTATATTTGTGATAGGGTTTATAATTTCAAGTATTGGACACAGAGGTGATATGTTTAGGAGGAAGGAAGTGTTCTTTCTTAGGAAGTATGAAAAGAGAATTCTATGGAAGTGGTTTAAATCAGCAGACGAGAGAGGAAAGAAAATGGAGTGAACAATTTAATGGAAAGATCGATGTACATATAAACCAAACTTATTCAACCATTAAGAGAAGAAAAAAAGAAAGAAGGAAAAGAAAAAAAATGACAAAGAAGTAGGAATTAGTGTAAAAGAGAAGAAAGAGAAAGTGAGTCAAAAAATAGAGAATAAACTCTATATAACACTGCTTTGACATATAGTTCAGTTGCCCCAGTTCTAGACATCCCAATTTCTGCATATAACTTTTTTTCACCTCTGTTGAGAATGCAATGGCAGGGTGTAAATAGGAAAGATGAGGGAAGAAGAAAAGAGACAAAAGAGAGAAGGAGAAAAGAAAGAAAGAAAGAAAAGAAGAACAAAAACCAAAACCACACACACAAAAAAAAAGTCGAACCCAGGAACAAATCTCAGTCATGCAGCACCCTGGGAAGCCCTTCTTTTTTCTCTACCAGTTTAAGCCATTTGTCCCAGATCATGTCCTAGCTGTCACAGAGAACCTGTGGGTTGATTCAAGCCTGCACCTCTGCCCAGCAGCAGAATGGCACAACAGAAGAGTGGCTCAGGGGGGAATGTGTCAGCAGATGAATGGCACCAGGAAAAGGTCCATCCAGAAGGCATCTACTCCCCACACCCACCCACAGTTGTAGCTTCTCTGGGCTGCCGCGCTGGCCTTAGACACGCCCTTCCCTGCTGGCTTCCTGTGTCTCTCCCAGGTGTGTGCTGTTCTTAGAGCTCTGGATGGATCCCTGGATGCCTATAGATGCTTCTCCTTTCTTCCTTGTTTCTTTGTCCTGGTCAGCCGTGGCTCTCCTCAAAAATGGCGGTGATCACTCTCCTTGGGCTCAAAAGCACTTCCCCAGACCTGTGTGTCACTCTGAGTGCGCAAGTCCTGCCCGGCAAATTGCGTGAAAGAACTCTGCGTGGACTCTGCCCGTGCATCTAGCTTTCTTTTTATCCTTCTGCATTGTTCAGTTTTAAAGCTGTTGCCCGGAACTTTCCCCTACCATGCTGCTATTACGCCCGCTGCGCTGTTAGCGATGGTTCATCTGGCTTCTTTTTAAAAATACAAAACAATAGGACTTAATGTTGCTACCTTATTTAAAGAAACAGACAACCAATCAGGAGGACAGTCATCAAGAATACAAACTAATAAATACTGGAGAGGACGTGGAGAAAAAGGAGCACTATTACACTGTTATAGGAATGCAAATTAGTATAATAACCATGGTAATCAGTATGGATGTTCCTCAAAAGACCAAGCAGGGTACCACCATATGACCCAGCTATACCACTCCTCCTTATTTATCTTAAAGAACTAAAATCATCACCCTATAGTGATACATACAAATCCATATTTATAGCAGCACAATTCACAATAACCATACTATGCAACCAGGCCTAGGTGTCCATCAACAGATGAATGGATAAAGGAAATGTGGTACGTATACACAATTAAGTTTTATTCAGCCACAAAGAAAAATGAAATTATGTCATTTGCAGGAAAATGAATGAATGGACATTATATTAAGCAAAATAAGCCAAACTCAGAAGGTCAAGAGTCACATGTTTCATATGTTTTCTATCATATCTGGAAGCTAGAGAGGGAAAAAGAGAAGAAAGGTGGAGGTGGCAGGGATCTCATGAAAATCAAAGGAAGATATGTAGAGGAAAAGGAATAGGAGGTGGAAAGAGGGTGGTGGGAAGTGCTGGAGAGTGATATTAGCCAAGTTATAATGTTATATTGTGTACATATACAAATATGTAACAACAAATCCCATCGTTATGTTCACCTATAATGTACCAATTTAAAAATGCGGAAAAAGACAAAGAAAGACACAGACACATTCATTTTTGATATGTCAATTAAATATGTATTAAATAACAGTTGGAGTTATAATACACATACCTTAAAATTCACACCCATTTAATGTGTAATTCAGGGGTTTTGTTATCTACATAGTTGTACAACCACCTGCATGATCTAACTTCAGAAACTTTTCATCACCCCAAGGATAAAATTATATCCATTAACAGTAACTTTCCATTTCTACCTCCCCTAGCCTTAGACAATATGGTCATAAAAGTGTACATACTGAGAATAAGCAAAAATAACTTACCTACTTGCTTCAAAACATGTTTTCTCCTAAAATATAAGGTTGAATTTACTAAAGCTATTCTAAAGCTTTTATATTACAAACTAAGTCCAATTTTAAACAGTCCCCCACTCCACAAGATCAGTCTTAAAATCACTAAAATCAGCCGGGTGCTGTGGCACACTCCTGTAATCCCAGCCACTTGGGTGGCTGTGTCAGGAGGATCGCAAGTTTGAGGCCAGCCTCAGTAACTTATTGAGGCCCTGTCTCAAAAAAATAAAAGATAAAAAAGACTGGGGATATAGCTCGACAGTAAAGCACACCTGGGTTCAATGCCAAGTACAAAAAAATTACTAAACCCAGACTAAAATACTATCAATATTCTTTCCTGACTTCCCCATTCTGAGATACTACTGACACTCCGTGGAGTTCTGCCTTATGACAGTGAGTCTAATCAACTTTGCTTTGCTTGACCCACAGATATTCTCCTTCCTGTAGCGAATCTGACAGACTCATCTTTGAGTCATCAACAGATGTTTGTGGTGGACTCTTAGAATTCACATTTGGCAGTTCCCTCACCATCACAGTTTGGTTTATTGGGCAAAAAGTCAAAGTGGTTCCAGCCCTGTCTTACATGTGGATCATGGGTAACACAGATTTCCCCTTGTCAAGCTCTTAGAGTGCAAGACAATTTTAATACATTTACCTTTCTTTTCCTTTGCCACCAAAAAGCTCACTATTGCATCTGACTTGCCTTCATGGTTTCCTAGCCAGTGGTGATATGGCAGTACACTGCTACCTGAAAATGGCAAAAAAAACACATGTGAGGGTCTTGGCTCCCTTAAAAACCCCTCTTTTTAAGCTCAAGATGGGATCTGTCCATCCCCACCTTCTCCTAATGGGTATTGGTGGAAGATAATCAATAAGACTACAGTATGGCAACAATTTCTTCCTTCAAAGAAATGTTACAAATATATTGTTCAAAATCAGCTCTTTAACACCCTTAAAGGATGTCAATTTTTTAAAATAAAAGCCTATTTTTTTTGAAAACTTGAATTTGGGATGGCAGCCACACATTGGAATACCATGTCTATTGTATCCTAGCATTTCAGTCAAAACTCCCAAGGTGACATTCACGTACAGACATATTGTGGGGTGAACGGACCCAAAGTTTGTTTACTGAGAAAGATGTGTTATTAAAAGTTATTTAGGAGACTAAGTATCTCATCTAGAGTTTCTAATACTTTAATGTATGTACAGAATTGCCTTGGTAATCTTGTTAAAATGCAGATAAGTGAATTATGGTTCAGCAGGTCTGGAGTGAGGTCTGAGCTTCTGCATCACTAACAAGCTCCCAGAAGATGCCAATGCCACTGGTTCACAGACCCTCCTTGGCATAGCAAGACTTCAACCAGCCTCCCTGTTCAGAAGTTGCATCATAATTGTGAATTCTGTGAGCTGGGAAATTGAAAACAGAACAACCAGAATGTAACGACTTATCCTGTTGTTGTCTAGGCAAGGAAAGAAGGAACAAGAATCTGGCAGAATATGAAGAATGATGTAATTGAGATATAGTAGTGGTATAGGAGGTGCAGGAGGATTTAAAATGGAGCCTAGCTGAATATGTGAGACAGCAGGGAGGAGATAATAATAGGTCAGAAGAGCAAGAGAGATTAATGAGAGAAAGAACACAAAGAAAATCATTATACTATGGCATTTATGGTGCATGTTTTATTGGATGATCACACTGCCAAATATCAGCTTTGCTTATTGTACTTATGAGCAATATTAGGTTCTCAGATTTTTTGACTGATATTAAATTAACCTGAAGAGATGGGAGAGAGTCCAATAATAGGGAAAACATCATTCCAGTCCAGGCACAACATGCCAATTATTTTCTTTTCTATTTGTTTCCACATCCACTGTTGCTATGCCACATTCAAGGACTTTTCTTGAGTATCTAAACTGATAGTAAAAACATTGCAGCAGTCAGAAAAATAGAATTATGAAAAAGATCAGCCTACACAAAAATACATTTAATTTTCTTGTAAGTTTGCTTCAGCTAGAAAAACTTCCAGGATTTTCCCTGTCAAGGACTATTCACCATTATTTTTCCTTTTTAAATTAATACAGAAATTGGAGTGGGGTCAAAAGAATCAATCATTTTCATCAGTATTTCTTGAAAGAGCAGAAATGATAGTGCATAAACCAGAAGTGTCCATAGGCACGGATTTCTGTTACTAATCATTACCACCCAGGGAAGAACTAACCATATTTTGTCATTTTATTGCAAAGCAACAATGAAAGTCAGGACTTCTCACCTGCTTGTAAATAAACATGTTCAGACAAATTGCTAAGTGAGACACTTTGCAAGGACTACAATTATCAGGGGTAATGAATCTATTTCTGGTCCAATGACATGACTGAAAAAGGAAAAGAAAAAAAAAAAGCAAATAAAAAAAAAGCAACATATTTTAGTCTACTCACTAAACTAGAGAAAAAACTTTCGGTTCTCAACTTTAAAAATATTTTACAATAGTTCTATTTATAAGAAGTTGCAGGTTATTTCAGAGGCAACTTACCATCTTGAAAGTTGAGAAATGAATTTGACTCCAGCTAAGCAACAAATGTTGTTGCCATAAATTGAAAATCTTGACAAAAAGAAAATAAAAATTTTCTCACTCTTCCTCTCTCTCTCTCTCTCCACACACACACACACACACACACACACACACACACACACACTCACACACACACTCAACTCTTTTTATTACCTTTACTGTCTAAAATGTATGCCTTGGTTAACTTAAAAATAATTTTCCAGTCACTATATTTATATGTTGGCATTCTTTTCATTATCATTTCTGTTTCTTCTTTTGGGAACAGTATTATGAGTGGTTTCGTGATAGAAAAAAATAAATGCAGATGAATCATGAAGATTCTTTAAATGAATCTTAAGCCATGTTAAAACAGTTGAGTCATTTTTATTTCCCTCCCACAGGAGTAATAAAAATTCATTTAGTCTAAATCACTTTCACTTTATCTGCCAATTTCTAGATTTCTCAAACCTGAAGGATCTTTCTGAGTATTTCCATTTAAGGGATTTAGAACCTGCGTGTCTGACTCTAGGTAGGAAGGATCATTTGACATTATCTTATACGATGATTTTAACTATTTTGTGCATATCAACATTCAAAATGTTTAAGAGAATAAAATAAGTGATGACTATTTCCATTACAGTAACAAAAACAATGAATATCCATTTTACTTCATTTGCTAATTATAGGCTATTATCTCTGTTTACCACTCTGCATTATTCTGACAACTAGCCTTATTCCAAAGAATGTAACTTTTATTGATTAAAGTCAGCTTCTTGTTCACTCTTATTGATTAGCTTAATTTAAAATTAAAATATTTGATACTTTTTAGACCTTGGGGCATTTCAATTATGCTGATTTAAGGAAAACCCTGGAAGAGACCTTTTTGGGAAAGATGTGGATGGCAAGTTATTGAAACCAAGACAATAAATACATTCCCAGTCTATGCTCACATAATGATCCTATGTTGTTATTATTATAATTGTGGTTAACTAGTGTTATTTCAGTTAGATATGTATTCAATTAGAACTATGTAAGCCTGGGGCTATTAATAATTCTTAAAGACAGAATGTCATATCTCAAGCTCCAATGGAGGTGTTAATTCTTTAATGAGTCTCTAGAACAGAGAGAATGAAGTTGTCTTAGAAAATTGAAGTTCACTTCTACTATACACTGTTAATACTTTGTACTGAATTTAAGGAGAACATCTTTTTTTCCATTTTTTTATTTAATTGATTTAATTTGTTATACATGCTTTTACAGTGCAATTCCTTTCATATTACATATAAAGGGCACATATTTCCAAGTCATTGGTTTTACACAAAATATTTTCATACCATTTGAGTTTTTATACATGCATTTAGTATATTGATGTCAAACTCCTTCTGCCATTGTTTCTATTCCCTTTCCCCTTTCCCTCTCCTCCCCACTTTTTTCTATTTAACATTCCTTCATTCCTCTAATCCCCCATCCCCTGGCACTATAATTCAGTATTATCCTAACAAAGGAATTAATCGACCTTTGGTTTTCTGGACTTGGCTGACTTCACTTAGCATTATTTTCTCCAACTCCATCCATTTACCTGCAAATGCCATAATTTTATTCTCTTTGAGTGCTGAGTAATGTTTCATTGTGTATATATACCAAAGTTTACTATCCATTCATCTATTAATGGGCATCAGGGTTGTTTCCACAGTCTAGCTATTATGAATTGTGCTGCTATGAACATTGATGTGGCTGTGTCCCTTTAGTATGCTTTTTAAAAATCCTTTGGGTATAGACCGAGGAGTGGGATAGCTGGGTAAAATAGTGGTTCCATTCCAAGTTTTCCTAGGAATCTCCATACTGCTTTCCAAATTGGCTGCACCAATTTGCAGCCCCACCAGCAATGTAAGAGTGTGCCCCTTTCCCCACATCCTCGCCAGCATTTATTGTTGTTTGTGTTTTTGATATCTGCCATTCTGACTGGCGTGAGATGAAATCGTAGAGTAGTTTTGATTTCATTTCTCTAATTGCTAGAGATGTTGAACATTTTTTCATGTATTTGTTGATTGAGTGTATATCTTCTTCTGAGAAGTGTCTGTTCAGTTCCTTGGCCCATTTATTGATTGTTTTTTGGTGTAAAGGTTTTTGAGAGCTTTATATATCCTTGAAGTTAATGTTCTGTCTGATGTGCATGTGATAAAGATTTGCTCCCATTCTGTAGGTTCTCTGTTCACCTCACTGATTGTTTCTTTTGCTGAGAAGAAGCTTTTTAGTTTGAATCCATCCCATTTATTAATGTTTGGTTTTAGTTCTTGTGCTATAGGGGTCTTATTGAGGAAGTTGGGGCCTAATCCAACATGTTGGAGATTTGGGCCTACTTTTTCCTCTATTAGGTGCAAGGTCTCTGGTTTAATTTCTAGGTCCTTGATCCATTTTGAGTTGTGTATTGTGCATGGAGAGAGATAGAGGTTTAATTTCATTTTATTACATAAGGATTTCCAGTTTTCCCAACACCATTTGTTGAAGAGGCTGTCTTTTCTCCAATGTATGCTTTTGGCACCTTTGTCTAATATAAGATAACTGTAGATGTGTGGGTTAGTCTCTGTGTCTTCTATTCTGTACCATTTGTCTACTGGTCTATTTTGGTGCATATGCCATGCTGTTTTAATTACTAGTGCTTTGTAATACAATTTAAACTTCTGGAATAGTAATGCCACCAGCTTCATTCTTCTTGCTAAAAATTGCTTTGGCTATTCTGGGGATCTCATTTTTCCAGATGAATTTCATGATTTCCTTTTCTATTTCTATGAGGAATGACATTGGGATTTTGATTGGGATTGCATTCAAATTGTATAGTGCTTTTGGTAGAATAGTCATTTTGACAATATTAGTTCTACCTATCCATGAACAAGGTAAATCTTTCCATCTTCTAAGATCTTCTTTAATTTCTTTCTTTAGTGTGTTGTAGTTTTCATTGTACCAGTCTTTCACTTCTTTTGTTAGGTTGATTCCCAAGTATTTTATGTTTTTTGATGTTATGCTAAATGGGGTGGATTTCCTAGTTTTTCTTGATGAGGATTTGTTGCTGATGTACAGAAATGCCTTAGATTTATGGGTATTGATTTTATATGCAGCCACTTTGCTGAATTCGTTTATGAGATCTCGAAGATTTCTGGTGGAGATTTTTGGATCCTCTATGTATAGAATCATATCGTTTGCAAATAGTGATAGTTTGAGTTCTTCTTTTCCTATTTGCATCCCTTTTATTTCTTTTGTCTGTCTAACTGCATTGGCTAGTGTTTCAAGAACTATGTTGAATAATAGTGGTGAAAGAGGACATCTCTGTCTTGTTCCAGTTTTTAGAGGGAATGCTTTCAGTTTTTCTCCATTTAGGATGATGTTGGCCTGGGGCTTAGCATAGATGGCCTTTACAATGTTGAGGTATGTTCCTGTTATTCCTATTTTTTCTAGCATTTTGAACATGAAGGGGTGTTGTATCTTGTCAAATGCTTTCTCTGAGTCAATTGAGATGATCATATGATTTTTATCTTTGAGTCTATTGATGTGGTGAATAACATTTATTGATTTCCTTATGTTGAACCAAATTTGCATTCCTGGAATGAACCCCAGTTGATAGTGATGTACTATTTTTTTGATGGGTTTTTGTATTCGATTTGCCATAATTTTATTGAGGATTATTGCATCTATATTCATTAGTGACACTGGTCTAAAGTTTTCTTTCTTTGATTTGTCTCTGCCTGGTTTTAGAATCAGGGTGATATTGGCCTCATGGAATGAGTCGGGAAGGGTTTCCTCTTTTTTCTATTTCATGGAATAGTTTGAGAAGTATTGGTGTTAGTTCTTTAAAGGTCTTGTAGAATTCGGTTGTGTATTCATCTGGACCTGGCCTTTTCTTGGTTAGTAGGTTTTTTATGGCATCCTGTACTTCTTTGCTTGAAATTGATCAATTTAAGTTGTGTATGCCATCCTGATTTAGTTTGGGCATATCATATATTTCTAGAAATTTGTCGATGTCTTCATTATTTTCTACTTTTTTAGAGTGTAGATTTTCAAAATAATTTCTAATTATCTTTTGTATTTCTGTAGTGTTCATCGTGATGTTTCCTTTTTCATCACATATATTGGTAATTTGACTTTTTCTCTCCTTTTCTTAGTTTGCATAGCTAATGGTTTATCAATTTTATTTATTTTTTTTAAAGCACCAACTTTTGGTTCTGTCGATTTTTTCAATTGTATTTTCTGTTTCAAATTCATTGATTTTGGATATGTTTTTAATTATTTCCTGTCTTCTACTGACTTTGGGGTTAATTTGTTCTTCTTTTTCTAGGGCTTTGAGGTGTAATGTTAATTCATTTATTTGTTGACCTTTTCTTCTTTGAAGGAATGAACTCCATGCAATGAATTTACCTGTTAGTACTGCCTTCATAGTGTCCCAGAGATTCCGATATGTTTTTATATTTGCTTAGAGTTTCTTTATGGCATAATATATGATCTATTTTAGAGAATGATCAATATGCTGCTGAGAAGAAAGTGTACTGACTCGTTGATGGGTTATATACTCTCTATATATCAGTTAAATCTAAGCTATTGATTGTATCATTGAGTTCTACAGTTTCTTTGTTTAGCTTTTGTATGGAAGATCAATTCAGTGGTGAAAGCGGTGTGTTAAAGTCACCTAGAATTATCGTGTTGTGGTCTATTTGGTTCTTGAACTTGAGAAGGGTTTGTTTGATGAACGTGGATGCTCTGTTATTTGGGGCATATATATTTATTACAGTTATTTCTTGTTGATGTATGATTTTCTTAAGTAGTATGAAATGCCCTTTCGTATCTCCTTTGATTACCTTTGGCTTGAAGTCTACTTTGTTTGATATGAGGATGGAAACCCCTGCTTGCTTACACAGTCCATGTGAGTGATATATTTTATCCCATCCTTTTACCTTCAGTCTGTGGGCGTCTTTTCCTATGAGATGTGTCTCTTGAAGGCAGCATATTGTTGGGTCTTTTTTTTTTTTTAATCCAATCTATCAGCCTATGTCTTTTAATTGGTGAGTTTAGGCTGTTAACGTTCAGAGTTATTATTGAGATATGATTTGTATTACCAGTCATTTTAAACTTTATTTAATTCTATTTTATTTTTGGTATTTAGCTTGACTTGATTTCTCCTATGGTTAGTTTTCCTTTATTGTTGTTCTTCCCTTTGAAGGTTTTCATTGTTGTTTTTCAATTCCTCCTCGTGGAATATTTTGCCAAGGATGTTCTGTAATGCTGGCTTTCTTGTACATTCATTTAGCTTTTGTTTATCATGGAAGGTTTTTATTTCATCATCAGATCTAAAGCTTAATTTTGCTGGACATAAGATTCTTGGTTGTCATATCTTATCTTTTTTAGCCTTGTATATGTTGTTTCAGGCTCTCCTTACTTTGAGGGTCTGGGTTCAAAAATTTGCTGTGATGTGAATTGGTTTTCCTCTATAGGTTATCCGATTTTTCTCTCTTATGACCTTTAAAATTCTATTCTTATTTTGTATGCTAGTCATTTTTATTATAATGTGCCTTGGGGTAGATCTGCTGTAATTTTGTACATTTGGCATCCTATATGCTTCCTTGTATTTGGTTTTCAAATTCATTCAGCTTGTTTGGGAAATTTTCTGATATGATTTCATTAAAAAGATTTTGCATTCCTTTGGATTGAATCTCTGCACCTTCCTCAATTCCAATATATCTTAAGTTCGGTCTTTTGATGGTATCCCATATTTCTTGGATATTTTTTTCATGGTTTTTTACTGTTTTTGCTGTGTGGTCAACTTCATTTTCAATATTATATATAATATTGTCCTCATTGTCTTAGGTCCTATCTTCCAAGTGATCCAATCTATTGGTGATACTGTTTATTGAGTTTTTAAAATGGCCTATTTTTTCTTTCATTTCATGTATTTCTGTTTGTTTTTATCTCAGACTTTCTATCTCTTTCTTGAAGAAATCTTTTGCTATCTGTATTTGTTCTCTTATCTTTTTGTTGGTGTGATCAATGGTTGCCTGTATTTGATCTCTTATTTCTTTGTTGGAGAGATCAATTTTTGCCTGTATCTGCTCATTTAGGTCATTTTTAAAATCCCAAATCATTTTAATTATGTATATTCAGAACTCCTTTTCTGACATTTCACCTACTGTGCTTTCTATGGATTCTATTGCTGTAATATCTTGGTTTGTTTTTGGCATTTTCTTCCCTTGTTTTTGCATGATATCTATGTGTTTTCTCCTCTTGCAGTGTAAGTCTGAGGTATTACTGTTTCTTTCCTATTGTCTTATATCTTCCCTACAGGTTACCCGATGCCTCACTTTTAATGGAAAGATCAATATTACAGCATTCAAAGTACCCAACATATTGCCATATATCAGTTAGTTTTTTATTTTTATATTTACAGTTTTGACACTTTAACCATAAATGATGAGATCAATTATCTTCTACCATTTAGTTAGTATTTTTATGTGGTGGTTCATAGTATCTAATGGTAGAAGGGGTGTCTTATGGGTTGGCTAAAATGTTTGTGAGGTAGGATGTGAGAAGATAGAGGTATTAGATTATTTGACTAGTGAGAGGGTAATGATGGGAATTAGGGTTTTAGTAGAAGAAACAAAAGATGGGTATCCCCATGTATTATTCCCTTTTTCTGGGCCTGGGGCCTGTTCC
Source organism: Tamias sibiricus (assembly GCA_025594165.1). Lineage (NCBI taxonomy): Eukaryota > Metazoa > Chordata > Mammalia > Rodentia > Sciuridae > Tamias > Tamias sibiricus. The sequence goes on along the minus strand of CM046667.1, from coordinate 52,334,773 downwards.
CTCACCTGTAGGCAGAGGCGGAAAATGCCTGTGACTCCTGAGTGGACATTGGAGTTGGGAAGCATGCCTGGAGGGTCTAGCTGGAACTCTTGTAGGCCTGGGTTTGTTCCCATGCTGACCAGAGTGAGGATGGTGTCTCTGAGGTGGGTGGGCCTAGTTGGGAAGGCACACTGTAGTGCCTACCTGGAACTCCTGCAGGTCGGGGTTTGTTTTCCTGCTGACTGGAGCCAGGATGGCGTCTCCAAGTTGGATTGGCCTAATTAGAACTCTTGCAGGCCAGGGCTTGTTTGAGCTAGGATGGTGTCTCCAGAAGTGAGTGGGAGGAGCTGGGAAAGCTTGCCTGGAGGGCCTAGCTGGAATTCTTGTTGGCCGAGGCTTGTTCCCCTGCTGTCCCCAGTGCTATTGCATCTCTGTGTTGGGGGACATAGCTGGAACTCTTGTAGCCTGGGGCTTGTTCCCCTGCTGACACCAGTGGGGATGGTGCCTCTGGGGTGGGCGGGACAAGCTGGGAAAGCAAGCCTGGAGGGCCTATCTGGAACTCCTGCAGGCTGGGTCTTTTTCCCCTGCCGTCCCCAGCCAGGATCTAAGGAGAACATCTTAACAAAGATTCTCTTTTGACTTAAACTTCTATTAGGCTCCTATGAGTCCTCATCTTGACAAGAGCACACCTTAAACTTCCATCTCTGTTCTTGTAAATCCAGTTTGAGCAAGAATTCTATTAAGTCAATTTAGGGAAAATCTTTACCCATGGTATCTGACCACCTTTAATATTTGATGACCCTAGACTATCTGTAGCTTTGATCCTATCAAGTGTGTTTAGCCAGAAACACCTTATCTTTGATACCTTCTCTTGGTAATTCCACTAACTGACCCCATCCTGCTCTTGGATTATAAATCTCCATTCATCCTTGATATGTTAGAAGTTATAAATGAATCTGGGCAAAGCGAAGTGATTTCCTGCTCATTTCTGAGACTATTATTGAATTGGATTGGCATGATATGATATTTGAAAGTAAAGACATCCATGAGAAATCATGCTTACACCGATGTGCCTATCACCAGGCTGATAAATACAGAAGTATCTGATCCCAAGGAGATGAGCTTTATACCTTTCAGCATGTGAAGATGAGTTTATTCCATACAAACACCTATGTTCTCAACTTGCTTTATGCCAAATAGCTATGAGTGTAAAAGAAAATTGCCTAAGAAGTACATGTAAAAGGATAAATAACAGGGCAGGGAAAATTCAGATGAAAAATAAGCAATACTGACATAGGAATATTATTTATTTTGAAACTTCTTCTGATTTGGATGTTATTAGCCTGTGAACTGGAAGCTTTCTATTCCTGCTAGGGTTATCGCAAGATAGTTTTCATACTTTAGGTCCCTCGAAAGTCTCTACTATTTTGAAATATGTTTTAGAGAAATGGTGCTAATTTATTTCCTGACACTTCACTATTGTGTGAAGACCAAGTGCTCCTAATTCTTCTCCCTCCTTCCTGTGCTTGTTGAGTGGTTAAAATATTTGAATTATCTATTTTCTACATATTTTAGTGACTTAAAGTTCCTTTCTCATGGTAAATCACTTCCTGTTTTATATCCTGACTTCTTGGAGGGAATATAGCATTTTTTTTTTCCTGAATACTAAGAAATTAAAAAAAAAAAAAGAATAGCTTCAATAATACAAACTCACAATGTTTTAGTAATATTATCTCAGGTGACCAGCACTATTTAGAGTGATACCAAATTAATTTACAGAGAGAAAGTGCTTTTCTTACCAGTTTTAAGAGAAATGGACTATTTTTGGCACCTAAATATACTTGTGAGAAATAATAAAAATGTTAATATCCTGGTATAGAATTCTAAATAATATCTGTTATAAGATATGTAAAAGTGCATGTAGTTTTATTTTTTGGTTATGGAACAGAGGATGGGTGGGTGGAGATATGTGGGAGCTGAGTATCACAGTAAATACAACTTATTATTCATTTTCATTTGTTGGAGAAAAATTACTAAAGGAGCTGGGCTACAGCCAGTAAGATTAGCAACAATTATTTATTATAATGATTCAATGCTGTTGCTGCATTGGAGCTTACCTTCCTAGGATCTTATTGTGCAACACAATGAAATTTCAACATCAAAGAAGATGACCACTTAACAGGTATTTTTGGTTAAGCTGTACTTTCTTAGAAGGAACTTACTTGTCCTTATTAATGAATATATAATTTAGAGAACCAAATATACAAAATACTGTATCATTTGTGTCAATGTGATAGCTATCAATGGAGGTTTAGATTTAAAAAATGGAAGCCTAAATTTTGAGCTAAAGAATGATGTGTGTTAACTGAGAAATGTATGAGAATGGAGACTTCAAGCTATTTTCCCCCAAATCAGTCTTCTCCAACAATTAGATCAGAAAGAAATAAAGGGATTTTTCTCCATGTGACAGGACTCATAAAAATGCTACCAAGTCATATACTAACAAGATCTAGGGTGATCAGGAAAGTTAACAATGCGGAGGAGGTCAACTAGCCTTCAGGATGGGTAGATATTAAAAGAATTATGAGGATTGAATTTTATACAAGGTAGACAACATGAGAACAACAACAACAAAAAAAAAAATAGATTCACTAAGACCAATATATCTTCAAAGAATGGTGATTGTTTAAGTCTGCCTGGATTACAGGATTCTTTACCCATAGTAATGAGAAGAAATTATCTTTTGGAGAAGTTTGACCATCAGCCAACAGAATATGGTCACACATTTTATGTGTATTTGATTTTATTTTTAACATACAAGAAATACTCTCATTGAATTATTTCAGGAAGGTAAATCCCAAAGCATAAAAAACTTAATTAGATATAGGAGACTCTTGAGACCATTAAGAAAAAGATTGGGATAATTTCTGCATGAAGTGATAAGATTTGGGCTTTGCTATATTAAGGGCATCCACTACGAAAAGTTGTATGAAGGGAAAATGATGAGGATTTAATGAACTAGTCTTGAGGGAGGAGAATTAAGAAAATTCAGAACAACAGAGCTTCAGAATATAGTGACTTGGAGGTCAAAAGAAATTTTAATACTTAAACAGAAATTCAAGAAAAAGGCATAGTCACTTTTATATAATATACTGTCCAGAGCAATTTTGGCAAGATATATAAGACAATAAAGTGGCAATTACAGTAGTAAAATTTCTTATTAAAAAATCTTTTACAAAAAAAAAAAAAAAAAAAAAAAGAATACTTGTTAATTCTTGGTGGGAAAACACAGGCATTATATTTTTCTTCAGAATTTTCTCATTTTTTTTCTTTTTCAAGGTAACAAAAAAATTAAATAAAGACAATAATTATATATTAGTGTGTTAAGAACCAAGAATTCAAGAAGTAGGTTGACATATTCTTGTTTGGGAAAAGCAGAAAATGCATGGGAATAAGTTCATGAATGTGGAATAAGGGTAAATTGTCATTAAGTTTATGAAAATAAAAAAGATGGAAAATAGTGGTCATAGAGCAAAGGATTGATTGCATAATCCCATAGAGAAATGTAGGTTTCATGAAATCAGGAGTTCTAGAAACTTTTCGTGGGCATCTTTTTCTGGGGTAAGTGGTTAACCTGAAATTCACAATTCACAAGATCATATAGAGGTGGAGGGGTGGTGTTTAGAAGGTGGATTTCTAATCTTATGTGCTTCAGATTTCAACCAGTTTGGACATTATTCATCTATTAATAGTAAAAGATGCTGTAATTAAATTATACCCTTGAATAATGTATAAATAGTTTGGAACAGCTTCCACACTCTTTATGATAGAAATTCAACAAGAGGAGCACTTATTATTATTATTAAGTAGGAGCACTTGAGGATAGAAAACATTAATTTGTGGAGGATTTTCAAAACCAATAATCATAATTTTCTTAAAATCAACTCTTGACAGCAAAAGTTTGGGAATTGGCATGGCTGATCAGGTAGTTCAGAAAATGAAAGTTCCTACAGGAGAAAGAAAGAAAATAACAATCCTGAGTCAACAGCTGATCATTGATTTTGTTGTTACCAGGTAGGTTATAGTAGATTCTTGTTAAACATAATTTCACAGAATATCAACATTGGACAAGGATTTTCCGTGACTGTAATAAAACAAGGCAAAAATAAAACCACTCTAGCATCCTGCTGCAACAGAAATTTAAATATCAACAACAAAACAAAGTCTTTTTGCAACCACAAAAGTGACAAAACAGCACCCCCCAACTTAAGTGACTGTGCATATTCTCTAGTGACAGTTCTAGCCCTGCTTAGTTACTTATACCAACTAAAATGGGAGCAAATCTTTACCACAAGCACATCAGACAGAACATTAACTTCAAGGATATACAAAGCTCTCAAAAACCTTTACACCAAAAAAAAAAAAAAAAAAAAAAAAAAAAACCCAACAAAACAAACAACACAATCAATAAATGGGCTAAGGTGATTGGAGAGGAAGATGGCCGACAGGAGGGAGGTGCTCTCTGGACACATGTGCTAAAAGACATGGAGTGGGAAGTTTGAACGCGTTACTAGCAATTCCATTACATCTGAAAGGGAGCCAAGACATTCGTGCACCTCTGGACAGCGAAATACAACGTTCTCCGGACCACGACGAGCAGGGGCAGAGTCACAGCAGTCCACAGTCCGAAGCAGCGCTGTCTGCGCTGCAGGCAGGCGCAGCTGCCCGATACCATATTGGCAAGGAGACATCCACCCAGCTGCTTTGAAACCCATTGGCGAGAAGGGATAGAAAGAGGCCTAGAGGCGTGGGCGGTGTCCATGTAGAGCTCTTTCACACAGCTTTCCAAGCCGATCCTGCACGCTCTGGACTGACACAAGGGTCTGCAGAGCTGCTGTTGAATGGGAGGAGAACACCGCCATCTTTGAGAAGTACAGTGGCTGACCCAGACAAAGGGGAAAAGACAGAAGGGAAGAACACATGCAGACATCCAGGGAGCCACCAGCGCTCTGAAGGCAGCGCACACCTGGGTGAGGCTCGCGTAACCAGCAGAGGAGGGCGTGTCTGAGGCCATCGCAGCAGCCACAAGAAGCTAAAACTGTGGCTGGGTGCGGGGAAAGGGTGCCTTCTGGAGGGTCCCCTTCCCAGTGCCATTCATCTGCTGACACACAAACCCCCAAAGCCACTCTTCCACTGAGCCATTTTGCCACTGGCCTAGGGTGCAGCCTTGACCCCACTGACAGGGCCACAGACTGTCTGGACGTGATCCGATGCAGTTGGCTTAAACTGGAAAGTAAAAAAAGGGGGGCTTCCCAGGGCCCGTTTGTTTGAGACTTGGGGATCCACTTTTTTTTTTTTTTTTTTTTGGTTGGTTTGCTTGTTTTATTGGTTTTTGGATTTTTTTGTTTGTTTGTTTGTTGGTTGGTTGGTTGGTTGGTTGGTTTTTCTTTTTCTTTTTTTGGCTTTCTTTTGTTTTGCTTTTTTGGCATTGATTGTCAGTGTGTTTCTTTCTTTGATTCTGCTCCTTTTTTCTTTCCTTCTTTTCTTCCTTCTCACTTTTGCATCTTTTCTTCCTCCTTCATCTTTCATATTTACACCCTACCAGTGCATACTAAACAGAGGAAAAAAGAAGTTATACGCAGAACTTGGGATTTCTAGAACTGGCACAATTGAACTGGATAGCAAAGCGGTGTTATATATAGTTTACTCTCTATTTTCTTCATTCTCTCTCCTCTCTCTTACACCAATTTCTACTCTTTTATCGTTTTTTCTTTTCCATCTCACTTTATATATAAATTGGTCTTTCCACCTAATTGTCTACTCCATTCTCTTTCTTCTCTCGTCTACTGATACTAAAACACTTCCACTAAACCACTTCAATAGAACTCCCTTTTCATACTTTCCATGAAAGAACAATTCAAGACACTTCCTTCTTCCTAAACATAACACCTCTGTATCCAATACTTGAAGCTATAAAACCCCATCAGAAGTGTACGGAGTAAATTGGAAATAATATCTGGGTTAACCAAATCTATACATTGTGATCAAACTTGGATTTTTGGAATAGAAAGTGCTAGGTTTTAAAGTGTAAAGGAGGGCTGGGGATGTGGCTCAGCGGTAGAGCGCTCGCATAGCATGTGCGTGGCCCGGGTTCGATCCTCAGCACCACGTAAACATGAATGCATTCCATTGTGTACAACTAAAGTAAATAAATAAATATTTTTTAAAAAAGTGTAAAGGAATTATAAGGGGATCTGATAGCATTGTACTACAGAAAAACATAAGGATTTAAGGTAAAATTGAAATAGTCAAGGTCCCACAGTGCAGGAAGAAAAGACACACAAGCAACATGAAAAAACAAGGGAAGAAAGTGACACAAAAAAATCAAGATACCTCATCAGTAGATTCCATGGCAAACACAGGCAGTCAAATGCCAGAGATGGAATTTAGAAATTACATATTCCAAATGTTTAGGGAACTTAAAAATGAACTCAAAAATGAGATGAGGGAGCAAGTACAGGAGGCAAAAGATCATTTTGACAAAGAACTCCAAAAACAAATACAGGAAGTAAAAGATTACTTCAATAGGGAAATAGAGGCTCTAAAGAGAAACCAAACAGAAATTCCAGAAATGAAAGAAGCAATACACCAAAATGAAAGTTCAATTGAAAGCATCTCCAACAGAGTAGGCCACTTGAAAGAAAGAACCTCAGACAACAAAGACAAAATATATGTCCTAGAGAAGAATTTAGACTATACAGCAAGACTCATTGGAAATCAGGAACATAACATCCAAGAATTATGGGACAGCATAAAAAGACCAAACATAAGAGTGATTGGTGTAGAAGAAGGGGCAGAGATTCAAGCCAAAGGAATGAGTAATTTATTTAACGAAATAATGACAGAAAATTTTCCAAACTTGAGGAATGAATGGGAAAACCAAGTTCAAGAGGCATACCGAACACCAAACAAACAAAATCTCAAAAGATCCACACCAAGACACATTATAAAGAAAATGTCTAATATACTGAGAAAGGAGAGAATACTAAAAGCCACAAGAGAAAGGAAGCAGATTACATACAGGGGGAAATCAATCAGACTATGTTCAGATTTTTCAACCCAGACCTTAAAAGCAAGAACATCCTGGAATAGCATATTTCAAGCTCTCAAAGAAAAGGGATGTCAACCAAGAATCTTATATCCAGCAAAATTGAGCTTTAGATTCGAAGATGAAATAAAAACCTTTCACGACAAGCAAAAGCTAAAAGATTTCACAACTTGAAAGCCAGCACTTCTGAACATCCTGGGCAACATTTTCATGAAGAAGGAGAGAAAGATATCAATGAAAATCAACAAAGGGAGATATTAAACTAAGGGAAATACCAACCAGAAGAGAAACCAAATCAAGCTAAAGACCATAATTCAAATATAAATGGATGGGAATAAAAATCACATCTCAATAATAACCCTGAATGTTAATGGCCTAAACTCATCAATCAAAAGACACAGATTGTCAGAATAGATTAAAAGAAATGACCCAACAATTTGCTGTCTCCAAGAAACACACCTCATAGAAAAAGACATCAACAGAGTGAAAGTGAAAGGCTGGGAAAAGTCTTATCACTCACATGGCCGGCGGAAACAAGCAGGGGTTTTCATTCTCATTTCAAATAAGGTAGATTTCAAGCCAAAGTTAATCAAAGGGGACAAAGATGGATATTTCTTACTACTTAAGGGAACCATTCATCAACAGGATATAACAATCATAAATCTATATGCCCCAAATAATGGAGCACCTACATTCATCAAACAAACTCTTCTCAAGTTCAAGAGTAAAATAGACCGACCACAACACAGTTATTCTAGGGGACTTCAAAACACCTCTCTCACCAATGGATAGATCATCCAATCAAAAGCTAAACAAAGAAACTTTAATCCTCATTAAAACAATTAACAACTTAGACCTAACAGACGTATATAGAATATTTCATCCCTCAGTAAATGAATACACTTTTTTCTCAGCAGCACATGAATCCTTCTCCAAAATAGACCATATATTAGCTCATAAGGAAACTCTCAGCAAATATTAAAAAATAGAGATACTACCCTGCATTCTATCAGACCATAAAGGGATGAAATTGGAAATCAATGACAAAAAAAAGGATTAAGAAAAACTACTCCAACAACTGGAAGCTAAACAACATGCTACTGAATGAACAAGGGGTTTAAGAAGACATCAAAGAGGAGATTAAAAAATTTCTAGAGGTAAATGAGAACACAGATACAACGTATAGAAATCTCTGGGACACTATGAAGGCAGTAGTAAGATTAAAATTTATTGCACTGAGTTCATTCCTTAAGAGGAAAAAAAACCAACAAATAAATGACTTAACATCACACCTCAAAGCACTAGATAAAGAAGAAAAGACCAACACCAAGAGCAGTAGAAGACAGGAAATAATTAAAATCAGAGCAGAAATTAATAAAATTGAGACTAAGGAAACCATTCAAAGAATTGACAAAACTAAAAGTTGGTTCTTTGAAAAAATAAACAAAATTGACAGACCCTTAGTGATGCTAATGAAAAGAAGAAGAGAAAAAACTCAAATTACTAACATTCGTGATGAAAAAGGGAATATCACAACAAACACCTCAGATATACAGAAGATAATTAGAAATTACTTTGAAAACTTGTACGCTAATAAAATAGAAAATACTGAATGCATTGACAAATTTCTAGAGTCATATGATTTGCCTAAACTGGATGTGGAGGCTATACACAATTTAAACAGATCAATTACAAGCGAAGAAATAGAAGATGTCATCAAAAAGCTAACAACAAGGAAAAGTCCAGGACCTGATGGGTTTACAGCCGAGTTCTATAAGACTTTCAAAGAAGAACTAATACCAATGCTCTTCAAAGTATTTCAAGAAATAGAAAAAGAGGGAGCTCTTCCAGACTCATTCTATGAGGCCAATATTACATTAATTCCAAAGCCAGGCAAAGACACATCCAAAAAAGAAAACTTCAGGCCCATATCTTTAATGAACATAGATGCAAAAATCCTCAACAAAATCCTGGGAAATCGCATACAAAAACATATTCAAAAAGATAGTGCACCACGATCAAGTGGGGTTTATTCCAGAGATGCAAGGCTGGTTCAACATTCGGAAATCAATAAAGATAATACATCATATCAATAGACTTAAAGACAAAAATCATATGATCATCTCAATAGATGCAGAAAAAGCATTTGGCAAAATTCAACAGCCTTTATGTTCAAAACACTGGAAAAACTAGGAATATCAGGAACATATCTCAACATTATAAAAGCTATTTATGCAAGGCCCCGAGCTAACATTATCTTAAATGGAGAAAAATTGAAAGCATTCCCTCTAAAAACTGGAACAAGACAGGGATGCCCCCTTTCACCACTGCTATTTAACATAGTACTGGAAACTCTGGCCAGAGAAATTAGACAGACAAAAGAAATTAAAGGGATCCAGATAGGAAAAGAAGAGCTCAAATTAGCACTATTTGCTGATGACATGATAATCTACCTCGAAGACCAAAAAAACTCTACCAGAAAACTTTTGCAACTAGTAAATGAATTTGGCAAAGTTGCAGGATACAAAATCAATACACATAAGTCAAAGGCATTTTTGTACATCAGCGATAAAGCCTCTGAAAGGGAAATGATGAAAACTACCCCATTTACAATAGCATCTAAAAAAATCAAATACCTGGGATTCAACCTAACAAAAGAGGTGAAAGACCTCTATAAATAAAATTATAGAACACTAAAGAAAGAAATCATAGATGAACTCAGAAGATGGAAAGACCTACCTTGCTCTTGGATAGGTAGAATTAATATTATCAAAATGTCCATACTATCAAAAGCATTATACAGATTTAATGCAATTCCAATCAAAATCCCAATGTCATTTTTCAAAGTAATAGAAAAAGCAGTCATGAAATTCATCTGGAAAAATAAGAGACCCAGAATAGCCAAAGCAATCCTGAGCAAGAAAAGTGAAGCAGGGGGCATCACCATACCAGACCTTAAATTATACTACAAAGCAATAGTAACATAAACAGCATGGTATTGGCACCAAAACAGACTGGTGGACCAATGGTACAGAATTGAGGACACAGAGACTAATACATATAATTTCAGCTATCTTATATTGGACAAAGGTGCCAAAAATGTACAGTGGAGAAAGGATAGCCTCTTCAACATATTGCTGGGAAAACTGGAAATCCATATGCAACAAATTGAAATTAAACCCTTATCTCTCACCGTGCACAAAACTCAATTCAAAGTGGATCAAGGACCTAGGAATTAGACCAGAGACAATACGCCTAATAGAAGAAAAAGTAAGCTCCAATTTCCAACATGTCGGATTAGGCTCCAAGTTCCTTAATAAGAATCCTGTAGCGCAAGAATTACTACCAAGAATTAATGAATGGTATAGATTTAAACCTAAAAGCTTCTTCTCAGCAAAAGAAACAATCAGTGAGGTGATAGCCAACTAATTAGGAACAAATATTTAATACATGTACATCAGATAAAGCACTAATTTCTAGAATATATAAAGAACTTAAATACTTTACACCAAAAAAAAAAAAAAAAAAAACAAATAACCCAATCAATAAATGGCCTAAGGAATTGAGAAGACACCTCTCAGAAGAACATACACAATTAATCAACAAATACATGAAAAAATGTTCAACATCGCTGGCAATTAGAGAAATGCAAATCAAAACTACTCTAAGATTTCACTTCACTCCAGTCAGAATGGCAGCTATCAAGAACACAAGCAACAATAAATGTTGGAGAGGATGTGGGGAAAAAGGCACACTCATACATTGCTGGTGGGACTGCAAAATGGTACAACCATTATGGAAAGCAGTATGGAGATTGCTTGGAAAACTGGGAATGGAACCACCCTTTGACCCAGCCATTACACTCCTGGGTCTATTCCCAAAGGACTTAAAAACAGCATATTACAGTGACACAGCTATCTCAATGTTTGTAGCTGCGCAATTCACAATAGCTAGGTTGTGGAATCAACCTAGATGTCCCTCAGTAAATGAGTGGATTAAGAAAATGTGGTATATATGCACAATGGAATTTTACTCAGCAATAAAAGACAATAAATTAATGGCATTTGCAGGTAAATTGATGAAGTTGGAAGACATAATGCTAAGTGAAGTTAGTCAGTCTCAAAAATCCAAGTACCAAATGTTTTCTCTGATATAAGGAGGCTAGTTCATAGTATTGTTGGAGGGGGTACATAGGAGGATTAGAAGAACACTAGAATTGTCAAAGGGAAGGGAGGGTAAGGGAGGGAGCAAGGGGGGAGTGAGGGGGAGAAAAGGAAAAAATAGAAATAAGAAAAGGAGGTTGAATGACATGGATATCTTTATCCTAAATGCATGATTGAAGACCTGAATTGTACAAATATACTTTGTATACAAACCGTTGTATGTAAAAAGATGCTAAATACATGCAGTTTGAGTTGTACATGTTAAAAATTATAAAAAGAAAAAAAAAGAAATGGGCTAAGGAACTGAACAGACACCTCTCAGAAGAGGATATACAATTAATCAACAAATATATGAAAAATTGTTCAACATCTCTAATAATTAGAGAAATGCAAATCAAAACTACTCTAAAATTTCATCTCATGCCCGTCAGAATGGCAGCTATCAAAAACACAAACAACAATAAATGCTGGCGAGGATGTGGGGAAAAGGGCATACTCATACATTGCTGGTGGGACTGCAAATTGGTGCAGCCAATCTGGAAAGCATTATGGAGATTCCTAGGAAATCTTGGAATTGAGCCACCATTTGACCCAGCTATCCGACTCTTTGGTCTATACCCAAAGGACTTAAAAACAGCTTACTACAGGGACACAGCCACATCAATGTTTATAGCAGCACAATTCACGATAGCTAGATTGTGGAAACAATCCCGATGCCCATCAACAGATGAATGGATAGGGAAACTTTGGTATATAAACTCAATGGAACACTACTCAGCACTAAAAGAGAATAAAATCATGGCATTATCAGGTGAATGGATGGAGTTGAAGAAAATAATGCTAAGTGAAGTTAGTCAGTCCAAAAAAACCAAAGGTCGAATGATTCCTTTGCTATGATGATACTGAATTATAATGGCAAGGGAGGGGGTAATGAGAGGAATGAAAGAATGTTAAATAGAACAAAGGGGGAGGAATGGGAGGGGAGAGGGCAAGGGGATAGGAATAATGGCAGAATGAGTTAGACATCAATACACTAATTACATATATAAAAACACAAATGGTGTGAAAATACATTGTGTAAAAACAGTGACTTGAAAAACTGTGTTCTTTATATGTAATATGAAAAGAAGTGTACCCTGCAAGCATGTATAACAAATTAGAATAAATTTTTTTAAAAAGGGGGAGGGTTTTAATACAAGAGTTTTAATTTGGTTTACTCAAATATATTAGTCTGTGATTTGCAATTTTGATAGATTCAAAAGATATTTCTTATCATGATGTTATTAACATAGTACCTTTCATTTTTGTCAGTTTTAAAAATCTGTTTTCACATTTTAAAAAATTGTTCCTGCTTTCTACAAAACACATGCCAGAACAGACTTTTATTTTGAGACCTCTCTGAAATCAATTAACATCCTAGAATAATCTCACACTCCTTATTGGAGTGTCTTGCTGTTCCTTATGGTTTAGTGTCCCTTGTTGCAATAATAAACTTGTTGACCATGTGCATTCCTGGTGACTCACTGGTGAAAGGTATTGATATAGGGCACAAAATAAGGTACCACCATCATTAGCACAGCTACTCATGGGTACAAGCCAGGAAAACACAAGCAAAACCAGAAAGGAGATGATGGATTGAGAGACAGGGGAGCCAGAGAGAGCACTCACAACAATGACAAGAAAACTGGTTTGGTGTATGAGAGACTGTGGGTAGAAAACAGGAGAGGAAAGTCTTCAAAATGATAGTGTCAAATTGAACTGAGCACTTAGTATTTAATGTTCAAAGAAAAGCGTCTTGAATTTTGTAGACTATTACTCTCTATAAGGACTGATTTTATTTCAAAAATGGAATTTAAGGCAAGTTTTTTTTTTCCCTTCAAATGAATAGACATTTGCACGTCAATTCAATTTTGCAAAATATGTTAAAAACACAAGGATGCTCTAATGTTCCCTTTCTCCAGTAATATGGTATGGAAGCAAAAAAAAAAAAAAAAAAAAAAGAGGCATCCCTGGTCAAAGAGTAGAATGTGCTTTTTTTCCCTCTTGCAGAGTTAAAGAATTAAATTAAATGAAATCCATTTGTGTTGTCATTCAAAGATCACCATCAACCACCAACTTGTCAGTGGAGAAAAACATATATCACTAAATATTCAGTCTAGTTTAAAGTTAGTCTAATAATACTAAAGGACATTTTTCAAAAATATAGGTGATCAAATTTAGAATAAAATGTTTTGTATATCCCCGTCTCCATCCCCTACTTCTCTCCTTAACCTGGTGTCAAGATACATGATGGAGAGAGGGATTTTGAGGATTTTTGTGACACAAAAAAAGAACCAAGTACTTAAATATGACACCCTCCATTCCTCTTGTCTGTCAAAATGTTCCTACAAACATGGATGCAGTTAATCTTGCTGACGATCATAGCTAAACTCTGTGATTGGTTCACTTAGTTATCTGGTCCTCTTTCAACTTGCTGAATATGACTGGATTTCATGTAGGTCTCCATTGGCTACTGATCACAATTGATCCCTCATCATATTTGCTGGCTAGACAGCTACATTAAGCCCCTTGGCTGGCTAGCCAGATCCCAACCCAATGCCTGTGTCTTATGAGAATTGAGGTTGCTCCAGAGCTCCCTTCTGTCAGATCTCACAGTAGTTTCAAGTTCTTTAGAGTCTTGTTCAAGGTTTCTGGGAGAGGAGCAGCCCAAGAAGTTAACCTTTTATAGCTCTCTCAAGAGCCTCCTTCTCAGCCTTCAATATTATCTTTATATTCTACAGCCATCAGTGGGGAATGTAAGAGTCTGCTTATATTTGTTCCTCTGTCCCTCCTTTTTTTCTTCCAAGACAAATTATTTCCTACACAAAACACGAAGAATTTCTATACATATTAATATTTTCTTTGTATCACTGGGAAGTAAGCTGAGTCTAAAGTCTACACAGGTAGGGTAGGGAATAACTATAAATTATCTTTATTAATTTGGCACTTCCAAATTTATTTGCAAACTACCTGCTAAAAAACAATACCTGATTTGCAAGGCTGCCACCTTGTGGCATAATCCAATTTGGAATATGATTAATTATTACTTATGTCTTCTGTAACAATTATAATTACTCCACAGAAAAGTGGATACCTAGAGAAAACATTCTTCACTCAATTGTAGTTTAAGAAAAAAGTAAAAAAAAAAAAAAAAGTTGATTCAAGGAGACCTGAATGATAGTGAAACAAAAATTGTAATAATGGTATCAATTCATGATACCATAACAACAACCAACAAGAGCACTAAGGTTTCTGACATTGTATAAAATCTTGACATGTTATATGGGTGTGAGTGTTTCAGGTTGGGTTGGATTCCTCTGATTTTTTCTGTTCCTGGAGGAACATTTAATTGATAATTCTGAGAGACTGTAGCTGCCTGATGCTGTTGCTTGCAGCTACGACGCCACAGGAGAAAATTCGGAGGCAAGATGAGAATGAAAAAAGGTCTTTTATTCTTCTCTCTCTGGTTTCAGCAACCTCTCCAACTCCAACCGCTCTAACTCCAACCACTTCAACCACCAACAAACAACCACTTTCTTCTTCCAACAACCTCTAACCAACCTCACCCGGTTATATACATTTTGCTTTAACAAGGACAAGTGCTTACAGCTCGAGATTACAGGTGCATCACACAGTGTTCACGGGCATACAAAGATTCTTTGAATAATGTATTAATATCAGGTGGAAACTTGAACATCTTTTATGGCTCTCAGCTAACTGCAATCTTTAGCTATCTCCTTGATTAGGGCTCCTTCATTCCCCCCCTTTTGTTTTAAAAGAGAGGATGTTCTAGGATGTCCATGTGCAACCAACATTCTTACCCATCATTGGATAATCAAGGCTGTGCCCTTGACTCCTGTCTTAGGTTGATATGGCGGCCACACTGTCCCATGCGACTGTGCCTGTCTTAGGTTGTCCCCCTCTGGGGATCTTACCCGTCATAGGCTAACCAGCCATCCAATCCAGCCCATCAGGATCGACTGTGTGTTGACTAACAGCTGTCCAATCGTGAGGAGATGCTGCGGCTTTAAGGCGACAAGCCTACTGCTGACGAGCCAAGTTTCCATAGCGTATCAAGTTCTTTAAACAAATCAGCTGCCCTAAGTTTCATCAAGTAATGCACTGAGATTTCTAGACAAATACCCGCAAGGCATTGTCCCGAAATGTCCCAAAACAATGAAAAATCAAAATGTCCATTAGTTATAACAGGTTGATCCAGGAGGCCCCATGCATGCAGAGCAGAGGCCACACTGCTGGTGAAGTTGTTCGATGCTCAAGCAGCAGGGATGCTTGCAACGACCGTGATCCCTGCAGTTGTAGCAGAAGCCGTCTTTTTTATGTCTAGACAATGCCACCGGCAAATCATCAGGGCCCACTACCTAAAAACTCAAGCATCCATTATTATTGGAAAGGCAGTGCTATTCTAGCACTGAATCAAGAGGTGAGCTGTCAAACTAAAAAAAAAATAGAATTATTAGATTAGAAAATAAAGTTGATCTCTGCTCACACACATTGCTGCTTAAGCTCCCACAAACATAAGCTGGCAAAATATCACATTCAGAATAAATCAAAGAAAAACTTAGGGTGTTTACTGCATTAAAGGTAGGTTAAGGAAAAACTAAAGGCACTTTAGAAGAATAATTCGTTAGCTGGAAACCTCAAGTCTCTGCATACACAGCAATCCTATATCTGTTGAAATAATTCAAATTAATCAGCTATAAAACAAATAAAGTCTATTATAAATAAACAATCCCAATGTCAAATACCAAAATATCAGGTTAGTCATATTCATAGCTGAAGAGAAGTCCCGGAGACACCTATAATTCAAAATTGATTGTCACTTTAATTGATTATCTAATTAGAATATTCTAAACTTAAATGTTATTTGGATCCATATCTATCTATCTATCTATATATTTTTATCTATATATTTTTTATCTATATATATTTTTATCTATCTATCTATCTATATATTTTTTCATAAGCGCT
Organism: Tamias sibiricus; assembly: GCA_025594165.1. NCBI lineage: Eukaryota > Metazoa > Chordata > Mammalia > Rodentia > Sciuridae > Tamias > Tamias sibiricus. The sequence goes on along the minus strand of CM046667.1, from coordinate 52,318,495 downwards.
TTGTTATTTGTGACATCACACTGGACAGACGCATATATAAACATATATTTGTGACATCACATTAACATGAAATTTAGACAAATACACAGACATAAAGACATATATAAAAGAAAAAATAAAATGTGTACACACTAAAGAGAGATCTACTTATCCTGGCCGGGAAGAATGAGACTTAAGTTGAATTTATTGGAGGAGTCTTTTAAGGGAATCATTCCATACCTTTATCTTGGTCCTCTTGGTTTTGTACTTGTTTATTTAAGCTTGATTCCTCAACAACTTCATCTTGATCCCTTTTATTTGGTACCTGTTTTATTAATCTAGATGGTATCCATATTGGAGAGGATTCATGCTTTGGAAAAACACAAACAGATCCTCTCCCCCAAATTAATACTGGGTCTGGACCCTTCCATGTACCTGAAAGAACATCCTTCCAGTAAAACAAAGGTTTATGCTGTTGGTGTGGGTTCCAGTGTCTATCTCCAGCCGAATATCCATTAGAATCTAAAGTTAAGAAATTTAGGGTAAACAGGGCAACTGCCAATCTGTCCTTAGGATTTTTCCAGTTTCCTTCTTTTTGCTTTAATAACATATTTTTGAGTGTCCGATTTGCTCTTTCAATTATTCCTTGTCCCTGAGGATTATAAGTGTTACCTCGTGGGTTAACCCCATAATGTGGATTGGGCAAATGTGTTACACAAGATGAAGAATCCTTCACAATTCTACGAGCTTGCTACTTTGTGATTTTAAACATTTGTCTTAAGGTAGTGCTGTTGACGTGGAACTGGGAATGAAATAAAGTAGCTTGTTGTACTGTAGTAAATATAAATATTATTTTAGTGAGGGCATCAGCCTTTTGATTACCTCCATGGAGAGGACCAGGCATATTAGTGTGAGCTCTTATGTGACCTATAAATAAAGGTTCTTTTCGTCACCATAGGAGATTTTTGATTTGAGAAAATAATTTAAAAGCTGGAGTATGTGGTGCTATTGGGCCTGCTAGCTCCAATTTAGGGACAGCATGTACAATATAGAGGCTGTCTGAAAAAATATTCATAGGCTGTTCTTTAAAATTTTCTAGAGCTATTATAATAGCTTCAAGTTTCACTAATTGAGCTGATTTTTGACCAGTAATATGAATCATATTTTCATTTTGAGTGACTACTGCGGCAGTACCGTTAGAGGATCTATCTGGAAATACATTAAATGCTTTAGGAATAGGTTGATTTTTTATTACCTGTGGAAATATAATAGGATTATTGATACAAAAAGATAGTATAGGAGACTTAGGAAGATGATTATCAAAATTTGCAGAAGTAGAGCATTTAGCTATAGCCCAATCGTTATCACTGAAGCACAAATATTCAACCTGTGATGATGAATAGGGAGTAATAATAGTAGCGGGATGAATTCCAAATATTTTAGTAGAAGTCTTAAGCCCTTGAAGAATAAGTTTAGCCACCATGGAGGTATAAGACTCAATTGTACTTTTAGGAGAGACAGGCAAATGTATCCATAATAAAGGTCCCTGTTGCCAAAATACTCCTGTGGGTGTATATTGTGAAGGAATGATAATCAATATTAGTGGTTGAGCAAAATCAAATCTATCACAATGGGATCTTTCAATGGCCTGTTCTACTAATTTTAGAGCTCTCCTGGCATCAGGAGTTAATGTTCGTAGTGAGGATGGATCAGGGTTCCCGAGAAGAATGTCAAATAAAGGTTTTAATTGTCCAGTAGTGAGGGTTAGTGTAGGGCGAAGCCAATTAATGTCTCCAAGTAGTTTTTGGAAATCATTGAGGGTGGTCAAATGCTCTTTATTTATTATAATTTGGGGGGGGTTAACAAAGGTATCCATGATTTTAAATCCTAAATATAATATGGGTGATCTGCTTTGAACTTTTTCTTCTGCTATATATAATCCGTATTTTTTTAAATTTTCTGTTATCTCACTAAATATAGTAAATATGATTTCTTGATTAGGGTGAGCTATCAAAACATCACCCATATAGTGTAGACACATGAGGTTTTGATATTTGTTTTTAATGGGCTGGATAGCTCTGTCCACATATATCTGATATATTGTAGGGCTATTAGCCATTCCCTGCAGTAACACTTTTCATTAATATCTTTCATCAGGGCCATTATTATTGATAGAAGGAATTGAAAAAGCAAACCTGGGAGCATCCAGAGGGTGTAGGGGAATGGAAAAGAAGCAATCCTTTATATCAAGAGTTATAAGATGGAAATTTTTTGGAATAGCTTCAGGATTAGGAAGTCCAGGTTGAGTAGGGCCCATAATCTGCATGGTTTTGTTAATTTCTCTAAGGTCCTGTAATAGTCTCCATTTTCCAGATTTTTTCTTGATTACAAATATGGGAGAATTCCAGGGAGAGGTGGAAGTCTTTATGTGTCTTGCTTCTAATTGTTCTTTAATTAATATGTGGGCCACTTGTAATTTCTCTTTAGATAGGGGCCACTGAGGAACCCAAACTGGCTTATCAGAAAGCTATGGCATTTTTAAAATTGTTTTCTCAGTGGCCCCTAGAGAAAATGTCCTTTGCCTTTTTTATGATGATTTATATTTTTAACACCTGCAGGCTTGGTTGCTAGGTGTAGCCCCATTTGATGTAGAATATCTCTTCCCCATAGGGTAACCAGCAAGCTGGTCAAAACATAAGGTTGGAATGTTCCTTTATGCCCTTTGTTATCTTCCCAATTTAAAACTACAGCACTTTGTGCTGGATTGTTACTATATCCCAAGCCTCTTAAACTGGTTGAGGCTTTCTGCAGAGGCCAGGGCTTAGGCCATTGTTGTAGATTTATGATGGAAGATTCAGCTCCTGTATAAATCAGCCCCTCCATCTCTACACCTTTAATTTTTATTTTGCACATAGGCCTTCGTGAACAATCCTGAACCCAGCAAGCCATAGGTCCTGAGCCAGTGGAACCAAATCCTCACTTATTTATATTTTGTGGCATGCTTTTGAAAGAATTGTGGAAACTGGGAAGTTGAAACAGCTGTGCAATTCTGTCTCCTTGATTTACAGAGATAATGCCTCTATGTGTACTTAGCATTATTTTTATCTCTCCTTGGTAATCAGTGTCAATAACACCTGGTGTTACTTGAAAGCCTAATGAGCTCTTGAAACTATGTCCAAGGTCTAGTCCCATAGTTCCTGAGGGAAGAGGTCCTCTGATTCCCATAGGGATCAGCTGAACCCCCATTTTAGGTGTTAGCACTATCCGGGCGGTAGAACAGAGATCTAGTCCTGCACTTCCTCTGACAAGGGAGTTAATGGGTAGGAGGGATTGTGACGAGGAATCATCTGGATTTGAGGACATTCCTCCTCTAATGCCTAATACATTTGTTGGCCCCGGGGCATTGGGCCCCGTGCCCCATTTTTTGAAATCCTGGAAAAATCATTTCCATAAATATCATATCTGGAATGGCATTGATTAGCCCAATGTGTACCCCTTTTACACCTGGGGCATTGGCCTGGACAATGGTATGAGCTTGATCTTATTTCCCTTGGGGGATATTGCTTAGAATATCTTGATTGATTATGATAATTTTGTCTGAAATATCCTGTTTGATTTCTAGGTTGAGCCCTTGTGGAATTTTGAGGGGAGGAGCCTCTCATTGCTGCAGCAATTACGTTGCCTGTGATAACAGCCTCGTTAATGTCTTTGCACAGTCTGATATAAATTGATAAGTCTTTTTTATTTCTCCACGGCCTTATCGCCTCTTTGCAATATTTATTTGCATTCTCGTATGCTAATTGGACTACTAGGGGCATTGCTTGCTCAACGTCCCTGAAAACTCTAGATGCTGTTCTTAAGAGTCTATCTGCAAAATCAGCATACTGTTCATTAGGCCCTTGTATTACTTTTGATAGGCTGCCCTGCAAATCACCTGTTCCTGATAAGGTCTTCCAGGCTTTAACAGCGGCTGTATATATCTGGGCATACACACCGGGGTCGTACATTAGCTGATTTTGTAGGTCGGCGAACTGTCCTTCACTTGTTAACATATCCATATTTCTTTCTGGGAAGCCTGCTGCAGCATTTCTCTTTGCTGCTTCTAAACAAAGTTCCTGGAATTGAGTCTTCCAGATCAGGTATTGTCCCCCACTTAGTACAGCTTTGCATAATCCCTTCCAATCTCAGGGGGCTAAGGTTAGGGTGTTAAGTGACTCTGTCATACTTAATGTTAACAGAGCTTGAGGCCCATAGGTCATTACCACCTCTTTAAAATTTTTTATTGTTTTAAAGTCTAGGGATTGGTGATACCTTTGCCCCTCTTCATTTTGAAATACTGGCAGGTCCAAATATTCCTATGGTTTTTGGTGTTCGAGAGCGTATAAGCTCTCAGAAAGGCCACCTATCTCTACCTCAAGGGCACGTACACACTGATCAATACTCATCATTGTTTCTGTTAGGGATTCTACCCATGAGAGCACAAAATATTCCTCCGCTTGATGGTCCTTTCTCCTTTTTAATTTCTTTTTGTTCTTTTTATTGGAGACTGTGCTCCTGGAATCACTTTTTGATTCCATTTCACTACTACTTTCATAGTTTCTAACTGGCTTAGTGGAGGAGGCCTTACTTTCACGGTTATTTGGCTCCTTCTTATTACTATCACTTTGACCAGTATCCTGAGTTTCCACTTCTAAGGAGACTACATACTCCTTGGCTAATTTCAATAAGTTTCTGATGGCTTTTGCAGCTCTTACTTTTGAATTTACATCACTATTCTCCTTGCTGGTCTCAACTGAGTCAGAGGCTATGCTTTCTTGTTCACTTTCCTCACTATGCACTGAGTCTGCAATGTCAAAATATTCATCCATGGATTTTATTATCTGGCTTTTTGTTATTTTTGCACCGATTTTTTATAAATTTCTTATTTCTTACCTGCTGACCGAATTCCCCGTACGGGCCACCACTTGTAGCTGCCTGATGCTGTTGCTTGCAGCTACCACACTGCAGGAGAAAATTTGGAGGCAGGATGAGAATGAAAAAAGGTCTTTTATTCTTCTTCTCTCTCCAGCTTCAACAACCTCTCCAACTCCAACCGCTCTAACTCCAACCACTTCAACCACCAACAAACAACCACCTTCTTCTTCCAACAACCTCTAACCAACCTCACCCGGTTATATACATTTTGCTTTAACAAGGACAAGTGCTTACAGCTCAAGCTTACAGGTGTGTCACACAGTGTTCATGGGCATACAAAGATTCTTTGAATAATGTATTAATATCAGGTGGAAACTTGAACATCTTTTATGGCTCTCAGTTAACCGCAATCTTTAGCTATCTCCTTGATTAGGGCTCCTTCAAGAGACCATACCTGTATGATTGTATATTTTAGGCAATTTATTTTCCCTTTTAAGGTCAACAAGCATATGACATGGTGAATCTGTGCATATATATATGATTCATTAAAAATCTGTAGTCTAGAGTCATCTCAATTAATGATTCTATTTTTTCCAGTATACAATCTGATTCACTTGCTCTATAATTCCCTGTCATTACTCTACTAGAACCATGAGAAAAATGCCAGGTATAAGATATGGGCATTTTCCTAATCAGAAGAGAGAAGTTAGTATTTTAAAACGTCTGTTTAAAATGTTTTAGCATCTATGATGAAAATGCTAACATAATAAAAAATATACTATTAAACCTATTTATACACAAAATACCCCTAATGTTGCACAAATACAAAATCTTAACCAAAACTGGTTTATATTCCATTACTAAAATTTAGTTTTTCTACTTCATGAATTATTTCAAAAGCAATTTGCACGAGCATGTGACTGTAAAGTGCTAGTATTTTTAATCCTCTGTAAATACATCCAGAGTTTAAACACAGTGTATAGTTTCTCCTCTGTTGGAAATTTTATACAGCTGTGCTGAGCAAAAGAAGTTGAGTTGTCTTTCAAATTGGACATTAATTTAACTAAAGTAAATTAAATTCCATACTGTAGGATGTCAACCTGATTTTAAAATTTGTAGCTCAAAAGTTAAAACATGCTAATTTCATAAAATATTAAATTGTAGGGTAACAATAAGATAATTATCTAATCAGTTAAGATATCAAGTTGCATACATTTGGAAATGACTGATTTATGTATATGGCATACTGTAGTGCTGATTTAACAAAATCTGTTCTATTTCCATCAAACATATTTATATATACATGTACATAAATGACCTGCATAATCTTCACTATATTCTATCATCAATATCCACTTAATAAGAATACTGTTATATCATTTCCATAATTCTCATTAATTTTCTAATTATAGAAATATTTAGTCTTGTCTTGAATAATTGTAAGATTGTACTATGGAATGTTTTCATAGATTTTTAAAATTATTTTATTAGTGCATTATAGTTATACATACTAGTGGGGTTCACTTTCACATATTCATAAATGCATATAACGTAGTTTGCTTTTCCCTCCTCTCCTCTCTCCAGCTTTTGCATTTCAAAGGGCAAGGGGTGCTATTCCAGGTAAAAATTTCTGGTAAGTCCCTATAAATAGGGAGTAGTCATAAAAACTAATCCTTTGATTCTCTCCAGTGATCTCACGTGCCTACAGTATAAACAAATCCTTCAATAATTGGAACCATGTCCTGAGAAAAACTGGTCTTTTTTGATCTAACTCTGCTCAAAAAGATAGATCACCAACTGAATAGAATCTGAAACAGTCTATGAGGTAGTAGTGTTGACTGGTGCATAAAGGCAGGAAGATAAATGGAGAGATTCTCTTCCACTTTGCTGAGTTAACTAAGGGTACTAGGATGATGGCTACTGTTCAGAAGCTTCAATTGATATAGCTGTTAGATCCAGAGAAGGCTTAAAATTTTAGGCTCATTAGTAATAAAGATGGAAAACTCTTTTTAATTAATCTGAGCACAGTATATTGTCCCCTTTAGCATAAAGAAAACAATAGAATTTCAGCAATGTTACATAACTTTGGGGACAGAAAATACTGACAAGAAGACATTGAGTTTTAGGCCATCATAGTGAAGGTTTTGTGGTGATAATGTGTAGGAAGACAGATACTCAGTGGAGGGAACCCAACTAGAAAATGGTAACTAGATAGGAAAGGCAGTCACCTAAAACAAATAAGAATCAACACTAAAGGAAAGTTGTGTGGGATATCTTCAAAGCATGAGCACAAATTCTAAGACAATTTTACTGATAAAAGGTGATATTTAATACTTTTATTGAATGTAGACTGGTCTTAGTCACAAGCTTCTAACTAATAAAATGTGGCTATATTGATGCCTCATGACTTCTGAGGTTACGTTTAAAAAGGCAGTACTTTCCCCTTGGTGTTTTCTGTCAGTATGTTCACTGTGGAAAGCCATGCCACATAACAAGGCACCGTGTAGGTGTTTTACTGACAGCGTTTGCCAAAATCCCAACACTCAGTGAGAATTACCTTGACAGCCATGTATGAACTGAATTCTCACAGATGACTCCAATCACTTTCACTGTCAAACTGCATGAAAGACTAGAAGCAAGAGCTTCCTAGCTAAGAACAGTTAACTCTACAAACCTTAAAGAGAAAATGAATGGTGTGGTTTTACTTCTTTATTGAGAGTTTTTTATTTTTTAATTTTGTAGTTGTAGATGGACAGCATGCCTTTGTTTTATTTGTTTATTTTTATGTGGTGCTAAGGACCTAACCCTGTGCCTCACATGTGCTAGGCAATTGCTCTGCCACTGAGCTACAAACCTAGCCCCTGGAAGAGTTTTTATGCAGCAACAGACAACTGAAACAATGTAACTTTTGCAAAGTTAGTTGTCCAAAGCGGCTTTTGAGAGGACATTCCTGCTGAGGTTAGGTTTTAAAGCATTTTTCAAGTCTCCATTAAAGGCACTAAATTGCAATTCATGTAAGACAGCATGTGATTGCAAGTAAATATGATAGCTTTGTTCAATGGCTCTTAACTATGAAGTGAAGTAATTGTTATATATTCTAAGAAAAGTGGCCAGGTGCGGTGGCACATGCCTATAATCCCATGGCTCAGGAGGCTGAGACATGAGGATCATGAGCTCAAAGCCAGCCTCAGCAACAGGGAAATGCTAAGCAACTCAGTGAGACCCTGTCTCTAAGTAAAATACAAAAGAGGGCTGGGATGTGGCTCAGTGGTTTAGTGCCCCTGAGTTCAATCCCTGGTAATGCCTCCTCCCCCCAAAAAAAAATGGAGCTAAAGAGTGAGAATTCTTCCACTAATGTCCAATACCACACAGGAGGAACTGTGACTTGATCATCTGCTGTGAGTATTCTAGATACTTTGGCAAAAATAGTCACACTAGAGATAGGAGATATCCATGTACAATAGTCTTATAGAACTAATCATTTAATGATTTATGCCTGATTAATTATTTACTTATATTCCATATTTTAGAAAAGATATGAAGAAGCTTTAAAGGATACATCCATTTGGAACAAAACAGCATAAATTCAAATGTGACAAAATATGACTGTAATCATTATAATATTTTAAAATAAAATACAAAATATAGACAATTACATAATTTTCAGGGTTAAAAATTAAACAAAACAATTGCAAAGGAGTAATATCATTCCTAGAATAAAAATTGAAATGAAATTATTCTTCTTTCTGGACAGGGTCATAAAGAAGTAATTATATGTTGTACATAAGCATCGTCTTTTTAATTACCACACAGGTAAGTTCTTGAATATTTTTTTCTGACAGTAATTTTAAATTTAAAAACTAATATATTTTGCTTATAAAACAAAAAACCCAAAATAGGCAGCAGAACAAGGACACCTGCAGCAGTGCCAGTGGGGAATGGTGCAGAATGTTCGGTGTAGAACATTCGGCTACCCAACTTACTTTCACGCAAGTCACCTGGAAAACTCCCACACACAGGAACACCAGTCAGGTCATGTGTGGTTCCATTATTTGTTCCATTACTTCCAAGGGGATTGATTACCACCATTTTTGAAAGTGGCAGCAGCAGAGAGATAAAAAAGTAAAAAAGGAATCACCTATGCGGGGTAGCCTGCATACATCTGAGGAATTTACACAGGCTGTGAAGACAGCCAACATCTACACAAGCCATACACAGACAGCGGTGGGGCTCACATCTGAACCAAGTGTTCCAGCCCCATAGCTCTGTTCCCTCCATTTGAAACTATATTATGACATGGAAAGTAGATGCTTACATCTTGGGTCACCTTTCAGTGCCATTTACTAGGGGGGACAACACCCAGCTCAGAACTCCACCTGACCAGGTACACAGAATGTAACTCCACCCCGACTCCTCAGCAGCAACTATGGCTGGTTCTGTGACTACTCAGTTACCTTCAACATCTGGAGGGTGGCAATAAAACCTGACAGCTGAAATCAGATGACCACACCTACTGGATGGGAAGGGAAGCAGGAAATCTTCCTTCAAGATTTCTTATCTGTGATTTATTTGTGTTTGTCTTTTTGGGATGTGTGTGTGTGTGTGTGTGTGTGTATGTTTCTCTCTCTTTCTCTGTTTTTCTTTTTTATTTTGTTTCTTTTGTTTTGTTTTTTTTTTTTTTCTTTCCTCTCCTTATTTACTCCCCTGCCCTCACACTCCCAACCTATGTGAAACCAAGTATTATGCATGAATTAGGATTTTGAGAACTGGGGCAACTGAATAGTATATCAAGTTGTGTTATATATAGTTTCTTTTCTCTTTTTGACTCACTTTCTTTTTCTTCTCTTTTCACAAATTTCTACTACCCTGACATTTTTTTTTCTTTTAACATATACATGAATTTGTTTTATGTATGCCTCGGTCTACCCACTAACTTATTCACTCCAATTCATTTCCTCTCTCTTCTGCTGATATTAAACTACATCCATAGATTTCTCTTTCACACTTCCTAAGAAATAGTAACTCAATACCCTCACCTCCTTCCTCCTCAGCATATCATATCTGTGTCCAATATCAGAAATTATAAACACTTTTAAACCTACAGATTATATTGGACACAATATTTAAGTTCACTAATTCTGTACATTGTGACAAAATTGTGAACATCTGAATAGAAAATGTCTGGCTTTAGAGTGTAAAGTGTTCATATGGGGAACTGTTAACATTGTCCTACAGGGGCAACATAAGGCTTTAAGGTAAAATGAGAAAGAAATGGTTCCACAGTGCTAGAAAATAAGTCACACAAGCAATATGAAAAGACAAGGGAAGAAAGTGTCCCAAACAAATCAATATACCTCCTTAATAGATTCCATGGCAAGCACAGCAGATAAAATGACAGAGAAGGAGTTCAGGATGTACATAATTAAAATGTTCTGTGATCTGAATAATGATATAAGAGAACAAATACAGGTAGTAAATGATCATTTTGACAAAGAACTTCATAAACAAATACAAGAAGCAAAATATTACTTCAATAGGGAGGTAGAGATTCTAAAAAGAGACCAAACAGAAATTCTGGAAATGAAAGAAGCAATAAACCAAATCAAATGTTCAATTGAAAGCATCGCCAAATGATTAGACCACTTGGAAGATAGGACTTCAGATAATGAAGACAAAATATATAACCTTGAAAAAAATGTGGACCACACAGTGAAAATGGTAAGAAACCATGATCAGAACATTCAAGAAATATGGGATAGCTTAAACAGACCAAATTTAAGAGTTATTAGGATAGAGGAAATCATAGAGTTCCGAACCAAAAGAATGAGTAATTTATTCAACAAAATAATAGCAGAAAATTTTCCAAACATGAGGAATGAATGGATAAAACAAGTTCAAGAGGCTTACAGAACACCAAATGTACAAAATCACAACAGATTCACACCAAGGCACATAATAATGAAAATGCCTAACATAGAGAATTAGGAATGAATATTAAAAACAATGAAAGAATGGAATCAGATTACATACAGGGGGAAACCAATTAGATTATGCAAAGATTTTTCAACGCAGACCTTAAAAGCTAGAAGACCTTGGAACACTATATATCAAGCTCTGAAAGAAAATGGATTCCAACCGAGATCATATCCAGCAAAATAAAGCTTTAGATTTGAAGATGAAATAAAAACCTTCCACAATAAACAAAGTTAAAAGAATTCACAACTAGAAAGCCTGAACTACAGAATATCATTGGCAAAATATTCCAAGAAGAAAAAAAAGAAAAACAACAATGAAAATCAGCAAAGAGTGATATTAAACTAAAGGAAACACTAACCAGAGGAGAAACCAAGTCAAATTAAATACCAAAAATAAACAAAAATAGCTGGGAATATAAATCATGTCTCAATAATAACCCTGAATATTAATGGCCTAAATTCACCATTCAAAAGTCACAGACTGACAGACTGGATTAAAAGAAAAGACCCAACAATATGCTGTCTCCAAGAAACTCACCTCATAGAAAAAGACATCAACAGACTAAAGGTGAAAGTCTGGGAAAAATCTTACCACTCACACAGGCTGCAGAAGAAAGCAAGAGTTTCCATTCTCATATCAAATAAGGTAGATTTCAAGCCAAAGTAAGTCAAAAGGGACAAAGAAGGATATTTCTTACTGCTTAAGGGAAACATTCATTAACAAAACATAATAATAATAAATTTATATGCCCCTAATATTGGAGCACCTACATTCATCAAACAAATCCTTCTCAAATTCAAGAATCAAATAGACCACAATGTGGCGTCTCTCACACTATGTTGGAATTGAGCCCAGGTTCCCCCCCCCGTTAGCTTGGGGGGTCGAAGCCGAGTTCTTCCTCATTTATGCAAATGAGTTGAGCCCGAGTTCCTTCCCCTTAATTTGGGGAGTCGAGCTTGGTTCCTCTTTGCTTGAGAAATGCTACTCTTGTGAAGCACTCTAAGAGTTAACTTTGTATATGTTCTTGCCACACTTTATTCTTACTGTTTCACCTTTTGTTCTCACATGTGGTCACCAAATGTCACTATCTTAATAGAATGAAACTGATTTGGAAACTTAAAGCCTTGTGGAATCCGTGGCTGGAATTTTATTAACATTCCCTTTTTATTATTATTATTATTACTAATATTAATTACTATAGAGAAGCAGCTTAATAAATGCCAATTATTTTAACCTCTTTTGCTACAATCATTATGCACCAAAAAGAGGCTATTAGAGCCTCTTTGTAATTGAAAGGGACTTCTTTTGTTTTCAGGATAACTTAGAATAGTTACTTAGAAGTTAATTAAGACAAAGTCCTTCAGGACTAGCATCTGGTTTGCCTCCCTTTTTTTCCCTGCCCCTAGACTGCAAACAGGACCATGATAGAAAGTGCTTTGTATTCCAGGCAGTTGTGCAGGTGTGCGGGGCAATGGCTAAAAGGAATTCTTAAGAAAGACAAATTTTAACCCAGACTACTGCAGATAAACGTAACGAAATCGCAGAAGATTCAAAACAGTATGTCTGTACAAAACCTTGAGAAGTTGGGAAAATGATAAGAATCTTGCTGCTTCCCTGGGTCTTGTGACTGTATGTAAAAAAAATAGAATGTGTGCTGCCTGGAAGTGTGTTTATATACTTGCAAGAGAGAAAAAATAAAGCAGAGGGATTTTTGCAACCTGACTCGTGTATATCCCTTTCATTCGCTGACTCTTTCCATCAGCACCATTCCACCCTTTTCCCACTGTGGAAGCTGGCCTTCAGCACCACAACACAATTATTCTAGGAGACTTCAAAACACCTCATTCATTACTGGATAGTGCCAGGGTTTCTAGCTCCCCCTAACCCAGGTTTGGCCTTCTCTGGCTAGCAGAGAATGCTGGGGGAACACGCCCCAGTGGTGAGGCGAGATCGGGAAAGGCAGAAGTCAACTGGTGGCCATGCTGAGCCCTCACAATAGAAGACAAACAGGCATACACCAGGGAGTCTGGTCAAGGCACAAGCTCAGTTTATTGAGGAAGTTGGACAGCCTTTATAGAAGACATGGGCCAATCAGCAGAAAGATAATAGAGGCACATAGGGAGCATGAGCAAATCACATTGGCAGAGCCATAAGCCTATCCTAGTGGCAGTCTGACCTCTGTCATATGTCAGGGGGACTCCCCTTGGCTAGGCCAATTTCCCGTATCAGGAAGTAGGAGAAAGCCAGAGAGTTTCAATCTACTGGTGTGTTGTTAATGTCCCCAACAGGATAGATTATCCAAACAAAAGCTAAATAAAGAAACTTTAGACCACATTAATACAATTAATAACTTAGACTTAAAGAACATTGATGGGGGCCAGCCCCAGCCAGGGGGTACAATGAAAGCACTCAACAAAGTACGAAGGCAGACAAGCAGCGATGGGGAAAATAACACACCAACACACGAGTCAGGCTGTGGAATCCTCTCTCTTTACTTTCACTTTGTTGTAGGTTTTAAGCACAATTTTTGGCAGTACAGATTGTTTACACTTTCTTGGTGATTTCATTACAGACATGACTTAAATTTTAGACATTAAATTTCTTATTTCATATATTTCAAGGTTTTGAGGTCACTTGCGCCTTTTCAAGGCCTTGTATATGACTGCCTAGGCATATTATAATTTCATCATTATTAATCTAATTAGTTTGGGTGAAAATTTATCTCTCACGGATTCCCTGAAACTGTTTTCTCTGTACACTATTTAGACTGTCTTATAAAAGTCAACTTTCTATGTCTGGGATTCCACAGCACTATTATTTTTCTTTTATAGCAGTTGATTATAAAACCTAGAAGCAGGGAAAAGAGGGAGGCAAGGCTGAATGTTAGCTCATGAAATAATTTTGCTCTAAGGGATTTATATCTACTTTAAAAGTAAGATAAATTTATTTTTAAATCACAAAAAGACTCTTAAAGCTTATTAACTAGAAATTAAGTACTTATAGAAAAAAGTTTGTGTCACTCTTTTTAATAAAAGATAAATGTACAGAGTTAGTTTGGATCTAAATAATTGAAATAGCAATACCTGGTGGCCATATATGTGAATAAAGAACTAAACAGCAAGTAGAAGTCAAAGTTAACTCTTTCAACACCATGATATCTTTCATGAAAAAGGAGAGGGCTTTATAGAAAATGCCACAACAGTACATATATAGAATATTTCATTCTTCAGTGAATGATTATACTTTCTTCTCAGCAGCATATGGCACCTTCTCTAAAATAGACCATATATTATGCCACAAAGAAACTCTTAGCAAATACAAAAAAGTACAGATACTACCCTGCATTCTACCAGACTTTAATGGAATGAAATTAAAAATCAATGATAAAGTTAAAAAAAAATACTCCAACACCTAGAGATTAAACAACATGGTACTGAATGAACAAGGGGTTGCAAAAGACATCAAGTAGGAGATTAAAAGTTCTTAGAGTAGAATGAGAACAGAGATATATGTATCAAAATTTCTGGGACACTATGAAGGTGTATTAAGAGGAAAATTCATTGCATGGAGTTCATTCCTTAAAAGAAGAAAATAAAATCATATAAATGACTTAACATTACACCTCAAACACCTAGAAAAAGAACAGATCAACACTAAAAGCAGTAGAATACAGGAAAAATTAAAATCAGAGCTGAAGTTAATGAAATTGAGACTAAAGAAACAATTGAAAAAATTGACAAATCCAAAAGTTGGTTCTTTTAAAAAATAAATAAAATTGACAGACCCTTAGCCATGCTAATGAAAAGGAGAGAAAAAAAACCTAAAATTACTAACATCCATGATAAAAAAGGAAATATCAAAACAGAAAATTCAGAAATATATAAGATAACTAGAAATTATTTTGAAAACTTGTACTCTAATAATATACAAAATATCAAAGGCATTGACAAATTTCTAGAGTCATATGAATTGCCCAAACAGGATCTGGAGGTTATACAAAATTTAAACAGATCAATTTCAAGTGAGGAAATTTAATATGCCATCAAAAATCTACCAACTAAGAAAAGCCCAGGACCAGATGCCAAGTTCTACAAGACCTTCAAAGAAGAACTAATACCAATACTCTTCAATTTATTTCATGAAATAGAAAAAGAGAGAGCTCTTCCAGACTCATTCTATGAGGCCAATATCACCCTGATTCCAAAACCAGGAAGACACATCAAAAAAAGAAAAGTTCAGGCCAATATCTTTAATGAATATAGATGCAAAAATTCTCAATAAAATTCTGGCAAATCATATACAAAAACATATCAAAAAGATAGTGCACCATGATCAAGTGGGGTTCATCCCAGGGATGCAAAGTTGGTTCAACATATGGAAATCAATAAATGTAATATATCTCATCAATAGAATTAAAGATAAGAGCCCTGTGATCATCTCAATAGATGCAGGAAAAGCATTCGACAAAATACAGCACTGCTTCATGTTCAAAACACTAGAAAAACTAGGAATAACAGGAACATATCTCAACATTATGAAAGATATCTATGCAAAGCCCCAGGGTAACATCATTTTATATGGAGAAAAATTGAAAGCATTTCCTCTAAAAACTGGAAGAAGACAGGGATGCCCCCTTTTACCACGTTTATTTAACATAGTTCTTGAAACACTAGCCAGAGCAATTAGACAGAGAAAAGAAATTAAAGGGATCCAGAAAGGAAAAGAAGAACTCAAATTAGCACTATTTGCTGATGATATGATTCTACACCTAGAAGACCCAAAAATCTCCACCAGAAAACTTTTAGAACTAGTAAATGAATTCAGCAAAGTAGCAGGATACTAAATCAACACCCACAAATCAAAGACATTTATGTGTATCAGTGACAAATCCTCTGAAAGGGAAATAATGAAAACTACCCCATTTACAGTATCATCAAGAAAAATAAAATACTGGGGAATCAACTTAACAAAAGATGTGAAAGACCTCTATAATGAAAACTACAGAACACTAAAGAAAGAAATTAAAGAAGACCTTAGAAGATGGAAAGATCTACCTTGTTCTTGGATAGGCAGAATCAATAGTGCCAAAATGACTATATTACCAAAAACATTATACAGATTCAATACAATTCCAAACAAATTCCCAATGACATTTTTCAAAGAAATAGAAAAGGCAGTCATAAAATTCATCTGGAAAAATCAGAGACCCAGAATAGCTAAAGCAATTTTAAGCAAGAAGAGTGAAGCAGGTGGCATCACTATACTGACCTTAAACTACACTAGTAAATAGTAAATATTAGAAATAGTTAAAAAAAAAATACCATGGTACTTGCACCAAAATAGACTGATAGACCAATGGTACAGAATTGAGGATACAGAGACTAATGCACACAACTAAAGCTATCTTATATTAGACGAAGGTGCTAAAAACATACATTGGAGAAAAGATAGCCTCTTCAACAAATGGTGCTGGGATAACTGGAAATCTTTATGCAACAAAATGAAATTAAACCTCTATATCTCACCATGCACAAAACTCAACTCAAAGTGCATAAAGGACCTAGGAATTAAACCAGAGACCATGTGTCTATTAGAAGAAAAAGTAGGTCCAAACCTCCATCATATCGGATTAGGCTCCTACTTCCTTAATAAGATTCCTATACCACAAGAATTAAAATCTGGAATTAATGAATGGGATGGATTCAAACAAAAAAGGTTCTTCTCAGCAAAAGAAATAATCAGTGAGGTGAATAGAGAACCTACTAATTGGGAACAAATCTTTACTACATGCACGTCAGATAGAGCACTTATCTTTAGAATATATAAAGAACTTAAAAATCTTAACACCAAAAAAAAAAAAAAATACCCAAATAACCCAATCAACAAATGGGCCAAGGAACTGAATGGATACTACTCAGAAAAAGATATACAATCACTCAACAAATACATGAACAAATGTTGAACATCTCTGGCAATTAGAGAAATGCAAATCAAAACTACTCTAAGATTTCATTTCACTCTAGTCAGAATGGAAGCTATTAAGAACACAAAGAACAATAAATGTTGGAGAGGATGTGGGGAAAAAGGCACACTCATACATTGCTGGTGAGACTGCAAAATGGTGTAGCCAATATGGAAAGCAGTATGGAGATTCCTTGGAAAACTGAGAATGGAACCACCTTATGACCCAGACATCCCACTCCTGGGTCTATTCCCAAAGGAATTTAAAACAGCATATTACATGGACACAGGCATATCAATGTTTATAGCAGCACAATTCACAATAGCTAGACTGTGGAACCAGCCTAGATGCCCTTCAGTAGATTACTGGATAAAGAAAATGTGGTATATATACACAATGGAGTATTACTCAGCAATAAACGAGAATAAAATAATGGCATCCACCAGTAAATGGATGAAATTGGAGAATATAATGCTAAGTGAAGTTAGCCAATCCCAAAAATCCAAATGCCACATGTTTTCTCCAATATATGGAGGCTGATTCACAGTGGGGTTGGGACAGGGAGCAGAGGAGGATTAGAGGAACACTAGAAAGGACAATGGGGAGGGAGGATTAGGAAGGGGGCAAGGGGATAAAAAGAAAAAAAGATGGTAGAATGAGATGGATATCATTACCCTAAGTGAATGTATGAAGACATGAATGGTGTGAATATACATTGTATACAACCAGAGATATGTAAAAATGGGCTCTATATGTGTATTATGAATTGTAATGCATTCTACTGTCATATGCAATAACTTCAAATAAAAAAAATAGTAGGAAGGCATGTGAACTAAAATATGAGAAAATATCCCTTATTTTTGCCCCAACCCCACCACCCATTTTGAAATGTTAACTTCATTAAATGAATGAGAAATTTGGACTTTATTTAATTTCATATATTTGTTTTTTCCTGCAACAATACCCCACAGTTTAACAAAATGTTAAACTCAACTTCATTAAGGCTAGTGGTAAAAGCATTTCTGAATATAGGGGTATCAGGGATGGAGTCAATATGTGATTTAGGCACTAGATCTTCTGTTGTGGAAACTTAAAAATCATTTAAAAATATCTAGAAAAAATGTACTGCTTTAGTCAGCTTTTTGTTGCTATGATCAAAAGACCTGACGAGAACAAGTTAGAGGAGAAAATGTTTATTTTGGCTCAGAATTTTGGAGGTTCAGTCCATGGTTGACTGACTCCATTCCTCTAGGTCCAAGGTAAGGTAGGACATCATGGTGGAAGCAAATGACAGAGGAAAGCGGCTTATTTCATGACAGCCAGAAAGCAGAGTGATCCACTCACCAGGGACAAAATATAAGCCCCAGTGATCTACTTTCTTCAATCACTCCTGACCTGCTTACAGTTATCACACAATTAATCCATATCAGTGGATTAATCCACTAATTAGGTTACAACTCTCATAATTTTAATATTTTCACCTCAGAACACTTTTGCATTGTTTCAAACAGAAGCTTTTGGGAGACAGTTCATATTTAAATCATAATGCATATACAGCATATTTCATTCAAACAACACTCCTGATATATTACTTTTTATCAGTTACACTAGTAAAAATATTATTTCATCTAGTAATTGTCTGGAATGTAGACATTAAGAGTTGACATTAGTTCAGGATAATAGGTTATCAGTACCAATTTAAGGGTGTGGGTTTAGCATCTTTATGTAAAACTGTAATATAGATCTATCTGTAATAGAAGATAAGAATACCCTCTCTGAGGAGAGTTGAGAGGGATCAAGACATACCCACTTGAAGGTTCTGCCCCACTTCAATAACCTATTTAAACGGAGTGCCAATCATTGAGGATCAGGTAACCAGTGCTTATGGTTCAGCTTCCAGGCTCTAGTCAGATGGTGATTAGCATTATCTCCATTTGATTTTGTTCAGTAAGTAGGCTCAGACATTTTTTTTCCTACAAAGAAGAAACAGACATTTAAGTATGAATATACAAACCTATTGTCAGTCTTATTTCCACTACAAAATATTTCTATGGCATTTTATTAATAAAAAAATTACTTGCATGCTTTGAAGGAATGGTTTGATCATCTAGTACCTAATTAAACTTGGTCAAGTGAATAGAATCAATTGATCAGTTGTATTGTGAGTGATTTTATTTTTGCATACAATGAATATTAACTATGTTTGTTGGTGTTCTTGATGTGCTGGGCACTGTCTTTGAAACTGCAGTTAGACTATTTAGCAAGATGACACACGAGAATCTTCTGTTTTCCTAGAATTCATATTTTATTTGGAAACACAAACAATACATTAAAAAGTTATAATAATTCCAGATGCTAATGAGCACAATAATGCTTTAAAACTGGGTTTTATCTGTAGGAAAAAAGAAAGTTTTGTAGTATAATTTAAGGTCTGGTATTATGATGCCTCCTGCTACACTTTTCCCAGTAAGGAATGCTTTGGCTGTTCTGGGTCTTTTATTTTTCTATATGAATTTCATGAGTGGTTTTTACATTTCTATGAAGAATGTCATTGGAATTTTAACAGGAATTGCATTAAATCTGTATAGTACTTTTGGTATTATGGTCACTTTGACAATATTAATTCTGCCTATCCAAAAAAATGGGAGATTTTTCCATCTTCTAAGGTCTTCTTCAATTTCTTTCTTTAGTGTCCTGTAGTTTTCATTGTAGAGGTCTTTCACCTCGTTTGTTAGATTGATTCCCAGATTTTTTTTTTTAACGCTATTGTGAATGAGATAGTTTTTCTGGTTTCTAGCTCATCTAATTCATCATTGTTGTATAGGAATGCAATTGATTTGGGGATGTTAATTTTTATATCCTGCTATTTTGATGAATTCATTTATGAGTTCTATAAGTTTTCTGGTGGAGCTTTTTAGGTCTCCTAAATATAGAATCATGTTGTCAACAAATATGGATAGTTTGATTTCTTTCTTTTGTCTAATTGCTCTGACTAGGGTTTTAAATACTGTGTTGAATAGGAGTGGTGAAAGAGGACATCGCTGTCTTCTTCCAGTTTTTAGAGAGAATGCTTTCATTTTTTCTCCATTTAGAAGAGGCATAGTAACAAAAAACAGCATGGTATTGACACAAAAACAGACACGAAGACCAATGGAACAGAATAGAAGACACAGAGACAAACCTATATAAATACAGTTATCTCAAACTAGACACCATAAACATACACTGGAGAAAATATAGCCTCTTCAACAAATGTTCTTTGGAAAACTGGATATCCTTATGTAGTAGAATGTAATTGAAACTCTATGTCTCACCCTGCACAAAACTCAACTCAAAGTGGATCAAGAACCTAGGTATTGGACCAGAAACACTGTGCCTACTAGAGCAAAATGTAGGCCCAACTCTCCACCATGTCAGCTTAGGAACTAACCTCCTCAATAAGATTCATTCCTACAGCACAAGAAGTAAAATCAAGACTCAATAAATGGAATAGTATACAACTACTAAATTTCTTCACAGCAAAGGAAACAATCAGGAACGTGAACAGAGAGCCTACAGACTGGGATAAAATCTTTACAACCAGCAACTCATGTGGAGCATTAATCTCCAGGATACACAAATAACTCAAAAAACTAAAAAATAAATACATAACCCAACCAATAAATGGGCTAAGGAACCTAACATGTACTTCACAGAAGAAGAAATATGAATGTTGAAAAAATATATGAAAGAAAAGAGGTAGGCATCCGCCCAGAAGGAGCGACCCAGCCACCAGTTTGCCTGGCCTCCAGGGCCCAGAGTAGCAGCTCCCTGCTGCTGCACACAGGGCCCAAACAAAGGAAAAGCCCCCTCCACTCCCGGGGAGGAAGTGCGACCTGCCCAGCTGCGAACAGAACAAGAGGTCTGCGGAACTGCTGTTGAGCCCAAGGAGAACACCGCCATATTTAAGGAAAGCAGCAGCTGACCAGGACAAAGAAACAAAGAAAGGAAAAGTAGGTGCAGATATCCAGAGATCCGCCAGCGCTCTGAGAACAGCACACACCTGGGTGAGACTCTGGCAACCAGCAGGGGAGGGCGTGCCTAAGGCTAGCACAGCGGCCCCAAGAAGGTACAACTGTGGGTGGGCTTGGGGAAAGGGTGCCATCTGGAGGGTCCCTTTCCTGGTGCCATTCAGCTGCTGCCACACAATCCCCCCGAACCACTCTTTCGCTGTGCCATTCTGCAACTGGCCAAAGGTGCACCCTTGACTCCACTAACGGGATCGCTTACTGGACGTGATTCGGGTACATTGGCTTAAACTGAAAGGGAAAAAAGAAGGGCTTCCCAGGGTCCATTTTGTTTGAGAGTTGTTCCTGGGTTCAACTTTTTTGTTTGTTTGTTTGTTTTCTTGTTTTTTTGTTTGTTTTTGCTTTATTTTTGTTTTGATTGACAGTGTGTTTGTTTGTCTGCTTCTGCTCCTCTTTTCTTTCTTTCTTTTCTTCCTTCTCACTTTTGTATTTTTTCTTCTTCCTTCATCTTCCCTATTTACACCCTGCCATTGCATACTCAACAGAGGCAAAAACAAGTTATACGCAGAAATTGGGATTTCTGGAACAAGTACAGTGTAATATATAGCAAAGTGGTGTTATATATAGTCTATTCTCTATTTTCTTGACGCACTCTCTCTCTCCTCTCTCTTACACTAATTTCTACTCCTTTGTCATTTTTTTCTTTTCCATCTTTCTTTATTTCTTCTCTCAACCACTGCATAAGTTAGGTTTATATTTAAATTGGTCTTTCCACATAATCATTCACTCCTCTCTCGTTTGCTGATACTAAACCACTTCCATAGAACTCTATTTTCATTCTTTCTAAGAAAGAACAATTCAACACACTCACTTTCTTCTTTTTAAACATATCACCTCTGTGTCCAATACTTGAAAATACAAAAACCCATCAGAAGCATACAGAGTAAATTGGAAATAATAGCTGGGTTAACTAAATCTGTACATTGTGATCAAACTGGGATAATCTGAATAGAAAGTGTTTGATTTTAAAGTGTAAAGGAAATATAAGGGGATCTGATAGGATTGTACTACAGGAGCAACATAAGGCTTTAAGGTAAAGTCAAAATAGTCAAGGTCCCACAGTGCAGGAAGAAAAGACACACAAGAAATATGAAGAAACAAGGGAAGAAAGTGACACAAAAAAAATCAATATACCTCCTCAGTAGAGTCCATGGCAAGCACAGTTGGTGAAATGCCAGAGATGGAATTTAGAAATTACATATTCCAAATGTTTGCGGAACTTAAGAATGAACTCAAAAATGAGATGAGGGAGCAAATGCAGGAGGTGAAAGATCATTTTGACAAAGAACTCCAAAAACAAATACAGGAAGTAAAAGATTACTTCAATAGGGAGATAGAGGCTCTAAAGAGAAATCAAACAGAAATTCCAGAAATGAAAGAAGCAATAAACCAAAATAAAAGCTCAATCGAAAGTATCACCAACAGAGTAGATCACTTGGAAGAAAGAACCTCAGACAATGAAGACAAAATATATATCCTAGAGAAAAATCTAGATTACACAGCAAAAATGGTAAGAAACCAAGAACAGAAGATTCAAAATTTATGGGACAACATAAAAAGACCAAACTTAAGAGTGATTGCAGTAGAGGAGGGGGCAGAGTTTCAAGCCAAAGAAATGAGTAATTTATTTAATGAAATAATTACAAAAATTTTCCAAACTTGAGGAATGAATGGGAAAACCAAGTTCAAGAGGCTTAAAAACCACCAAACATACAAAATCACAACAGATCCACACCAAGACACATTATAATGAAAATGCTTAATATACTGAGCAAGGAGAGAATATAAAAAGCCACAAGAGAAAGGAAGCAGATTACATATAGGGGGAAAACAAACAGACTATGTTCAGATTTTTCAATCCAGACCTTAAAAGCAAGAAGATCCTGGAATAGCATATTTCAAGCTCTGAAAGAAAAGGGATGTCAACCAAGAATCTTATATCCAGCAAAACTGAGCTTTAGATTCTAAGATGAAATAAAAATCTTCCATGATAAGCAAAAGTTAAAAGATTTCACAACTCGAAAGCCAGCACTTCTGAACATCCTGGGAAAAATTTTTCATGAAGAAGAAAAGAAAAATAACAATGAAAATCAACAAATGGAGATATTAAACTAAGGGAAATACCAACCAGAAGAGAAACCGAATCAAGCTAAAGACCATAATACAAACAAAAATGGATGGGAATAAAAATCACATTTCAATAATAACCGTGAATGTTAATGGCCTAAACTCACGATTCAAATGACACAGGTTATATGAATGGATTAAAAGATATGACCCAAGAATTTGTTGTCTCCAAGAAACACACCTCCTAGAAAAAGACATTGATAGACTAAAGGTGAAAGGCTGGGAAAAGTCTTATCACTCACATGGCCTGAGGAAGCAAGCAGGGGTTTCCATTCTCATTTCAAATAAGGTAGACTTCAAGCCAAAGCTAATCAAAAGGGACAAGGATGGATATTTCTTACTACTTAAGGGAACAATTCATCAACAGGATATAACAATCATAAATCTATATGCCCCAAATAATGGAGCACCTACATTCATCAAACTCTTCTCAAGTTCAAGAGTAAAATAGACCACAACACAGTTATTCTAGGGAACTTCAACACACCTCTCTCAACAATGGATAGATCATCCAAACAAAAGCTAAACAAAGAAACTTTAGGCCTTCTTAAAACAATTAATAACTTAGACCTAACAGACCTATATGGAATATTTCATCCCTCAGTAAATGAATACACATTCTTCTCAGCAGCGCATGTCTCCTTCTCCAAAATTGACCATATATTATGTCACAAGGCAACTCTCAGCAAATATAAAAAAATTGAGATACAACCTGCATTCTATCAGAACATAAAGGGATGAAATTGGAAATCAACAACAAAACAAGGAATAAGAAAAAACTACTCCAGCAACTGGAAGCTAAACAACATGCTACTGAATGAAAAAGGGGTTGAAGAAGACATCAAAGAGGAGATCAAAAAATTCCTAGAGGTAAATGAGAACACAGATACATCGTATAGAAATCTCTGGGACACTATGAAGGCAACAGTAAGAGGAAAATTCATTTCACTGAGTTCATTCCTTAAAAGGAAAAAAAAAAAAAAACCCAACAATTAAATGACTTAACATCACACCTCAAAGCACTAGAAAAAGAAGAACAGATCAACACCAAAAGCAGTAGAAGACAGGAAATAATTAAAATCAGAGCAGAAATTAATGAAATTGAGACTAAGGAAACAATTCAAAGAATTGACAAAACTAAAAGTTGGTTCTTTGAAAAAATAAACAAAATTGACAGACCCCTATTGATGCTAACGAAAAGGAGAAAGAACTCAAATTACTAACAATCATGATGAAAATGGGAATATCACAACAAACACCACAGATATTCAGAAGATAATTAGAAATTACTTTGAAAATGTGTACTCTAATAAAATAAAAAATACTGAATACATTAGATCGATTACAAGTGAAGAAATAGAAGATGTCATCAAAAAGCTACCAACAAGGAAAAGTCCAGGACCTGATGGGATTACAGCCGAGTTCTACAAGACATTCAAAAAAAGAACTAACACCAATGCTGTTCAAACTATTTCAAGAAATAGAAAAAGAGAGAGCTCTTCCGGACACATTCTATGAGGCCAATATTACATTAATTCCAAAGCCAGGCAAAGATGCATCCAAAAAAGAAAACTTCAGGCCAATATCTTTAATGAACATAGATGCAAAAATCCTCAAAAAAATTCTGGCAAATCAGATACAAAAATATATCAAAAAGATAGTGCACCATGATCAAGTGGGGTTTATTCCAGGGATGCAAGGCTGGTTCAACATTCGGAAATCAATAAACATAAAGACTTAAAGATAAAATATCAATAGACTTAAAGATAAAAAACATCAATAGACTTAAAGATAAAAATTATATGATTATCTCAATAGACGCAGAAAAAACATTTGACAAAATACAACACCCTTGTATGTTCAAAACACTGGAAAAACTAGGAATATCAGGAACATATCTCAAAATTATAAAAGCTATTTATGCAAGGCCCAGAGCTAACACTACAAGAAATAGAAAAAGAGAGAGCTCTTCCGGACACATTCTATGAGGCCAATATTACATTAATTCCAAAGCCAGGCAAAGATGCATCCAAAAAAGAAAACTTCAGGCCAATATCTTTAATGAACATAGATGCAAAAATCCTCAAAAAAATTCTGGCAAATCAGATACAAAAATATATCAAAAAGATAGTGCACCATGATCAAGTGGGGTTTATTCCAGGGATGCAAGGCTGGTTCAACATTCGGAAATCAATAAACATAAAGACTTAAAGATAAAATATCAATAGACTTAAAGATAAAAAACATCAATAGACTTAAAGATAAAAATTATATGATTATCTCAATAGACGCAGAAAAAACATTTGACAAAATACAACACCCTTGTATGTTCAAAAACACTGGAAAAACTAGGAATATCAGGAACATATCTCAAAATTATAAAAGCTATTTATGCAAGGCCCAGAGCTAACACTATCTTAAATGGAGAAAAATTGAAAGCATTCCCTCTAAAAACAGGGACAAGACAGGGATGCCCCCTTTCACCACTGCTATTTAACATAGTACTGAAAACTCTGGCCAGAGCAATTAGCCAGATGAAAGAAATTAAAGGGATACAGATAGGAAAAGAAGAGCTCAAATTAACACTATTTGCAGATGACATGATAATATAATTAGAAGACCCAAAAATCTCTACCAGAAAACTTTTACAACTAGTAAATGAATTCGGCAAAGTAGCAGGATACAAAATCAATACCCATAAATCAAAGGGGTTTTTGTACATCAGTGGCAAAGCCTCTGAAAGGGAAATGATGAAATCTACTCCATTTACAATAGCATAAAAAATAAAATAAAATACCTGGGAATCAACTTAATGAAAGAGGTGAAAGACCTCTATAAGGAAAATTATAGAACACTAAAGAAAGAAATCATAGATGAACTCAGAAGATGGAAAGACCTACCTTGCTCTTGGATAGGTAGAATCAATATTGTCAAAATGTCCATACTACCAAAAGCATTATACAGACTTAATGCAATTCCAATCAAAATCCCAATGTAATTCTTCAAAGAAATAGAAAAAGCAGTCATGAAATTCTTCTAGAAAAATAAGAGACCCAGAATAGCCAAAGCAATCCTGAGCAAGAAAAGTGAAGCAGTTGGCATCACCATACCGGACTTTCAATTATACTATAGAGCAATAGTAACAAAAACTGCATGGTATTGACACCAAATCAGACTGGTGGACCAATGGTACACAATTGAGGACACAGAGACTAATACATATAATTTCAGCTATCTTATATTAGACAAAGGAGTAAAAAATGTACAGTGTAGAAAGGATAGCCTCTTCAACAAATGGCGCTGGGAAAACTAGAAATCTAGAAAACTAGAAACTAGAAATGAAATTAAACCCTTATCTCTCACCATGCACAAAACTCAATTCAAAGTGGATCAAGGACCTAGGAATTAGACCAGAGACAGTACACCTAATAGAAGATAAAGTAAGCTCCAATTTCCAACATGTAGGATTAGTCCCCAATTTCCTTAATAAGAATCCTGTAGTGCAAGAATTATTACCAAGAATTAATGAATGTATAGATTTAAACTAAAAAGCTTCTTCTCAGCAAAAGAAACAATCAGTGAGGTGAATAGAGAGCCAACTAACTGGGAACAAATATTTAATACGTGCACATCAGATAGAGCACTAATTTCTAGAATATATAAAAAACTCAAAAAACTTAACACCAAAAAAACAAATAACCCAATCAATCAATGGGCTAAGGAATTGAAAAGACACTTCTCAGAAGAAGATACACAATCAGTCAACAAATACATGAAAAAATGCTCAACATCGCTGGCAATTAGAGAAATGCAAATCAAAACTACTCTAAGATTTCATTTCACTCCAGTCAGAATGGCAGCTATCAAGAACACAAACAACAATAAATGTTGGAGAGGATGTGGGGAAAAAGGCACACTCATACATTGCTGGTGGGACTGCAAAATGGTGCAACCACTATGGAAAGCAGTATGGAGATTTCTTGGAAAACTGGGAATGGAACCACCCTATGACCCAGCTATCCCACTCCTGGGTCTATTCCCAAAGGACTTAAAAACAGGATATTACAGTGACACAGCCACTTCAATGTTTATAGCAGCACAATTCACAATATGTAGGTTGTGGAACCAACCTAGATGTCCCTCAGTAGATGTGTGGATAAATAAAATGTGGTATATATACAAAATAGAATTTTACTCAGCAATAAAAGAGAATAAAATAATGGCATTTGGAGGTAAATGGATGATGTTGGAAAATATAATGCTAAGTGAAATTAGTCAATCTCAAAAATCCAAATACCAAATGTTTTCTCTGATATAAGGAGGCTGGTTCACAGTATTGTTGGATGGGGGTACATAGGAGGATAAGAGGAACACTAGAATGGTCAAAAGAAAGGGAGGGGAAGGGAGGGAGCAAGGGGGGAGGGCGGGAAGGAAAAAAAGTTGGTGGTTGAATGAGATGCATATCATTATCCTAAATGCATGATTGAAGATCTGAGTTGTACTTACATACTTTGTATACAAACAGTTGCATGTAAAAAGATGCTATATATATGCATTATGAATTGCAATACTTACTACTATTATAAGTTAAAAAAAAGAAAAAATATATATATGAAAAATATTCAATATCTCTAGCAATTAGAGAAATGCAAATCAAAACTATACTGAAATTTCATCTCACTCTAGTCAGAATGGCAATTTTGAAGAATACAAGGAACAATAAATGTCAGTGTGGATGAGGGGAAAAAGGTTCATTTATACATTGCTGGTGGGACTGCAAATTGGTGCAACCACTCTGGAAAGCAGTATGTAGATTCCTTAGAAAAACTGAGATGGAACCAACATTTCACACAGTTATCCTGCTCCTCAGTTTATACCCAAAAGACTTAAAATCAGCATAGGACAGTGACACAGCCACTTCAATGTTTATAGCAGCTCAATTCACAATAGCCAAGATATGGTACCAACCTAGGTGCCCTACAACAGATGAATGATGAAAGAAAATGTGGTATATATACATACACAATGGAATATTACTCAGCCATAAAGAAGAATGAAATTATGGCATTTGCCAGTAAATGGATGGAACTGACGAATATCGTGCTAAGGAAAATAAGCTAGTTCCCCCCCCCAAAAAAAAAAAAGGTAGAATGTTCTCACTGATACATGGACGCTAACCTACAACAAGGGAGGGGAAGATTAGAAGTTCATTGAATTAGACAAAGGGAAGTGAAAGGAAAGGAGAAAGGATGGGAATGGTGAAGAAAATAGAATGAATTGGACTTGTCTTTCCTATCCTTATATATGAATACATGACCAGTGTAACTCCCCAGGATGTACAACCACAATAATGGGATCCTAGTTGGAACAAGTTATACTTATTCTCTTTATGTATAATATGTCAAAAAATATACTCTACTGTCATGTATATCTAGAAAGAACAGATAAATAGATAAAAAGTTTTGACCGAAAACTTTAAAAGACAAATAGGAACAGAATATACACACTGTAATATAGTTTGGGTAAAGTCATTTCTCATAGGACTACAAAGTAACTGTTCCAAAGTTGATATACTGTTATACTGGGGTTGAACACAAAATAAGTGGATGGTAGATGGTGGGAATCAGGTTTCTCATTGTTGGAGTAGAGGTTCAGATAAGCAAAGTAGGTAGGAAAAAAAAAAAACAATGATTCTAGATCAGAACTGGGGACATCAGTATAAACTCTTTCAGTTTAATTTAATGCAGATGAATACGTACATAAATAATTTTAAATAACTGCATGTATATGGTACAGAACACATATTTGCTTTCATTACCTGTGCCCATTGAGAGGGCTTATAAGAAAGTATATCTCAAAAGCAACAAGCACACTCTGTGAGCAGCTTTTAATTTTTAATACCATTCTCCAATTAAAGTAACCAGTGCTTCTTGGAGAAACAGCTCAGACAGCGACTTCAGAAAATGAGCTTGAAGCATCTTATAGTACTAAACATATAATGCAATGTTCAAACAAACAAAAGTTTAAACCTTTTAAGGTGCATCAAAGGGACACAGGAGTCAATCTGAAATAGTTCCCAGTGGCCAGAATAAATTGAGGATCAAAAAAATAATATAGTAATGTGTTATAACCAAAAATAGTAAATAGATATTTATGTGTCTATACAATAAATAACTAAACAAGCAAGTAAATTAGAAGAGGGGACATATCTCTGGTACCAAAGTACAATTTGGGTAGATCCTTACTCCTCATGGAATTGGACTGAACACCCAACCCCTTGAGTGTGGAGTGTACTTAACAACTTTCTTCCAAAGAGAACTGTGATGGGAGAATTTTAATTTTTTAATTTTTAAAACATACAAGGTCACAAAAGTAATGAAAATATGAGAAACTATCATAGACCAGAGGAAACATGGTAACTAAACATAATATATACTGATTGTAACCCTGGAAACAGAAAAGAACATTAGGTAAAAACTAGTGAAATTCAAATACAATGTTAAGTTCAGTGCAGAGTAAAGTAATAATGTCATTTTTTCTGTTGTAAGACATGTATCATAGTAATGCATGATTTCAACAATAGTGGAAATGAGGTGGAGTATATAGAAACTCTTTCTACATTCTATAAATCTAAAACTAGTCTAAAATTATTTAATTTTTTAAAAAATGGATTTTTGTGATAATAAAGTGATTGAGGGGAAAAGTGAGTTGGTTACTTTAGATTAGAGTTAGGGAAGATTCTTCTGAAGAAGTGATATTTGGATTGAGACTAGCCAGGCATGCAAAGATCTGGAGGAAAAATATTCCTGGCAGAGAGAATAGCAGGTGCAATAGCTAGAGACAAGCATAAGCCTGGGGTGTTTAAGGAATATTAAAAAGCCCTGTGTGGCTCATAACATATGAATAGAGAAACTGGGAATAGACAAGAGCAAAAAGGAAACCCAGGGAGTACAATATATAAGGCTTTGTTGTCTACATACCTTTTCTCATACCAGACTAGAAACCACCTCTGCATAGCACACATGACATCCTTTTCTCTCCAAACTCCCCATACTCTGGCATACTGTCTAATACAGTATTTATTTTTTGAATGATTTTAAATTGGCATACTATAGTGATGCAGCCACATCAATGTTTATAGAAGTTTAATTCACAATATCTAAGCTATGGGACCAAACTAGGTGCCCTTCAACAGATGAATGGATAAAGAAAATGTGGTGTATATACACCATGAAATATTACACATCCATAAAAAGGATGACTTTAAAATTTGCTAGCAAATGGATGGATCTAGATACTATTATGCTAAGTGAAATAAGCCAGTTCCACAAAACCAAAGGTTGAATGTTCTCTCTGATATGAGGATGCTAACACACAACAAGGAGGTGGGGGAAAGTAGTAATTGAGTGGATTAAACAAAGGGGAATGAAGGGAAGGGAAGGGGGTAAGAATAAGGAATACAGTAGAATGAATCGGACATAACTTTCATATGTTCATACATGAATATGTAACCAGTGAAACTCCACATTATGTACAACCTCAAGAATGGAATCCTAATTAGAATAAGTTATTCTTCATGGATGCATAATATGTCAAAATACACTGTACTGTCATGTACATATAAAAAGAACAAATAAAAAAATTTTAAAAAAGCATGCTAGTAAATATTTAAGATTGAGTCTCAAGAAGAAAATAAAACTCAACTTTGTAATATGGGCTAATTTTCTAGATGTGAATAACCCCATCATGAACACTTCCAAGTTACTAATGTGATATCACTGCATAAGGCATTGGGGAGAGATGTGCACAATAAACACTCAAAAACTAGCACAACTCTTGCACATCACTGTGCAGAGGTCACTTAGCATCTCTATGAATAAAACTCCACGAAGTTTTCATGAGGCAATAATTCTCCCTCATTGCTCAATCACAAAAGCATATTTTCCCCAACTATTTTGTAAGAACATATGAAAGACATTATTAGATGTCTTACATTAAAAGCAAATAAAATTATCCAGGAAAAAAAAGTTGGGTTGAAATACTTCATCTTGTTCTTGCTGAACTAATGTTAGCAATCCTAACTCACCAATTCCTGGTCACAGTTCTTATAAATGATCCTACTTAAGTCATTCACTAAGGTTTTCTATGTATCGATAACTTATTTGCCAACTTTTACTTGACCAAATTAAATACTTCACATTTTTTAAGATCACAACCTCCTCTACTTCTTTTAAATAACACCACTTTCATATC
This sequence comes from Tamias sibiricus, assembly GCA_025594165.1. Lineage (NCBI taxonomy): Eukaryota > Metazoa > Chordata > Mammalia > Rodentia > Sciuridae > Tamias > Tamias sibiricus. The sequence goes on along the minus strand of CM046667.1, from coordinate 52,287,217 downwards.
AATGATTGCTCAATGATTATTGGCAGTAATTTCATAACTTATGACAATGAAGACCCTTTTAGTTTAAGTAGCTGGTTGGATTCTCCATCCTGAGGTCCCGAAGTACGGCCAGCACGTGAATATTGGAAAAGTCTTCCTGAAACTGAATATTCCTTTCCAGGATGCACAGACAATGAGGGAGAACAGCATAATAAAACAGCTGCTCTGTGGCCGGCTGAGTCAAAAAAAAAAGGAATGACATGAAAATGTATGAAAAGACAACAACACTAAGAAGTTGTTCTAGCATACAAGAAGCCATTACTTGGATGAGTCCCTTTGAAAATTCTCATATGATGAGTTTTTTTTTTTTTTTTTTTTTTTTTTTTTTTTTTTTTTTTTTGCAGTCATCACTCAGTGTTCTAAAGTGTGAAGCAGATTTTATGGGTATATACAATGAAAATTACTGCAGGCCACATTTCAATGGCATACAATGCTCAGATATAAGGACCAATGTTTATTAATAATGTGGTCTCCAAGGGAGATGAAAGAACAGCTCACATTATAGCTTTAGAGTGCATTACTTATTAAAGCTCATTTAACCCTACAAGTAGGGTTATGATCCCACATAAAATGCCGGAAACATTCTACTATCTTTGTTAATCCTATGTTCATACACGCATACATGACCACTGAAACTCCACATCATGTACAACCACAAGAATGGGATCCTAATTAGAATAAGTTATACTGCATGTATGTATAATATATCAAAATACACTTTACTGTCATGTATAACTAAAAAGAACAAATGCTGGAAATAGTGCTCAGAGAGTTACACCATTAGGCTGAACCTTATAAAATCATCATTTTGTGGGTTAAAAGTACAACTATCAATAGTTTCATAAGTAGCCTATTGTGGCCAAAAGTCATTGTTAGGAACAAAGCAAAGACCCATTTTGTACCCAGGTCTTTTAAAACCAGATTCCATTCTTTTTTAAAGGTAAATCTCTTAATTCTTAAACTTCTAGAAATGGGGTTTCTGACTTTTAACACATGGCTTGAAACAGTAAATGGTGCAAAAATAATTAGAAAGCCAATTGCATTGCTTATTTAGTATTACATTGGCTAAAGTTCTTAGTCCTATTGCTTATCAGCATTGGCTGGAGAGATTAATAATATGTATATTCCCAGACTACATACCCAGTGATTCTAATTTATTAGGTTTTTAACAAGGTTTAAATTTCATATTTTTAATAACCATCTAACCTGACTTTGACTTACCCGGTTCTTCAGAAACATTAAGTAATCACTGAAACAGAAAAAGAGATTGATGCGATGAAATAGATTTTTCTCTATGTCACAGAGTTGTTCAGCACCACACAGATACACTCTGAGTCCAAGTATTGTGTTTGGGCAGTACAAATAGGCAACTCATAATGATTAAGCATGGGCAGGCTGAAGTGCAGTGTACATCTATACACAACCGGCTAGGACTACATCTTCAGTTCAGCCTATGCTGAGAATACCTGCCAGGGGGTTGAGGAAATTGGAGTTGCTTCCTTCCCTCTTTTGCACACTCTCCCTGTCACTCATCTCCTCTATTCTACTTGACATTCCCTGAAGCCAGTAGCTGCCACTAAATAAATGTGACCAATTAGGCTTCTGGTAGAAAAAATATTGTAGAAATAAAACCATTTTTCTTCCAAACTTGAAAAACAATCTTTATTTTGATATCACATGACAAACCTTGTTAACTAAAGCAGATTAATATTTCAAGAGACAGCATACACAAGGTAAACAGCAAATAAAACATAAATAAAATAATTACTTTTTCTTACTTCAGATTTATATTCTATTCCTTTCTTCCATTAGTAAATTGTCCTTTTATTTGTTTGTATAACTTACTGAATTTAGGGTATATGCTACTCCAAATTACTGTATAATTAGATCTTCTCTATGTCACTCATGTGTCAAGGTCACAGGGATCTTGGGTATTATCTACTTATTTCTCCTCCTTCTCCATCTTCTAAAACAGAGAGAGGAAGAGGAGGGGAGAGGAGAGGAGAGAAAAGGAAAGGAGAGAAGAAATCACAGGGAGAGAGGGTGGGAGAGGCAGGGGGAGAGAGTTCAATCCTGTTTCACTTTTAAGTTTACATCCCCTCACTGAAGGGGACTGGAGATGAGGGATAAGCATTTAAATTTCCCCCCTATTCAGCTTTAACTCACAGATCATCAGGTACAATCTGCATGCTCTACATACCTAGAAGATATTCAAAAACAATCACTAATGTATTTATTTCAGAACATTTCCTGAGCAATCAAATAAAAAGGTACTATGCTAAGCTAGGGGGCTATATTCCTTCAAAAAGCCAGACTTCAGTCATGACTTTTTGCATCTATATTCTAGTAGGGAAGACAGACATTAAACATTTTGTGGAAACAATAATGAGTTTTATGAAATACAGAATACCACTTAAAAAAAAAAAGAGTACAATACAGAGATATAACCTAATATGGGGTTCAAAGAAAACCATGATGAAGTGCTTAGTGTACTGGGGACAGAGGCTAGGAAGATATTGGAAGGCCAAGCAGCATTCAAGTGCTTGATGGACTATTGAAAGGTTTAATATATACTTTTATGTCAGCTAGCTGAGTTTATGCACTATAACCAGAAAACAAATCCAAAACATATGCCTCCCAAAACAAAACTCAAATTTAGTTCTCTTCTTGAAAAAGATAAGGGTTGTTTGAACTTTAAAACTATGTGTGTTAAAGAGATGTCCAACTGTTGGCATTAATTTCCACTAATATTTTTCCTTTTTTAAAAAAGAAAACTTTTACTAAAAAAATCACAAAGGGTTTTACAGAATGTAAAACAGCTTGTATAAATTCATAACTTGATGAAGTAATATGAAATGAGCCTAAACTGAATGCACTCAGATTTTCTTTAAGGACAATCTAATTTCCAAAAAGTTAAAGAGTGATGCTTGACAAAATCTTCTGAATTCATTATTCCAAAAATATCTTTTAAAAATGAGAACAAATTGAATTTGCTCATCCTTAAAAGAGGAACCTGTTGCTTCCACTCATTTTGGCAATAGTAATTTAGCTTGGTTCTTGTTATTCACTCTGATTCACTCTGTGGGTTATATACCCTCCTGGGTGCTCAATAAATGGTTGCTGTCAGACTGACTGACAGATGTGTTTGATCTCCTAAGCACCATGGTAGTGAGCACAAACAGATACACAGATGATAGGGAAGAGAAGTGCATAGATTTAGGAAGTAAGCAGTGCAGGGGAGGGGGGCAGTGCTCATCAAAGAGCTCAGACACTGAATCCAATGTGCCATTTGAAATTCATGCCTGTCAATTATTTGTAAGCATAGGCAGCAACCTAGTGAATTTGAGGTACACCAAAATAAATGCTACAGATTGGTGTTATTATTAGAGAAGTTATAACTTAGGCTTTTGTTTTTCCTCCCAAAATATTTTGTATACTTCAAAGTCATGCCAAATTTACCAGTAGTGAAGTCTATGACCCACAATACACCAAATATTTGTATCACTTCCCAAGGGCCAGACTCTGCTCTGAATGGACATGACAGATAAGAAAAATTTCCCTGGGGGAACTCATAAGCCAGTGTTTCTCTCACCATAGGCACCAAAACTGCATCAATAATGAGTTGTATTTTCTATATTCTCTTGTTTTTGAATTATCCACTCAGAGTTAGCTAGTTTCTAGAGATAGAAAACCACTACCCTGGGAGATTTCATTTGTGAACCCATCAATCCAGAGCTCACATACTCAACTATCTCCATTATCAGGCTGCTATATTTCAGACCACTATTCCCTAAACAATCCAGGCCCAGGTGCCAGACAACTAGGGGTATTTATTCCTCATAGCCTCCTGATACTATTCAAACTAGCCAATCCTATATCTGCTTATACGACCTCACCCCTTCCTTCCTGAAGAAACGACAATAAAATCTCTTGTAAACATTCCTTCCCTGTGACATTCTAACTAATCCTGGTGCTTCTACATGCAGTCCTGCATAGTGTGATGTGCCTCCTGTTTCTAGAGATCTGTGATTATAAAAAATTATTCCTTTGAAATAGTCATTCCATGCCTGATGAAAACAATCCCAGGTACCTTTAGGATATATAACATCCAACCAGTCTGTTTTCAACAAGGGTTCTGAGGTCCTCTACATTTTCTTGCAGGCATAGGCATGCTATTACCAAGGCAGAAAATATCTACAATATATAATTAAATGAATTAGAAATTTTTCCTAGGAAAAGGGGGAAAAAGCCATAAAACAAATGCAAAAGAATCCCATGTATGTTCAGTGTATGAAAGATAATAACTCCAGTTATTAAAAGTAAATAGAAAAGCCAACATCCAAAACAATGACAAAAAATGAGACTGTCTGTTCATATGAATCACATTTTATTTATTGGTTTTGTTAATCTACTTTTTTTGTTTGCAATCATGTAGCTAGGATTTACAGGGTGAAAACATCTGTGGTTAGAAAATATTGATGGTAGTAGTTGAAAGTACTTGTACTTTGAAGGATTATATTGAATCCCAGGATTTAATAACTTTTACATAGTTATGAAAAATAATTGAACATGATAAACTTCATAGAATTGTAGTTAAATATATTTTGGAAAGCAAAAATCAATATTAAAATTGATTGGACTCAATATTTTAAAATCCATTTTTCCTATATTTTATAAGTAGATTTATGAGTTTGACTCGCCTCGCACGTGCGCGGCCCGGGTTCGAGCCTCAGCACCACGTAAACATAAATTCATTGCATTGTGTACAACTAAAGTATATAAATAAATTTAAAAAAAAAGATTTAAAAAAATTAGATATAGCTGGTTTTAAAACAGAAAAAAAAAGCAAGAGTTAAAGAAGGGATAAAGGTGGAGGAACAGATATTGTAAACATATGGGGAAGATGAGTAGAGAAGAAAAAGGAGATAGAGAGGGAGGAAGGAGGGATAGGAAAGGGGAGGAAATTCAGAATAAACTTAACAAAATTACACTATGTGCATGTATAAATACATGTATTCTACCTTTATGTATAACTATAAAGATAGGAGAGAAAGAGAAGGCACTGGGGATTAAGATGAAATAAATCAAGTTCCATGCATGTATGATTTTATCTAAGTGCACCCAACTATTAAGTAAAATTATAATCCACTAATAAAAGAAAATTTATTTTTAAAAAAGGATGGTTTTTAATTTCAGACTGTGAAGAATGATATAATTCTTTCCTTTCTCAGCATGAAAATATGCCAATGTTTCCATGGCCAATTTGCAGAAAGACCATTCATAATGTAATTCCATGCTTAGCAGTGGCCATGAGGTAAGCCTGCTTACACCTGGTACTACCAGATAACTGGCTCAGCACTTGGCTTCCCTGTCTTCCTATCATGCACATACTTCATGGCAGTTATTGAACAGATGAGGCAGTTTCCCTGTGGGGTTTTTTAATTGTTTTTCCCACACTGATTAGGGGGTGTGTGTGTGTGTGTGTGTGTGTGTGTGTGAGTGTGTATGTGTGTGTGTGAGAGGGGGGGATTCTCAACGTGTTCAATATTTTAAAATACATGCTTCATATGCATGTGTGTCCTGTGTGTGTGTATGTGTGCATGTGACACAGTTTGTTATTATTTAGCTGATCAAAACAATAGAGAAAGCAGAAAATTCCAAGAAAATCACATTATAAAATTATAAAATTTCTCAGTAAAATGTGTTTACTCTTCACGTGGAGATTCATTCACACTATTATGTTTTTACTGGGAAAGAATCCCTCGAAATGCTGCAGCTGTAGAGCCTAATGAAAATCTTGAGCATCTGTACTGTGACAGATATTCATTGCCGAGACCCTGCTGCTGGCCCACTGGTGGGTGTAGAAAATGTCCACCACTGTCTTCAAGAACATTCTTCAAACATTCCAGAATCATAATGACTGGTCCCATGGAAAGACACATTTATCAAGGCATTGCAGCAGATTGTTGATTTTTTTCTGCAGTTGACGTACAATAGAATGGAATGGCATTCATTCCAAAGTCAGAGGTCATATTTGTCTAAGAAGGAAATATACATAACAAAAATCTATTGCTAATACAGAGCTAAGAAATCCAACTGGTCTATTGTAGCAACAACCCATCAAGTGTGAAAACTGAAGAAAAAAATAAACTCTCACAGAACTGAAAGGAGTCATGGAGCCTACCCATCCATACATTATATCCTTGGTGATGGAAATGGTAAGGAACTTTATATATATTGAATGGTTAAATTGTTCCATGCTCTATACCAGAGATTTTACCTATGTGATTGTAACTGAATCACCACAATTACTATATGGGTAGTGATAATAACAAGAATAATATTCTTAATAATAAACATTTATAGACTGCTTGCTATTTGTCAGGTAGTTAAGAGTTTACATATATCAATTTAGTACTAAACCAGATCAATTAAGTGGAGTGATAGATAATATGGACCCTATTTTAGAGTTGAAGAGACTGGGGCACAGAGAACATGTAACATTTCCAAGAGCTAGAAACTTAGAGACCCAGTACCTGACATGCGAAATACAGTTAGAATGTTCAGTAACAAGAAGGGAAGATTCAGTATAGAATCATGTTTACAGCAACTTCCAAATATGTGAATATTTGTCATCTGACGTAGAAATTAAATTGGATCTCTATGGCTCCATGACTTCTTGCCAAAATAAATGAGTGGAGGACATAGAATATTCTGAGTTGTTCACACCACAAACACTCTGGGTGTGGTGGTGCCCAAGAGGCTGGGGCAGGGGAATTGCAAATTGAAGGATAGCCTGGGTATAGCAAGACCCTGTCTCAAAAATAAATAAGTAAATGAATAGGGCTAGGGATGTAGTTCAGTAGTAAAGCAACTCAGGGTTCAGTCACCAGTAGCACACATGCATGCGTGCACGCATGCACATGTACACACACACACACACACACACACACACACACACACCACAACCACAAACCTGTTGCCTCAGGGAATTGGGAACCCTCTAGCAATCTCACCATCACAGAGTAGTTCGAGTAAAACTGGTGACTACCAGGCAATCTTTGATCTGAGTTTGCAACCCAGCTTTGCCTCTACTGTGACTTTGAAGAAGGTACTTCCTCATCAGTCCCAATGGAAAAAATGATGGTACCTGATTCACAGCTAATAATATTTGCCACATGGTAAGCTCAATACAATGCATCACTTGGCAAATGTGCCAAGGACATTTTGAAAATAGGTTTATGTTTAGCACATTTCTAAAGTGTGGAGTTGTATGTGCTGACTGGTTACATACACAAAATATATACCTGATGGTGTTTTTTGCCTTTTATTTTTTTTTTTTTTTTTTTTTTTTGCTTGTAGATGCATCTCATTATTGACAGTTCTGTGAGAATTTTGTATCTTAGGATAGTACAAAGAGACCAGTGGGGAACATATTTAGGAAATTCTGGCTCATGAGTTCTGTTTCTGTGAGTGAATTCTAAAAATTTACTGGATCATATGGTGGTTGGAATGGATATGAGGGGCTTAATAAATATTGAGAAAATTTTTTCTACACATATGTCATCTTCCTAAAGATGACATATGTGTAGAAATCCTTTCTTTTTATTAAAAAAACTTAATAAAAATTTACTCATTTTGCAGTTTTCATACTATGGTGATTCATTTGCAGAGGATCCTTTTTGTTGATTTGTCCTTTTCTTACATTTGTCTGTTGTGACATATTTTCCCTAAAATACATCTGCCAGTTTGATCTACATGCTGCATCAGCTGGAGGAGTATGAAATACCTCTCTCACAATTCAGCTGGTCCAATAGAGTGGCTGTGATCTTCTTTCCAAAGCTGTTGTGTAAATTGGCTTTTCCTTGAGTGTATTAGAACTAGTTTATGTTTCATAGCACTTAATAGCTTTAGAATCACCAGAAATAGCAGTCAGAACAAATATAAAAATGGTAGCACTAATTTTCCCATAGATAAAAGACACAAACTTTCTTCCATGCATTTCAATCCCCGCTCTGACATGTAAAGGCAAATAATGCAAAAAAATGACTATAATTCTGAATTTGCAATCAAGTATTCTGGAAGGTTATGGAAATCTTCCATCTTTAATTCCTTCCTGCTTTAAACTTTGGTGTACTTATTGCCTTTATTTTAATCTTTTCTGTGCATGAAAATAATGCTTCACCTCCTCAATTGCACATAGAACAAAAAATGAGTTGCATATGAGATCCATTTTCTGAGGTAAATATAGTCTACTACCATGGAAAACAGGATGCCAAAATGAGGTCTGGAGACAGATAAAGAATTTGAGATAAAATGTTCTGCCCCCTTACCAATACCAAGCCACCTATGGCACTTGCTTTTGTTTTTAATCCCTTCCAATTAAGCAAGGTTGTTCTGAACTTCCAAATTAACTTCCTTTTAGTGGACCCTATGAATATATTTTTAACAAAGAAAAGTCTTTTATTTCTTAAGGACGACCAAAAAATCCCTAAATATAAATATTATATAGAAAACTCCACATGGGATTAACTTCATACAGAAAATAGACATAACTGAGATACCTATCAGGAGATTTTGTACTGAGCTGTTGAACAGTTTAAAAAGGAAGATGACATATGTGTAGAAAAAAAAAATAATGAACATGTTTTCCCCAAACTCTTGTTAGAAATTTCCCTGTCCTTAGTCAAATATAATAGAATTCTGACTCCAGTCTGGCCTTCGGATTATCAGTGAAAGCATCCTTCTTATTTTTCTTTTTTGTTTGTTTGGTTTTTGTTTTTGTTTTTGTTTGTTTGTTTGTTTGTTTCATTTTGTTTTGTTTTTGGTACTGACTTTTAAACCTATAGTACTTTATCACTGAACCACATCCTCAGGCCTCTTTATTTTTCATTTTGAGACAGGGTCTCACTAAATTGCCAGGTTGCCTCAGCCTCCCAAGTTGCTGGGGTTACAGGTATGCACCACCATGCCTGGGTGTTTTTGTCAATCTGCATTTGACTCTATTTATTTTCCCTCCTAATATCCCAGGGAATTTAGCTTCCTGGATTCTCCCCCCAATTCTCCATCATGAATGATAGAGAATGCTTACATTAATATAAATGCTAGTTCTACTTATTCATAATTAAGCATGATGCATACTTCCTTATGCCCTAGAAGGAAGCAGTCTGCCTGATATTTAATGAAATTACTTAAGAAGACTCATGGAAAAGTCAGATTATTTCAACTTGATACTGGGGTACACTACATACCCTTTGGAAAGGAAGAGAGATTTTTTGAAACCATGCAAATTACAAAAAGAAAGTTTTAATTACTTCATGTTGCATTTTCCTTACCAATTAAAACTCAAACTTGGGTCCAGGACAATGGCTATCACCAAGCTTTGAAGAATTTTCACACTCCCAGTATGCTAATTTTCCTTTCCACCCTTGAATTTGTTTTAGTGCATGTTACTAAGGACTTATCTGCCTCTGCCCTGTCTTGGCTTGATATAAAGGAAAGTAAAGAGAAACAGGTACCCTTTTGTCATTTACAATGCCAGGTGGATAGCACATCTGTAGCAAGGATATTTTAACTATCTATTTTATGACAATGTTGGTTTTTCTCTCCCTCTCTCCTACTCATTTACTTCTGTTGATTTTACACTAAAAAACAGTATGGAGATTTCTTGGGAAAATGGGAATGGAACCACCCTATGACCCAGCCATCCCACTCCTGGGTCTATTCCCAAAAGACTTAAAAACAGCATATTACAGTGACACAGCCACTTCAATGTTTATAGCAGCACAATTCACAATAGCTAGGTTATGGAACCAACCTAGATGCCCCTCAGTAGATGAGTGGATAAAGAAAATATGGTATATATACAAAATGGAATTTTACTCAGCAATAAGAGAGAATAAAATGATGGCATTTGCAGGTAAATGGATGAAGTTGGAGAATATAATGCTAAGTGAAATTAGTCAATCTCAAAAATCCAAGTACTGAATGTTTTCTCTGATATAAGGAGGCTGGTTCACAGTGTTGTTGGAAGGGGGTACATAGGATCAGAGGAACACTAGAATGGTCAACGGAAAGGGAGGGGAGGGAGGGAGTAAGGGGGGGTTGGAAAAAAATTGGTGGTTGAATGAGATGGATATCATTATCCTAAATGCATGATTGAAGATCTGAATGGTACTTATATACTTTGTATAAAAGCAGTTGTATGTAAAAAGATACTATACTTGTGCATGATGAATAAGTAAATAAATAATAAAAAAATTAAAAAAAAATATCCACTTGAACATGATCAGTTTGAGCTCATTCTTTTAATGGTGCCAGGTGGCATGGCTGAGTGTCTGACTTCCCTTTCATTAAAAAAAATGTTTTATTTGTGCTGAGACAGCATGGCTTCTATTCCAGACCCAAACAAAAACTGAAAAGGCACAGGACACTTGGCCTGTCTATAACCATCTGGTTCATGTGACTTTCAACTACATCCAAATCTGTCCACACCTGTAAATTCACCCTATGTAACTCAGCTAAGAGAGCGAGAGTCACAAGGTCAGTCAGGGTTTGCCTAAGTTATTGCTAGGATTAGATATCACATCTGACAAGATGGATGTGTTCAGCCAACTGGCATCCCTCTCATAGCAAATGCAAAGTTGTTTAAGTAATCTTTTTTAACCCAAATTTTTATTGTCACATTATACTTGTATGTAATTGTGGGATTTGTCGTTACATATTAGTACATGTACACAATATAACAATATAATTTGGATAATATCACTCCCCAGCACTTGCCCCTGTTTAAGTAATCTTGAGGATCAGAAAATACTTTTATAAAATTTGTTTTATTCATACTGTGCAATTTTTGGATTGATAGTCTAGGCCTGTACTGTAAACAGAAATAGAAGACAAAACTGGATTTCACTTTTTGGGAATAGTTGTCATCTCAGTAAGATCATATGTCCCATGAGAAGACACAATTAGATCTGACTGCCTTCTTAGAAATTTTCATGTCCCATCTGTACTATAATAAATTACCTCCACGTGCTAACAATAGATACAGAGTAGTAGATAATGAAGATCAAGCCTCAGAGGTACATGGTTCGGTGGTAGCTGGAGAATCCTGCATTTTCACTATAATTTGTGCAATATTAGTACTTCTTTTACATGTCACCATATTTCCATTTACTTTCTCTAATGTTTATTCATATATTTTGAAATGTTTATTTTATAGCATCTGTAATAGTATCACTGTTGGTTCTTTGATCATTCATTATTGCCTCAATATTTTTAAGATTCTATGCATTGTTTTGCATTTAATCAGTTTTTAAACTTTAAAGCTCTGGGCTAAAATTTAAATTACAAATATTGAGACTGCTTAATGCCAAAGTATACATATTTGAGGGGATTTTATTTTAATTTAATTTCTTCAACTGGCAGTTGAAAACAACAAAGAATAAGCAAAACACATCAATTTTAATACTCACAGTTGACAAATTCTAGGATAATGAGATCTTTAATATGGATGTACAACATGAATGTTCTCCTGGTTATATTCTATATCAGTCTCTATTAGTATATTTTACAATCTTTATCAAAATTTGCTATTGTTGTTAAATAGTCTTGCAGTTTATATGCTTGCCTCCTTTGAGTTAATTCTCAAAACAACAATCAAGCCTTCCTTTTTGTTCCCTGGCCATCTAAGCAGCTGCTTTTGACTGTGGGCCATCTCACACCTAAGGCAGCAAGATGGTGGCCATGAAGAAGATGAAAAAGTCATTGGAGTGAATCAACTCTAGATTCCAACTCAACTTGAAAAGTAGAAAGTACACACTGGACCTTGTGAGTACAAGCTGACTCTGAAGATGATCAGACAGTGAAAAGAAAAATTGGTAATCATTGCTAACAACTGCCAAGTCTTGAAGAAATCCAAAATACAGTATTATGCAATGTTGATCAAAACTGGTGTTCATCACCACCATGGCAATAACATTGAATTGGGCACAGAATGTGGGAAAGATTACAGAGCATGCACCCTGGCTATCATTATTCAGGTTATTCTGTAATCAGAAGCGTGCCTGAATGGGCTGGAGAAAAGAAAATCATCAAATCATAAAGAATTTTTGTTTAATACCATTTTCTAAGTTTAGTTTTGAAAGAAAAATGGCATCCAACATTATTTTAAAGCATCAGAGTATGCTACACTTTGCTCAAAACCCTACTAATGGCTTTCTGTTTGATTCAGTAAAGGTTTTGACAGAGTAGAAGAGATTACACATTGAAGCCAGGAGTGGTGGCACAGGCCTGTAATCCCAGCAACTGGGGAGGCTGAGACAGGAGGATCACAAGTTTGAGGCGAGCCTCAGCAACTTGAGGCCCTACATAACTTAGCAAGATCCCATCTGAAATAATGACTGGGGATGCAGTTCAGTGTTAAAGCACTTATGGGTTCAATTCTCAGTACCAAAAGAGGGGGGCGGGAAGGGAGGGAGAGGGTTTGAGGGGAGAGAGAGAGAGAGAGAGAGAGAGAGAGAATATGAATATTGAGAATATTTAACAGAACAGTCTAATGAAGAGAATACACATGGAGGGGGTTAAAGAAACCAATAAGAAACAGTAAAACAAGTAGGAACTCCCAATAGCTGGAAGCCTTTCCTTGCCCAGGTCTGAATAGGTGAAGGGAAGGAACAATTTCATCGGGACACTGTGAGAACCACACTCATGTGAGAAGGTTGCTTGAGGAGAGAAGTGAACACACATGACCAGGACAGGGGTTCTTGTTTCTCTGCTCTCCTTCCAGTGTATCCTTCCAATTGGTCAGACCTGAATGGAAGCCATCAGACATGGGATCCAGGGCGATGCAATCCACAGATTCTGCCACCCAAGGTCCACTGAGATTGGAAAGGAGACAAGTGGAAAGGGTATCTACAAGGGCAAACAATGCATGCCACCTTCATAGTGGTACAAACCACAACTTCTATAACATAAAAATCTTTAGACATGCCTCATTCTCTTTAATTTTTGCTTTATTTCCCTACTAGTCCTCCATCAAATCAGTCTTCTTTCAGTTCTCATAGCTTATAGCAGGCAAACTTCCTCCTTGTGGACTTTACACAGGCATTTAATGATTTTGCCTCAGGCATGTATGTATCCCTGTTGGTTGCTCACTCACTTACTTTAGGACTGTGTTCAGATGTCATCTTTTTTCCTTGACCACTTCTTTAAAATTGTTTTACACCTCTTCTTATACTGACTTTTTCCCAGCTCAATTGTTCTCTATTGCACTTGCCTCCATCTAGTATGCATAAAAGATACTGTCAGGAGGAAATAATGCAATTACATATGTAAAATTATTAGCAGAGGACCTGGATTATAAAACATTCAATAATGACAACTCTCTTCTATATTGTATCTTCAGCTTAACGGTTCATTATTCCCATAGAGTCAAATGATGCTTTCACAAGTCTCCCCAAACACCCTGACCTGATACAACTCTGAGTATTTTGAATCTGAATCCTCTAGCATATGCCAAGAGGCCACATGCAGCCCATCTAGGGTATTAGGGAAAACATTACTTCACTAGCTATGCTGCACATTATTAGTAGAGCATAACCACAGCTGGTAAGAAATCTTAGTTGTCTGAATTAAACAAAGAAGCAGGTTCAATTGGTCACATATTTAGTGCCTATAATGAAAGATTAGAAAATTTTAAAGTTTCATGTCCTTTAAAGTTTCATTTCAAAAGGAAAGTTTGGTGTACCCAACTGCCATCAAGTCATTCTCAAAATTTGTAGTTTGGACCACAGCAGGTGTAATGTTGGAGGTGTTCTGTATTTTCCATTTATTGGTTATTTTTCAGATTTTATTTTAATGCAGTTAAATGCCAAGACTAAAAAGCTTTACTGAAATACTTTCTTAAAACAGAGGTTTTGGAGAACTCATGGATTCTGAAAAATCTGACTTTTTTGAACCACTCATGGCTCGCAAGGCTTTATTTTCTTGCTGATATGACAACTAGACACAATAAACTTGAACTTTTATGTTTTAAAGAATATTCAGGACTAGAAGAGAGTAATGCTTATTTATTCACAGAAGGACAAGTATGCAGATGCAAATTGGACATGTGGATGGAGCAGACATCTGGAAACTCCATTTATTTCCCATTACCAAACTGCCTTAAGCTCAGAGAAATCACATATTCTGAAGAATTTTAGAACTACTTGGTGGAAATTATGTTAGCATGTTAGCAGATATTGAAGGATTTATGAGTATGAATTATGTTGTGTCTGTAGCTGTCTGAATGTAAATCTCAGGATATGTCTAAGTTACCAGACATCTTCCCCATTTTAAGAGGATCTGCCAGAACTAAAAGCATACTGCACTCATTCAAAAGCATCGTTAGAATCTCAGCATCTAGTATGCAAATATCTGAATTAACCTAAAATTTCTGATGAATTGACTCTGGAAATATTTGAGCAGATCAAACTCACTCTATGACATGGAAATACTGACAGGGAAGTTGAGTCAGAATTAATAAGAGATCTTAATAAATGGATTCCATTATTCTCCATAATGATTTGATTGTATTTACATTTGCCTCAAATTAATAAAAATTATTCAATCTGCCAGGCATATGCTTATAATCCTGGTGACTCAAGTGGCTGAGGATGGAGGATCATGAGTTCAAAGAGAGCCTCAGCAACTTATCGAGGCCCTAAGCAATTCAGTGAGACCCTGTCACAAAATAAAAATTAAAAAGGGCTGGGATGTAGATCAGTGATAAAGCACCCTTGGGTTCAATCCCCAGTGCAAAAATATATATGTATATTCAATCTATCTCAAGGCCTATATTATGCATTTCAGTATAACTAATATTCATTAAAAATTTTTGGTTCTCACTACAGAATGTCATTATTATTGCTGTTGTTGCCACATTAGTTAATAGCAGTTATTTTCACCTATATTATCTTGCTAATTAACACAACAGAATTTAAAGATGTGTAAAATATTTCAGTTTTGGAAACGATGGTGTTGAGTCACAGAGGGTTTAATTGATGCTCAAAATGACACAGTTAAGGCTGATATGAGCAGCAATTTTGCATTTATGCAGCCATTTGAATGGATGAATGGATGGATCTAAAGGAGTGGATATTTTTGTCATGTTATAAGCAAAATAACAGCCACTTAAAGATATCCATGTCCTAATCCCAGGAAACTTGTGAAAATGTTGCTTTACATGGCAAAAAGGACTTTGAAGATGTCCCTAATTAAGTTAAGGATCTTGAAATATAGAGATTATACTGGATTCTTTGGGTGGGTCCAATGTAATCAAAAGGATCATTATAAGTAAGGGAGGGATAAAGAGTCAGAATAAGAAAAGATGTGAGGAAAGCAGAAGTCAGAATTATGCAAATACTATAAGGGGTCCATGAGCTACAGAACATAAGCAAACTGTAGAAGTTAGGAAAATCAAGGAAAGAAATTCTCACTGCTATGGTTTGGATATAGTTTACTTGTAACCCAACAAAGGTTCATATGATTAGAACTTTGGTCCCCAGAGTGGGAGTATTTTGAGGTTCCATGCAACCTTGAAGAGGTAGGGCCTAGTGGAAAGTTTTTTTAACTCACTGGGGACATGCTCTCAGAAGGTAGTTTTTGTGAGATCTCTTGATATCTCCTGAGAGGGCTGTTATAAAATGAGTAAGTCTGGCTCTACCCAGCTCTCTGTGTTTCCTGCTGTGGATATCTAGTCTGTTTCCTCCCTCATGAGCTCCATTTTTCCAATTTACCATAAGGCAATACAGCTAAGAGGTAGCCTTTGCCAAGCTTACACTATGCTGTTTGGGCTTTGAACCAACAGACATGTTAGTTAAATAAACCTCTTTTTTTGAATAAGTAGCCTCATCAGATATTTTATTACAGTAATGAAAATCTAACTAATACACTCCTTTAGAGCCACCATAAAGGACACAGTTCAGCTGGTTCTTCATATTTATCCTATTGAGAACCATTTAGAACTTCTGACCTTCAAAATTGTATGATTATAAGTTTGTGTTGTTCAAAGGTACCAAGTATATGGCAATTTGCTCAGTTAGCAAAATAAAGCTAATACCAGGCACAGTGGTACATGCCTGTTATCCCAGATACTTGGTAGGCTGAGGCAGGAAGATCACAAGTTCGAGTATAGCCTCAGCAACTTAGGCCCTAAGAAACTTAGCAAGACCCTGTCTCAAAATAAAAAGGGTTGTATATGTACCTCAGTGGTTAAGCACCCTTGGCTCATTCCCTGGTACAATAAATAAATACATACATACATACATACATACATACATAAAGCTAATATTAGAGGTAAGATGGATCAGACGTTGTTTTAGTCAGCTTTTTCACTTCTGTGACTAAAGGACCCGACCAGTGTAAATACAGAGGAAGAGTTTATTTGAGGGCTCATGGTTGCAGAGGACTTAGTCCATAGAAGGCCAGTTCCATTCCTCAGGGCTTGAGGTGAGGCTGAACATCATGGTGGGAGAGAGTGGCAGAAGGAAGCAGCTCACATCACAGTGATCAGGAATCAGAGAGAGAGAGAGAGAGAGAGAGAAGCTCACATCACAGTGATCAGGAATCAGAGAGAGAGAGAGAGAGAGGGAGAGGGAGAGACTCCACTATCCAGATACAAAGACATGTCCTAATTCCCACTTCCTCCATCCACACCATACTACTTCAGTTACCATTCAGTTAATCCCTATCAGGGGATTAAATCACTGATTGGTTTAAGACTCTTACAACCCAATCATATTTTCTCTGAACCTTCTTGCATTGTCTTACTTGTGAGCTTTTGAGGAACACTTCACATCCAAACCATAACAGATATATAATGTAATAACCAATTTAAAAAATCTTCCAATCATAAATCCACTGCAAAAATATCTGGTTTATAAAATTTTCATTGACATCACCCACATTGTCTCCTTTCCCATATCCATGATCCATCTTCCTTTTCTATATCTTCCGGTCAGATTAACAGAAGACTCAGTTAATCCTCATATACATACCATAAATGCTAAACAAAAGGGTCATGTGAGCTGAAATTTAACACATATAGACTAACTTTAACCTTAGTGTTAGGCTGTCCTTCCACTGAACTCTTCCAGTCATACTGTTAGATGGTTGTGATTGTTTTTTTCCCTAATTCACATTTGATTATTTCCCTATGGGCCTTTGCACACGAGAGTCTCACTCTGGCAATGTCTTTCTGTTTACATCTATTCTATTAAATTTTCAAGAAGATTTTGGTGAATGTGAATTCCACCTTGTCCATTGTATATCTCCCTTGAATACCAGGGCAGTTCCTTGTGAACTCCTTGTCCCCAAAAATATGATATAATGGCTATATGCCAAATGATATGCTGTTCAAGGCCAGCCTCAACCACTTAGTGAGATCCTGTCTGAAAATTTAAAAAAAGGAAAGGCCTGGAGATGTAGCTCAGTGGTAGAGCAACTCTGAGTTCAATCCCCAGTACAGCCAAAAAAAAAGGTCTTCTCCATATCATACCACAGTAAAAGTATTTTCTATTCCCCAACTGTGACTCTCTAAGCCTCACATTTCTGCATGGTCAAAATGAAGGCCTGTATACAGACCTCTGAGAGTGTTTAAAGAGAGTAATTGATATCATGTATGTGGAATTATTTCTGATAAGCCCCGCATGAATTAGTCACTCCATATATATTAGATTTTTATCTCCTCCTGTTCATAACATGTAATTACTACGTGTTTTCTTACTAGGGTCCATACAGATTTTTAAAGCGTATAGATCAGGATTATCTTTAAAACCATTTCAGATTCTATAATCAGTTATATAATATCAACTAAAAATGGATTAAAGACTTAAATGTAAGATCTAAAAGCCATGTAACTAACAGAAGAAAATCTAGGGGAAATGCTTTAGAACATTGAAATGGATAAGGATTTTTTCAGACAAGACCCCAAAAGCACAGGAAAGAAGGAAATGCAA
Source organism: Tamias sibiricus (assembly GCA_025594165.1). Lineage (NCBI taxonomy): Eukaryota > Metazoa > Chordata > Mammalia > Rodentia > Sciuridae > Tamias > Tamias sibiricus. The sequence goes on along the minus strand of CM046667.1, from coordinate 52,269,182 downwards.
AAATAGTCTAATGGGATGACATCAAACTAAAACGCTTTTGCACAGCAAATGAAACAATGAAGAGACAACTTACAAAATGGGAGATAATACGTGCCTACTATACATCTTATAAGGGGTTAATATCCAGACTATATAAAGAACTCAAAAAACCCAATGGCAAAAAAATAAAGATAAAAAGAACCTGATTTCGAAAAACAGTGATAGACTTATAAATAGACACTTATCAAAAGAAGACATAGAAATGAGCAACAGGTATAGAAAAAATTGTTCAATGTCACTAATCATCAGGGAAATGCAAGCCAAAACCACAATGAGATATCACCTCACTCCAGTAAGTACAGATATTATAAAAATACTAAAGATAAGAAGTACTGGTGAGGATGTGGAGAAAGGTAGCCCTTGCACATCATTGGCACAAATGTAAATTACGACTGTAATTATGGAAAACAGTATGAAGATTCCTCAAAAATTTAAAAATAGATCACCACATGATCCAACAATTTCACTACTGGGTACATATCCAAAGGAAATGAAGTCAGTGTATCAAAGAGATGTCTGCACTCCCATATTTATTGCAGCACTATTTACAATATTGAAGAAATAGAAATAACATAAATATCCCTCCACTGATGAATGGATAAAGATGTGGTACATTGTGATACACAATGGAAAATTATTCAGCCATAGAGAGCAATAAAATCCTGTCATTTGTGACATGTTTGGAACTGGGAGTCATTAGGGTAAATGAAAAAAAAAAAAATTCAGGCACACAAAGATAAATACAACATAGTTTTATTCAATTTGTGGAGTCTAAAAAAGTTGATCTCATGTATGTTGAGAGTAGAATGGTGGTTGCCAGAATGAGGGAAATATCCAAGTGAGAGAGAAATGGGGAGAGGTCAATCTATGAGTATTAAGTCACACTTAGGAATAAGTAGGAAGTTCTGGTGTGCCACAGTAGATAGATAATAATAATGTACTGAGTATTTCAAAAAATAAGAATAAATAATTTTGAATATTTTCATCATAAAATAAGATGAACATTTGAGGAAATAGATGTGCTTACCCTGATTTTTTTTTTTTTTTTTTTTTTTTGTGGTACCGGGGATTGAACTCAGGGGCACTCGACCACTGGGTCACATCCCCAGACCTTTTTTGTATTTTATTTAGAGACAGGGTCTCACTGAGTTGCTAAGTGCCTCGCCATTGCTGAGGCTGGCTTTGAACTCGCGATCCTCCTGCCTCAGCCTCCCAAAGTGCTGGGATTACAGGCATGTGCCACCACGCCTGGCTTACCCTGATTTAAATATTACAAAAAATATACATGTATCAAACCATCACATGGTACTCCATAAATATGTATGATGTTCATGTTTTTATGTATCAGTTAAAAGTAAATTTTATGGCATATGCCTGTAATCCCAGCAACTCTGGAAGCTGAAGCAGGAGGATAGCAAGTGCAAGGTGAACCTGGACAATTTAGTGAGACTCTGTCTCAAAATAAAGTTTTAAAAGAACTAGGGATGTATCTCAGTGGTAAAGCACCCCAGGGTTCAATCCCCTACCAAAAAGAAAATAAAATTTAAAAACGTTTCTGTCAAAAGTGAAAAACAAAGGAATGAACATAGTTCTGCAGAAGGATACATACCTGGAGAAAAACTTGAAGGCTAAACTTGAATTGACCTTGGGAAGAATTTGAATCATGCTGTACCTTGTTGTGACCCTTCCTGATATAGCAGTTCAATCATTTCTGCTCTGCTTTCAAATAAGAGGACATGCAGAGGACACCACATTTGATTCTTCAAATTCTAGTTTGGGAAATGTCAAATCATATTTAAAAAAAAAACAAAAACCTTTCTGACTTTGAGACAAATTTTACTTACCAGTCAAACAATCTCTAAAACTGCTGTATTTTATTCCCAAGCTTTCTTTTAATTCCCTTTTTCTTGACTCCTTAGTCTTTATTTGAAGGCATCCAAAATGGAGCATGATTGTAGCCAATCAGATTTTTCAAATAATAGCTAGTCCATTGAGATAGATAGCTCTGTTGTGTCTCCAAGGCCCACCCACACCATTCATGAAATAAAACTGCTGCTTTAGAAACAAGTTAAATGGTTTGAAATAATGCATTCAACTCTTTTTTTTTTTTCCTCTTAGAAATTTAAATTTGCCTCTAAGGCAAACATGGTGCTTATCAATTTGTTTTACATTGGAATTTACATAGTCTGTTAAGCTTGCTAAGAACAGCATTTATAGTACTGAATTATTACTGAATTTTTTGTGTGTTCTTTAAACTTCAGAATATTTTTATAAAGTGGTTACAAATGGGTAAGAAACATTGGCTCTTTCTGCAGTATGCTTAACCTGGGCATCTCATTTCTAATATCCAGTCCTTCGATAGAGATTACAGATCCTGTTCTCCTCTGGGCTCATCATCTAAACACATTTTTGTTTATATAATTAAAGGTATTGACTTTATTTTCCCCCTTAAATGCTAAAAACAGAGGGCAAATATGGTATTTTCTAAGGTCAGTATGTGTCACTTCCTCAGCATTTCTGAGGATTCCACAGATTTTTGAAGGGGATATTGAAAAGGAAAAATTGATTGGTGACATAATTAAACCATTAAATTCCAGCACAGGTATGAGAACTAGACAGCAAAACTTTAATAACAGGCTTTCAAAACGACACAAAGAAATGCTCTCATGTAAATTGTAAATTTCTTTTTGTTACAAATAAATAGTGTACATAAATGATACTCATCACTGCTCAAAGAATAATTTGACCACATAGCTTTATTTGTATGAATTTAAATTTAAACATAAAATGAAAACAATAGTATTAATAATAATAAAATTAAAAATCAAGTTGATGAAAATTTGCTAACTTATCATATTTTTCTGATACTTCTGTAAATTATTGTTTAGTGTTTGGGATGGATGCTAATTCTGCTTTGTGGGCAGTTTAGGGGAAGAATGTCACATTAATAAAAATATTCCAACCCCCTCATACCAAATTCAGGCATTGTCATCCATCTTAAATTAACCACAATAGCCACATAATTGATAGTTTCACTTTTCTGATGCACATATGTGGAATAAAAAATATCTGTTTATATTTTTCAAATAGTCTGCCTGCCATATCACACACCCACACACATAGGTTTCAAAGTAGATTCCTACTAGCTGGATCGAGGAGGTTCATTACTACAATTCAGAATTGTAGAAAATATTAATCAATATTTTCTCAACATTTAAGTCCATTTTTTTTTTTTTTTTTTTTTTTCCTTTAACTCTTGGCTTCAAATACATTTTGTCTGATAGCTTGTACCAACATAGACTACAATATATTGACCTTTGAATTGTAAAACAAAAATACCCAATTCTATTACTTTTTGGAGGTAGTCAATGATGTTACATATTAAATGCTGTTATTCTTCTCAAGTGGAATTATCCTCTATGTTAGAAGCTATAAACATTCTTACATCACTGTTAAGAGTCAGAACATAAGAACCAGGGTGTCTTTAGCCAAGACTAAGTAAGAGAACCCACAATTGCATGGGCTTTCTGAGGTTAGCAGGAGAGATTCAGCACTATCTTGTAGCTGCCTGATGCTGTTGCTTGCAGCTACGACGCCGCGGGAGAAAATTCGGAGGCAGGATGAAAATGAAAAAAGGTCTTTTAATCTTCTTCTCTCTCCGGCTCCAGTAACCTCTCCAACTCCAACAGCTCTAACTCCAACCACCACCTTCTTCTTCTTCCCACACCCTCTAACCAACCTCACCCTGTTATATACATTTAGCTTTAACAAGGACAAGTGCTTACAGCTCGAGCTTACAGGTGCGTCACACAGTGTTCACGGGCATACAAAGATTCTTTGAATAATGTATGAATATCAGGTGGAACTTAAACATCTTTTATGGCTCTCAGCTAACTGCAATCTTAGCTATCTCCTTGATTAGGGCTCCTTCACTATCTGAGATCTATGACAATAATATCAGTAGTTTTTATATCAGTTAGCATTTATTGAATATTTACCAGGTGCTATTTTAAGCATTATTTTAGGCTATGCCACCATGGAAACAGACTTTGCAACAAATGGCATGTAATAGTCTTTTCAGGGATTATCTTTTTACCAACTGAGAGAATGAGGGAAGCAGAACTGGGCAGGAAAACAAGTTGGACTTAGCAGCTACAACAGAGTCTTCAACCAACACCATGGGGGCTTTGAAGTTTGATGTCTCTTCAGAGTTGTCCTGAATTGAGGCAAGTGGATCAGACAGAATCAAACAATTTTTGGTCTTATGCTGCCCCATGATAGAGCATAAACAAGTTCAAGGCAACTACTTTCATTGAAGAGTAGTCCCCATGGGGGGATTCAATTGAGAGCCATCAGCAGCCAACTCCCAGAAGCTGTGGAAAATGAGTGCTAAAGTTCTGGACTGGATATTTGGATGGGGCCACAGAGTCCCCTGCCTTTATGTCTTATATGTATTAACTCATTTATATGTATTAACTCATTTAATCCTCACAGCTATCCTAGGAAGCAGAAACTACCATTGTCTCCATTACCTCCATAGATGAGCAAACTGATCCTCAATGGTGATTTAGGAGCCAGGATTTGAGCTCATATCAAGTGTTTAGTCCCCACCTTCCTAAGGAAAAGTATGACATTGCACTACTCTCAATTCATGTCTGATGGCCTTACTTAGAAAAAAAAAAAAGGAAAAGTCAGAGATTGATGATTAAGTTACCTGCCAACTAAAACTCCAATTTGAATTAAAGCTTAGTAGTGAGTATGAAAAGAGTCACCATATAATACTTTCTACGTTTGTAAAAATTATTTTTTTTCAAATGTGCATTTTCTTTTTTAAAAGCCATAAAAAGAGAGTGGTTAAAATGTGAGTTGTAGCTGGGATTATGGCTCAGTTGGTAGAGTGCTTGCCTCACAAGCACAAGGTCCTGGGTTCAATCCCCAGCACACACACACACACACACACACACACACACACACACACACACACACACCACTGCTTGAAATAAAGATGCAAGTTAAAAAAAATGTGAGTTCTGTATGAAATTATGGCATAATTAATTTCAATGGAACATATAGTATTACAGTTGAATAGAAAAAGATGAAAAGTTCTACAATATATTTTGATTTGATTTACTCTCAAAGCAAATATGACTTAATATAAAAATTAATAACAGCAGTAAAAAGTATAGCCCAATCTCATCTATGGCTATAGAAGAGGAATTAAAAATAAAATCTTAGAAAATAAAGTCAGAAGAATAGCACATTATGCCAAGTAGGGTTTATTCTGGGAATGGTGAGGTGGGTCAATCATCACAAAAGAAATCAACAGAATTCTTTCTATCAAAGTGAAGTAAAAATGCTTCATGATCACATCAATAAGTGTTGAAAATCATTTGATAGAACACAGATTTATTCATAAAATTACCTTGCAAAAAAAGAACAAAAGAAAACTTCTCAAGTAGGTTTCTTACCCCAAACCAATAATGAATATATTTGAAATGATAATCATAGAAAGGAATGCCATTATCAATCAGGAAATGAGACAAGAACATTTTTCTTTTGGGATACTACTCTTGCAACAGCTGTTGGTTTCATGGGGCTACTCTAGAAATATACTACAAACTTGGATTAAAACATTTGAAATATTCTCTCACAGTTCTGGAGGATATAAATCTGAAATCACTATATAGGCAAGGCTATGCTACCTCACAAGTCCATAAGGAAAGATCCTTCATTTTCTTTTTATTTTGGCAGTTGCTGGAAATCCTTGGTGTTCCTTAGCTTATAGGTGCAACATCTACCTCAGTCTTCACATAACCTTCTCTCCTAAGTACATGTGTCTAAATTTCCCTCTTGCTATAAGGACATTAGTCATTGGATTAAGCTCCACTCTAATCCAATATGACCTTGTCTTATTTTTTTTATATTTTTACTTCTGAAAATACCATATTTCTAGATAACATAAAAAGTCACAAATTCCATGGTTTATGACTTCAACATATTTTTAATGGACAAAATTTAACCCATAACATAATACATTAAACAGGATAAACATTAACTTTGGCCCAGAAAACCCACTCCTGGATATATATTTTTAAGAGATAGATTGTTGATATATGGATAGATAGATAGATGTGTGTGTGTGTGATTTTTTTTTATATTAATATGTGTTATTTATTTTAATGTTGAAAACTGTGTTGTGTGTATCTGACTTCTACCATAATGTATGATATATATAGTTTATTTTAATGTTCAAAAAATTGAATGATACAAATTGGGGAATTGTGATATATTCATATCAGGCACTAGTTGCAGGAATTAAAATATCAAAATATTTTAAAATAATAAATTTGAGTTGGAACAGTTGGCCTATTCCTCCAAAAAGTTAATGATAATGAGTGAGAAATGCAAGATACAGAGAACTTTGTAGAGAATGATTTCAAATTTTTAAAACAGTGAAATATAATTCCTATAGTAGTATATCTAATTTAATTTATTCTGAGGTTAGCATGGAAAAAAGTATTCAAAGTTGTTCTTAATATAGATTATTTTATTGGCAGAATCAATGGCAGTAATAAAGACATGAGAACAAAGGGGGAAACAAACAAGAAACAAAGAAAAAAGCCTGCACTAAAAAGTCTAGCAAGAAAATATCATCCACTGGCAATTATCAAGAATACAAACAATAATTGTTGGCAAGGTTGTGGGGGTAAGGCACACTCATACATTGCTGGTGGGAATGCAAATTAGTGCAAACCCTCTGGAATGCAGTATGGAGATTCCTCAAAAAACTAGAATTGGAACCACCATTTGACCTACTTATCTCAATCCTCAGTGAATACCCAAATGATTTAAAATTGGCATACTACAGTGATGCTGCCACATCAACGCTTATAGCAGCTCAATTCACAATAGCTAAGATATGAAATCAACCCAGGTGCCCATAAACAGATAAATGGATAAAGAAAATGTGGTATATGTATACAACAGAGTATTCCTTAGTCATAAAGAATGAAATTATGGCATTTTCCAGTAAATGATGGAACTGGAGACTGTTTTGCTGAGTCAAATAGACCAGTTCCAAAAAACCAAGGTCAAATGTTTTATCTGATATGTGGAAGCTAATCTAAAATAAGGGTGGGTGTGTCTTTTCCCACACATCCTCGCCAACATTTATTATTGTCTGCATTCTTGATCACTGCCATTATGACTGGCATGAGATGAAATCTTAGAGTAGTTTTGATTTGCATTTCTCTAATTACTAGAGATGTTGAACATTTTTTCATATATTTGTTGATTGAATGCATATCTTCTTCTATACAGACAACAATAAATGTTGGCAAGGATTTGTGGGAAAAGGCACACTCATTCATTGCTGGTGGGACTGAAAATCGGTGCAACCAATCTGGAAAGCAGTATGAAAATTTCTTAGAAAACTTGGAATGCAACCACCATTTGACCTAGCTATCCCACTCTTCGGTCTATACCCAAAGGACTTAAAATCAGCATACTATAGTAACACATATCAATCACATCAATGTTTATAGCAGCTCAATTCACAATAGCTAAACTGTGGAAACAACCTAGATGCCCTTCAAAAGATGTATGAATAAAGAAACTGTGGTATATATACACAATGGAATATAACTCAGCATTAAAAGAGAATAAAATCATGGCATTTGCAGGTAAATAGATGGAATGGGAGAATATCATGCTAAGTGAAATAAGCCAATCTCAAAAAACCAAAGGCCAAATGTTCTCTCTGATAAGTGGATGCTGGTCCATAATGGGGGGTGGAACATAGGAAAAATGGAGGAACTTTGAAGGGGCAATGGGGAGGGAAGAGTGGGAAGGGGGAATGGGGGTAGGAAAGATGGTGGAATGAGACGGACATCATTACCCTAGGTATATGTATGACTGCACTTATGGTGCAACACTACATCATGCAAAATGGTAGAAATGTAAGGATATGCTGCAAGTGTGTACAATGATTCAAAATGCATTAATATATTTAAAAAAAATAAAAATAAAACAAGGTGGAAATAAAAAATTATCAATATAAGGAATTTCATCAAAATATAGGAAAGATTAATAGAGTAGATGAAGGATATTGAGGAGGGGAGGGACAGGAAAAAGGAAGAACTGTGGAATGAATCTGACCAACTTTCATATGTACATATATGAATATACCACTGTGAATCTCACCATCATGTACATCCACAAAGCACTAGTTTTTAAAAGGTATAAATAAATAGCAGAAAGATCAGTAGAGTAGAGGGAAGGGGACAGGGGAAAGGAGGAGTGGACGGAAAGGGGAAGTACTGGGGAAAAAAGGAAATATGATTTGCATTCTTGTTATATATTTGTGTATGTGTGCATTTGTGTGTGTGTGTGAATGTACAAGCATGCCCACAAACATGCATATATATGTGTATTTGTACAAATAAAATCACTGTCTGATGATAAAAAATATCTAATGAATTGTATGCATTCTTATATAAAGATTGTTAAAATAAAAAAGTGATTCATAAAATGTGTACTTAGATGACTATTAGAGGGGGACAAGTTATTTATGTTCCCTTTTGTAGTTCTGTCAAAATGTACAACACAAGTGGGTAAAAATGTTAGGCTGGGGATACATCTCAGTGGTAAAACACTTGCTTAGCAACTTGCCTAGCATGCTCAGGACCCTGTTTGATCCCTCCTACTGTAAAAAAAATAGTAATAATAACAATAAGTGGCACAACTAAATAAATAAGTGACAATTAGCTATCGCAAAACTTTGGGAATATGACTTTCCTTGAAAATATTACACATAGTAAGACTTTACATGGGTTATGTGTGCAAAATAACATTTTAAACAATTGAAATTATTTTAACTGCTATGACGGAATTTTGCAAAGGAATATTGCATGGTGTTCTGCAGTATCATTGCATCTTCTAAGTACTCTACCCCACATCCTTGAATTAATATGAATGACTAGTTCTACAATATTCCACTCCATGCCAAATTATGGAGTCTGAAGCAAAATTGGTCACATCTATTTTGGGAATAAGGAGAATTACAAAAAACAAAAACAAAAAAAACCCTGAAATTTAAAAATTTTTTACACTGCTGTACCAGAATTTACCTGGGAAGAATACTACTGAAGCATTAAGTCTAAAAAAGTATTTCATTGTTGGAAGCATCTTTTTGAGACTTAAAACCCAATTGCAGAATCTATCAAATATAATAAAAACACATTTTCACCAAAGTCAAAACACTAGTGTGTATCCATGATGGCCCTTTTGGTAAGCCTCTCAAAAACAAATTATAACAAATCTAGTTTTTCAATTCTTAATTGGCTTGATTTGTAATTCTAGAATTGGGCAATATTATAGACCAAAAGAGATTCAGAATGGTCTGCCCCACCGCATGTAAACCTAGCCCTGGAGCCAGAGCATAGTAGTGATGTACAAAAACCAGACGGGAGGTAAAATCACAGCCCTATTGGATACAGCTTGCATCTGTCTTATTTGAACACTTTTTTTTTTTTTTTTTTACAGTTGGCCACCAGTGATTGGCTGAGACTCAGCTACTTGTTATAAGAAGGTTACTGTCTATTTACACATTAAGCTAGGTTTCATGTCTCTATATATGAGAAACCTGTAGACCAATATGTACAGAGGCAGCTTGGGGCCAAATTTATTAATTCCTGTGGCTATAATAATGATAATATTCTTCCTTAAAGTGTTTCTACTCCAGAAAATAACTTCTTATATCCACAAGTAACCATAATTCACATTACATCAGCATACCTGTGGTAGAAAAGTACATGATACATTAGGAAAATGAGAAAGGAACTGTAATTATGTTCAAACTAAGTAGCAAAAAAAATTAATACACATAAGTAATTCCAGTAAATATTATCCTACTACTTCACATAATATTAAATATTACATAATGTGTTCTAGTTTCTATTGCATTTAGTAGTTGCAGCTTTTAAAAGTTGCAAATGAAGAGAGTAGATGGTTGATAGGCAAAGTTTTTGAGTACTCACTTTTTCAGAAGGCTGCCTTGGGCAGTATGCTTTGCAAAGCTGAAAAGCAGGTGTGCATTCCTTTGTACTAAAAATAGTGTAGGCAGTTATATCAAGTGGTCAGCATCATGCTAAAAGCAGCTGGCTTCTCAAGTAAAGAAGAAGCTATATGAAGTTTAAAAATATGAGAACTGAGTTTTAGTCATGATTTTTTTCTCCATTCCAGCCTCATGTGCTTTAATAGATTATTTACTTTCTTTGAATTACAGAAGGAATTTAAAATTCATTGAATTAGGAATAAAAGCTAGATGAAAATAATTCTTTATGGGTCAAAGTATAACTTTTACATATAAAAGTTTTTATATGAATATAAGACATCATTATTTTGAAAATCAGTATTGCAATAGAAAGCAGATAAAGGAGTTAAACATAAGTTTGTTTAAAATTACAACTGCTGGATATAAATGAGAATGTCAGGTAATGTGTTCATTGGTCATATTCCTATAGTTAGTAGATCAGGAAGTGAACCAAAACTCTCAGTAATGTTATAATCTCTGAAGGACCTTTATATAACCAGTATCAATCCTGGGGCCTAACATGAAAAGGAATATCTAAATCCATTTGAATTCTCAACTTAAATAATAAAAAGTAACTAATTTGGTGACTTAGGTAAGTACTCTGTGGATGTTATATACTGTGGTTGAGAATAATGAATATTTGAATCTGAAAAGAAAGTGGAAGCTGAATTAGGAGAGGAGTAACCACTGACTGGTAACTTAAAAATGACATGCCATCATTTATTAAAACTGCATTGCAGAGACTTAGTTTTAGCTTAGATACATGAAAAGGTTGGAAGACATCATTCCCATCCTTATAGGAAGAAAAATATAGAAATCAGAGTATGGACAACTTTTCTTCAACTCATTAGAAGTCAGACTCTAGGACAAACAATGATCCCCAAATCTGGTGAGATAGTTTCCTCCAGGAGACAACCTGTGCACTTACTTACCTGGAGCAAGAATCACAGGGAAGATGCTATATGAGCTTGAACAAGCACTTAAATAGAAATTTTGATGAATTACTAGAGTGAGTTATGGTGGTCATGAGAGTGAGAAGCTGCTAAGAGTTGAAATCATGGAGAGGTACACAGAATTTTATATATTTTTTTTTCTACAGAAATCTCAGCTCTCACAGGACCAAGATTCCTAGGAAAGTTCCCAACCCCATCATGGCCTTAGGTTGGGAGAGAAAGAGTTGCCATGGTTAAATCCACCCTAGATCTCTTAGGGAACAAAGGGCTTAAACTCTCAGAGGTTTGACATTGCCAGTTGGCAACAATTCAATCTGGGTGAAGGAAAATATGCACTGCCACAGTCTTTTTGTGTCACTTAAGGAAAAAAAATAAACAAATATACAAGGAAGATGACCTCCAAAATGACAACTGGGGACACTGGATAACTACTATAGTCAGGGAAGAATTAGAAGTTAGTGGTGAGAAAACAGTAACCATAGAGTAGGGGTAGAAAGATTTGTAAAGGTCATATCTCCTGGGGCACAGGCCCACAAGGCACTACAAAGACTCAGCCTTAATCATAAGATAGGAGAAAGCTTCTCTTCCACCATATACTCTACCATTATTATAATAATAAGCCTTCAGAAACGGGAACAGTAGTTTCTGGCCAGGAGAGCAGCAAGAGACAGACTTTATGGAGTAGTATAAAGCAATGCTCCAAAGCCAAGAAGGGAGACCAATAAAATGACACTAGAGGAATTTAAAACTTCTTATATCCATACTTATAACCGACATTAAAAACAACCTAACTGCTAGCTAAATTAAAAGACGTCCTTAGACTAAAGATCTATTTAACTCAGTACCATATATAACAAATCTGGCTTTAAGCAAAAATAGAAAAAATATACCAAAAAAAAAAAAAAAAAACACAAAAACTTAAACACAAAACAAACAGATCCAAATTTAGATATGCCATCAAGAAAGCAGAAAAAATAAATAAATAAATAAATAAATAAATAAATAAATAAATAGCCAGAGTCACATGTAAGAAAAATCCTTTTCAGAAATTCTCTTGAATGGATCTGACCACAGTGTCATTACAAAAATGATCAGACTGCATTTAAAATAATTATGATTAACATGCTAAGGTCATGAACAGTTGGGCAATAAATTGGTCTACTTCATTTAAGTTACTGAATTTAGGGTATAGGATTACTCATAATAGTCTCTTATTAACCTTAATGTTCTAGAATTAGTAGTGATGACTCCTCCTTTATTTCTGATTTGTATCTTTGTGTTGTCCTTTTTGATTTGGATTCTAGAGTTTTATCAATTTTATTTATCCTTTCTCTGGATGTTTATTTTTCAGTGTGTTTGTTTTCTGTAATTTGTATATGATATGGCTGTGCATGTGTGTGTGTGATTTATCCTGCCCAGTGCCCTTTGACCTTCTTTGAGGTTTGGTTTGATATTCTCTTTGCATTGTAGGTTGAGAAATTTATGTCACCTATCTTCAATGTCACCCTCAGCACTATGGTCAGATCTATTCAAGATAATTTCTGAGCCGGGCGCGGTGGCGCACGCCTGTAATCCCAGCACTTTGGGAGGCTGAGGTAGGAGGATTGTGAGTTCAAAGCCAGCCTCAGCAATGGCGAGGCACTTAGCAACTCAGTGAGACCCTGTCTCTAATAAAATACAAAAAAGGGCTGGGGATGTGACCCAGTGGTCGAGTGCTGCTGGGTTCAACCCCCGGTACCAAAAAAAAAAAAAAAAAAAAAAAAGATAATTTCTGAAAAGGATTTTTCTTGTATGTGACTCTGGCTATTTATTTATTTATTTTTAGATTTTTTTCTGCTTTCTACAATTTCCCTTTGTTACTTTCTCATGGTTACTATCTCCTTCTGATACTAGCCATCTGGCTTAGTATGATGCCGAATTCTACACAGTAAAATCTGCTGGAGACATGGGTTACCAATTCCAAAGATGCTGTATAAGTATACTGGAAATTGAACAAACAAGTAAATGGACGCAGATAATAAAAGCTAGGTTTCTGACCTCAGAGACACCATCCCGGCTCCAGTCAACAAGGGAACAAGCCCCTGCCTACAAGAGTTCCAGGTAGGCACTATTGGGAGCTTTCCAAGCTAGGCCCACCCACATCAGAGACACCATCCCCACTGGGATCAGCAGGGGAACAAACCCAGCCTGCAAGAGTTCCAGGGAGGCCCTAGAGCATGCCTTCCCAGCTAGGACCATCCACCTCAAAGACACCATCCCCGCTAGGGTCAACAGGGGAACAAACCCCAGCCTACAAGAGTTCCAGCTAGGCCCTCCAGGTGTGCTTTCCCAGTTCGGCCTGCCCATTTAGGAGCCACAGGTATTTTCCGCCTAGTCTACAGGTCAGGGAACAGGCCCCGGGCCCAGAAAAAGGGAATAATACATGGGGATACCCATCTTTTGTTTCTTCTACTAACACCCTAATTCCCATCATTACCCTCTCACTAGTCAAATAATCTAATACCTCTATCTTCTCACATCCTACCTCAAAAACATTTTAGCCAACCCATAAGACCCCCCCTTCTGCCATTAGATACTATGAACCACCACACAAAAATACTGACTAAATGGTAGAAGATAATTGATCTCATCATTTATGGAGTTCCAAATATGTATAATTAAAATGATTTGGGATTTCAAAATGACCTAAGTGAGCAGATACAGGCAAAAATTGATCTCTCCAACAAAGAGATAAGAGATCAAATACATGCAACCATCGATCACACCAACAAAGAGATAAGAGAACAAATACAGGTAGCAAAAGATTACTTCAAGAAATAGATAGTCTGAGAAAAAAATAAAGAGAAATACTTGAAATGAAAGAAACAATAGGCCATTTAAAAAACTCAATAGATAGTATCACCAATAGATTGGATCACTTGGAAGATAGGACCTCAGACAATGAGGATAAAATATATAATATTGAAAATAAAGTTTACCATACAGTGAAGACAGTAAGAAACCACGAACAAAATATCCAAGAAATATGGGATACCATCAAAAGACTGAACATAAGATTTATTGGAATTGAGGAAGGTGCAGAGAATCAATCCAAAATCTCTTCAATGAAATAATATCAGAAAATTTCCCAAACAAGCAGAACGAATTTGAAAACCAAATACAAGGAAGCATATAGGATGCCAAATGCACAAAATTACAATAGATCTACCCAAGGCACATTATAATGAAAATGACTAGCATAAAAAATAAGGATAGAATTTTAAAGGCCATAAGAGAGAAAAATCAGATAACCTATAGAGGAAAACCAATTTGCATCACAGCAGATTTTTTCAACCCAAACCCTCAAAGCAAGGAGAGCCTGGAACAACATATACCAGGCTCTAAAAGATAAGGGATGCCAACCAAGAATCTTATATCCAGCAAAATTAAGCTTTAGATCTGATGATGAAATAAAAACCTTCCATGATAAACAAAAGCTAAAAGAATTTACAACAAGAAAGCCGGCACTACAGAACATCCTTGGCAAAATATTGCACGAGGAGGAATTGAAAAACAACAATGAAAACCTTCAAAGGAAAGAACAACAATAAAGGAAAACTAACCATAGGAGAAATCAAATCAAGCTAAATACCCAAAATAAAATAGAATTAAATAAAATTTAAAATGACTGGCAATACAAATCATATCTCAATAATAACCCTGAACGTTAATGGCCAAAACTCACCAATTAAAAGACATAGGCTGATAGGTTGGATTAAAAAAAAAAAGACCCAACAATATGCTGCCTTCAAGAGACACATCTCATAGGAAAAGATGCCCACAGACTAAAGGTGAAAGGATGGGATAAAATATACCACTCACACGGACTGTGTAAGCAAGCAGGGGTTTCCATCCTCATATCAAACAAAGTAGACTTCAAGCCAAAGGTAATCAAAAGAGATACAAAAGGGCATTTCATATTACTTAATGGAATCATACATCAACAAGAAATAACTGTCATAAATATATATGCCCCAAATAACGGAGCATCCATGTTCATCAAACAAACCCTTCTCAAGTTCAAGAACTGTTGGGGACTTAAGAACACATCAGCCAAAAGAATAGAAAAACTTAACTCTCTGGTTGCCTCCCACTCCCTGAAACGAAACGTGGCCTAATCAGGAGGTGTTCCCCTGATGTAAGATGAGAACTGAAACCACCCCAAGGATAGGCCAATGGCTCTGCCAATGGCATCCGCCCATGCTCCTTATGTGTCCCTATGATCTTTCTGCTGATTGGCCCATGTCCTCTATAAGACTGTCCAAACTTCCTCAATAAACTGAGTTCATGCCTTGACCATTCTCCCTGACCCATCTGTTTGTCCTCTGAAAGGAGGGCTGGGTGTGGGAGGTCAGTTGGCCTTTACCTTTCCTGAGTATGCCTCCATTAGGGCGTTTTTCCCCTAGCCTTCTCTGCTGGCCTGAAGAAGCTAAACCCAGGATGGGAGAAACTAAAAACCCCAGCAACTCAAACAAAACCCCCACAAAGAACCAAATAGACCACAACACGATAATTCTAGGTGACTTTAACACACAGCTATCACCACTGGATAGATCTTCCAAACAAAATCTAAACAAAGATACTATAGAATTCAATAATACAATCAACAGGATCCAAGATGGCGGATTAGAGAAAGCCGCACTTCAGGGCAGCTCCGTGGAAAGAATCCAACAAAGCAGATAAATTGCCTTTCATCATATGTATATAGGCTGAAAATACCCATCTCTTGGATGGTTTGAATACTGCAACCGGGGAGAGAACGAGACAAGCTGTCTGCAGCAGCTAGAGCCGCGTGGCTTCTGCAACACCACCCAGGCAGTGCACAGGCGGTGCGGAACAAAGCCAGAGCCAGGAGACCGTGACTGCAACCCCAGCCACACTCAGCAAGACAGCATGAAGCCAGCAAAAACAGCCGGTGGAATCAGTACTGGGAGACCACGGGAGACCGTGGGACAACAAAAACAGTTCAAATCCACACTTGGCCGGACGCGACCCTCAGCAGTAAAGCCCCAGAGAAAGCGGCACAGAGACCAGCAAACAGGCAAGAAGGAACCCATGACTGGCAGGACCTTCAATAGACAGCAGGGTAACTCGAGTTCAGTGTGACGACCCTCTGCAACCCTTCAATGGATGAAGAGCACGGGGAAGTAGACTCCACACAAAGACACATCTCCAGCATCACTCCTCGCTAACCAGGTACGGAGACTTGACC
Organism: Tamias sibiricus; assembly: GCA_025594165.1. Classification (NCBI taxonomy): domain Eukaryota; kingdom Metazoa; phylum Chordata; class Mammalia; order Rodentia; family Sciuridae; genus Tamias; species Tamias sibiricus. Next base: position 52,252,846 of record CM046667.1, on the reverse strand, counting down.
CCGCCCACAAATTCTCCGCATCAGCCAGGGTAGCTCTGCCAAACAGCTAATTTAACAAAATGAGAGATAAAGAGAATAAGCTGCCTAATTGAGACTTGTTAATTCGACTTTGTGTGTGTGTTTTTTAATGTCATTGTTGTAGTTGTTGTATTGTGTTTTTTTCTTTCTTTTATTTATTTTTTTCTCTTCTTTTTTCCTCTTTCCCACTTTCATTCCCTCTTGCCTCTCATTCCTTATTCCCTCATCTTTCCTATCTACACCCTGCCCCTACATTCTAAACAGAGAAAAAAACAGGTTGTATATAAGAACTTGGAATCTTAAAACTGGGTCAACTGAATAGTACATCAAATGGGTGTTTTATATAGTCTCCTCTCTCTTTTTTGACTCACCCTGTCTTCTCTCTTTCATTAATTCTTACTACCTGGCCATTTTCTAATTTCTCTCAATGTTTACATAAGCCTAACTGTAATCTTAATATACAGAAAAAATTACACAATGTGTTTAAAATATAATATATTTACCCAGTCATGGAAAAGTATTAAATAAAATAGACAATAAAAAAAAGAAGAAGAACTAACACCAATACTTCTCAAAATATTCCATGAAATAGAAAAAGAGGGAACCCTTCCAGACTTATTCTATGAGGCCAATATCACCCTGATTCCAAAACCAGGCAGAGACAAATCAAAGAAGGAAAATTTCAGACCAATATCACTAATAAATATAGATGCAAAAATCCTCAATAAAATTTTGGCAAATTGAATACAAAAACACATCAAAAAAACAGTACATCACGATCAAGTGGGGTTCATTCCAGGAATGCAAGTTTGGTTCAACATAAGGAAATCAATAAATGTTATTCACCAAATCAATAGACTCAAAGATAAAAATCATATGATCATCTCAATTGCCACAGAGCAAGCATTTGAGAAGATACAACACCCCTTCATGTTCAAAACACTAGAAAAAGTGGGGATAACAGGAACGTACCTCAACATTGTAAAGGCCAGCTATGCTAAGCCCCACGTCAACATCCTAAATGGAGAAAAGCTGAAAGCATTCCCTCTAAAATCTGGAACAAGACAGGGATGTCCTCTTTCACCACTATTATTCAACATAGTTCTTGAAACATTAGCCAATGCAGTTAGACAGATGGAAGAAATAAAAGGGATACAGATAGGTAAAGAAGAATTTAAACTATCACTATTTGCAGACGATATGATTCTATACATAGAGGATCCAAAAATCTCCAACAGAAATCTTCTAGATCTAATAAACGAATTCAGCAAAGTGGCTGCATATAAAATCAATACCCATAAATCTAAGGCATTTCTGTACATCAGCAACAAATCCTCAGAAAGACAAACTAGGAAATCCATCCCATTTAGTATAACGTCAAAAAACATAAAATACTTGGGACTCAACCTAACAAAAGAAGTAAAAGACTGGTACAATAAAAACAACAACACACTAAAGAAAGAAATTAAAGAAGATCTTAGAAGATGGAAAGATTTACCTTGTTCATGGATAGGTAGAACTAATATTGTAAAAATGACTATTCTACCAAAAGCACTATACAATTTGAATGCAATCACAATCAAAATCCCAATGTCATTCCTCATAGAAATAGAAAGGAAATCATGAAATTCATCTGGAAAAATGAGATCCTCAGAATAGCCAAAGCAATTCTTAACAAGAAGAATGAAGCTGGTGGCATTACTATTCCAGACCTTAAATTGTATTACAAAGCAATAGTAACTAAAACACCATGATATTGGCACCCAAATAGACCAGTAGACCAAGGGTACAGAATAGAAGACACAGAGACTAACCCACACTTCTACAGTTACCTTATATTAGACAAAGGTGCCAAAAACATGCATTGGAGAAAAGACAGCCTCTTCAACAAAGAGTGTTGGGAAAACTGGAAATCCTTATGCAATAAAATAAAATTAAACCTCTATCTCTCTCCATGCACAAAACTCAACTCAAAGCAGATCAAGGACATAGGAAGGACCTTGTACCTAATAGAAAAAAAAAGTAGGCCCAAATCTCCAACATGTTGGATTAGGCCCCAACTTCCTCAATAAGACCCCTATAAGTGCAATAATTAAAACCAAGTATTAATAAATGGGATGGATTCAAACTAAAAAGCTTCTTCTCAGCAAAAGAAACAATCAGTGAGGGGAACAGAGAACCTACAGAATGGAAGCAAATCTTTATCACATGCACATAAAACAGAAAATTAACTTCAAGAATATATAAAGCTCTCAAAAACCTTTACACACACACACACACACACACAAAAAAAAAAAAAAAAAAAAAAAAAAACCCAATCAATAAATGGGCCAAGGAACTGAACAGACACTTCTCAGAAGAAGATATACAATCAATCAACAAATATATGAAAAAATGTCCAATATCTCTAGCAATTAGAGAAATGAAATCAAAACTACTCTACGATTTCATCTCACACCAGTCAGAATGGCAGCTATCAAAAACACAAAGAACAATAAATGCTGGCGAGGATGTGGAGAAAAGGGCTCACTCTTACCTTGCTGGTGGGGCTGCAAATTGGTGCAGCCAACTTGGAAAGCAGTATGGAGATTCCTAGGAAAACTTGGAATGGTACCACCATTTGACTCAGCTATCCCACTCCTTGGTCTATACCTAAAAATCTTAAAAATAGCATACTACAGGGACACAGCCACATCAATGTTTATAGCAGCACAATTCACAATAGCTAGATTGTGGAAACAACCCCGATGCCTATCAATAGATGAATGGATGGGGAAACTTTGGTATATATACACAATGAAACATTACTCTGCACTCAAAGAGAATAAAATTATGGCATTTGCAGGTAAATGGATGGAGTTGGAGAAAATAATGCTAAGTGAAGTCAGCAAATCCCAGAAAACCAAAGGTCAATTAATTCCTTTGCTAGGATGATACTGAATTATAGTGGCAGGGGATGGGGAATGAGAGGAATGAAGGAATGTTAAACAGAAAAAAGGGGGAAGGGGAGGGAAAGGGGCAAGGGGATAGACACAATGGCAGAAGGAGTTTGACATCAATATACTAAGTGCATGTATAAAAACTCAAATGGTATGAACATATTTTGTGTAAAACCAATGACTTGGATAACTGTGCTCTTTATATGTAATATGAAAGGAATTGCACTCTAAAAGCATGTATAACAAATTAAATTAATTAAATAATAAAAGCTAGGTTTCTCACAAAGTAGGAAATCATAGGTCAGCAAAAAGGGAAACCAGAATTAGCCATGTTGTTTTGAAGTAGAGCTCTAGACATCAGTATTAACTCATTTTAACTTAATTCAGATGTAGATGAATAGGTAAAGAATTACTTTCAGATATACATATACATGTATTTTCATATATACATATATGTATGTGTGTGTGTGTGTGTGTGTGTGTAGCCAACAAACAATGACACCCTAATAGCAACTAATATAACCAGTACCCAGATCTTGGTTTCTAATATCACTTTATCACTTTCCAGGATTTTTTGTTTGTTTAAAAGATAAAAGGTTTCTTAATGAAATTGCTAATGGTAAGGCAGAAGTATAAAATATACCGCCCAAGATAAGCCTGGAGCTTCTTGCAGTGCCAGAAGTAAGAAAAGACTTATAAATCAAAAGTATTAGATATTCTATAGGGATATATGAGCTAAATTAAAGAGTTTCCAAAGACCAAAACTAGAAAATCCTTTTTTAAAAAATATTTTTAGTTGTAGATGGACACAATAACTTTATTTTGTTTATTTAGTTTTTTTATATTTACTTATTTGTTTTAGTTGTACACAATGCATTTATTTTTACGTGGTGCTGAGGATGGAACCAGGGCCATGCACGTGCTAGGCGAGCACTCTGCCACTGAGCCACAACCCCAGCCCCTATTTAGATTTTTTATATGGTGTTGGCGACTGAACTCAGTGCCTCATGCCTTCCGGCAAGCACTCTACCACTGAGCCACAACCTCAGCCCAAAAAACTAGAAAATCTTGAACAACAACAGAAATAAAGTGGTAGCCAGGCATACTAGAGTAAGCCTACAATCCCAGTAACTTGAGAGGCAGAGGCAGGAGGATCACAAATTCAAGACCAGTCTTTGAAACTTAGTGAGACCCCATCTCAAAATAAAATAAAAAGGTCTGGGGATGTAGTTCAGTTGTAGAACACCACTGGGTTGGATCCCCAGTACCACAAAGAAGAAGGAAGAGAAGGATGGGTAGATGAGTTAAAGGAGAAAGAGAAATGTTTTAGTCAGCTTTTTTTCTTTTGCTGAAACTAAAAGATCTGAAAAAAACAATTTTAGGGAAAGAAAAGTTGATTTTGGGGCTCACAATTTCAGAGGTCTCAATCCATAGACAGCAGTCTTTATTCCTTAGGGCTTGAAGTGAGGTAGGACATCATGGTGGAATAGTGTGGAGGAGGGAAGCAGCTCACATGATGATCAGGAAGCAGAGTCAGAGACTCCACTCTCCAGATACAAAATATATACTGCATAGCCACACCCCCAATGAACCACTTCCTCCAGCCACAACCCACCTGCCTCCAGTTATCACTCAATTAATCCCAACAGGGATTAATTTACTGATTAATTTAAGGCTATAACCCAATCATTTCTTCTCCAAACCTTATTGCATTATCTCACATGTGAGCTTTAGGGGGACACCTCACATCCAAACCATAAGAAGAAAGCAAAAGAAAAGAAAGAAATATTGGATTGTAACCCAAAGCATAAGTTCCATAAAATCCATAAATTTATATTGATATGAAAAAATGATGAGATAGGTAAATAACTGGTTGATATACACAACCACTCATGTAGAAGACTTCTAAATAATTTATGTAAATACTTTGCCCTCAAAGGTGGTGTACCATAACTCCCTACTATTTTAAGTTTGGGCTCTATGTAGTGACTTTCCTTCCAAATAGTACAGTATAAGAAGAAAGAAAAGGACTAACTTTATAGTAAAGAAATCTGAAAAAAACTACCTACACCCCAGTAATCAAGGTCAACATCAACAGTGATAAATCATGTCAACAGTATGTTCCCTTGGTATGAGGTGATGAAAATGGTACTTAACCTCCATGGGTTTTCTCCCCCAAACTCAAAACCTCTATCTAACATGATAAAAATATCAGAAAAACCTAAATTATCTGAAAAGCATTTTTCAAAACTGTCAAGGTCATAACAAAACAAAGAAATTCTGATAAAATATAATAAACCAGAGGAGGCTAAAGATACATGACAAACTATAATGTGGCATCCCAGATAAGATCCTGGAATAGTCAAAGGACTTTAGAAAAAAATACTAATAAAATACATATACACTGTGGAGTATAATCAATAGTAATGTTAAATTATTAGTTGTAGCAGATATACGATTATTAACATAGGGGAAACTGGGTGTGAGATATATGAGAAATCTCTGTACTATCTTGACAACTTATCCATAAACCTAAGCCTATTATAAAATAAAAAGTTTATTTAAACAATTAGATAGGTGCTTTAGAGATAAGAAAATACAGAAATAAGAATGGGGAATGCAGGATAAGAAATTGTTTGGAAGATGAGTATGGGTTTCAATTATAAAGTGGAATTTAAGCCAACACTTGAAGAGAATGAGAGAATAAGCCTTATATATTTCTGAGGAAGAGTGCCACAGGCATCAATTGATAGGAAGAATGAATTCAAAGGCCTAAGGCAGAAGTGTACCTGGTGTATTTAAAGAAAAGCAAGAAAGTCGATTGTAAGTGCAGTCTAGGGACCAAGGAAAGAAGCTGAGCAGGAGAGTCAAATAAGAAGCTAGAAAGGTAATTTGTTGTTATCTTAGTCTGTTTTTCATTACTGTAATGAAATACCTTAGGCAGACTACTTTATAAAGAAAAGAAGTTTACTTTGGCTGATGGTTCTGGAGGTCCAAGTTCTAGGGCCTCATCTGCTGATGGCCTTCTTGATGACAGAGCTCCAAAGCAGCATAGAGCATCACATGGGAAGACACAAGGAATGTGTGCCTCTTTGTCTCTTATGGTCTTTCTCTTATAAAGCTAACATGATTGAATTCTGGGATCTCCACTCAAATGACCTCACCTAATCTTGCTTAATTTCCAAAGACTCCACTTCTAAAAACTATAATAGGATCAAGTTTCTACTTTTTTAGTAGCTCTTGGCATGGGGCGGGGGAATTAAATTTCTACACATGAAGTCATGGGGGACACTCAAACTCTATCCAAACCATCATAATCGTGGAGACACAAACAATGATGTATGGTAGGTCAATGTATGATGTTGGCTTTTACTCTTGTGTGATACTGAGACATTGTTGAGTTATGAAAGATGTACCAAACAACTGAAGTTCTAAAGGTATTCCTTTCATTCTGGAACAGGAAAGAAAAAAAAAATTAGTGGAAAAACTGGTGGAATCTGAGTATTCTTTAATATGTTAGTTAACAGAAATGTATTAACATAAACTTCTTAGTGTTGACAAATGTAATATGGATGGATATATAATATGCTAATATTTGGGAAAACTGAAGAAATAGTATGTGGAATCTGTCTTACTATCTTTGCAATATTTCTGTAAATGTAAAATTATTCCAAAATAGAAAGGTTTCTTAAGAACACAAATTACATATTACAAAAGGAGAGAATGATTGTTCCAACCAGAGTCTTTGAACCATGACACTTCAGTCCTTAACACACCAAAACACAGGTTTCATTTCTCACTAAAGTATGACAAGAATCTCATTCTTACAAAATTGCTTACTGGTCAGCAGTAGAGAGGATCTCTCCTGATAACTCACATCAAGAGAGGAGATTTATAATGTCAGCAGCAGGAAGAATGGAATTGTGTCAGTCATAAATCAAACAATTTCAAAAGACTATTTGAAAGGGAACCAGTAACATACATGTGCAAAACTCCTGGCACATGTCTAGGAAGACTTTAGGATCTGTGAGTGGGGAATGCTTGCCCAAGGGAGGGAAACTTCAAATGCTCCTAAGTTAGTTGATACTTCATTGCATTTCTCTACTGAATTCATATTCTTTCTAAACATGAAAGGGGTGACTTCTCATCATTTGACATTCCGGCCCCTTAATTTGTGGCTATGGAACCCTAACTGCATCTTAATTTAGATAAGTTGCCTTATACAGAATACTGGGATAATACTGGACTGTGTAGTCAAAAGGCAAGAATTTAATATGGATGGTCATTGACAGTTCTTCTAGAACTTCATCCCCTCCATGTCTCAGAAGCATGATTAAGTTGTAACATGGTTGAGGTGTCAAGCTTTTCTGCATTCATTCTTGGCACTTTTTCCTCTTTAGGAAGGGTAACATCCTCTTGTGGAATCTCTTCTTTCTTTGCTACATTGGTTAAATTTCTTATTACTCACCATTTAACATTAACCAAATAAAATAATTCCATTTGCACTAATACATAATTGATACCTATACGTGGAGTATGGAGGAGAGATATTTTGATCAGAAAAAAAGAAAACAGATTGCTTCTGTTCTGCTTCAATGCCATCATCATTTCTAGCAGTGAAAAACTTTTTCTGAGAAGATAACTGATCCCACTGAACTCAGTCTCATGTAGGGTATCATTCAGAAGTAATGACTGGTCACTGCTTTTTTTTTCTTTTCTACATATTATATCCCTATTAACTTTATCTGAGGCAGAAATAAATTATTCTAACTTATAAGTGATGGCTTATGAAGACTGCATGCATTACTTTCACATAATTTTTATGAAAAAGGATATTTATCTTAGAAATGTATTCATATATCACCCATGAACCTGAAAGACCTGAATGGTCTTCATATTACTGTCAGTGTTTTTTGTAAAACCTCCATTAATAATTCAAAGTAGCTAAGAGGTATTTCAGAGACACAGCAGTGTATTTCAATAAATACTTCCAAATACCTTATATGGTTGTTTAATATTTATGACGCTTCTACATTGTGTTCTCACTTTTATAAGATGTAATGACCCTGGATCTCTTCCATGGAACATCACTTACTTCATAATAAATGAATGGATGTGAAGCTGGACTAAGTAGCTTACGTTTTAGATCATCTAATTCATCTTTTATAGGATTAATTTCTTAAGGAAATTTGTAGAATAGAGAAAATCTAGTGTTAATAAAAATAGGCTCATATTTTTAATTATAAATCATGTTTTCGTAAATTAATTTGTCTGAACCTTATAAGAACTCTGAAGCACAATTAAAATAGGTGTGTTATCTTCATTTCCTAGATGAGTCAATTAAGAAAAATGCCATAACTTTTCAAAAGTACAAACATTAAAAAGTAAGGTAGAATAACAACAAAAATGTTTACATTTGATCCAATGATCAAAATCAGGCTACAGCACTTTGAAAAGAATTACCCATCCTAGCTTTAAAATTGTATCATGTTCTCCTTTCCTAAGGGACACTGGAACGAAATGTAAGATAATTGTGGAATAATGTATCTTCCTATCTCTGTATTAGAGACTATTTTCAAGAACACTCACTTGCTCTCATATATAAAAAGAAGTAGAGCCAGGTACAGTAGTGTGGTTTGTGTAATCAATTGCAACTACTAGGGAGGCTGAGGCAAGAGCATTGCTTAAGCCCAGGCCACTACGGTCAACATAGTAATATTTTGTCAAAGAAAGAGAAAGAAGAAAGAAAAGGAAGGAAGGAAAGAAGGAAGGAAGGAAGGAAAGCAGGAAGGAAGGAAGGAAGGAGAAAGAACACATAGAACTCACTGTGCAAGTTGATAATACCTTAAAGGATGTACAATTGTCTCCCCATATTACTGTGTTTTGAAGTTATACCCACCCAGATATGTATATTTTAAATACCCACAGGGGTATAGTAGATGACCTAACATTAATATACCTAGAAATTTTGGTATACTTTGTATATGCTAAAGAGTACATCATCCTTATAAATAATCTAGAGGTGAAAATGAGAAATAAGAACTGAAAGGAGACTCTCAAAATGGTCCTGTTTTCCAGGTAGGGTAACTACATATATAACTGATAATGGAGGATAAAAAGAGGAAGATCAGAAGGAGTACAATACAGAGTCTTTAGTTACATTTCTTTAACTATCTTACTAATCAATTTTTATCTTTCACTATTTAATTTATCCAGCTGTCTCTCCAATCTTGAGTATAAAATAGGTTTTACTGTATATTTTATACATCCAGGACAAATGCCTCCTATATTTATATTAGCCTAAATAGCTGAAAATTTAGTTGTAGAGACCTAACATGCAACATGTGACAGTGATTCTAATAATTAAACATAAAAAGTATTGTCATGATCTCTAAATACCACCTTTGAAATAATATGACAGATCCTATTGCTCATCTATTATATATAAAGAATAGTCCTTTGCACAATAATAATTATCACCATCATTGATTTTCAATAATGTTAATTAACAACAGAAAAAGTATATATTCCTAATTATTATGTCAAAGTTTATAATTAACTATACAGAATGAAATTAAGATTTATCATCTAACATTTGAATCTACTAAACCTTAATTTCTGCTATGATATTTGATATGCCTTTAATATGTACCTACAAAGCAGGTAAAATTCTTATTTTTACTCAACTAATAATTGTAAGTTATTGTAAGGCAACAATCCAAGTAATTATGGTTATCATTGCAAATTTTGTAGGCTTACACATGAACCAGTGGGAGTGTTATTTAGTTAGCTGTATCTGAAATTCTGTTAAAGAAAATAGTGCTGAAAGATCTGTGAATTTTCATGATAAACTCCCAGTGCACTTAAAAAAAAATAGGAACAAATGCCGGATCAAAAAAGGCATACATCCTTTCCCAAAGTAAAATTAAGGGACATAATATTTCTTAGTAACTGCTGCACTAAAGATAGATTTTAGAGACATCGATAATATTGATTGTCCTTGGAGAAAACCAGTCTGTCTCTACCCATCCCAGAGAACATTACTCAGAACTCTTCTCTGTCCATAGTTCAGAAAAATTCTGTCAAATTTTATAATGTTTCACATTAGGCAATGTTAATCTAGATGTGATATTTACCTAGTTAGTACTTTTTTTTACTTCTTTCAATACTACCTTAAACAATGTCATCTTATGTTTGCCATCGTAATATCATGTATAACTTTTACTGCTTTGGGGATTTGATAATATTTCCAATCGCACTCATTACTGGGCATTCCCTTGAAAACAAATGTTCTCGTCCACATACTACTCACTTTTTATTTTCCTCTTCACAGAAAATATTTTTTGAAAAATTCTGGATGTTCTTCCTGGTATTCCTAAGTGATTTGATTGTCAAAGAGGGATTGTTTTCTTGTTGCTATATCCAGCATTTTCATCTCTCTTTTTTAAATGTATTTCTCAGCAACAGTCAGCATCATTAACTACTCTCTTCTTAAAACACTTATTTGCCTATTATTCATTACATTGCACTTCTTCCTGCTGTCAATGCTATTCCCACTCACTCTGTGTGGTATTGAACATTCAATCAGTGACTTTGTGTTTTTCTATATCTAATTAGTCACATCTTATATATTTGAATATCACTTTAGTACTTTTGACTCCTAAAATTGTGTGTCTGTGCTACAGACCTGTTTGGTAGGCCATACCCATTTATGAATCTACCAATTTGATATTTCCACTTTAGCATAAACATAAAACAACTTTTGACTTTGCCCTTTACTATACCTATTTCTCCCTGAGACACTTCAATTTTACTAAATAAATTTTGATACAGAAAAAGGAAATATTACGGTACCAAAGTCCTTGAGTAGGCAGAAAGAGATGAGACTGAATGTTTATAACTGGGAACGTTCATCTTTACCATGACAGCAGTTAGTCTGTAATGACTCAGAATAAAATAGAGTGGGTGAATACACATGCAAGCACTGGTAATGGTAGTTAGTGAAAATTATCTTCTTCCACATTCGTGAAAATGAGAAGCCAGGTCTTCAACTGAGAGCATGTGTGGAGGAAGAGTTGAGTATGGTACCAAATCCACATCAAGCTCCTGTCCAAATTAGTGAACTTCTGTGTGGTGATGAGGCATCCTTTATAGAAACAAGACCTTAATGTAGCACTGTTACTTGTCACATGCAATTTTTTTTTTTATAAATTTTACTGAGGAGCTAAAACACAACTCCTAAAACCAAAACCTCTTGGAAAGTGGTAGTCCATCAATATCAGAAAAGATTTGCGGCAAAGACATTCAGCTAGCTTCAAACATATTCCTTTAGGAGATGAATGTTAGTAATCTAGCTCAATAGCTGCAGTTGGAGACCTCACTTAAGATATAGAAGAGGGGCTGGGATTGTGGCTCAGTGGTAGAGCGCTCGCCTAGCACATGTGCTGACGGGTTCGATCCTCAGCACCACATAAACATAAATGCATTGCATTGTGTACAACTAAAGCAAATAAATAAATATTAAAAATATATATGATTTCATTTAGGGGGAGAAGGGGGAAGATGGCCGACAGGAGGGAGGTGCTTTCTGGACGCAGTTGCTGAAGGAAGCAGAGTGGGAAGTTTGAGCGCGTCGCTGGCGGTTCTATTGCAACTGAAAGGGAGCCGAGACATTCCTGCACCTCTGGACAGTGAAATACAAGGTTCTAAGGACCACAACAAGCAGGGGCAGAGTCGCAGCGGTCCACAGCCCGAAACAGCACTATCTGTGTTGCAGGCGCAGGGGAAAATACCATCTCAGCAAGGAGACGATCCACTCAGCGGCTTTGAAACCGATCAGTGAGGAGGGATAAAAAGAGGCCTAGAGGCGTGGGCGGTGTCCACGTGGAGCTCTTTCGCAGTGCTTGCCAAGCCGATCCCGCACACTCTGGACCGACACCAGGGTCTGCGGAGCGGCTGTTGAATGGGAGGAGAACGCCGCCATCTTTGAGAAGTGCAGTGGCTGACCCAGACAAAGGGGGAAAGACGGAGGAGACAACAGCTGCAGACATCCAGGGAGCCCCAGCGCCCTGAAGGCAGCGCACACCTGGGTGAGACTCCGGTAACCGGCAGGGGAGGGTGTGTCTGAGGCCAGCCCAGTGGCCACAAGAAGCTACAACTGTGGGTGGGCGTGGGGAAAGGGTGCCTTCTGGAGGGTCCCCTTCCCGGTGCCATTTATCTGTTGACACAAAAACGCCCTGAGCCAATCTTCCCCCTGAGCCATTCAGCCGCTGGCCTAGGGTGCAGACTTGAATTCACTAACAGGGCCGCAGACTCTCTGGACGTGGTTCAATGCAGTTGGCTTAAACTGGAAAGGGAAAAGAGAGGGGGGCTTCCCAGGGCCCATTTTGTTTGAGACTTGGGGTTCGACTTCTTTTTCTTTTTTGGTTGGTCTGCTTGTTTTATTGGTTTTTTGGGGTTTTTTGTTAGATTGTTTGTTGTTCTTTTTCTTTTTTTTTGGCTTTGTTCTGTTTTGCTTTTTTTTTGCATTTATTGTCAGTGTGTTCGATTGTTTGCTTCTGCTCCTTTTCTCATTCCTTCTTTTCTTCCTTCTCACATTGGCATCTCTTCTTCCTCCTTCATCTTTCATATTTGCACCCTGCCAGTGCATACTAAACAGAGGCAAAAACAAGCTTTATGCAGAATTTGGGATTTCTAGAAACGGCGCAATTGAACTGGATAGCAAAGCGGTGTTATATATAGTTTACTCTCCATTTTCTTGATTCTCTCTCTCCTCTCTCTTACACCAATTTCTACTCTTTTATCATTTTTTCTTCTTTTCCATCTTACTTTATAGATAAATTGGTCTCTCCACCTAAGTGTCTACTCCATTCGCTATCTTTTCTCTTCTACTGATACTAAACCACTTCCAGTAAACCACGTCAATAGAACTCTCCTTTCATACTCTCCAAGAAAGAACAATTCAAGACACTTCCTTCTTCTTAAACACAATACCTCTGTATCCAATACTTGAAGCTATAAAACCCCATCAGAAGCGTACAGAGTAAATTGGAAACAATATCTGGGCTAACAAAATCTGTACATTGTGACCAAAATTGAATTTTCTGAATAGAAAGTGTTAGGTTTTAAAGTGTAAAAAAATTATAAGGGGAGCTGATAGCTTTGTACTACAGGAAAAACATAAGGCATTAAGGTAAAATCTAAACAGTCAAGGTCCCACAGTGCAGGAAGAAAAGACACACAAGCAGCATGAAAAAACAAGGGAAGAAAGTGACACAAACAAATCAAGATTCCTCATCAGTAGATTTCATGGCAAACACAGTTGGTCAAATGCCAGAGATGGAATTTAGAAATTACATATGCCAAATGTTTAGGGAACTTAAGAATGAACTCAAAAATGAGATGAGGGAGCAAGTACAGGAGGCAAAAGATTATTTTGACAAAGAACTCCAAAAACAAATGCAGGAAGTAAAAGATTACTTCAATAGGGAAATAGAGGCTCTAAAGAGAAACCAAATAGAAATTCCAGAAATGAAAGAAGCAATAAACCAAAATAAAAGTTCAATTGAAAGCATCTCCAACAGAGTAGACCACTTGGAGGAAAGAACCTCAGACAATGAAGACAAAATATATGTCCTAGAGAAGAATTTAGACCACACAGCAAAACTCCTTGGAAATAAAGAACATAACATCCAAGAATTATGGGACAGCATAAAAAGACCAAACTTAAGAGCGATTGGCATAGAGGAAGGGGCAGAGTTTCAAGCCAAAGGAATGAGTAATTTATTTAATGAAATAATTACAGAAAATTTTCCAAACTTGAGGAATGAATGGGAAAACCAAGTTCAAGAGGCATACCGAACACCAAACAAACAAAATCTCAACAGAACCACACCAAGACACATTATAATGAAAATGCCTAATATTCTGAGCAAGGAGAGAATACTAAAAGCCACAGGAGAAAGGAAGCAGATCACATATAGGGGAAAACCAATCAGACTATGTTCAGATTTTTCAACCCAGACCTTAAAAGCAAGAAGATCCTGGAATAGCATATTTCAAGCTCTGAAAGAAAAGGGATGTCAACCAAGAATCTTATATCCAGCAAAATTGAGCTTTAGATTTGAAGATGATATAAACACCTTCCACGACAAGCAAAAGTTAAAAGATTTCACAACTTGAAAGCCAGTACTTCTAAATATCCTGGGCAACATTTTTCGTGAAGAAGAAGAGAAAGATGATAATGAAAATCAACAAAGGAAGATATTAAACTAAAGGAAATACCAACCAGAAGAGAAACCAAATCAAGCTAAAGACCATAATTCAAATAAAAATGGATGGGAATAAAAATCACATCTCAATAATAACCCTGAATGTTAATGGCCTAAACTCACCAATCAAAAGACACAGATTATCAGAATGGATTAAAAGAAATGACCTTACAATTTGCTGTCTCCAAGAAACACACCTCATAGAAAAAGACATCAACAGAGTGAAAGTGAAAGGTTGGGAAAAGTCTTATCACTCACATGGCCAGCGGAAGCAAGCAGGGGTTTCCATTCTCATATCAAATAAGGTAGACTTCAGACCAAAACTAATCAAGAGGGACAAAGATGGATATTTCTTATTACTTAAGGGAACCATCCATCAACAGGATATAACAATCATAAATCTGTATGCCCCAAATAATGGAGCACCTACATTCATCAAACAAACGCTTCTCAAGTTCAAGAGTAAAATAGACCACAACACAGTTATTCTAGGGGACTTCAACACACCTCTCTCTCACCAATGGATAGATCATCCAAACAAAAGCTAAACAAAAAAACTTTAAGCCTCCTTAAAACAATTAACAATTTAGACCTAACGGACATATATAGAATATTTCATCCCTCAGTAAACGAATACACATTTTTCTCAGCAGCACATGACTCCTTCTCCAAAATAGACCATATATTATGTCACAAGGCAACTCTCAGCAAATATAAAAAAATAGAGATACTACCCTACATGCTATCGGACCATAAAGGGATGAAATTGGAAATCAATGACAAAACAAGGAATAAGAAAAACTACTCCATCAAGTGGAAGCTAAACAACATGCTACTGAATGAACAAGGGGTTGAAGAAGACATCAAAGAGGAGATAAAAAAAATCCCTAGAGGTAAATGAGAACACAGATACATCATATAGAAATCTCTGGGACACTATGAAGGCAGTAGTAAGAGGAAAAGTCATTGCACTGAGCTCATTCCTTAAGAGGAAAAAAAACCCAACAAATAAATGACTTAACATCACACCTCAAAGCATTAGAAAAAGAAAGAACAGACCAACACCAAGAGCAGTAGAAGACAGGAAATAATTAAAATCAGAGCAGAAATTAATGAAATTGAGACTAAGGAAACAATTCAAAGAATTGACAAAACTAAAAGTTGGTTCTTTGAAAAACTAAACAAAATTGACAGATCCTTAGTGATGCTAACGAAAAGAAGAAGAGAAAAAACTCAAATTACTAACATTTGTGATGAAAAAGGGGATATCACAACAAACACCTCTGATATGCAGAATATAATTAGAAATTACTTTGAAAACTTGTACTCTAAGAAAATAGAAAATATTGAATGCATTGACAGATTTCCAGAGTCATATGATTTGCCTAAACTGGATCTGGAGGCTATACACAATTTAAACAGATCGATTACAAGTGAAGAAATAGAAGATGTCATCAAAAAGCTACCAAAAAGGAAAAGTCCAGGACCTGATGGGTTTACAGCCAAGTTCTATAAGACTTTCAAAGAAGAATTAATACCAATGCTCTTCAAACTATTTCAAGAAATAGAAAAAGAGGGAGCTCTTCCAGACTCTTTCTATGAGGCCAATATCACATTAATTTCAAAGCCAGGCAAAGACACATCTAAAAAAGAAAACTTCAGGCCCATATCTTTAATGAACATTGATGCAAAAATCCTCAACAAAATCCTGGCAAATCGGATACAAAAACATATCAAAAAGATAGTGCACCACAATCAATTGGGGTTTATCCCAGGGATGCAAGGCTGGTTCAACATTCGGAAATCAATAAACATAATACATCACATCAATAGACTTAAAGACAAAAATCATATGATCATCTCAATAGACGCAGAAAAAACATTTGACAAAATACAACACCCCTTTATGTTCAAAACACTGGAAAAACTAGGAATATCAGGAACATATCTCAACATTATAAAAGCTATTTATGCAAGGCCCCGAGCTAACATTATCTTAAATGGAGAAAAATTGAAAGCATTCCCTCTAAAAACTGGAACAAGACAGGGATGCCCCCTTTCACCACTGCTATTTAACATAGTACTGGAAACTCTGGCCAGAGCAATTAGAAAGACGAAAGAAATTAAAGGGATCCAGATAGGAAAAGAAGAGCTCAAATTAGCACTATTTGCTGATGACATGATAATCTTCCTAGAAGACCCAAAAAACTCTACCAGAAAACTTTTACAACTAGTAAATGAATTTGGCAAAGTTGCAGGATACAAAATCAACACACATAAGTCAAAGGCATTTTTGTACATCAGCAACAAAGACTCTGAAAGGGAAATGATGAAAACTACCCCATTTACAATAGCATCAAAAAAAAAAAAAAAAATACCTGGGAATCAACCTAACGAAAGAGGTGAAAGACCTCTATAGTGAAAATTATAGAACACTAAAGAAAGAAATCATAGATAAACTCAGAAGATGGACAGACCTACCTTGCTCTTGGATAGGTAGAATTAATAATGTCAAAATGTCCATACTACCAAAAGCATTATACAGATTTAATGCAATTCCAATCAAAATCCCAATGTCATTATTCAAAGAAATAGAAATAGCAGTCATGAAATTCATCTGGAAAAATAAGAGACCCAGAATAGCCAAAGCAATCCTGAGCAAGAAAAGTGAAGCAGGGGGCATCACCATACCGGACCTTAAATTATACTATAGAGCAACAGTAATAAAAACAGCATGGTATTGGCACCAAAACAGACTGGTGGACCAATGGTACAGAATTGAGGACACAGAAACTAATACATATAATTTCAGCTATCTTATATAAGACAAAGTTGCCAAAAATGTACAATGGAGAAAGGATAGCCTCTTCAACAAATGGTGCTGGGAAAACTGGAAATCCATATGCAACAAATTGAAATTAAACCCTTATCTCTCACCGTGCACAAAACACAATTCAAAGTGGATCAAGGACCTAGGAATTAGACCAGAGACAATACGCCTAATAGAAGAAAAAGTAAGCTCCAATTTCCAACATGTCGGATATGGCCCCAAGTTTCTTAATAAGAATCCTGTAGCGCAACAATTACTACCACGAATTAATGAATGGGATAGATTCAAACTAAAAAGCTTCTTCTCAGCAAAAGAAACAATCAGTGAGGTGAATAGAGAGCCAACTAATTGGGAACAAATATTTAGTACATGCACATCAGACAGAGCACTAATTTCTAGAATATATAAAGAACTCAAAACACTTTACACCAAAAAAAACAAATAACCCAATCAATAAATGGGCTAAGGAATTGAGAAGACACCTCTCAGAAGAAGATATATGATTAATTAACAAATACATGAAAAAATGTTCAGCATCGCTGGCAATTAGAGAAATGCAAATCAAAACTACTCTAAGATTTCACTTCACTCCAGTCAGAATGGCAGCTGTCAAGAACACAAGCAACAGTAAATGTTGGAGAGGATGTGGGGAAAAAGGCACACTCATACATTGCTGGTGGTACTGCAAAATGGTGCAACCATTATGGAAAGCAGTATGGAGATTTCTTGGAAAACTGGGAATGGAGCCACCCTATGACCCAGCTATCCCACTCCTGGGTCTATTCTCAAAGGACTTAAAAACAGCATATTACAGTGACACAGCTATCTCAATGTTTGTAGCTGCACAATTCACAATAGCTAGCTTGTGGAACCAACCTAGATGTCCCTCAGTAAATGAGTGGATTAAGAAAATGTGGTATATACGCACAATGGAATTTTACTCAGCAATAAAAGAAAATAAATTAATGGCATTTGCAGGTAAATGGATGAAGTTGGAAGACATAATGCTAAGTGAAGTTAGTCAGTCTCAAATATCCAATTACCAAATGTTTTCTCTGATATAAGGAGGCTAGTTCATAGTATTGTTGGATGGGGGGGGTACATAGGAGGACTAGAGGAACACTAGAATGGTCAAAGGGAAGGGAGGGTAAGGAGGGAACAAGGGGGGAGGGAGGGAGAGAAAAGGGGAAAAAAAAAAGGTGGTTTAATGAGACGGATTTCATTTTCCTAAATGCATGTTTGAAGACCTGAATTGTACGAATATACTTTGTACACAAACAGTTGTATGTAAAAAGATGCTAAATTCATGCACTATGAGTTGCACACATTAAAAATTATTTTTAAAAAAATAAAAATAAAACATATATATATAGAAGATAGCTGGGCATGGTGGTTCATGCGTGTAATCCCAGTGGCTCTGGAGACTGAGGCAGGAGGATTGCAAGTTTAAAGTGATCCTCAGCAACTTAGCAAGGCCCTAGGAAACTCAAAAAGACACCATCTCTAAATAAAAACATTTAAAAAATGGGCTGGGAATGTGGCTCAGTGGCTAAATGCAACTAGCTTTAATCTCCAGTACCAAAAATAAATAAATAAATAAATAAATAAATAAATAACAAAGGAAATTTGTAGGAAAGCACACTGGTAAATAGCAAGCAATGCAATATTGTTGAATGACATGAGGAATAGATTCTCATAGAGTAGAATATTAAGATAGGTGATATTCTCATTGATCAAATAAAAGGCTGTGCTAGCTAGAAAATAAAATCATCAATTGTCAAGTAACAGAAGTATACACTTGATTTGATTTAAATTAAAAGTCCAATTCATTATTCTTAGTTTAGCAACTAATTATTACTGGTTGCTCATAAGATTAGGTCAGCATTGTCACAGACTCAACAATCAGATAAAAAAATTCTCAAAGGTCCTTGGAAATTTCTTCTCAATATGGGCTGTGTCACTTTTGAAAGCTAACTATGGATACTACAAGAAAATTTCCTGTGAGAGGGCAGATAATCTAACTGCAGTAGCAGTGCAGCTTAGTGGTTAAAATGCATGTTTTCTAGAACTAGACCACGTGGATTCAAACTATGTTCCATTACTTGCTAGGTATGTAAACTTGGGCAAGTTTAAATTTCCTGTGCCTCAGTTCCTCATCTGGGAAAATGACAATAATGGTATCAACTGAAAAGATTCTTTTGATGATTCCATGAGTTAGTATAGGTTTTATCTCAGCAGAAAATCTCTATAATATAATCATCAGAAATGTGTTCATTATACTGTTTTTAAATACACACACACACACACACACACACACACACATATATATATATATATATATATATATATATATATATATATATATATCTTGTTTCCTTAACCCATTTTACCCAGTTTTGAATCTAAAGCAACTTAACTTAAAATACATTTCAATACCTCCTTCCTCATGATCCTCTATCACTTTTCAGGGGTATATTTTTATTGAATTTACACAACTATACTATGAATTATAATTATTCCTTATATTTAAAAAAATAATATCCCATTCTTATTCACTGTTGCTTCCTTCTGGATCCTACATTCAATGCCTGGTGTAGAATATTTGGTCAAGGACTGTGTAATTAATAACTTGTAAAACTTCCTATTTTAAAAACAATACATGCTTTCCATGTGTTCTGATCTCTAAACATTTCCAAAAATTTCATTTATTCTTCTTGTGTCATCATTTCAACCACTCACTCAGTTTCCTTTGAACATATTCCAGTCTTTCTCCCAAAATATGGTACCCATAAGTGAACCCAGCATGCCACATATGGCCTGACAAACACTAAGTATTCTAGAATTAGCAATTCTCTTAATGTGGACATTATTCTTCCACAATGTGACAAAAAATAAAATATATTCCAAAGAATAGCTGATGTGTTAGTATTTCATCACTAATGCATTCTCCCAACAGATGTAGTTCATATGCAAAAGTATTCATCATTGACACTCAAAATGTGCCACACAACTTCCTTTTACTTTTAACAAGAACCAAGACTGACTTGATTTCTAAATATCGATATGCTTTTAATTCACTTTGATAAGGTCACTTAAGGAGTGATAGAATTGTGATTAAATATTTTTTGGGGGGGGCTGCCAGGGATTGAACTCAGGGGCACTCAGCCACTGAGTCACATCCCCAGCCCAATTTTGTATTTTATTTAGAGACAGGGTCTCATCGAGTTGCTTAGCACTTTGATGAGGCTGGTTTTGAACTCTTGATCCTCCTGGCTCAGACTCCAAAATTGTTGGGATTATAGGTGTGAACCACCACACCCAGTGTGAATAACTATTAATGTATCTAAATCTATGAGCTGTAACTTTCTTGGGGTTATTTTTTGTCACTAAACATTCATATAATAATTGCCATGCCCCCAGCCCTCTTTAGGTATTCATTGAAGCAATTGAGTAGCTCATGAGATACACTGGGTAAGATACAACCAATTTTTGTATCAATATTTATTCTTATGAAACAATCTGACTGCATTTACTTTTGATAAATAGTGTTTTTTTTTTTTTCTTTTTAACATCCCAACATATTTTAAAAGTCAATGAGTATGGAAACCCTACCTCCCAGATTTCTTTTATAAAATGTGAGAGCCTGGACCAACAAAAACATGGGCAAAAATGTCCTTAGGAGAGTACTAAGTGCAGGCTGAAATAATGTTTTCATGTTATAGACAATTTTCTATTAGTATAATTTTGTCACTATTGATATATTTCCATTGTTTGGTTATAAGATAGAAAATATTTATATATGACATGTATTCGTATTTAGATATATACATTTCCATATATAAAATCCATTTTTTATCTGTAAAAAACAAACTGAAAATTTCTTCGAGACTGTCATCTATAATAACAAACCAATTATAATATAAATCACATTATTTTCAAACGGGTTTATTACTGGAATGAAACCTTAGTGTTAAATTTCCTCTGGACTAAGAAACATGAAATGACATTACATTCATAAACATTAAGCCATCATTTTAAAAAGTAGGCATTATAGAAAAAATACAAAAGAAAATTAAAGTATCAATGACTTTAGCATCCATTTAGGACACTATTCACAGAAAAGTGTGATTTTTATAATGATTTAGATCATTGTTACATATAATGCCCTTAAATAAAATGGCCACGTTTTCCTTCATATCACTGATGAAGAGATTTGAGCTGCATTTTAGCAATCTAGCTTCAACTGGCAGAAAAATTAAGGTAAGCTGATTCTGGTAATGTGGCATAATGAATGGCACTGGCACCCTCTAAATCCAAGACAATGAAAATCCTCAACAAATGTTAATTTGCAGGTTATCTTCATATTATGGAAAAACATAACTCCATTTTCCAGAAGTGGAAAAGCAAGTCAAAACCATAATGTTAACTACAGCTTAACCCCATGTTGCTTTAAGATGATATCAGACCCTAAAAATAGGACCTCGTAGTGCAAGGCTCTGTGGTAATGCACACAAAATGAGAGAGGGTGTGGTATTGTGCCAGATATAAATTTCAATTTCTTTAGGCATATACCCAGAATTGGGATTCCTGGATGTAATAACTCCATTTTTAGTTATTTGAAGAACGTCCATATATTTTTTCTAAAATGTCTGTACTAGTTCACATTCTCACTAACAGTGTACCAGAGTTTCCTTTTCTCCACATTCATGCCAACACTTGTTCTCTTTCATCCATTTTTTTTTTCCAGTACTGGAAATGGAATCCAGGGGCATTCTACCACTGAATCATACTCCAAGCCCTTTTTGTTTTTTATTTTGGGACAGGGTCTTGCTAAGTTTTCCAGGCTGATCTCAAATTTGCAATTGTCCTGAGTCAATGTGATGATATGCATGCAAACATGTGCTCAGCTTTATCTTTGTGATGATAGTGATTTTAATACAAGTGAAGTGGTATCTCATTATGGTTTTAATTTGCATTTCCCATACAGTTAGAAATGTTGAGCATATTTTTGTAAACCTGTTAGCCATTTGTTCATATTCTTTTTTTTTTTTTTTTTTTTTTTTTGGTACCAGGGATTGAACTCAGGGACACTCGACCACTGGGCCACATCCCCAGCCCATTTTTGTATTTTATTTAGAGACAGGGTCTCACTGAGTTGCTAAGTGCCTCGCCATTGCTGAGGCTGGCTTTGAACTCGCGATCCTCCTGCCTCAGCCTCCCCAAAGTGCTGGGATTACAGGCGTGCGCCACCGCGCCCGGCTTGTTCATATTCTTTTGAAAAATATTTGTTTAGGTTTTTATCCATTTTTAAACCATGTTATTTTCTTGCTATTGAGTTGAATTCCTTTTATAGTTTGAATATTAGCCTCTTATCAGTTATACAGTTTGAAAATATTTTCTCCCAATACGTATACTATCATTTCACTCTATTTGCTGTATAGAATCTTTTTAGTTTGAGGAAATCTTTGTTTTTCTATTTTGATTTTGTTGCCTACAATTTTGAGGTCTATCCAAGAAATCATTGCCCAGATCAATGTCATGGAGCTTTTGCCCTGTTGTCTTTTAGTAGCTTTAAAGTTCCAGCATATATATTTAAGTCTTTAATGCATCTTGATGTTTTTTACTTGATATTTGTATACAGTATGGGATAATGGTCAAGTTTAATTCTTCTGTAAGCAAATCTCCAGTTTTCCCAACATTTAATGAAGAGATTGTCCTTTCCCCATTGTGTGACTGTAAATGTGAGTTTAGTTTTGTCTTTCTGTCCCATTCCACCAGTTAATGTGTATGTTTTGATTCCAATATCATGCTGTTTGTGTTTATTTATTTATTTATTTATTTTTATTCTAAGTCGTTATAAATGACAGCAGAATGCATTACATTTCATATTATAGAGCACATTTTTTTACATATCTCTGGTTGTATACAAAGTATATTCACACCATTTGTGCCTTCATGCATGCACCTTGGGTAATGACATCCATCTCATTCTACCATCTTTTTTTTTCTTCACCTTTTTGCCCCCACCCTTCCCTTCCCTCCCATTTGGCCATTCTAGTATTTCTCTAATCCTCCTATGCTCCCTGTCCCAACCCCACTGTGAATCAGCCTCCTTATATCAGAAAACATTTGGCATTTAGCTTTTTGGGATTGGCTAACTTCACTTAGCATTATATTCTCCAAATTCATCCATTTACCTGTGAATGCCATGATTTTATTCTCTTTTATTGCTGAGTAACTCCATTGTGTGTGTGTGTGTGTGTGTGTGTGTGTGTGTATGTGTGTGTGTGTCACATTTTCTTTATCCACTCATCTACTGAAGGGCATCTAGGTTGGTTCCACAACCTAGCTATTGTGAATTGTGCTGCTGTAAACATTGATGTGGCTGTGTCCCTTTAGTATGCTGTTTTTTAAGTCCTTTGGGTATAGGCAGACTGAGGAGTGGGATAGCTGGGTCATAAGGTGGTTCCATTCCCAGTTTTCCAAGGAATCTCCATACTGCTTTCCATATTGGCTGCACCATTGTGCAGTCCCACCAGCAATGTATGAGTGTGCCTTTTTATGCTGTTTGTATTATATAACTTTTTAATAGATTTCAAAATCACAGATTGTTATGTCACTAGCTTTGTTTTTTGTTCAAGATTGCCTATGCTATTTGGGATCTTTTGTAATTCCATATATATTGTATGATTATTTTTTTCTATTTCTGTGAAAAATGTCACTAGAATGTTCATATAGATGACATTGGATATGTAGATCACTTTGGGTTAGTATAGGCATATTAACAATATTAATTCTCCCAAGCTATGAAGGCAAGCTAACTTTCCATTTATTTGTGTTGTCTACAATCTCTTTTTTCAGTGTTTTACAGTTCTCAGTATATAACTCTTTCACCTCCTTTAGATTGATTTACTTTTAAGTATTTTTATGCTATTACAAATAGGATAGTTTTCTTAGTCTCTCTCTCTCTCTCTCTCTCTCTCTCTCTCTCTGTACTGGGGACTAAACGGGGGGGCACTTTATTACTGAACTATATCCCCAGTACTTTTTATATTTTATTTCAAGACAGGGTCTAAGTGCCCAGGTAGCCTTAAACCCGTAATTCGCCTGTCTCACTGTGTCAGCCTCCAGAGTAGCTGGAATTATAAGCATGTGCCATCTTATCCAGCTTTTAATTTTGCCAGTGAGCCCTAGGATATGTTTTTACTAACCTACTCAAAATGTTCTAAGTTCTAGAAAAATTGTATAATATTTCACTTAAGTATAATAATCAAAATTATGATAAATGATACCATAAAACAAGCAAAAGAAAGTATAGAATGAGAAATTTTGGAATGAATCTAGATTAGGCATTTGCATTTTTTTTTTTCTGTGAAGGGTTAGAGGGGAAATAAATCAGGCCTTGTGGGACAGACACTTTCTATTGCAAGTAACTACTCAAGTATGTCATTGTAGCATGAAAGCAGCCATAAAAAATATATTAATTAGCCGGGCGCGGTGGCGCACGCCTGTAATCCCAGCACTTTGGGAGGCTGAGGCAGGAGGATCGCGAGTTCAAAGCCAGCCTCAGCAATGGCTAGGCACTTAGCAACTCAGTGAGACCCTGTCTCTAATAAAATACAATAAAGGGCTGGGGATGTGACCCAGTGGTCGAGTGCCCCTGAGTTCAATCCCCAGTACCACACACACACACACACACACAAATATATATATATATATATATATTAATGAATGATCATTGCTGTGTTTCAATAAAACTTTATTTACAACAAACAGGTGGCAGGCTGGATTTGATCTGCAGCCATAGTTTCTAGAGGCCTGGTCTAGATGCAAATGATCATAAATAAAATATTAACAAACTGTACAAATTCTTTTTGGTGGCCTAGCCAGATCCTTCTACTAGTCAATACACACATCCACTAACTGCCCTAATTCTTCTCTGGAGAAGTGCCTTACACATGTTTCCAGCTTATAGGGAACAACAATAATGCACTGATAGGGACTTGAAAAGCATACCCCTTGTCTCAAGGTAGAAAAATGTCTAGAGTGGTACTCCATAACCAGACTTTACATGGGACTACATCTTTAGTTGCTTCTGCTCTCTTCCCCACTCTGCTTTCTTACTTCTTTCTAAGTTTTTCCTGTAAAACACTTTTCTAAAAATTCATTTTCAACCAAACACTTGTCTGCTTTTAGTTTTTTAGACTAAGAAATGAAGTGAGTCAAGTAATGTGAAAAATAAAGTTAAATTGAGTTTGTTCAGAGATATAACTCCTCCCAGTGACAGAATTAAAAGAAAAATCATATGAATTTCAATAAAACTTAAATATATTGAATTGAAAAAGACCTTCCAGAAAATTTGGTATATAAAGGAATTTTTAAATAGCAAACATCAAACTAAATGATGAAATAAAGGAAATATTTCTTTTAATATAATAAGACAAAAATGCCTGCTATTACCATGTCAATTTAGCATTGTACCATATAGGAGGAAAAGCAAATTAAAAATAGAAAGATTGAAAAGGGATACACAAAATTGTTGTCATTCACTGGAAATTGTCTACAGAGAAGCCTGAATGTAAATGTAGTTAAATTAAATAATTAATGTGATATTTTTGCAGGTTTGGTTGATAATTATAATATATAATAATCAACTGCAATCCACAAAGATCTACACAAAGATTGATCATAATTTTAAAAAAATCTTAATAGTTATAGAAAAGTAGCTAAAAATAAATTTAACGAAAGTTATACAAGGTCCTTTTAGAGGACCTTTACAAAGGTCTTCTAAATTACAAAAATTATTATTAGAAATCTAAATGTATAGACTGAATATATTAACTATCTCCACATTATTTTATATTTTTAATTTAATTTCAATCAAAATTTCATCTGCATTAACTTCCAGGATATATACAGAACTCAAAAACTTAACACCAAAAAACAAATAACCCAATCAATAAATGTGCTAAGGAACTGAACAGACACTTCACAGAAGAAGAAATGCAAATGGTAAACAAATGTATGAATAAATGCTTAACATTTCTAGCAAATAGAGAAATGCAAACCAAAACTACACTGAGATTCTTTCTCACTTCACTCTGAATGGCTGAATACAAGAATACAAGCAACAATAAATGTTGGTGAGGATGTGGGGAAAAATGTTCACTTATACATTGCTGGTGGGACTGCAAATTGGTGCAACCACTGTGGAAGGCAGTATGCAGATTCCTCATAAAACTTGGAATGCAACCACCATTTGACCCAGTTATTCCACTTCTAGGTTTATACCCAAAGGACTTAAAGTCAGCATACTTGAGTGATGTTGACCACATCAATGTTTATAGCAGCTTAATTCACAATAGCTAAACTATGGAACCCAACCACGGTGCCCTTCAATAGATGAATGGAGAAAGAAAATGTGGTATATATACACAATGGAATATTACTCAGCCTTAAATGAAAATTAAATTATGGCATGTGCCAGTAAATGGATGAAGCTGGAGAATATCATGCTAAGCAAAATAAGCCAATCCCAAAGAACCAAAGCCTAAATGTTTTCTCTGATATGTAGATGCTAATTCATAATAAGGCAGGGGGTGGAGAATAGAGGTACTTTGTATTATACAGAAGAAAATGAAGGGAGTAGAGAGAATATGGGAGTAGGAAGGATAGTAGAATGAATTGGACTTATCTTATGTGGTTTCATGACCTATGTATCTCTACACCATGTACAACCAGAAGAATGAGAAGTTACACTCCATTTATGTGTGATGTGTCATGTATAACTAATTAGAACAAATTTTTATAATTTTTAAAAATAAAAAAAATTAAGAAAGAGTGCTGTCCTACATATCTTCTGTTTGCTCCCCAGAGCTTCCCTGTATAATTTTCTCCTCTTTTTTGCATCCCAGGAAGCTATTCTTTATAGATTGAATTTATAGCCTTCCTAGTCCTCAGACTTTGAGCTGGGTTCAGTAAATAAGAGGAATTAGCAAGAGACTAGAGAAGAGAAGAAACATAACAAGAGAATACTGATTTCGCTGGCTCACACTCCTCAGTGCCTACCCCTATCCCTCAAAGGCTCCAATAGATTTCTTGTCTCCATCCACGGGAATACACAGCCCTATTCCAAAAAAAATGTATCCAGATCTTTTAGGTCTTGAGGGTCAATACCTCCCTACTGTTTCTTGTAGGAGCCCTAATTAAGGAGATAGCTAAGATTGCGTTTAGCTGAGAGCCATAAAAGATGTTCACGTTTCACCTGATATTCATACATTTATCTAAGAATCTTTTTATGCCCATGAACACTGTGTGACACACCTGTAAGCTTGAGCTGTAAGCACTTGTCCTTGTTAAAGCAAAATGTATTTAACCGGGTGAGGGTTAGTGGCTAGGTGGTTGGAGTTAGAGTGGTTGGAGTTTGTATTTGTGTTTGGAGTTAGAGGAGAGTTGGAGTTGCGGTTGGAGTTCGAGAGGTTGTTGGAGCCGGAGAGAGAAGTTAGAAGAGAGAAGAATAAAAGAACTTTTTCATTTCCATCCTGCCCCCGAATTTTCTCCCGAGGCGTCGTAGGTGCAAGCAGCAGCAGCAGGCAGCTACAAGTGTTGGCCCGTATGGGGAACTCGGTTGGCAGGTAAAAAAATAAGAAATTTATAAAAATGGGTGCAAAAATAACTAAGCACCAGATAATAAAAGCCATGGATGAGTTTTTTGACATCGCTGACTTGATGGATAGTGAGGAGGAAAGTGATCAAGAAAGCATAGCCTCTACTGAGTCAGTTAAGACCAGCAAGAAGAGTAGTGGTGTGAACTCAAAAATAAGAGCTGCAAAAGCTATCAGAGGCTTATTGAAATTAGCCGAAGAGTACATACTCTCCTTAGAAGCTGAAACTCAGGATACCAGTAAAAGTGATAGTAGTAAGAAGGAGCCAAATAACCATGAAAGCAAAACCTCCTCCACTGAGCCAGTTAGGAACAATGAGAGTAGTAGTGAAGAGGAAGCAAAAAGTGATTTTGGGAGCACAGTCTCCAATAAAAAGAACAAAATAAATTAAAAAGGAGAAAGGACCGTCAAGTAGAGGAACCACTAGTGCCCTCTGCTCCCTCATGGGTGGAATCCATTACGGAAACCATGAGGGGTATTTCTGAACATATGCGTGCCCTTGAGGAAGAGATTAACAGCCTTTCTGAGTGCTTACACATCCTCGAATGCCTAAAACCACAGGAACATTGGGACCTGCCAGTATTTGAAAATGAGAATGGACAGAGGTACTACCAATCCCTAGACTTTAAAACAATAAAAAACTTTAAAGAGGCGATAATGACCTATGGGCCTCAAGCTCCGTTCACGTTGAGTATGCTGGAGTCCCTTAACACTCTAACCTTAACCCCTACAGGAGCCCTGATTGGGGAGATGGCTGAGATTGCGGTCGGTTGCGGGACATAGAGATGATCGGGCATTGCCGCCTTCCATGGTCTCACGGGACTTGGCCCAGGATCTCGCAAGACTTGAGCAGAGATCAGATCAGGTTGGCGCCATTTGTTTGTGGGTTGTTTTGGTGGTGTGTGGTGCGTGTTGGAGTTGTTGTTGGAGCCAGAGAGAGAAGTTATCAGAATAAAAACCTATTTGTTTCCAGTTTGCCTCTGAACTTCTTCCCGCGGCTTCGTTGCTCCAAGCGGCAATTGCTTCAGACAGCAACAAACCCCCTCAGACTGGAAGGGGTTATGCAAGGCAGTATTGAGCGGGGGGACAATACCCAATCTGGAAGTCACAATTCCAGGAACTTTGTTTAGAAGCAGCAAAGAGAAATGCTACAGCACGTTTCCCAGAACGTAATATAGATATGCTAACAGGTGAAGGACAGTTTGCTGAACTACAAATCCAACTACTATATGATCCCGGTGTGTATGCACAGATATACACTGCCGCTGTTAAAGCCTGGAAGACCTTATCAGGAACAGGTAATTTGCAGGGCAGCCTATCAAAAGTAATACAGGGGCCTAATGAACCGTATGCTGATTTTGCTGACAGACTCTTAAGAATGGCAGGCAGAATTTTCAGGGATGTAGAACAAGCAATACCCCTAGTCATCCAATTGGCATATGAAAATGCTAATAAATATTGCCAAGATGCAATAAGGCCATGGAAAAATAAAAAAGACTTATTAATTTACATCAGATTATGTAAGGACATTAATGATGCCTTTGTCACAGGCAATGTGATTGCAGCAGCAATGAAAAATGCTTCCCCTCAAAATTTCACAAGGGCTCAACCTAGAAATTATAATCAACCAGGATATTCTAGGCAATATCCCCAAAGAGAAATAAGATCAAGCTCATACCGTGCCCCAGGCTGCTGCCCCAGGTGTAAAAAGGGTAATCATTGAGCCAATAAATGCCGTTCTAAATTCGACATTTATGAAAATGTTTTGTCCAGGAATTCAAAACACGGGGCACGGGGCCCAATGCCCCGGGGCCCACAAATGTACAAGGCATTAGAGGAGGAATATCCTCAAACATCCATACAAATGATTCCTCATCACAATCCCTCCTACCCATTGACTCCCTTGTCAGAGGGACGAGAGGAAGTGCAGGACTAGACCTCTGTTCCACCGCCCGAATAGTACTAGCACCTGAAATGGGGGTTCAACTGATTCCCACGGGAGTCAGGAAACCTCTTCCCTCAGGGACTGTAGGACTTATCTCAGGTGAAGGTCTAAAAGCCTATTAGGTTTTCAAGTAACACCAGGTATTATTGACTCCGATTACCAAGGAGAGATAAAAATAATGCTTAGTTCACCTAGAGGCATTATCTCATTTAACCAAGGAGATAGAATTGCTCAGCTGCTTCTCCTTCCCAGTGTCCACAACTCATTCAAGAGTATGCCGAAGAATAGGAACAATAGAGGATTTGGTTCCACTGGCTCAGGACCTATGGCTTGCTGGGTTCAGCATTGTTCACGGAGGCCTATGTGCAAAATAAAAATTCAAGGTATAGAGATGGAGGGGCTGATTGATACAGGGGCTGACTCTTCCATTATAAATCTACAACAATGGCCCAAGCACTGGCCTCTGCAGAAGGCCTCAACCAGTTTAAGAGGCTTGGGATATACTAACACCCCAACACAAAGTGCTGTAGTCTTAAATTGGGAAGATAATGAAGGGCATAAGGGAACATTCCAAACTTATGTTTTGACCAGCTTGCCAGTTACAATAAGGGGAAGAGATATTCTACATCGAATGGGACTACACCTAGCAACCAAGCCTGCAGGTGTTAAAAATAAAAATCTAAATCATCGTAAAAAAGGCAAAGGACATTTTTTCTAGGGGCCACTGAGAAAACAATTTTAAAAATACCATGGCTTTCTGATAAGCCATTATGGGTCCCTTAGTGGCCCCTATCTAGAGAAAAATTACAAGCGGCCCACCTATTAATTAAAGAACAATTAGAAGCAGGACACATAGAGCCTTCCACCTCTCCCTGGAATTCCCCCATATTTGTAATCAAGAAAAAAGTCTGAAAAATGGAGATTGTTACATGACCTTAGAGAAATCAATAAAACCATGCAAATTATGGGCCCTACCCAACCTGGACTTTCTAATCCTGTAGCTATTCCTAAAGATTTCCATCTTTTAACTCTTGATATAAAGGATTGTTTCTTCTCCATTCCCCTACATCCTCTGGATGCCCCCAGGTTTGCTTTTTCAGTTCCTTCTATTAATAATAATGGCCCTGATAAAAGATATCAATGGAAAGTGCTACCGCAGGGAATGGCTAATAGCCCCACTATACGTCAAATATATGTGGACAAAGCTATCCAGCCCATTAAAAACAAATATCCAAACCTCATATGTCTTCACTATATGGATGATGTTTTGCTTGCTCACCCTAATCAAGAAATCTTATTTACTATATTTAATGAGATGACAGAAAATTAAAAAAAAATATATATGGATTATATATAGCAGAAGAAAAGGTTCAAACCAGATCTCCCATATTATATTTAGGATTTAAAATTATGGACACCTTCATTAAACCTCAAAAAATTTTAATTAATAGAGAACATTTGACCATCCTCAATGATTTCCAAAAAAATACTGGGAGACATTAATTGGCTTCGCCCTACACTAAGCCTCACTACTGGACAATTAAAACCCTTATTTGATATCCTTCACGGGAACCCTGATCCATCTTCACCGCGAACATTGACTCCTGATGCTAGGGAAACTTTAAAGTTAGTATAAAAGGCCATTGAAATATCCCATTGTGATAGAATTGATTTTGCTCGACTTCTGATATTGATTATTATTTCTTCACAATATACACCCACAGGAGTATTTTAGCAACAGGGACCTTTATTATGGATACATTTGCCTGTCTCTCCTAAAAGTACAATTGAGTCTTATACCTCCATGGTGGCTAAACTTATTCTTCAAGGAATTAAGACTTCTATTAAAATATTTGGAATTCATCCCGCTACTATTATTACTCCCTATTCATCATCACAGTTTGAATATTTGTGCTTCAATGATAATGATTGAGCTATAGCTAGATGCTCTACTTCTGCAAATTTTGATAACCATCTTCCTAAGTCTCCTATACTATCTTTTTATGTCAATAATCCCATTATATTTCCACAGGTAATAAAAAATTAACCTATTCCTAAGGCATTAAATGTATTAACAGATGGGTCCTCTAACGGTACTGCTGCAGTAGTCACTCAAAAAGAAAATATGATTCATATTACTGGTCAAAAATCAGCCCAATTAGTTGAACTTGAAGCTATTATAATAGCTCTAGAAAATTTTAAAGAACATCCTATAAATATTTTTTCAGACAGCCACTATATAGCACATGCTGTCCCTAAATTGGAGCTAGCAGTTCCAATAGTACCACATACTCCAGCCTTTAAATTGTTTTTTCAAATTCAAAATCTCCTATGGGAACGTAAAGAACCTTTATTTAATGGACATATCAGAGCTCATACTAATCTGCCTGGTTCTCTCCATGAAGGTAATCAAAAGGCTGACGCCCGCACTAAAACAATTTTATATTTTCAAAAGTCCAACAAGCTACCTTGTTTCATTCCCATTTTCATGTCAATAGTGCTACTTTAAGGCAAATGTTTAAAATCACAAAGGAGCAAACTCGAACAATTGTGAAGGATTGTCTATCTTGTGTGACACATTTCCCAATCCACATTATGGTGTTAACCCAAGAGGATTAATGCCCAATCATATTTGGCAGATGGATGTCACTCATGAACCAAGTTTTGGAAAATTGCGATTTATTCATGTGACCATAGATACATGCTCAGGCATGATTTTTGCTTCCTTACATTGTGGAGAAAATGTTAAAGATGTTACTTCTCATTGTCTGCAAGCTTTTGCTGCATTGGGCATCCCCAAAATGCTTAAAACAGATAATGGCCCTGCATATATGTCTGCATCTTTCAAACAGTTTTGTGCAAAATTCAATATAATCCACAAAACAGGTATCCCATACAATCCTCAAGGACAAGGAATAATTGAACGAGCTAATCGCACACTCAAAATTATGTTATTAAAACAAAAAGAAGGAAATTGGACAAATCCTAGGGACAGATTGGCAGTTGCTCTGTTTACCTTAAATTTTTTAACCTTAGATTCTAATGGATATTTGGCTGGAGACAGACACTGGAACCCACACCAACAACATAAACCTTTGGTTTACTGAAAGGATGTTCTTTCAGGTACATGGAAGGGTCCAGATCCAGTATTAATTTGGGAGAGAGGATCTGTTTGTGTTTTTCCAAAGCATGAATCCTCCCCAATATGGATATCATCTAGATTAATAAAACAGGTACCAAATCAAAAAGATCAAGATGAAGTTGTTGAGGAATTAAGATTAATAAAACAAGTACAAAATCAAGAGGACCAAGATGAAGGTATGGAATGATTCCCTTAAAAGAGTCCTTCTATAAATTCACAACTTTTGTCTCATTCCTCCCGGCCAGGACGGGAGGATCTCTTTTTAGGGTGTACACAATTGTATTTTTTTCTTTTTATATATGTCTTTATGTCTGTGCATTTGTCTAAAATTCATGTTAATATGACGTCACAAATATGTTTGTATGTCCGTCTGTCCAGTGTGACGTCACAAATAACAAAGCACTTATGAAAATTAATATTATATATATAAGAAATATATATATGGATCCAAATAACTTTGATTCATTTAAGTTTAGAATATTCAAATTAGATAAGCAATTTAAAAATGAAGGTATCTTCAATTTTGATTTATAGGTGTCTCTGGGACTTCTCTTCAGCTATGAATATGACTAATACTGTATAACCTGATATTTTGGTTTTGACATGGGATTGTTTATTTGTAATTAACTTTATTTGTTTAATAGCTGATTAATTTGAATTATTTCAACAGGTAATTTCATAGAAGGTTGCTGTGTATGCAGAGACTCGGGGGTTCCAGCTAACAAATTATTTTTCCAAAGTGCTTTTAGCTTTTCTTTAATCTATCTTTAATGCAGTAAATACCCTCAGTCTTTTTTTGATTTGTTCTGAATGTGATATTTTGCCAGCTTATGTTTGTGGAAGCTCAAGCATCAATGTGTGTAAGCAGAGATCAACTTTAATTTTCTAAACTAATAATTCTATTTTTTAGTTTGACAACTCGCCTCTTGACTCAGTGCTGGAATAGCACTGCCTTTCCTTTAATAATTGATGCCTGAGTTTCTATGTAGCGGGCCCTGAAGATTTGCCGGTGGCATTGTCTAGACATAAAAAAAGACGGCTCCTGCTACAGCTGCAGGGATCGCGGTTGCTACAAGCATCCCTGCTGCTCAAGCATCAAACAACCTCACCAGCAGTGTGGCCTCTGCTCTGCATGCATGGGGCCTCCTAGATCAACGTTATAACAAGTGGACATTTTGATCTTCAAGGGCACAGCCTTGATTATCTGATGACGGGTAAGAATGTTGGTTGCACATGGACGTCCTAGAACATCCCCTGTTTTAAAACATAAGGGGGGAAATGTAGGAGCCCTAATTAAGGAGATAGCTAAGATTGCGATTAGCTGAGAGCCACAAAAGATGTTCAAGTTTCACCTGATATTCATACAGTCATGTAAGAATCACTGTGTGACACACCTGTAAGCTTGAGCTGTAAGCACTTGTCCTTGTTAAAGCAAAATGTATTTAACCGGGTGAGGGTTAGTGGCTAGGTGGTTGGAGTTAGAGTGGTTGGAGTTTGTACTTGTGGTTGGAGTTAGAGTGGTTGGAATTAGAGGAGAGTTGGAGTTGTGGTTGGAGTTCAAGAGGTTGTTGGAGCCGGAGAGAGAAGTTAGAAGAGAGAAGAATAAAAGAACTTTTTCATTTCCATCCTGCCTCTGAATTTTCTCCTGCGTTGTCGTAGCTGCAAGCAGCAGCAGCAGGCAGCTACAGTTTCTAGCCCAAAGCAATTGCACTATCAGATGGTTTTTGCCTAAAGTATGTTCATACTTTGCAATCATCACTTTCCATAGCCATAGAAAATGCATATAATGATTAGACAATATTATTTTTAAAATAGCATTGAGAATATTCAAATGGCACCCAGAAAGAAATCTAATAAAAGAATATCAGACCAAATGTAGAAGTTAATAAAACTTCATTTATATAGACACAAGAACAGCTAATACTTTTAGATAGATATATTAAGTATAGATATATTATATGCATATATGGAAAGATCATGTGTTTTAAATATGTGGAATTTTCCTGAATTGATCTAACTTCAATGCATTTCTATGAAAATTATTGAGAAATTGAGAAATTCATCCAAAAATGCATATGGAAATTTAAAGTTCCCATAATAGCAAAATAATTTTGAAAAAATATCTAGAAATACACTGTACTAGATGACAACATGTATAAATATATAGTATTGTTTTTAAGTTACACATAAAATTATACCTATTTATGGAGTACCATGTTACAATTTGATATACTTATATATTGTGTGATGTTCAAATCAGGTTAATGGTATCAAACCCCTCAAACATTTTTCATTCATTTGTGACAAAAGAGTATGTAAAAATATTTTAAAATGTCAGGTTGACAGTAATTTAGGGACAATCAATATAACAATGGCAAGAAATAGGTACTATAAATCATGCATTGCCACATATGCATACACACTAATATTTTATTAGAAGAGACAATATATTACAAATGCATGGGGGAAAGAATGTGCTATTCAGTTTTAGGAAGGACACCAATGCATCCAGCCACTCATATGGAAGACATTTTTTTTTACTATGTGCATTACACTGATCAAATATGGATTGAGACCTGGTATGTAAACCAACTTAAAATATTAGAAGAAAATATATAAAGCATATTAATGACATGGGATAGAAAAAGATAAAACAAAGAAATTGAGAATAAAAAAATTATAAATTTATTTTCAGCCAAATTAAAATCTTTCTCCAAAAGATGCTATAAAGTTAAAACATAAACCTTGGAAAATGGAGTGATACTAGTTCTAATGAATTTAGTATTAATATACAAAATGAAGACATATACATTTATATATATATATATATACACATATATATACATATGTACATATGTGTGTATGCATTGTTATTTTTAAAATATCATTGACAATATTTAAACACACACACACAAACATATATATATATGTATATATATATAATATATATATATATATATATATATATATATATATATAGTTTGCTTTCCATATTCATGGTTTCCATATCCATGGGTTCTGTATCCTTAGATTCAACTGACTACAGATTGAAAATATTAGAAAAAATTGTGTCTGAACCTAACATATACAGATGTTTTTCTTGTCAATTCTCTAAACAACACAGCAAAACTACTATTTATATAACACTAACCTTGTTTTAGGTATTATAAGTAATCTAAAGAAAATTTAAAGTATACAGAAGGATGTGCATAAGTTATAAGCAAATACTACACTATTTTGTATTAGGGACTTGAACATCTGAAGGTTTTGATATCTATGTGGGGTCTTGTAACAAATCCCTCATGGATACTGAGGATTAGCTACATATATATATATATATATATATATATATATATATATATCATACTAAAATATGTAAGAAAAACTTGGTATTATTATATACCCATTCAATCCAAGTCTACTTAAAGTGTCTGATATTACCAAGTGTTGCCAGGAAAACACATAATAGAAATTTCCATATACTATTGGTGATAATGTGAAATAGTTGTTTCATAAAATTTATGGTTCAATCATGTCGGATTAGGCTTCCAAGTTCCTTAACAAGAATCCGGTAACGCAAGAATTAATACCAAGAATTAATGAATGGGATAGATTTAAGCTAAAAAGCTTCTGCTCAGCAAAAAAAAAAAAAAAAAAACAATCAGTGAGGTGAATAGAGAGCCAACTAACTGGGAACAAATATTTAATACATGCACATTGGATAGAGCACTAATTTCTAGAATATATAAAGA
Organism: Tamias sibiricus; assembly: GCA_025594165.1. Classification (NCBI taxonomy): domain Eukaryota; kingdom Metazoa; phylum Chordata; class Mammalia; order Rodentia; family Sciuridae; genus Tamias; species Tamias sibiricus. Next base: position 52,216,286 of record CM046667.1, on the reverse strand, counting down.
ACTCAAAAAACTTGACACAAAAAAAAAAAAAAAAAAAAAAAACCCAAATAATTCAATTGATAAATGGGCTAAGGAATTGAAAAGACACTTCTCAGAAGAAGATACACGATTAATCAACAAATACATGAAAAAATGATCAACATCGCTGGCAATTAGAGAAATGCAAATCAAAACTACTCTAAGATTTCATTTCACTCCAGTCAGAATGGCAGCTATCAAGAACACAAACAACAATAAATGTTGGAGAGGATGTGGGGAAAAAGGCACACTCATACATTGCTGGTGGAACTGCAAAATGGTGCAACCGTTATGGAAAGCAGTCTGGAGGTTTCTTGGAAAACTGGGAATGGAACCACCCTATGACCCAGCCATCCCACTCCTGGGTCTATTCCCAAAGGACTTAAAAACAGCATATTACTGCAGGAGCCCTGTTTGGGGAGATAGCTAAGATTGCGGTTGACATCTCATTGTTTACAAGCTTTTGCTGCGTTGGACATCCCCAAAATGCTTAAAACAGATAATGGTCCCGCTTATATGTCCTCATCTTTCAAACAGTTTTGCGCAAAATTCAACATATCCCATAAAACAGGCATCCCATACAATCCTCAGGGTCAGGGCATTATTGAAAGAACAAACCGCACACTAAAAGTTATGTTGTTAAAACAGAAAGAAGGAAACTGGAAAAATCCTAAGGACAGATTGGCAGTTGCCCTGTTTACTTTAAATTTTTTAACTTTAGACTCTGATGGTTATTCTGCTGGAGACAGACATTGGAACCCACATCAACAACCTAAACCTTTGGTTTACTGGAAGGATGTTCTTTCAGGTACATCGAAGGGTCCAGATCCAGTATTAATTTGGGGGAGAGGATCTGTTTGTGTTTTTCCAAAGCATGAATCCTCTCCAATATGGATACCATCTAGATTAATAAAGCAGGTACCACATCAAAAGGATCAAGATGAAGTTTTTGAGGAATCAAGATTAATAAAAAAGGTACAAAATCAAGAAGACCATGATGAAGATATGGAATGATTCCCTTAAAAGAGTCCTTCAAAATATGTCACAAATTAAGTGTCATTCCTCCCAGCTGGGACGAAGAGATCTCTCTTTAGTGTGCACACAATTATATATATATTTTTTTACTTTTTATATATGTGTTTATGTCTGTGTATTTGTCTAAATTTCATGTTAATGTGACGTCACAAATATATGTTTGTATGTGCGTCTGTCTGTCCAGTGTGACATCAAAAATAACAAAGCACTTGTGAATATATATATATATATATATATGGATCCAAATAACTCTAATTCATTTAAGTTTAAGAGTATTCAAATTGGGTAAATAATTTAATAAGTGAAGGTACCTTCAATTTTGTTTTATAGGTGTCCCAGGGACTTCTCTTTAGCAAAAAATATGACTAGTGCTGTATAACCTGATATTTTGGTGTTTTGACATGAGGTTGCTTATTTGTTATTAACTTCATTTGTTTAATAAATGATTAATTTCAATTATTTCAACAGGTAAAGGACTGCTGTGTATGCAGAAACTCGAGAGTCCCAGCTAACAAATTATTTCTCCAAAGTGCTTTTAGTTTTTCTTTAATCTATCTTTAATGCAGTAATTACCCTCAGTCTTTCTTTGTTTTGTTCTAAATATGATATTTTGCCAGCTTATGTTTGTGGGAGCTCAGGCTGCAATGTGTGTGAGCAGAAATCAACTTATTTTTCCAATCTAATAATTCTATTTTTTAGTTTGACAACTCGCCTCTTGACTCAGTGCTGGAATAGCACTGCCTTTCCTTTAATAATTGATGCTTCAGTCTCTAGGTAGCGGGCCCTGAAGATTTGCCGGTGGCATTGTCTACACATAAAAAAGACGGCTGCTGCTACAGCTGCAGGGATCGCGGTCGCTGCAAGCATCCCTGCTGCTCAAATGTCAAACAACCTCACCAGCAGTGTGGCCTCTGCTCTGCATGCATGGGGCCTCCTAGATCTACGTGTTATAACAAGTGGACATTTTGATCTTTCATTGTTTGGGACTTCATGGGACAGTACCTTGCGGGTATTTGTTTAGAGAACTCACTGTGTTACTTGATAGAACTTAGGGCAGCTGATTTGTTTAAAGAATTTGATATGCTATGCAATTTGGCTTGTCACCAAAAGGCTTGTCGCCTTAAAGCCGCAGCATCTCCTCCCAATTGGACGGCTGTTAGTCATCTTACACAGTCGATCCTAAAGGGCTCCATTGGATGGCTGGTTAGCCAATGACGGGTAAGATCCCCAGAGGGGGACAACCTAAGACAGGCACAGTCGCACGGGACAGTCTCATGGGGCCGACATATCAACCTAAGACAGGAGTCAAGGGCACAGCCTTGATTATCCAATGACGGGTAAGAATGTTGGTTGCACATAGACGTCCTAGAGCATCCCCTCTTTTAAAACAAAAGGGGGAAATGCAGGAGCCCTGTTTGGGGAGATAGCTAAGATTGCGGTTGACTATGGGCCATAGACATTTTTGGGCATTGTCGCCTTCCGTAGTCTCACGGGACTTGGCCCAGGATCTCGAGAGATTTGAGCAGTGACTCGGCAGATCGAGCGAGAGCGATTCCTGCTCGGGCGCATGGGATGAGACCAGAGAGAGAAAGGACAGGGTTATCGATATTGTATAGATATATTGTAGTTTCTTGTAAGAGTAGGTGCCTTGGTTTCTTGTGAGAGTGTGTATGTAGTGTTAGAAATTACAAGAGACAGAGACAGAAAGATTAAAGAATTTTTTCGTCTCCATCCTGTCTCTGGACTCCTTCCCGCGGCGCTGCCATTCCAGGCTGCAATCCCTTTCCGGCGGCTAACATATTACAGTGACACAGCTACTTCAATGTTTATAGCAGCACAATTCACAATAGCTAGGCTGTGGAACCAACCTAGATGTCCCTTGGTAGATGACTGTATAAAGAAATTGTGGTATATATACACAATGGAATTTTACTCAGCAATAAAAGAGAATAAAATAATGACATTTGCAGGTAAATGGATGAAGTTGGAGAATATAATGCTAAGTGAAATTAGTCAATCTCAAAAATCCAAATACCAAATATTTCCTCTGATATAAGGAAGCCGGTTCACAGTATTGTTGGATCGGGGTACATAGGAGGATTAGAGGAACACTATAATGGTCAAAGGGAAGGGAGGGGAAGGGAGGGAGCAAGGAGGAAAGGGGGAAAAATGTGGTTGAATAAGACGGATATCATTATTCTAAATGCATGATTGAAGACTTGAATGCTGTGAATATACTTTGTATACAAACTGTTTTGTCTAAAAAGATGCTCTATATGTATAGTATGAACTGTAATACATACTGCTATAAATAAAAAAAATACAAAAAAATTTATGTTTCAAATGTGGGTAAGATCTCTTTCTCTCTGCTGAGCCATAAAGCAAAGACTGAGTTCTTTTGGGCAATAAATAAAAGTTTCATAATTCCAAGATGTAGACATATCATAAATGTTTATACATAAGTTTCCTGTAAGTTGTTGCTCAAGATATTATTAGGTCTCATCTGCTCCAGCATTTCAGACTTCTTTTGATAAGGTTTCTTTTCTGTAGTTGTTTTAGATGTGTAAGTGTGAATAGTAGAGTTAAGATTTCACTTTTAAAATTACATCACCTGACTCATATTTTTACTGAAGCAAAAACATAAAGTTCCATTAAATGTTGTGGACACATACAATTTAAAATAGTAATACACAAGTCATATGAGAATGTAATTAGGTCCTAAAACAAGATAATTCCTTAAACCTGCTTTCTATCTACAGAATTATTGTGTCTCTCAACAACGCTAGGATGGTAGTAATTTTATAAGCCCTATTTAAAAACCAATCTAAAAATTTAAAGAAATATCCATTACTTTTCTTTTAGCTCCAGAGTATAGTACATAAATTGAAAATATTCGCTTGTCAAAGTTAACATTTCGCATTTTCAGTTTTTCTCTGATTTCCATCCTGAAAGTCATTTTCCGCATGTTATATCATGGCAGGCCTGATAGTGTGCAGCCTCTGTCATCCACAGAAATAAAAGGTTTCAGACTTGATAAAGCAAATAACTGGCACAGAAGGCATTTCCCAAAACTCTAAGACTCCCCCATAAATACCATCATTTAAATACTCTTTTAAATAAATGTCAATATCTAGCACTGTAGGACAATATTTTCACCTGCTTTTATTTCCCTAGACTCAGTAACAAATTACTGAAAAGCAATAAAATCAATGAAATCTACTGTATTCCACTTACCCAGCTTGAACAAATTCTTAAGTCAGTAAGAGGTTTTCAGATGTATTTTCAGATGTCAAGTGGTTTGGCAAAGCTTTTAAAAATTTCAAATAGAACAGTAAAAATGTAAAATCACTCTTTTTCTCTTCAACAACTCTTAGCATCTCAGTCAAAATATTTAACGAAGCCAAGAGTCTTGAACATCATTAAAATCACCTATGTGTCATTAAGTACACTGTTAGTGAGTGATTTTTAAGGTGGATATTCAGAATTGGAATTGCTGGGTCAATACATAAACATTTAAAACTTTAGGGAATTTTATCAATGGCCTCTACAGGTGCTGTACCAACATAAAACAACAGTGTGTGAAAATCAGCACTTCTTTGGCCACACTGCTGATCTTCAAAAATCATCACTGTGTAACAAGCAAACATGAATATGCATTCCTGATCTTACCTGTGATCTTGAACATCTTTCTAGAGGAGTATGATCTTCCTGATCATATTCTTAACCATATTTATCATTTGTCCCTATGGAATTGAATTGAATTGGATTATTTTCAGTGTAATTGAATACATTTCTCAACACATTGCAACTATCTTTATTAAGTATGTCGCAGATATTTTCCACTTTACAAGTAATTTTTAAGTTGCTGTTTGCTTTATATTGTCATATTTTAGATATTAACGCCTTAGCATAGATAAGGTTTTCTCCCATTCTGTAAGTTGTCCTTCATTTTGCTGTTTCCTTTGCATCAAACTTTTTAGTTGAATGTAATCCCATTTATTAATTTTTGCCTTTTTGTTGTTAATGCTTTTAGTGTTCTTTCCACAAAAATCATTGCCAAGTCCAATATGAAGGATCTTATTACCTGTTACTTCAATGAGTTATTATAAGTTTCAGGTTGCACATTGAAGTCTTCTAGACTAGTTGCTTGTATATTCAACTTTTCTATCACTTTGACCTATGTTTGAATGACTTATGTTATCTCAGAAAAAATCTTTTCTCTAAGTTTTCACATCTTGGTGTAATAGAAGGAACTATTTTTTTAAAAAAATTATAGTATGTCCCTTATATTTCAACATGTGTCATTTTTCATCCTAGGTTCTCTCTCTCTCTCTCTCTCTCTCTCTCTCTCTCTCTCTCTCTCTCTAAACAAGTATAAATTAACTATTCTAACAATCTTTCCAAAACTTCTCAAGGAAGAAAATCTTGGTTCCCTTATCAATTTTTATTTTAATGATGGGCTTATTTGTCTTCCCACCATTTGTTTTTTCCTCTTCTTTCTGCATCATATGTTCTTATATATTTGGAATGTATTTTAATATGTGTTTGTATACCTTTAAAAATACATGTATTTGAGGCTGTTTTCCCCTCTTTGATTTATTACAAAGTTTTGATGTGAATTATCCTACTTTTCCTCATTTTCACATGGTTTATTGCTTCAATTACAATTAATTTTAACTATCTTATCATTTACATTGTCATTATTTACACTATTATTATTATTAACCTTTATAAAGTCTAGTTTAGAGTTTAGGAACATCCTGTTTTCTATTTTTACTGTATTACATTCAGTGAACCTAACTTACAGAGGTTTTTTCTTTTTTCCTTTTTTCTAAAATATTCTTAGATTGTTTTGAGCTATATTCATATAGAGTTGATTTTTCCAAGCATGTTTGAGAACATTTTATTCCCAGCATTCATCCTTCTTACTCACACTATTCAAACTTCCCATACAGTTAGTTATTTTGGTGTATTTGCTCTAATGTTTTAAAATACATGTTGATATCCTACTAAGATGGTACATTGGTTAATTTATTCTTAAAATGGCTATTCATATTTTGCCTTAAATATTTTAAAGACAGAATATTAGGGATGAAACAATTCAAAGAATTTTATCAACATGACATAAATCATTGTGTCCCATTAATGCATTCATCATAAATTCTATCTTGCCTAAGATCAATATTACACTTATTTATTGTCCTTTTGTAAGAAATTGTAAATATTGTGATTCTTTTGTATTTACCAAATTTAATTTATTCTGTTTTAAGTTCTTTGTGTCAAAAGTCTTATGTTCTATTTTCTTCTTCTAGTACTCATTTATAAAATTCCTTGTAATTTGGGGGGTACCAGAGATTGAACCCAGGGGTGCTTAACCTCTGAGTCACATCCCCTCACCTTTTTATTTTGAGACAGGGTCTTGCTAAGTTGTTCTTATGGTTTAGATATTAGGTATCTCCAAAAACTCATGTGTAAGACAATGCAAAAAGGTTTAGAGGTGAAATGATTGGATTATGAAAGCCTTAACCCAATTAGTGAATTAATTCCCTGATAAGGATCAACTGAGTGTTAATTGAAGGCAGATAATTGTGGCTGGAGGAGGTGGGTCATTGGGGGCAGGCCTTTGGGGTATACATTTTGTATATGGGGAGTGGAGCCTCTTTCTGCTTTCTGATTATAATATGAGCTGCTTTTCTCCACCACAGTCTTCTGCCATGATTCTGCCTCACATTGAGCCCCCCCCAATGGATCCAGCTGTCTATAATCTGAGACGTCTGAAACCATGAGCCCCCAAATAAACTTTTCCTCCTCTAAAATGTTCTAGTCAGGTCTTTTAGTCACAGCTGAGAAAGGCTGACTAAAATAGTTGCTTAGGGCCTTATTATGTTGCTAAAACTGACATTGAACTTGTGATCCTTCTGTCTTGGCCTTCTGAGCCTCTGGGATTACAGGCATATGTCACCACTTCTGGTTTATTGTAATTTTTACACTAACATTTTCATTTTAAATTATGAAAGATTTAAATATATAAGGAATCATATACTAGATTACTATGTGCTTACAAATTCAAGAGACATTAAATGCTTAAAATTTTATGTATCATTACTTTGAACTAATATTCAAACTTCCATTGTATTTCCAATGTCAATATAAAATTAATAGCTATATTTTCCTTCTGAAAACAACAGTGGTCATGACATATTCTCACTCTCTCTAATTTCTTCACAAGCAATTCTCATTAGTTTTCACAAAGGATTTTTTCATGATTGTCATTTTTAAACATTATGTATTGGCAATTGTTAATCTATTGATGTACATCACACCACTGTTTCATTTCTTATAATTTTGTACTTTTGATGAATTTTGTTGAGTTTTGAATTAGTTCTTACAGATAAGCTGTACAGATATTAAAATTTTAATATTTATCAGACAAAAATATATACAGAAAATTTATATATAATCCTGGGTACCAAATCATTTTATCTTAGACTTTGAAAAGTTTGGATCACTGATTTCTAGTTTCTATTGTTAGTGATGAGAAGTCTGATCCAAACTGGTATTCACAATTTTACAGGTATGTTTTTAGTGTCCCCAGCCCCATTCATGGTTTTGGAATCTCTTCGGTTTCTTGAAGTTCTAAAATTTTTCTAGATTATGTCACTAGTAGTGATCATTTTTACATTCATCCTTTGACTCTTAAACTTTGGAGTTAATTTTCTTTTTTCAGAAATGATAAGTGTGTTTATTTTATGTATTAATATTGTTTCTTGTTTATTCTGTTTTATTGTTGTTGTTGTTGAGAATTGGGTTAGTTTTTGCTTTTTGGAAATTATTTTAGTTATATTCTGGCAGTCAAAAGATGATTCTTCATATCTATTTACTTTTGCTACTATATTTTTTCATATTTTATGTCTCTTCCTTTTTGCTCATATCATGATGTTTTGGTTTTTATCTTCATATTAATAAAGCATTTTCAGCTGTGTCCGTTGTATTGATCAAATCTTCAATGTTATTATAATATACATGCACACATGAGAGCCTCCTTGATGTTTGTCCACTTTTTATTGCAGCTTGTTCTTGTATCAATTTAATAAATAAATTTCTCTCAGAATAGTCATTGACAGTTTAAAATTTCCATTCACTTTTTAGAATTTCTATTTTAATTTATTTTTGTTGTTGTTGTTGTTGTTGTTTAGGATCAAGGTCATCTTTTCTTCTTCCTTTATTTCATTTTTTTCAAGGTCCTTCTTTTTAATGCTATTCCTTTTCCTCCATACCCAGTGAATCTTGATTTTCAGTTACATTTTATGAAACAAAGATTCGGTTGGTGATAGGAGACAACTGATGTGGGTTACACTTGTTGCTGCATAGTTCTGCTTCCCCACCTGTAGGGGCCTCACTCTAAGGCTGGCGTGTACAGGCAGAAAATGTAAATAGCCAGGTTAAGGTTCTAAATGGGAGGAAGGAATAAAGAGCCTCATTTACTAAACAAAAGAGGTTTTTTTTCCTCTAATATATAAGGTATTTAGTGTATTTTCCTCCTGGAAAGTCTTCCATTCCATTTGCTACTTCTCTGCAGGTTTTATGGGGAGATTCTGAATTACCTCTTTCCCTGTTCTTCTCTTTCAAATTCTACCTAATAAAGGTCTTCTCTAGAAAATCAATTCACTCTCTTTAGTTAAGTACCTCTCAACCTTGGCTACATATAAGTTAACTAGGAAAATTTAAGGAAATTGTAGTGCATAGATATCAATTCAAAACAACTAACTCAGAGTCCTTGGAGAAGAACCCAGGAATCAGTGTCTTTTTAAAACTGAGTGTTTCTAATGAGAAAATCAGATTTAGAATATGAACTAAACTGCTGTACAAGATGAAATAAAAATGTTTCAATCTATTCCTATTCAGTGTGCAGTTCTTTAATTTCATAGATAAGTGTCCTGGAGAAGTTTTTAATTTGAATTTGGTATTTTACAGTATTAATTCTTAGTTATATGATTTTTTTAATCCACAATGACCATTTTAGTATGAAATTTCCTTTTTCATCAATCAATGGCCTTCTTTTTCCCAACCTGTAAAATTTTCTCTAACTTTATGAGCCATGTATCCCACCAGTTTTTGTTTAGTACCATTCTATACCTATCTGCCATTTCTGGGTCATTTTTAAGAAATACTGCATTAATGGGGAAGTGTATGAATATTACTAGTTTGCCAAAGTTATCTAATCTCCAATGGTGGCACATTTTATAATTCTTTGTGCATTCTCTATGTTCCCATGAAAATTAAACTATTTTAAAAATCACCTTCATTTCTAACTGTACAGTTGAATTAATTATTCACAAATATATTTGATCTTAGTCATAGTTTTGTATGGAAAAAAATGGGGACCATAACTTATCAACATGGTAAAAGCAGACTTGAATTCAAGAATATAATTTTGACTTTTGACTTTTTAAATATTTATCCAAGTTGTAGAGAATTATGCATGCAATTCCTCAATTATGAAGTAAACTTCAAAAAATACAAAAAAAGTACAGTTAAGTCTTCTATTTTCAGATCTTGAATTCTGCCTCTTCTTATGTCTTGTATTTCAAAGGACAGCCCCATGAACCACTCCACTACCAGAGATCTGTGTATCCTCAGTAAACAAGTCCCATAATTTCCATAAATAAATTTCAACAAATCTGTGATTCTGATTTCTCAAATAAATCTTTTAAATATGGTAAAACATATGTAGGATAAACTTTACCATTTTAACTATTTCTAAACATACAGTTCAGTTATATTATCTAAATACTCTTGAATGAAATTTTGCATCCCAATTACAATGAATCTCTTGTGAGGAATTCAAAATCATCTTATTATTCTCTTGCCTTCTTCCTATACTATTTAGGTGTCACATTGGAACAGTACTCTCCTTTATAAAATAATCATCTGATAGAACTTCATTGCTAAAATTTCTCAATGTCTCCCCATGTCTTTGGGATTGAGTCAAAAAAATTTAATTTGGTTTGCCTGACTTTTCATGATCTGGCTTTACACAAGCCCCATCTCTCACTATTTTATAAAACACACATGATCCAGTTATACTAAATTTCTTTCAGTTACTTGAATTGCCACATCCTTTCTCATTAGCACATTCTCATTCTCTTGCCTTTCCACTCTGCTCCTGTCACCATATTTTTTGGCTAAATTTTACTCATCCTCCAGAGAAATCATTCCTGAGATACTTAAGCCAATCCTATATGCTCCTACAAATTTAAATTTTCTCAAGACGTATTATGACATCTAATTTACCTTGAACCCACATTAAAATGTCATCTGTACTAATGCAGAACCTGTTTGGATTATTCAATCTGACATTACCAGCACCCAATTCAGTATTGACACATAGTAAGGATTCCATAAATATTTATAGAATGATCAAAAGAATGAGTTAAATGAAGACCAAGGTATGTATTGAACATACCTAATGAGAATTTTTTTCTTTTGTTTTCATCAAAGGAATAAAATAACTTTCTGAATGTTTTTCATCTTAGGGACTCTTTAAACCATATTATTAACCTATAGATAAGGTTAATCAACTTAGAGGAAGTTAAAAACATTTTTTTGTCTTTTTCTTATCTGTTTTGTTTCCATTTTTCTTAGGATTCTTACTAAATAGCCTCTGTTTTCTATGTTATCAGGTCCCCTAAAAATTGTAACAGATGTTCCTTTATGAATGGGGCAGTCTCCATGTATGCCTGATATCCCACTCTAATTAATTATTGCCCCATTTACTGACAAAATTGTCCAAGATTTTATAAATTGTATGATCACTTTACCTATATAATATTCATATTCTTCTCTTAAATTGTTTCAAAAGAATTGATGGACAACCAAAATTTACATTTTAATGAATACCCATCCTGCCCTCTTCTAGGTCTACCCAGAACACCTACACACAATTTACATATATTTACAGGAAAGAAAATGACCCAATTCAGAAGGTTGGAAAGTAAGGAGATTAATGAATGTGATTTCTCAGAACTGGTGCATACATAGATTGTTGGAGGTGTTCATCAGTGAAAATTCAATTATAACCACTACTTCAAAAGGGTTATTTTAGCATCACCTTCTTGCTTGTCATTGTCTGTCATCAGTTTGCTCTGCAGAAAGTTGGTTATATGTTTATATCACCATTCTGACAATATTTTGTTTTTTTAAATTAGTATTCACATGTTGGATGCAAAGAATATAACAATTTTTCCACCTGAAGAGTTTTGACTTCATAATTTCTTTAATGAAATTTGACATAGAAAAAATAAAAACATTGAAAACATTGAATCAAAAAACTATTTTGAACTTGTTGATTTCCAATTAATGAGTAACCACGGAAGCTGACCAATGGCATGGTTGGTGGAAACCATGCAATGGCTTGGTTTATGTTGTCGTCAGTCAACTACCTGAAAATAGGAACTCTCCCAAGAGGAATTTTTTACTGTGAGGAGTGACTTTAGAAATATAACAAACGCCCACTGCCATATAGTTTTTAAGTGGGAACAACCAAACCGATGATTCATGATATCAGACAGTAACAAAACAGGGTTTAGGGTACAGCCAACCTGATTTACCTCTATAGCAAAGATATGATTTCTCTGCCTCATTTCAACTCCCATTTACCAGAATATTGAAAACAGTATAGGAGAAAGTGCTGTGCTATCCCCTTTTCACATTGACCCTGTTTTTGTCTTCCACATATGTCTATATGATTCAGCTATCCCACTCCTGGGTAAATATTCAAAGGATATGCCATCATCATATCAAAGAGAAACTTGCATTCCTGTGTTGATTGTGACACTATTTAAAAAAGCTAAGATAAGAAATCAGTCTAGGAGTCCTTCAACAGATGAATGTATAAAGAAAATAAGCTGTCTATACATAAGAGAATATTATTCAACCGTAAAGAAAAAATGAGATATTGTCATTAGCAACAAAATGAATGGAACTGGTAGACATCATGTCAACTGAAATAAATCAAACAAAGAACAACAAGCACTACATGTTCTCTGTCATATGTGGAAATTAAAAAATGTTGACCAGAATGCAGAATAATGATTAATAGAGGTTGTAAAGGGTATAGGAGGAGGGTGGATAAAGATAGGTGGATTGGCCAATGCATGCTGAATGCATGTGTGGAAATATCATCCTGAATCTCATTAATAGGTATTAATACATATTGATCAAAAAGAAAATGAACTAATTATCAGAAATACTACATATCCACAAAATGGAATACTATTCAGCTATAAAAATAACCAATTTCTGATATACACAAGATAATGAATATCAAGTGCATTGTGTCAAATGGAAGATACTATACTAAAAAACAAGAACATACTTCATAATTCCATTATATAATATTCTTTAAAAGGTAAATATATGTATATGTATATTTAGTATCTGGTTATTGTTACTCAAATGTATATATTTGTCTAATTCTCAGAAATCCACTACAACTATAATTTCTATTGGCTATAAAACTTAAAAGTGAATAAAATCTAAAAATATATACAAGTTGGTAAAACATTCCAAAGCAAACTGAGCAAAAGCTTTCAAAATTCCTTGTCACTAGTTTTTGCTTTCTTTTGGGGGAAATTGAAGCCAACACACACACACACACACACACACACACACACGCGCGCGCGCGCGCGCGCGCGCACACGTTGAATAAAAGACATAGAAAGCACCTTCATGATAGTTTCAAAGGGAAAAGAAATTCACAAGCAGAATTAATGGCTGAAATCCACTTCGTATCTTTTGCCAGCCCTATTTTATTGTGGGGAATCTTCCACTCCCGCATTATTTCTTCCATACACAGTGGAGAATGACCACCTGTTTATGGTGGAGCTGTAGTCCCGTCTGTTTCCAGTTTGTCTTTGGGTTCCTCCAAGTTCTGAGTAAATGCCTTCCCTATGCAGTCATGAGAATTCCCTTCATCTTCACAATTACCATTACTCTGGCTGACACAATCATGCCTTTCATTGGATGAATTACCCTAGCTAGAGATGGCCCAGCCATGGCTCTGGGAATCAGCTGTTCCTTCCAATCTAACAGGCATGAGAAGGTTATTTGATCCCCGTATAGTCCCTTTGGTAACCTCAGCAGATGGAGGATGAAGTTTTGGATTCAAAACCAGAGTCTTCAGCCCCAATGCTCCCCCACTGGCGCAGTGGACAGAGAATGAAAGTGCCAACTCAAGCCTCAAGGAAATGAAATAACAAGAGGACACATCATTCTTCTTAAAAGAGCAGGAAATTTCTTTCTTTAGTGATCAAGTACACATCATTTTCACTTTTAAAATGCTCTTATTGTTTTAAAAATGTAATTGTATAGAATTTTCTAGGTGGTATTCTTTTTTTTTTTTTTTTTTTTTTTTTTTTTTTTTTTTTTTTGTGGTACCGGGGATTGAACTCAGGGGCACTCGACCTCTGGGCCACATCCCCAGCCCTTTTTTGTATTTTATTTAGAGACAGGGTCTCACTGAGTTGCTAAGTGCCTCACCATTGCTGAGGCTGGCTTTGAACTCGCGATCCTCCTGCCTCAGCCTCCCAAAGTGCTGGGATTACAGGCGTGCGCCACCGCGCCCGGCTTAGGTGGTATTCTTAAGGAAGAAAAAATATACGTTAGCATCACATAAACTGAATTTTGCCCAAGATCCCTTCAATAGAAGTTTTTTTTTTTTTTTTTTTTTTTTTTTTTTTTTTTTTTTTTTTCTGCTGCCCTTCTGTCTGGCCAAATTGCCTTAATGACAGGTGTGCAAATGAGATACCTGTGATCTGTACCCACTCTGTAAGTACTATGAAATACTTAAGAAATGGTCCTGGCTCTGTCACATTTTACCTTCTTTCTTTCTCCCTCAGATTTTTTTTAATGTTAACTCCAGAGTGAACAGCACTGTGTAATATAGGGTAGGAGGCTTAGTCATATTTTAGTCATACTTCAAAGGACTGAGAAATACATAACACTACAGTTGGCTTTTCGTGTTATGCTTTTGCTTTTGATGAAAGAATTAACCAGTTCTTTTGTGGGTAGATTGTATCAATTCATAAATATAATTTTTTTTTGGTACCAGGGATTGAACTCAGGGGTACTCGACCACTGGGCCACATCACCACCCCTTTTTTTTTTTTGTATTTTATTAGAGACAGAGTCTCGCTGAGCTGCTAAGTGCCTCGCCATTGCTGAGGCTGGCTTTGAACTCGCGATCCTCCTGCCTCAGCCTCCCAAGTGCTGGGATTATAGGAGTGTGCCACCATGCCCAGCAATTTTTGATTATCAATTTAAGCTCAGTAAAATGCTAAGCTTATTTTCTGTCTATAAGGTTACTTGGGAAATCTACAAATTTTTGATAGGTAACATGAAATATAGGGTTAGTTGAGAATGTGGAAAGAAGCTGAGTAGCAACAGAGAGATCATCAATATATCTGCATAACATTCCCATTTTGCATTTTTCTTCCACATTTTTTCAATAGGAAAAGTCTGGGAAGAAGGGTTTCCATGGCAGAAAAGCATGACATTCTTATCATATTTGGAACACTTACAATTTATGTCTCATCTGGTAAAACAGGGCTGAAACATGAATAATGGAAGTGCTTGGAAGAGTTCATGCAAGGAAGGGATGATGGGTTTTGTAAATTACGGCCTCACCATCATTTCCCAATTATAAAGATATAGGTAGCCAGGTTTTGGTCTAGGATTTGTAATATTAATGCCACTAGATATGCTTTTGGTGTACATGAAATGTATGAAGAAAAAATATTGTAAACCCTGAATTTTTCATCTCTCCCTCTGCCTAAATTTCATACAGCACCCAGTCTACCAAAAAATGACATGCCAGAAAGACATGTTAAAACAAGGTACAAACTTTGATGCAGGAATCAGCTATGTCATAATCACCAACAGTTTTTTTTCAGAAATATGACAATAGGAGGACGCTGCATTTGAATAGTAACATCCATATTAGGAGGAAAAATGATTCAAAGCTCTTTATTTATTAACCAAACTCATTTCCTGATGTCCATATATATTGACTAATGTTAAGATTTATTATGGGCTGGGATTGTGGCTCAGCGGTAGAGCACTTGCCTAGCATGTGCGCGGCCCGGGTTCGATCCTCAGCACCACGTACAAATAAATGCATTGTGTACAACTAAAGCAAATAAATAAATATTTTAAAAAAAGATTTATTAGACCAATCTGGATTCTTCTTTTTTATTGTTCAAGTGGAAAGTGAATAGAAGAGAAAATCAGGAATGATTGGAAGCTATTGAAAGATTGGTGGCTACAGTGGGGTGTGTACTGTGCGTGAAGGTTGACATTTCCAAGAAACACATAATTTTGCAATGTAAGTCTCATGCTTGCCCTCATCCCCACAGTTCTGTGTGTTCTTGTGAGATGATACCACATCTGGCAAGACCAAATCTTCTCTCCTTGACTAACTGCTGTTTTATTCTGGCTATTTGGAAATATGTTCTTGTTGCTGCAATGATCTCAGTACGAGTCCTGGAATGTTGATTTTTTAGTGTGTGTTCTTTCAAACTGGCCATTTCTTTGGCAGTCTATTTCAGTTAATGCAGTGAGAACAAATTGTGTTATCCAAACAGAGGGAAATAAAATCACAGCTGGGTGTTACCTCAGCAGCAGGCATATTGTTGTGAGCACCCACATATTGTCTGGCTGATTGTTCTCTAAATTGCCTGAATGCCTAGAAACTTCTGTCACCAGACATCACTGTGTATTTGGAACTAGTCTGTAACCTCAGAGATATTTAGAGAGTGATCTCCACACAGCCCTAAAAGTCTCCGTCCTTGGACTTAACCTTGCCCAGAGATTCACTTGGTGGAAGAGTTACCTTTATTCTCTTCCCTTAAGAAACAGCGACATTATCCTCCCTTGCTATTGCAAAAACACAGGTGTGTTGAGTTGTGCTTGACTCCCGTGTGTCAGTCATCTATTCAGCCCTGCAGCCTCGCAGGTGGGTTGTGTTGCCTCTGCTGTAAGTTTAATAGCAGAATACCTTGAACCTGACTTAGGACTTCAGCTTCCCAAGTGCAATGGAAACAAGTGAAAATCTGCATGGAGTAGGCATGACAGAAAGAAGGGCAGTTCATCTTGCTAGGATGGCAAGCCCACTCGGATAACTGGTATTTCTATTTTCAAATGTCACCCGCCCTCATTCTGGCATATCTTGCTCTCTAACTTGTGCTCCTGTTCAAAATGTGTGATGCTCTTGCTCTTCCCTCCCCATCAAGGGAATGTGTTCACTTACTCAGACTGCATTTATGGAGGGAAAATATCATACTCTGACTGCCACTTTATGCTCTGAAGCTATATTACCACATTTCATTCATTAGGGGAAAATAAAATTGAAATATTATTTCAGTGAAGATAATTTTCCCTATGCCTCTCTCCTGATAATAAAAATTTTTGTTTTGGTTTTCAAATCATTCTCTGTGAAAGTCTCTGCCCACAGAATTCTGGATTTTGACAACTTAAAAGAAGTCAGGGGCTTCCAAAGAAATGGAGAACAATGGTCACTTCCCATTGCCTCTACTTACCCACATATTTCTAGACTTAAAACTTTTCTACAGCCTCCCATATGCCTGGGGTCCATGATGAGAATAAGACATGAAGAAACACTACTTCTTTTCTATCCATTTGTACTCATTTGAAAGAGAACACAAAGCCTATATTATTTGAAACTTTTTATGTCCTCCCTTCCCTCTGAGTCCTGTGACCCTCACATCAAAGGAGAAGACAGCTACACTTCAACCTGCCCCTCTCCCCCTAAGCTTAGAGTGGTTGCCAGTTACTTAGGGAGTTAAGTCAAGGTTTCTCAGGCTCTTTAAAATTTCCAAACCCTAATTTTCACTGCTAAACTTTCTTTCTCCTTCTGCAAAGTATTTAACTTTCTATATTCCATCATTATTTGTTGTGGCATTTTCTATAAAGCTCTCTCCTTTTTCATGAAGGATATGGTGTTGAAAGAGTTAACTTTGACTTCTACTTGCTGCTGTTCAGTTCTTTATTCACATATATGGCCACCAGGTATCCCTATTTCAATTATTTAGATCCAGACTAACTCTGTACATTTATCTTTTCTTGAAAAGAGTAACACAAACCTTTTTCTATAAGTACTTAATTTCTAGTTAATAAACTTTAAGAGTCTTTTTGTGATTAAAAATAAGTTTCTCTTACTTTTAAAGTAGATATAAATCCCTTAGAGTAAAAAGTCTCCCATGAGCTAACATGCAGCCTTGCCCTGCTTCTAGATTTTATAAACAACTGCTATAAAAGAAAAAAACAATAGTGCTGTGGAATCCCAAACAAAGAAGGTTGACTTTTATCAGACAGCCTAAATAGTATGCAGAAAAAAAAAAAAAAAAAACAGTTTCAGTCACGTACAGGGCCTTGAAAAGGTGCAAGTGACATCAAAACCTTGAAATATGTATATAATAAGAAATTTAATATGTCTAAAATGTAATCTAAAAATTAAGTCATGTCTGTAATGAAATCACCAAAGAAAGTGTAAATATTCTGTGTTGCCAAAAAATTGTTCTTAAAACCTATGACAAAGAAAAAGTAAAAAGAGAAGATTTCACAGCCTGACTCGCGTGTCGGTGTGTTATTTTCCTCATTGCTGCTTCTCTGCCTCCGTATTTCGCTGAGCGCTGGCGTTGTACCCCCTGACTGGGGCTGGCCCCCAGCAATTATTGTTCTCAACACATTTTTCATGACATCTGACTTACCTGGAGCCATCAACTTTAGCCATTTGTATTCCTGCCAGAACCTCCATCCTTAACTGGATGTCTTACAGATGTCAAGGTCTAGCTCAGGTTGACTTTTTATTTACCCTCATAGTTTAATGAAATACATGATTATTCTAGATACCATGAAGCATCCTCACTGAGAATTCAATGCCACAATGCTCATTTTTGCTATTGATTGTTGTCTAAACATTTCATAAACACACACACACACAAACACACATTTATCTTATTTCCAAAATACATTCTCTACTCATTCATTATTTTAAACAAACAAACAAAAAAACAAACAACAACAACAAAAAAACGTATTACACTTCTGCCATGAGTCAGATATTGTGCTAAGAACAAGAGACCATGCAAAATGCAAAAGGCAGGTTCCTTGATTTCAAGGAGATCAGAAACTAGAAGCAAAAAGTGGGCACATGGATAAACAACAGGAGGTAGAATGTGCTGTGTCAACATGAGTGAGTGGAGAGGTATGTGTCATTTCTTAAATTTTTTTTTTTTTTTTTTTTTTTTTTTTTTTTTTTTTTTTTTTGGTGAACTCAGGGGCACTCGACCACTGGGCCACATCCCCAGCCCTTTTTTGTATTTTTATTAGAGACAGGGTCTCACTGAGTTGCTAAGTGCCTCGCCATTGCTGAGGCTGGCTTTGAACTCGCGATCCTCCTGCCTCAGCCTCCCAAGTGCTGGGATTACAGGCGTGCGCCACCGCGCCCGGCTTCTTTAAATTTTTAACACCATTCCATGGTGATTATATTTGTTACAAAATTGTAGGCAACCCTTAATTTAAATGATTGATAATTTTAAATGCAACAACATCTAAATTCATAGCAAGTTACATCAAAATTGTCATTCCAAAAATTTTACCTTCATTTTTATATCAGTCTTTTTTTAATATTCAGATAAATCAATTTTAGCACCCTTCTTCCCATAGAAATGGTCTTTTAGTTTGGTTTTATTCTCACAGCGGTCCTCAAATTTACTATGCAACATTATTACCTGGGGAAATTAATAAAACTAATATTGAATTTATCAAGGCCATAATGATGAAGTCAAGAAATTTTTCTAGTAGGTGAAATCCCTATCTGAAATATTTATTTCATCACTTCCCTTCATAACATTATGTAATGAACTAAAGTAAATCTGAGCCTCTTTCCCTGAATCATATAGAAATGAGTCTGAGAAGCTTAAAGCCAGATTTCAAAACAGTAAATATGATCCTAAAACTAATAAAATGAAACTGAAACTAGTAATAGATTCTTATTTTGATAAATTCTGGAACAATAAAAAATGTTTACACATTCTGTTGTTAGTACGAATGAGATTTTTATGATTTCTCAGTTTGAATCTTCAATTTTTGAAATGTAACCATATATTCATCCATAAAGTCTTCACATAGTATTTAAACTGAAGTTTTATGAAGGCAAACAAGACTAGAAATTGTCCAGTGCTAGAAATATTATAAGATTAAGATGTCCTGGCTTGAAATTAAACCAAATATGCTTTAAATGTATTAACAATGATGTGCATATATAAACAATAATAAGCAAAATCACTAAGTATTGATTATGGTGCCATGTTGAGAAAGGTATTAGACAATTTTCTATCAGAAAGCAGATGCCATACCCAGAGAAGTTTAATTGAATAGAGTTAGTGTTATGTTTTGCATGTGAGGTGTCCCCCAAAAGCTCAGGTGTGAGACAGTGCAAGAAGGTTCAGAAGAGAAATGATTAGGTTGTGACAGTCTTAACATAATCAGTGAATTAATCCCCTCATAGGTATTAACTGAGTGGTAACTGAAGTGGTAGAGTGTGGCTGGAGGAGGTGGGAATTGGGATATAGCTTTGGGGTATATATTTGTATCTGGCAAGGGGAGACCTCCCTCCCTGTCTTTCTCTCCCTTCCAACCCCTCTCTCTCTTCCTCCTTTCTTTTTTTTTAAAAAAAAATATTTATTTATTTGCTTTAGTTGTACATAATGCAATGCATTTATGTTTACGTGGTGCTGAGGATCGAACCCGGGTCACACACATGCTAGGCGAACGCTCTACTGCTGAGCTACAACCCCAGCCCTTCTCTCTTCCCCCTTTCTCTCCTGCCTGATCATCATGTGAGCTGGTTCCTTCTACCAAACTCTTCCACCATGATGTCCTCCTTCACCTTGAGCCACTAGGAATGAAGTTTACTGTGCATGGATAGAGAACTCTGAAACCATGAGCCCCTAAATAAACTTTTCCTTCTCTACAGTTGTTCTTGTCAAATCTTTTTGTGGCAGCAGTGAAAAAGCTGACTAAAACAGAGATCAGAATATATGAGTAGGTTTAAGGAAAAGGAAGCATAGTGCTTGTAACAAGGGAGCATAGATAGCAACTAGGTCTGAAGATTCCCAAGTAGGTAGCCACTGGTACCTTAAGAAAGCCAATATCTATAGAGAGGGGAAAACAAATAGGAACTGAAATCCATAATGGAGGAAATCAGACATTGCCAAATTTTGACTGGAAGGGAGAGGATCAGGGCAATCAATACTATGATCTCTTATTGGTATCTCACTTTGCCAGAGAGTGATGGGACCCTATTGATGAATTTCATTGAGATTAGCCTCCCAAGGCACATATTGGAGAAAGAAGGAGAATGGATCTGGAGGAAGAAATGAGGAATATCTAGCATGGTATCAAACATAAATAAGGCAGTCTCATACACTGCTGGTGGGACTGCAAATTGGCACAACCACTATAGAAAACAGTATAGAGATTCCTCAGAAAACTTAGACTGGAACCACCATTTGGCCCAGTTATCCCAGTTCTAGACTTATACCCAAAGGACGTAAAATCAGTATACTACAGTGACATAACCACATCAATGTTTATAGCAGCTCACTCACAATAGCTAAACTATGGAACCAACCTAGGCGCCCTTCAACATATGAATTCATAAAAAAATGTGGCATACACACACACACACACACACACACAGTGGAATATTACTCAGCCACAAAGAAGAATGAAATTAAGGGATTTACCGGTAAATGGATAGAGCTAGAGAATATCAGGCTAAGCAAAATGAGCCAGTCCCAAAGAACCAAAGGCTGAATGTTCTCTCTGATATGCAGATGCTAATTTCCAATAAGGGGGGGTGGGGTAGGGAAGAATAGAGGTACTTTGGCTGAGATAACAGTGTAGTAAAGGGAGGGGAGGAGGTATGGGGATAGGAAAGATAGTAGAATGAATTGGGCATTATTACCCTATGTGCATATATGATTACACAACCTGTGTAACTCTACATCACTTAAAACCAGAAGAATGAGAAGTTATACTCTATGTATTATGTGTCAAAATGCATTTTATTATCATGTATAACTAATAAAAGCAAATAAAATAAATCAATAAGGCAGTCTATGCCCCTCCCCCAAATCAAAGCATGGAAATGTGTAGCCTGTAAGGTAACTAGCAAATGACTCAGTTGGAAGATGCTTCATTTAACTCATAAAGAAAAATAAAATGTCCACCACTGCTATATGATAATATTTTACTTCATTGCCTCATTTTTGTATAAAAATATACAGTATCTTCTTTCATCTCTAATTTTGTTGATTTTTCTTTAGTTTGGGTAAGGGTTTATCAATCTTGATTATCTTTTCAAAAATGCAACTTTTGTTCATTGATCCTCTTTGTCTTTTTTTATTTTTAATTTCATTAATTTTGACTCTGGTCTTAATTATTTCCTGTCTCCTACTAATTTGGGAATTAGTTTGCTCTCTTTCTAGGAACTTGAGGTGTAACATTAGATTATTCATTTGAAATATTTCCATTTTTTAATGTAAGAACTCAATGCTATAAACTTTCCTTTTAGAACTGTCTTCATACTGTCCCAGAGATTTTAATATGTTGTTTGTCTATTCTCAATTTGTTTCTAAGAATTTCTTCATTTCTTCTCTTATTTCCTATATGATTCACTCCTCATTTAAATGTGGATATTTTTTAAAATGATCTTTTAAATGAGGAATGTGTCTACACAATTTCCATGTGTTTATGTAGTGTCCATAACTTTTCTTGGTGTTGATTTCTAATTTCCTTCCATTATGTTCTGATAAGATGCATGGAATATATTAATTATTTTATTTTATGAGACATGCATGCTTTTGTGCCCTAAAATAAGATCTATTTTAAAGAAAGTTCAATGTGGCACTGAGAAGACAGTGAATTTAGTTCTAATGGATGGAATATTTAATATATGTCTGTTGGTCTATTGGATTTTTTTTTACTTAGTGTACATCTGGATAATCTATCTAATAGTGAGAGAGGTGTATTAAAATCACCTGGTATTATTGTATTGTGATATATTTGATTCTTTATATTGAAAAGGGTTTATTTTATGTACATTGGTTCACCAATGTTTGGGGCATAAATATTTACAATCATTATATCCTGTGTTGGATGATTCCTTTTACTAATATGAAGTAACCATCTTTGTCTTTTCTAATTTTGGCTTGAAGTCTACTTTCTTTGATATGACAGTAGCTACCCCTTCTATCCTTAAGTCTCCATTTGCTAAATATATATTTTTGCATTCTTTCTCCTTCAGCTTGTGGATGTCTTTTCCTATGAGGTAAGTCCCAAAATCAACAAAATTAGAGATGGGGAAAAAAAAAAAAGAGCTATCAACATACACACTTCTGAAATCCAAGGATTATTAGAAACTATTTTCAAAATTTATACTCCAATAAATTGGAAAAAAAGAAGATAGTGAAAAATTTCTAGATACATATTACCTGCCCAAACTGAACCATGAGGATGCAGAAAACTTAGAGACCAATATCAAGCAGCGAGATTGAAAGAGCAATTAAAAGTCTTCCAACAAAGAAAAGCCAATCACAAGATAATTATCAGTCAAGTTCTACAAGACCTTTAAAAAAGAACTAATGTCAATCCCCCTCAAAGTATTTAATAAAGCCAGGCGCGGTGGATCACGCCTGTAATCCAGCACTTTGGGAGGCTGAGGCAGGAGAATCTAGAGTTCAAAGCCAGCCTCAGCAATGGCGAGGCACTTAGCAACTCAGTGAGACCCTGTCTCTAATAAAATACAAAAAAGGTCTGGGGATGTAACCCAGTGGTTGAGTGCCCCTGAGTTCAATCCCCGGTACCACACACACACACACAAAAAAAGTATTTAATGAAAGAGGAGGTGAAAGAACACTCCAAATTCATTCTATGGAGACATTATCACCCTAATAACAAAACAAAACAAAGATACATAAGGAAAGAAAACTTCAGACGAATATCCCCAATTAACATAGATTCAAAAATCCTTAATAAAATATTGGCAAACCACACTCAAAAACACATTAAGAAAACAGTGCACCATGATCAACTAGGTTTCACCCCAGTGATGCAAGGTTGGTTCAACATACACAAATCAATAAATCTAATTCACTACATAAATACACATAAGGACAAGAATTATGTGATCATCTCAATTGATGCAAAAGAATCCTTTGACAAAATCCAGCACTCATTTCTGTTAAAATCTCTGGAGAAACTAGGGGTAGAAAGAACTTACCTCAACATTATAATGGTTATATATAACAAACCCAAGACCAACATCATACTGAATGGGGAAAAAATAAAATCTTTATTCTAAAGTCAGAAAACAAGACAAGGACATCCACTCTCACCGCTCCTATTCAGCATAGTTCTTAAAACTCTAGACAGAACAATCAAGCAAGAAAGGGAAATGAATAGGAAAAGAAGAAGTCAAATGATCTGTTTGCTAAAGACATGATCATGTACTTAAAAGACCAAAAAATTCCCCCAGAAGACTCTGAGAGCTGATAAACAAATTCAACAATGTAGCAGGATAAAAGATCAACATGAATAAATCGCTTCCTTATACTCCAATAATGAATCTATTAAAAAGGAAATTTAAAAAAATGATTCCATTCACAATAAGCTCACAAATAAAATATTTGGGAATAAATTTAACCAAGGATGTGAAAGATCTCTATAATGAAAATATAAAACAGTGGAGAAAGTTATTGAAGAAGACCTTGGAAGTTTGAAAAACCTCCTGTGTTTTTGAATGGACAGAATTAATATTGTCAAAGTGGCCATATTACCAAAATCATTATACAGATTCAATGCAATCTTCATAAAAACATCAATGAAATTCTTCACAAAACAAGAGAAAAACAGCTCTAGGATTCATTTGGAATGACAAAAGGTCAAGAATAGTCAAAAGCAACCCAATCCTGGGCAATAAGAATGATGCTGGAGGCATCACAATACTGATTCTCAAATGATACTACAGAACTACAGTGACAAAAACAGAATGGTATTGATACCAAAACAGACATGAACACCAATGGAACAGAATAGAAGACACAGAGACAAATTCAAGTAGACACAGTCATCTGATACTCCACAAAGATACCAAAAAACATGTTGGAGAAAAAAATAGCATTTTCAACAAATTATATTGTGAGAAATGGATATTCATATGTAGAATGAAACTAGATTCCTTTCACCTGACACAAGAATCAACTCAAAAATGCATCAAAGATGGATGGGGTTGTGGCTCAGTGGCAGAGCGCTTGCGTAGCATGTATGAGGCACTGGGTTCAATTCTAAGCACTGCATACAAATAAATAAAAATAAAAGTCTATTGACAACTAAAAAAATGCATCAAAGATCTATCAACTAAACCAGAAACATTGCAAATACTAGATAAAACTACCTAGAAAACTACTAGGCTCAACATTCCAACATATTGGCATAGGCAATGACTTCCTTAACAAGAGCCCTAAAGCACAAGAAATAAAACCAAAAATCAATATGTAAGATGCCATCAAATTAAAAAGATTCTACACAGCAAAGGAAACAATTAAGAGCATGAATAGAGAGCCTACAGAATGGGAGATGATCTTTCCAGCTACTCCTCCAACAGGGGATTAATATCTAGAACACCTAAGTAACTCAAAAATCTTAAAACAAACAAAAAAAAATCAAACATGGGCAAAGGAACTAAATAGACACTTCTCAAAAGAATAAACACAAATGGCCAACAAATATATGATAAATGTTCAATATACCTAGCAATCAGAGAAATGCAAATCAAAGCCCACTGAGATTTCATCTCTCTCCAGTTATAATGGTAATCATCAAGACTGCAAAGAACAATACATGCTGGCAAGGATGTGAGGAAAAAGGTAGACTCACACATTCTTGGTGGAACTGCAAATTACTATAACCACTCTGGATAGCTATATGAGAGTTCCTTAAAAGACTAGGAATAGAACAACCATATGACCCAGCTATTCCAATCCTTGGTATTTATCAAAAAGAACAAAAATCAGCATACTAGAGTAATACAGGCTGATCAATGTTTATACCAGCACAATTCAAGTTATGGAACCAGCCCAGGTGCCCATCAAGAGATGAATGGATAAAGAAAATGTCACATATATAAACAATGGAGTTATATTCAGTCATAAAGCAGAATGAAATCATGGCATTTGCTGGTAAATGGATGTAACTGGAGAACATTATGGTAAGTGAAATAGGTCATACTCAAAGTCAAAGTCCCTCAGTAGATGAATGAATAAAGAAAATGTGGTATATATACACAATGGAATTTTACTCAGCAATAAAAGAAAATAAAATAATAACATTTGCAGGTAAATGGATGAAGTTGGAGAATATAATGCTAAGTGAAATCAGTCAATCTCAAAAATCCAAATACCGAATGTTTCCTCTAAGGAAGCCGGTTCACAGTATCGTTGGGTCAGGGTACACAGGAGGACTAGAGGAACACTATAATGGTCAAAGGGAAGGGAGGGGATGGGAGGGAGCATACTCAAATAGGTCAAAGTCAAGGACTGAATATTTTCTCTGATATGCAGAATCTAGACCAATATAGGAAAAGAGGGGAGTCCCATGAAAATAGAAGGGAGATCAGTGGACTAGAGCAAGGGAATTAAGGGGGAAGGAAGAGGGACAAGAATAGATAGAAAAGTTGGAATGAAATTGACCAAACTATTTATATGAACACACCATAGTGAATTTCACCTGTATGTATGTAGAACTATGTCCAGTAAAGCAAAAGGGGAAAAGGGGGAGGCATGAAGAGAGGGAAAAAGGAAGTACTAGGAAATGAAGTGGAGCAAATTATATTCCATGCATATATGATTATGTCAGAAACAACCCCACTATTATTTATAACTATAATGCACTAATAAAACATAAAATATATAAAATATTTTTTAAAAAGTCAGTTGTCATCGCTGGCAATTAGAGAAATGCAAATCAAAACTACTCTAAGATTTCATTTCACTCCAGTCAGAATGGCAGCTATCAAGAACACAAACAACAATAAATGTTGGAGAGGATGTGGGGGAAAAGGCACAATCATACATTGCTGGTGGGACTGCAAAATGGTACAACCATTATGGAAAGCAGTATGGAGATTTCTTGGGAAAATGGGAATGGAACCACCCTATGACCCAGCCATCCCACTCCTGGGTCTATTCCCAAAGGACTTAAAAAACAGCATATTACAGTGATGCAGCTACTTCAATGTTTATAGTAGCACAATTCACAATAGCTAGGTTGTGGAACCAACCTAGATGTCCCTCGGTAGATGAATGGATAAAGAAAATGTGGTATATATACACAATGGAATTTTACTCAGCAATAAAAGAAAATAAAATAATAACATTTGCAGGTAAATGGATGAAGTTGGAGAATATAATGCTAAGTGAAATCAGTCAATCTCAAAAATCCAAATACCGAATGTTTCCTCTAAGGAAGCTGGTTCACAGTATCGTTGGGTCAGGGTACATAGGAGGATTAGAGGAACACTATAATGGTCAAGGGGAAGGGAGGGGAAGGGAGGGAGCAAGGGGGGAAGGGGGGGAAAAGTGGTTGAATAAGATGGATATCATTATTCTAAATGCATAATTGAAGACTTGAATGCTGCAAATATACTTTGTATACAAACAGTTTTGTGTAAAAAGATGCCCTATATGTATAGTATGAACTGTAATACATACTACTATAAATAAAAAATTTAAAAAAAAAAAGAAAAAAAAATCAGTTGTCTTCTATCTTTATGGGCTTTAGCTGAAGCTTCATTTTTTTGGGTGATCATGTGTACTAAGCTTACCAAATTATTTCCCAGAACTGATATAGCACTCATTACAGAATGTGTTGAACTTGAATAATATACTTTGCCAAAGTTACTGCTGTTCCAACTGAAAGGTGATTTTCTGTTCCCTCATGTTCAGTCTTATCCAAATAAATCTCAAAGATCATCTAGATTTCCATTCCAGCTTCCAAAGAAACTCTCACCTCCCCTATCATTGACATTAAATTTTCATAATAGGCATTGACATTGCAAAGTGCTTTAAAATGAAATTTATTAATCATGTCATACAGGGTTATTAAACCATTCCCAATCACTATTATTGCCAGGTAGAATAAAGACTAAAGGTATTTTTTCTGGTCTTGTGATGGTACAAATACATAAAGGTCCTTACCACACCTCCTCCAACAAAAATGAATATGTATACACTCTCCCAGAGGATGGTTAGTGCACAGGTAAATTTGGCATTGGATTTGGGCTACCAAAGAGTTCTTGATCCTCAAGTAACTTCAGACACTACTTGTTTTATAAAAAGAATTTTAGGACTTAGATTGGATTTGAGAACTCTTTACTACCTTATAAGGTAGAAACATAATTTTTGTTCAGTGCCACCCATGCTTATATTCCTTGGAATTAGCCAAAATTGGGATCTGGCTCTAAGAGCAATAGACAGATAAAGTGCTATTCACAGCAATGATCTCTGAACTCATTTGAAAGAGAACATGTCACTATGATAAATTATTCTTTTATTGCAGCCTCTCCTTGATCTTATCATTACAGCCCAATAAGTCCTCAGGCACTAGAGTGTTAATGAACAAAATTTCCAGTTTAAAAGCTTTGGCTTTAAATCCTTCTTGGAAATTCATTTCTGTTTAAGGCTTACTATCCATTTAAAAATCTCAGTTGAAGAGAAAAAGGAAAAAGCATATACACAAGATGTGCTCAAAAAAATATGTGCATGTTAGTCATAAAAACTTTGAATTCTTGGGGCTGGGGATGTAGCTCAGTTGGTAGAGTGCATGCCTTGCATGCACAAGGCCCAGGGTTCAATCCACAGCATCACCAAAAAACAAACAAAAAAAAAAAAAAAAAACACTTTGAATTCTAAATATTCCCTCTGGTTCAGGAAACCCAGATGCTAGGTCTTCTCATGATTTTCTGAATTTCTTGGAATCTTTGCATGTCATTAATAATAATAATAACACAATATAACTCTATTCAAAGCATGGCACTAACATTGTTATGTTTTGGGCATCTGGACATTTAGAATAACCTAAAAGTCAGAAACTGATTATTATCTGATGACTTCTATTTGTTTCTGAGTGGGAAGGGAGATGGTGGTTTCATTTCATCTCTCTCTGTGGAGCACTATATGCCTTGTAGGGTCCACACTACAGTAGTTCATTATTTTAGTCAGGTTTTGTATCACTGTGACCAAACTACCTGACAAGAACAACATTGATGAGGAAAAGTTTATTTGGGGCTCACAGCTTCAGAAGTCTCAGTTTATAGATGGCCAAGTCCATTGCTCTGGGCCCAAGATGAGGCAGCACATCATGAGGAAGGGCCCAGGAAAGGAAAGCTGCTCATCACATGGCAGGGTCAGTAAACAGAGAGGAAGAGCCCACATGGAAGATGCACCTTTCCAGGGCATACCCCTTAGTGACCCATCTCCTCCAGTCATGCCCTGCCTGCTTACAGTTACCACCTAGTCAGTCCATTCAACCTAAGGTGGACTTATGAGGTTATAGATATCATAATCTTATCACTTCAACTCTAAAACTTCCTGCATTAACAGAAGCTTTGGGGGGGACACTTCATATCCAAACCATAACACCTATCAAGAGACCTCCAAATTCCTTTTTACATTTCAGTCCTTCAAAATTAAGAATTGGGAGCAAATCAAAATAGTCACATGTAGGTCCTCCTAGAGGGAATTAACTGAGACAGTGTGGTAAAAGAATTGCATAATTCAGCATCAGAAAACTGTGGGTCTGAATTCTTGTATTTTTGGAGAACTTAACCCCTTTTGCATCAATTTCCTCAAAATGATTCAGGTAAAACTCTTCAAATTGTGGTCTGGCAATAAGTGATAATTAATAGTAGTTGTAGCCATTCTATTATACTCTAATAGTCTTGAGAATTACTATTTTAAAAGCACAGGTACTTGGGCTGGGGTTGTGGCTCAGCGGCAGAGCGCTTGCCTCACACATGCGCAGCCCAGGTTCGATCCTCAGCACCACATAAACATAAATGCATTGCATCGTGTACTACTAAAGTAAATAAATAAATAAAAATAAATAAATAAATAAATAAAAGCACAGGTACTTGGGTGGGGATGAAGGACTTAAATTCTCTATATCTCTCATATCTTATTTAATACAGCAAAAATATTAGTACAAGTACCTTATCAACTGTATTGATGATTAAATAATAATTTACTCCATACAAACATGTATAATGAATGCTAGATCTTAGGGTTATCTTTGTTATTTCTCTAAAGAACTGACCTAGTCATGTTTCAGATTTCTTTTAGTCACTATAGAGTTCAGGCTGTAGTCATTAAAGAAAGAAGACTACACACCTGAAAGCAGCCCCAAGCTTCCTGACAAAAGTGTCAGGTAGAGTAGAGCCTCTCAGCCTGATTACCGCATTATTTTCTTTTCTGAGCTGAGAGTCACTTTAGAGCTGAATTGCAGAATTCTTTTACTATACCACACTGCCTCAGTTAACTCCCTCTAGGAGGCCCTACACAGGACTATTTTGGTTTTCTCCAAATCCTTAACTTTGAAGGCATGAAACGTAAAGAGGAAAGTAGTATTAATGCTCAGCTATATATTTAAGAAGGGAAAGGATATAAAGAGGTGCTAACATTAACAGCAACATTTTACAAGTCTCAGAATATCTTCTTGAGGTGTTTAATTCAATTTCTATCCTCTAAATCTGATAACAAGACTTCAACATTTTTGGTAAAACATTGTATTGACCAACCAAAAATAACAGAAAACTCAACATTTTTAAAAAATATTTATTTATTTTCTTTTAGTTGAACACAATGCTTTTATTTTTACGTGGTGCTGAGGATCGAACCCGGGCCACGCACGTGCTAGGCGAGCACTCTACCACTGAGCCACGTCCCTAGCCCAACTCAACATTTTTTTATTGTTTTGTTACCCTCTCTCCTTAAGTTCTTGGCTTATTTACCCATACAACTTGAGTATGAGAGAACTGTTTGAAGCAGAAAGAGTTGAAAGTCATATCATAAAAGTATAATCTTTCCCAGTAAACCACAACTTATATCTCATTGACCAGAATGTGTCCAGTGGGCACCTCTTGTTGCTGGGCACATTGCTACATGGTACTAGTATTATACAATATTAAATATTATCCTTTCTTTCATGACAAAATGCTTTTGACTTTCATCCTCTACATTCCCATCCTCAGATGCATAATCAGCCATTAGTATAAAAAGCCTTAGTTTAATTTTTTATAAAAACTATCAAAACATATTAATAATACAATTGATGGAATTCTTTACATGTATATATTGTGAATTAATCAAGTGCATCCACCCTTTCTCTACCCTCTCCCACCTTCCCTCTCTTGCCCATCTACATGATCCCTTCCCATTGCATCATAGTTCCTCTTCTACTTTTAGGTCACCTTTTTTTAAAAAAAAAAAATTGCGTCCACATAGGAGAGTAAACAAGCAATACGTATCTTTCTGTGTTGGGCTGATTTTACTTATCATGATGTCCTCCAATTCCATCAATTCTCCTACAGATGGTATTATTCCATTACTATTTTTTAAATTTTTTATTTGTTTTAATTAGTTATACATGACAATAGAATGCATTTATGTATTGTGATATATCATACATTGATAGGATATAATTTCTCGTTTTTCTAAGTGTACATGTTGCAGAATCATAATGGTCATGTAGTCACATATGTATATACATACAGTAATAATGTCTGTTTCATTTCACTATATTTTCCATTCTCACATCCCCTCCCTCCCCTCCCTTCGCTTCTCTCTACCTAATCTAAGGTAACGCTATTTTTCCCTAGTGCCCCCTGCCTTATTGTGAATTAGCATCCACATATTAGAGAAAATATTCGGCCTTTGGTTTTGTGGGATTGGCTTATTTTGCTTAGCATGATATTCTCCAACTCCAACCATTTACTGGCAAATGCCATAATTTCATCCTTCTTTAAAGCTGAGTATTCCATTGGAAAAAAAATATATATATATACACATATATATGTATATATATCACATTTTCTTTATTCATTCATATATTGAGGGACACCTAGTTTGGTTCCATAGTCTAGCTATTGTGAATTGAGCTGATATAAACATTGATTTGATTTGGCTGTGTCACTATAGCATTCTGATTTTAAGACCTTTGGGTATAAACCAAGGAGTGGGATAGCTGGGTCAAATGGTGGTTCCATTCCCAGTTTTCTGAGGAATCTCCATACTGCTTTCCATAGTGGTTGCACCAATTTGCAGTCCCACCAGCAATGTATGAGTGTACTTTTTCCCCACATCCTCGCTAACATTTATCGTTGCTTGTATTCTTGATGATTGCCATCTGTCAAAATGAAGTGAATGAGATGAAATCTTAGAGTAGTTCTGATTTTCATTTCTCTAATTGCTAGAGATGTTGAACATTTTTTCATATATGTGTTGATCAATTGTATTTCTTCTTCTATGAAGTGTCTGTTCAGTTCCTTAGCCCATTTATTGATTGGGTTATTTGTTTTTTTTTTTTTTTTGTTTTGTTTTGTTAAGTTTATTGAGTTCTTTGTATATCCTAGAGATTAATGCATTATCAGAGATGCATGTGGTAAAGATTTTCTCCCAATCTGTAGGCTCTCTCCTCACGTTATTAATTGTTTCCTTTGCTGAGAAGAAGCTTTTTAATTTGAATCCATCCCATTTATTGATTCTTGATTTTACTTCTTGTGCTTTTAGGAGTCTTGTTAAGGAAGTCAGATCCTAGGCTGATGTGATGCAGATTTGGGCCTTTTTTTTTTTTTTTTTTTTTTTTCTATTAGGTGCAAGGTCTCTGTTCTAGTGCCTAAGTTTTGATCCACTTTGAGTTGATTTTTGTGCAGGGTGAGAGATCAAGGTTTAATTTCATTTTGCTACATATGGATTTCAAATTTTGCCAGCACCATTTGTTGAATAGGCTATCTTTTCTCCAGTGAAGGTTTTTGGCACCCTTGTGTAGTATGAGATAACTGTATTTATGTGGGTTTGTCTCTGTGTCCTCTATTCTGTACAATTGGCCTGCGATTCTATTTTGGTGCCAATGCCATGCAATATTGTTACTATAGCTCTGCAGTATAGTTTAAGGTCTGGTATTGCGATGCCTCCTGCTTCACTTTTCTTGCTAAGGATTGCTTTAGCTATTCTGGGTCTCTTATTTTTCCAAATAAATTTCAAGATTGCTTTTTATATTTGTATGAAGAATGTTATTGGGATTTTAATAGGAATTGCATTAAATCTGTATAACACTTTTGGTAGTAAGGCCATTTTGACAACATTAATTCTGCCTATGCTGGAGCATGGGAGATCTTTCCATCTTCTGAGGTTTTCTTCAATTTCTTTCTTTAGTGTTTTGTAGTTTTCATTCTAGAGGTCTTTCAACTCTTTTGTTGTATAGATTCCCAGTTGCTGTGCTTTTTTTTTTTTTTTTTTTTTTCTTTTTATGCTACTGTGAAAGGAGTGGTTTTCCTAATTTCTCTTTCAGTGGATTTATCGCTGATGTATAGGAATGTGTTTGATTTATGGGTGTTGATTTTATATCCTGATACTTTTGATGAATTCATTTATTAGTTCTAGAAGTTTTCTGGTGGAATTTTTTGGATTTTCTAGATATAAAATCTTGTCATCAGCAAATAGTGATAGTTTAAGTTCTTCTTTACCTATTTGTATCCCTTTAATTTCTTTCTTTTGTCTAATTGCTCTGGCTAGAGTTTCAAGGATGATGTTGAATAGAATTGGTGAAAGAGGACATCCTTGTCTTGTTCCAGTTTTTAGAGGGAATGCTTTCAATTGTTCTCCATTTACAATGATGGTGGCCTTGAGTTTAGCATGTATAGCTTTTACAATATTGAAGTATGTTCCTACTATCCATAGTTTTTCTAGTGTTTTGAACATGAAGATGTGTTGTATTTTATCAAATGCTTTTTCTGCATCTATTGAGATGATCATATGATTTTTGTTTTTAAGTCTATTAATATGATGAATTATGTTTATTGATTTCTATTTGTTGAGCCAACCCTGCATCCCTGGGATAAATCCTACTTGAACGTGGTGCACTATTTTTTAAATATGTTTTTGTATGTGATTTGTCAGAATTATATTGAGAATTTTTGCATCTATGTTCATCAGGGATATTGGTCTGAAGTTTTCTTTCCTTGATGTGTCATTGTCTGGTTTTGGTATCAGGGTAATATCAGCCTCATAGAATGAGTTTGGAAGGGTTCGCTCCTTTTCTAGTTCATGGAATACTTTGAGGAGTATTGGTGTTAATTCTTCTTTTAAAGTCTTGTAGAACTCAGCTGAGAATCCATCTGGTCCTGGGCTTTTCTTTGTTAGTAGGCTTTTGATGGCATTTTCTATTTCATTACTTGAAATTGATCTGTTTATATCATGTATGATCTCCTCATTCAGTATGGGTAGGTCATATGTCTCTAGAAATTTGTTGATGTCTTTGATACTTTCTATTTTATTAGAGTATAAATTTTCAAAATAGTTTCTAATTATCTTATGTATTTCAGATGTGTCTGTTGTGATATTTCCTTCTTCATCTTGTATTTTATTAATTTGAGTTTTCTCTCTTTTCTCTTCATTAGTATGGCCAGGGGGTTATCTATTTTATTCATTTTTTTTCAAAGAACCAACTTATTATTTTGTTAATTTTTTCAATTGTTTATTTTGTTTCAATTTCATTGATTTCAGCTCTCATTTTAATTATTTCCTGTCTTCTACTGCTTTTGGTGTTGATTTATTCTTTTTTCTAGGGCTTTGATATATAGTGTTAGGTCATTTATTTGTTGCCTTTTTATTCTTTTAATAATGCACTCAATGCAACAAACTTTACTCTTGTACTGCCTTCATAGTGTCCCAGAGATTTTGATATGTTGTATCAGTTTTCTCATTTACCTCTAAGAATTTTTTAATTTCATCCTTGATCTCTTCTATCCATTAATCATTCAATTGTGCATTATTTAGTCTCCATTTGTTACAGTAGCTTATATTTTTTATTTTATCATTGATTTCTAATTTCGTTCCATTGTGGTCTAATAGAATACAGACCACAATGTTTGTTTGTTTGTTTTTACTTAGAGTTGCTTTGTTGCATAAGATATGGTCTATTTTAGAGAAGGAGTCATGTGCTGCTGAGAAGAAAATATATTTGCTCATTGATGGATAGAATATTCTATATATGTTTGTTAAGTCTAAATTATTGATTGTATTATTTAGTTGTATAGTTTTCTTATTTAGTTTTTCTTTGGAAGATCTGTCCAGTTGTGAGAGATGTGTGTTAAAGTCACCTAGAATTATTGTATTGTGGTATATTTGACTCTTGAAATTGAGAAAGGTTTCTTTGATGTACATATATGCTCCATTGTTTGGTCATAAATATTTATAATTTTTATTTCCTGCTTATATATACTTCCCTTAAAAAGTATGAACTGTCCATCTTTGTCTCTTCTGATTAACTTTAGTTTGAAGTCTATTTTATCTGAAATGAGAATGTAAACCCCTGCTTTTTTACGCAATCCATGTGAGTGTTAAGTTTTTTCCATCCTTTCACCTTCAGCCTGTGGATGTCTTTGCTCATGAGGTGAGTCTCTTGAAGAGAGCATATTGTTGGGCCTTGCTTTTTAATCCAGTCTACCAGTCTATGTCTTTTGATTGATGAGTTTAGTCTGTTAACATTCAAGGTTATTATTGAGATATGATTTGTATTCCCTGTCATTTTGATTTATTTCTGGTTTTTGATTTGTCTTAGTTTCTCATTTGGTTGAATATCTGTTT
Source organism: Tamias sibiricus (assembly GCA_025594165.1). NCBI lineage: Eukaryota > Metazoa > Chordata > Mammalia > Rodentia > Sciuridae > Tamias > Tamias sibiricus. Next base: position 52,181,229 of record CM046667.1, on the reverse strand, counting down.
CATGTAGATCCTCCCTTTGCTGGTTTTCACTTTTTTTTCTTCACTTCATCCTCATGGAATATTCTGTTGAGAATGCTCTGTAGTGTAGGCTTTCTAGTTGTGAACTCTTTTAATTTTTATCATGGAATGTTTTAATTTCATTTTCAAATGTGAAATTTAATTTTGCTGGATATAAAATTCTTGGCATCTGTTTTCTTTCAGAGCTTGAAATATATTATCCCAGAACCTCCTAGCTTTGAGGGTCTGGGATGAGAAATCAGTTGAGATCCGAATTGGTTTCCGCCTGTATGTAATTTTTTTTTTTCTCTCACAGCCTTTAAGATTTTATCTTCATTCCATGTGTTGGTCATTATCATTATAATGTGTCTTGGTGTGGGTCTGCAGTAATTTTGTACACGTGGGGTCCTGAAAGCCTCTTGTATTTGATTTTCCATTGCATTCTTTAGGTTTGGGAAATTTTCTGCTATTATATCATTGAAAAGATTATGCATTCCTTTGGTTTGTATCTCTGCTCCTTCATCTAGTCCTAACTCTTAAATTTCATCTTTTCATGTTATCCTATAATTCTTGGATGTTCTGTTTATGGTTTCTTACCATCTTCTCCACATGTTCAATTCTACTTTCAAGATTATATATTTTATCTTCATTGTCTGAGCTTTTGTCTTCAAGTGGTCTAGTCTATTGGTGATTGGTGATATTAATTTAACTATATACAATCTGAACTTCTTCTTGGACATTTCATCCACTGTGTTATCAGTAGTTTCTGTTGTTGAAGCATCTTGGTTTGTTTGGGGCACTTTATTCCCTTGTTTTTTCATGTTGTTAGTGTGTTTTCACATCTAAAAATATGGATTTAAGGCAGGATAAATTCTACCCTGTAGACCTATATTGTCCCTGAAGGTTTCCAGCACTTTGCCTTCATTGGTGAGACCAATATCAACAGCACCCAGTGTATGCAATATATAGTCTTAAAACTAATAGCTCCCACTAAGGCATCTACTGCTTTCTTGCATTAACCCAAAATGATGAATTCAATAACTATCTATAGTACAAACATAATATTTGTTAAAATGATTTATAATTTCAAATGGTGGATGAGAGAACAGAGGTAGTATAGTATATAATATTCATGAGGAAGGATGAGAGAAGCTAAAAGTAAAAATTCACAGGAAGAGTAGAAGAGAATCTGACAGATATTGGGTTTGGTTGGAGAAAAGTTGGAAAGAAAATAGATAAGATAGAGGAAGAATATGAACAAAGAGAAATCATTAAAGACATAAGAGACCAACAAAAGTGCAAAACACCATTCGTATATCATTGTCCTTCACATACTGATGCATAAAAAACATCCTGTTCCAAATATGGTAGAGATTATTGAATAAAAATAAATAAAATAAATCTTGCTGGAAAGTCCAACTGCCTCTGTCAGTGTTCAACAGTTTTTCATCCCTGTCTCTGATGTTTCTCGGGATCACCAAACCCAGATAAGCCCTCACAAACCCAGTCTCTATCCCACCAATCTGGGCTTCAGATACCTCAGTCTTGGCCATGCTGTAGTCTCAAGATCTCAGTGCTGCTCCTACTTTCAGAGAGATCACTAAGGATACCCTCATGCAAAGGAGCAAACCCGAGATGCAATAGCAAGACAAGAGCCACAAGAACTCTCAGCAGGAAGACCCTAGGTTTCTCCAAACCTGCAGGATCCCCAACACTGGGCCTGCAGGCCCCAGCTGGAGTCCCCAGACAGAGGCTTTTATGGTGGTAAACCTGCTAGCACCCAGGCCCCAGGCCCTGGCTGGTGTCCCAGAATGGGTACAGCTACATGCAACAAAACCTGGAGTCTTAACACAAAGCAGTCCTCTAGGCCTTGGTAGCAGCTATAGTGGCGGTAGATGTTTGCAGGAGGCAGTGGGTCAGCAGTAGCAGCAGTTGCAGCAGCAGCTGACACTGCAGCTGTGGGGGCAGTGTCACTAGGGGATCTCTGGGGGTCAGCAGCAGTGTGGGCTTCAGTTGCATCCTGGGAAGCTGTTTCTTCTGTGGCAGTAGTACCCAGAGAGAAGATCTCCAGGTGATTTCAGGCTGGCAGCAGAGGAATAAGGCAGCAGCAATGGCGATAGGGATGCAGGCAGCAGTTGACTGACAGAAGACTTCCAGTTCAGTGACAGCAACCTAGGAGTTAGTGTTGCAATTTGTGTCTGAGGTAAAGAGGTCGTGACCAAAGAAGAGACCTCTGGGCATGGCAGCGGATTCTACAGCAGCAGCTTCTGCCCCATTACTATTTATGATTTAATAATAATCTGTTGTTTTTTGTGTATGTTTACGTATACCATATTTTCTTTATCCATTCTTGAGTTGATGAACATCTAGGCTGGTTCCATATCTTGGCTACTGTGAATAACGCCATGGTAAACATAGGTATGCAGGTATTTCTTTTGTATACTGACTTCATTTCCTTCAATATATACCAAGGAGTGGGATAGCTGGATCATACAGTAGTTCTAGTTTTAGTTTTTTAAAGAATTTTCATACAGTCTCTCTCTATATATATTTGTAGTTGGACACAGTACCTTTATTTTATTTATTTATTTTTATGTGGTGCTGAGGATTGAACCCAGTGCCTCACTTGTGCTAGATGAGCACTCTACCACTAAGCCACAACTCCAGCCCCCCAGTTTTTTCTAGTAATACTAATTTACATTCCCTCCAACAAAGTACAAGTGTTCTTTTTCTCCACATCCTCACCAATATTTGGTAGTTTTTGTCTTTCTGACAATAACCCTTATAATTAGAGTGAAATATTAAAAATATCAAGATAGTTTTGAGCTGGGCATGGTTGTTCACACTTGTAATCCCAGCACATGTGAAGCTGAGGCAGGAGGATTGCGAGTTCAAAGCCAGCCTCAGCAATGGTGAGGCACTTAGCAACTCAGTGAGACCATGTCTCTAATAAATTACAAAAAAGGGCTGGGGATGTGGCCCAGTGGTCGAGTGCACCTGAGTTTAATCCCCGGTACCAAAAAAAAAAAAAAAAAAAAAAAAAAAAAAGGTAGTTTTGATTTGCATGTACATTATGAGTAAAGCTATTGAGCATTTTATCATATATTCATTGGTCATTTATATTTTTTTGAGAAATATCTTTTCAGATCATTGACCCAATTTTTATTGCATTACTTATTCTTTTAAGTTTTCTGAGGTCTTTGTATGTTCTGGACCTTAATCCTTTGTCAAATCAATATTTGACAAATATATTCTCCCATTCTGTGAGTTGTCTCTTTACTCTGATGATGGTTTCTTTTGTTGTGCAGAAGGTTTTTAATTTGTTGTAATTCCATTTTTGATTCTTGGTTTTGTGCTTTTGGAGCCTTATGCAGGAAATCATTGCCTGTGCCAATGGGTTTTCTCCTGTGTTTTCTTCTAGTAGCTTCAGAGTTTCTGGTCTTAGATTAAGGTCTGTGATCAATTTTGAGTTGATTTTTGTACAGAATAAGAGATAGGATTCTAAATTCAATCTTCTACATGTGCATATACAGTTTTTTTTCCACCAGCATTTGTTGAAGAGGATGTCCTTTCTCCAGTATGTACTTTTAACAATTTTATTTTAAATCAGTTAGCTGAAAATGTATGGATTTATTTCTGGGTCCTTTATTCTGTTCCCTTGGTCTACATGTCTGTTTTAATATTAATAGTATGCTGTTTTTTCAAATCAAATACCACAATGCCCACAACATTGCTCTTTTCACTCAGGATTGCTTTGCTTATCCAGGAACTTTTGTACATTTATTTAAATTTTAGGATTTTTTTTTCTTACTCTGTAAAGACAGTTATAGGTAGTTTGATAGGGCATGCATCAAAACTATATGCTTTGGGAAGTTTGGCCATTTTAACAATGTTAATTATCTCAATTCCTAAACATGAGAGGTCATTCCACCTTTTAGTGTCTTATTCAATTTTTTCCATCAGTGTTTATAATTGTCTGCCATTGTAGAGGTCTTTTACTACCTTAGTTAGGTTTATTCCTAGGTATCTTATTTTTGAGCAATTGTGTATAGGATTTCTTTCCATATTTCTTAGTGAGTTCATTTTATATACATATATTCCAATATATTATGTATATTCATTTCATATCATACTATTTTCCTGAATTTGCTTATAAGTTTTAATTTTTTTTTTAGTAGAGTCCTTAGGATATTATCCATGGAGAGAATCATATCATCTGTAAACAGGGACAATTTGATTTCCTCCTTTCCTGTTTGTTTCCTTTATTTCCTTCTCTTGCTTAATTGCTCTGGCAAAATTTCAAGCACTATATTGATTAAGACTGGTGAAAGTAAAACACACTTGTCTTGTTCTTAACTTTAGTAGAAATGCTTTCACTATTTCCAAATTCAGTATGACATTGACTAAGAGTTTGTTTTATATAACATTATTATATTGAGGTATGTTCCTTCTTTTATTTATTTATTTATTTATTTATTTGGTACAAGGGATTAAACCCAGAGGTGCCTAACCACTGAGACATATCCCCAGGCCTTTTTTTTTTTTCCTTTTTTTTAAATTTTATTTTTATAATTGTTAATATGTACAACTCATAGTGCATGTATTTACCATCTTTTTACATACAACTGTTTGTATACAAAGTATATTCGTACAATTCAGGTCTTCAATCATGCATTTAGGAAAATGATGTCCGCCTCATTTAACCACCTTTTCTTTCTTTTTTTTTCTTTTCTTCCCCTCCCTCCCCCCCTTGCACCCTCCTTTACCCTCCCTTCCCTTTGACCATTCTAGTGTTCCTCTAATCCTCCTATGTACCCCCATCCAATAATACTATGAACTAGCCTCCTTATATCAGAGAAAACATTTGTTACATGGATTTTTGAGACTGACTAACTTCACTTAGCATTATGTCTTCCAACTTCATCCATTTACCTGCAAATGCCATTATTTTTTTTTCTCTTATTGCTGAGTAAAATTCCATTGTGCATATATACCGCATTTTCTTAATCCACTCATTTACTGAGGGACATCTAGGATGGTTTCACAACCTAGCTATTGTGAATTGTGCAGCCACAAACATTGAGATAGCTGTGTCACTGTAATATGCTGTTTTTAAGTCCTTTGGGAATGGACCCAGGAGTGGGTTAGCTGGGTCATAGGGTGGTTCCATTCCCAGTTTTCCAAGAAATCTCCATACTGCTTTCAATAACAGTTGCACCATTTTGCAGTCCCACTAGCAATGTATGAGTGTGCCTTTTTCCCCACATCCTCTCCAACATTTATTGTTGCTTGTGTTCTTGATAGCTGCCATTCTGACTAGAGTGAAGTGAAATCTTAGATTAGTTTTGATTTGCATTTCTCTAATTGCCAGCAATGTTGAACATTTTTTCATGTATTTGTTGATTAATCATGTATCTTCTTCTGAGAGATGTCTTCTCAATTCCTTAGTTCATTTATTGATTGGGTTATTTGCTTTTTTGGTGTAAAGTGTTTTGAGTTCTTTATATATTCTAGAAATTAGTGCTCTATCCGATGTGCATGTATTAAATATTTGTTCCCAATTATTTGGCTCTCTATTCACCTCACTGATTGTTTCTTTTGCTGAGAAGAAGCTTCTTAGTTTAAATCTATCCCATTCATTAATTCGTGGTAGTAATTCTTGCGCTACAGGATTCTTATTAAGGAACTTGGGGCCTAATCCAAAATGTTGGAAATTGGAGCTTACTTTTTCTTCTATTAGGTGTATTGTCTCTGGTCTAATTCCTAGGTCCTTGATCCACTTTGAATTGAGTTTTGTGCATAGTAAGAGATAAGGGTTTAATTTAATCTAAATTCCATCTCTGGCATTTGACCAACTGTGTTTGCCATGGAACCTACTGATGAGGTATCTTGATTTGTTTGTGTCACTTTCTTCCCTTGTTTTTTCATTTTGCTTGTGTGTCTTTTCTTCCTGAACTGTGGGACCTTGACTATTTCAATTTTACCTTAAAGCCTTATGTTTTTCCTGTAGTAAAATGCTATCAGATCCCCTTATAATTCCTTTACACTTTAAAACCTAACACTTTCTATTCAGAAAATCCAAGTTTGATCACAATGCACATATTTGGTTAGCCCAGATATTATTTCCAATTTACTCTGTACGATTCTGATGGGGTTTTATAGCTTCAAGTATTGGATACAGAGGTGTTATGATTAGGAAGAAGGAAGTGTCTTGAATTGTTCTTTCTTGGAAAGTATGAAAAGAGAGTTCTATTGAAGTGGTTTAGTGAAAGTGGTTTAGTATCAGTAGACGAGAGAAGAAAGAGAATGGAGTAGACAATTAGGTCAAAAGACCAATTTATATATAAAGTAAGATGGAAAAGAAAAAAAATGATAAGAGAGTAGGAATTGGTGTAAGAGAGAGGAGAGAGAGAATCAAGAAAATAGAGAGTAACTATATATAACACCTCTTTGCTATCTAGTTCAATTGCGCCAGTTCTAGAAATCCCAAGTTCTGTGTATAACTTGTTTTTGCCTCTGTTTACTATGCACTGGCAGGGTGTAAATATGAAAGATGAAGGAGGAATAAAATATGCAAAAGTGAGAAGGAAGAAAAGAAAGAAAGAAAAAAGGAGCAGAAGCAAACAAACAAACACACTGACAATCAATGCAAAAAAAAAAAAAAAAAGCAAAACAAAACAAAGCCAAAAAAAGAAAGAAAAACAAACAAACAAAAAATCCCGAAAAGCAATAAAACAAGCAAACCAACAACCACAACAACAAAAAAAGTCGAACCCTAAGTCTCAAACAAAATGGGCCCTGGGAAGCCCCCCTCTTTTTTCCTTTCCAGTTTAAGCCAATTGTATCGGATAACGTCTAGACAGTCTGCGACCCTGTTAGTGGAGTCAAGGCTGCACCTTAGGCCAGTGGCAGAATGGCTCCGTGGAAGAGTGGCTCAGGGGGTTTGTGTGTCAGCGGATGAATGGCACCGGGAAGGGGACCCTCCAGAAGGTACCCTTTCCCCACGCCCACCCACAGTTGTAGCTTCTTGTGGCCGCTGCGCTGACCTCAGACACGCCCTCCCCTGCTGTTTACCCTGTTTACCTGAGCCTCACCCAGGCATGCATTGTTTTCAGAACGTTGGCGGCTCCCTGGATGTCTGCAGCTGTTCTTCCTTTCTGTCTTTTCCCCTTTGTCTGGGTCAGCCACTGTACTTCTCAAAGATGGCGGTGTTCTCCTCCCATTCAACAGCAGCTCTGCAGACCCTTGTGTCAGTCCAGAGCGTGCGGGATCGGCTTGGAAAGCTGTGTGAAAGAGCTCTACATGGACACCGCCCACACCTCTAGGCTTCTTTCTATCCCTCCTCGCTGACCGGTTTCAAAGCTGTTGGGTGGATGTCTCCTTGCCAAGATGGTATCGGGCAGCTGCAACTGCAGCGCAGACAGCGCTGCTTCGGATTATGGACCACTCCGACTCTGCCCCTGCTCGTCGTGGTCCGGAGAATGTTGTATTTCACTGTCCAGAGGTGCACGAATGTCTCAGCTCCCTTTCAGTTGTAATAGAATTGCTAGTAACGCGCTCAAACTTCCCACTCCGCGTCTTTTAGCAACTGTGTCCAGAGAGCACCTCCCTCCTTTCGGCCATCTTCCCAGGACCCCTCCTTTTCTCTTTTTGAGACATGGTCTCACTAAGTTGCTCAGAGCCTTGCTAAGTTGCTGAGTCTGGCTTTGAACTTGGAATCTTCCTGACTCAGCCTCTATAGCCATTAGAATTACAGACATGCACCACCCCTCCCTGCTGAGATATGATTCTTCTATATGTAATTTATTTAGGGATAGAAACAAATTTTGTCAAAGATTTTTCTACTTCTATTGAGAGATTCATGGGATTGTTCTTAATTATATTATGCACTGTATTACATTCATTGATTTTTGTATGTTGAATTATTCTTGCACCCCTGGAATGAAAACAACTTGATCACAACATATGATCTTTTTAATGTGCTGAAGAATTCAGTTTGGATAGTTTAGTTTTTAATTTGGGGGTTTTCTAGGATTTTTACATCTATGTTCATCAGGGATATTGGTCTGTAGTTTCCTTTTTTGGTGCTTGTCATTGTGTCCTTATCAGGGTTTGGTAGCAGGATAATGATGACTTCTTACAATGAGTTTGGAAGGGTTCCTTTGAAGGAGCCCTAATTAGGAAGGGCTGTTGTAGCTAGCTGGAAGCCATAAGTTCCACCTGATATGTATGTGACGCACCTGTAGGCACCCGCAAACCTGAAGGTATATAACCGGGTGAAAGAGGTCCGAGTTAGGAGAACGAATTCATTCGGTCCGTCGGGCAGTCACTCGGTCGGTCAGAATCAGAGCGGCCAGAACGTAGGCAGAGCGGTTACAGAAGAGAAACCAGATAGAAGACAGAAGAGAAATGACTGGTCAGAGTTAGGCCGAGGCTCCTGAGGAAGACAGAAGACAGAAGAAAGAAGAAGGAAGAAAGAAGAGAGAAGAAAGAAGCTCTAATCTTTCTCTAAGCTAAGACAAGAAGACAAGAAGCTAAGCTCTATCTTTCTTTCTCTCTAAGCTAAGAAGAAAAATCTTTCTTTCCCTCTCTAAGCTCTCTCTAAGAAAGTAGAAGTAAAAGTAGTAAAAGCTTAACTCTGCCTCCGAGAGTGTTCCTCCCGGGTTACGGTACCAGGCAGCTTACATTCCTTACCTTTGTACTTTATGCAATAATTTGAGAAGCACTGGAATAAGTTCTTTAAAAGTTAAATAAGATTCAGCAATAAATTTATCTGCCCTGATATTTTATTTGTTGGGAAACATTTTATTACTAACTCAACCTCATTACTTGATATTGGTCTAACTAGTTTTTTTATACTCACTAGGTTCAATATTTGTCCAGATACTGTTTTAATTTTTCTACATTTTCCAGTTTTTTTGGCATATAGTTTTTCAGAATATTCTGTAATGATCCTTTGAGTTTCTGTGATATCAGTTTTAATTCCTCATTTGTCAATGCTAATGCTACATTGTTCTTTCCTCTCTTCTTTTGGTTAGTTTAGCTAAGGACTTGTCAATTTTATTTATCTTCCAAAGAACCAATTCTTTGTTTCATTGATTATTGTATTATTCTTTTAGTATCTATTTCATTTATTTCTGCTCTGATCTTTATAATTTCTTTTCTTCTGCTGATTTTGGGTTTATCTATTCTTGTTTTTGTAACACCCTGTGATACATAAATAATGTTATTTATTTCAGATCTATTTGTTTGATGTAGACATTCATTTCTATAAAGTTTCTTTTTTTAATTTTTTTTTATTCAGTGCTGTTGTATATATAATGGTAGCATGTTTTACAATTCATAATATACATAAAGAGCAACTTTTTACATATCACTGTTAGTATGCAAAGTATATTCATATCTTTCATGTCTTCAAACATGCATTTAGGGTAATGATAACCCTCTCATTCTACAGCATGGTACTGGCACCAAAATAGACCTGTAGACAAATGGCACAGAATAGCGGACACAGGGACAAATGCCCACAACTACAGCTATCTTATATTAGATAAAGGTGCCAAAAACATACATTGGAGAAAAGATAGCCTCTTCAACAAATGGTGCTGGGATAACTGGAAATCCATATGCAACAAAATAAAACTGAACCTCTATCTCTCACCATGTACAAAACTCAACTCAAAGTGGATCAAGGACCTAAGAATTAGACCAGAGACACTACACCTAATAGAAGAAAAAGTAAGCTCTAATCTCCAATATGTCGAACTAGGCCCCAACTTCCTTAATAAGAATTCTGTAGTGCAAGAATTAATATCAAGAATCAATAAATAGATAGATTCAAACTAAAAAGTTTCTTCTCAGCAAAAGAAACAATCCATGAAGTGACTAGAGAGCCTACTAATTGGGAATAAATTTTTACCACATGCACATCAGAGCACTAATCTCCAGAATATATAATGAACTTAAAAATCTTAACATCAAAAAAAAAAAAAATAGCCCAATAACTAAATGGGCCAAGGAACTGAACAGACACTTCTCAGAAGAAGATATACAATCAATTAACAAATACATGAAAAAAATGTTCAACATCTCTGGCAATTAGATAAATCCAAATCAAAACTACTCTAAGATTTCATTTCACTCCAGTCAGAATGGCAGCTATTAAGAACACAAACAACAATAAATGTTGGAGAGTATGTGGGGAAATAGGCACACTCATACATTGCTGGTGGGACTGCAAAATGGTGCAGCCTATGGACAGCAGTATGGCGATTCCTTGGAAAACTGGTAATGGAACCAGGTTATGACACAGTCATCCCTCTACTGGGCCTAGTATAAACTTTCTTTTTAATACTGCTTTTGCTGTATCATAAAGATTTTTGTAGGATGTGTTTTCATTTTCATTTAATTCAAGGAATTTTTTTAAATTCCCCCTCTGATTTCTTCAGTAACCAACTGCTCATTCAAAAACCTGTTGTTTGGGGATTAGGGTATAGCTCAGTTGGTAGAGTGCTTGCCTTGCATGCACAAGGCCCTGGGTTCAATCCCTAGCACCAAGAAGAAAAAAAAAAAAAGTTGTTCAATTTCCATTTGTTTGTATGAATTGTGCAGTTCCTCTTTCCATTGGTTTGTAGTTTGATTCTAAAATGCAGGATACTATTTCAATTCTTTTTAATTTCTCACAACTTGCTTTATGGCCTAATATATGATCCATTCTAGAAAATGTTGCATATACTGATGAAAAGAACGTGTATTCTGCAGCTGTTGAATGGAATATTTTGTAGGTGTTTGCTAAGACCATTTGATGTGTAATGTAATTCACTTCAAGAACTTGACATCAAAGTCACACACTATTATTTTATTATGTTCTTTCTCTCATTTTTGTCTAGTAGTGTCTATATTTAAAACTAGGTGTTCCACTCCAATATTTAGTGCATATATATTTATAATTGTTATATCTTCTTGACAATTTTTTCCTTGATCTTTATATAGTTACTTTCTTTGTCACTGCTGATTTTGTTGGGTATAAATATAGCTACTCTTGCTTCCAGAATCCATGTGCTTAGAATATCATTTTTTATTCTTTCACTTTCAGTTGTGTACATCTTTGCAGATAAAGTGATTTTCTTGTTGATAGCATATTTTTGGGTCTTGTTTTAAATTCATCCAGCCAGTTTATACCTTTGATTTTGAAAATTAAGACCATTTATATTCATAGTTATTATTGAAAGTTATGTACTTATTCCTATCATTCTGATGCTTTTCTTCTGGCTGTTTTGACTGTTTCTTGTTCATTTCTTCCTCTCTCAATAATATTTGAAGATTATTTGTTTACTATATTGAAAGTGTTTGTTTTTTTCCTATTTATCCTTTCATGTGTTCTTCCTTTTCTGGCGTTATTACTCCCTTAGGCATCTTTTGCAATTCTGGTCATGAATTTCCTTAGTTTATGCTTATTTTGGAAAGATTTTATTTCTGATTTTGAAGTATAGCTTTTCTGGGTATATTAAACTTTGTTAGCAGTTATTTTCTTTCAAGGCTTGAAATTTAACATTACATGCCCTCCTGGCCTACAGGGTTTCTTATGAGAAATGTCTTGTTAATCTATGGCTAAATTTAATGACCTTAAATTTGATTTGGTGTTTCTCTCTGAGTTTTTAATATTCTTTTTCCTATAAATTTGGCAATTTAATTAAAATGTGCAGTGGAGAGTTTCTTTCCTGATTATGTTTATTTGGAGTTCTGAATACCTTCTTTACATGGATGTTCATGTCTTTCCCAAGATTTGGGAAATTTTTGTTATTTCATTGAACAGGTTTCCTATGTCATCAACCTGTAGCTCTTATCCCTTGCATTTGCTGATGACCTGTATGTTTGATCTTTTAATGGTGTCCCAGAGATCTTGTATGTTCTTTTATTTTTTTCTGTATTGCTGCTTGAATATAGTATTTTGAAAGACTTATCTTCAAGGTCTGATATTCTTTCTTCTGCTTGATATAGTCTGTTGATGAGGCCTCAAACTATTTTTGTCAGACTTAATGAGCTTTTCATTTCCAGGATTTCTGTTTGGTCCTTTTTAAAAATCTCTGTCTCTTTATTGAACTTCTCACTTATATCCCACATTGTTTTCTTTAATTAATTCAACTTTTATCTTATTCCCTTGAATTTCATTGAGCTTTTTAAAAATAATTCTTTAAATTCTTTATCTGGCATTTCATCCACTTTGATATTTTTGCAATGTGTTACTAGAGAAGTGTGAATTTTAGAAAGAGTCATATTACTTGTAACTGCCTGATGTACAGCCACAACGCTGCGGGAGAAAAACTCGGAGTCAGAATGAAGATGAAAGAAGGTTTTTTATTCTTCGGCTTTAGCAACCTCTCAAACTCTAACCTGACTCTTTACTTTACTTCTACTTCTTTACTTCTTTACTTTAACTTTTACTTTCTTAGAGAGAGCTTAGAGAGAGAGAGAGAGAGAGAGAGAGAGAGAGAGAGAGAGAGCTTCTTCTTTCTTCTTTCTTCTTCGGCAGCCTCGGCCTGACTCCAACCAGCAACTACTACTTCTTTTATCTCTTTGGTTTCTCTTCTGACCGAACTCTTAACCGCTCTGACTCTTATTTCTTTTATTTCTTCTTCTGACTACGTTCTGGCCGCTCTGACTCTTTTCTTCTTCTCCGACCGGAACTCTTCTTCCGACCGACTGAGCGACTGAACGACTGACTGAATGAATACCACTTCTGACCGCTTTCACCCGGTTATATACCTTTAGCTTTGTGGGTGTGTCACGTGCATTTACAGGTGCGTCACATGCATACTTAATGTATGATTATTATCAGGTGGAACTTATGGCTTCCAGCTAACCGCAATAGCCATCTCCCTGATTGGGGTTCCTTCAATTACTTTTTTTTCTTATTCTTCTGTTTCTATGTTGAAATTGGTATACCTATTGGAATGGATGTTTTACCCACTTTTATGTGATGGTTTTTTTGATATGCAGCTTTTTGTGATGATATGCCTTGAGATATCCATTTATTATTTAATCATACATTTTTTTCCAACTAGAAACCATAGTGTAATCTTCCTGGGGCTTCTTTTGTTGTGATTCATGGATTTAGGCACAAAGAATACTGTATTAGAGTCAGAGAGACTTGCCTTCTCTCTAGGTCTTGAAAGAGTAGGGAAATTCTGGTACTTCAGGCAGATGTTGTGTAGGCACTAGGGGATTTGGGATGTGATTACTCCTATAATGGGAGTGGTAGCCCCTATTAGGTGATGGGGATTTCCACGGGCAATGTTATTAACTGTGTTACTACAAAGTAATTCTGATGTTGGCTGCACCAGTTGTGGTGAGGGGTACTACAATTCTTGTTCTTTGATTGGACACTGGGGCAAATATAGATGCTTCATGAGAAGATGCCAGGGTCAAAGTCTCCTCAGTGGGACTCACCTGCAGTCTTGTCAGTCCTACATGATCCAACAAAAGGTGGTGGTTGCAATTGATATAGAGTACCCAAGTATAGATGTAATATCAACAACCATTGTGTTTTTCTTTTCTACTGCTACTATGGAGGTGCACATCTAGGAACAGGACCCAATTCCCTCTAATTTTGTCCAATTGGGGACAGGTCAGCAGGTGGAATTTATGATCCACTTATTCTTTAAGAAATGTCCATCAAGATTCCACTAGGACTGGATTGTGGTTGGAGTATTCTCAGTTGGGTTGGGAGTTTAGGTCAGTGGCAGGACACCCATCCAATACATGTTAGGTCCTAAGCTCAATTCTCAGCACGAAGAAAGAAGAAAAAAAGTAATGAAGTAATACAAAAGAAATAATTAAAAGTTAAAAAGATATTAAAAGCAGAAATATATATTAAAATAATAAAACATTAAACATATTGTAAAATTTAATGAAATGAAATAAAAAATTTAAAAATGAGAAAATCATATAATAAAAATATAAAAAAGAAACAAATACCTCCTAGCCAGGGTGCTTAGAAATCCAAATGAGGGTGAATGATTCATGGGTTGTGCTGACCTACGCTTCTCTCTGGGTCTTTTAAGGTTGTGCATATTAGAGGCAATCGGTTGTCTCAGGGTTTTTTATTCCATTTCTTTCATTATTGGAACCCACCAGATATGGGGGTTGTGGGTTGTGGCTATAGTTAGCTGAAATTCCTCTCAACTAGATTTCTCCCTGAACCAGTTAGGTATGTGAGCAGTGCCAGGCATTTCTTAATGATCAAGTTCAGGCAGAATGTGGGCTGTGCCTGTCTTCTGTTCTGCCTCAACTTTTGGGGCTGCAAGCCTGGGAACAGGGTAAATGCAGAAGCCATGGTAGATCCTTCTTACCAAAGGAGTCAAGATAGAATTCAGCCTGGCAAGGCACAATCTCTCCACAGAGTTCTCCAAGTTTTTCATGCTGGGGAGGAACAGATATCTAGGCCACTAAAGATACTACCCACTGAACAATTTAGGGTATAATGAAAGGATATACCAGGCATATATTCATCTGGAGATTACTAAGCTATGCCCCTGGAATGGGGCAAATGCCAAAACCACAACAATTTCCTAGATACCTCCGAGGGCAGAGGTGTAAATGAACCACTTAGCTCTGCACTGTGGTGAAGTCACTAGAGGAACTGCACAATCTGCCACTCTCACGCTCTCAAACCTTATGTCTTTAATCCTGGGCCCCATGTGAAACCAAATGAGACTGGTCCTGGACCCATATTTCAGAAGGAAGACTTGCAAAATTCCAGAGGATGGTATTCTTTACTACTGTGAATCCAGCCAGTGATGCCCCTTGCACAAAACTCTCAAGAGAATCTGTGTCAGTCTTTCCTCTGAGCCAAGACTGTCTTGTGTGGCTTTTCCCTGCCCAGTCAATGTAATGGAGTGTCATGGTGTCTCAGAGATTCTGGGATTCTTAATCCCCAGAGTAACCCAATCTCAGACAATAGGATCCTTCTCAAGATGGCTCCTGGCTGTAGCACTCTAAGAATTCTCTGAGAAACACCATGAATCCTCTCTACAATTTACTTGCTATGGAGATTTCAGGTTTCTTATTTATTTATTTATTCTGTATGCCTGCAGTGTGCTGGCTTTTAAACCAAGCTGTGAAACTCTTTCACATTTTAATGCCTCGGAGGTGACAATCTCCCTCTTCTTCTCAGTGCTGTTGGGCACCAGATGCTGGGGTATTCTGTCTTTCTTGCTATGTTATAACCCTTGGTCTCTGGTTTTACTTTTATTTTTAATTTCTTTCTATGCTTCTGTTTCCATAGGCTGTTTTCTATTTACTTCCTCTCTGTCTCTTGCTATGCTTTCTGTGGTGGCTGTTCTTGAAAGTTAGAAGAACATTATAATTAGTCTTCATTTTAGAATTTTGGTTTTCTATGTATGAGTTAGGTTTTCTATGTATGAGCTAGGTTGATTCAAATTGTATGTCTTCCTGTTTTCAAGCTAACACTTACTGTGTTCTGGTCATTTTCTTGAGTTCTTCCACTGTGTTATGTATTATTCCTGCATAATAATACTTGTTTTTTTGAGAGTTTGTTTTTGTTAGTTTTATATTGGCTTAGTTCTTTTGTAATGTTAAGTTACAGTTTTCATCTACTTTATGTAAACCATTTCCAAATGGATTTTCCTATTATACATAGGAATGTTGCTTTCCTTCATCTTTTATTCTATAGTATACTCATGTACAGGCAGAGTTTCCTCATTTCCTAATACTTGCATTTAAGTAGGATGGATTCTGTTGGACTTCTGGTAGGAAGATGGGGTGCGCCAGCATAGCATTTTGATCTTCAAAGCTCACAGCTCCCTCCTCTGTCTTTATGGTAAACATCTTAAAATATGTCCTTCTCTGTAGACTGCTGTGTTCTCTCAGAGCCCAACCTGGATCAGATAAGATTACCCTGCCATCCTGTATCACCTAGATCCCTTCACTTCACAGACCCCCCCCCCTTTTTTTTTTTTTTTTTTTTTTTTTTTTTTTTTTCACTGCGATGCATACTTAGAAGCTGTTTCTTGCTGGAACATTTGTGATCAGTCACCTATGTGTTCCTGAACACTTTTCAAGTCTTATGACTCTATTATTTCCACAGTGATCTTGAGGTGTTCAGCCTCAGTTATACTCACAGTGGTCCTTTATCAGATTGAGATACTATCATTTAACTATTTTCTGGAGATATATGAGATTTGTCAGTCATTTAGAACTCCTCTGCCTTCCTTGTCCTTCCCCATAATCCCCTTGCAACTTCCTGCTTCTTGTATGGCTTCACATTTGATGAAATGCTTATGTAACTGGGAGTTTGTGAATATTTTTGATCTTCCAGTTTTATTGAAAAACTATAATTTGAAGTTGTGTTTTCCTTTTATTTCTCCTTTATTCTCCATATGATCCCTGGGAGAAAGGACATATTACAAAATTAGTCACTTTGTTATAAAAAAGAAAACTTTTGCCTATAAACTGCTTGTTTATAAAGTCTTATTTCTAAACTTTTGTTAGAAGAATAGGTATCTTTTGCTAAGGGCTGTTAAGGGTCAGGTTCAGTGCCATGTACTGTGGATATAATGACTCAATATAACAAACTTGAGGGCTCATTTTTTCATTTTCACACAGAGTAACTGAGGTCCAGGAAGGTTAATAATTTGCTTAACCTGAAACACAAATGATAAGTAGAAGACATGGGATTAAAAACCAAAGTGTTCTATATCTGAAGTCCAAATGTTGATCCCATGAGTTGTCTTGCCATTTTTTCTACAGACTCTACTCTTCCAGGATGAAAACTATTTATATAATTTTCCCACTCTGTATACAGTAGGGCATCCTGTCCCAGTTTAACATGAACCAAACATGAACATGATTTATAAACTGTAATGAGTGTGGTTCCCTGAGAGCTTCACATTGCACATATTTAACTTTGAAAATGGAAATCTGATCTCTAATTTTAAATAAGAAATGATAAATATGTAATAAATTGCAACAACACTTGTTAAAATAAAAGCAAAATCTTTTTAATCTTTAAAATTCGACAAAAAATGCTAAGCTAAAGGTAAACATAATAGCAAGTAAGATAATATTTTGTACATATATGGCCTGTTGAAGTCCTAAGATATTATATTAATTTATATATGGTGTCTACCCTGATAATTTTTTACCTTTTCATGTGTCAAAATCTTCATAAATTTTTAAGGACATACTGTATTCCAAACCATTTCATGATTATATGTTTGCATGAATCAAAGACAAAGTATAGAACTAGCATGTAACAAACATTCAAATATGGCAGAGATTTCTAAATTATATACATATAAAGATGAAGTTTAAAACTGACACTTAATAAGAACATATATAATTTGTTTTAGACAATATTTGCATTTGATTTTGCAAATGTACATATTATTTATATAATGTATTAAAATTACATACAACTATATTATTTTATGTTTCTGACAGCTGGCTCTTAATCTTCATTTTATAGACAAACACGATGAGGTTCAAAGGGTTCAAGGAATTTTTGAGAAGTCTTTTATATCTCAGTGTCAGGATTGGAGATAGAATGTAGGGCTTCCTAACTTGCAATGTCCTTCCAAATTATTGGGCTGCATTAAAGGCTTAACATTCAAAAGAAATAGAATTTTAATCTTTAAAAAAATACAAAATAGAAAGAAACAAGGAAAAGTTAATTTGAAGCTAGTTTATTGTGAGAAGTTTAACTATCCAGTGAATTCTGAACCTGTGAAAACTAGATTATCACTTTTGAACCAAAAGCATTTAGATGTATTTAGGAAGTAGCCACACTGTTCTAAATAATATCTCATCTTTCTCATAATGAGAAACTACAAAAACTACAGTCAGAACTATAATCACATGGAAGTCATGTACACTGAACATTAATTAAAGTCATGTGCATTGAACACTAATCTGTCATAATACTAAATAATCCACATGATGTATGACATTATTTTGTATTCTAACTAATATATCATTTAAACATGATCAACTACATCAAAATGGCAACACATATCAATTTTTATTTTACTTCATGATATTCACTGGACTTCAGTAGAATGAGGGCACTTAAAGTAAGAAAGGTATTCTCCAGCTAACTATTCTACAGGTACATGATCATAGGCTTTATGGAGCTCTAAGCACTATACAGGGTCAATGACCATTTTATTTTCCCATTAGTTTAAGACTATAGAATTCCAATTGTTACCACATGGAAGGAAATTGCATTTCTACTGGGACATTTATGACACCCAGCAGTCTGACTGACTGTTGGCAGAGCAATTCAGAATATACACTACTGCTCTTAAAGTAAATTCTCTCTCACACACACACACACACACACACACACACACACACACACTTAAAAGACACTGGACAGAAAAAAATAGACTTATAAGAGAATATTGAAATTCAGCAACTTTTTAAAAGTGAATATGTGGGGGGAATGGAGGAGAGTTGATGGAATAGAGGAGGAATAGAAGAGGTCACTTTCCTTGCTGCTCCATGGCATGAAACCCAGAAAGCAGACAGGCAACTTCTCAGCAAGGTGGGTGAACAGAAAAAGGTGGAATTCTACTGGAATTTAAAACTGGACATTCAAAGCAGATTGGGGACTCAAAAAGTTGAATATAATAAAATAAGGCAGAAATCCCCAGCTGCACAGCAAAGGGGAGAGATAAGGGAATTAAAGGAACCACCATTTTTAGGAGGACTGAGGTGTGTCTGGGTTCAGAGTGTGTAGATATCAAGGACTTTGCCCGACTAAACTGAAGCTGTGGTGTGGGGGCCAGTAACTGAGGGAGCCAATTCCTGGTAAACCTGGGTTGGGCCCAAATTGCAGGCCCAGTAAACACACACTATATGACATAGAGTGTGCTTAAGTGACAAGGAGAAAATCAAATGTAGAGAGAGGTTTACATAGGGAACAACTGGTCATGGAAACCCATTCAGGTGTACTTCACCCCCTCCAATCTGGATGCTTGCAGGACCAACTGGGAGAGACACATATGGCCAGGAATTTGGAAGGGCAAGGGTTCAAAAGATTGAGTTTGGAGACTAAACCCAAGACCAGGAAATGTGGGGTCTGCAGGTGACACAGGGGAATAAGAATTGGCTTCACCATCACATGAGTAGAATTCAGGGGAGATCCCTGGGGTATAGTCTTCCAGCTTGAACTGACAATTACTGGAACCTGGGGATGCACTGATTTTAAATCCCCTGACAAATTGTCATTCAGTGAAACCTGGAGCCCACATAAGCCTAAACCCTGCCTCCAGGATTACATTTCTCACTCCAGTAATCTGGAGGTTGAAGCATCATGCTCCACATGACTCCACTTAAACTGCTGAGAAGCTGAGAATCTTTTGAACTCAAGCTGAAAGAATTCTTTAACTTTTCATTGAGTTTTTTCTCCCTTGTTTTCTTATTTTTTTTCTTTTCTCTATTTAATTGTGACCTTAATGATATGTAGACATTCATTATATACTCATTTTTTTTCTATTTTCTAGCATTTTTGAAGCCAGTTATTTTTCATGGATCAGTTTTTTGAGGACAAGGATGTTTGATTAAAATATTTTAGTTTTGTTTTGTATTCTTTTATTTTTTTATTATTATTTTTTTAATTTATACTTTATATGGCTGGGGTTGTGGCTCAGCGGCAGAGCACTCACCTAGCATGTGCACGGCCTGGGTTCGATCCTCAGCACCACATAAACATAAATGCTTTGCATTGTGTACAAGTAAAGCAAATAAATAAATATTTTTTAAAATTATGCTTTATATATATATATATATATATATATATTTCTCTTACCTGTTTCCCTTGATTCTCTTCCTCTCTTTTCTTCTGCTAAAAGTCAAACTTTATTGTTCTCTCTTTCACTCTTCTTTAAATTTTTTACTTCTATATTCTATTCTCCTCCCTCATAATCATCACATCCTGTATCACTTCTGTGCTCTCCCTGTTCACCATTCAAAATTATAAATCCTTTTGCAAACTTGCTGTTTTTATTGTAAACAATAACTGATCATATCATTTGTTTATTGTGATAATGACATTGTAGATATCATATAGGAACCATTTGGTTTAATGCTATATATTGTTTGCATTTGTTATTGTCATTATTTGTCTCTCCCTGAACAGTGAGGTACTGGAAACTTTCATGGACACTATAAGTCCACAGGGTAGAAACTCTACTGCCTCAGATCCATATGGTTAGATGGGTAGACACACACACATACACACAAAGAAAAATGAAAAAGAAAGGGAGCAAATCACCCCCAAACAAACCAAAATACTCCAATAACAGCATCCATCAACACCACAGTGGAAAAAATGTCAGAGAAGGAGTTTAGAATGTACAAAGTTAAACTGATCTGCAAAGTGAACAACAGTAGAAGGAGTGAAATCAGAGAAAAAATACAGGAAGTAAAAGATCATTTCAGTAAAGAGAGGATCTATATTAAAAAAAGCAGAAATCCTCAAAATAAAGGAATCAATAAACCAAATTAAAAATTCAATTGAAATTATCACCAACAGACTAGATCACTTGGAAGACAAAGTTTCAGGCAAAGAAGACAAAATATATAATCATGAAAACAAAGTTGACTGTGGATAAAAGATAGTAAGAGAACATAAACAGAAATATGGGATAACCTGAAAAGAACAAATTTAAGATTTATTGGGATAGGTGAAGCTCAGAGATACAAATGAAAGGAATGTGGTATCTTTTCAATGCAACAATATCAAAAATTTTCCCAAACTTAAATAATTAATTGGAAAATCAAATATGGGAGGCATATAGGACCCCAAATAAAGCAAATTACAACAGCCCACACCAAGGCAAATCATTGTGAAAATGCCCAACATACAGAATAAGGATTGAATTTTAAAGACTGCCATAGAAAAACAACATGTAATATTCAGAAGGAAACCAATCTGATCTCAGATGATTTCAGCCCAGACCCTAAAAGCTGGAAGGTCTTGGAATAATATATACCCTGAAAAAAAAATGGATGCCAGCCAAGAATACTACACCCAACAAAATCAAGCTTCATGTTTGAAGATAAAATAAAATCCTTCCATAATAAACAAAAGTTAAAAGAATTCACAACTAGAAAGCCTACACTATAAAACATATTCAATTAAAAATTTCATGAAGTAATGAAAAATAAAGGTGAAAACTAGCAAAGGGAAGAACAACACTAAAACAACAGTGAACTAATGGAGAAATTATTTTAAATTTTAAAAACAGAAATAATTTAAAATAACAGGGAATAAAAATCATATCTCAATAATAACATTGAATGTAAATGACCTAAACTCATCAATCAAAATACACAGACTGGCAGATTGGATTAAATAACAAGACCCAACAATATGTTATATCTAAGAGACTCAACACATAGGCAAGGACATCAACAGTCTGAAAGTAAAAGGATGGGAAAAAACATATCATTCAGATGTATCTAATAAACAAGCAGGGTTTTCTATCATCATATCAGATAAAGTGGACTTCAAGCCAAAGTTAATGAGAAGGGACAAAGAAGGACATTTCATACTGCCTAAGGGAATTATACATCAAAAAGACATAATAATCATAAATATTTATGCCCTAAACAATGAAGTATCTATGTACATCAAACAAACCCTTCTCAATTTCAAGAAGCAAATAGAACACAACACAAATAATTCTGGGTGACTTTTACACACCTCCATCACAGCTAGATAGATCTTCCAAACAAAAATTACATAAAGAAGATACAGAACTAAAAATCACAATTAATAATTTAGATTTAACACACATATATTGAATATTTCATCCATCAATGACTGAATACACTTTTTTCTCAGCAGTTCATGGATCCTTCTCTAATATAGAACATATCTTAGGCCACAAAGCAACTCTTAGCAAATAAAAAAAATAGTGATAATACCTTGCATCCTATCAGAATATAATGGAATGAAATTAGAAATTGATGATAAAACAAACAAACAAACAAAAAACAGAAGCTACTCTAACACCTGGAGACTAAATAATACACTATTGAATGATAGATGGAGAGCAGAAGACATCAGGGATGAAATAAAAAAATACTTAGAGGTAAATGAGAATAGCAACACAACATATAAAAATCTCTGGTACCCTATGATGGCAGTGCTAAGAGAAAAGTTCATTGCATTGAGCTCATTCATTAAAAGAATAGAAAGTCAACAAATAAATAACCTAACATTATATCTCAAAACCCTAGAAAAAGAAGAACAAATCAACACCAAAAGTAATATAAGACAGGATAAAATTAAACGCATACCATATGATCTAGCAATCACACTCTTTGATATTTTCTGAAAGCAGTTGTAAACATGTCTACATAAAATCTTGCATATTAATGCTTATAGCAACTTTCTTCATAATTACCAAAACTGTGAATTAACAAAGATGTCCTTCAGTAGGTGAGTGGGGAAATAAACCATGGTATGGATAATGGAATATCATTCATCACTAAAAAAGAAATGAGTTATAAAGTCATGGGGAAACATGGAGGTAACTTAAATGCATATTACTGAGTGAAAGAAGCCAATCTGAAAAGGGTATATACTGCACAGTTCTAACTATGAGATATTCTGGAAAAGTAAAAACAGTGAAAGCAATAAAAAAATCAGTGCTTTCCAGGAATTAGGGAGAGGGAGGGATGAATAGGAAGAGAAAACAGAGAATTTTTAGGGCAGTAACGTTATTGTGCATACTACTATAATGGTGGAGACATGTAACTACATATCCATCAAAACCTGTACAATGTATACCACCAGGAATGGACCCAAATGCAAACTATAGTCCTCGAGTGATAATGACATATCAACATATGTTCATGAATTATAACAAATGTTCCTCTCTGTTG
Source organism: Tamias sibiricus (assembly GCA_025594165.1). NCBI lineage: Eukaryota > Metazoa > Chordata > Mammalia > Rodentia > Sciuridae > Tamias > Tamias sibiricus. The sequence continues at coordinate 52,158,315 of CM046667.1, read as the reverse complement.
GGGGATGTTGACAGCTATACATATGTGAGGTACAGGGAACATGTAGAAACTCTACATGTTCTGCTAAATTTTGCTCTTAATCTAAATCTGCTTTAAAAACTAAAGGCTATTTTTAAAAATTCATTTTCAGCTCTGATACCTGTGGGGAAATAGTCTTTTCACTAATAGGCTAAAACTTTATAGAATTTAACACTCTGCTCCTACTGGAAAACTAACTTTAGGATACATAGTACTATTTCAGTCTTTGTATTTATGAAGAGTAAATAACATATCTGAAATTTTCTAGCCATATGTAACTAGAGATGGTATTAAATAAATGTGAACTGAAAAGTTATTAAGGCATCTATATGAATAAATTGATACCATGTCAATACCAAGATTCCAATTCAGTATGTCTGGGTGAGGTCTGAAATTCTGCATTTCAAACAATCTACCAGGTAATAAAAATACTGCTGGTTCATTGCAACACAGCTTATGAGGCAAAGATTTTTTCACAAACTTGTATGTCTCCAAAGACCTGCTTAATACTAGTTAGAAAAGAAAAGACTTCTATAGTGGAATTGTTTTGGAAAATGATGAATCATGTTCCCATTCTTGAAGAGCCTGATATACATAGAGATTTTAAAGTCTCAAAATAAGGCAAACTAAATGAATTTTGAATAACTTGTCATTCTCCAATCATATATGACATTACCTCCCTAAGCAAAAGTGAAAAATCATCATTTCCAAGCAAAGTTACATATATATGTGTATGTTTCTGTGTGTGTGTGTGTGTGTGTGTGTATAATGGAGTTGTACTCAGCCATAAAGGAGAACAAAATTATGGTATTTACTGATAAATAGATGGAACTGGAGAATATCATGAAAAATGAAGTAAGCCAGCCAGATGCAAAAAGTCAAGGGTCAAATGTTTTCTCTTATATACAGAAGGTAAAGAGAAATAAAGAATTTAAAAACTGGGAGGAGCCGGGCGCGGTGGCGCACGCCTGTAATCCCAGCACTTTGGGAGGCTGAGGCAGGAGGATCGCGAGTTCAAAGCCAGCCATCAGCAATGGCGAGGCACTTAGCAACTCAGTGAGACCCTGTCTCTAAATAAAATACAAAAAAGGGCTGGGGATGTGACCCAGTGGTCGACTGCCCCTGAGTTCAATCCCGGGTACCACACAAAAAAAAAAAAAAAAAAAAAAAAAAAAAAAAAAAAACTGGGAGGGATCTGATGAAAATAGAAAGGAGAACTGTGGGGCAGAGGACAGGGAGTGAGAGGAAGGGAGGAGGGATGGGAAAGGGAAGGAACAGCCAATTAACCTGACCAAAATGTGTCCTGTTCATGTATGAACATATCACAATAAATTCTACTTTTATATGTAACTATAATGCATCGATTTAAAAAATTTTAATCAATAAAAAAGAAAAGATCAGGAACAGATGGTGTTACTGCTAAATTCTTCCCAATATTTAAAGAACCAAGGCTACATATTCCAAAAAACAGAAGAGGAAAAAATCCTTCCACACACATTCTATGAGACCAGCATTCCCTTGCTACTAAAACCAGATTAGAATACAATATAGAATATACAACATAGAATATAGATGCCAAAATCCTCAACAACAACAACAAAAATGGCAACCTAATCCAAAAGCACAATAAAAAGATCCTCAACATGATAATGTAGGATTCATCCTAGTGATGCAAGAATGGTTCAGTATACACAACTAAAACACATGACACACAATATCAACAAAATAAAGGACACAAACCATATAGGCATCTCAACTGATACCAAGAAAAAAAAAGCAATCAATAAAATTCAACATCTCTTCATGTAAAAAACACTGAACAAATTATGCAAATAAGGAATGTACCTCAACATAATAAATACATTTACAATAAACCAACAGCTAACTTTGCATTGAATGGTTGCCATTTCGAGCTTTTCCTCTAAGATCTGGAAAAGGAGAAGGTTGCTCACTTTCAACACTCTTATTGAACATAATGCTGGAATTCCTAGCCAGAGAATTAAGCAAGCAAAAGAAATAAAGGGCATTCAGCTGGGCTTGGTGGCACACTATTTTAATCCCAGGCACTTAGGAAGCTGAGGCAGGAGGATCACAAGTTCAAAGCCAGCCTCAGCAACTTGGTGAGGATCTCAGCAATTTAGCAATGTCCTGTCTCAAAATAAAAACTAAAAAGGGCTGGAGATGCAGTGGTAAAGCACTGCTGAGTTCAATTCCCAGTACCTTGCCCCACGAAGAGCATTCAAATTTGAAAAAAAAAAAAAATGTCAACTGTCACTGTTTGCTGACAAAATGATACATATTGAAAACCTCAATATCTTCACCAAAAACCATAAAAACTAATAAACGCTTTCATCAAAGTTTCAAGATTCAAAATCAACATACAAAAATAATTAGCATAACTATAGTCCAGTAACAAATTATCTGAAATAAATATCAAAAAAGAAATCTCAGCCAGGCAAGGTTGTACATGCCTGTAATCCCAGTGATTCCGGAAGCTGAGGCAGGAGGATCACAAGTTCAAAGGAAGCTTCAACAGCTTAAAGAGGCCTTAAGCAACTTAACAAGACCCTGTCTCAAATAAAATTTTTTAAAAATGAACTGGGGATGTGACATGGCTGTTTAATGCCCCTGGGTTCAATCCTCAGTACCAATAAATAAATAGACAAACAAATAGACATCCCATTTATAATAGCCACAAAAAATAAAATACCTAGGAATATACTCAATCAAAGAAGTGAAACACTTTTACAATGAAAATTATAAAACATTGACAGAAGGAATTAAAGAAGACACAAAAAAAGTGGAAAGATAACCAGTGTTCACACATGATTGGAATAATCGATATTATTAAAATGTCCACAGTAGCCGGGCACGGTGGCGCATGCCTGTAATCCCAGCACTTGGGAGGCTGAGGGAGGAGGATTGAGAGTTCAAGGACAGCCTCAGCAATGGCGAGGTACTTAGCAACTCAGTGAGACCCTGTCTCTAATAAAATACAAAAAAAGGGCTGGTGATGTGGTCCAGTGGTCAAGTGCCCCTGAGTTCAATCTCCAGTACGAAGAAAAAAAAATGTCCACAGTACCCAAAACACTTTACATTTTCAATACAATCCCTATCAAAATAACAATGGTGTTCTTCACAGAACTAGGAAAACATTTCTAAAATGTATGTGGAAACACACACACACACACACACACACTCTCTCTCTCTCACACACACATTTGGTTTTATGTGTACAAAATCAAATAGCCAAAGTCAGTTTGACCAAATAGAAAAAAAAAAAAAAGAAGAATTACACTACCTAACTTCAAAATATACTACAAAGCTGTAGTAATCAAAACTGTATGGTATTGGCATAAAATCAGAAACATTGACCATAGAAATAAAATAGAGAGACAAGAAGTAAACCTATACATCTACAGACAACTAATTTTTGACAAAGGTATTAAGACATGCACTGGAGAAAAGAGAGTGTTTTCAAAAATTGTATGGGAAAATTGAATATCCACATGTAGAAGAATGAAGCTAAGCTTTGATCACTCACTTGTTACAAGGGTAAATTCAAAATGGATTAAAAATTTAGATGTAAGACCTGAAATTATGAAAATGCTATAAGAAAACAGAGGAAATGCTTCAGGACATTGGAATGGGTATGAATTTTTGGAACTAGACCTCAAAACAAGGAAATGGAAGCAAAAAAAAAATGACAAAATGAATCACAAAGAAAAAAAATTTTTGCACAGGGAACACTCAGTGGAATCAAGATACAACTATAGAATGAGAAAAAATATTTGTAATGTCTCCTTGTCCCTGGCGAGAAGTTGGTATCCAGAATAAACAAATAATTCCAAAATCTCAATAGAAAAAAAGAAAATCTGATTTCTAAAAATAGGTACTAGATTTCTAAATATACATTTATCAATAGAAGACACACAAATGGTCAACATGTATGTGAAAAAAAATGTTCAACATTACTAGTCATCAGGTAAATGCAAATCAAAACAATGAGATATCACCTCATTCCAGTAAGAATAAATATTATTAAAAAGATTAAAGAAAGAAAGAAAGCGCCACAGAACTGGACAGTGCGGCAGCTTCTCTTCAGATCTGGATGTAGAGCTTCCATCACCAACGTCACCACCATCAGTCATACCAATGATGAGTTACAGTTCCTGTAAGATCAATAAAAACCGCTGAAGGTTCAAGTAGGCCTTTATGCCCAACATGCAGGTTGAAGGAGTTTTCTATGTGAATGATGTGCTAGAGAAATTAATGTTTGAGGAATTAAGGAATGCCTGTTGAGGTGGTGGTATTGGTGGCTTCTTACCAGCCATGAAACAGATTAGTGATATGGAAGCCTTGCCTGGGATTGTTCATTGATCTATTGGGCTTCCTGATATGCATTTGGGCTGTGGGTTTGCTATTGGGAATATGGCTGCATTTGATATGAATTACCCTGAAGCAGTGGTATCCCCAGGTAGTGTCATATTTGACATTAACTGTGGTGTGCCCACTTGCTAAGAACCAATTTGGATGAGAGTGATGTCCAGCCTGTAAAGGAGCAATTCACCTATGCTAGGTTTGTCCATATTCCTGTTGGGGTGGGACCAAAAGGTATGATCCCAGTGAATGCCAAAGATTTGAAGGAGGCCTTTGAGATGGGTGTGGACTAGTCCTTAAGAAAAGGCTATAACTGGGCTGAAGACAAAGAGCACTGTGAAGAGTATGGAAGGATGCTCCAAGCTGACCCCAACAAGATCTCTGAAAGGGTCAAGAAAAGAGCTTTTCCTCATTTGGGGACCCTGGAAACAGGCAACCACTATACAGAAATCCAAGTTGTGGATGAGATTTTCAATGAGTTTGCTGCTAAGAAAATGGTCATTGACCATAATGGACAATTGTGTATGATGATCCATAGTGGAAGCAGAAGCTGGGGCCACCCAGTAGCCATGGATGCACTGGTAGCTATGGAGAAAGCCATGAAGAGAGTCAAGATCATAGTGAATGACCCTCAGTTAGCTTGTGCTCAAATGGCTTCTGCAGAGAGTCAGGACTACCTAAAGGAAATGGCAGAAGCTGGGAACTATGCCTGGGTCAACATGTCTTCTATTACCTTCTTAAACCCATCAGGCTTTCACGAAGGTCCTCAACACAACCCCTAATAACTTGTACCTTCAAGTGATCTATGATGTGTCTCACAATATTTCCCAAACAGAGCAGCATGTGGTGGATGGAAAAGAACAGATACTCTCAGCACAGATGAAGGGATCCACCCACACTTACCTTCCTCAACGCCCCCTCATTGCTACTGATTACGAACTCACTGGACAGCTAGTGTTCACTGGTAGCATCATGGGAAACTGTAGTTATGTTCTTACTGGCACTGAACAGGGCATGACTGAGACCTTTGGAACAACTTATCATGGAGCAGGTCATGCATCATCCCAAGCAAAATCTTGGTGTAATTTATATTTCCAGGATGTCTTAGACAAATTGGCAGATATGGGAACTTCAATCTGTGTTGCCTCACCTACACTCGTTATGGAAAAGTTTCCTGAGTCCTAAAAGAACATTATAGATGTAGTAAATACCTGCCATGATGCTGGAATCAGCAAAATGGCTATTAACTGAGACAGATGGCTATTATCAAATGGTAGAACATAGAGATCTGTGAAAATGTAAAATGTAGTCAGTTTTATCATTGTTTCTTTGAAAATAAAGATATGTTCACTAAAAGTATATATTTATAAATAAAATAAAATACACCATAGAAAATGCTGATGAAAAGCACAATGAACTGTGAAAGTTAACAGTATGTTTAAATTTTTTCATAATGAAATACTGGAAAAATAAGATAGTCACAGTCAACAAACTAAACATCATTTCTAATTCTACTAAACAGAAATAATCATAATTAATTAATATTTTTGTAATTTCCTTTCACAGATTATTTTTCTGCCTTACAGAAAAATAATTTTTTTTTTTTTTTTTTTTTTTTTTTTTTTTTTGTGGTACTGGAGATTGAACTCAGGGGCACTCGACCACTGGGCCACATCCCCAGCCCTTTTTTGTATTTTATTTAGAGACAGGGTCTCACTGAGTTGCTAAGTGCCTCGCCATTGCTGAGGCTGGCTTTGAACTCGCGATCCTCCTGCCTCAGCCTCCCAAAGTGCTGGGATTACAGGCGTGTGCGCCACCGCGCCCGGCTACAGAAAAATAATTTTTATATAAATCTACTCCTGCTGTGTACATAACATTTTATAACTTGAATATTTTCTACATTATTAAATATTTATTTGGAGCATAATTTTATGCCTATAGGATTTGTATACATATATAAATATGATATATATAAAACACGTTTATATTTATTTAGCCATATATTACAGTTTTAACACAGGGCTTCATAAAACATCAAATCTTCCTCCAATGACCACAGGAATAGAAATTACTATTTTAATATGTTTCAACTTTGTAGCCATTTCATGCAGCAGAAAATTTTGTGATAGGATGACAAAAATCAACAAGAGGCCTACGAGACTGTAAGTTTTTTAATCCATCTTTTAAAATCATATTTGTATTTGGAAGGGAGAAAGTGAATTGTATCTATGCATTATAAACAACATGGTTTCATTTCTGGCTTTGCTACTTACTGAGTGACTTCAAGAAGATGTTAATATACATAGGTCTCAGTTTTCATGTCTGCAAATTTAGAACAATAATACTATATTCCCCATAGAGATGTTGGGCCAATAAAGTGGAACCTGGTTTTACTCAGGCACCATTGTATTGTATAAGTGGTGCTGCTTACCAGATTACAACAGCTTTTTCTTGAAGAACTCAGGCAAGGTTAATCTAGCTGAGTATGGATCTGTGACAATATCTGGAGCACTACTTAAATAACAACTTTAAGATGATAAAAGCATTATGGTTTGTTTGACTATAACTTGTTATGAGAACTACATAAATATAAAACTACTTATAAAAACGTGTTTTCAATGTCAACACCCACTTTCCCCTCTGTGAACACATTGCTAAATCTTAAGCCATGTAGAAAGAAAGCATCTCTGTACTGCTGGCTAGGTTTCCCTTTTTCCATGTCCTGCTGACCTTTTTCTGTTTGTCCCATTTCCCTCAAGAATTACAAAAATTTTGCTGAAATGCTACCCTGCTGGTTGAGGTTTCTACTTACTGTTTACACAAAGCCTTTTCCCTTTTCCCTGTTAAGTGCCCATGACTTGGGCTATAAGTACTCTCTACCCTGTTTTCTCCCAAACTACACTCCATCCAGGCAAAACATAATTTGCCTCCTATCATCTGTTCAGCCAAGGGCAATTTTCAGCTATACCTACCTCTTAGTCGTGAGTCCTCCTTAAGTTACCCTTATATCTAATGTTATTTTCTACCTTATGTAAAGGTACATTTTATTTTTCTTTTGGTTAAACAATAAATACATAAATAAAATTAATATCATATTCTGACTGAAATGTGAATCCTCTTAATAAATAGCACAAAACTTTCGGTGTTCCTGCTCTGAACATCCCTTTTAGGCAGCAGCCACATCAGGAATGTTTCCATGGAAACAATCATGTTTAACATTACCTCAACTACATTAATTCTATGTCTAGCATCACAATAAATTATACTTAGCTGAGGATAATTTACCTTAACTCCCATAAAAATTAGAAATGCTTTTATTAATAATGTTAATATTTATAACATCTGACAATAATGTTTGTAATTTTCTAAACTACTGAGCTATGATTTATATTAAAATGTAAACAGATAATTTTAGGTAGTTTAATAATTCCCCACTTACTAATGTCCTGCTTATTTGATAATTTCATGTTCTTTTAAATCATATGTTCTTAGACTACAAGAATATTCCAAGATATTTTAAGAATTTGAGTTTTGACATTTGGAAAATGTTATGACCTCTCAGTATTTCAAATAATCACATATCCCTACTACTTTTGAAAGTAATAAACTCACATAATCTTTAATATTTAAAGGAGGCAAACTATAGAACAAAGATCTACAATGAAACTTTCCAAAATTATGAAAACGTCCTATAATTCTTCTATCCAATAAAGTAGCCAACACCTATGAATGGTGATTGAGCACTTCAAATGTTCTTAATGCAACTGAGAAACTGAATTCTGAATTTTATTTACTTGAAATTTAAGCAGCTACATGTGGCTAGTTACTACTGCATTGTATAGCACAGTTTCTAGGAAACTTTTTATAGAAATACCTAGCATTATCACACTATTTAATATCTTATGTCTTAACAATGGTGTTTCAATTTGGAGCTAAGAAGCTCTTTTCTTCTTTATTCATGGTGCACCTTCAGCCATTCACTGTTTGCCCTTCATTATCTTTATGCATCCAAGCTATTTATAAACATGCATATCTTCTCAGAGAGACCTCCTCAAGTTCAGGAACCACATTTTTCTGAATTCCGTATGCTGTACTGAGCTTACGGGAGTACATTACACATTATAAGTACTCACTGTTTGCAAATAATAATGATAGCCCTTTCTCAATTCAGTTGTGAAAACATATTCTTAAGTCATATCCCTTTAGTCCTGCTCCATGTAGTTTAGTTCTTCTAGAGTTTAAACTTTGTTCTCTGTGTTGTATTATAAGCCTCCCAGTGAGAATATTTTATTGCTCTGGGAACAATCTAAATCAAAATTCTAGAAGAAAAATACCCAAATTAATATCTTTATTGCCATGATATATTTTGAAAAAGCTAGCATAGACATTATTTTGCAAGGATGCATCAAGAAAAGTAAAAGAAAGAAAACTAGAGAAGTCTATAACCAGGGAATTGAAAAAATTAGTTCTTTAAATGCACTCTTCCTTTCCCTATCTCTGACTTAAGGCATTTTTTTCATTGATTATTTGTCACAAAAACAAAGGGAACACTAGCTGGAGGACCAAAAGCAACCAAACAGAATGGCACAAACACAAGGTTTCAAAAGGGAAGGAGGCAAGACGTAAAAATCTGTTAATGATTTTTTCACTATGGTAAATTGTAAAATAACTTCACTTGTGCGTAAATATTTAGAAAGCTCATATTTAAGACTGAGGAAAATTACTTTGAGTTAATGATTGTTCTGAATGCTTTCCTATCGATGTGAAGAAAATAGGGATTTGAATTTAAAATAAAAGTTTCAGATATCAGTGAAGAGTCTAAAATTATAATAATTAATTTACCAAAGTATTTATTTTATAAATATTAGTTTTATATGGAATTTTGTTTGGAGAAGGAGAAAAGTAAAATTTGCAATTGTTAAGATATATGCTGTTTGGCTGAACCACTTAAAGTTTATTTATGTAAGACCTTAGTTTTCATTTTATTTCTTTTATTCTGTAAAAAAAAAAAAAAAAAAAAACATATGTGAACTTGATGTAGTGTTAGCCTCATCTAAAGAATCTCATGTAATCACATGAGAATAAAGGTCTTCTACAGCTTACAAACTGAGGGGCAGAGCTAGTAGAATCAAGCATTATTTCAAAAACAGTTTTATTATACTCTATTTTTTCAGATCACAGTTGTGTGTCTATGTTTATCATAAACCTCTTGGTTTGTTTAAGGTAAAAAAGAAATTGTGCTTCTGATAGCATAGGAACACTGTAAAATCAAATTAGGTGTCAAAATTATGCACAATACCATTAAATTTATGAACTAGGATTTGTATTTTCCATGTCTTTCATCATTTGCAATTATGAGTTAAAGAAGATTTGTTTAGTGGATGAATAAATCCTTGTCACCAAATATTCCTCTGACTATATAAAAGCACACTAGTTTTAAATCAAAATGAAAAATATCATAGGGCTATTTCCCTCAAGGAATGAAGATATGTATCAGTTTATTATTTTACAAATTTGATTTGGCACTTAATATCCTTGAACTTAAAGAAAATTTACAATGATTTGCAACCAACCATAAAATTCAGATCTATGCTTGACTATCCTAAGAGTAAAAAAGGGGCCAGTGGTAAAAATAATTATGGGCTATTCTACTCATGACATCTCTATTACCCATTGATAAACATGTCTGTCATTTTTGAAAGCCACATAATCACTATTTACCATGATAAAAGAGAACAGTATAAATTAAACTGAAGATTTTTCAAAGTCATATATCTTTTTTATTCTAAAGTAGTCAAATAGAAATCAAATTGTGAAAATAAATGAACTCTGTTTAATATTCAAAAAGTTTACTTGTATTTTGATATTTATTTTTTGTCATTATGCCAGACTTGGAGAAACACTAAAAACAAAAAACAAACAAACAAAAAAGGAACAGCCAGACATGGTGGGTGGCCCACATCTATTATCTCAGAGACTTGGGAGCCTGAGGCAGGAGGATCACAGTTCAAGGCAAGCCTTGGCAACTTAGAGAGATCCTCAGCAGCTTAGAAGGACCCTGTCTCAAAATAAAAAATAAAAAGGACTAGGTATGTAGGTCAGTGATAAAGCACTCCTGGGTTCAATCCTTAGTGCCATAAAGGAATGTAATGTTTCCATGGTATATTAACAGGTGTTATACTTTCTTCTCTAACAGAAACTACCAATCAGGAGAGATAATATTTCTCCACTCCTACTCCCACATCTCATTCACATTTAGTCCAGCACAGCATTTAGAGTAATTTTCAGCAATTGAGCCAGCAGGAAAAAGTGTGTGCGCTATAAAACATATTATAAATAAAAATAACAAAATTTCTTTAACAAGGTGTCCACTTATGACAACCCAGTATAGTAGATATTTGGGAGGTGGAATAAATATTTCATCCTTTTTATGCTTTAACATTACAGTAAACAATGTTAAAGTGGGTAGTTTGGCTATTCTGTTTTGAAGGCTACTGATCAGGTTCACATAAGAGTAAGCATTTACATATTGAAAATGTCAGCATCATTTTACTAGTAATATAATAGAGGATGATCATTCCCACTTTATGCCTGAAGCAAATCACTTCACTGTCAAAGGTCAAATTCACATAAGGAAACTTTTTAGAATATTTTTCTGTTCTGTTTAGAAATGGATAATTCCAGGGTCATTTAATGTTAATTTTTCCCCTTCACTTATGGGTATAATTCAAATATCATCTGTAATATAGGGAAAAAAAAAACTTCTAAATCTGAAATAAAAGAAAAATGAACTCTTCTAATAGGATAAAATTTTATAAGACAAAATTCATTGGGCAGATTAACAATGTACTTGCTGCCACTGACATCCCTTATTATAATAATGTATGAATAACAATTGCAATGGAATTTTTATAGAAATATATATGACATTCACATTAATGTCAAGTGAATTAATTATGATGGGTATTATTTTGGCAAGTACTAATTTGCTTCAGAAAGTTAAACTACTCAATTTAATAATATGCTTAATTAATGCTGAACTACAGTGGATCCTTACAATATTAAACATAGTAGCCATATGATATTAAATATATTAATATTGATCACTGCCTTAACATTAAATATGAATAGTTAAAAATTTTATGATCAAATATCCAAAAGGACTTTGGTGTCTTTCAAAATATTACAAACCCATGACAATATGAATAATTATGAGAACAAACATTTTCACAATTAAGTAATCCAAATTGAAATTCATCTTCATAACAACATTAATAAAAATAATGATGATAAAGTATAGTTAAGAAACACTGACTGCCTGCTAAGGGCCAGCAACTGTTCTAAACTCTAAAGGGAATGTCTTCCATAATTCATTTAGCTGTTTATTTGTATCTCTTGTGTTTCATTGAACTTTGTATAAATTATTCATTTGAATTCTTTGTCTAGCATTTCACCCACTTTGACATCGTCAGTAGTCATTACTAGGAAGTAATGATGTATAAAATTACCTTGTTTAGGATGTGTAAAATTACCTTGTTTTATATATATATATATATATATATATATATATATATATATATATATATATATTTTGTTTCTATGTTAAGATCGGCACATCTGTCAGAATAGATATCTCTTCCCCTTTTATGTGAGAGCTTTCTTAGCAAGCAGCCTTCTCTTGATGATATGTTCTGGGATACTGGTTTGTTGTGTAGTATTGAGTTTCATTCCAACTGGCTTCATAGTATAGTTTCCCTGTGGCTTCTTTGGCTGTGGTTAGTGGGCTTTGACAAAATGTCTACTCTGTCAGAGCCTGAGGGCTTCACTTTCTTTGTAGATCTCACAAGTGTGAAGTCCTTCTCATTGTTCAGGCAGGTGTGGTTTAGACAGTAGAGTATGTGGGACGCACCCTCTGTAGTTATTCCTACATTGAGAATGAAAGCCCCATCAGATGTTGGGGATTTCCTTGGATTCTATTGACATTGTCTCTGTTCCTTGAAAGCAATTTTGCTACTGGCTGCTCAACTGTGTGTGTGGTAGTGGGCCTAGAGTTTTTGTGCTCATTTTAGACACTGGCATGGCTCCAGGCATTTCACTTGAGAGACAGGGGCTGGAGTCACAGCTTCCGCTCTTCAGTTCTCACCTCCAATATTGTTGTTAGCAATGTGGGATCTGACAATGTATGGGAGTGATCAGTACTGAGGTCCCTCTTAGGTGTGGTGCCTAGAATTGTGCAAATTCTCTCTTCTGTTGCTTTTGAGTGAGTGTTCCAGAGTGGGACTTGAGAGTCCCCCTTGCTTTCCTACTTGGGGATGCATCTTTAAACTGAATTATCTGCCCAGATTTCAGTAGGATTAGATTGTGGATGGAGCTATGTGTAATTCTTCTCCACTGGTCTCGAGTATAGTTTAGCAGTCAAGCACCATCCAACAAGCTCAGAATACTGGTCTCAATTCCTATCACCACAAAGAAGCAAGAGAAAAAGAGAACACAGATAAAGAATTAAGGTAAAAACCAAGTTGAAACAATGGCAACTACATCAAAAACCACACAGGGGGAAAATATTATAGAATAAAACCCAAAGTTTAAAAATAATAAAAATACCCATTATCAGGAAGAGTGCGACCTGCCCAGCTGCGACCAGAGCAAGAGGTAGGCACCTGCCCGCTGGAAGGAGAGACCCAGCCGCGAGTTTCCCTGGCCGCCAGGGCCCAGAGTAGCATCTCTCTGCTGCTGCACGCAGGGCCAGATGTGGGGAAGGGTTTCCTCCATTCCCGGGAAGAGTGCGACCTGCCCAGCTGCGACCAGAGCAAGAGGTAGGCACCCGCCCACCGGAAGGAGAGAGCCAGCGCCAGTTTGCCTGGCCTCCAGGGCCCATAGTAGCGTCTCCCTGCTGCTGTACGCAGGGCCCAGCCTGAGGATAAGCCCCATCCACTATTCCACTGTGCCATTCTGCAACTGACCAAAGGTGCAGCCTTGACTCCACTAACAGGGTTGCTGACTGGACATGATTCGGGTCAATTGGCTTAAACTGGAAGGGAAAAAAGAAGGGCATCCAAGGGTCCATTTTGTTTGATACTTGTTCTTGGGTTCATTGTTTTTGTTTTTGTTTGCTTGTTTGTTTGTTTTGTTGTTTCTTGGGGGTTTTCTTGTTTGTTTTTGCTTTGTTTTTGTTTTGATTAACAGTGTGTTTGTTTGCTTCTACTCCTCTTTTCTTTCTTTCTTTTCTTCCTTCTCACTTTTGTATTTTTTCTTCTTCCTTCATCTTCCCTATTTACACCCTGCCATTGCATACTCAACAGAGGCAAAAACAAGTTATACGCAGAAATTGGGATTTTTAGAACGGGTACAATTGAAATATATAGCAAAGTGGTGTTATATATAGTTTATTCTCTATTTTCTAGACTCACTCTCTCTCTCCTCTCTCTTACACTAATTTCTACTCCTTGGTCTTTTTTTTTTCTCTCTTCTTTTTTTCTTTTCCATCTTTCTTTATTTCTTCTATCAACCGCTGCATATGTTAGGTGTATATATAAATCTGTCTTTCCACCTAATCATTCACTCCATTCTCTTGCCTCTCTCGTCTGCTGATACTAAACCACTTCCATAGAACTCTCTTTTCATAGTTTCTAAGAAAGAACAAGTCAATACACTCACTTCCTTCTTCCTAAATATATCACCTCTCTGTCCATTACTTGAAACTATAAAACCCCATCAGAAGCATACAGAGTAAATTGGAAACAATATCTGGGTTAACTAAATCTGTACATTGTGATCAAACTGGGATTCTCTGAAGAGAAAGTGTTTGATTTTAAAGTGTAAAGTAAATATAAGGGGATCTGATAGCATTGTACTACAGGAGCAACATAAGGTTTTAAGGTAAAATCAAAATAGACAAGGTCCAACAGTGCAGGAAGAATAGACGCACTAGCAATATGAAAGAACAGGGGAAGAAAGGGACACAAACAAATCAATATACCTCCTCAGTAGATTCCATGGCATGCACAGTTGGTGAAATTCCAGAGATGAAAGATCATTTTGACAAAGAACTCCATAAACAAACACAGGAAGTAAAAGATTACTTCAATAGGAAGATAGAGGCTCTAAAAAGAAACAAAACAGAAATTCCATAAATGAAAGAAGCAATAAACCAAAATAAAAGCTCAATCGAAAGTATCACCAACAGAGTAGATCACTTGGAAGAAAGAACCTCAGACAACGAAGACAAAATATATGTCCTAGAGAAAAATCTACATTATACAGCAAAAATGGTAAGAAACCAAGAACAGAACATTCAAGAATTATAGGAAAACATAAAAAGAACAAACATAAGAGTGATTGGGGTAGAGGAGGGGGAAGAGTTTCATGCCAAAGGAATGAATAATTTATTTAATGAAATAATTACAGAAAATTTTCCAAACTTGAGGAATGAATGGGAAAGCCAAGTTCAAGAGGCATACCGAACACCAAACATACAAAATCAGAACAGATCCACACCAAGACACATTATAATGAAAATGTCTAATATACTGAGCAAGGAGAGAATATTAAAAGCCACAAGAGAAAGGAAGCACATTACATATAGGGGGAAACCAATCAGACTATGTTTAGATTTTTCTACCAAGCCCTGAAAAGCAAGAAGATCCTGGAATAGCATATTTCAAGCTCTGAAGGAAAAGGGATGTCAACCAAGAATCTTATATCCAGCAAAATTGAGCTTTAGATTCGAAGATGAAATAAAATCCTTCCACGACAAGCAAAAGTTAAAAGATTTCGCATCTCGAAAGGCAGCACTTTTGAACATCCTGGGCAAAATTTTTCATGAAGAAGAAGAGAAAAATAACAACGAAAATCAACAAAGGTTGATATTAAACAAAGGGAAATACCAACCAGAAAAGAAACCAAATCAAGCTAAAGATCATAATACAAATAAAAATGCATGGGAATAAAAACAAAATCTCAATAATAAACCTGAATGTTAATGGCTTAAACTCGCCATTCAAAAGACACAGATTATCAGAATGGATTACAAAAAATGAACCAACAATTTGCTGTCTCCAAGAAACACACCTCATAGAAAAAGACATCAATAGACTGAAGGTGAAAGGCTGGGAAAAGTCTTATTACTCACATGGCATGCAGAAGCAAGCAGGGGTTTCCATTCTCATTTCAAATAAGGTAGACTTCAAGCCAAAGTTAATGAAAAGGGACAAAGATGGATATTCTTACTATTTAAGGGAACCATTCATCAACAGGATATAACAATCATAAATCTATATGCCCGAAATAATGGAGGACCTACATTCATCAAACAAACACTTCTCAAGTTCAAGAGTCAAATTGACCACAACACAATTATTCTAGGGGATTTCAACACACCTCTCTCACCAATGGATAGATCATCCAAACAAAAGCTTAAAAAAGAAAACTTAGGCCTCCTTAAAACAATTAATAACTTATACCTAATGGACATATTTAGAATATTTCATCCCTCAGTAAACAAATACACTTTTTTTTCTCAGCAGCACATGGCTCCTTCTCCAAAATTGACCATATATTATGTGACAAGGCAAATCTCAGCAAATATAAAAAAATAGAGATACTACCCTGCATGCTATCAGACTATAAAGGAAAGAAATTGGAAATCAACGACAAAACAAGGAATAAGAAAAACTACTCCAACAACTGGAAGCTAAACAACATGCTACTGAATGAACAAGGGGTTGAAGAAGACATCAAAGAGGAGATTAAAAAATTCCTAGAGGTAAATGAGAACACAGATACATCATATAGAAATCTCTGGGACACTATGAAGGCAGTAGTAAGAGGAAAAGTCATTGCACTGAGTTCATTCCTTAAAAGGAAAAAAAAAAATAAATAAATGACTTAACATCACACCTCAAAGCACTAGAAAAAGAAGAACAGATCAACACCAAGATCAGCAGAAGACAGGAAATAATTAAAATCAGAGCAGAAATTAATGAAATTGAGACTAAGGAAACCATTCAAAGAATTGACAAAACTAAAAGTTGGTTCTTTGAAAAAATAAACAAAATTGACAGACCCTTAGTGATACTAATGAAAAGAAGAAGAGAAAAAACTCAAATTACTAATATTCGTGATGAAAAAGGGAATATCACAACAAACACCTCAGATATACAGAAGATAATTGGAAATTACTTTAAAAACTTGTACTCTAATAAAACAGAAAATACTGAATGCACTGACAAATTTCTAGAGTCATATAATTTGCCTAAACTGGATCTGGAGGCTATACACAATTTAAACAGATCGATTACAAGTGAAGAAATAGAAGATGTCATCAAAAAGCTACCAAAAAGGAAAAGTCCAGGACCTGATGGGTTTACAGCCAAGTTCTATAAGACTTTCAAAGAAGAATTAATACCAATGCTCTTCAAACTATTTCAAGAAATAGAAAAAGAGGGAGCTCTTCCAGACTCTTTCTATGAGGCCAATATCACATTAATTTCAAAGCCTGGCAAAGACACATCCAAAAAAGAAAACTTCAGGCCCATATCTTTAATGAACATAGATGCAAAAATCCTCAACAAAATCCTGGCAAATCAGATACAAAAATATATCAAAAAGATAGTGCAGCACGATCAAGTGGGTTTATTCCAGGGATGCTAGGCTGGTTCAACATTCGGAAATCAATAAACATAATACATCACATCAATAGACTTAAAGATAAAAATCATATGATCATCTCCATAGACGCAGAAAAAGCATTTGACAAAATACAGCACCCCTTTATGTTCCAAACACTGGAAAAACTAGGAATATCAGAAACATATCTCAAAATTATAAAAGCTATTTATGCAAGGCCCCGAGCTAACATTATCTTAAATGGAGAAAAATTGAAAGCATTCACTCTAAAAACTGGAACAAGACAGGGATGCCCCTTTTCACCACTGCTATTTAACATAGTGCTGAAAACTCTGGCCAGAGCAATTAGACATACGAAAGAAATGAAGGGATCCAGATAGGAAAATAAGAGCTCAAATTAGCACTATTTGCTGATGACATGATAATATACCTAGAAGACCCAAAAAACTCTACCAGAAAACTTTTATAACTAGTAAATGAATTTGGCAAAGTAGCAGGATACAAAATCAATACCCATAAGTCAAAGGCATTTTTGTACATCAGAGACAAACCCTCTGAAAGGGAAATGATGAAAACTACCCCATTTACAATACCATCAAAAAATAAAATAAAATACCTGGGAATCAACTTAATGAAAGAGGTGAAAGACCTCTATAAGGAAAATTATAGAACACTAAAGAAAGAAATCATAGAAGAACTCAGAAGATGAAAAGACCTACCTTGCTCTTGGATAGGTAGAATCAATATTGTCAAAATGTCCATACTACCAAAATCATTATGCAGATTTAATGCAATTCCAATCAAAATCCCAATGTCATTCTTCAAAGAAATAGAAAAAGCAGTCATGAAATTCATCTGGAAAAATAAGAGACCCAGAATAGCCAAAGCAATCCTGAGCAAGAAAAGTGAAGCAGGGGGGCATCACCATACCGGACTTTAAATTATACTATAGAGCAATAGTAACAAAAACAGCATGGTATTGGCACCAAAACAGACTGGTGGACCAATGGTACAGAATTGAGGATACCGAGACTAATACATATAATTTCAGCTATCTTATATTAGGCAAAGGTGCCAAAAATGCACAGTGGAGAAAGGATATCCTCTTCAACTAATGGTGCTGGGAAAACTGGAAATCCATACGCAATGAAATGAAATTAAACCCTTGTCTCTCACCCCACACAAAACTCAATTCAAAGTGGATCAAGGACCTAGGAATTAGACCAGAGACAATATGCCTAATAGAAGAAAAAGTAAGCTCCAATTTCCAACATGTCTGATTAGGCCCCTAGTTTTTTAATAAGAATCCTGTAGCGCAAGAACTATTACCAAGAATTAATGTATGGGATAGATTTAAACTAAAAAGCTTCTTCTCAGCAAAAGAAACAATCAGTGAGGTGAATAGAGAGCCAACTAATTGGGAACAAATATTTAATACAAGCACATCACATAGAGCACTAAATTCTAGAATATATGAAGAACTCAAAAAACTTAACACCAAAAAAGCAAATAACCCAATCAATAAATGGGCTAAAGAATTCAAAAGACACTTCTCAGAAGAAGATACACATTTAATCAACAAATACATGAAAAAATGCTCAACATCGCTGGCAATTAGAGAAATGCAAATCAAAACTACTCTAAAATTTCATTTCACTCCAGTCAGAATGGCAGCTATCAAGAACACAAACAACAATAAATGTTGGAGAGGATGTGGGGGAAAAGGCACAATCATACATTGCTGGTGGGACTGCAAAATGGTACAACCATTATGGAAAGCAGTATGGAGATTTCTTGGGAAAATGGGAATGGAACCACCCTATGACCCAGCCATCCCACTCCTGGGTCTATTCCCAAAAGACTTAAAAATAGCATATTACAGTGACACAGCCACTTCAATGTTTATAGCAGCACAATTCACAATAGGTAGGTTGTGGAACCAACCTAGATGTCCCTCAGTAGATGAGTGGATAAAGAAAATGTGGTATATATACAAAATGGAATTTTACTCAGCAATAAAAGAGAATAAAATAATGGCATTTGCAGGTAAATGGATGAAGTTGGAGAATATAATTCTAAGTGAAATTAGTCAATCTCAAAAATCCAAATACCGAATGTTTTCTCTGATATAAGGAGGCTAGTTCACAGTGTTGTTGGAAGGGGGTACATAGGATCAGAGGAACACTAGAATGGTCAAGGGAAAGGGAGGGGAAGGGAGGGAGCAAGGGGGGAGGGGGTAAGGAAAAAAAATTGGTGGTTGAATGAGATGTATATCATTATCCTAAATGCATGATTGAAGATCTGAATGGTACTTATATACTTTGTATACAAGCAGTTGTATGTAAAAAGATACTATACTTGTGCATTATGAATAAGTAAATAAATAATTTAAAAAATAATAAAAATAACATTAATGAACAATAGGAGAAAAGTAAAGGATAGAAAGAGAGAAAATGGGAAAAGAAAGAAAGTAATTAAAAGTAAATATCAAAATAATAGAAATGAGAAAAACCCACAAAATAGTAACAACAAAAATGTACTATTAAAAAAATAAAAATTTTGCTCCTGCTGAGGTGCTCAAATAAGTGAGCAAGAGTGGATATCAGTAGCCTATGCTGATCAAAGCTTCTTTCTGTGTTTTCTTGATCTGTGTGTCCCTTTGAGCAAAAGCTTGGGGGTTATTCATCTCTGTCTCTTTTCCTTTCTTGTGCTCTTTGGGTAAAAAGAGGGAGTGATCTATGGCTGGAATCCATTGAAACACCTCTCACCTGATATGCACACTGGAATGGGCTAGGACAGAATACATGGCTCCCCACACAAATATTCTTTTCTCTGCTAGACTGTTTGATTTGCATACTCCAAGAGTAGGGTAGATACTGATGTCAAGGCATGTCTAGGACCTAGGGCAGAATGTGGAACTCCCCAAAGATACTTTCTGGAGTTTTTGTGCTGCATATTCAGAGTGAGGAGTAGCACTAGCTCTGCAGCATATGTCACTAAAGAAGAAGAGAGGCTATTGAGTCTCAAAGGTCTGTGCTGGTGTATGGCAGTAAGTTCTATTCAATCTGTGGCTCTCAGCTCTGGTGTTCCCACTTGTGGCTCCTGCAAACCATCAGGCACAACTGTTCACTTCTTAGACTCAGATATCTGGCCTGTCCATCCACCAATTCCAAAAGGAAGCACTTTCCATTCTCCCATGCACCAGTGTGTTCTACTGAATAGTCCTCTCACCAAGTATGTGACAAAATCTCTCCCAAGCTAAACTGATTTTCACAGCCCCACCCACTGAGCTAACACAGTGATGCCATGAGGTCTCAAAGATAAGAAAATCCAAGGTTCTTTGACTTGCAAAGGAGTAAACACCTAGACTGTACATTTAAATATAATTTTTATTTCTGCCTTTTTATGAAGTTAAGATAACTACATCTACATAACATAATGATATAGACATGAAGAAATAGTATCAACACAATACTGATCATAAGCCTTTCACCAATATTAACCAAATCCTCTCCACATCACTCAGCACCTAATCTCAAGAGTTGACTTTATTTCCCACCTAATTTATTTTAACTATCTAACATTTCCTAAAATTTAATATGCCCTCATTTCTCCCCTCACAGTTTCCTAGTTGGTAATCATATCCATGCCCCACAATGGAGAGACTTCCCGTCTCTCCGTGTAATATCTCTTTCTCTCCAAGATGCCATCACTATGAAGTAATGTAGACAAGAGGGCCCTCACTAGAGGCTGAACTGATGGGGTCACCCAAACTTGTACTTTCACCCTCCAAAATTGTAAGCTACAAAAGCTTCCCTTCTTTATAAAATACCCAGCCTCTCCTACTTTATTATGGCAGTGCAAAACAGACCAATACTGACAGTGAAGCGGAAATGTCAAGTAATTCTTTAGTTATGAGTCTGGAGTTCAAAGGATAATTCAGGGTTGAAGAATCCATTTGATTCATCAGATGTTTGTGAAATTTTTAAACATGGAACTGTATAGGATCACCCCATTTAGTGATTTGCAACCATGCCATACATTCAATTGACTGAAGGAGATTTAAAATTAAATGCTGATACCTCCCATCCCCAGACCATTTGAATCTGAATCTCAGCAAGGAAGACAGCATATTGATAAATTTTAAATCTCCTTTTATGATTTTATTTTGCAACTAGTTTTTAGAACCATTGACCAATTTAAATAGTATGAATAAGGTTCTGAGTCCACAGTTCTTGGCATGCCAACATTTAAAGACCTGTTAAAGCAGGTTACAACAAAAGAAGCTGGAAACAAGGGACCACCAAGGTATAGGGAAAATCAAGAGAGTAGTATGATATCCCACAAGCCAATAAAATAAAGTGTTTCAAGGAGGTTGGTTCAAACACACTGAGAGTTCAGTTAAGATGAGGACTGAGAATAGACCAATGGATTTGAAAAATTAAGGTAATTATGACAAGTGAGTTTAGACAATAACTAGGGACCAAACACTGATGACAAATATTGAAGGGAATTGAAGGTGGGAAAGGAAAAATGGCAAATGACAACCCTTTGACATATCCCTCTGTCAGTGTTTCACCTACTGTCAAGGCTTAGTTAAAAGACTCACCTTACTCCCTGCAGTCTCATCACCTAGAGGAAAACTATTATGCACCTTCCATTTGTTCTTATCTCTATCAACTTGAAATATTACTCTTGTTATTTATGCATGTCTTATCTCTTTCTGGAAAAGGATCACATTTAGTTAATCTTTCCATGCCCCACAGTGAAAAAAGAATATGTTCTCAGTAATTGTTGGCCCCAATTTTTGGAAAGCCAAACCTTGAAATATGCTGAAAAAGCAGTGAATGTTACTAAGGTACTAAATGGGCAGAGTCCTAATGCCACATAACAGAAAATGAAGATGTTGAAATGTACTCAGCTTTTCCAAATAAATGTAAACTACTTGGAGAGAAAGAGGACAAAAGTAATCAAAGAGCTAAAAGCAAAATAAAAACAGTTTCCTTAATTATCTCTAATGCTATTTTCATTAGTAAACACTATCAAGCACTACATGGCAGTTATGTGTCAAGCCACAAACTCATGCATAGATAACAACAAACCATTCTATCCCCTCTATCTTATACATATTGACCAGGCCTCACCTGAATCATTGGCTCTACCTGTAATAAGGTAATCTCCCTAAAAATGCTGAAGTTGTAGTTAAGGAACTATGAGGTCATAATATTTGTTGGGTTTCCTTTTCAATATAAGTTTGACTACATAGAAAACTTTTGTAAAATATGCCTAAGTTAGTGAAAAATAGCAACCTGGAATACATCCCCCTACTTCAATGTGTGTGTGTGTGTGTGGTGGGGGCACATGTGCATTTATAGTCATTGAAACATGGTGGGTATAAACTTTTGTAGTCCTCTGAATGTCTCAGAATTTTTCAGTATTTACATATTTTCTCTCTTGGTTATCTTTGTTTTATATCCATTCATTTCATACACTAACAATTTTCATTTTAAACTCTTTGTAAATTAACTGTACCTCAAATATAAGAACTGTACATAGTAAAAAGGCATGAGTAGATTAGTAGTTGATTGCCTCTCTTGATTCCTTGAGGCACCAAGTTTCCCATAGACCTGATTATAACTGCCTTATTTGTCATTTTAAACATGTTCCTTCCAAATCAATGATCTTCCCCCAAATTGACAAATAGCCCTCAGTGCAAGTAGCAAGGATGATTTTGGTTCTCTATTTTCCTTTAAAAAATGAGTTCCTCAGAAGGCTGAGGCAGGAGGATCACAAGTACAAAGCCAGCCTCAGCAACTTTGTAAGGCATTAAGCAATTTAGTGACACTATGTCTTAAAAAAATAAAAAAGGGCTGAGGATGTGGCTCAGTGGTTAAGTACCCTTGGGTTCAATTCTTGGTATCAAAAAAAATTAGTTCCATAAAAGCTAAGCCATAAAAAATTAGTTTTTATTTTTGTTTTTGTTGTAGGAAAAGTTTTAGAATGCATATTATATGAAAGATACCTACTAAAGAAAAAGTAACTGCAAACTAAAATTTTGTATGTAAAAAGATGATATACTTGTGCATTTTGAATAAGTAAATAAATAATCTAAAAAAAATTAAAAAAATTTAAAAAAACTACAAGTGAATTTGAACTTTCTCTACAACAAGATAAAAATATACCACAGATTGACTATCTCTTATCTTAAATACTTGAGACCAGACAGACATATTTCAGAGACTGGAGTTTTTCAGATATTGAAATATTTGCATAGCCTTTATGGGTTGAGCATTCCTAATCAAAAATTCTGAAATTAGAAATGTTTCAAAATCATTGGACATCAAAAATGTTCAAAATGTTTCAAATTTTGGAGTATTTCAAATTTCAGATTTTCAGATTAATGATGCTTAGCCTGTTGTTATTTCAACATGTTTTTGGGAGAATATGTTGAATTCATTTAATGAATAAAGACTCTAATTCCTGAATCAGAGCCATGAATTGTTATTGGCATTTCTTAGAACCCAAGATAATATTAGTTATTGTATAAAATAACATTTACTATTACTAATGTGGAATAAAGTAGAAATTATCCTAAGTAGGAATAACTTTTAGTGCTTAGATACATCTCTATTGTAAAGAGTAGAATTATTTACAACAACAGAAAGAACCACAAAACAAACAGAGATGGTACTTTTAGATACTTTTTTCTAGCAAACCTTCATAAGAAAAATAAATCTAAGGCTGCTATGAAAGAAAACTACAGTAAAAATCACTGCCTCAGAAAGATCTTAAAGTTTTTTGGCTTTGATCAACTCAAAATCTGATTTTTCTATAATAAGGAGGAATCACTAGTATATGTAGGAAATTACTAGTATATGTAGTATACTAGGAATCACTAGTATATGTAGGAAAACATTTTTTATCTAGTCCAGCCTCAAAATCAATAAGAAATCTCCCCAAAGCAACCTTGAAAGGTAGAACTCATACACTAACTTCTTAAACCTTCTCATTGACATATTATTATGTGGTCTGATCCATTGTCAAAAACTCTAATTGTTAAAACATTCTACTGAGCCTGAGTTACAATTAAGGAAGGGTGTATTTGTCTACAACCCAGCCCAGATACCACTGGCCTTTATCCTTTAAAATGTTCCTCACACTAAGGAAATATTCTTAGGTCACTGCTATTAAGGGAGTACAAGAAGGTGGTCCTAAGACACAAAGATTAACAAGTTTCCCTCTTGGTTGTTCCTGAATTTGGTAAGAATTTATACACAACTTATATCACCATACTGGTTTCACCATACTAGGTCCTTAGCTTCACACATGCATATGTGTGTGTGTGTGTATGTGTGTGTGTGTGTGTGTGTGCTTATGAGTCATAAGAATATTTACTATATTTACTATTTGGGAAGGCTTTGATTTTAGTTCAGAAAATTGGTATTTGTAAAAATAAAACTGAATACTACAGTTATATATATATATATATATATATATATATATATATATATATATATATATATATACAATTTAAAATTGTCCTGAGGTCTTCCTGAATTAAACCAAGTATTTTCCAAAAGCCCTTTTAAATGATTCAAGTTAGTAAAACAATGAAATTTTAAAGTGGAACCTAAAGTCAATAAAAGAATCAGGTGCTTTGATTTCTGACTTTAATAAATTAAAAGTTGGTACTAAAAAAAAAAAAAAAAAACTAACCTAGTACATAGTTTTTTCAGAATATAAAAGTTGCCTTGACAGTTCATACACACACATACAAACACATCCCCACATTTACTTTTCATTAGTAGGTAAGTTTGAGGGCAACATCTAACTCTTGTTTAACTTCCTACTCATAGTTTGTAGCCCTGTATCTTCCAGCTTGATGTTTAGTGTCTTACTCCTTTTTTAAAAAAAGATCTATATCTTTTTTTATACCTTTATTTATTTATTTATTTTTATGTGGTGCTGAGGATCAAATCCAACACCTTGCACATGCTAGGCAAGTGCTCTACTGCTGAGCCACAACTCCAGTCCCTAGTTTCTTACTCTTTATGGATGAATAAATGAAGTTCCCAGAAGATTGACCCTTCAAACACTTCAGTATGGAGCTACTAGAACTTGCACAGCTATTTCTTCACCCCCCATGTTCAGACTCTGTTTCGGTAAGAGGAACTTACATTGTAGTGTCACTCGCTCCTCCACAGAAAATCTTAACTAAGCTTCTCCAGAAATTTTCACCATGGGTGATTTTAGGACTGTCAGCAAAACAGTCCCTACAAAAGAGTTCAATGTACATAAACTTCCTATTTTTGTGTTGCCCTGCTTTGCTTGGCCACTGGCCTGGAAGAAATCAGCACTCCGGGTGCTGGACGCCCCTTTACTTGTTTTTCACAAACATGTATTCAGTATAGTATTTTCTAGAAGTGTGTTTGCAAATGCAAATTGTGATAACAAAAAGACAAATTCTTTAACAAGGCCTCTGGCCTTCAGCTGGAACTTTACAGAGATGTCTACATTTCTAAGATAATAGAAGTTACCAATTGGGCTCCATAGTAACAGCTGGCAGGGGAGGAAAGAAAGGGGAGAAGAAGCTCTCCCCTTCTAAGGTGTTGTCCTTGAATGGTTAACTTGCCCAAAACAGTGAAAGAAACAGCTGCTTTTATGTGAACTTCTGTAAACTGTGAACTTCTGAGCCCCTCCCCTTACATGCTGGGTATAAAGTTCTGAAACTGCCTGAACTCAGGGTTCATGGGATTAATTGATTACAGCAAGAACTGTACCCCCTGAACCTGGGTTCAGCCAAATAAAACTATTTCCTGTTATTTTTGGTGCCTTGCTTTGTCTGTCCCTACAACAACATCTTAAATCTCCCTACACCAATGAGATCCCTGTTTCTGTTCAAATATATAGAAGATAGGTTTTATGCACCCTCCCTCCTTTTTGTAATGCTTTATTTCCAAAGATTTGGGACCTTAATACCTGCCTGTAAATTTTGGTTGAAAATACATAAATCAGATCTTGATCATTAACTGCATTACCCCAGAGATTATGATTGTGTTAGTTAACTTTGCATCACTATAACAAATGCCTAAGATAACTTATAAAGATAAGTGGTTATTTTGGCTCACAATTTTGGATGTTCAAGTCCATGATCTGTTAGCCCTATTGCTTTCAGGCCTTTGGTGAGGCAGTACATCATGGCAGGGAGTAGGTGGCAGAGCAAAACCACTCACTTCATGGCTGGGAAATGAAAGAGAGGAAGAAGAAGTTGGAATCCCAATATCCCCTACAAGGGCACATCCCAGTGACCTGAAGACTTCCCTGTAGGAACTACCTCCAAAAGGCTCTACTATCTCCCAAATACACGATGGGCTGAGGACAAAGCCTTTAACGAATGGGTCTTTAGGGTACATTCCAGATCCAAACTATAGCAGCAATGTAGATATGAAGATTTATTGTAGAATTGACCAATTTGACAAACAAAATAAAATAATTTTCTTCATAAGAGTCCTAAGGTTTGTGAGCAGAATCCTACTGGTGTTCCCTGAAATTTTTACTTCAGACTAAAAAAAATAAAGTGTACAATTTCCATTCCATTCCTTTCATTATTGCTCTGGGTTACTTCCATTTGGGCCACACCAGGGATGAATTCAGAGTATAGCCCTACGGAGTTCTTCCCTCCTATAAACCAAACATTGATTCTTTTAATGGAGCCTAACATATGGCAGATGGGATTTGGCTTTATAATGCATTCACTGCCATATATTTTGTGGGTTGTATTCTGGATTTTTTTTTTTTTTTTTTGGTACCAGGTATTGAACCCAGGGGCACTTAGCCACTGAGCCACATCCCCAGCCCCTTTTGTTTTATTTTGAGACAGGGTTTCACTAAATTGCTCAGGGCAACTTGATAAGGTGCTGAGGCAGACTTTCAACTTCCCATCCTCCTGCCTCAGCCTCCAAAGCCGCTGGGATAAGACATGTGCCATATCCCAGCTTGTGGGTTATATTCTGAAAATCATCAATGCAACTCACAAAATTCTAAATAAAAGCATATTCACAAATTGCTGAGCTAAAATTCTAATCAGTCACAGTTCCCACATTGCCCTTAGAGCTCTTTATTTTCACCTCATTTTACTGTCAATCATGGCCAAAATAACATTTCTGAGTCTGAGAAAATACTGTTGTTTTCTATCATATTAAACAATGATAATTTTTTGCTTTGTAACGTCTACAATTATTTCATTTTTCCTTTATACATAGGACCTGAGTTGAATTTTATTTTTTATATATGTCAGTGCCTTTTTCTAAGTATCTGTTAGCTATTTAGTCACCTAAAGGGTGTCTGAAAAAGGTTCTTAGGACAATGCTTTTGGAAAAAAATAGATGTGTTCATTGTTTAAAACAACAATCTCTTTAGCTCTATCCAAAGTGAAAACATGTAGAAAAATTACTGACTTTACATGGTTGTAAATTATATTATTATCCAGTTGACTGGAAAGGCAATGTTACCTTAAAATTATACATTATAACTTCTTGACTATAAATGTGACAGTTCCAAAATGATGGCTGGAAACTTTTCAATCTTTGATAAAGTTATTTATCATAAATTACTAACAATACTTATAGAAGGCATTTTTATGGTCTTCTCACTACTTTCCATGCTTTCTGCTAATAAAGCTGGATAGTGATGGTCTGAGCACTGTCAAAAGAATGCGGAATGTAGATATGTGATTCTAATAACCCCATAAAATAGTCTAAGTAGATTATTCAGATAATATTTTTGATCTTTATGTACTTGTACTCCAGGCCATATATGAGACTCATTTTGTTAGTGCAGAAAGACCAGGATGAATGCAAACTTCACAAATCAGCTCAGCGCTTTAATCAGGAATAATGTTTCACACAGGAGCAGGGGATGCAGGGACGAAATGATGCCATGGTGGGACCCACTTTCCTGGTGGAAAATGAGCCCCTGAACAAAAAAAGGGCCTGGGCTTATATAAGGTATTCTGAGAGGTAGTCTAGTGAGCATATCAATTTTCTTTGGGCACCCAGGAATTTGGAGTTTGCTTGTCAATCAGTGAAGGAGTGAGCTTTAGTGCTTAGTGATTTAGGGTGTGTTTTACAGGGAAAAATGGGAGGGAGTCTAGGGTCAGTGGTCTGTTTTTGGAATTTGTTGTACTGGACCTGATGGAGGGCCTGGGGTCAGTGGTTGGTACCTGGGAAGGATTTGTTTACAGCAGGGTTAATGCTTCAGCCTCTTCTCAGAGACTGCCTTTTCAGGTTTGATGGACACCTCCTTCTCAGGGTTTTTTTTTTTTTATCAACAGGAAAGAACTGTATTGGGAAAGGATCAATGCTCTTAATGTGTGGCTTTCCTTGTCACACCTCTTTCCCCAGGTCTCACTACTGTTGGGGTTTGTCATTTTCCATATCTAATACATTTTCCTGCAAGGTCAATTAAATATGCAATTAAAAGTTACTCCCTCATGTTTTCCTCTCATGGTTGTGAGTGCAAATTCTTCAGAGTGATCAGCTCTCCACAGATCTATACATCGTGCAGAATCATTCATGCAAACTGTATTCCAAATGACTTTAAAATATTAAAAGTTGCATTTTACAATTTCTTCTGCTCAGTGATCAATGTGGTGAATCTCCTTCATCTTGATAAAGGTCATAAGTTGTTTTTTTTTTTTTTTTATTCTTCAAAGTGTCTGATTTATGGTTTGTGGCAGAATGAAGGAATAAAAAGTAAATCAGGACATGAAAAAAAGATAGAGTGAAATTAGCAACAGGAATGTGGCAAAAGGATAATTAAGAAGAATTAAACACATTTCGCACCATTCTGGGTATTTCTTTCTACACTTTGACTTTCACTTCTTCTATCAGATAGTCATTGTGAATGACTTAGAAGAAATGGATAGTGTGGCATAAAAATCACCAAGTTTGTCTTTTGAATTTCAAACATTTAGGATCAGAGTAATAGGGGAAAATATCTTCTGAGTCAATAAACTTAGAAGTTATGGACAGTAGAAAAATTTTAATAGCTTTCCTCTTCCCTTTCTATTTTTCCAAAGTTAAAATTCAAAAAAAAAAAAAAAAAAAAAAAAAAATTACCTGATTTTCTGATTTGAGGGAAAGGAATAAAAGAGGAAATATGAACTATGAGAAAGTCTGTGATGGATCAAAATTTAGAATGAAAGGATCCTAAATATACAATGGACAGTAACAGAAAATAACAGAGACCATTAACCTACGGGGCAATGTAGTTGTCTTTTGGTTGGCAAAAATTTTAAAAACACAAACTTCTCCCTTTAATAGCAATAGTTCATTTCCTGTCAATTGTTTAGCGGGTGTGCTCAATTTGCATTCAATGTACCCTGTCAGGACAGTCCTCTTTCCTCTTTTCATCTAAAGACATTCATAAATCCTAGATATAAGGTGGTCCCTCATCTCCCACCTTGTATGTAAATGTAAAAGAAAAAGACAATTAAATATTGATACCACCGGTTGCTGGTGACAAGTTCTACTACCTCAAATGTTGAAGTCTGAAGATTAGAGAAGCACACAGAGGCAACCATATAAAGCAGGGATTATTACAAAGGGGTAACATAGACTTCTCCTGGGAGGGAGAAAGGCACCACTGTTGATATCCTGGTATCCCAAGAAGTGAGGCAGGTCTATCTTTTTTATATGTCTTAGGCTTCCTTTGTTCTCCTGCTCTCGTCCCCTATCTCTCCCTTTCCTGCATAAGTGACCAGCCCCAGGAATGCTGGGTGGGATGGCCAAATGTGGGAACCAGGTGGGCTAAAGGAGGAAGGACAGGATGGTGCAGACCAGGACACATTAATTAACAACTTTATAGCTCCCTGTAGGGAGGGACAATTCCTGGGACAGGTTACCTTAGCAATAGGTTGGAGCAGGGGCAAGTTTTTGATAAGGGTGGAGGAAGGGCTCTGAAGGAATTAACATTTCTATCCTTCAAAGGACAGTCTCCAACTTCCTGGGACTCACTCAAAATTGGCTTCCTTGATCTGACCTGACTCAATTTACCTATCTATACTGACTACATGTCTAATTCTAGCTTCAATATGAACTTGGTTAGGACTGAACAATATCCAGTTAATAACTTTTCCTGGGTGGCAGACACATATCCCCATGAGACTGAAAGGCACTTTGAGGTCATTCTCATGCTTTAAACCTGAGTTTACACTAAAGAGCACTCCTCTACAAGAGTCAAGCATGTCTCTCACTCATTTAGCACAATTCAAGTTGTGAATAAGTTGTACAAGGAGCTATGCAAGATTAACATGAGCAACCTTGCAATCTAAACTGCCTTTGGAGACATGTATAGTTCAGGACTAGATATGTCGGTGAGATATTAGCTCACTCAACAATTTTGTACAAAATATGTTATCAATATGAAAGCTGCAAATAGAAAGGAAAAGAGAGGTCTACAATGCATTTCTTCACTTCTGTCTTTGTGTGGGTTATCCAGAAAGTTATACATGTAGCCGGGCGCAGTGGCACATGACTGTAATCCGAGCAACTTGGGAGGCTGAGGCAGGAGGATCATAAATTTGAAGTAAACCTCAGCAACTTAGGATGCCCTAAGCTAGTTAGTGAGTCCCTGTCTCAAAATAAAAAATTTATAAAGGGAAAAAGGGTTGGGAATCTGGCTCGGTGGTTAAGCACTCCTGGGTTCAATCCCCAGTAACAAAACGAGTTTACACATGTAGCATCAACTTAGGTGTTACTACTTTGTTAGACAGTGCAACCCTAGAAAATAGGAGTGACAGTGGTATGTATTAAGGGGAAAGGGAAAAGAAAAATCTACCCAACATTTTATTTCTAAGTAGCCAAATGTTTGGTATCAAGCACTACTGAGTGAGCAATCTCATAAGACCAACCTTCAAGATACCACAGGAATAACAGTACTTAAGGACAGTCCACCAGGAGAGAGTTTGAGAGACTTTACCTACTGGCTCCAAGATCCCAATGTGTACTGTTTTTACTGCTCCAAGGTTTGTTCCTCTGCTTTTCTGGAATGGATTTGCATCAGAATTAAGCAGGTCCAATGGTATCTGGTATCTTAGCATCAAAGAGGAATGCCCAAAGAGGTGAGACATGACTAAAGTTGCTATTCATTCATGCTTACATAAAGTTAGTCAGAATCTTTGTAGAGACAGTGGTCATAGCAGTAGCTGGGTCAGAACCAGTGTCCAAAGCTTGAGACATGTAAGGCCAAAAGAATTTAGAGTGGCATGTAAGATATACTTGATATAACCACTCTCATCTCCACCTCCAGGCAAGGGTGACCCCAGTTGGAATGAGAAATGGTGATTAAATAGTTCAAGATTAATTATCCATACATAGTCATAGAGAAAATATAAATATTCCTCTCATTTTTAGTGTAACAGTAATTGAAATCTGAAATTAAACATACATAAGGCAGAGGATAGAGACGTCATTAGGTAGTTAGGGTCTGAGTCTGAAAAATGCCTTATAATAATGAAATCACTAAGAAGATAAACCAGGAGGCATCATAATACCAGACCTTAAGTTATACTACAGAGCTACAGTAACAAAAACAGCATGGTATTGGCACCAAAACAGACACAAAGACCAGTGGTACAGAATAGAAGACACAAAGATTAACCCACATAAATACAGTTATCTCATACTGGACAAAGGCACCATAAACATACACTGGAAAAAAGATAGCCTCTTCAACAAATTGTGCTGGGAAAACTAGAAATATGTATGTAATAAAATGAAATTAGACCCCTATCTCCCACCCTGAACAAAACTCAAAGTGGATCAAATACCTAGGCATTAGATTAAAAACACTACATTTACTAGAAGAAAATGTAGGCCCAATACTTTATCACATCAGCTTAAGAATCGACTTCCTCAACGAGACTCCTAAAGCACAAGAAGTAAAATCATGAATTAATAAATGGAATTGTATCAAACTAAAAAGCTTCTTCACAGCAAAGCAAGCACTCAAGATTGCAAAGAGAGAGCCTACATAATTGGAGAAAATCTTTGCCACGTGCACCTCAAATAGAGCAATAATCTCCAGGATATATAAAGAACTCAAGACGCTACACCACAAAACCAAATAACTCAATCAATAACCCAATGGACAAAGGAAATAAATAGACACTTCACAGCAGAAGACAAATGGTCAACACATGTGAAATATGTTCAACATCTCTAGCAATTAGAGAAATTCAAATTCAAGTTGCACTGCAATTGCATCCAACTAGGTCAGAATGGCAACAACCTAGAATATAAGTAACAATAAATGTTAGTGAGGATGTGGAGAAAAGGATACACTCATACATTGCTGGTGGGACAGCAAATTGGTGCAACCACTCTGAAAGCAGTATGAAGTCTCCTCAGAAATTTTGAAATGGAACCACCATTTGACCCATTTATTTCACTCCTTGGTATATGCCCAAAGGATATAAAAACAGCTTACTACAGTAATGCAGCCACATCATTGTTTATTGCAGCTCAATTCACAATAGCTAAGCTATGGAAACAATTGTGATGCCATACAACTGAGGAGTGGATAAAGAAAATGTGATATATATTCACAACAGAATATTATTCAGCCATAAAAAAAGAATGATTTTATGACACTTGCTACAAAATGGATGAATCTGGAGACTATTATGCTAAGCGGAATAAGTGAATCCCCCTAAAAAATAAAGATCAAATATTCTAATATGTGGATGCTAACACACAACAAGTTTGGGAGAGGGAGAACAGAAGTTCAGTAGATTGGACGAAGGGGAATGAAGGGAAAGCAGGGAAGACATTAATAAGAAAGACAGCAGAATGATTCTGATGTAACTTTCCTATATACATATATGAATACACCACAGTGAATCTCTACATCATGTACAAACACGAGACTGGGATCCTGATTACAGCAAGAAGTACTCCATATTTGTATAAATAAGTAAAATTATACTCTACTGTCATGAATAACCAAAAAGACCAAAAACATTTTTTAAAAGTTATAAAATTGAAAAACTGGTGCATATGAAAATTTTAGGAAAATTTCCCCAAGCAAAACAATATAAAGCATAAGTTGGAAAAGTTCTTATGGTTTAGAGTTGTTTGAGGTGGAAAGTAGAATATTTTCCACAGGCTGGGGGTAGGAGTGGTGTGAAAAAAGGACAGTTATTGGCCAGAGAGTTCAAACTTTCAGTTGACCATAAGGAAAAAAGTTTTCAAGATTTATTATACAACAATGTGGTCACAGTCAATCATCATATATCGTATATTTCAACATTGCCAAAGAGTAGATTTCCAATGTTCTCACTGTAAAAATGAACTATGTATATAAGGTGGGTGGGGGAAAACAGAAATAAAGGAAAAAAACAGGAAAAAAAGGATTGCAAAGTTCTTTAAATCATAATGTGCCATAGCAATTTCAAACCTGTGTATTTCAGCTAAAACAACAGCAAAAAAAAAAAAAAAATGGATCTATATAGCCTCAACTGCTTTTACCAGGACACTTAGAAAATCTGAGAATAGATGAGTTAAGATTTCAATGAAAAATGGTAGAAAAAGAACAAGATGATAAAAGAGGATATTCCAAATACATGGAAATAATAATTGTTAAAATGACAGAACCATCCATAGTTTTAATCAACAGATACATAAACTTTTTCTGACAATACACATTAAATGTGATCTTACTTTCAAAGAAAAAGAATGTGTGAATAAACATCTCAGTAATGAAAAAATGGGAAAGTAATTATTTAGCAATGTATAATTTAAGTTTAACAAAGGTAAAATATAATATAATACAATGAACAACATCCTAGAAATTAATATGAAAACCTGTCTGATGTAAAAAAAAATAAAGGGAAATATAAATTAGCACTGTGGTCTACTGAGAATAAAATCATAAAATAAGAGAAAGATGAGTTAAATTTTTTCAACACAAAGAGACCATGTCTACTAAATATTAAAAAAAAAAAAAAAAAAAAAAAAAAAAAAAGTGTAAGGCAGAAAAGGCAAGTGAGACCAAAAATCTCCAGCCAAGAATGAGGCACCATAAAAAGATTTGTTGGGGAGGCTCTAGGGCGAGGTTCACCAGTTTGCAAAAAGGTAAGGGGCAGAGAAGTTGGGCTTCTGAAAGGCAAGTACAATGCTTACAAAGGAAGCAAGAGGTAGGAGGGCCTAGTCCATCTAAACTCGCAGTGTATTGGTTGAGCTGAGTTAGGGGAATCATATTTGTTGCTGATTGGTCTGGGCTGATGTGAGCTGGCAGGGTGGTCCCATCAGCCAGCTTTTGATTGGTCATGTTAGGTCCCCTCAGCTAGTGGGAAGTCCCTGACCACACCTGCCAGGGAAGAGGAGAGGGAAGGGAGGGCTGCAGACCCAACAAAAAGGAAGCTAATTTCAATTATATAAAAACTGTTCTAGCTGGCATGGTGGCCCGTGACTGTAATCCCAGCACTTGGGAGGCTGAGGCAGGAGGATTGCAAGTTCAAAAACAGCCTCAGCAATGGCCAGGCACTTAGCAACTCAGTGAGATCCTGTCTCTAATAAAATACAAAAAAGGGTGGGGATGTGGCCCTGTGGTCAAGTGCCCCTGAGTTCAAGCCCTGGTAAAAAAATAAATAAATAAAATAAATAAAATCTGTTCTAATAAACAGGATAGATAATTCCTCATTTATTTTATGAGTTTAGCAATGACTGTGTTCCTCAACACAAAAAAAAGCACAAGAAAGTAAAAATGTTAGTTATTCACAATTATAAATATACAAGCAAAAGTTAAAATAGAGACTATTAGGCTATGATAATCAGAACTTTATTATAATAATGACATCATGACAAAGTGTTTAATCTCAAGTTTGCAAGGAAAGCACAATCTAAGAAATTTCACCAACAATGTTAATAAAATAAAAATCCAAAATTAGAAAAAAAGCAACTGAATAGATTTCAATATACTATTTAATAGTCTGTAGCTACCTTTATGATTAAAAAATTCTTCCCAAACTTAATTTTCAAAAGTTATTTACCAGAGATCTATAGTGAACACATGTACAGTATAAGATGCCAAGTTCTAGGGGCTGGGGTTGTGGCTTAGTGGTAGAGTGCTTGCCTAGCACATGAGAGGCACTGGGTTAGATCCTCAGCACCACATAAAAATGAATAAGTAAAATAAAAGGTTAAAAATAAGAATGCTTTAAGAAAAAAAGATGCAAAGTTATAAAATAATTTACATTAAATTCAGGAATTTTA
Organism: Tamias sibiricus; assembly: GCA_025594165.1. Classification (NCBI taxonomy): domain Eukaryota; kingdom Metazoa; phylum Chordata; class Mammalia; order Rodentia; family Sciuridae; genus Tamias; species Tamias sibiricus. Next base: position 52,123,015 of record CM046667.1, on the reverse strand, counting down.
AAATGTGCACTGCATGCATGAAAATAAAACACTGAATCTCATTAATATGTAGAATTAATGTTAATAAAAAATAAATAAATATCTAAAAAACCTCTAATCACCAATACTAATCAACATTTTCTTAAAGGTTCTAACCACTGTAATAAAACAAAGGGGAAAATAAGTGGATAGTGGGTTTAAAAGTTGAAAAATATAAAATAAAACATTATTTGCAGATAACCTGTGTAAATGATTTAAATCACCCAATAAACAATTAGAACTAAAGTGAGAACACAAACATGGTTAAATACACAGGGAAAAATAAAGCACTGTCCTATATACAAGACTTTTAAACATTACATAATATCAACACTTATTATTGAGTGCAGGTGGAACTAAAAACAAGTCTATGAAACTTACAATAGAGACATTTGGATACACTTGCATAAAGTTGAGAACTCTAAACTTTAAAATTAATTCTGACTGAACCACAACTTCTCTCCAGTGCAAACAAGCTGGCAAATCCTAGCTTTAGAAACAATGTAAGGTGGAGAGGGTGGGATTTCCGGTGCTGCCACTTTGGAATATCCTTTATTGGGTGATATTCCACCGGACGCGGAAGTATGTCCTGGAGCTCGCGGTTCGTAGTTTCTCTTGCGTCTCTTCGAGAATCGATCACAGAAGGAAAGATTCAAAGTAAGTTCTACCTCTGTGCCTTTCCAGATCTGTAATATCCTGAATCTAAATCTGCCTCCCTAAGATTTATTGTCTGTGTTGGGAGTGATTTTGTGCCTGGTGGTTTTTCAGACATCGGCCAACACCATGTTGTCTTTCAGGCCTCCGCATGCGCACTGCTTGGCTACAGCCTGGGAAGACTGTGGGTTTGGCCTTAGAGCCATGGATGAACCACAAATAGACAGGGCCCAGAACCATGTGACCCTTGATGATGTCTTCTTATATTTCTCTCAAGAAGAGTGGGAGCTGCTTGATGAGCCTCAGAAACTTCTGTACTGCCAAGTGACACTGGAGAACTTGGTACTGGTGTTCTCACTGGGGCTTCCTATTTCCAAATCCTTTGTATGTACCCAGTTAAAGCCAGCAAGGGAGCCCAGATGGCCTGTCTTGTTAGACCTTGCTCTAGCCAAGTTAAATATCATAAGAATTAAGCCTGGTTCTAGCCATTGGTGTGGAAAGGAAGATGAAGAGGCACCTTTTGAGCAGGGTATTTCTGTAGAAGTATCATCTGTGAGAACTCTTAAAGCAGGTCCTTGCTCCGTAGAGGCTCACCCCTGTGACAGGTGTGACTTACTCCTGAAAGAAATTTTGCACCTGCCTAAGCAGCCAGAAATTCCCACTGGGCAACAGCTGCATATATGGAAATCATTTGAAAAAGACTTCTGGTTCAGTTTGTGGCAAAACGAAGAGAATAGCTTTAGTATGGAAAAGAGCCAGCCCTCCTCTGTGGAAAGCTGCATATTCTGTGAGTCAGAGAAGGCCTTCACTTGCAGAACTGAAAGGAACGACTCCTTGTCCAGCTCTATATTTGTTCAACAAGAAGCCTCTCATAGTGAAGAGAATCCATCCAGAAACACTGAGTTGGCAAAGGCTGATGGCACTGAACGAATACACAAATGCAGTAAATGTGGAGAAATTTTCAACCACCAAGATAAATTGCTTCAGCACAGGAAATCCCACGCCAGAGAGAAGCCTTATAAGTGCAATGAATGTGGGAAATTGTTTGGCTACAAATCCAGCCTCATTTTACATAAGAGAATTCACTTAGGATTAAAACCTTATAAGTGTGCTCAATGTGGGAAATCTTTTCTCCAAATTTCCAACCTTGTTAAGCATCGTGTAGTTCACAGTGAAGAAAGACCTTTTGAGTGTCATGAATGTGGGAAAACCTTCCGTCGCAAAGATACACTTGGTCAGCACCAGAAAATTCACAATGAAAAAGGGCCGTTTAAGTGCAGCAGTTGTGGGAAAAACTTCACCTCTAAAACTTCTCTTGTTCAACATGAGAAAAGCCATGCTGGTGAAAATGTTTACGAGTGTGATGAATGTGGGAAAATGTCAACCAATAAATCCTACAGTTAATGCACAAGAGATCTCACAGCAAAGAAAGGCCTTATCTGTGCAGTGAATGTGGAAAAACCTACATCACTAAATCCCACCTTGAACAACACATTAAAGTTCATACAAAAGCAAGGTCTATGGATGAAGTTATTGTGGACAGTTCTTTGGTAGCAACCCAAGCCTCATGCACCAGAGACTTCACACAGGAAAAAGTTCTTATATGTTTAGCAAATGTGGAAAAGTCTACAATAGATGATCCCACATGGAAGTTCATACTGGTTAAAGACTTCATGAGTGTAGCAGTTTTGGTGTCCTTTGAGCTGCATCAGTGAAACTCATTTAGCACCAGAGACTTCACAATGGAGAAGAAGTTTCAGGAGTGCAGAGAATATACTGTCTTCTTGTTCAACATATCATTACTCACAAAAGAAAAATGTTCTGCACATATGCTTTCTGAGGGAGCCAAAAACCAGAGGTTGGATTCCCTACATCCTAACATCTGCACTGGGGAGATTATCTACAAGTGCCAGGTATGTGGGAAAGCTTCAGGAATTTTCTGCTCTCCCCAGTACCCTTATTTGAGTTATGTCATTGCCATTTTCTTCTGCGGAAGCTGTTCTGCTTCTATGCACAGTCAGGTTCCTACAATTAGTGTCAGTTACCCCAGTGTACTCAGGGAAAGCAGACCTCTGTGCTTGTGCTCCCCCTCTACTCCCCCACCCCCGCTTTCTCTCCTGTTCCCTGGAGGAATTCCTTATTCCCTCATCTCTGATGATTTTTATTGTGGACATGATCCAATTCTTGCTGAAAATTTCTGATGTGGGATCTGCTACAAGTTTTCAAAGGTTTCCTTTCTTCTAGACTATTGTCTCTACATGTGAAAACTTAGATGGTGTTCTCCAGCCTCCACATCACCCAGCCTTGGAACTTCCTGCCCTACACTGATCTGTTTTATGCAATGACATGTATAATTATTTGCATCTTATTGTTTAAGCTTTTACTCTCTTGGGTTCACTATGTGGGAAAAGAATTGGGCATGCCACCTTGAAGGGAGGAACACCTTTTGTAGAAACCCCAAACTGTATGTGTCATACAGAACAGCAGGATGGTGGAGAAGAGTTCTCAATCTGGTTTGGTCTAACTGACAATACTGATTGAGCCTTCCTAGGAAAAATTGTAGGTCTTTGTGGATATAATCCTGTAACTTAAATGCCGCGATCCCTAATGAATGAATAGGTGATATGAAAACATCTGGTGCTTCTGACGACAGCAAATTTCATCCTTTTTAACCAGGGGATGTTCAGTATTTTCCCAACACTTTTGAAAAGTAGCTGTCTTTCAAATCAACCTGGAAATCATAAGGTCTAAAGCCTATAGGGACTAAATGGGAAACAATTGATAGGTTTGTTCTTTTAATAATTGTCATTTAATAATTGTTCTTTTAATAATTAATTTAATTGATAGGTCTGTTTTTGTCATCTCTTCTGACATTCAAATTAAAGATAAAAATATAAATTTTTTGCCGGGTGTGGTGGCAGACACCTGTAATCCCAGCACTTGGGAAGCTGAGGCAGGAGGATTGTGAGTTCAAAGCCAGCCTCAGCAATGGCCAGGCACTTAGCAACTCAGTGAGACCCTGTCTCTAATAAAATACAATACAAAAAAGGGCTGGGGATCCAGTGGTCGAGTGCCCCTGAGTTTAATCCCCGGTTTAAAAAAAAAAAAAATATATATATATATGCAATCTTTATGTTTCTATCTTTAAAACTTAAGCCTTATTATTTACTGTTGCTAATACTGGTAAATGTTGTTTTACTTAGAAATGCTAAAGTAGAATTGAATATCTTATTTAGACAAAACATCTTTCAACAAAAAAACTAATAAAGAATACCTTTCAGATTAAAATACAAGGGTAGAGTGTATAGTTCAGTGGAAGATCACTTGCTTAGCATGTGTAGGCCCTGGGTTCCATCCCCAGGACTGCAAAAAAAAAAGTCCAAAGCAAATAATTGTTACAGAAATACTGTGAAAGATGGAAGTAGTGGAGACTGTGGCAAAACTAAGAGATTATATATTTCCTCTAAAGGGTGTATGGAGATATCAAGACTATAGCTTGTTGGACTGAAGGTATACATAATTCTCTTCATCTCATGTGGCTGAGGTATATATCAGAGCAATTAATATAAGTGTTTTCTGAAATCCTGTACCTCCCTGGGCTGTTAACCCTGTAGACCTCACTATATATGTAGGAACCCCAAGACAGAAAGGAGAGATTCTGTACTCCAGGAATAGGTCTTTTGTGACTCATCCAATGTTTGGATGTACATGACCTTCATTGATTTCTGCTTTAACTGCCATGGCGCAGAGCTGATCTTAATATATTGAAAGTGGGAGGCGATTGAGTCAATATAGAGTTGATTTCCCCCAAAGAAATGGTATACTTATATTTTTTATGTGAAACCATTTATTTATTAACAACTTTATTGGAGTGTGATTGCAATACAATGAATCATACATACTAAAATTGTACCATTAGAAAATTGTTGACATATGTATACACATGTGACGCCATTATCACAGTTAAGGTAATGAGCATATTTTCATCCCCAAAAGTTTCTTCATGCCCTTTTATAATCCCATCCTCTTTTCCTTTATGATCCCTCATCTGCATATAAACATGGCTTTGTTTTCTGTCACTCCACATTCATGTGTATTATCTAAAATTTTATACAAATACTCATACAGTATTGCATATTTTTGTCTGCCTTCTTTCAGTAAGCATAATTGTTTTGAGATTATTTGATATCATTGAGAATATCAATAGGTTATTTCTTTCTATTCCTGAGTAATAATGCCCAGTGTTGATATATTACAATTGTTTATGCATCATCAATTTTTGATGAACATGTAGATTATTTCCAGGTTTTGGTTATTAAAAATAAAGTTGCATTGAAAAAACAAAGACTCTTAATTGATCTCACAGAGGCAGTTGCCTTGCAAAAGAAAGGCAGTTCCTGAAGACCAAACCCACCACTCATGTTGCCTCCACATTGCCCTTAAGAGACAGGTTCTAGCATAACCCCAGGGATAAATTCAAGTCTGGAAATAAGATAACACTTAGATTATATACAATGTAATTGCAAGTTCTTACCAATTTGTATAGGTAAGAAATAAAAACATATTATGGGAATGGACTTGAAGTTTCTGCACCAAAGAGAACAGAACATAAATTACATAAAATTCATCTGCATGCATATATTAGACTGCTTTCCATCACTTTAACAAAGTGCCTGAGATAATTAAATTTGAAAGATAAAAGGATTATTGATCATTCATGGTTTTAGATGTTTTAGTCTCTGATCAAGGGACACAATTTTGGGGCCTCTTGTTACTGAAAGCCAATTTAATAAAGAGGACACAGTTTTGAAAAAAAGGAAAAAGAAGGTTTGTTGCTTTGCTAACAAAGGAGAAGCATGGGGAACTCTTAGAGTCTGTGATTCTCCCCATCAAGGAGAACAGAAGGCTTTTACAGAAGTTCTTCAAAGGCTGCATTCCAGGTGTGCCCTAACCTAAGGAGGAGTGGGTTCCAGGTGCACCCTGATGGTGTGTAGAAATTCACTTATTAATTTGGGAGATAGTCACATCCTAGACCTTCTGTGGCATCTCCTTCCTGTGGTGGGTGTGTGCTGAAGAACAGATGCTAAGTAATCTTGTTTTTTGCCTAGGATGGGAAAAAGTAATCTTATTGCCTGCCCCCAGGTTAGGGAACGGGAGAGGGAGAAGAGGAAAAGAAAAACATGTCCCTTTTAAAATAATCCTCAGCAATGAGGGCTATATTCAAAAGGTGATGTGGACCACTGTTATGCTCTGAGGAGGCAGCACATCATAGCAGGAGCACATAGTGCAAATTGCTCACCTCATCAGCAAAGAGGAAAATAAAGAGATTGCATTCCTATAATCCCCTTTGAGGGCACAACATCAATGACCTAAGGACCCCTATTAAGACCTCACATCTTTTGTTTGTTGGTTTGTTTGAGGCAGTGAGGCAGTGTCTCACTATGTTTCCCAGGCTGATGTCAAATTTCATGGAGTCAGGTGATCCTCCTGCCTCAGCCACCGGCGGAGCTAGGACCCCAGGTATGTTCCACCACACTGGCAAGGGTCCATAGCACCTCCAAATAGCACCACCCTGGGGACCAAGGCTTTAATACATGGATTTTTAGAGGATATTCCATATCCAAATTATAGCATTCCCTGAGATTTGGCATTTAATGGATCAAGTGAAGCAGCTTGAAGTGAATCTAATATGCACTAAAGCCTGGATTGAATGGCTATCTACATAAAAGAATTCACATGCCTCAGAATTCCCCCGGGATCATTTTTCAGTGTCTCAGAAGGATAACTCCTGAAAAGTACATTACTAAGTTTTATCATCCTCTTGCTTTCATGTAAGTACAGCCACTAAAGAAAAGCAGGGAAAAATACAAGTTTCTTCTTCCTCTGTGCTTCACTTGGCTTCTCTGGCAATGTCTGTTTCTCTTTTGCTCCAGCGGCCCTTCCAGACAGTTACGTCATGGTTCCAACATTTACCAAATTACACGAAAAAAATTCCCTAGCTTTCTCCATCTAGCCTAGGGGTAGAAAACACTACCTGCTGATATTACTCATTGTGTTGCCCCAACTGTTCCCCTCAACTGAGTAGCCAGTTCTCAGAATTAAATTCCTTCTGTTTAAATATTTTTACATGTATTTTTTCTTAAGTCCTATTTTTTGTTAGTTTTGTCCTAACTGATAAATAACTATACTGAAGTGATGGGAAGAGGAGAGTAAGTGTGTGAGTAAGTAATGAGAACTAAATATTTCTTAATTATGTTCTCTTCAGAAAACGGCTTATTCAGAGTGGTTGAAGAGAATTTAATGAAAGGGCTATTTATAGAGCTGAGGGCAGAATTAAGAAACCCATTAGAAATAGTGATGCGCCCAGAGACTAACAATATTATGAAGCTATTCCTATCCCCAGAAAAGAAGGCAAGAGACAGAGCAGTATCACTGGAACTGAAAAGTCCTCTAACTTGGGGAAAAATCAACCCAACAGGAGTTGTAGCCATAGGTGGGGCAACACAGCCACTATTAAATTGTAGTCAGGCAGGGAAGGATCATTAGGGAGGGGAGTTAGATACCTGGCCTCTTTCTGCTCCTGCACTTTGATTTCATGCCAATATCTCTGTCAAAAATTGCAGTTATAAGCAAAAGCTCAAGAAAGCCCTGGTAATCCAGTTCTTAGAAGTTATCCTTCCAGGGCATAGAACAGAGCAGATAGAGACAGGCTGGATCTAGAGAGGCAAATAGAGATTGACCAGCTTTTCCAACTTCTGACTTGACATTCTGAAGTACTTGATAAAACTGATAAATCTAGAAATAATTTTTAAAGTATGTTTTATGTAAGAATAACACAGCTAAAAAATTTGTTAAAGAAAAATAAAAATGGAGGACACAGTTTAAAGTTTAAATATACTCCAAAGCCAATTATCTGGAAAACCCAGTAACAAAAACTGTAGTCATTTTTGAAACATGATAATAAAAACTCAAGGAGGATATAAGAAGAAATTACATCAAGAACACAAGTAGACCAGAAGAGTAAAGAAAAGGGAATAGGGGGAGTACTGAGGACTGAATTGGAGCAAATTATTTTCCATGCTTGTATAATTATGTCAAAATGAATTTCAATAGTATGTACAACTATAATGCAATAATTCAAAAGTTTTTAATAAAAAAGAACAGAAATATAAGGCTAACATTTCTTCCTCTGAGAGGAGATATGGATTGATAATTACGTAGATTCTATAAATTGGAAGCATGTCAATTTATTGATAAAGCAGGTACTATATTCATCATCTGAGAGTGAAGGAAAATAGGTAAAATAGTATGTAAGGACAGTAAAGAAATTGTGCATTAGCTGAAGACAATGAGAAATAATGTAGGTCAAAAACAAAAATATTCCCAGTGCTACTCTGGCCCCAATTGTATTAACAAATGTGTATTTATCCTATCCAGAGGGTTATGCTATTCTGAAAATGGGTTTAGGAGACTCAATATAGGAGTGGTTATAAAAGAACATTGAATTGTTTATACAGTTATGATTTTTGCCATTTGGGTATGGTAAAAAGATAAGAGCTTAAAGTTAAGAAATCTCATTTGAATATGATATAGGTAACCAACAGGTAGCTAAGAGGGAAAAGAAAAGAGATAAGTAGGTTGATATCTGGGAGAAAGTGGAACAATCACAATGTATGGGGTTTCTTTGAGGTCGAAATGATTATAGTGGTCTTAGTACATAAAACAGCATGATTTTGCACTGAAATGATGGAAAATTTGAATTTAAGAAACAAAACATTCATGAGCGTGACAAATCTCTGGGAAGGGTATAATTTTGAATAGACAAAAAGATTTCAGGTGAGAAAGACAAGAAAGAGTGAGGGGCTGGGACTATGGCTCAGCGATAGAGCACTCATCTTGCATGTGTGAGGCCCTGGGTTAGATCTTCAGCACTACATAAATAAAATAAAGGTATTGTGTCCACCTACAACTAAAAAAAAATATTAAAGAAAAAAAAAAGAAAGAGTGAAAAGAGGTACCTGACATGTCAAACAGAAAACAACTGAGATTGGGGGGGGGGTAGCCTAAAACATCATGTTATAGGACAATCATAAAATTGGTCAATTACTATAAGAAATCGGGATCAGTTAGCCCAATGGCACTATCCTTAAAGAAAATACACTTTATGACCTGAGAATGGTGGAAGAAAATCACAATATGAAAGTAGAATGAACATATTTATATTCCAAAATAGCACATTTTTGACAATGTATTAATTTCTTGTGGCAACCATAATAAATTACCAAAAATTTGGTTTGCTTCAAAAAACAAAATTACAGTTTGGCCAATGGGTATAACTCAGTTGCAGAGTGCTTACCTAGCATGTGTGAGGCCCTACTTTTGATCCCCCGCACCACAAAAACAAACAGGAATTTATTCTCTCACATTTTTTCAGAGCCGAAGTCTTATATCAATTTCTCTGGGATGAAACCAGGGTCTTGGCAGGGCCATGCTCCCTTCAGTGTCTCTTAGAAAAGCTCTTTCTCCATTATCTCAAATCTACATCTGCCCAGTAAGAATCTCAATTTGGTTTAAGCTATAATCTCCTCCTAGTAGGAAACACTGAGATCTGTCTCTTTTCTTAGCTTGTCTATATAAACCCAAATATAGAAAATTTCAGATGTTTTTTGTTCTTTTTTTTTCAACTGTATGCAGTGGAAATGCAGCTTCAATGTGAATTTCACATATTGGAAAAATACAATTAAAATAAGAAAGTTAAGTATAAGGCAAACACATCCTTTTTTTATTTAAATGTTATGTGTACTATAAGATTTGACAGAAAATTTATGAGAAGAGATTGGTTTCTTTAATGAAACGAAATATTCTGTTTAAACAAAATAATTTCAACAGCTCTCCTACTCAAAGAAACATTTAGTTAAAAAGATATGGAGTAATAACTTTATTTTGAAGGAAAAATAAACCTAGCCCTGTTAAAGATGCCACCTCAAGAATAATATGTAATCTTTATTCTTTGTAGTTCTATAGCTATGGCAATATATGTATAAGCATTCTGTGTAGTGGATTATGGCGTTCTACCAGTTCCAGAATATATAAATTCTATAGTTTTTTTTTTTTTTATTTAATGCACACATAAATAAAAAATTGATCAAAGAAAACCTCATTTTTCATATGGAAATGGAAAGGAACAAAGGAATAGAGGTATTAAATGTGCTTTGCTCAACTTTGCAGCAAAGGATTGCACTACTTGAAAACATTTTTATTATATGTTAAACCTGTTGATTGGAAGACTATTTTTATACTATTTCCCTTAGAGATGTACTGGCTATGCAGACACATCATTTAATTCATTTCTCATATGCAGAAACACTTAAAATTGAGTAAAAACAAACAGCCTTCTAATCTCATGACATTTGGAAAACAGCATGTGAAAAAGAAATTACAGTATAGATTTGGCAGTAAAATAAAATGACAAACGTGAATTCTTTCATTTATTATTTTTCAGCTTGAGGGAGATCTAAATTAAGAAAATGGTAAAAAAGGTAAAATGAGCCAACCATAAACATAGCCACATATTTCAAAAGCACTTCATTCTTAAATGTGCCAGTGGTTCGTTAATCTATCCTTTCAGCATTTTTCCATAACTTGTAAATTTTGAAAGTTTGATTTTGTGACAAGTTACTGACAATAAGTTCCATCTCTTTCAATTTAGAAAATCATATCAACTAAAAAGGGCCTGTACTTTGAACTTTGCATTTTGAAAGGTAGCAAGTCATTATAAGAAATGAAATCCTACCATTATGGTAATGGAGTTAGAAGTCTCCAATGCTACAGTGCTAATAATAAGATTTTGAAAGCAATTTTAACCCACAAAGTCAAGCAATGACCTGTAGGATTGATTTTACTTCACTGAAAGTATATATTTTCTAATTTCTCTTTATTTTTTATTTTTTTTAATTATTTTTTTATTCTAAGATGATATAAATGACAGCAGAATGTATTACATTTCATATTACACATATAGAACACTTTTTTTTTACAAATCTCTGGTTGTATGCAAAGTATATTCACACCATTCGTGACTTCATACATTCACTTAGGGTAATGATATCCATCTCATTCTACCAAGTTTTTTTTTTTTTTTTTCTTCACACGTTTGCCCCCTCCCTTCCACTCCCTCCCCATTGGCCATTCTAGTATTCCTCTAATCCTCCTATGCTCCCCATCCCAACCCAACTGTGAATTGGCCTCCTTATATCAGAGAAAACATTTGGCATTTGGCTTTTTGAGATTGGCTAACTTCACTTAGCATTATATTCTTTAACTCCATCTATTTTCCTGCAAATGCCATGATTTTATTCTCTCTTATTGCTGAGTAATATTCCATTGTGTGTATATACCACATTTTCTTTATCCATTCATCTACTGAAGGGCATCTAGGTTGGTTCCACAGTTTAGCTATTGTGAATTGTGCTGCTATAAACATTGATGTGGCTGTGTCCCTGTTCACTGAAAGTATATTAATGTGTCATTTCTTTGGGTCTTAGAAAAAATGGATTTATTTCACTATAAAAATAAAACACTAATTTAACTTCAATTTTAAATTACTAAATTATTACATGCATATCTATTTTATGAAATATTATTATAATAGATACTTAGGGACTACTTTAATGTAACATGTTAATTTTATGTAGCTCCAAACAGTATAGCTTTTACTGGCCAAATGCATTCTTTTCATTGGTTATTATATAATGTTCTTTGTGATGATAGGATGCCTATGTAAATTCTAGTTTCTAAGCTGACATTAAGGCATTATTTAGCCTTCATATAATAAGAACAGAAGTTAATCAGGGATTTTCTGCTATTCAGGGAAAATAAGAAGTACTTTCTATATTCATGAATGCTAATTGCAAAAGAGGAAAAAGCATAGAAAGGCATGAATTCATCTCTTTATAGAGGAGATATAATTCACCAAGTTCTAAAGAACACACTACTTTCTCGTTAAGTCATTTTTAAAAATGACTTAGGGTAATGATAACTAATGATAAGGAGGTAATGATAAGGAGGGAGATGGCTTTATTCCAACCCAAATGTTTTGGTTGGGGGTGGGGGCGGTGTTACCACGGATTGGACCCAGGGGCACTTAACTGCTGAACCACCTCTGCAGCCCTTTTTCAATTTTTTTATTTTGAGACAGGGTCTCACCAAGTTGCTTAGAGGGCTCCTTAAATTGCTGAGGCTGGTTTTGAACTTGTGATCCTCCTGCCTCAGCCTCTCAAACCACTAGGATTGCAGATGTGTGCCACAGGGTCAAACCTAAATAATTTTAATGAGAAAATCAAGATATCCATGTTTATTATCTTCCTGGACTTATGACTTTGAAAACCCATTATAATCCCCATCTTTCCTTTTCCATTACCCACTGCCTCATTCTTAAAGACACCTGTGCCCTATAAATTCTTACAAGATTGGGGTTACTCTGTCTTTTCTATTCTAATAAATTTTTAGATATTATAAGTAAGGATGTTGCCATGTTTTCCATGGTGTTGCCATCTATTATGTGATATTCTAATATATGATGAGCAGACTCGATCTATTAAGTAATTTATTAATGTGATGCCTCTTTTAAAATTAATTGGTTGTTTATGATAAATAAATTTTATAGATTTGAAATTCTAACCCAAAAGGGACTGGGTTGAAGTACATTACTCAACTAATTATATATAGGACCAATCAATTGTTGATTTTTAAGCAGTTAAGTAGCTATAATGATAATTCCGATCTTGTCTTCATAAAATGGTGTAGAAAACATTAAGAATAAATTTCTTGTTATTCTCCATCTGATAATACATGGACCTGGGAGTTGTAAATGGAAAAATGGTGACAGTCTGTAGAAAAAAATGTCCTTAGGATGATTTTACACCTAGGACTTTTATTAAAATAATTGTTTTATCAAATCAGCTCCTTTTATATATAAATACAAATATGCACATATATACTTCACTAATATGTGTGTGTGTGTGTGTGTATAGGAAATAAAACTCCAAAACTCCAATTGAACTAGATTGAAAACATAATCCTCTGTATTGTGTGGAATCAGATTTGTTTTTAACCAAAGCATATAAGATAATTGGTATTCTGAAATAAAAGAAATACATCTAAGACAATGTCATTCAATAAAGCTGTCAATATACTTACCACTGGATAGAATATCTAAAACCTACATCTCCTTTTTATTGTATTGCAGAATAAAAAGGGAGGACCTATGTTCTCCACTCAATGTATTCTCTTCTAATACCATTGAAGTGTAGTAGAATAACTATTGTTGGGCTATTTTCTGCTTGTAATAGAATCTTTGATTTATAAAGGTGCTGAATCATGCATTAGCCTTATTTCTCAATATATGCATAGGAGTTATTTCAACCAGAACTGAAGGGTTACAGTCATGATAGAACACAACAGCTATTTAATATCACACAATAAAACTATGCATAAGAAAGAGCAGTAAGTATCTCACTTTATTTATTTAATTTCAGATTTGTGCATTACTATGGCAATCATACAAAAACATTTTAATTTAAGGGACACCATAGGTCCCAAGTTTAAAGAGATTCTATCTTCAATGGAATTTAAGGGTCATCCAATTTTGGAGTTAGAAAACTTTTTAAAAATTCCATTTCCTTTCCCCTTAATTTTTATATTAAGAAACCAAGGTCCAAAGAAGTCAAATGATTTGACCAAAATCACGTGACTAGTAAATAGGAGACACTGACTGAAGGTCGGTTCTAAGCTACTTGATCCTTTTACATTGCATAATTATTGAAGTTCTTTCTATTTTCCACAGAAGATGTGATATTTAAATATATGTGAGGAAACAGTTGTTCTTAGCAATTATTTGGCATGACACAAAATGGATGTAAATCAATAGCATATTTTACACTGAAAATTCCTGTACATTTTCTATTGTAAGTAGTAACACTGGATTCAGAGGGAGAAGGACCATTTCTTCTGAGTAAGGATTTTAAGTAGTTTTCTCAATTTCCTGGACCCTTATTTTTTAGTATTCTAATCTCCCTCCATCTTATTCAGGCTCATCAGCACCCCAAAATCTAATGGAAAATAAGAAAAAAAAAGTTTTTTAAGAAGGTATAAAGTTTTAAGAAGGTATAAAGTGGATGAGGAAAATTGTATCTGAATAAAACTATTTGCCAAGTACTCATATTTTCCAAAGAATGATATAACTGGTAGTAGCTATGATCAAGTGAAAGGAATATTTTATTTCATCTAAATTAGTCATTTCAGCTAAAGGCTATCCACACTCAGTTTTGACAGTAACACAAGCTACCAAGCACATACTGCTTTCAGCTGTAATAGATGAAACTGGGGTCCTGGTTACCTAGACCACAAGCTATTGTCTGCATAAGCACCTGGCACATGAAGAAATCTCAAAACACAGAAAAAGTTAACTGAGAATACTTAGCAACAAAAAATACCCCAAAAATATTATTTAAATATTCAATATTTAAAGCCTGCTGTGATCAGTAGATGTCTGAACTAAAGGATTGTAAAATCTATTAGAAGCGAGTCAAAAAGTAGTGGAGGTTCCAGAAAGTAAAAGGAGAGAAAAAGAAAAGCTAGATCAGTAAAATTAGGCCCCCCTCTGACTATTTAATGTCATTTTAAATCTAGAAAACACTATTACACAATTGTGCTCAGATAAACTGAATGTCTATAATTAAAGCATTTTTATAATAAATTGAAAACAACATATGTATTCATCAAGGGACAAATGAGTATAATAATTCAAAATTTCACTACTCTGAAATAGCACAGTTATATTGAAGGCGATAGATCCACCATATGTATTGACTTGAAGAGATGTACTTGGCATAAAGTTAAACTTATAAAAATGCATAATGATATGTATTTTGTAATCCTAATTTTTAATCATTTTTCTTATTTTTTAAATTTTAAATTCACAAATTTTATATTGACAAATTATAATTGAAAATATGTATGTTGTAGAAAATGATATGAATTATAAATACAATGTGGAATAAAATCAAGCTAATTAACATATATGTATTAATCCATTTTCATTACTTTAATAAAATGCCTGAGACTGGGTATTTTGTAAAGAAAAGAAATTTACTTAGCTGACAATGCTGGAGATTCAAGGGCATGGTACTAGCATTGGCTCAAATCCTGAGAAGCCTCCCTTGTCTGGGTCACATCATGGCAGACACCATCATGGTGAGCTCATGTGCATTAGGAAGTGATCACATGGTGAGATAGGAAGCCAGAGACTTGAGAGGGTCCAAGCTTATTATTTTATAATAACCCCTCATTTAAAAATAACCAGGGTCCCCTGAGAACTTCATCAAGTTCTTTCAAGGATAGCACCCTAAATAACCTAATGATTCCCTTTAAGCCCCACCTTCTAATGTTCCACACCACCTTCCAACGTTGACACACTGAGCACTAAGCTCCTAACACATGAACCCTAAGAAGAAACACTCAAACAATACCCAAAACCAAGATCCCTTTTTCCCCTGCATCTTCTAAATTATTCAAAATATTCCCTACTTAACGTATTTCCATCTTTGTTATGGATTGGATCTGAAAGTTCCCTCAAAAGTTTATATGTTGAAGGCTTGGTCCCTAAGGCAGCAATGTACTCAGTTGGGGATTTGGGGAATTTGTTGGATCATGAGGGCTCTGACCTCTTCAATTGATTTATCCATTGAGAGATTCATAGCTGAATAAAATATTGGAGGGTGGTAGAAACTGTAAGTGGTAGAACCTATTAGAGGGATTGACTTCTTGGGGATATGACCTCAGGGACTAAATCTTATGCCCAGTCTTTCTGGTCTCTGCTTCCTGGATGCCTTAAGGTGAGTGACTGCTCTGTCATGCCCTTCCACCTTGAGGTACTGCCTCATCAGAGGCCTGGAAACAATGGAGTCAAATAACCATAGGCTGAAACCTCAGAAATCCTAAGTCAAAATAAATTTAATTTATTTTTCTCTGGTATTTTGTTACAATGATAAAAATCAAACCCATTTATTTTTCCTGAAAACGTTATAAGGACCACTCCAGCATTCACATGCTATGCTTTAATACTTCTAAGACTGCCTCAGATTACTACAGTCCTACAATCACAAGGAACCGTGAAGAAATAAATCCCTCTGACAACCACATGAATATGGAAGATGACATGGAGTACCAGATGAGAACACAGATGTCTGACACCTTTAATACAGCTTTGTAAAGCCCTGAGCGAGAACCCAGTAAATCTGTGCCTGAACTCCTGAATCTCTCTCTCTCTCTCTCTCTCTCACACACACACACACACAAAAAAAAAACATCTTCAAGATAATACATGTAGATTGCTTTGAACCATTGGTTTTATGACAATCTATTATGCAGCAAAATATAACTAATACAGTACCATGGGGGGAAATAAGGAACATAGGAAACAAACATCTTAAGATGTAAATACGATATGACAATTTAGAAGTTTATTTTACATTTTCTTGTTTTCTCTTCCAGCCACTAATTGATTTCAAACCTATTTCTTCCTTGTATTTGAGAGGTTGTATTAATATATATTAATCATATATATGTATATATTTATATTTAATCATATATGTGAAAATATATATTCTATATATCTATGTAGATACATAAATACCTGTGCCTTAATATTCTCCCAGTGTTTGTTTTGACACTAAAACCTTAGCAATGAGATAATTATGATGAAGGAAATTTTGGTTGAAGCTCAGTAATTAAATAGAATTCTTTAGCAAATGAAAGGTCAAGTGTGATGACATGTATCCGATAAAATAGGATAGGAATTTCTTTGTTTTTAATGTTATTAGATAACTTATATTTGAAAGCCATTAATAGTAGTTATTTTTATTACATATTATTAAATTTCAAATTGAGGTGGTGGCTTTCAATTGGAGAATAGTTTAAAAAAATCACAGTCTGATAATTTCACCAAGATTGGAAAATACACTGTATAATAAATACAGAAGAAATGCAAAGGGTACAGAGGTAACTAATGCTTATTTAACACTTTGAAATAATCATACCCATTAAGGTGAATGAATTATGTTAAGTATTAAGAGAATTCTTCAACTCAAAAATCCTTTCAAATTTTAGATATAATAAAATTTTATTTTATTTCCTGGATCTTAACCCTTTAACCCTGGGGTCACCAAACTATTACTCGTGAGCCAAATCCAGTTAACCTCCTATTATATTATACAACCCTCAAACTGAGAATGTCCTTTACATTTTTAATTGGATGGACAAAATGAAAGGAAGAATAATGTCCAATGATATGAAAATAATGTGATATTCAAATGTTAATGTTGATAAATAATATTGGAACACAGCCACATGTGGTCATTTACATATTATTTATAGCTGTTTTTGTGCTGTAACCATAGACATGAGTTGTTCAGAGATTGGATGTGTCCTGAAAAGCTGAAAATATATGCTGTCTCTTTTAAAGAAAATTTTGCAATCTTTTCTATGATGTATGCTGTGTTTGAAAAACACCCCTAAAAATGCATTCATATCTTATGTGTATGTGTAATGTGCATGTGTGTTTATAATTTGATATATTTACTCAATTACAATGAAACATCCTGTTCCATAAATGCAGGATACCATTATTTGCTCACTCCGGAAGAATCTAAGGTACAGGCTTCAAGTTTGGGATCTATTTTTTTTCCTTTATACCTTTCTTCATTGATGGTCCATGTTGCCTCCTAAGCACACAAAGCTACCAAGACACTCCTGCAGTCCATATCCCTGTATTGAGAGTGCTTCACACAATCTGGGTAATTTCTTCACAAAGGCACTGCAAGGATGAGGAGTTGTAAATCACTGATTGGTATTTCAAAAGTGTTAACAAAAGGGATGGAGGATCTAACAGCATTGCGTGAAGAGAGGTCAGCCCCCATCTTCCCTGTCTGGAGATTTTGATAGCTTGATGTCTCTATAAAATGGAACCTGACCCAAAAGGAAGATAAAGATGCCAATGGTAAAGGTTAGAAAATTCCAATAAAATTATCCTAAGGAACATGCAGGCATTCGGGCTGTCTTTTACATGTGAAAAGGGAAGGATAGCAAATTGCAGGAGGGAAATGAATTAATGCATTTTTACTGTTGTGGACATTAGGCTGCTGTGATTTTGATAAAATGATTTTGAAACATTCTGAGATTTATCTCATATTTGTCTTTTCAGACTTCTCTGACACATGGAATTAATCTGTAATTTTATTTGTAAAACATTGAAACATAACAAAATACATTTAAGATGCACTGATTTTGCACATAATCATTACATTTTATTTCTGATTCCATGTACAAGTTTAATTTTGCTAATATATATGCTATGTGAAGAAAGTACAAAGATGTAATATGATGATGATGATGATGATGATGGTTTATTTATTTATTTATTTATTTATTTTTGGTACTAATGAGTGAACCCAGGGTGCTTAACCACTGAGCCACATCCCTAGCCCTTTTTTGTATTTTATTTAGAGACAGGACTTGCTGAGTTGCTTAAGGCCTTGTTAAATTGTTGAGGCTGGCTTTGAACTTGTGATCCTCCTGCCTCAGCCTCTGGAGCCACTGGGATTACACACATGTGGCACCATGCCCAGTCAGTGAGTTTTATTTTTAATAATTTTTGATGTATATTTAAAGTATACATGGTGTTATGAGATACATATAGATAGAAGTCATTCTTATATAAATGGAATACTTCATAGAAACTTCATGCAAGTCCACTACTCTAATCTCTATTTCAAATAGAAGATATCCCTCATTAATATACTTGTCAATACCTGTTTGGAGACAGAAATGACTGAAGTGCTATTAGAGAATGGTGTTATACTAGTATTGAGCAGGGACCCCAAATTACTTCAATCTTTCCTGGCACAGCAAGATCTTCCCTATTACCTTGACAAGAAAGTTGCATTAAGAGGCACATTTTTAAAATCGTTTATTTTTCAATGGGGCTTTAGCCTTAAATCTCTGAGTACTATGAGGTGAGCTAGACCCCTGGCAGATTTCAAAATTCCTTGGTTTAGAGGAGAAAATACAGCCCAGAATCAAAGCACTTTGTGTGGGTTTCTGACTTTCATAGTCTCACACAAAAAAGTTTAATTTACTATTTCAATTAGACAAAAGACTATACCTAATTTTCAAATTAAATCTTGGCAATTAGACCTCACTTTTGTGAACAAAAAAGATAAATGAATGGGGAAAAAGAACTGCCCAGAAGAGGCCAAACAATATGGGTAGGGAGGAAGAGAGCTTGGAAAAGGGAAAGATCAGGTTTATTTGAACAGGCCCTTTAAGCACTTAGAACAATAAATTCAATAGAATTGGCCTGCTGGCTGGATAAGGATCATAACACTTTATTGAAGAAGGAATAATAAAGAAAATGTATGTTGAGTTAAAGTAAGCAACACTGATTTACTAATAGGGATGTTACCTATTTCTTCTTTAAATTATTTTTTATTTTAATTGACAAATGAACATTGTATATACTTATAGTGTTCAACATGATGTTTTGAAATATATACATATTATAGAATGGTTAAATTGAACTAAGTAATAGATATAATGCCACACGTATTTTATTTTTTTGCAACACTTAAAATCTACATGCAATGATTTTCAAGTATACAATACACTGTTGTTAAGTATAGTCACCATGTTGTACAATAGAGTTCTTTAATTTACTCTTCTTGGGTCACCAAGCCTGTGTGTCCTTTGGCCCACATGTTCCCATTCTTCCCATCAGTCCTTGTTAATCACCATTTTACTCTTTGCTTCTATCTGTAATTTGACTTTTAAAGATTCCACATATAAGTAAGATCATTTAGTTATTTGTAGTTCACTGCCTAGCTTATTTTATTTAATATAATGTCCTGAAGGTGTAGCCAGTTTATTGCAAATAACAGATTCTCTTCTTTTTATGGCTGAAGAGTATTCCCTTGTGTATTTGTAACATATTTCTTGATCTGTTCATCTGTTGATGAATACATAGGTTGATTCCATAACTTGGCTATTGTAAATAATGCTGCAATGAACATGTGAGTGCCAATATCTCTTCTACAAACTGATTTCATTTCCTCTAAATATATACCCACTAGCAAGATTGCTGGACCCTGTGGTAGTACTTTTTAAAAATTTTTTCAGGAACCTCCATATTCTTTTCATGACGAGTATTCCAATTTACATTCCCACCAACAATGTATCAGAAGAAGGAATAATAAGTAATAAATAATAATAAATAATAATAAAATTCCATTTTCTCCACGACCTCACCAACACTCTTTATCTTTTGATTATAGCCATTCTAACAGATGTCAGGTTATTTCTTTCAATATTTGGAAATTTGACCTTTTATTAAACCTAATTCTACCTCTCTTTCCTTTGTAACTTCCTCTTTGTTGTTCCTAGCTTTGGCTGCTGGAAGTACATAGGTGAACTCAATATCATAGTGGTTCACAAAGCACTGGTGTTGCACTATTTACCCTTTATCACCTCAGGTGGAAAATTTGATCACTTCTCCCTCCCTACAAACATACTCCCAGAGGTAGCAAAAAGTTAACATCTGTATCCATGAGGAGCTCTGACTTTAGGAAACTGTACTCTTATAAAGAGGACTCCAGGCAAAAGTACCTAACTTTTGTTCTTGAAAGAGTAATTATCTTTATTTGCTTGGATAACAAACAAATATGCCCTCTGTCTTCTATCTCGGAGGGAGATACTATTTCTATCTTCCAAGGCTATTTGTCATATAAACATCCTTGAAAAGATAGTCCAAAACAAAAGCTGATATGAAATGTACAAAATGAGAGATTCATGAGTACTTATTTCCTGTGTGTGTGTGTGTCTATGTATGCATAACATACATATACACATAATATAATATATACACTCTTCACTCTCTTCAAAGGTAATTTTTGCATACAATGGATTCATTTTTACATATTTCGTGACATGCTTTATTTGTGGAATTCTTTCCTTGTCAGTAGACCTTATTTTTAAATAAATATATAGTATTCCATATTATTTACATTCGATGATTGTTTAAAATGGTTTTACCATTCCCTACTAATTAATTTTTAGATTTTTCCCAAATATCTATTATCAAAAATGTTGGAAAGGGCTGGGGCTGTAGCTCAGTGGCACAGCGCTTGCTTAGCATATGTGAGGCACTGGGTTCCATCCTTAGTACACATAAAAATAAATTTTAAAATGGCATTCTGTCCATCTACAACTACAAAAAAAATTTTTTTAAATGTTTGAAAAACAGAATGTACACACTTATTTGGGGAAATATGTTTGAGTTTTTCTGGAGGAAAGATAAACTAAAATATAATTACTTATCAAAATGTGTATATTAAAAATTGGAAAGATATCCACAAGTTTTTGTGTCACTTTTTATTTCCCAACAGTATATGAGAGTGTCCAAATCCTAATATGCCCTGTGTGGTAAAATATTTGCATGCCCCTATGAAAAGACATGATTTAAAATTAATATTAGATACTACCTTTGGGGTTTTATGCAATTTTGTCTTCTCTACCAAATTCATCATTATACAAACCCTGGAAGCTGGTTATTATTAGTTCAAATTTTAGGTGGGTAAACTGAAACATAAATGAGGATGGAAAAGAGAGAGATAAACAGAACTTCTGTTTTTTGTATTCAGTGCTTCTGGCTTCCCCAACACAAATTAGATATGTTCAATCCATGATGCCATACATCAAAAGAAATGCAAGAACTACCTACTGAAGCATTTCTAGAATGCATTTCATCCCCCAAAGGCA
Organism: Tamias sibiricus; assembly: GCA_025594165.1. NCBI lineage: Eukaryota > Metazoa > Chordata > Mammalia > Rodentia > Sciuridae > Tamias > Tamias sibiricus. The sequence continues at coordinate 52,101,475 of CM046667.1, read as the reverse complement.
TCTTTTCTGTATAGCTTCATCACATTTTCCAAAACTGAATTTCATGGCAGTGGACTTGAAACGAGGGATTCATAGTAAGCTCGAGGTCTACTAAAACTTTAGGTTAGTTTTGTGCTGCTATTATTGTTGTTTTAAAATAATATATATCACTTATCTGGCTTTTCCCAACGTGTTTATATATACAACTGATTTTTCTTTTGATCCTAAGTGAATGTTTTAGACAGTTTGGGCTCCTATAACAAATAACCACAGACTGGGAGACTTAAGCAACAGAAATTTATTTCTCACAGTTCTCAAGGCTGGAAATCTGAAATCAGGGCATCAACATGATTGAGTTCTGGAGAAAGCTGTCTTTTGGGTTACAGTCTCCCACCTTCTCCTTGCATCTTCACCTGGAGAAAAGAAAAAAGAGAGTATGTATTCTCTATGGTCCCTTTTATAAGCACACTAATCCCATTCATGAGATCTACAGACTCTCAATCTAATTACCTCCCAAAGGCCCCACATGGTAATAGCAGTACATGGGAGGGGTTAGAATTTGAATTTTGGGGATACAAACATTCAACTCATTGCATTCCAACCTTCCTCCCATTCATATCCATTTCATATGCAAATTACATTCATTCTATCCCAATAGCCCTTAATGTCTTAACTAATTCCAGCATCAACTCTAAAGTCCAAAGTCTCATTTAAATATCTAAATCAGATGTGGGTAAAACACAAGATAAATATAAATATATTATCTTGCTAATTTCCAACTTTTCAAGATTTTTTGACAGTTGATTCAATCATTTATTCTATCTGATTTTTACATTTCTGTATCTTCCACACATTTAACACACAGATTTCTGTGAATTCTTCCAACTCACTTATTAAAATTTCAAACAGGACATATTCAAATCCAAGTATATGCCTGTGCTACCAGCACCTTATCTGAAGGTGGACATCATTCTGTTTATAAGTCTGTCTTCTTTTCCATCAGTAGAGCCATGGCTATGAATTGAAATGGGTATGATGGCACCAGTCCAGGCATGCAGTACTTGAGACTACTGTGGCAGGAAGAAATGCTAATGGAAGGGAGAGAGCTACTATTTTTCACACAGATCTATAGTTAAAGAGGCCTCATGGGAAAGGTAGAAGAGAAAGATAGCATATAAATTGAATTAAATCTCATAAAATAAGATGTCCTTAATTTATTTTTTCCTGAGTATCAATGTAATGAATAATTAAAAATGCCCATTCTCTTTTTAGATTTGCAAACAAAACAGTGAATTTCTCATATCTGTTAGGCAGCTTTATTAACTACAATTGTCTCCTTTAAAAAAAAAAAAAGAGGTCATCCTCTTGCTGAATTGTTTTTTTTTTTTTTAAATCATTGTGGTAATTATGTTTTCACAGTTATATTTGCATGATTATGTTCAAAGCTCTCTTGTCTAATAAATGCATTGAATGCAGAAAAAAGGCAAAATGATAATAGTGGATATGAAGGAAATTAGTACTTTAAATGATCCTATGTAATTGTGGTCTTAATTAAAGACTAGTCCAAAAGGAAAATTTTAAGTATAAGTCAATTTTCTTCCTTTTTTACTTAGATATTTCCTGTTTTCAAGGTGAAGAAAGGACTTATTTTTTCCTCAATTAAGCTGTCACTGGAAAAACAGTTGGTTCATAAATATGCTCTGGTGACTCTGAGAGGATCCCAGTTATGTTCTCAAACAGTATAATTAGGTTAAATCCATGGTGGTCATGGCAAAGCAGTGAGCACATTTGGAACATACCCAAACTTAAGGAGTAAACCCATTACAACTACATTCCCAAGCCACTGGTGAATATCATGCCAGGCAATATCAGGAATACAAGGCAATCTCAAACCTTTTGGTGGAGGACAAGGGAGTGTTACCACCCATTGTCATTGTCTGTGACAAGTTGACAAGTTCTGCTCCCCCAAATGTAAAAGTTTGAACATTAGAGAAGCACGCTGAGCCAAGCATATAAAGCAGGGTTTATTTAAAAGGGGTTGTTAGGGTCCAGTCTCACTAATTTTTTTCCCACAAACCACAAAGAGCCAGTCAGTAATGTAATACACAAACGGAGTTTATTGATCCAGCTAGCTGGGGTCAAGCTCTCCCGTCAGACATGCAGGAAGCGCAAGACCGCCCCCCCCCCCCCCAAACAAAGGAAAGCCTCAGGTTATATAGCATTACCTACGTCATTGCCCTTGCCCGGGTGCGTGAATTTCACCCTGAACAAAGAGAAGCCTCGGATTACCTATGTCCTTGATGGAGCAAATAGCCATGCTCTCGAAATTCAAATAGCCTGCCTCGGGGCTCAACATCTCAGCTCGCCTGGGGGTGGGGTTTCTATCCTAACATTCCAGCCCGCCTGGGGGCAGGGGTTACTATCCTAACAGGGTAACATAGACTTCTCCTGGGAGGGAGAAGGGGGCCATTGCTGGTATCTTGAAATCCCAAAAAACAAGGCAGGTCTGCCTTTTTTATATGTCCTAGGGATTCCTTTGTTCTCCGGCTCTATTCCCCTTATCTCTTTCCTTCCTGCTTATGTGACCAGGCCTTGTGGGATGGCCAAAAGGTGAGAAGCAGATGGGCTGAAGGGGAAAGGGCAGGATGGTGTAGCCCAGGACACATTAATTAACAACTTTATAGCTCCCTGTAGGTAGGGGCAATTCCTGGGACAGTTTACCTTGGCAACAGGTTGGGGCAGGGGCAGGTTCTTGATGAGGATGGAGGAAGGGCTCTCAAGGAATTAACATTTCAATCCCTCAGGGGACAAGTCTCCAACTTCCCAAAATTGGCTCACTCAAATTGGCTTTCTTGATCCAACCTGACTTGATTTATCTATCTATACTGACTGCCTATCAGATTTTGGCTTCAGGAGCACAGGTACAAGAGAAGTCTGTGAATCCCATGGATGTCATTTACATACATAATCTCAATGCCAGGACCTGTTCAATAGGTCAATACATTTTTGCTAGTTGCTTCTCTTTAAGAACCTTATTGCATGGTCCTATTATACATCTAAAATTCTGTTACAAAAGTTAAAAATGTTAGCAGTATTCTTGTCCATCCTGATCAAGGTTTGTATTTACATACTAATAGTGCACACCACTATCATTCTTCTTGCATGCAAATATATATGTCAACTTTAATCCTTCCTAGATAACTTTTTTCTTTTCATTGAATTTTCTTTTTTTGATTCAATTTTATTTGTTCCTCTCTTCTGTGTTTGAAGTTACTAATTCTATGTAACAACTACCTAATCTAATAACATGATTCTGCAAAAGTATATTGACAACAGGAGGAAGATTAATGAACATTAGAGGTCATTTTGTGTGTGTGTGTGTGAATAGTATACGAAACAAATAATATTATGTGTGTAATGTTCTTCACTTATGGATATTTAAAATGCCTGTCACAAAATTAACAGTACTAAGGGACTGAAAGTGATCTTAAGGTATTTTTCTCCTCTTCTATAGTATTTGTTGAGTCTTTTCATACAAATATGTGGCATTAGTTATTGTTAAAAAAAATTCTGCCTTCTCTTCTGAATTTCAATTCTGTGAAATTGGACTATGGTGTAATTGTTCATTTATTCCCCAATAGTTCCCACAGTGCCTGGTAAACAACAGGCACTCAGTAGATGCTTATTAACCAAGTGCCATATTTAAGGTAGAGGAACAAAAGCTCTGAAAAATTGATGTTACTTACAGTAGCACATAAAGCTACTCAGTAGGGAAACCTAGCTAAACCTCAGGGTCCCCCAGTAAAAATCTTGCAGCGTTTGTTTATGACTATAGATTTGAATTTTGCCTTTCTACTTTGACTTGCCTTTGAGGACAGAAACTACACATTAATATTCTAGAACACTCTCTTAGTTCTTCTATTGCACAACTCCAATACGAATGCCTGGCTCAGGGATAGCTCCAAAGGAGGTCTTTTGAAAACCATACAGACTACTTTGTTCTAAAAAAATGCATTGTTAAAAAATACATCATGAAAAAGATGCCTTATAGTCAATCCCAACTGCTACATAGTAAATTATACACCCACCATTTTTTCTTGCTTCTAATCTCTTAGATTCTTATAAATCTCATGGCTATGTAGAGAGTACAGGGTAATAATTTTTCTGTACTGTTTGGAGGTTCATTCAAAAGAATCTATATGCCTTTAATTGCTCACTTTAGGTACCTCTTAGCTCTTGGAAATTCAGTAAGATAAAACTTTTGCAGTTAATATCACCATGGGACAATATATATGTATCAACCTGAGAGGGTAAAAGACAGAAAGCTGAGCAACGTGAATCTGAGGAACAAAGTGAACTACACAGATCTGCTAAATTTGATATAATAAAGAGGAAAATCTTCCATTTCCTTTTATTATGCACAGCACTTTAAAGAATAGTATTATTTTAAAATGCTAATCCTTACACAGTGCCCTCGGGCTTTGCTGTAATCCTCTGCAGGAGCAATTCTCTCTGACAGTGGGCTGTAGTCCAGTCACCAGTAAGCAAGAGCATAAAACTAATAAACATAAATCCCACAGCCATTAGCCAGCAAAACAATAAATAGCTTCAACAGACAAGTAATTAACAGGCTGTTCAACAAGTGCTTGGAGCTTCCCAAGCAGGAATTCAAATCCAAATATGTACCAGTGTATCCCCAACAGCTGAACAGCACAGATGGAAGAGAGAACCAAGATAAAACCATGCAGACCCCCAAAATTCAACAAGAGATTTAGTACACAATAATCATGTTAATCTGTCTAGGTCAAACACTAGTACTTCCCTCCCTTGGAAACCTGCTTGGGCCCAGTCAGCAATTGTACACACTTGTATAAAAAGTAAATGTCTTAATGCAGGGAGTGGGGCAACATTATAGAAAGCAAAGTCATACATTCTATGGCTAGCACTCTGTTTTGTTTTCTAGGGTATTGGATGTAAAATTTACTTCTTGCTTCTGAGAACTGTTTTTCAGCCATAAAGCTTTCAAAAGCCTCGTGTACCTAATTCAAAGCCTTTAAAATTTATGTTAAAAATTTATTGCAGTGACCTAATAAATCAGTACTTAGTACTAACAAATTATCAGAATGTGCAATATATTAAAATGATAAATCAGAAATTAATAGTAAAGAGAGGAAGTGTTTTCAAATAAGACATCCAAAGCACTAACTAATGGGAACATTTGTAAACTTGACTATAATTTAAAACAGGGCTCTTAGTTAGAGTGTGTAAATCCAGAGGAAGATTTTACATCTATTAACAGGATCTTTTGATTCATTGTTTATAAATCAAGAAGCTAATGAAGAGTAAGGAGTCTCTAAATCCAGAAAAAAAATAGAAATTGCCAGCTTTTGATTTATAAATAGGCAGTTTTAAGAACTATATATATAACAAAATAGAAACATAAATTGCATTTAAGATCAGGTACATTTTAAATCATAGTTATGAATAGAAAGATTGTATGTGTATAACACCAACCAACAGCAACTTAGCCAATTCTAAACCTTTGCATTTCATAAAGCCATAATAGTGGTGTGCCAAGCAGAATGCCTATACTTAGCAACTTCAAGAAAAGAATTATCTCATTCTTTTTTTTAATTTTATTTTTATAATTTTTAATATGTACAACTCATAGTGCATATATTTAGTATCTTTTTACATATGACTGTTTGTATACAAAGTATATTCGTACAATTCAGGTCTTCAATCATGCATTAAGGAAAATGATATCCGTCTCATTCAACCACCTTTTTTTTTTCTTTTCTCCCCCTCCCTCCCCTCTTGCTCCTTCCCTTACCCTCCCTTCCCTTGACCATTCTAGTGTACCTCTAATCCTCCTATGTACCCCGACACCCAACACCACTGTGAATCTGCCTCCTTATATCAGAGAAAACATTTGGTACTTGGATTTTTGAGACTGACTAACTTCACTGAGCATTATGTCTTCCAACTTCATCCATTTACCTGCAAATGCCATTAATTTATTTTCTTTTATTGCTGAGTAAAATTCCATTGTGCGTATATACCACATTTTCTTAATCCACTCATTTACTGAGGGACATCTAGGTTGGTTCCACAACCTAGCTATTGTGAATTGCGCAGCTACAAACATTGAGATAGCTGTGTCACTGTAATATGCTGTTTTTAAGTCCGTTGGGAATAGACGCAGGAGTGGGATGGCTGGGTCATAGGATGGTTCCATTCCCAGTTTTCCAGAAATCTCCATACTGCTTTCCATAGCAGTTGCACCATTTTGCAGTCCCACCAGCAATGTATGAGTGTGCCTTTTTCCCCACATCCTCTCCAACATTTATTGTTGCTTATGTTCTTCACGGCTGCCATTCTGACTGGAGTGAAGTGAAATCTTAGAGTAGTTTTGATTTGCATTTCTCTAATTGCCAGCGATGTTGAACATTTTTTCATGTATTTGTTGATTAATCGTGTATCTTCTTCTGAGAGGTGTCTTCTCAATTCCTTAGCCCATTTATTGATTGGGTTATTTGCTTTTTTAGTGTAATGTTTTTTGAGTTCTTTATATATTCTAGAGATAAGTGCTCTATCTGATGTGCATGAATTAAATATTTGTTCCCAATTAGTTGGCTCTCTATTCACCTCACTGATTGTTTCCTTTGCTGAAAAGAAGCTTTTTAGTTTAAATCTATCCCATTCATTAATTCTTGGTAGTAATTCTTGCGCTACAGGATTCTTATTAAGGAACTTGGGGCCTAATCCAACATGTTGGAAATTGGAGCTTACTTTTTCTTCTATTAGGTGTATTGTCTCTGGTCAAATTCCTAGGTACTTGATCCACTTTGAATTGAGTTTTGTGCATGGTGAGAGATAAAGGTTTAATTTCATTTTGTTGCATATGGATTTCCAGTTTTCCCAGCACCATTTGTTGAAGAGGCTATCCTTTCTCCACTGAACATTTTTGGCACCTTTGTCTAATATAAGATAGCTGAAATTACATGTATTAGTCTCTGTGTCCTCAATTCTGTACCATTGGTCCACCAGTCTGTTTTGGTGCCAATACCATGCTGTTTTTGTTACTATTGCTCTATAGTATAATTTAAAGTCCGGTATGGTGATGCCTCCTGCTTCACTTTTCTTGCTCAGGATTGCTTTAGCTATTCTGGGTCTCTTATTTTTCCAGATGAATTTCATGACTGCTATTTCTATTTCTTTGAAGAATGACATTGGGATTTTGATTCGAATTGCATTAAATCTGTATAATGCTTGTGGTAGTATGGACATTTTGACAATATTAATTCTACCTATCCAAGAGCAACGTAGGTCTTTCCATCTTCTGAGTTCATCTATAATTTCTTTCTTTAGTGTTCTATAATTTTCGTTATAGAGGTCTTTCACCTCTTTCGTTAGGTTGATTCCCAGGTATTTTTTTTTTATGCTATTGTAAATGGGGTCGTTTTCATCATTTCCCTTTCAGAGTCTTTGTCGCTGATGTACACAAATGCCTTTGACTTATGTGTATTGATTTTGTATCCTGCAACTTTGCCAAATTCGTTTACTAGTTGTAAAAGTTTTCTGGTAGAGTTTTTTGGGTCTTCTAGGAAGATTATCATGTCATCAGCAAATAGTGCTAATTTGAGCTCTTCTTTTCCTATCTTGATCCCTTTAATTTCTTTCGTCTGTCTAATTGCTCTGGCCAGAGTTTCCAGTACTATGTTAAATAGCAGTGGTGAAAGGGGGCATCCCTGTCTTGTTCCAGTTTTTAGAGGGAATGCTTTCAATTTTTCTCCATTTAAGATAATGTTAGCTCGGGGCCTTGCATAAATAGCTTTTATAATGTTAAGATATGTTCCTGATATTCCTAGTTTTTCCAGTGTTTTGAACATAAAGGGGTGTTGTATTTTGTCAAATGCTTTTTCTGCGTCGATTGAGATGATCATATGATTTTTGTCTTTAAGTCTATTGATGTGATGTATTATGTTTATTGATTTCCGAATGTTGAACCAGTCTTGCATCCCTGGGATAAACCCCACTTGATCGTGGTGCACTATCTTTTGGATAGGTTTTTGTATCCGATTTGCCATGATTTTGTTGAGGATTTTTGCATCTATGTTCATTAAAGATATGGGCCTGAAGTTTTCTTTTTTGGATGTGTCTTTGCCTGGCTTTGGAATTAATGTGATATTGGCCTCATAGAAAGAGTCTGGAAGAGCTCCCTCTTTTTCTATTTCTTGACATAGTTTGAAGAGCATTGGTATTAGTTCTTCTTTGAAAGTCTTATAGAACTTGGCTGTAAACCCATCAGGTCCTGGACTTTTCCTTTTTGGTAGCTTTTTGATGACATCTTCTATTTCTTTGCTTGTAATTGATCTGTTTAAATTGTGTATAGCCTCCACATCCAGTTTAGGCAAATCATATGACTCTAGAAATCTGTCAATGCATTCAGTATTTTCTGTTTTATTAGAGTACAAGTTTTCAAAGTAATTTCTAATTATATTCTGTATATCTGAGGTGTTTGTTGTGATATTCCCTTTTTCATCACGAATGTTAGTAATTTGAGTTTTTTCTCTTCTTCTTTTCGTTAGCATCGCTAAGGGTCTGTCAATTTTGCTTATTTTTTCAAAGAACCAACTTTTAGTCTTGTCAATTCTTTGAATGGTTTCCTTAGTCTCAATTTCATTAATTTCTGCTCTGATTTTAATTATTTCCTGTCTTCTACTGCTCTTGGTGTTGGTCTGTTCTTCTTTTTCTAATGCTTTGAGGTGTGATGTTAAGTCATTTATTTGTTGGTATTTTTTTCCTCTTAAGGAATGAACTCAGTGCAATGAATTTTCCTCTTACTACTGCCTTCATAGTGAAATTATCTCATTCTTACTGTGTTGATTTAAATAGAGAATAACTTATTTTAAATACCACATTTACATTACAATATATTTTTGTTCTACCATAACAGGACCAAAAATGGTTATATGGCAAATCTTAACCTGGAAAGATTACATCTAATTATAGACACAACGTTCAAAGGCCATTCTTTTCCTTTAGAATACACAATAAATAAATTTTACAAAAAAATGTAAGGACAATTCTCTCACACTTCACTTGCTTCAGAATGCCTCCTCACAGTAGAACCCAAGGTGAGCACAGGCCTTTTCAGGGACCCCACTTGGCCATTTCACACAAGCCACAGACTGAGACACTGAAGCAGATGATCTTGAGGGACCCTCACGTGACCTCACATGAATAAATACCATCTAAGTAGACAACGAAGACTCTCATCACAAAAGGCCAGTGTAACAGAATCAAAGGAATTTTTAAAACCAAGGGCTAAGAAACCCACCAGGTGACTGGCTCAGAGGTGAGGTTTGATGTGGCTCCTCTGCCTTTCCTTGGCCCTGCCTCTGAGAGACGCCATTGCTAGACTGAGAACTCCATCCCTATAGAAGATCTGGACCAAAAGGAGGTTTTGGGGAAACCTCCCCTCACAGCTCCTCTCTGTCCCTTATGGCCACATCCTACCCAACCCTTGAAAGTTAAGCATCCTCATTTTCCAGGCTACAGCACTGAGTAAAATACCCCAACTCCCATTGCAACCACAGTTTCCTGTATCTTTTCTCCTCTCCTCTCTCCAAATATATTAGTTACTGAATCCATAAAACTATCTGCACCAGATCTGAATGGATGCTGACCCACTGTGGGTTCACATCTTCACTTATTCATAGGGACCTTCAATTACTCTTCCCTAAGGGAAGTAATAACGTGGGACTTTGTACAGGAGGTTGGGGTTAATATGGGGAAGGCTAGGCTGGGGGTAGCTTATGTGGAAGGTCTATGGGAACAAGGACTTCTGTCCTGGAACCAACCTTATGATTCCTCCTAGGCCACTGCTTACTGCCTGAGCAGGATGGAGTTGAATAAGATCTCAGCAGGCCACTGCATGGTGATCATAATGACCTCAAAAATATATATATATTTCCACCCATTTCCCCCTGTTCCTCATGGATACAGACACCCGATCCTCCACCACATGCCTCTTGCCAGAGCTCTGAAATCAGAGCATCTCCAGGTGAATCTCCAGGTGAGCATCTCCAGGTGAATCTGCTGTGGGGAGTGAGAAATAGGACAGTAGAGCCCAGGCGTAGCCTCCCAACCCACTCTTCACAGAGGCTTCATGGCCTGCTCTTTGCTTTCCATCACTTTACAGGGGCCTTGCTGTACTGCCTCACATTTATGGACTGTGCACTTGTGTGATTCTCCACCTTTCCAATTAGCAGCTGTGCTGCTCCTCAGGGCATGACATTGTTTGGGAAAACCACGTGAGAATCTAAATATCAGATGTGTCTTCATCTCCAACTACATGTAGAACCACTTGTCCTATGGTACCAGGCAGGTCCTTGGGAAGGCTTGCACAGAGGAGTCTCTGAATATTATTTGTTAGGTTTTAAAAATACAGACTTAAAGATACCCTGCATTTCCAAGGCTGATGAAATGTGTTGTTATAGTGTTATAAAACAATTTGTATTGCAGAAAATAATTGAAATAAAAGAACACAGATCCTAAAACCTGGAGTTGATAAATAATATTCTTTCTTTACTTGATATTTACTCTCAAGTTTAATATAAGGCTTAAGATTATATCTGGTGTGGCATTTCAGACTAACTGTATCCTTTTGCTTTCAGCTTGGAACTTTGGAGATCTGGCCATGTTGACAGATTATTGGCTAGTCACAAAGTGAAAAAAATCACAGTGAGTGCTCCCATAGGTAGGTACAGGAAATCCTCCATCACACTGCTCAAGCAGCTCCATTAGATCCAATAAAACAAATAAAATCTATGAGATTGTGTAACATGGTATTTTGCTTCACAAGCATTTGAGTATGTGTTATCTATGCTTCAGAAGCAAAAGGAGACATTAGTCAGGAGACAGACAGGAACACACACACACACACACACACACACACACACACACACACACACCAATAAATAAAAATATATTGATTCTTATAAATAATACAATCAGTGATTTCCATTCCTCATGATTTCATTTACAATGCCAAATAAAATAATGCTAGTTGTAAAGTTCTAAATGTTTCCCCATTATAAGTTCATCAACCCTAAAGATGTTACCCATGTTAAAATTTTTATAATATCAACTATTTTAGAAGATATTATAAAAGCTATAATTAAAAAGCAAGCTATGTTACTGATATGATTTTTGTTAGAAAAATTTTGCAGGATGGATGGACGCACGCTGGAACCGTCATATAGGAAAAGGGAAGGGGTTTATTGAATTACCAAAGAAACATGTGGAGGGGATGGGGACGAACCCCGGGGAACTAACGGGAGCTGGAGCACGCGGGAACGGAGAGCAGGAACAGAGAGCGAGCTCAGTCCGGCCGTGGTTTAAATAGAGTAGGGGTCATAAAAACCCCCTTGGAGTGAGTCCTTGCCCTATAGGCCAGCAGAGGTGGGGGGGTAGTGGACAGGGGACTTGCTGGTCAGGTTTTTTGGTCACGCTGAGGATCTTGGGAGGTGTAGTTTTTAACAAAGTACCTGGGGAGGTGTGGCCTCCTGCCTGGAATCCAACAATTTTAATCTTCAAAAAATATGACCCTAGTTCCTAAACCAGAATTTTTAAAGATCAACTAGCCACTGGATAAAGAGCAATGTGAGATGGGACACTCCATCAATAGACTTCCAGGGAACATTTGTTGGAGGGGGCTATTTAAATGAATAAAAAAGCAAACAAACAAATGGCAGCCAGAACCTGGTGCTTTGCAAAAAGAACAACCACATCTCCTGATGGTGGGTGGGGCTCCTTGTTCCTTCTGTCCAGATCCCCTGAGGGCCCTTCTCTTCTATTCCTTCTGCCAAGAAAGGTTGAACCCCACAGTAAGTGAGCATCACAGGCCCCTCTACCCTCTGGCTACTGCTGTGTTTTGCCAATGGGAGGCACCAGCAGGATCTCTGAGGACCTGAGGAGAGGAGGTTGTGGAATTTATGCCTTTTGGCTTTGATGTCTCTTTTCATTTTGGCTTAGACATCCTGACTGTGGTCTTTGGTAGTCAATTTTATTTTATTTAACAAACTAAGGATGAGCTGGTCTCAATGGACTCTGAAAGGATTCTGTCTGGCACATGTAGACACAGTCTTTCTGTCTGTTGATTTCCCAGGACATAACCAGAACCCTCACTAAGTTGTCCAGTGTTGGCTGGATTCTATCATTTCCAGAGCCCTCCAATGAAACAGCTTCTGCAAAAACCAATGATTTACTGAATCATATTTTTCAGAGGAAGTATTTGACTCAGAACTGGTAAAGTCAGCTCTAACAGAGAAGGAAAACAGGAGATATTTCCCGGAGCTATGCCATAAAAGCAGCCAGTGAATACTATGAAACTCAACTTCACGAGGAACACATGGCTTCCAACACCAAAATGTCAGGATCCCTCAAACCATGACAGCTCTAACAGTCACCAGCAGTCAGACATTCATTTTTCCATCCCAGCTAAGGACACTGGAACAATCTAGAGAAACAGTCTGAACAGTGAAGAATGAAGCCCTCAGTTCACTGAAATTAAATTTTCCCTTTAGCGCCTCATGAACCAGCCAACTCATCATTCCCAGCTTCCTGGAGAGATTCCCCAATGTGTCTCCATTGAGCAGTGAGCAGCTGCAGAAGCAGTGGATTTCTTCCATGAAGACAAAGTTCTTTCCCTCAAGTAACCACCACTGTTTACAGGGACACCCCAGGATCATTATGCGTGCAGGGAGATCTCCTTGGGCAGATTTGATAGAGTAAACTCAGTAGTTCTATAGTTATAGCGTGAACTCAGTAGGCCCAGCTATTGCCTGCAGTGTGAGATGGCACCATATATGCTCAGCTGCTACAAGCAACTGGGCAAACACACTCCTTTAACTCCTATGGACAAATGTTTGTTTTCATGTTTGTAAATCTTCAGCAATGTCAGCATGTTTAAAAGACAGCAGATAGGCGTGTGAAGGTATTTCTGACTTCAAGAGGAACAACAGAAATGGCTCATTTTTATTTAAGACAACCAAAATGTAACACTGCTTGAATAGGGGAGTGGAATAGTTGAGTTTGGAGCTGAACTTTTAGAGAAGCTAGCCTTCATTTAACTTGTGTTGCTGTTAAGTCCAAATGCTGAATTAGAGTTTTCTGGAGTTGAGCAAAGGGCAATACATTGGAATACAGACCTTAGGTTATAAGCTAAGAAAATATTTGCCTTTGAAGCAGCAAAGATCAAGTGAATTTTACAGGCTGTTTGAGGAATCCTATCTGAGACCATTTGGCCATTTGCCTGCCAAACATATGGTAACATTTTGTCATTTTTGGAAGGATGAGGTCAGAGGTCTCAGCAGTCCACCACCCTGACAAATTCTTCCCAGGAGCTTCATACTGTGATAATGTGTCTGATCTAAGTGACCTAAGTTGAAATCACCAAATTTCAAAAAGGGCTTCATAAAGAGTTTACCTTGGTGGCTTTTAAATGACCACCTCATACACCCCTGTATGCCATGTCTAATTTTTTATTGGCAATGAAGCTATAAAAGGACTATTTGAATCCTGATTACATCTCTCCTCAGCCTTAAAATGAATGCCCTCCTCTATGCATGCCTGTTATTGTCCTCTATGTGAGTCTATCTTCCTAATGAGAACTCTGGTTCTTTGGGGGGGGGGGGGGGGATATATCTCTCACATTCATCAAAATTAAATATTCTCAACACAATATTTAGCACATAGAAAAATTAAATATCTACAGAAGAAAGAAAAAGAAGGAAGGCAAAATGAGGGGAAGAAAAATTATAGATTTATAAGTAATGACAAAGATCACATTTATACGAATCCTTACTATAAAATAGGAATTATCTTAAATTATTTTTTGTGGTGCTGGGGGTAGAATCCAGGGCTTTGTGCATGGGTGGCAAGCACTGTACCAACTGAGTTATATCCCCAGCCCCATCTTAATTATTTAATTAGATTTCTTTATAAAATTCTCAGAGGAATTATAAGGTATCATTATCTTTTCTTACAGTGGAGAAAACAGAGCTCAATGAAGTTAAACAACTTTCCCTAACTCATAGAAATGAAAAACAATAGAATCAGCATCTGAAGTCAATTTTTTAAAAATATTTATTTTTTAGTTATAGTTGCACACAACACCTTTATTTTATTTGTTCATTTTTACGTGGTGCTGAGGATCAAACCCAGAGCTGTGAATGTGCTAGGCCAGTGCTCTACCTCTGAGCCACAACCCCAGCCCTGAAGTCAATTTTGATTAATTCCAAATCCTGTGTTTTTATCCACCAAGCCCAGAAAATACCTGAATGAAGATCAAGCTACTGACATAAGCAACAAGAATTATATCTTATCTAAAACATAACAAAAAAGTTAAATGTTAAATCCAAAAGGCTTAGATGCCATTAAAATTGCTCAATTATTTATCTGGTAGTTTTCAGAAAAGATCCAAGTATCAAACCTTAAAAACATACTAGTCCTCTTCAAATAAATTCATGTAACAATCTGACTCTTTTAGTTAATGAATAAATTTGTTCATCTGAAAAAAATTATATAGTGAATATTATGGGTCTGTTCATACATATAATTATAGCTTTCACATTTTATTTTATGTGTGAAAGAAATACTCATTTCTAGGTATTTCCCCAGAAGAAATGAAAACATGTTCACACAAAGACTTATATAAAAATGTTCATAGCAGCTTTCTTCATAAAAGGCAAAAGTGGAAATAACCCAAATATCTTTCAATTAGTGAATGAATAAACTAAATTTGAAACATGGAATAGTGCTTATCAATAAAAGGGATAAAACTACAACAATATGAAAGAATTTCAGATGTCTCAGGTTCAGTGAAGAATGGCGGGAACAAAAGGTTAACAAACTGTATGATTTTATTATAAGATACTGTCTTGGAAAGGGCAAAACTATAGGAAGAAAAATTGATCAGTACTTTGCAGAGGTTTGAGACTGGGAAAAGGGATTGACTATAAAGGGTCATGGAGGAACGTTCAAGAAAAGTTCTAAGTTATGATTATGGTGGTGGGAATATGATTATATACATTTGTCGAAACTCAGCAAAATGTGTACATAAAAATGGTGATTCGAGTATATCTAAATTATACTTCAATAAACCCAACTTGAACAAATAAAATAAAAGCAATATATTCTCATGGTACATACAACTCTGCTGCTGTTTGAATTTCTAGAAACAAGTTTTACTTATATTATATTTTAAAATTGAACTGTAGCCTGAAATTCCCTAATTATTCATTAATTTAATTTAAAAATGCCCTGGATGGACTGGACAATGAGGCTGAGTTGATCATTCCATTCATAATCCATGTAACAGAGGACAACATTGCAATTTTGCCCTTTCTTTATAAAAGCTTACCTGTGTACGCTTCCCAGACACAAACATAAGCCCTGAGTATCTGAGGAAAACTTAGAAAGCCCTGTTTTCACCTGACATTTAGATATCTAATTTATCATAGCACATTCTGAAAACAAAGTGCATTGCTATTTAATCGATGTAAGGTTATTGGGACATTGTAAAATGGAAAGAATCAATTCAGCCATTGACTAGGTCATTCTGGTTTCCCTTTATAAAATATTTCTTTCCAGGCTGCAATCCCTTTCCGGCGGCTACATTTACAATTTTTGAAGATACAGGGTATTCAGGCACTTCAGAAGATGAGGTTAAAATGTGACCTAGACTTGTCAAAAGAACAGAATGAAGGCAAGTACAAAGTGAAGGGATCCAAAGATGAAGAAGAGGAATTCCCAGGGTTACCTGTAATGTAGAAGATGATAATCTTACTCCATGGGTAGATCAGACTCTTAGTTCATGGGTGCTAGGAATTCAGTCTAAACATTCCTGGGTACCTCATAGGGGTCCAATAGTGTTCACTGGAAAGGAGAAGTGCCTTAGTAATATAATGTGAGGAAGCACGCATCCTCAGTTTTATGACTCCTACGACCAAGGCCTTCCAAGAGAAGTTCACCGCACACGTGCATGCATATGTGATTTATTTCCTTGCTACATCAGGGAATGTAGGCATCTTTATGTGGTGTGTGTGTGTGTCCTCCAGACCACTTCTAGGGCTGGTTTTTCTGGGAGGTTCTTGAATTATTAGAATGAAGTAGTGAAGGAAGTTTTCTGACATAAGATGGAAAGAAAGCTAGTATTGGGTTCTAGGCACTTTACTGAGGCTACTGTCTTCCTCATTTTCAAGGGCCACCCCACAGAGCAATACCCAAACTAGAAATATACATTAGTTCTCCTGGTTCCGTGGGGTAGGTATGCTGGCAACTGAGCAGAGAAACAAGAAGAAAACATGACATTTGTCACACACATATGTTGATTGTGCTTGTTCTCTATCCAAAATACACTTTTGTTGTTCTAATTAATACATCTAACCTTTTAAATGCTTCTTTCATTGACAAATGACAGAGAATTTCTCAAGTGCTGTGCAAGGTTACAGGTGGTTTGAAATTGGACCTAACAGCAAAAGACCACACTAACCCAAAGCAATTCTTGGGATCAGTCTCACTCTCCCTTTTTCTTTAGAAAGTATTTTTTCCACAAGCTATCTTTAACATGACCTCTGCCCAACTCTTTCTCTTGCATATTTAGTCCTGTGGTGATCAATAGGGAAGGTCTGAAATCACATATACGTAGGCATAAATCTTGGCTCCACTAGTTATTATGTAGTTAAGTAATTTACCTTCCTTGCATCTGCAAACTTGGAACAGGGCCTAGGCCATAGAGCTTCTATAGGGATTTAAAAGATAGCCTGATAATGTGTTAGATAGTGTCAGGTACATGGTAGACACTCAGTAAGTGTTAAAATTTTATATTCTTGCTGTACCCCTTTAATTTTTGCCTTCAGTTCTAATGAGTAAATTCATTCTTACATGGTCAGATTCTTGAGAAAAAAAAAATTAGGTGGCATAACTCTCCTATCAGACCACACAACTATAGCACTGCCCATGATTAATGACTCTTCAGTCAGATGATGTCTTTTGTCTATCTCTCTGTGGCCTGGATGTAGAGCTTAGGTTACAAAACCTGCCCATTAAGGGAAAAGTTGTTTCCTGAAGAAGGGGCATGGATTATGGATACATTATCCTAAAAGGAGAGAGTTTATAGGGCTAGGGTTGTGGCTCAGCGGTGGAGTGCTTGCCTAGCATGTGCGTGGCCTGGGTTCGATCCTCAGCACCACATAAAAATAAAGGCACTGTGTACAACTAAAACAAATACCTAAATATTTTTTTAAAAAAAGAGAGAGTTTATAAATACAGGTTTTCACAATATTGAACCAATGCCCCTTTATATCTGAAATGATCACAATAAATGTTTATTCTTGGTATTCATGAGTTTAGCTGGTGAAGCACATCTGTGTTTTAACTAAGCCTATTTTGAAATTTTCTGTCATAGTTTGATTAAGATCAATACAATGACAAATTAATTCAAATTCAACTCTAGAAATTCAAAATAAAATAGTTTCCATAAAACTATCTGCATAGTGATTATCCTCTGACATGGCAGTGGGCAGGATGAACTTGAACCCTGCCTGCCATTGCTTATGTGGTTAAAATCTTTCTGAAGGCAAATAAGCTTCACATTTTAGCAGACTTGCCAAAAACATCCACATAAATCCCCTAGAAAGGAGAATAGGAGCTCAAATTAAAATGAAACCATCTGTGCAGAGAGGTCTGTGAGGGTGATGAGTATGTTATTTACAGGCCAATTCCATGAGGCTTGCTGGCTGAGTAATTAGGACAATAGCTACTATGGCCTCTCATCCTTTCTGACTCAGCTCTCACATAATTTATCCAGCCTGTTAAACAAACCAATTCTCTACCACTCTTCTGATCAAGCACAACTTTGTCTATTGTAGAACATAACTATTTTGCCAAATTACTTTCTACTTTGGTAAAATGGTCTATTTCTTCTTAATTTTAAAACTACTAGGAAATAATTTTTGTAGTTCAATTATTAAAGACAGAAATGTATTAGGTTCTGGATCCAATCATCTATTCAAATAATCAATCCATAAATAGTTTTCAGAGTCCTACTTATGAGAGGCTGTTTTAAGTGCTTGAAACACATCAGTAAAATAAACAAAAAAAAAATCCAACTCTTAATAGAGTACCATATCTTTTATGGTAATAGAAGACAAGCAACAAGAATAAGTCAAAGATAAGGTATGATGAAGTGTTATAATGACTGGATTAACAAATAAGCAGTAAAGAAGGAAATGCCTTTGTTGTTTTTAAGGTAGAAGTAAAAATATAATTAATATTAGTGAGCTTCCCTTTAGCCTATAGCATTGGGCAGAATAGAAATTAAGGACCTCAAACCAGTCAAATGCAACAATGAGGGAGGAAGTTCTACTGAAAATAAGAGGAAGTCTTGGGTCAGGGCACAAAATAAATAAAAGCCTTAAAAGCATTAGGTCTAGCAACATGATAGCCAGAAAAGGAAGAAATGTCAGGCAGGTACTGAAGATAAGGCCAGAAAGAAGAGCCAGCAAAGCCAAAGACATTCTACAGTCAGGAAATCAGAGAGAAGTAGGATAATTGGAAACCAGGTCCCCATAAGGAGAGTAAGAAAGGACAATACCGAGTGCTTAAGAAGCAGATTTTGAAAAACTCAGTCAAATTAAACTCAATTCTAAACATGCATCCTCAACCAGGAGCTTTGAAAATCATCTTAGGATAGAAAGTCAATGTGTCTGAGGGCTACAGGTAAAAGGAAAGGGGTGGCTATGATAGTAATATCACAAGTGCTAGTTCAAGCACTTCACAGCCAGTATTACAGTGCTGTCTTACAGCAGAATGCATACAGGCCCTAATACTGGAAAGTTTTCTAGGCTGGGTCAAGCATCCTAACTTGCTGGATGGATCACATGGTGATGAAGGGGTATGTGGTGGGGCAATGACAAAGAGGAAATCTGGAAACTCAGGGAAGTTGCTGTTAATCAACTGATATTCCAATGCCTCAATATGTTCATACACTTTGCCTATGTCTCAAGTAATATAAATTCAGGATTCTATCAGAATAGCTTTGATAACAAGAGAGATTTGCCCACTAATAATGTTTTGGTCCAGGTAAGGAGTATAGTACAGTCATTAGAATATAAAGGACCAACTAAGTTTTTGCAGGCTGTTTATGGCACACTAACTTGTTCTCTCCGAGCCTTGGTTGTCCAGCAGTGAAGTGAGAAAAAAAGACACCTACCTTGGAAGGGTCTTGTGAGGATCAAATGAAATATGAAAATGCTTAGCAATGAGCTGGGGTATAGTTCAATAAGATGATAACTGTCTAGCATTCAAGAGGGCCTGGGCTGCATTTCCCAGCACCACAGGAATAAAGAAAAAGAAAAAGTGCAGCCTCATGGAAAATGGTATGCTGCAAAGAACCAAAGTAAGATACCATCCAATTCCTTTGCTCTACACATCTTTAGGTGTAGGAACGTTTGTAATTTCTCTTATGATTTAATTATAAACTCAGAAGAAAAACATAGATTTTTTTTTGTCTCCCACGTTTTCCTAATTATACATTTTATTTTATCTCTTTTGTCCTTTTACAAAGAATTTACCATAACTTTGTCCCTGTGGTGCATTATTAAGTTATGCATTCATGTTAATTACTCTTTTACTGTAGAACACACAGTAGTAGTGAACTGGGAAAAGTAAACATAAAATAAGGCTTTATACATAAAGACCTATAGATAAGCTTAATGAAGGAACTTAGGGAATGAGGTGGGGAATTTTAATTAAAATAACACACTCTTAAATATAGGCTATGAACACCTTCTTTCAAGAATGATTAGTAATAATTCTTGCTTTTTCTATTTATTGTGCTCTCAAATATTTCCCAGTTATTTTCCAACTAACTTGAGTCTCCTGAACTCAGGTAGGCGAGTAGATATGACCAGCACATAGAGGGAATTGTTGCCACTACCTCTTCTATGAATCTGCATTCCTCTAACAGGCAGCTTCAAAACAATGTTTATAAATAGTAACATTAAATAAATGGGCACAAGATTAACACTATTCCTGACTGCTAGGGACAGCAAACACACATTTAAAGAAAACTCCCAAATATGTCATTCTACTCCCTGCTTTTCATTTATTTATTATAAGTCAACAAAAGGTTTTGTGAGTGGAGAAAGTAAAAGAAATCAAACATCAGGCCTGAATTTTAGCCACCCTCCCTCTTCCTGCCTTCTCCCTAATCTTTAGATCTACAAATGAGCATCTCCATTGATGGAATTTGAAATATCATGCCATGGCTCATTTTGTGTGTGTGTGTGTGTGTGTGTGTGTGTGTGTGTGTGTGTGTGTGAATGTTTGTGTGTGCATATATACACATGCATGTGTTATTTTTTTCATATATACAAACTCTTATAATAGTTACTAAGGCAGCATAACATGTTCTACCTTCCAAGAAGCCGAGAAATCAGTCACAATCTGTCAGAAAACAATTGTTTGCCAAGAAACTCTTCCAGAAGCACTAACCTTTGTTTAATATGTTATTGATTTTTCTAAACTGTTAAGTATGGCTTATAATAGTGATATCCTATATGATGCCACTCATTACATCAGTTAATATCTAGTTATTAGGACATTAACTTTTGCTACAGGCAGTTAACTGACAAACTGATTGTGTGTGTTCATGTGTGCATGTGTGTGTGTGTGTGTATGTGTGTGTGTGTGTGTACGTGTGTGACTTATAATGAGAGATTTGCAAGTGAACTGTTAGCCGCCGGAAAGGGATTGCAGCCTGGAACGGCAGCGCCGCGGGAAGGAGTCCGGAGACAGGATGGAGACGAAAAAATTCTTTAATCTTTCTGTCTCTGTCTCTTGTAATTTCTAACACTACATACACACTCTCACAAGAAACCAAGCACGTACTCTTACAAGAAACTACAATGTATCTATACAATAGCGATAACCCTGTCCTTTCACTCTCACAAGAAACCAAGCCACGTACTCTTACAAGAAACTACAATGTATCTATACAATAGCGATAACCCTGTCCTTTCTCTCTCTGGTCTTATTCCATGCGTATTTGAGCAATGACTCAGCAGATTGACATTTTTGGGCATTGTCGCCTTCCGTAGTCTCACGGGACTTGGCCCAAGAATCCTGGGCCAAGTCCCGTGAGACTACGGAAGGCGACAATGCCCAAAAATGTCTATGGCCCATAGTCAACCGCAATCTTAGCTATCTCCCCAAACAGGGCTCCTGCAGTGAACAGTAGATAATTAGTTTTAAATGATATGTGGGAGCTCTGTATTGCAGCCCAGAATCTTCTTGTCCATCCTCTTTTCCTAGAAGAAATAGGACAGTTCTTTTCAAGTATAAAGACCCCTTTGAGCATAGTGAGCTAATCCACAATTAGCAATTTGAAAGCATGTACATAATTAATTAATCAAACAATGTTAGTCAGCTTTTCTTTGGTGTGAACAAATTACCTGATTAAATATTTGAGCAAAAAACTTTGTTTATTTTGGGTTCATGGTGGTTCGATCCATGGTTGGTCAACTCTATTTCTCTGGGCCAGAGGTGAGGTAGAACAACATGATGGTGGGGCATGACAAAGGAAAGCTGCTCAAACCATGGCAGCTGGGAAGCAGAGAGAGAAACAACAAGAACAAAATAAAAACCCTTAAGGCATGTCCCCAGAGTTAGTCCATTCAAATTATTAATTCATCAAATGGATTAATCCACTGATTAGGTTACAAGTCTCATAATACAATCATTTCACCTCTGCACATTCCTGAATTAACACAGGAAATTTTGGAGTTCAGCTCATATCCAAACCATAGCAATCACAGATAGAATGGAGTGTGTGTATGTGTGTGTGTGTGTGTGTGTGTATGTGTGTGTGTGTATAGAATTTATGAATAGAAATAAGAAAAGCATTCTAAACCATGTGAAAAACATTGTTACCCCATCATTGGTGTAAAATAAAATTCATGTTCATTTCATTACAGGGAGGCATCATGACATACAGAAAGTCCTGGAATCTGTTAGACATTGTTTTAAACCCCACTGACTCCAATTCAAATTCACCTATAAACCTTTTGAGGGTAGGAACCATTAAACCCTATTTTTTTTTTAATTTGGCACCTAGTATACTTCTTTTTTAATTTTTAAATTTTATTTATTCTAATTTGTTGTGTATGACAGCAGAGTGCAATTCAGTTCATATTACACAAATAGAGCACAATTTTTCATGTCTCTGGTTGAACACAAAGTAGAGTCACACCATTTGTGTTTTCATACATGTACTTAGGGTAATGATGTCCATCTCATTCCACCATCTTTCCTACCCCCATATCCCTCCCTTCCCCTCCCTTCCCTTTGCCCTATCTAGAATTCCTCTAATCCTCACATGCTCTCCCCGCATTCCCATTATGAATCAGCCTCCTTATATCAGAGAAACATTTGACATTTGGATTTTTGGGGATTGGATAACTTCACTTTGCATTATATTCTCCAACTCCATCCATTTACCTGCAAATGCCATGATTTTATTCTCTTTTAATGCTGAGTAGTATTCCATTGTATATATATGTATATATATATATATATATATATATATATATATATATATATATATATATATATATATCACATTTTCTTTATCCATTCATCTACTGAAGGGCATCTAGGTTGGTTCCACAGTTTAGCTATTGTGAATTGTGCTGCTATAAACATTGATGTGGCTGTGTCCCTGTAGTATGCTGTTTTTAAGTCCTTTGGGTATAAACCGAGGAGTGGGATAGAAAAATATTGAATGCTTCATGAATTTGTGTGTCATCCTTGCACAGGGGCCATGCTAATCTTCTCTGTATCTTTCCAATTTTAGTATATGTGCTGCCAAAGTGAGCACAACATCTAGTGTACTTTAATTTACATAATAGACACTCAAGAAAGTCAGAATAATCTGATTGGTTTGAGTGCTTTGTCATCTGCTAGATTAATTCGGGGTTATTTTCTCTACCCTACTCCTCCTCCAAGTAAGGCCCTGTTCATTTTAACACATAATGTGGGGTTAGTGAAGTACAGAATCAATAATTGACAGTTGGTGCTTATACTTTTTTTTTAACCTCACTCTAGAAAGTAATTGTTGATATGTTAAATTCTGAAAGGAAAGGATCCATATGTTGGTATCAGCTATTGAACTAGAGTTAATGCATTTCTAACAAAGTTTCCAAAAAAATACAGAAATAAAGTATTAACTACTAAGTCTATTCTGAGAAACAGAATCTATACTGACACATGCACCAAATGAAAATATAATAGTCTAGAAGAATTCAGAGGAGAACACTATTTGAACTCATCAAGATTATAAATAACTTCAAGAAGATAAATGTATATTTCTATTGCTTATGTTATCCACATATTTGGAATGCCTTGCTTCTCCACATATCTACCTAAGTAAAATCTGTCTCTTCTTCAATCTTGGTAAAAGCCTGAGCTTCCAGAAAAGCCTTTCACTCACTTTAAATCAACATAACACTTCAATTACACTCTTCTAATAATGTTATGATTTTTTTGGTTGTTTTATATTCCCTATAACCTCCTTGTGATCCAGGAGCTGTTCTTAATTTATTTAATGTTTAATTTAATGCATTATGCATAAAATTGGTTACCACTGGCTTATGCAACAGAGTGTACACTGATGAAATGCAATAACTGAACATATGTAATAAGAGTTTACAAAAGGAGAGTCTTTGCAACACGAACAGACGAGGTCATGGATTTCAGTAGGGTTTTTTGTTGTTGTTCGAGTTTGTTTTGTTTCTTAGTATCAGGGATTGAAGCCAGAGATGCTTACCCACCGAGCAATATCTCAAGCCCTTTTTATTATTTTTATTTTGAGACAGGTCTCGCTAAGTTGCTGAGGCTGACTTTGAACTTGCTATCCCCCTGCATCAGCCTCCCAAGCCACTGGTATTAGAGGGGTGAGCCACCATGCCTGGCTACAACATCAATTCTTTGTTTATTTTTAATTAATTACTTAATTTTACAGTAGAATGCATTTTGACATATTGTATACAAATGGAGCACAACTTCACATTCTTTTGGCTATACATGGTGCAGGGTCACTCCAGTAGTGTAATCATACATGTATATAGGGTCATAATGTCGGTCTCATTCTACCATCTGCCCCACCCTTCCCCTCACTGCCCTCTACACAAAACAAAGTTCCTTTATTCTTCCCTATTCCCCCACCCCACTATGGATCAGCATCCATAAAGCAGCCTTTCTTTTTTAATTTAATTTAATTTGTTATACATGCTTTTAGAATGCAATTCCTTTCATATTACACATAAAGAGCACAGTTTTCCAAGTCATTGGTTTTACACAAAGTATTTTCATGCCATTTGAGCTTTTATATATGCACTTAGTATATTGATGTCAAATTCCTTCTGCCATTGTTTCTATCGCCTTGCCCCTTTCCCTCCCCTCCCCCCTTTTTTCTATTTAACATTCCTTCATTCCTCTCATCCCCCCTCCCTTGCCACTATAATTCAGTATCATCATAGCAAAGGAATCACTCGACCTTTGGTTTTCTGGGATTGGCTGACTTCACTTAGCATTATTTTCTCCAACTCCATCCATTTACCTGCAAATACCATGATTTTATTCTCTTTTAGTGCTGAGTAGTGTTCCATTGTGTATATATACCAAAGTTTACCTATCCATTCATCTATTGATGGGCATTGGGGTTATTTCCACAATCTAGCTATTGTGAATTGTGCTGCTATGAACATTGATGTGGCTGTGTCCCTGTAGTATGCTTTTTTTAAGTCCTTTGGGTATATACCAAGGAGTGGGATAGCTGGGTCAAATGGAGGTTCCATTCCAAGTTTTCCTAGGAATCTCCACACTACTTTCCAGAATGGCTGCACCAATTTGCAGTCCCACCAGCAATGTATGAGTGTGCCCTTTTCCCCACATCCTCGCCAGCATTTATTGTTGTTTGTGTTTTTAATAGCCACCATTGTGACTGGCATGAGATGAAATCTTAAAGCAGTTTTGATTAAGCAGCCATTCTTAAATGTTCATATAAATTAAAATTACCAGGAAAAATTTATTTGTTTGTTTGTTTGGTTGGTTTTGGTACTAGGGATTGAACCCAGGGGTGCTTTTACCACTAAGCCACATTGCCAGCCGGTTTATTATTTTTTTAATTTGAGATAGGGTCTCATTAAGTTGCTTAGGGTCTCCCTAAATTGCTGAGGCTGGGATTGAACTTACAATTCTTCTGCTTTAGCCTCCGAGGCTACCACAGACATTCACCACTGCGCCCAGTGATTTTTTAAAAATACTGATTGATTGACTAATAGTGATACATGTGTTCATCAAATCATTTGCCAATGACAAACTTGAAATGGAAGGAACTGGACAGACATATTCTGACCTTTTTTTTTTTTTCATTGAACCATTAAGTAAGTTATTTATTTGTGGTCAAATTCAACAACATCCTACAATACAAACTCCAGATCAAGTTTCCTTTCTCTATATTCTCAACAATTAAAAGAATAGCTTTTCAAAAGCTATTTGGAAATGAACATCTTTTTAAAATTCTCTGTAAGAAATAAATGGGTAAAGGAAACAAAGTATACATAGTATTTCCATTGTGTCATGGAGGTAGTAGATATTACCTAAATATTGTTGTAACTTTTCTCTACTTCAAATCAATTTCTCTGTTTCCTCTTCCTCCCTCTCTCTCTCTCTCTCTCTCTCTCTCTCTCACACACACACACACACACACACACAAAACACACACACACATTTCCTTAATATCATTCTTTCCTTTTCCATTATGAAAAGCTTTAAGTTTAAATTTCTATGTGTAATATGAATTGTAATACATTCTTCTGTCATATATAACAAACTAAGTTAAAAATAAAAAAATAAAGTAATAATAAAAGGAAAAACAGCTTTGAAGTTAAATTTCTAACTTGAGAACATATTTTCATACAATGTTTTAAATTTACTCATTTTTATGATAAAAATGTAGTAGCCATAATTAGTCACTTTAACTTTTTTAAATGATACAAAAATTAATTTTACAAAAGGATGAAAATATTGCATAGAAACCTTCCACATAAACAAATAAATAGAAATGTTGACAAACAAACAAACAAACAAAACAAAGTCTTAGTACTGCAAGATACAGCATCTAGGATTAAAAATTCATACTTTGTGCCTTGTACTTCTGAACAAGTTGGGGGAAAATGTCCTGGATTTACTATCAGCTGTAGTTTGGATTGTGGGTACCTCCCAAAGGTCCATGTGTTAAATAAAAAGCTTGATCTCCAGATTAGTGGTATTGGGAGGTAGTGGAATCTTTCAGAGGTTTGGCCTAAAATAGGAGGCTTTGGGTCATAAGGGGCATGTCCTCAAAGGGATAGAGGGAATCCATCTCTTTCTCTCTTTGCTTCCTGGCTGCCATGAGGTGAATGCCACACACTCCCACCATGATGTACCACCTTGCCATAGCCTCAAAAGCAGCAGGGCCAAGAGACAATGGACTGAAGCATCCAAAACTATGAGCCAACATAACTCTTTCTTCTTTTAAAGTTGATTATCTCAGGTATTTTGTTACAGTGATGGAAAGCTATCACTCTTCCATATGATAATAAAGAAAAAATCATAATAAAAGATATATAAATTTCTGTTTTGATAAAACATGTAAAATGAAGGAGAGTTATTCTTAAGAAATGGGAATGTAAATAAGGTGAACCTATTTATGTTTTCCCCCAACTTACTGCTTATAGAGTTCCTAAAACATGGTTGAGGGAGGAGGAACATAGAAGAATCTCAACAGATTCCCTGAGTTGAGGAGACAGAGTTGAGAGTCTAGAGAGAAAGAAGGAAAACACATCAATGTAATATTTTTAAATAAGAATGATATTAAAATATTATATTTTATCATATTTTCAACTTTGTATATTTCCATAGAATAGTACTGTCTAGCCTTTCTATACTCATATAACAGTCATTTTTCCGTAAGGCTATATTAAGAAAAAGCAATCTTTCTTTACCCATAAGGCTCTACTTCTATCTAAAAATATATATGTATGTGAAAATGTACCACCATTTTTTTTTTTTGTACCAGGTATTGAACTCAGGGGCACTCGACCACTGGGCCACATCCCCAGCCCATTTTTGTATTTTATTAGAGATAGGGTCTCATTGAGTTGCTAAATGCCTCACCATTGCTGAGGCTGGCTTTGAACTCGCAATCCTTCTGCCTCAGCCTCCCAAGTGCTGGGATTACAGGCGTGCACCACTGTTCCCAGCTTTTTAAAGTTTAAAAACTAGTTTTTAGAGTAGGCAAGACTTGCAGAGAAGTGGAATAAGGAGATTTCTAAATGCGCTACACAAACACTATAATAAAACTGGCCAAAATTATTAAAAGTCATTTCAGTATTGTTTGGAAATCTACCAAAGTCATGCAACAGATAATCTAAGCAGATGTTTATGCTTGAATAACTGTTTAACTTCAGGCTTCAAAAAGTCTATACGTAGCTCATTCTATGTCTAGGTCTAGCCTATATATAGCTCATTCTAGGTGCCAGTTCTATCAGGGTGGGGTTAGCCATAAAATCAGGAGCTTACTGCCAATAGAGGTTTTTCCAGTAGAGGCTGCTTTAATCTGGTAAAACATATACAGGGACTTTGTCTAAAACAATATATATCTTGGTGGAAAATAACCAAGGAAGGCCAACATCACAGCTGCATGAGGCAATTATGGATTAGAGCAATTTAGCATCAACACATCAGTTTCCCTTCTATGTATCTTCCCAAGAGAAATGAAAACATATGCCCACTCAAAGACATATGCTAATGTTTAATACAACTTTATACCCGATAGTCATTTATTGACAACAATCTAATGCCCACTGATTGATGAATAGATAAGAAAAATATAGTACATATATATAATGAAATAAAAATAACTACTACTACTTCATACAGTATAGATAAATCTTTTTTTAAAAATAGTCCTGTGAGCCGGGCACGGTGGCATATGCCTGTAATCACAGCACTTTGGGAGGCTGAGGCAGGAGGATCACGAGTTCAAAGCCAGTCTCAGCAATGGCGAGGCACTTAGCAACTCAGTGAGACCCTGTCTCTAAATAAAAATACAAAAAGGGTCTGGGGATGTGACCCAGTGGGCGAGTGCCCCTGAGTTCAATCCCTGGTACCACACAAAAAAAAAAAAATAGTCCTGTGAAAATAGGCAGACAGAACATCCCAAATATTCTATAATTCCATTTGTATAGAATATCCAGAAAAAGGTAAATCTATAAGGACAAAACCAGATCAGTCAGGCTGGGGTTGTGGCTCAGTGGTAGAGTGCTCACCTAGCACATGCGCAGACCGGATTTCATCCTCAGCACCACGGTAAATGCGTTGTATACAACTAAAGCAAATAAATATAAAAAAAAAAAAAAAAAAAAAAAACAGATCAGTCATTGACCAGGGCTGAGGGTGAACTAGGGACTAAATGGCTATGGGAAAGTGAGATTGTTTTAGATGGTGGTTGCATAAGTCTAGAAACTACTAAAAATCATTGAATTGTACACTTGAAATGTATAAATTCTATGTTATGTAAATATACTTCAATAAAACTGTTAAAATTGGTATATGGACTCCTCTTGCCAACAGCAGCTCCTCTGGTATTTTTTGCTTGCGTCTTCCATCTTGCCATGATTTCCTACAACTATTGCCAGTCATGGGCCTCCTTGTTTTTCAAAGGACTGGGCATCTGATTGGAATTTGGGACTAGAAGTGCCCCTCACACACTCAGCATCCACTGGGGCTCAGGTGGCTGTAGTATGTCCATGTCCTCATCTGGGGTTGATGATGGTGGCCATGATGGTGCCCTGGTTGGTCTGATGGGTTACTATCAAGCAGTGAGAACATTACCACATAGAACCTCAACAACTGCCTGGCCTACCACCTGGACATGGTGTGCATTATGAAGTCAGTCAATGGCAAGCTATAGGTGAAGATGGTGACAGGTACCATAAGCAGGTGATCAGGCAAATACAGCCAGTATTTCAAGACCATTGAGGACCTAAGAGACAAAATTATTGGTGCTACCATTGAGATTTGCAGGATCTCTCTGCAGATCAACAATATGTGTTTGGCTGCAGTTGACTTCCAAACCAAGTTTGATATGGAGCAAGCTCTGCATCTGAGCACAGAGGCCAACTTCAATGGCCTGCACATGATGCTGGACAAGCTGACTCTGGGCAAGTTCCACCCCAGAAGAAATTATAACACAGGAAGAACAAGTTGGCCTATCTGAAAAGAAATCATGAGAAGGAATTGAGTATCTTGAGAGACCATACGGGTGGCCAGGTTAGTGCAGATGTTAATTTTGCTCCTGGCATGGCCCTAACCAAGATCCTGAGTAATGTGAGAGACCACTATGAGGTCAAAGCTGAGAAGAACTGGAAGAACATTGAAGACTAGTTCATCAACTGGACCCAGGAGCTGAATCTGGAAGTCACTGGCCACATGGAACAGCTACAGTTGCGCAATTCAGAAGATATGCAGCATACCTTTTAGTGTCTTGAGATGGAGTTACAATTACAGTTCTACAAGAAAGTTGCCCTGCAAGACATGCTGGCAGACAAGGATGTCTACATCTAGGCCCAGCTGGTAAAGGTTCAAGTACTGATAAGTGTCATTTGAAGCTGAGCTAGGTGAAATGCATGCGGACACCAATAACAGAACCAGGAGTATCAGCAGTTCATAAACATCAAGTCATGACTGAAGCAGGAGACTGCCACCTACTGCAGCCTGCTCTAGGGCCAGGACAACCAGTACAACAATCTTCCCATCCCCAAGATATTCCAGGCTCTGAGCTACTTCCCTCTTGCAGAGAGATTTCCCTGTGCAAGGTAAATCTGGCTTTTCCCCTAATTTTCCAGTAAAACTTCATGTCCCAAAGTGGGTAAATTGGTATATCATTAAAGTGTGAAGTATTATTGAAAATAATAGTACTAAAAGAATAATCATTAATTTGATTATAATAATATAACTTCCTTTTAAATATGAAGCATCTTAGAAATAATATTGCAAGATTCTAAGTAAGCTTTATGAAGAAAATATCTTATTGCTTCAAAATATATTAACAGAAAATTTTAGGAGCCTCATCATTTTCCTTGGTATATCTTAAGAAATTTCCCTACTTGAAAATAGTATCATATATCATGATAGCAATGATTTCAGCTAGTTAAGGAAGAATCTATTCTGAAATTACAACATGTATTATTTTTTAATAAAACGCATACAAGAAAAACACAGGGATTGCTCCATATTCCAGCTATCGAAAGAGAAAAATATTTGCTAATAATTTACTCTGGCATAAGTTTGGCATTAGATGATTCAGTGAACAAAAGGGTGATATGATTTAAAATAGTATTTTCCAAGGTCTTCTGAAATTAATGTAATTGTCAAATTTAAAACTATTTGAAAATCTGAGACCATTGTACTTATATTCTCTTACAGAATTTCTTTGCTAAAGATTGATCAAAAGTTCAGTTTTACATTTTGTCAGAGCAGTACCAACTCAATAAAATAGTCATTTTGTGTTGAAAATATTTTTCCTAAAAGGAAGATAAAATTATAGTATTATAATACCTGCCAATGAGCATGGGTAGTCTTCATTTGGATCCTTAAGTTTCTCATATCTTTGCACCAAGGGTGTCATTTATATAACGGGATGATAAATGCAGTTCCTCCTATAGACTCAGAAAGAGGCCACAAAGACTGAGAACAATAGTTGCCTGGAAACCACACAGTCTAAGCCAAAGGGCTGGTTCATCTATTGAGGTCTTCCAGCAACAACAGATCACCCCCTCCAGCTCAAAAAAGAGGTTGAGCTTGGAAAAGTTAAGATAGCTAATTTCATTTCATTTTTGTTGCTTTTTTTAAGTTTAGATTTTAAAAATAATTCTATTGAAGTATAATATCCAAAGAAGAAGTACACATATTGTAAGTATGCAGCTCAATACATTTTCAGGAACTCAATTTACTCATGATATAAACACCAGAACATGAAACAGAACATTATCAATACCACAGATTCCTCCCCCAAGCTTCTCCTAGCCGGTCACCCCACTTTTCTTGATTTCTAACTTAACAAAGTAATTTGGTTTAAGTTAAGTACTATAAATAAATGGTACCACATACAATGTGCTCTATTGTGCCTGCCTTCATCTGCTCAATATCAGAATTTTGCTATATTGGTGACTGTAGTTGTAGAATGATTATCCTTAATGTTAACATAGCATTCTACTATGTGGATATATTGCCATTTATTAGTGGGTAATTAGGCAATTTTCAGTTTAGGGGTATTAACAATAGGACTTCTAAAACATACTTTTGTTGAACATATCTATACATGCTGAAAGACTAGGATGACTAGGTTATAGAGATTGGATATGCTCTGCTTTAGTATATAATGATAAAATATTTTCCAAAGTGGATATATAAATTTCTACGCCCACCAACAGTATATGGAAGTTCTAGTTACTCCACATCCTCACTAACACTTTGTAATTTCTTTTTCATTTTAGCTACTTTGTTTTGTGCATAGTGAGGG
The DNA here is from genome assembly GCA_025594165.1 of Tamias sibiricus. Taxonomy (NCBI): domain Eukaryota; kingdom Metazoa; phylum Chordata; class Mammalia; order Rodentia; family Sciuridae; genus Tamias; species Tamias sibiricus. Next base: position 52,069,800 of record CM046667.1, on the reverse strand, counting down.
TGTCTTGTAGAGATAATTTATTTCAAGACAGATTTGAGTGTGCTGTGCTCCATAAGAGCTTCAAGATCTCTAAGAACTCCAAATGTTTTAAATAGCTTTAGGAACCAGAGATAAAGACATCTGACATATGTTTATGCATTCTAAAGGCAAAATCTATGGCTGGTGTTGTGCCTTATTGATAATGAAGTACAGATAGTTGCCCTAGGAACCTGCTTCTCTTCCAGCAAATGTGGGACAGTGGGGAAGATTTCCTGGGGACCAAACATTACCTTAATAAAGGAACATGACATAGGATTTTTTTAAAAAAATTATTTCAACTCAGAGGATTGTTGGGGAAAACATAGATATTCCAACTGAAGTTTCAATAGCTAAAATCCCAGAATCCAAAGGTTGAAGTTGTATGTAACCAGCCAGGCAAGAGGTATTCCAGGTGCTTAAGCATTAAAGTGGTATTGTCCCCAAAAGGACCCCATTAATGCATGCCATAGGGGATGAAAATAGGCATCATTGGGAAAATACTAGCACCAGGTGTTCCAATACCAGATTCTACGTGAACTAGCACTTCCCCAGCCATATAATAAGCAATAAACAACTAAGTGAACAAGCCAGCTCATGTCCTTTTCCTGCTGAAGGCTTCCAATAGTCAAAGCTGGTCCAAGCTTAGAGAGGAGAAAAGCTTAACTCTGAATAAGTTTGGTATTTTAAATAGCACTAGATTAGAATTAAGTCATTACAAGAGGATATCAAACTTGTTGATGTTTTAAAGAGATTAAAAAGATTTTGTTGTTGTTTAAGAGAGATAGGAAAAACTCCAGGGGTCATATCCAGAGCAGAGAACAATTGTTACAGAGTAAGAATTTAAAGAATGAAAAGAAAGAATAAGGAATAATTTCATACAACACAGGTGATCAAATTAGTGCTTAAAATTTAAAAAAAATTTATAACCTCAATCTTGATCTTCTCCACGATATTCAGAATTTCACAGATATAGATAATAAGCTAAAAATAACCAGCAAGATTTTTGATGTGTATGTGAAAATTGATGTAATGTAATGCATGTAAAAAAAGAAGTCAAGTTCAGTTACTACCTAATTGTTTGCTTCAGATAAAAGCAACCCTGAGTGACAGTAGCCTTTACTTGTCAAAGGTCAGTGATAACAGCATGCCTATGCCTTGACACATTTGTGCTCTGGATTCTGATCTATTGAACTATTCTGAGAGCTCCCTATGCATCACCAATCCTGAACCAATTAAACATCAGCATCTATAAACAACATTTAGGCTATTGACTTTTCTGTGCCACAGGTAAATTTTAAGGAAAGTTCATACATGTACTAAAAGCATTCCTCCAACTCCCACCATTTCTCCACCACCAAGCCCATAATCTCTAGAGTTCTTTTTCAACATATCTGATAAACCAACCACCTAGACTTTGAGGAAATGTGGCAACAAAATTACTTAATTCTATGTTAGGAATCAAAAGGACATCTTCATCTCACAAAGAATATTTCAAGAAAACCAAAATAGGAAAGGACTAAAAAAGTGAAGATACTCATGTTCTCATTTTGAGTGGGCACAATTAAACAGAAATGAACAACTTGATATAAGGAAAAATACAAGTGAAGCTTCTCTGTTGGCCTCTCAGAAAATATCTGCTCCAGATCTTTCTGATATCCCTTCTCTTCCTTGTAAAGCCTATTTCTATAATCAAGGATTCAATAATACTGAGATTGAACTGGTCATAACAATCTAAGGGGTCCATAAACATTACCTGCCAACTCAACATGTTGTCTCTTCAAATGCTAAAAAAGGAGAATGGAGCATACAAGATTCCCAATAAGACTAAAAATAAATTTAAGTTTATTTGGTGGCCTTGCATATTGGGTTAATTAGCATGTGATTGTGATCAGAGCTCTTAATTAATATGTGTAAACAGGAATATAAATATTAACTTGTTAACAATAAATTAAAGGTGTCAATTATTGCTACACTTAATTATTTTCTTAATCTAGAAAAAGAAAGCTAACCAATGTTTTCCAACTGACATTATACAAATCTTCCATTGTGACTCTTTCTTTCATATGTGCATTTTTTCATGTGAAATCGCAATTATTTACATCCTTCCTTTATCTTTCTAAATTAATTTTCCAATTTATTATACCCTTAGGATATGTATTAATTAAGACTTTATTTTCACCATTAATTTATGATGTCTAGTATATAACACTTCTCCACACGTTTTTGTTCTCTGTAGTTCCCCTTCCCCTTCTCTTCCTCCATTATACTAACACTGTCTGCATGTTTTGTGCAGCTATTGAGCTATATTGTAACAGGCAGGCACATGTTTAGTCTTGTAATATTGCTTAAAAAGGAGAAAAAAAACCCTTCAGCTTACTAAACATTTCACATAATCATACTATGTTGTAAGATTGGACAAGTTCTGTTTAGTGTTATTTTGTTCTAAAATTATTTTTTATTGCATAGTGCTTTTTTAATTTTAGTATTCAAAACCTGGAAGTCAGACTGTTGCTTTCACATGATGTGTGTAATATCTCATTACTTAAGTCTGTTTTGTTTTATATCAAAACACCTTTTAGTTTTCAAGAGCTGTTTTATAAACAAATAATATATTTCCTCATTTAAAACATAATTTTTCAGAACCCGCACAAACCCACAGTAAGAACAAAATGAGAGAGACAAAGAAATAGCCGTAACCATTTCCACCAAACATAACTTGAAAAGTTAAAAATGAAATAATCATAATATTTAGTATTAAAAAAGTTGGGATTGTGAATACATTTAACTGTGCTAAATATTTCTATTTTTGATGAAGGTATACAATATTTGTAATTTTAAGAATGTAAAACTCAATGCTCAGAGTTGTTAATTTAGAATAAATATTAGAGAGTTAATTATTGAGATTTTACTTTAAATTATTAGGTGAATGTAACAATGGTTTTCAATGTCTATACATTTAGAAGTTATTTTTGAAAGAATTTATAACATTGCCATTCATATAAATGGGAATAAATAGGTGTGTGTGTATATATATACATACACACATAATATGCCATATATGTGTGTGCATGTTTCAAAAGCAAATTTTATTGCCAACTTCATTGTATCTAGTATTTTTCATTTACAGTTGCAAAAAAGTTATAGAACTCTGCCTTCTTGGAGCCTGGAGAACTATAAAGCAATAAAGAGCAAAAATGACTTTTCATAAATGTTTTCATGAGTTTTAATGGGAATATAGAATATTTTAATGCAGAGATACCATAGTACTAGCTGAACCATCAAATAATTCCTAGACAATATTACAAATATTAATGTCCAGAGCTTATTTCTAAGAAGTTATACTGTAATGCTGGTTCAACTTTATGATGCCATTCAGTTTAACAGCCTTAAACCCTTTGTGAGGAACACGGACTAGAGACTTCTAAAATTATATATCTACGTGATGTTTACCTGAGCTTCTTATAAATAAACTGAAGTCCCAACAAAGAATTTTGTAAACTCTGTATGAAGGGTGGAAGAACTCTAGCTCTGAATGCCAACTTTCTATTGATTCTTATCTTCCACTTTGTATTTCAGAATTATTCTTTTAACTCAATCCTAGGTGCAAACTTAATATGGAACATGTAACTTGCTCTTTGAGGCCTTAAAACATGCCAAAAGCAAGCAGGAATACAGAATAATGTTTTAAGCAGAATTCCACTGATTAATATAACAACTTGATATATCAAAGTCAATTCAAATTGTGTGCGAGATATGCTTATCCTTCAAATACACGGATCACCTAGATACAGAGGATTTCTCCCTAAATCCATCACACCAAGGGCACTGTGGCCTCTTGATATTTTCCTGAGTCCATTTTTGTCTTTCAAGCAATTGAACCATAGTCCTCCAATGATGCTTTTTTCTTAGTCTATTATGCAGGACAATTCAGGACTTTTTAATATCTCTTTTTATGACCACCACTTATAACCACCTGAACAAGAAAAATATCAATGATAAAATCATGTGAACAGGAGATCCTAGGAAGGGGAAATTTTATATTTATTTTTTTCAGATCAATTGAGTTTGTTCAGTTCATTTAAAGGAGAGACTGGATAGAATCAGTACATTAATTTTGAGAAATTTAGATATTGTGAAACACTCTAAAGGTACTGCACTGACAACTTAGTCCTTTGGAATGTAAATGTCTAATCACTTCCCATGTAGGTTTGGGATAGATAGGAAAAAAAGTAAATATTTATAGACTGTCTTTTATGCTTTATATAGCTTATATAAATTTATATAGATTGTCGAATTTAATCCCTACAATAACTCTATAGTGGTATCATTATCCTTATTTTACAGAAAAACAAAACTGACACTCATAGAGATCAGTAGCTTAACATTATAATTAGAATAGGCTTTAGAATCAAACAGACTGTTTTCATTGTAATATGCTTCTATTAAAATGGATTATGTACTGTAACAAAAGAAAGAAAAGAAAAATATTATGTTGAGTGAAACAAAGTCCATGCACTTACATAATTTACTATTTAGTGGAGAGAGATAAAGAAATTATCACATAAATAAGCAAATATAGGAGCTATGATTAAGATCCTAATTTTAATTGAAAACACAAGGAACACCTCTCTGGAGAGGCATTCAGGTATAGTCTGTCCTTAAGAATGAGAATGAACCAGGCATGGAAATATCAGAGGAAGATGTACAAGGTCCTCAGGTAAGAATGTTCCTTGGCTGTTTAAGGGAACAAAAGGTCATGGGTGAGTGGTAAAGGGAGAGTAGGGAAATGGAGTGCAAAGAGTTTCTGGAACAAGGCAGAGGGCAGCTTCCAAAGGGCTTTATAAGCAGATTTAATATTTGAGATATTATTTTAGGTATAATGAGAAGTCCTTGAAAAGTTTTTGTGAGGAGAAATCATGATCCAGTTAACATTTTAAGGAGATGACTTTGCAGTCTATGAAGAACAGATCCACCAATAGCAACAAATAACATCTATGCACTTATATAGTTTATTCCTACATTTCATAAATGTAGAAGAGTTTATAAAATTAGAGACATAAAACAAAAATTAGGTATAACAGACCTTTTTAAAGTTACATGACATTAAACATACAAATGTGTCCAATGAGAAAAGACTTGCCTATTAGAACCATTAGAGTTCTAGAATAAAATTTGTAGTAGACATTACATACATTATCTCATGCAGATAAATGTTAGGATTACTCAAAATGCCTTTTTCCATGTGATCTTCAAATGGAATATCCCAATTTTAATATTCTCACATATTAAAGTCATGTACATCATCCAGATGAAATTTCACAGGACAAGAGGTATACTAAGTTAGGCAAAAACTTGAAGGTCTTTTTTCTGTTGTCCTTTCAGTCACACAGTTCCATATAGCTAACCAGGTGTATCTCAGTGGTGAAGAATTTGTCTACTGTGTGCAAGATCCTGGGTTCTATCTCTATGTTACTTGGAAATTTATGCATGGGTCTTAGTCTATTAATTATATAACTCTTATGTTCAGATGTGGCTGTATAGACTGAGAAACAATATTCAAAACACCACAAGTATATAATATGTTTCTGGTATCAACTGCTCAGCAAACATGAAGAACCATATCACAGATTCAATAAGTGCTTTTTCAATCAAATGTATACATTTTAAAATAACTTAACTGGTTACATGCATAGTAGAATAAAGAGGCAATGGCAGAGGGCCACTGGTTGCTAAACTTAGTTTTATGTATAATAGTGAGATATGACATATAAAATTCACGCTAATATCCAGAACATTTTCTGCAGCCCTTGACTTCCTTTTTGTACAGTTTTGTATTTTCTAGCAGCTGTGAGAGTAAGTTTAAATCTGGTATGAGTTGGTCTGTTCCCCCAGTATATTTTCTTCCTTACAAAACTGTTGCAGAGCCTTTTAAATTTGAATTATAACAGTAATTCAGGGGAAGCTATGCTGCCTTCCAACCAGTCTGAGCACTTAATAGCTTATTCACATGTGATGACACATGAAGTAGGCTTTATTTTGTATTTTAAAAAATTGGCCAGTACATTCTGCCTTTATCTTTGGAGGTTATAAAAATGTAAGCTAGAAATGCCCCAAAGGATAAAAGACATGAACATAAAGCACAATTGGTTGAACCTACCCTACAGTTTTTCATAACATCCATTCTTAATCTTTAAAAAAAGGTTCATCTTTGCTTCCTATGAAATAAAAATGTTGGCCATTCTTTTCCATACCCTTATCCTGTTCACACACTGGTTGAATGGAACATTCCTTGTAAGACAATAAAACAAGTATCAATTTCAAAAATGATTCCATGTCATTTTCAGAATTTGTTTTCAGATTGTGCCATCAACAGATTTCCATAATCCTAAATCAGTTCATATTTTTCTATAATATATAAAATTTTAATTTTGTTCTATGTCATCACACTGGTGTAAATTATATAGGAGGTTAAGATAGCTCAATCTGTGAAAACACAGGAATTGGCCCTCCTTAATTTGCTTTCTATTATATCTACTTTATTGAAATACAATTGACAAATAAAATTGTATATAAGGTGTACATCACGATATTTTGATATACATTTATGTTGTTAAATAATTACCAGTCAAGCCAAATAATATTTCCACCCCCTGCCATAATTACATATCTCTCTCTCTCTCTCTCTCTCTCTCTCTCTGGGTTGAGAATACTTAAGACCTACTCTCTTAGAAAATTTCAAGTATTTCAACACAGTATTATTAACTGTAGTCACAATGCTGAACATGAGGTCTCCAGAACTTAAAACTGAAAGTTTGTACCCTTTGACCCAAACCTTCCCACTTCTCCTACCAACTGATCCATGATAATCACCCTTTTGTTTTTAGGAGTTTAAAATCTTTAGATTCTACATGTAAGTAAGATAGTGCAAGTATTTGTCTTTCTGTGTCTGGTTTATTTTACTCAGCATATAAGAGTGAATAATAATATTCCATTGTACATATATATGCTATATGCGCATACGCACACACACACATTTTCTTTATCCATTCATCCACTAACAGGCACTTAGATTGTTTCCATATTTTGACTATTGTGAATAATACTGCCTTGAACATGGGAATGAATATCTCTCATCAAGATAACAATTTTATTTCCTTTGGATATATATCTAGAAATGGAATTGCTGGATAATATGCCAATTCTTTTTCTTTTTAATTTCATGAGAACATTCCATACTATTTTACATAAAACAGTACTAATTTTAATATCCAGCAACAATGTACTAGTGTTCTGTTTTCTCTACATCCTCACCAATACTTGTTATTGTTTCTTTTCAATGATAGCCATTCTAAGAGATATGAGGTGATATCTCATTGTGGTTTCAATTTTCATTTTTCTAATGATTAGTGATGTTGAGCACATTTTCAATGGTTTCACCCTCAACCATTTGTTTGTCTTCTGCTGAAAAAAAGAAAAACATCTATTCAGGTATTGGTACCTCTTTATTTGATTCATATTCAACACGTGGCAGTAGGGGGAGTGGAGGATTGTGGAGAAAGTGTGTGGGAAGAATTTGTGTAAGAAAATGGCTTATGAGATTTTCTCCTGCCCAATTCTGCTGGTGAGTTCTGAGGTCTTGGATGGGAAGAATTAGAGAAATAAGCAGGAGAAAGGATGATAGAGGATGAAAAGATTTGGTATATATTGGAAACAGCAGAAAAAGGTGGTGAAACAGAAAAGGAATTGGACTATTCCTGACCGTATGGGCTGGAACAGACTATGACAGTTTGAGAGCCATTCAGTAGAGCAAGAAGAAAGATTACAATTCCACTTCTATGCATGTCATATTGTGACAAAGAAAAGGAGAAATGGGGTTTTGAGTTGTGTAATAATCCAAGAAATTGACTTAAGAGATATATATATATTTTAAATTAAGTTGCCTTCCAATGGGGTTTAAATGGTCATTTGGTTTTCATCTAATGAAGCACTGAGTTTGGATCACTTGGTATTTCAGTTCTATATAGAGTTAAAAGTTTAAATGAAGATTCTCTGCTTCTTTCTTCTTCCAGTGAGCTCAGCAAAGTATGTCTCCAATTTAGGCATCTATGTGTATAGATATACATAATAAAATACCTGCCATCTATTGAGAACCTACTATGAGTTAGGCCTTTTGTACACATCTCTAATTATGACAAGGTAATTAATACTGTGCCCATTTTTACCGCTGATGGAACTGAGGTTCAGAGATGTTAATTGTCTTATTTAGAATCACACAGCTATTAAGTGGGTCTGTGGGAGATTTTAACATAAAATGCATGGTTCCAAAATCTATTAAGATTTTTACTCTATCATTCTGATTCCCCATGCATTCTTCCTTCTAAGCAAAGAGAGAATAGAAAAAAAAATAGGAAGAAACAAATATTAAACTCTGCCTTTCATCCTTCTGCTGCAAACATAAACATTTTCTCTAAACTTATTTTGAACTGAAATCAGAGAACTAAGATCTATTACATAGTAGTACATAATTTAAATGAACAAGCATACAATTATGTGATTCAGTTGAATTTCATTTGACTCATTTCTTCACATAGATACTGCTTTTGGCTTGGGGGCCAAAATATGCATAGAGAAATAATAAATCATTGGTTTGTGATACTGAAACATAATAAGTATTCTTCCTCTCAGCACAGATCACAGACAAATGCGTATGTTCAAAAACTCCAAAATTCATAAAGAAATGAAGGGGGAAAACTATAAATTGGCAATGAATGCCCCTTTCTCCAAATAAAAGAGAAATTCCACAGAAACATGAGACAACAAAACTTCATTGATCATTTGTCTACCTGGGACACTATCAGCAATATTCAGGTCCAACCCCCTTTGTCTTATCAGAATGTTTGTCTGGCAGTGCTCTTACGGATTATCTATTTCTGCTGAATAACTTGCAGCAGGGCTGCTAATCAAGAGAGAAAAGAAACTGCCTTTGGTGATGAAAATTGCTTTCCAGTGACTGATTGTGCTAATCAATCTTCTGCAAGGGAAATCAGGAGTAAAAGATGGCCAATAATTGCAAAACACTGCTGCACACATGAAGAAAAATAGCTGATATACAAAGATCAGAAAAGCAACTCTTGAGAACATGGTGCAGTTAGCTATGTGTATATATATACAGATTGGAGAAATTTCACCATTAAACACCTGGGCCTTATTTTAATATGTGGATAAGGACCCCCGGTATTTACTATTGTATTATACTAGTTGACAACACTTCATTATTTGAGAGTAATCTGGGACTTCTCATTTTAAAAACTGAAAACTCATTGAAAGTTATAAATATTTTCAAGATTGCTGATGCAAGGATTATGTTTAGCTTCTGATCATTATTTGTGCATGTGATAACCACAATGAATTAATGGCAGCAAATTATTTACTTCTAAGCAATCCCAACTATCAGTGTAGCTCAAGAAATGATCTTTGTTCATCTTTTGCTTATAAGTCTATTGTGATATTATAAGTATGAAATTCAATGTAATGTTGACTCTACTGTTAGGTTTATGCAGACATTATGGAGTCTGAATATTATGATTCTCCACAAATAATCATAAATTGTTTTTCCAATCTGTCATGAATTTAATACAATTTTTATAACTCTGTAATATAAGAGTCAACTATATAAGAAATCTGAAATCATGTATGTGAGTAAAAATATATGAAGCTGAGCACAGTGGCATACTCCTGTAATCTCAGCTGGTTTGGAGGCTGAGGCAGGAGGATCACAAGTATGAGGTCAGCGTGGGCAATATAGTGAGAATATGTCTCAAAATAAAATTGAAAAGAGCTGGGTAGGTGTGGTAGCACATGCCTGTAATCCCAGCGAATCAGGAGGCTGAGGCAGGTGGATCATAAGTTGAAAGCCAGCCTCAGCAACTTGGTGAGACCCTGTCTCAAAATAAAATATATTTTTAAAAAGATTATCTAGGAATGTTGCTGAGCGTTTGAGCATCCCTGGGTTCAATCCCCAGTACAAAAAATTAAAAAAAATAAAATAAAATAAAATGGGCTTGGGATGTAGCTCAGTGCTGAAGTACTTGTCTAGCATATACAAGGCACTGGGTCTAATCTCCAGCACTACAAGGAGATTAAAATATATCTATATAGATAGATAGATAGATAGATAGGTAGATAGATAGATAGATAAGACAATGCCTAAAAAATTGTAAACCAATTTTAGCTGCTTAGAAGGACATACCACATTTCTGGAAATCTAAGAGACAATCAAGTGCAAACCTCATTAAAATAATTAGGGAAGAAAAATATTGCAAATCAAATTAAGATATATCAATTTAATGGAAGCCCTGCATGACTACATGATTTAGTTACACCAGCCTCCTTTAGTGTTGAGTTTTGTATAAACATTTAGAAATGTCTTTTATTTTCAAGTGATTTAGAAATTTCTCCTGCCCAAAGTGACATTGCTTGGAGTATCTTAGGCATTTTCAAAAGGATGTACCAAAAGTTAAAATAGCAATGTCTCTTCGTAATAGTAATCTAAGATTTTATGACGTGTTGTTGAATTCCTTTGTATAAAACTGTGAAATCATGTTTGCTCCTCCAATGATAAATATTTGATTTAATAGCATTTACTTTATTACTTATTTCTGTATTTTCATGCACAAATTCTGTATTTCAAACCAAATATTGTTGTAGTTACTGATAATGTTGCAAAGCAATGAAATTCAACATGTTTAGTAACATAAATCAACTGAAATGATAGTAAAGTCTATGACAGTGTACATAAGTAGACAACAGCAAATGCTATGTAACTGTTAGCTGGGTGGTGGTGATTGTAAGATAAGGACATATCATGATTTCAAAGTTAAAATGTGAAAAGTGTGCGTCTTAAAAATTACTGAAACACAGTTATGTGACTTCAAGGTGAAACTTTAAAAATAATTATGTCCAATTCCTTTATTTTTCACAGTGAAATCATGAGGTGAAATCAATTAAGAAAAGCTATCTCAGATAGTGGTAGAAACTAAGTAAAAATTCTAGTTTTAGGACAATGTATACTACTATATTCATTCCTATTTTGTTGATCTGCCCCTTTCAAATTATTGATTACTTTATGGTTTTCTCATTTTCTTGTGCTCAAAACTCAGTTTGATTGAAGACTGATTTAACTCATCATTTTATCAACCACTGATCATTGAACACACTATATGTGTTGTGAATAGAAAGGTTTTTTTTTTTATTCTCTATTAAGCGAACCTGCTTGACAATGAAGATTTTTTTTTTTACTCCATTAAGTAATTTCAATATCTAATTTAATGTCTCGTAAAGGATAAAGTTATTTTCCTTGGTTAACCTTGAAGTAATACTTTCATGCTAAAAAATTAAATGTTTTCCTTTTATTTCTGTATCACCTCTATATTTCTTCATTCATTTTTTAAGAATTTTCATAATTCAGCCTCATCTAGATTATTCAATTTTATTTACATCAACTTGAAAGCATATTATTCTTATTTTACTTTGGGCACCATAATTACTAATAATAAATGATTATAAAATTATCCTCAATCTCAGCATTTTAATTATTGTCCATAAAATTTTCTGAAAGTTAGGTAATTTATTAGATTAATTGACTTTGACTGACAATACATAATATACACTATGTCTGAGCTTTGGGCATTACCTTTCAATGCACTTTGAAGAACCAAAACAGGAGAGTCTAAGGTCAACATGTTATTGGTTATGAACTCTCATATCAGTTTTTACTTCTTCATCTGGCTTTAATGGTCCTGATTTAAGTTGGTGTTTCATGTTGTGCAATAGATATTGTCAGACATCAGGTGTGTGTGAAGGCTTTCTCAAGCAGAATATCACCCTTTCCATTTTTTTTCTCATGATAATATATCTCTGTCAGCAGTGAGGTTTCTTCCTAAAACAGGCAACTAATTTTAAAAACCATTAAGTCAAGCATCACTGAATACATACTATGCAAAAAAAAGTACTCAAAATATTAAAGGACTAAATAAATACAGAAATAAAATCTTCATAGTAAACGTAGACTTACAAGTACATAAATATATTTGTCATCATTCATAAAATATTATGGATCCATAGAAGTATGTTTAGCTGTGGATTACAGAACTAGGTAATAGTTATGGATTACTTGAGTTGGTTTGTGACAGAAAATAATTTCATTTCACCTTTTCTCACTCAATAGGATGAAGTCCTAAGGATGTTTGTTCTATAGTCTGTAAACCATGATCACTTTGCCATGAAGATTAATTAGCAACACTATGATATTATCTATTTATCATATCTATATTTTGAATAAAACAATACCATCTTAATTATAGATATGATTAAATCAGCTTTTACCTAGTAAAATGCCTACACAGGTAGCACTATGTATAGCACTACATAGGTATGGATTAGATTTATGATGAGTACAGGATTTACCAGTTAAGGTTTTGTAAATTAAATAATATATTAGAAATAAATTAAATATTCAAAGCAGACTATTTAATTATATGACAATAAAGATAGTCATTAGAAACCACGGTCTCAAGAAACTTCTCAGTATATATAAACAAAATTACATTAAGTATTTAAAAGCATATCATGCAGTAAAGTTAATGTGATCCTAGTTAGAAATCAATATAATTTATACAAGCTGTCAATATATATTAATTTATCTATATATTAATATTTGGAAAGTTATAGAGTTCAATTTTTTTTTTTTTTTTTTTTTTTTTTTTGGTACCAGGGATTGAATCCAAGGGCACTTACCACTGAGCCACATCCCCAGTCCTTATTTATGTTTTTTTTTTTTTCTTTTTCTTTTTTTTTTTTTTTTTTTTTGAGACAGGGTCTCAGTAAGTTGCTGAGGCTGGCCTAGGACTTGCAATCCTCCTGTCTCAGCCTCCCAAGCCAATGGAATTGGAGGCAAGCACCACCATGCCCGGCTCAGATTCAAATTTTATTTATTTATTTATTTTTAGGAATGCAAACTATTTTGCTTTATTGTGTGTACCAAGTGATTAAATCATCAGATTCAAATTTTAAATGAAAATAGTAAATAGTATAAGCCATGGCATATGAAACACTATTCCAAGAAATTAAAATGGGATTACACAAAACTCATATCTTAATATGTTACATTATTGAATTTACTAAAACTTAGGATAGTAATTATAATGAATTTCCATTTTTGAAAATATGTCTAATCAACGTGGATCTGCTCCAAGAGAAATAGAACTGGGGATCCTGGGACTCAACTTCTCAGAGAGGGTCTTTGGAACCACTAGATTTTTCCAATGACCAGAACTTTGAAAATACCTGAATTAAGCCATAACCAAAGGGAAATAAACATAGAGAAATATGAACCCACATAATTGGGTTTATAAAGTTCTGTTTGCTTGTTTTAAACTTAAATTCTTCTACAAAGAAGCCTTTCTATAAAACCTATAGTATATCTTCATGAAATCAAATCTCCAACATCTGCAATGAATAAGAACCCAATATATAATTCCAGATTCCTAAAGGTCTGAACTCAACAAAGCAAAGTCCTTGATGAGATTCTTTTATTCATTTTGGCCCCAACTGGGCTTTCCTACTAGGTTCTACTTTCTGATCTGGGAGCTTAACTTTTCCTCCAACTATTGACAAAATTAAAGAAAGACTTTTCAGGAAAATCTTATTAGAATATACTGTCAAGCTGGGTGTGGTGGTGCATTCCTGTAATCCCAGTGACTTGGGAGGCTGAGGAAGGAAGATCACAAGTTTAAGGTCAGCTTCAGCAACTTAGTGAGGCACTAAACAATTTAGCAAGACCCTGTCTCAAAATAAGAAATAGAAAAGTCTGGGGATGTTACTCAGTGGTTAAGCATTTTTGGGTTCAATTTCTGGTACCCTAATAATAATAATAATAATAATAATAATGGTGATAATAATAAAAAATATTGTCATACTTCAACATATCAGAAATGGTTTCAAACAGAAAATTCTCTGTCTTCTCAAATGTCTAAATCCTAATTTTGTTTGCCACTCATTGTGGTATATTGGAATTATCAGACTAACAGAATGGTAATTTCACAAAATTACCTTATCTCCATTTATTAAAGAGTCACTATTTGTTGTTGTTGTTTTCCTCTCTTTTACTGCACTCTGTGCAAATTAATGTCAACTAGTGATCCTGGAAGAAAATACCAAGTTATAGTGATGCTACCAGAGTCTATTAATTAGAATATTTAACTGACTATAAACAGAAGATAGAATAAATATACTAAATAAGAATATGAACTATTTCAAACAGTTTCCTGATTAAAGAGTATAAAGAGTGTTTTAAAATTATAATGTACAATCTAGTTTTTCTCCTTACTTATATTCTTACAGAGATTTTTACTCTAGAGGCTGGATGTCTCATAAAAATGCAAACATGTTCTTTTCACGTTCAATATTGACAATAAATAGAATTTTAAAAGGTAAAAATCTTTCAGTCTAGAGTTGGGAATCTGGAAAAAATAATATCCTTATTTCAGTAGATAATTTTTCAATGTGAAATACCTATTTTTCTTGCCACTTTAAAGAAAATAAACATTGATAAATGATATTAACATTTAATGAATGATTAATAGCATGTCTTTTTATAATACTTTATTATAAGTGTTTTATCATGTTCAAGAGACATGTAAATAATTGTATGTAATGCCATTTATAAAAGCTTTATAACACGTTGATAGAATATTATTTAGAACCTGCTTTAAACATTAAAAAGGTAAGAGCAAGTCTCCTAATGATTGAATCTTAAAAGTCTGTGTTCTCATTAATCAAGTTTCTTAAATCATTTTTAAATGTTACTTGAATTTAAAATGCAAGTGCCATTTCTTACTCAGTTTTTTCCTCTGGTAGAAATAGAACAGATCTATAGCACTGCACCAGAGTAAGCGAATGGCATGGAATTGTTAGGTGTAGTGGTAGTAAAATTTTTAGAGGACTACCTACCATCAAAGCCTGGAATGTTCTATAATTAATTTTAACTAGGGCCTACATAAGGGATGCCATAGAAAAGAACTTATGAGAAATGCTTTTAGATAACATCTAACAGCAATTTACTAGTAATAAAACTGACTTAGAAATGAGCACCATTTATCACTGAAAATCTGGAAATTTCCAACCTTATATGGCATTTTGCTCTTCTAGCCTCTTGATAGAAATTTGATCTAAATTCTGGCATTACAGATCCATGGAACATAACGACCACTTTCAGAAGCTGAGATAGAGATCAAAATTCACACCAGACTCCACTAGTTTTAAGGAGACAAGCGGTCCCCAGCCTGAGGCATAAGGGGTTATGGGGCGTGGGTGGCACCTTCCTTAGAAGTTGAGACCTTCTTAGCTATTACTCAGAAATTAGACTTGTAGATCCTCTTGTCCTTCATGCCCTTCATCTGCCCTTTTTAAGGATCAAACCATTTCCTAAAATTTTCAGCATACTCATTCAGAAATACCACATTCAAATAAAAGAAGAAAATATATTTTACATACACAAAAGGAAAACAAACAAAAAACAAGAAAACTTCTACAGTGATATGGACAGCATCAATCCAAAATTTAACAAACAGCAATTTCATATATAAAAAGATCTATTTCAACCTGTAATCCTTGGTCCTATAATCCTTGTTTTTTCGTTTGTTTGTTTTGTTCATTTGTTTGAATAGGGGAAAGTTGTACGACGTCTCTAGGCCTTGTGAATTCTTTCTTGGTTATCCTTTTACCACTAATATTTTTGTCATCAGTACCACTCTCCTTACTCAGATATGCTCTCTCTGCATCCAGTCCCTCTCCTTCCCAATTTATCTTCCACACTTCTACAATTGTGTTTGTGTTTCATAAATTGGATTGTGTTTCATAAATATATCACTTGTTATAACAGTCCTTCAGATACTTGCCATTCTTGACATTAGCATGTCTCACTCAAGATCCTCCAAGCACTTATGTTTCTAAACACAATGCATACTGCTTGATGGATAAAAAGAAATTCCGATCAAACATACTTGGAAAATACAGGGTTGAACAGAATAAAGTCAATTTCTGTACTTCTTGCGGCTTTTGGAAGCCCAAGAACTCAATGTGAATTTCCAAGTTAGAGTTAAGATATGATGTGCTTCCAAAATTTGTTTGTCCATTAGACTAATGTTCTGCAGAAAATCTTCTATCATCTTGAAGAACACTTCAGGGCACTTTTTAGATACTGACCTATTGTACAATGACTCAGTTTTAAATTTGATGTTTATTCCATGAACTTCACAAGTCCCTCTATTGATTTCCTAGGCCTGGCATAACAAAGTATCACAAAACTGCTTAACCAACAAAAATTTATTCTTTCACAATCTTGATGTTGAAAGTACAAAGTCAAGGTGTAAGTAGGACTGTGTTCTCTCTGAAAGCTCCAGGATTCCAACCATGCTTCTTCCTACATCTCGATGGTTATGAGCAATCCTTGGCATTTGTTGACTTGCAGTTACATAACTTCAATCACTGTTTTCATTATTACATGTCCATCTTTGTCTTCACAACAACTTTTCTCTGTGTTTGTGATATTTTTGATCACTGTTTTTTAATATATTTCCCATATTTTAGCCAATAAGATTTATTTACTATTGTCTATAGCATATATATCTTGTTCTTTCCTTCCTCTATAGTTCAGACTTACAGATTATGTGCTAGAATGAATTACCTTTGGGACACACTATATATTGGGTCACTCAGTATCTATACCAACCCCTCACTCTCCTCTGTTAAAGACAGAAAGAGAAACAAAGGAAATTCCAGTCATCTTTGCAGGATGATGTAGTTGTATGACAAATTCTACGCAAAAATCCTTGGGGAAGGCCATCCTCCTCAACAATAAAAATGCAATCATTGTGAACGGAATATTTTCCTCCTTATTTTATACTTTTCATATCATCCTACCTGGAAAATAGGGAGACATGATGGCTGGAAGCATTATAGACACTTTATGACTATAAAGGTAAAAGCCACTCCCTCCCAACCCAACACACATACACACTTGGTGAGGCAGAAAGACTGAAGAAGCTTTGGTGCTTGATGACAATATCAAGCTTCCCGATTCCTAAACCTTATGAGTGTGTGAGCCACAGTCTAAAGCATTTCCAGCTTACGCTGCTAAGCATCTCAAAGTACGTACCAGAACATCATGGTGGAAGAGTGTGGCGGAGAGAAGTGGCTCACATGATGATCAAGAAGCAGATACTCCACTCTCCAGATACAAAGTGTATACCCCAAAGTCACACCCCCAATGACCCACCTCTTGCAGCCACACCCTACCTGCCCTCAGTTACCACTCAGTGAATACCATCAGGGGGATTAAGCCACTGATTGGGTTAAGACTACTCTCACAACCCAATCATTTAAACCTTCTTGTATTGTCTCACACATGAGCTTTTGGGAGATACCTCATATCCAAACCATAACACTGGGTTAAATGTTCAAGCCTAAAATGTACTCTTGGTAGTCTAGAAAGAAGGAATCAGAAAGGGCTGATGCTGGTGTCCTCAACAGACTTTGGAGAATTTTATCAATGTTCCATTTATCCCAAGATAAACTTTAGATAACTTCAGAGGAAAATCTGTCTGAGATAAAGAATTTTGAAGTCAACCATATATGTCCGCCTGAGCGTAGCCCCACCACATGTAGCAAGCCCTTGGTAGTACCTTTTCTATGCACACATATTGATTAAAATACACATACACCCAATGCACATTTATGAACAATCACAGAGACATACACATCCATGTACAGGAGAAACATATTCATAAACACATGAACATCTATAATCACATACACACTTAAGCATGCACATACAGAAATCATGTGTAAATCCTTACATATTATTAACATGCCAGATATTCCAGGCAAAATGGAGAAATAAATGACAAAGTGGGTTTTTTGTTGTTTGTTTGTGGTATTTAGGATTTAAACCAGTGGCTGACACATGCTAGGCAAGTGCTGCACCACTGGGCTGCATCCACAGTCCATCACAGGTTTTAAGTATAAAATTTATAATGAGAAGATTGTGTAATGTCAACATTTAGAAAAGGAACACTATGAAATAATGGTAGTTATTTTGCTATTAAATAGCATGGGAAAAATTCCAGATCTCAGATTATTTGATATGTGTTGAGGTATTGTTGGTTGGTTGGATTTAGATGCTTAATTAAACAGTTGAAAATCGAACTTTGAATCCAGCAATCCCACTATTGGATATGAATCCAAAGGAAATGAAGTCAACATACCAAAGAAATATCTGCATGTTCATTGCAGCACTATTCACAATAGCAATGATACTGAATAACCAAAGTATACATTGACAGATGGATTGACAAAGGAAATGTAGTGTATGTACTTTTCATGTATAAAAAGAAGGAATCCAGTCATTTGGGACAATGTGGATGAACCTGGAGGATATCATGTGTTGTTTTAAAAGAAGTCCAGCCCATTGCATCTCTCATTTTATCTATATGTTAGCCACTCACTCTTCCATTAAATGCTGCACCATCTTCTTTATGATTCAGGGAATTTATCCATGTTATTCCTTCCTGCCACTTAGTTTGCTGGTACTCTTCCAGATTTCAAGGTATGTTTATCTTCCTTAGAGAAAACTTGAATGGAACAAGTACTAGATAAACACCTCCTTTGATAACCCTAAGTGTATTTCTTTTATTGTGTTCATCACAGGTCACAATTTTACATGTATTTGTGTGATTACTTAATGAAAAGTTGTTTCCTGCACTAGTGCACTAGATTATAAACTACTAAAATGGGAACTATCTAATTTATAATAAGAATATCTTCTCTGAACCTAGCAGAGTGACTGGCACATACATAGTAGATGAACAATGAATATTTCTTAATTCAATTAAAGTTGTTTCTCTAAGATCAGAAAATACAAAGCATCACTGTCTTGTGTCAGAAATGCCTTCAGCTACAGAAAGGGAAGTTGAAAATGGCTCAAACCAATACAGAAAATTTACTGGCTTATGTAGCTAGACAGACGAGATGTAGATAAATTTCAAGAATTGTTTGATTCAATAGATCAATGAGATCTATAGGAATATTGATTCCTTTGATCTCTATCCTTCTGTAGAATCATCTTAGAGTTGGCTCCACTCCATGGTCCCAAGATGGCTACAATGTAACCCACACGCTTTCTTGTCCACATTCAAGAGAAAAATTCTGAAACAGTAAAATAAAGAAAGATAAAGGTTCATAATGACCAGGTTAGCATAGATCATATGCACAGCATTGCACCAGTGACTGTGACCAAAGAGAATGGAATACTTTCACTAACCAATCTTTGGTCAAAACAATTCTACAATCAAGTGGATACCTGAGTGTGTATCCTTGTAGTCTTAAGAAAGAACAGATAAATAGATTGAATAGACAGTCAACTAAAAAATGACATCATAATGCTATGTAACAGCGTGGTATGTGCATTAGAATAGTTACTCATCAATAATAACATGCCATGAAGTGTTACAGATTGAATTATGCTCCCCTAACTCATATGTTTAAGCTCTAACCTCAGCTAACTCAGAATGTTGCTGTATTTTGAGATGGGGCCTTTAAGTAGGTGCTTATGTTAAATAGAGTCATTAGCATAAACCCAAACCAATATGACTTGTTTTTATATGAGAAAGGAGACTGAGGAACAGGCAAACAAACAGATTACCTTGTAAGTACAAGCCAAAGAGAGAGGACTCAGGAAAAACTAATGATGCTGACACCTTGATCATGGCCTTCTATTCTACAGAACTACCAGAAAATAAATTTATATTGTTCAAGCCACTCAATGGGTGGCATTTCTTTATGACCACCCTAGCAAACGAATACATGGAGATAACATAATTTCAAAATTAACCAAAAAACTATGTAGAACTTAATGAAAGGGTAATGAAAACAGAGTTCATGCAGGGATATCACACATTTCCATGGAATTTCAATGAATTCTGAGTTCCTTCCTCATACAGAGCTTTCTGTGATATTCTCATGCAAGTAAATTTCCATCAGAGTTGAATAAACATTCAAATTCCTGCACTTTTATATTCAGGGTTTTATACAACTTCTCTTTTGTAATCAGGCTTACATCATCCTCCCAGAATGGCTAACATGAAAATCTGCATATTTTTATTTAAGAGGTCTACAAATATTACACGTTTTCAGCTTCTGAACAAAACAGAGCAAGAGCAGGTTCACACTATATATCCAGCAGGAAATAGTAAGTATTCCTAAACAGGTCTTCCTGGGAAAAAAAAAAAAAAAAAAAAAAAAAAAAAAAAACCTCAATCCCAACACTTCAGGATGCTGGAAAACCAGTGCCCTTACAATCTATATAAATCTGAGGATGATTACCATAAATCCATCTCCTCAGTAGATGCTCCCACTTCAACAATTTAACTACTAATGTATGTGAAGTAAGAACTGGCATTTTCCAAGAGTTGGACAATGACCGAAAGCTTAGGGCCCTGCACCTCCATAGACCCCAAAAGAATTATTAATGAGACTCCTGGACCAGAAGAGGAAGCAACAGCCTTATAACCTGTGAGCCCTTGAAAGAGTACAAACCAAAAGCCTCTACTTTTCCTCTCTTCATTTAGGTTTCCTGTAGCATACATGAACATCACTTCATAAACTCAGTTATGCCACAATGACAATTATTTTTATTGGCTTAGAAGTAATTTTAATGTTGCAAGAATCTCAATTGTTACAACCACTCTGGAAAGCAGTATGGAGATTCCTCAAAAAAAAAAAAAAAAAAAAAAAAAAAAACTAGGAATAGAACCACCATTTGACCCAGTTATCCCACTTCTCAGCATATACACAAGGGACTTAAAATCAACATACTGCAGTGACACAGCCACATCAATGCTTATGGCAACTCAATTCACAAGAGCTAAGCGATGGAACCAACCTAGATGCCTTCAACAGATGAATGGATAAAGAAGATGTGGTATGTATACATAATGGAGTATTACTCAGGCATAAAGATGAATGACTTCATGACATTTGCCAGTAAATGGATGGATCTGAAGATTATCATGCTATGTGAAATAAGCCAGTCCAAAAGAGCCAAAGTTCTAATGTTTTCTCTCATAAGTGAAAACTAATCTACAATAAGGCAGGAAGGGTAGAATAGAAGTTCAGGGGATTAGACAATGAGGAATGGAGAGAAAGGAAGGGGATGGGAAAAGGAAAGACAGTGGAATGAATCTCACAAAATTTTCCTGTGTACATATATGAAAACATCACAATGAATCCCACCATCATATACATCCAAAAGAATGGGGTCATAACTAGAATAAGATATATTCCATGCTTATATAATTATATCAAAATGGATTCTATTGTCATGCATAACTACAAATAACCAATAATTTTTTAAAAAAAAGGAATCTCATTCCACAGGTGTACTGGTTATACTCATTTTGCTCTACCCGCATCCATTATCACCTCTTCCCTGCCTGGTGTGCCTGGCCTGCCTCTGTGCCCCATGAGGCTAATCTTTACAGACTACATATCCTAGACTCCTTTGATACCTGGTTTACAGGTAGGTTTGGTCAATGGAATAGGAAGGCTGTAGATAGTCTCCCACCTTCTGTTTCTTTCCTGTTGGAAAAAGCCCTGAGCAGGGTACAGGAATCTTTTGCAAGTCAGTTATGCTTTCTTCCATATTGGACTGTGGAGAAATCTAGGAGGTTTTAGGTAAGGAGGCATCAGGTTAGGCTGGTGCAATGGGGAGTCCACATGGAAGTTCATTGTAGCAGAAAATTACCAGGTGGTATAAATCAGTTGGGCATGTCAAGATCATAGCTGAATCAGTTCTTATTAACTGAACATCAAATGTTGCTCTGTTCTAATTTATGGCCTCAACTTTAGAAGTGAGTTTGAGGATCCTGCTGGAATGTTCCATGGCAGTGAGGTCACAACTTTCTAACCAATTTTTTAAAAAATGAAAATGAAAAAAGTCTATTACCCTGTCATTTCAATAGCCAACTTAATTACTTTGAGCCTCAATTTCTTCAACTGAAAATGTATATTACACATACCTTGTAAGATAATTCTAAAAGTATATTAATTCAGTATATGTAACATACTTAGTACTGTGAAGAACACCTAGCTTAAGGATGATGTTGGACTAAGCAATCTATGATTAGTGAGGCAGAAGGATATACATGCATATACATACATATTTACAGTCATATACCACATAATGATGTTTCAGTCAAAAATAGGCCACCTATACAACAGTGGCCAGCAGCAGCCTTATAAATCTCATGCTTACTGAATCTCTTCCTTGCTTCGTTTTTTCTTAGACTTGATTTAATCTCATGTTGTTTTCTTCATTATGGCCCCTAAGTATACAAAATCGACTGCTAATGTCGCAAGTAAGAGGCCACATCAAGTGATTGGCCAGGAAACAAAATTAAAAGTGATTAAGGATTATGAAGGTAGAAAATCAGTGATGGTTATTGCTTGCCAGTCAGGCATGTCAAGATCATAGATACAATCTTGAAGAACATGAACAAAGTGACAGAAGCTATTAAAAGACGTGCTTTAATGAAGGCAATGGCACTAACAAAAAATTGAGAAGGGCTGATATCAGATATGAAGAAACTTCTAATGACCCAGATTAGAGACCAGACACAGAAGTGTATCCTTTTCAGCACCATGAGGACCACAGCCAAAACAAACAGTTGGTGATGTTAAGAGAAAAAAGTTGGACTCAACTACAGTGTTAAATGTACAACCAGCTCTGGGTGGCCTAAATGATACAAGAATCTTTATCCATTACATAGTGTGAGAGTGAGTGGTAACTACATGTGCTGATGTGAAAGCAGCTGAAGAATTTTTGGAAACCATAGATTAGCTGATTGTGAAAGAAAATTATGTGCCAGATCAAATCTTCTCTCTGGATAAAACTTCACTGTTCTAGAAATGGATGCAAAAAGAACTTTCGTGCATAAGAAGGCCAAGTCCACAGCAGGTTTCAAGGCTTATGAGGACAAGCAAACTGTCTTGTTTGTGAGCAATGTTGTACTCTACAATTTAAAGCCCTTTGTGATCTGACACAGTGAGAACCCCAGGTCCTCCAAGCATGTCAATAAGCACACATTGCCAGTGTTCTACCAGAATACTAAGAAGTCACTGATGACTCAGCTCCTCTTCCAAGATGCCCTCTTGAATTCTATGCCAGTAAAATGGAGAAGTACTGTTTGGAAAATAACACACCTTTCAAGATTTTACTTATTGCTGATGATACAGCCTCACACCCTCCTTTTATTGGTGATCCTCATCCCATATCAAAGTGATAGCTCTCCCTTAAAACTCCACCTCTTTGATTGAACCAGTGGTTATAACAGTTTTTTTTTTATTTGATTTTTGTTGGGTTTTTTTTTTTTTGTTTGTTTCTTTTTCTAGTACTGGGGATTGAACTTAGGGGCACTTGACCACTGGGCCACATCCCCAGCCCTGTTTTTTGTATTTTATTTAGAGACAGGGTCTCACTGAGTTGCTAAGTGCCTCACCATTGCTGAGGCTGGCTTTGAACTCACGATCCTCCTGCCTCAGCCTCCCAAGTGTTGGGATTACAGGTGTGTGCCACTGTGCCCAGCTGGTTATAACAGCTTTTAAGGCCTACTACTTTTGATCAATCTACTGTTTTAACTGAGGAAGACAGTGAGAAGACATGGATGAAATTCTGGAACATCTACAACTACATCAAGAACCTTTTCTGAAGTAGGGTGATGTCAGCAAGGAGTGTATTAATTGAATCTGGAAAAACACACTCAAAGTTTCATCCATCACTTCAAATGATTTACCAAGGGTGAAGAGGTTGAGAAAATCAAGAAAGCTATGGTTAAGGATTGTTAGGTGTGGTTAAGGATGATGTTGAGAAGCTCTTAGAGGTTGTTCCTGAGGAACTGATTAATGGAGTTACTGGAACCAGAACAAGAACCTAGAGCTAAGGAAGGGACAAAAGACAAGAAAAGCACAGGAGAATAAAAAGATCCCAAAAGGAAATGCACAGTGAAGAGTATAGCAAAAGCTATTGCAAGCCTCAAAAAATTTCTTAAAAAGTTTGATAATATGGACTCCTACACCAAAAGGTTTTCCTTAATAGAGAGGAATGTTATGGTTTAGATGTGGTATCCCCCAAAAGCTCATGTATGAAACAGCACAAGAAGGTCTGGAGGAGAATTGATTGGGTTGTATCCTTAACCTAATCCATGATTTAATCCCTGATAGCATTAACTAAGTGGTAACTACAGGCAGGTGAGGTATGGCTAGAAAAAGTGGTTCATTGGGGGCATGGCTATGAGGTAAACATTTTGTATCTGGAGAGTGGAGTCTCTCTCTCTGCTTTCTGATCATCATGTGAGCTGCTTCCCTCTGGCACAGGCCATGATGTTCAGCCTCACTTCAAGCCCCAAGTAATGGAGCCTACTCTATATGCATGGAGACCTCTGAAACCATAAGCCCCTGAATAAACCTTTTCTCCTCTACAATTGTACTGTTAGATCTTTCAATCACAGCAGCAAAAAAGCTGACTAAAACAAGGAGTGTTCAGGTACATTATTTGCATACGAGTGAATCTATAATTTAAAAAAGAAATAATCCGAGCGAAATACCATAAACATATATTCTTGAAAGAATCACCTCCTCAAGAAAAGCTTCAGGTAAGGCCTTCAGGATGCATTCTAGAAGAAGGCATTGTTATCACAGGAGATGACAGCTCCAGGCATTGATGACCATAAAGAACTTCCAGTGAGATGATGCATGGAGGTAGAAGACAGTGATGTTGATGATCTTGACCCTGTGTAGGCCTAGGCCAATGTGTGTGTTTGTGTCTTAGTTATTAACAAAAATGTTTAAATTAAAAAGTAAAAAAAATTAATAGAATATATATATAAAGAAAGAAAATATTTTTGTAGAGCTATGAAATGTGTTTTTTAAAGCTGTTATTATAAAAGGTACAAAAAGTTAGAAGTTTTAAAAAAGTTTATAAAGTAAACAAATTATAGTAAATTAGGGTTAATTTATTTTTAAAGTAAGAAAAATTATAAATGTAGTATAACCTGATCATACAGTGCTTACAAAGTCCACAGTGGAATACGTGGTGTCCCTTGCCTTCATATTCACTCACCAGTTATTCATTGACTCATCCAGAGTAGATTTCAGTCCTTCAAAGTCCATTCATGACAAGTACCCTATGGAGGTGTAATATTTTATCTTTTATATAGTGTTTTTACTGTACCTTTCCTATGTTTAGATATATTTAGAGACACAAATGCTTACATTTATGTTACAATTACAAAGAATATTCAGCACAGTAACATACTGTATGAGTTTGTAGCCTAGGAGCAGTAGGCTACAACATATAGTTGAAATGTATAGTAGGCTATAGCACCTATATTTGTATAGGTACACTCCATGATGTTTGAACAATGATGAAATCACCTAACAGCACATTTCTCAGAAGTATCCCCATCATTAAGTGATGCATGACAGTATATGTGTGTAATTATATATGTGTGTATATATACATATATGTTTATATTTACATTTTAAATGGTACTTTGAATATGTAATCAATATAGCAATTGTATGTTTGCTATATCAATACTAAAACCATAACTTTTTCAAAACAATTTGAAATATTTACTTTCATTTATTCATTTTCAATATACTTTCTCCATAGAAAAATTATACCTTCTTTATTACAATATAAAATTTTGCCTGGTAGTAATTTCAACCCTATCCCAATCCAACCCTTCCTCATCTCAACAGTTGCACTTTTTGTGTTGGTTTTTCCTTTTTCAAATCAGAGATGAAAATACTTTCTTTGATTTTTAAAAAGTCTTAAAATAGGCAAGAAAAATACTTTTACATAAAAATGAACCATCTGGCCACTTAATCCTCTTCTACACCTAACGTCAAGCAATTACTATAATATATATTTATTAAATCCTTTATTCATGAAAGTGATATTACAACTAGAATTGCCATGAGTAGTCAGCAACTGTTTTAAACTATTTTCTTTCTTAACAAATAATTTTCTTTAAGTACTTCAATTAACAAATGTTTCAGAAAAGTAAAGCATCATGTAAGAAATCTAGGTACAAACTTAATTCTGCCCCTAATTTTGTAATCACCAACAATTCACTCAATTTTCCTGCCTATTAAATGAAGGATTGGGACAAGTGATCCTTAGGGACCCATTCATATTAAGATACAATTATTCTTTCTTGATATTTCTAAGGTTTTAATGATACAAAATAATACCGACAACGTATTCAGCCATTATATATTAGGCAGTGTGCATTTAACAACCAAGCAACCCTATTTTGCAGATAAGAAACAGAACTGAAGATCTTACAGGTAGTTAAAGGATGCCTCATAGCCTGAAATGGTCATTTTGAATTCAAATCCTATAATTCAGTGAATATCACTTTATTCAAAAAACAACTAGAAGCTTCAATGGCTGAAAAAGAAGTAAAGTTTCACAAGTAATCAGTGAGCCAGTAAGTAAATAAGCAACAATTTTAGCAAATTTGAAAGACTGATAGGTATTCAAAATATGTCAGTTAAAAATGTGGAGATATTTTAAATTCATTTGTAAATAAACTATAAATATAACCCTCCATTTCTAGAGAACAGAACAATAACAGCCACAAGAAAAAACACCCTATTTCTGCCTCAATGAAATCATGAAATGTTTTATTCTAAGAAAATCCCCAGAGGCTGGCACTTGCTGCTTATTTCCCTGATGTGTTTCTCAGGCAGGTGTTTATTTGTTGTTCATTTCTGGAATTCAATGGATGGTTGGCTCATAATCTGCAAATCTTTACTTATGTATTTATTTTATAGTCAGTAGATTGTTTTCAGGATATATTATAATGGTTTCATAAAATTTAGCTGAAATTAGAGACACTGAAATTCTTACTGGTGGACATTTCTATAAAGATTCACAAACTAGGACTATTTTGATAATTTAAAATTCATATTAAGAAATGTAAAATATTCTTAAATAAATGCTTGGAGATAAAGTACATTTTAAATTAACTTAGTAAAAAGAAATGATCAGACATCTTTGTGGCATTATTTGGAGGATAAAGTGAATGACTTTTACAAATTTTTTTTTAAAATATGAGAACATATGTTCTTGGTTATTACCCTCATTTATAAAGCCTTTAAAAGAAACACCTTTTTGAGCTAGTGATTTCATTTCCTTTCATACTAAGCAATGTTAGTCTAAGGAGAGTGCTATAAAAATAATCTTTTGAGTATATAGACCTTCAACTTCCATTATTGATTCAAAAACATCAGTAAATAGGAAGTCAGTAATTAGAATCAGTAAATAGAAATGATACATCATTTCTATTTGCATAGAGTATGATGTCAGATCTTTTGACTCATTGAAATCAAAGCTCAGCATACTTCTTTCCCTGGATATAGCAACCAAAAAATACTCAGTGTCAATTGGTGAAGATAAATCTGCACAGCCATTTCAGTGGTCCCTGAAAATTAGGCATTTTGAAACAACTATATCTTCAGTTTACATATAACATGATCTAAAGTTTTATACACACACATACACACACTCACACTCACAGACACACACAATCTGTTAAAACAGTAATTTTACTGAATTTTACAGTTACAAAATCAACACACAAAAATCAGTTGTGTATATACTAACATTTAACATCTGAAAAGGAAGTTAATAATTGATTTTCCATAACATTAAAAGAACAAAACACTTAGGAATAAAGCTTTTCAAGGATATAAAAGACTCACAAATGAAAAATATAAAACATTTCTTACAGAAATTAAAGAAGATACAAATAAACAAAAAGGCACCCTGTGTTCATGCACTAGAAGACCTAATATTCTTAAGAGATCTATATTATCCACAGAGGTGCACAGATTCAATGCAATCCTAATCAAAATTCCAATAGCATTTTTAAGATGAATCCAAAAATTCTCAAAGTAGCCAAAAATTTTCATGAGTAGCTAAAACAATAAAAAGAAAGAAAAAACAGAACAAAGATGGAAGACTCACATTTTCTGACTTTAAAGCATATTATGAAGCAACAGTAATAAATGAAAGCATGGTCTTATAATAAAGACAAATAGAACAATATAATAGAACAGAAAGCCCCAAAATGAACACTCATTAAAAAAAAAATAAAAAAAAAATAAAACTCTTGGAACCAATAAACAATTACAGCAAAGTTTTAGAATAGAAATTTACTATACAAAAGTCAACCACTTTTCTATATATCAGCAATGAACAATAGTAACTTGAAATTTAAAATACATGCAACCACTATGGAAAGCAGTATGGAGATTTCTTGGAAAACTGGGAATGGAACCACCCTATGACCCAGCTATCCCACTCCTGGGTCTATTTCCAAAGGACTTAAAAACAGCATATTACAGTGACACAGCTACTTCAATGTTTATAACAGCGCAATTCACAATAGGTAGGTTGTGGAACCAACCTAGATGTCCCTCAGTAGATGAGTGGATAAAAAAAAATGTGGTATATATACAAAATGGAATTTTACTCAGCAATAAAAGAGAACAAAATAATGGCATTTGCAGGTAAATGGATGAAGTTGGAGAATATAATGCTAAGTGAAGTTAGCCAAACCCAAAAATCCAAATACCGAATGTTTTCTCTGATATAAGGAGGCTAGTTTGCAGTGTTGTTGGATGGGGGTACATAGGAGGATTAGAGGAACACTAGAATGATCAAAGGAAAGGGAGGGGAAGGGAGGGAGCAAGGGGGGGAAGGGAAAAAAAATTGGTGGTTGAATGAGATGGATATCATTATCCTAAATGCATGATTGAAGATCTGAATGGTACTTGTATACTTTGTATACAAACAGTTGTATGTAAAAAGATGCTATATATGTGCATTATGAATTGTAATACATACTACTATTATAAATAAAAAAAGAAAGAAAAAGAAATTTAAAATACAGTACCATTTGCATTAGAAATCCAAAGTTGAATTACTTTAGTATATTTTCAAGACATCTATTCTTCCCAACTTGATCCAAATATTTAGTGCAATCCCCATCAAAATCACATAAAGTTATTTTATAAATGTTAGCAAAATGGTCCTAACATTTATATAGAGAAGCAAAGGATTCAGAACAGCCAATATAACATTAAAGAAGAACAATGTTTGAAGACCAACACTACCAAATTTCAGGATTTAATATAAAAAGTTACAATAATTAAAACAGTGTGCTATTGTGGAATAATAGACAAATAGATAAATGGATCATAATGGAGAGCTGAAATATAGACCCACGTAAATATAGTCAATGATCTTTGACAAACGAGCAAAGGCAATAAAATTCAGAAAATATCATATTTTAAACAAGTGGTTTGTAAACAACTAGTCATACACATGAAAAAAATAATCTGCACACAGAGACACATAGACCTTAACATCCTTTACAAAAATTAGCTCACAAGCCTAAATTTAAAATGCAAAACTATAAAACTCTTGTAAGATAACATAAGAGAAAAATCTTATTGACTTTGGATTTGGTGATGACTGGTTGGATAATACCAAGGGTAAAATTCATAAAAGAAAGAATAGAAGAACTAAATTTAAATAAAATTAAAATCTCTGCCATATGAAAGACGATATAAAGAGAATAAAAAGAGATGTGCATGGTGGTGCACTCCTGTAATCCCAGCAACTCAGGAGACTGAGACAGGAGGATTGCAAGTTTGAAGCCGGCCTCAGCAACTTAGTGAGGCTCTGAACAACTGAAAATTTTTAAAAAAGGACTGGGGATGTGGCTCAGTGATTAGGCATCCCTAGGTTCAATCCCCAGTACCAAAAGAGGGGGATGTTTTAGTCAAATTTTTCACTGCTGTGTTTAAAGGATCTGACCAGAATAATTTTAGGAGAGGAAAAGCTTATTTGGGGGCTCACAGTTTCAGAGTTCTCAATCCATAGACAACAGCCTCCACTCCTTGGGGCTTTAGGTGAGGCTAAACATCATGGCAGAAGAGTGTTGCAGAGGGAAGCAGCTCATGTAATGATCAGAAAGCAGAGAGAGAGATTTCCACTTGCCAAATACAACTATAAACCCCAAAGCCACGCTCCCAATGACCACCTCCTCCAGCCACACCCCACCTGACTTCAGTTACCACGTAATTAATCCCATCATGTGATTAATTCACTAATTGAGTTAAGGCCCTGGTAACCCGATCATTTCTTATCTGAACGTGCTTGCATTGTCTTACACATGAGCTTTTGGGAGAAACCTCACATCCAAACCATAACAGAGGACTTGGAAGAAATATTTGCAAAAGACAAATCTACTGAAGGATAGTTATCCAATATGTAAATAGAAACTTGAAACTCAATAGTAAGAAAGAAAAACTGATTTAAAATGGGCCAAAGACCTTAACAGACACATCATCAAAGAAAATACACAGATGGGGCTGGGTTTGTGGCTCAGTGGTAGAGTGCTCGCCTAGCAGGTGCACAGCCTGGGTTCGATCATCAGCACCACATAAAAATAAATGCACTGTGTACAACTAAAGCAAATAAATAAATATTTTAAAAAAGAAGGAAAGAAAATACACAGATGGCAAATAACCATATGAAAAGATGATCCATATCATATGTTATCAGGAAAATGCAAATTAAAAAAAAAAAAAAACAACAGCAGCATATCTCTTCACATTATTAAAGTGGACAAAATCCAGAACATTGACAACACCAAATTCTGGTGAGGATGCCGAGCTACAGGAATTCTCGTTCATGGTTGGTAGAAAAGGCAAAATTACACAGCCACTTTGAAAGTGTTTGGGGGTTTCTTTCAAAACTAAATATACTATTTAATTTATGATCCAGCAATTGTGCTTTATGATGTTTACCAAAGGAATTGAAAACTTTTATTCACACAAAAACCTGCATATAGAAGTTTCTTTAATAGTTGTCAACATTTGGAAGAAATCAAGATGTCCTTGAAGAAGTAATTTTGTTGTTTCATTAGGTGCGGGGATAAACAAAGAAAGTGTGGTACATATGTATCATGTAATATTATTCAGAGTGAAGAAGAAATTAGCTACCATGCCATGAAAAACCATGGAGGAATCTTAAGTATATATTACTAAGTGAAATAAGTTAATGTGAGAAGAACGTCTATTATATGAATCCAACTCTATGGCCTTATGGAAATTAGCAGTTACCAGTGGTTAATGGAAAGATGTTTGAATAGGAAGAGCAAGTATATTTTAGGGCAGTGAAAGTGCTCTTTATGATATTATAATGATTGATAAATGTAGCAATGTAATGAGTGAACCTTAATGTAGACCATCCACTTTGGGTGGTAATGATTTGTCAATGTAGGCTCATTGATTGTAACAAATATACAATGTGGTGTGGGATGTTGATAAAGGGGAAGACTGTGCATGTATGAGGGCAAAGGGCATAAAGGAAATTTCCATACCTTCTGATCAATTTCTCTGTGAACTTAAACCTGTTTTACATTTTTAATTCAAAAAACACAAAACTGGATTTGGGCACACTTGTTTGAATACGACACCAATAACACAGGGAACAAAAGAAAAAATAGAAACTGGACTTCATGAAAAATTTTTAAATGTCTGCATCAGAAGAGAATATCAGTAGAGTAAAAAGGCAACTCACAGAGTGGGAGAAAATATTTGCTAACAATATATCTTATAAAGGGTTGGTATCCAAAATGTATAAGGAATTCACACCACTCAATACAAAAATAAAAGGGCAAAAAATATGAATAGATATTCTTGCCAAAGACAGATGAATAGTCAACAGGAATGTGAAAACGTCCTTAACATCACTAATCAAATCATCAGGAAAATGAAGATCAGCACCATAATGACATGTCTCCTCATGTGTGTTAGGATAGCTCTTATCAACAAAAGACAAAGCAAGTGTTGGCCAGTGAATGGAGGAAAGAGAACCCTTGTACACTGTTGGTTGGTATGTGACTAGCTACAGCAATTATGGAAAATATGGAGCTCCCTCAGAAAATTAAAATTCTTCTACCACACAATCCAACAATCCCACTTATGGGTCTATATTCAAGGGAAATAAAATCACAGAGATACCTGTATTCCCATGTTCACTGAAACATTATTCAAAATAGCCATGATCTGGAAACAACTGTAATGTCCGTCAAGTGATGAATGGATAAAGAAAGTATGATACAGTCAGGTGTGATGGCACACCCCTGTAATCCCAGTGACTCAGGAGGCAGAGGCAGGAGAGTTACCAGATCAAAACCAGCCTCAATACTCAAAATAAAAAAAAAATAAAATCGCCCGCGGGTGTAGCTCAGTAGTAAAGTACCTCTGGTTTCAATTCTGAGAAAAGAAAGAAAGGAAGGAAGGAAGGAAAGAAGGAGGGAGAGAAGGAGGGAGGTAGGAAGGAAGGAAGGAAGGAGAGAGAAACACAAACACAATGAAATATAATTTAACCTATTAAAAGGAGACAATCCTGCCATTTTTGATAAAATAGATGAACCTGGAAGACATTTGAGTAAATGAAATAAGCCAGGAACAGAATTAGTAAATAGGTATCTAATGTACAGTATGATGACTATAGTTAATAATACTATATTGATTTCTTGAAATTAGATAAGGGTGCAGATTTTAATTGTCCTTACCTTATACACACAGATTAAAAAATGGTTACTACAGATGGATGGGTTAGTTTAATTTCATAATAATCATTACAAAATATATACATAGAACATATCAATGGTACACTTTGAATATGTGCAAGTTTTATATGTCAATTGCACTTCAGTAAAGCTGGAGGAGAAAGAAAGGAAAATTTTTGTTGTTGTTGTGCTTTTTTGGGGGGATGGTGGGTGCTGGGGAGCAAACCCAGGACCTTGAGCATACTAAGCATGTGCTCTACCACTGAGCATATTATACTCACAACACCATGGAAATTCTGACATACATAAAAGATACATGGATGTATTGATAAACCAGCCTAATTCCATCTTAAGACTGGGAGCCATCCTGTCAAAAAGTTATTAAAAGCCTATTTCAGTTTTCTATGAAATGCTAGGATTCTTATTTGGCTTGAGCTTATTGTCTGGCATTCATGCCCAGGCCTTGAGCTCACTCAGGCCTGGCTTTCCTTGACCAGATAACGACTCTCTCTCTCTCTAACTAACGGTGCCTCATAAACTTTTGATGTGGGGTTTGACTATTACTCCCCTTTTCCTTGGAATGCAATGCCACGTAGGTGATTAGTTTGCTACTTGCTTTGAATTACACATGTCTGACCTTATTAGCTGTAAGTTCCCAAGATTTTTTTGTAACTCTTCGAACTATAAAAACCTTGTCTTCCCTGAGAGCGGGGCTGACCCCAAGCCCAGTGTTTGGGAGGGGCAGCCCTGGCCAGCTCTCTTTGTGTGTATACAATATAAGCTTGCTTTAATCTAAAATTGGAGTTGGTGGTCTTTTCTTTGCATCTTGGATCAACAGTATCTAAAGGACATTATGTTAGGTGAAATAAGCCAGTCACAAAAAGACAAATACGTATGATTCTACTTTTATGACATACTTAATATAGTCAAAATGATAGATATAGAAAATGGAATGCTGGTTACTGTGGGGTGGGGGAGGGGAAAATGGAGAGTTTAATGAATACAGTGTTTCAGATTTGTGAGTTAAAAAAGTTCTGGTGATCAAAATAACATGCACATATATAAGATTACTTAACTGTACACTTACAGATGGTTAAGATGATACATTTTATGTATTGTGGGATTTGTGGCAATTAAAAATATTATAACTATAATAATTTGATGAGAATATTGTATTCAACTATCCTCTTACAAGAGAATACATTTCCTAACATCATTTAGTAAGTTTTATCTATAGCACTCACCTAGCCTATGAAATATATTTTTAGAGCTTTGATCTCAGGAAAGGTACCTTCAAATGAAAAATAAATGACTATTTCCTTTGGTATGTACAGTAGACTCACAACACTGAGGGGTTAGTAGCATTCATTTTCCATTTTCAGCCATCTTTAGAGAAGGAATTTTGGAGTATGGTGCATTTTTATCCCTAAGAAAATTTTTTTAAATTCTAAATTTTTGTGAAGTGATCACTGTAAATAAGGCTACTAGTCTTATCCATTGTTAGGTCTACTTTTTACATCATGATGAAAATAAACCCATCCTCAATAGACAGCCATTTATTCCTAAGTTAGAAGATTCTATCCACAAAATTGACAGTAAACAGTACACTATACTCTCTGCAATTGAGTTATTTTGTTTTTTAGGTGTTGATCACAGTTAGTGTTCTAGTTTCTTGGAAGAAATTAGTACAATTCAGGGTTAATTTCTTTTATTACAACTAGAGGTATAAGATATACTTCACAAGCTATTTTGTTGCTGGTAAAATACAAGCCTCTTAGCAGCATTTTATGTAATAAAGAATTTTCTCCTCCTTAAGATACTGCTTGTCAATATGCATCATAACTTTTACCCACGATAGAGGAGTCATCTTTCACACTTTTCCTTATAAGAAATCACTATGATCTGCTCATTTTATCGAATAACATTATTAAATCTGTTTTTTTTGTTGTTGTTGTTGTTATTTTTACAAACAGTTGGTGTTGGGCACATTAAAACCATATGTTCTGGAACAATATGTCCTGGAGTTGTGTACAAGCTCATCATCTTCCTAACAGTGATGTTTGGCAAAGTGGTTAAATTTTTGACACAGGTTCCTAAAAATGGGCACAACAATAATGCTTTTGATATCGTTGTTGTATGAAGTAACATTATGTAAGAGGCTAAAATGGGTTTGGTACTGACTGCTAAATAATATTAGCTATTATCAAAATTGCCCCTATTATCATTATTGTAATTTCAAGCCCTGTGGTCTCATCAGCAATGATCTGCAACAATCTCTGAATTGGTTCACTTCAATTCCAAATATCCTTCTTGAGTGATCAATCTACAGTGCAAATGTGACCATTTCACTTCTACTTTTAAAATATGTCTACAATTTCTTACCACTAGCAAGACAAAAAGAAGCAAAAGAAGAGCCTCTATGTCTGGATGCCATACTCCCTCTTTAGTCCTATAGTGCCATTCAGCCTTTCATGTTACATTCCAACAGCATTCGACTGTTTATAGTTCACAAAGTAAATCATATTACCTCGAGCCTTAATTTAAGTGAAACAATGCTGTGTCCACCTGCATTTTTTGATCCAGTGCTTTTTCTGGCCACTAGGGCCCATTTTCTTACCTGCATGGTAAGCAAAAAGTGCTGAGGAATCAATACCTCACAGGAGAAACAATTGTCAACTAATACAATCTGACATATAAAACTACACCCCGACCCCAACCTTATGAATCACTTAGAAATAACTGTGCACTGTCTTCCAGAATTCCCCAGCAGAATCAGGCTCAAGTTACTCACAATAATTACTTGAAAACAAACTATTAACCCTCCCATCTCTTCACATTCTTTCTTCTTCATTGGTGTGTCCTCATGCTTGCTTCAAAATAAAGTACTTGTTCTTGAATCCTAGAGTTGGAGTTTGTTTTGGGGGATACTCCAAACTAAAAAACTTACTGTATTACTCTAGATAATTAAAATTACCTGATATGGCCAGAATTTTTTTAAAAAAATCTAATCACTAAAAACACAATCAAAATTTGTTTCTCATTTTTATGAAGTCTAATAAAGACTGATCAGTCCTTCTGGAGACATATTGTAGCCACACCATTTGGGACACACAGTTTCCCAGGTCACGGCAACAACCTAATTCTTAGATTCCTTAGTTAATAAGTAACTTGTGGTACTTTCACTCATTGTATATTAGCCGTAACTAGTCACATGACAAAATCAAACTATAAAGCAGGTGGTAAAATATAGATGAGATCATTGATGAGCTCTCACTGTTTTCACCTACCTAGCTTCCATATTTTTCTGATAAAGGCATTTGTGGCTCAACACATTAGCCTATTACACTGGATCACAGATTTTTCCTATGTGATATCATAGAACTTTTTATAATTCTCTATTCATTGTACCAATATAATTTATGTTTTTTGTCAGTCAGACTGAACTTCTACCTAGTGAGATCCTTGTCTATTGCGATCATCTTGCTTTTCTTTTAAACCCAACTTTTTCCATTTTAATTATTTTATAAAAGTAGCATATATTTAAGGACTGTAACTTGATCTTTTGAAACACATACACATAGTGAACTAATTACTATTGTCAAGGTAATTAACATCCATATCTTCATAGTTACAATTTTTTGTATGTGGCTTAATGTAGTCACATGTATTTAATATTGCTTTTGTTGCCTGTGCCTTTCTTGCTGTTATATCCAAAACTCCTTGCCAAAGCCAATTTCAAGAAGCTCCCCCCATACCACCCTCCATTTTTCTATAGAATTTTATGGTTTCAATGCATCATATCCTTGAAAATTGCAAAGAGAGTAGATGTTAAGTGTTCATGGACCGGGAGTCACTGAGTGGTAAAGCACACAGCCAACAAGGCCCTGGGTTACATCCCCAGCACCATGATGAAAAAACAAAGTGTTCTCACTACAAAAGATGGTAAGAATGTGAGGTAATGCATATGTTAATTAGCTCAATTTAGCCATTCCAAATGTAAACATATTGAAAAATTTCATATGGTACACAAGGAATATATAAAATTCTTATTTTCCCATTAAATTTTAGGACTTAAAAACAGCATACTACAGGGACACAGCCACATCAACGTTTATAACAGCACAATTCACAATAGCTACATTGTGGAACCAACCTAGATGCCCCTCAGTAGATGAGTGGATAAAGAAAATGTGGTACATATACACAATGGAATTTTACTCAGAAATAAAAGAGAATAAAATAATGGTATTCACATGTAAATGGATGAAATTGGAGAATGTAATGCTGAGTGAAGTTAGCCAATCTCAAAAATCCAAATGCCGAATGTTTTCTCTGATATGAGGAGGCTGATTCACAGTGGGGTTGGGTTGGGGAGCATATAAAGATTAGAGGAACACTAGAAAGGTCAATGGGGATGGAGGGGAAAGGAGGGAGCAAGGGGGTATAAAGGGAGACAAAAAAAAAAAAGATGGTAGAATGAGAGGGATATCATTACCCTAAATGGATGTTTGAAGATAGGAATGGTATGAATATACTTTGTACAATAACAGTGATATGTAAAAAGATAGTCTTTATGTGTATTACGAATTATAAAGCATGCTATTGTTACATATACAAAAACATTGAATAAAAAATAATTTAAGTAAAAAATAAATAAAAACATAAGGATACAGTTTCATTCCTTTGCCTGTGGACATCAATTTTACCAACAACATTTATTGAAGAGATTACCCTTTCCTGTATCTTCTTGGGAGATTTTCAAAAATTAGTTGACCAAATATGCTTGCTTTTATGTCTGGTCTCTATTCTGTTGGTCATTCTGTTTTAATTTCAATTATTACATTGTTTTGATTAGTATTGTTTTGTAATATATTTTGAAATCAGAAAGTATGATACCTTTATCTTTGACTTTTTTATCAAAATTATTTTGGTTATGCCTGGATCTTTTGAAATTCCATACATATTTTAGAAATATTTTTCCTATTTCTGTGAAAAATGTTGTTTGAGTTTTGATAGGGATTATGTTGAATCTATATATTGCTTTAGGTGGTATGGACATTTTAAGTATATTAATAGATTTATCTAGAAGTTATTTTGACAGTATTTTACAAAACATTATGATTTTTACTAATCAAATTTCACAGACTTTTAAGCATATATTCCATGGTTCTTAGAATGGAAATCAATGATTAGACAGGCAGATCAGAAAGGAATTCAGAGATTATGTTTTATTCGTCTTTCTTATAAAAGCACCTGTACATTTTCTTGGCATTGTTGAAAAAAGTCAGAAGAAATGCAACTTTAAAATAAAGATTATACCAAGTGGTTTTTGCCTTAACCTAGAAGATTAACAATTTGGAAAATGTCCACTTTTTATACTAATAACTGTGGTTTACACTTGGTTGTTTTCTAGTAGACTTGAGTGATAGTAAGATATCTTTCTGTGACATAGTAAAATATTGTCTCCAATTTTTACCAAAAAATTATCAAATTATTAGGACTAATTTACGAATACAATTGCCTCTTCCTTGATAATACATAATCTTTTGGGAGAGAGTTAATATTAAGTAATCTAGTTCATATCTGCATGGGCCATACTAAAAAAAGATGAAAATAATCTACTTGTAAAAAAAGACCCTATGGGAAATGGCTTCTATTTGAAGAAGTGTGTCTAGCTTCAGATCATACATATCCCTTCTAAGGAAAACAACACAAATTTGCATAAATATAAACTTTTTTTAAAATGTCACCACTGATTTGGCAAGAAATAAAGAATAGACAAAGGACAAAGAATAAAATGAGAACGAAATCCTGGGATGTAAGAGAGAAACAAAAGCAACATTTATTCTGAGGGCATCTGTAGACCTTGGCAACCTTGAGTAGAGCATTATCTGCCTTTGAGAAAGGCATAAGGACCAAAGCAAAGCCTAAGGCTTGCCCAAGGCTGGTGTCTAATATAAGTCCCAGGATAAAGCTAGTACATAAAAGGGATAGACCTTCCATGTATCAGTAATGAGAAATAAACCTGGCACAACAAGGGAATGGTAGGAAGATTTTCCTGTCTTGATATGCACCTTATATGGGTCAGGGGGAATAAGCAATTTTCTCTGAGAATGCTTAAACACAATCAATCCTCACACAAACTTGCATCCCAAATTTACATGACCAGAAACCTCAAGAGGAATATTAAAGATAACTGTCAGACCCCCAAATGACTGGCAGAACCACATAAATCCTCTTTGGAAGAATCAATTGCCACCCAGTCCACGAAGAATTTGCATTGATAATATAATATAATATCATAGAAATGGAAATAAAAAGGCACAAGAAATTAAGTTACTATACCTCAGAGGCAGCAAATGAATGTACAAAGAATTCCAATGATGGAATCATCAGATTCAGAATACAAAAAAGAAAACTTATATACATGAAGTAGAGGTTCAAAAATTTAAATGAGGAAAAAGAAATAAAACAAATTTTCAAGTAGATTTGAAACAATCAAAAGAATTTGTAGAAATGAAAATTATAATAATTAAAATAAAATTTTATAGTTAATCAGCAAATTAGACCATTGAAAAAAGGAGAAATAAATGAAAGATACATTCGTAAAAATGCTCCACAATGCATCTCAGAGAGACAAACTGTTGAAAAATGTGAATGAAATTAAATAAATTATGCATGTAAAACGAGAGTCCCACAAAATGATGAAAAGTTTTAATTTGCCAGAAGATAATAATGATTCTTACTCATGTGTGCCTAATAATATAGCTTCAAACTATATAAAGCACAATTGACAAAATTAATTGGGGAATTTCAAAAACAATATCATACTGAGAGACTTTAACATATATTTTAAGTAAACTGATGGATCAAATAGATATAAAATGTCACAAAATACTTGATATTTGGAAACCACCATAAATACATTTGATCTAATTAGTGTGTATGCAGCATTTCATGCAATATTTGAAGAAATGGGTTCTCTTCAAGAATTTGAAGAGCATTGTGAATATTAACCATGTTTATATTCCACAAAGCAAATAGCAATGCATTTTTTTATCTTCTTGCTTTCCTTTTGCTATTATTCAATCTATTTCCAACTCTACAAGAGTAATTCTATGAGTTGGATGAGACGCTTCTGTTCAGATCCTTTCAGTGGTGTCCTGGTTGTATCTCTGACCTCATCTACTTTTCATTCCCTTACTCAGTCGGTCTCATTCACTCCGGCCTCTGCTATTTTTATTAACAGATTGAACATCATTACACTTTAGGTCTTTTAATAGATGCTACTTTTACTGAGGTCCTCACCAAGAAACTTTTCATAATTCAATTTAGATCTCTCCACCCTACTCTATTTTTCCCTAAGACATTTCACACCATCTAAAATATTACTATTTTATCATCTGTCTACCTTATCTACAACATAACCCCTGAAACATACAGTTTTTTATTCTCCTTTTATTTATTGTGACTTATGACTAGACTCTTTCTGATACTGTGTGTGTGTGTGTGTGTGTGTGTGTGTGTGTGTGAGAGAGAGAGAGAGAGAGAGAGAGAGAGAGAGAGAGAATTTGGATTTTTTTTTTTCAGTACTTGAGATTAAACCCAGGACCTCATATATGCTAAGCACATACTTTACCAATGAAATAGATCCCCAACACTTTTTAAAGAAATTGTTTTTAGTTGTTGATGGACCATTATTTTATTCATTTGTTTATATGTGGTGCTGATAATCCAACCCAGTGCTTCACACACACTAGACAAGTGCTCTACCACTGAACCACAACACCAGCCCCAGCCCTTTTAAATTATATTTTGAATTATCATCTCAAAAAGATTATCAGACTGACCTTGAACTTTGATCCTCCCGCCTCAACCTCTGGAGTAACTAGGATTAGAGGCATATACTACCATGCCCAGATGAATTTGGAAATTTAAAAGCTCTTTAATATAATATTTCAGTCAGAAAAATCATAATGAAATTATAAATTATGTGAAACTAAATTTCAAAATTATATACATCAAAATGGTAAAATGTAGCTAAAATTGTACCTAGAGAAACCTTTAAACTTCAGTACATAGATTAGAAAAGAATCTTTTTAAAATAATTAAACTGCAATCCAACATAAGAACAAAAGGAGAAAAATTTAACAACACTCATCAAAACAGCAGGGAGTTAATTATAAAGGTCATATACAAATAATATATGAACAAAGAGTTCAATCCACCATAAGCACTTCTTTGAAAATACTAATAAATCTCTGGCCATAATAACAAACCAAACAAAACAGGGCAAAATAAACAATATTAGGAGTAAAAGAGATGACATAACTAAAGATACTACAGTGATTAAAAATATAAGGAAATGCTATGACTAATTCTGTTAATAAATTTAAAATACTATATAAAATAGAAAAAATTTATAGAAAAATAAAACCTACTTATACTGGTTCAATTGAAAACCATTAAAATACAGAATTAATATTTAAATTTTTCTACCAAAATCAAGCTAGAATCATGTGGCTTTAACAAGTAAGTTCCAGAAAGCATGAAATAACAATACATAAACCAAATTTTCCAGTAGAGAAAAAAGAAGGAATATATCACCTCATTATATAATGATACATCATAACCTTAGAAGTAAAATTTTTTCACCTCCCATACCCCCCTACCTCCCTCCTTTCCCCTCCCTCCCCTTTGACCACTCTAGTGCTCCTCTAATCTTTCTAAGTACCCCGACACCCAACACCACTGTGACTCTGACTCCTCATATCAGGGAAAACATTTGGTACTTAGATTTTTGAGACTAACTTCACTTAGCATTATGTCCTCCAGCTTCATCCATTTACCTGTGAATGCCATTATTTTATTTTCTTTTACTGCTGAGTAAAATTCCATTGTGCATATATACCACTTTTCTTAATCCACTCATCTACTGAGGGACATCTAGGTTGGTTCCACAACCTAGCTATTGTGAATTGTGCAGCTACAAACATTGAGATAGCTGTGTCACTGTAATATGCTGTTTTTAAGTCCTTTGGAAATAGACCCAAAGTGGGATGGCTGGGTCATAGGGTGGTTCCATGCCCAGTTTTCCAAGAAATCTCCATACTGCTTTCCATAACGGTTGCACCATTTTGCAGTCCCACCAGCAATGTATGAGCATGCCTTGTTCCCCACATTTTTATTTTATTTTTTTTATTTTTTGGTGGTACTGAGGATTGAACTCAGGGGCACTCAACCACTGGGCCACATCCCCAGCCCTTTTTTTGTATTTTATTTAGAGACAGGGTCTCACTGAGTTGCTAAGTGCCTTGCCATTGCTGAGGCTGGCTTTGAACTGGTGATCCTCCTGCCTCAGCCTCCCAAGTGATAGGATTACAGGCAAGCACCACCACGGCCGGCTGTTGTTTGTGTTTTCTTAATAGCTGCCATTCTGACTGGGTGTGAAATGATATCTTAGGGTAGTTTTGATTTGCATCTCTCTAATTGCCAGTGATGTTGAGCATTTTTTCATGTTTTTGTTGATTGATTGTATATCTTCTTCTGAGAAGTGTCTGTTCTTTTCATTGGACCATTTATTTATTGGGATATTTGTTTTTTTTTTTTTTTGGTTTTGAGGGTTTTGAGTTCTTTATACATTCTAGAAATTAGTGCTCTGTCTGAGAAGCATGTATTAAATATTTCTTCCCAGTTAGTTGGTTCTCTATTCACCTCACTGATTGTTTCTTTGGCTGAGAAGAAGCTTTTTAGTTTGAATCTATCCCATTCATTAATTCTTGGTACTAATTCTTGCGCTACAGGATTCTTATTAAGGAACTTGGGGCCTAATCCAACATGTTGCAAATTGGAGCTTACTTTTTCTTCTATTAGGTGTATTGTGTCTGGTATAATTCCTAGGTCCTTGATCCACTTTGAATTGAGTTTGGTGCATAGTGAGAGATAAGGGTTTAATTTCAATTTGTTGCATATGGATTTCCAGTTTTCCCAGCACTATTTGTTGAAGAGGTTATCCTTTCTCCACTGTATATTTTTGGCACCTTTGTCTAATATAAGATAGCTGAAATTATATGTATTAGTCTCTGTGTCCTCAATTCTGTACCATTGGTCCATCAGTCTGTTTTGGTGCCAATACCATGCTGTTTTTGTTACTATTGCTCTATAGTATAATTTAAGGTACAGTATGGTGATGCCCCCAGCTTCGCTTTTCTTGCTCATGATTGCTTTAGCTATTCTGGGTCTCTTATTTTTCCAGATGAATTTCATGACTGCTATTTCTATTTCTTTGAAGAATGACATTGGGATTTTGATTGGAATTGCATTAAATCTGTATAATGCTTTTGGTAGTATGGACATTTTGACAATATTAATTCTACCTATCCAAGAGCAAGGTAGGTCTTTCCATCTTCTGAGTTCATCTATAATTTCTTTCTTTAGTGTTCTATAATTTTCGTTATAGAGGTCTTTCACCTCTTTCGTTAGGTTGATTCCCAGGTATTTTATTTTTTTAGATGTTATTGTAAATGGGGTAGTTTTCATCATTTCCCGTT
Organism: Tamias sibiricus; assembly: GCA_025594165.1. Taxonomy (NCBI): domain Eukaryota; kingdom Metazoa; phylum Chordata; class Mammalia; order Rodentia; family Sciuridae; genus Tamias; species Tamias sibiricus. Next base: position 52,026,458 of record CM046667.1, on the reverse strand, counting down.
CAGAGGCTTTGTCGCTGATGTACAAAAATGCCTTTGACTTATATGTATTGATTTTGTATCCTGCAACTTTGCCAAATTCATTTACTAGTTGTAAAAGTTTTCTGGTAGAGTTTTTTGGGTCTTCTAGGAAGATTATCATGTCATCAGCAAATAGTGCTAATTTGAGCTCTTCTTTTCCTATCTGGATCCCTTTATTTCTTTCGTCTATCTAATTGGTCTGGCCAGAGTTTCCAGTACTATGTTAAATAGCAGTGGTGAAAGAGGGCAACCCTGTCTTGTTCCAGTTTTTAGAGGGAATGCTTTCAATTTTTCTTCATTTAAGATAATGTTAGCTTGGGGCCTTGCATACATAGCTTTTATAACGTTGAGATGTGTTCCTGATATTCCTAGTTTTTCCAGTGTTTTGAACATAAAGGGGTGTTGAATTTTGCCAAATGATTTTTCTGCATCTATTGAGATGATCATATGATTTTTGTCTTTAAGTCTACTGATGTGATGTATTATCTTTATTGATTTCCGAATGTTGAACCAGCCTTGCATCCCTGGAATAAACCCCACTTGTTCGTGGTGCACTATCTTTTTGATATGTTTTTGTATGCGATTTGCCAGGATTTTGTTGAGGATTTTTGCATCTATGTTCATTAAAGATATGGGCCTGAAGTTTTCTTTCTTGGATGTGTCTTTGCCTGGCTTTGGAATTAATGTGATATTGGCCTCATAGAAAGAGTCTGGAAGAGCTCCCTCTTTTTCTATTTTTTGAAATAGTTTGAAGAGCATTGGTATTAGTTCTTCTTTGAAAGTCTTATAGAACTCGGCTGTAAACCCATCAGGTCCTGGACTTTTCCTTGTTGGTAGCTTTTTGATGGCATCTTCTATTTCTTTGCTTGTAATCTGTCTGTTGAAGTTCTGTATAGCTTCCATTTCCAGTTTAGGCAAATCATACGACTCAAGAAATCTGTTAATGTTTTCAATATTTTCTGTTTTATTAGAATATAAGTTTTCAAAGTAATTTCTAATTATCTTCTGTATATCTGAGGTGTTTGTTGTAATATTCCCTTTTTCATCACGAATGTTAGTAATTTGAGTTTTTTCTCTTCTTTTTGTTAGCATTGCTAAGAGTCTGTCAATTTTGTTTATTTTTTCAAAGAACCAACTTTTAGTTTTGTCAATTCTTTGAATGGTTTCCTTAGTCTCAATTTCATTAATTTCTGCTCTGATTTTAATTATTTCCTGTCTTCTACTGCTCTTGGTGTTGGTCTGTTCTTCTTTTTCTAGTGCTTAGAGGTATAATGTTAAGTCATTTATTTGTTGTTTTTTTTTTCCTCTTAAGGAATGAACTCAGTGCAATGAGTTTTCATCTTACTACTGCTTTCATAGTGTCCCAGAGATTTCTATACGTTGTATCTGTGTTCTCATTTACCTCTAGGAATTTTTTAATCTCCTCTTTGATGTCTTCTTCAACCCCTTGTTCATTCAGTAGCATGTTGTTTAGCTTCCAGTTGTTGGAGTAGTTTTTCTTAGTCCTTGTTTTGTTGTTGATTTTCAATTTCATCCCTTTATGGTCTGATAGAATGCAGGGTAGTATCTCTATTTTTTAATATTTGCTGAGAGTTTCCTTCTGACCTAATATATGGTCTATTTTGGAGAAGGAGCCATGTGCTGCTGAGAAAAAAGTGTATTCGTTTACTAAGGGATGAAGTATTCTATATATGTCCGTTAGGTCTAAGTTGTTAATTGTTTTAAGGAGGCTGAAAGTTTCTTTGTTTAGCTTTTGTTTGGATTATTTATCCATTGGTGAGAGAGGTGTGTTGAAGTCCCCTAGAAAAACTGTGTTGTGGTCTATTTTACTCTTGAACTTGAGAAGAGTTTGTTTGATGAATGTAGGTGCTCCATTATTTGAGGCATATAGATTTTTGATTGTTATATCCTGTTGATGAATGGTTCCCTTGAGTAGTAAGAAATATCCATCTTTGTCCCTCTTGATTAGTTTTGGTTTGAAGTCTACCTTATTTGATATGAGAATGGAAACCCCTGCTTATTTCCGCCGGCCATGTGAGTGATAAGACTTTTCCCAGCCTTTCACTTTCAGTCTGTTGATGTCTTTTTCTATAAGGTGTGTTTCTTGGAGACAGCAAATTGTTGGGACATTTTTTTTTTAATCCATTCTGATAATCTGTGTCTTTTGATTGGTGAGTTTAGGTCATTAACATTCAGGGTTATTATTGAGATGTGATTTTTATTCCCATCCATTTTTATTTGAATTATGGTCTTTAGCTTGATTTGGTTTCTCTTCTGGTTGGTATTTCCCTTAGTTTAATATCTTTCTTTGTTGATTTTCATTGATATCTTTCTCTTCTTCTTCATGAAAAATGTTGCCCATGATGTTCAGAAGTACTGGCTTTCGAGTTGTGAAATCTTTTAGCTTTTGCTTGTCATGGAAGGTTTTTATTTCATCTTCGAATCTAAAGCTCAGTTTTGCTGGATATATGATTCTTGGTTTACATCCCTTTTCTTTCATAGCTTGAAATATGCCATTCCAGGATCTTCTTGCTTTTAAGGTCTGGGTTGAAAAATCTGAACATAGTCTGACTGGTTTCCCCCTATATGTAATGTGCTTCCTTTCTCTTGTGGCTTTTAGTATTCTCTCCTTGCTCAGTATATTAGGCATTTTCATTATAATGTGTCTTGGTGTGGATCTGTTGAGATTTTGTTTGTTTGGTGTTCGGTATGCCCCTTGAACTTGGTTTTCCCATTCATTCCTCATGTTTGGAAAATTTTCTGTAATTATTTCGTTAAATAAATTACTCATTCCTTTGGCTTGAAACTCTGCCCCTTCCTCTACGCCAATCACTCTTAAGTTTGGTCTTTTTATGCTGTCCCATAATTCTTGGATGTTATGTTCTTGATTTCCAATGAGTTTTGCTGTATTGTCTAAATTCTTCTCTAGGACATATATTTTGTCTTCATTGTCTGAGGTTCTTTCTTTCAAGTGGCCTACTCTGTTGGAGATGCTTTCAATTGAACTTTTATTTTGGTGTATTGCTTCTTTCATTTCTGGAATTTCTGTTTGGTTTCTCTTTAGAGCCTCTATTTCCCTATTGAAGTAATCTTTTACTTCCTGTATTTGTTTTTGGAGTTCTTTGTCAAAATAATCTTTTGCCTCCTGAACTTGCTCCCTCATCTCATTTTTGAGTTCATTTTTAAGTTCCCTAAACATTTGGAATATGTAATTTCTAAATTCCATCTCTGGCATTTGACTGCCTGTGTTTGCCATGGAATCTACTGATGAGGTATCTTGATTTTTTTTTGTGTCACTTTCTTCCCTTGTTTTTTCATGTTGCTTGTGTGTCTTTTCTTCCTGCACTGTGGGACCTTGACTATTTCGATTTTACCTTAAAGCCTTATGTTGTTCCTGTAGTACAATGCTATCAGATCCCCTTATAATTCCTTTACACTTAAAAACCTATCACTTTCTATTCCGAAAGTCCACGTTTGATCACAATGTACAAATTTGGTTAACCCAGATATTATTTCCAATTTACTCTGTACACTTCTGATGGGGTTTTATAGCTTCAAGTATTGGACACAGAGGTGTTATGTTTAGGAAGAAGGAAGTGTCTTGAATTGTTCTTTCTTGGAAAGTATGAAAAGGGAGTTCTATTAAAGTGGTTTAGTGGAAGTGGTTTAGTATCAGTAGACGAGAGAAGAAAGAGAATGGAGTAGACAATTAGGTGGAAAGACCAATTTATATATAAAGTAAGATGGAAAAGAAAAAAAATGATAAAAGAGTAGAAATTGGTGTAAGAGAGAGGAGAGAGAGAATCAAGAAAATGGAGAGTAAACTATATATAACACCTCTTTGCTATCTAGTTCAATTGTGCCGGTTCTAGAAATCCCAAGTTCTGCGTATAACTTGTTTTTGCCTCTGTTTAGTATGCACTGGCAGGGTGTCAATATGAAAGATGAAGGAGGAATAAAAGATGCAAAAGTGAGAAGGAAGAAAAGAAGGAAAGAAAAAAGGAGCAGAAGCAAACAAACACACTGGCAATCAATGCAAATAAAACAAAACAAAACAAAGCCAAATAAAGAAAAAGAAAAACCAACCAACCAACCAACCAACAAACAAACAAAACCAAAAAAACCAATAAAACAAGCAAACCAACAACAACAACAACAACAAAAGTCGAACCCCAAGTCTCAAACAAAACGGGCCCTGGGAAGCCCCCCTCTTTTTTTCTTTCCAGTTTAAGCTAACTGCATTGGACCACGTCCAGACAGTCTGCGGCCCTGTCAGTGGAGTCAAGGTTGCACCCTAGGCCAGCGGCAGAATGGCTCAGTGGAAGAGTGGCTCAGGGGGGGCTGTTTGTCAGCAGATTAATGGCACCTGGGAGGGGACCCTCCAGAAGGCACCCTTTCCCCACGTCCACCCACAGTTGTAGCTTCTTGTGGCCACTGTGGTGGCCTCAGACATGCCCTCCCCTGCTGGTTACCCGAGCCTCACCCAGGTGTGCACTGCCTTCAGAGCGCTGGCGCCTCCCTGGATGTCTGCAGGTGTACTTCCCTTCTGACTTTTTCCCTTTGTCTGGGTCAGCCACTGTACTTCTCAAAGATGGCGGTGTTCTCCTCCCATTCAACACCAGCTCCGCAGACCCTTGTGTCAGTCCAGAGCATGCGAGATAGGCTTGGCAAGCTGTGCGGAAAAAGCTCTACGTGGACACCGCCCACGCCTCTAGGCCTCTTTCTATCCCTCCTCGCTAATGGGTTTCAAAGCCGCTGGGTGGATGTCTCCTTGCCAATATGGTATCGGGCAGCTGCGCCTGCCTGCAGCGCAGACAGCACTGCTTCGGACTGTGGACCGCTGTGACTCTGCCCCTGCTTGTCGTGGTCCGGAGAACGTTGTATTTCGCTGTCCAGAGGTGCATGAATGTCTTGGCAACCTTTCAGTTATAATGGAATTGCTAGTAACGTGTTAAAACTTCCCACTCCGCGTCTTTTAGCACCTGCGTCCAGAGAGCACCTCCCTTCTGTCGGCCATCTTCCTCTCCCTCCATGCACTATCTTTTTGATTTGTTTTTGTATTCGATTTGCCAGGATTTTGTTGAGAATTTTTGTATCTATGTTCATTAAAGATATTGGCCTGAAGTTTTCCTTTTTGGCTGTGTCTTTGCCTGGCTTTGGAATCAGTGTAATATTGGCCTCATAGAAAGAGTCTGGGATAGCTCCCTCTTTTTCTATTTCTTGAAATAAGTTGAAGAGCAATGGTATTAGTTCTTCTTTGAAGGTCTTGTAGAACTCGGCTGTAAAGCCATCAGGCCCTGGCCTTTTTCTAGCTGGTAGTTTTTTGATGGCATCTTCTATTTCCTCACTTGAAATTGATCTATTTAAATTGTGTATATCCTCCAGATCCAGTTTGGGAAATTCATACCACTCTAGGAATCTGTCAATGTCTTTAATATTTTCTATTTTATTAGAGTACAAGTTTTCGAAGTAATTTCTAATTATTCTTTGTATATCTGCGGTGTTTGTTGTGATATTTCCTTTTTCGTCACGGATGTTAGTGATTTGAGTTTTTTCTCTCCTTCTTTTTGTTAGCATCACTAAGGGTCTGTCAATTTTATTCACTTTTTCCAAGAACCAACTTTTAGTTTTGTCAATTCTTTGAGTTTTTTTTTTAGACTCAATTTCATTAATTTCAGCTCTGATTTTAATTATTTCCTGTCTTCTACTGCTCTTGGTGTTGGTCTGTTCTTCTTTTTCTAGTGCTTTGAGGTGCGATGTTAAGTCATTTATTTGTTTTTTTTTTTTTTTTTTTTTTCCTTTTGAGGAATTAACTCAGTGCAATGAATTTTCCTCTTAATACTGCCTTCATAGTGTCCCAGAGATTTCTATACGATGTATCTGTGTTCTCATTTACCTCTCAGAATTTTTAAATCTCCTCCTTGATGTCTTCTTCAACCCCTTGTTTCTTCAGTAAGATGTTGTTTAGCTTCCAGTTGTTGGAGTAATTTTTTTTTCTTGTTTTATCATTGATTTCAAATTTCATCTCATTATGGTTTGATAGAATGCAGGGAATTATCTCTGCTCTTTTATATTTGCTGAGGGTTGCCTTGTGGCATAATATATGGTCTATTTTGGAGAAGGAGCCATGTGCTGCTGAGAAGAAAGTGTATTCACTTACTGAGGGATGAAATATTCTATATATGTCTGTTAGGTCTAAGATATTAATTGTTTTAGTGAGGCCTAAAATTTCTTTATTTAGCTTTGGTTTGGATGATATATTCATTGTTGGGAGAGGTGTGTTGAAGTCCCCTAGAATAACTGTGTTGTGATCTATTTTATTCTTGAACTTGAGAAGGGTTTGTTTGATGAATGTAGGTGCTCCATTATTTGAGGCATATAGATTTATAATTGTTATATCTTGTTGATGAACAGTTCCCTTAATCAGTACGAAATATCCATCTTTGTCCCTTTTGATTGGCTTTGGCTTGAAGTCTACCTTATTTGATATGAGAATGGAAACCCCTGCTTGCTTCCTTGGCCCATGTTAGTGGTAAGATTTTTCCCAGCCTTTCACCTTCAGTCTATTGATGTCTTTTTCTATGAGGTGGGTTTCTTAGAGACAGCATATTGTTGGGTCGTTTCTTTTAATGCAGTCTGATAATCTGTGTCTTTTGAATGGTGAATTTAATCTCCTCCTTGATGTCTTCTTCAACCCCTTGTTTCTTCAGTAAGATGTTGTTTGAATAATAAACATTCAAGTTTATTATTGAGATGTGATTTGTATTCCCATCCATTTTTATTTGTTTATGGTATTTACCTTGATTTGGTTTCTCCTCTGGTTAGTAATTCCTTTAGTTTAATATTTCCCTTTGTTGATTTTCATTGCTATTTTTCTTTTCTTCTTCATGAAATATTTTGCCTAGGATATTCAGAAGTGTTGGCTTTTGAGTTGTGAACTCTTTTAACTTGTGTTTGTCGTGGAAGGTTTTTATTTCATCCTCGAATCTAAAGCTTAATTTTGCTGGGTATAGGATTCGGTTGACATCCCTTTTCTTTCAGGGCTTGAAATATATTATTCCAGGATCTTCTAGCTTTTAAGGTCTGGATTGAAAAATCTGAACATAGTCTAATTGGTTTTCCCCTATATGTAATCTGCTTCTTTTCTCTTGTGGCTTTTCATATTCTTTCCTTTTTCAGTATAGTAGGCATTTTCATTATGATGTGCCTCGGTGTGGATCTGTTGTGATTTTGTACATTTGGTGTTCGGTAATCCTCTTGGACTTGGTTTTCCCCATTCATTCCTCAAGTTTGGAAAATTTTCTGCTATTATTTCATTGAATAAATTATTCATTCCTTTGGCTTGGAATTCTGCTCGTTTTTCTACTTCAATCACTCTTAAATTTGGTCTTTTTATGTTGTCCCAAATTTCTTGGATGTTTTGTTCTTGATTTTTGACCATTTTTACTGTGTTCTCTGCATTTTTTTCCAGTTTTTATATTTTGTCTTCATTATCTGAGGTCCTTTCTTCCAGGTGGTCTAATCTATTGGTGATGTTTTCAATAGAGTATTTAATTTGGTTTATTGCTTCTTTCATTTCCAGAATTTCTGTTTGGTTTCTCTTTACAACCTCTATCTCTCTATTGATGTACTCTTTTTTTAAAAAATATTTATTTATTTGCTTTTATTTGTACACAATGCATGTATTTTTACGTGGTGCTGAGGATCGAACCCGGGTCGCGCACGTGCTAGGCGAGCGCCCTACCGCTGAGCCACATCCCAGCCCCGAAGTACTCTTTTGCTTCTTGTATTTATTTATGAAGTTCTTTGTCAAAGTGATCTTTTATTACCTGTATTTTCTCTCTCACCTCCTTCTTGAATTCGTCCTTGAGATCCATAATCATTTAGATTATGTATTTCCTGAATTCCAGTTCTGACCTCAGATCTACTGTGCTTGCCAAGGAATCTGATAAGGAGGTATATTGATTTGTTTGGGACATTTTCTTCCCTTGTTTTTTCATATTACTTATGTGTCTTTTCTTTTAGCACTGTGGAACCTTGACTTTTTTTTGTTTTTGCCTTAAGGCCTAATGATGCTCCTGTTGTAGGATTCTATCAGATCCCCTTATATATACTTTGCACCTTAAAACCAGACATTTTATATTCAGTTAATCACAGTTTGTTCACAATTTACAGAGTTAAAGAATTTAGATGTTGCCTCCAATATATTCTGAGTGATTATAATGGGGTTTATTGTTTCAGATATTGGGTACCAAGGTGATATGCTTAGGAGGAAGGAGGGAAGGATATTGCTTCCCCCCCCTTCAGGAGTGTAATACTGAAAATCTGTGGAAGTAGTTTAATAGCAGAAGATTGAGGAAAGGAATTGGAGTGTACAGTTAAGTGTGAAAACCAATGTGTATTTCAGCTAGGCTTATGTAAACGTTGAGAGAAATTAGAAAATGGCCAGGTAGTAAGAATTAATGAAAGAGAGAAGACAAGGTGAGTCAAAAAAGAGAGAGGAGACTATATAAAACACCCATTGGATGTACTATTCAGTTGCCCCAGTTTTAAGATTCCAAGTTCCTGTATACAACTTGTTTTCTTCTCTGTTGAGAATGTAGGGGCAGGGTGTAGATAGGAAAGATGAGGAAATAAGGAATGAGAGGCAAGAGGAATGAAAATGGGAAAGAGGAAAAACAGAAGAGAAAAAAGAAAGAAATATAAATAAAGAAAAAAAAAAACCCACAATATGACAATGACATTTAAAAAAAAAAAAAAAAAAAAAAAAAAAAAAACCACAAAGTCGAATTCACAAGTCTCAAATAGGCAGCTTATTCTCCTCCTCTCTCAGTTTGTTAAATTAGCTGTCCGGCAGATCTACTCTGGCTGATGCGGAGAATTTGTGGGTGGGGTCAAGTCTGTGTACCTGGTTAGCGAGGAGTGATTCTGGAGACGGGTCTTTGTGTGGAGTCTACTTCTGTGCTCTTCCTCAACTGAAGGGTTGCAGAGGGTCCTCACACTGGACTCACGTTCCCCTGCTGTCTGTTGAAGGTCCTCCCAGTCTCGGGTTCCTCCTTGCCTGTTCGCTGGTCTCCATGCCGCTTTCTCTGGGGCTTACTGGTGAGGGTCGAGTCCAGCTGAGTGTGGATTTGAACTGGCGTTGTTGTCCTGCGGTTTGTTGTCCTGTGGTCTCCTGTGGTCTCCCAGCACTAATTCTGCCGGCTGTTTTCGCTGGCTTCATGCTGGCGTGCCACGAGTGTGGGTGGGGTTGCAGTCCCGGTGCAGGCTCTGGCTTTGTTCCGCACTGCCTTTGCTCTGCGCCAGGGCGGTGTAGCAAAAGCCACGCGGCTCTAGCCACTGCAGACAGTGTGTGTGTCTCTCTCTCCTGGGTCGCAGTATTCAAACTATCCAGGAGATGGGTATCTTCAGCCTATATATATATATATATATATATATATATATATATATATATATATATGATGAAGGGCAGTTTATCTGCTTTGTTCAATTCTTTCCACGGAGCTGCCCTGAAGTGCGGCTTCCTCTAATCTGCCATCTTGGGATCCCCCCTAAAATTTTTAAAAAATATTTATTTATTTGTTTTTAGTTGTACACAATGCCTTTATTTTTACGTGGTGCTGAGGATGGAACTGGCTACGCATGTACTAGGTGAGCGATCTACTGCTGAGCCAAAACCCCAGTCCCAGAAGTAAAATTTATAAACAAAAATTTATATGAATGGATTTCTCTGAGAAATGGCTAATATCAGGAGGAGGCTAGAAATGTGCAAGATGAGCCTGGAACTTCTTTTATTACTAGAAAGCAAGGAAGTGTTTGAAAAAAAAAAAGCAAAACCAAAAAGGCACAATAAATGCAATATGAATGCAAAGGAATATGTGGTGTGTGTGTGTGTGTGTGTGTGTGTGTGTGTGTGTTTGTGTGTATCTCTAGGGAACAAACATTTGAGCAACAAAATACATAATGTAGTAATGAATTGTAACTCAAAGTATAGAATAAATATCTACAAGTCCATAGTGATACAAATAAATGAATTAATAATAAATAAATAATTGTGGGGAAACAATCATATTTTCTGTTTGTAATTCCATAATTATTTCCATTATTATATAAGTATTACGTAAATACTTCTCCTTCAAGTGGTAGATCATAACTCTCCATTCCTTGACTTTGGCCTGTGTCCAGTAACTTTTCCCCAAATAGTATGTTATGGAAAGTTACAATTACATTTTATGAATGTGGATGCTCTACTCATAAACAAAGTATCAACAATCTGAATATGATCTTTTTGACAAAAAGGACAAATCATTACTGAATTGATATTGTCACATGAATTATTTTAATTTGATATTAATAAGAGTATTAATGTAGTTCATTACTGTAAGAGACTGTAAGAGAAAAAAAATCATGATCATATACACAGGTGAACATAATGCTGTTTTTTGGTTTTTTGTTTTTGTATTTTTTTTTTTTTTTTTTTTTTTTTGGTGCCAGGCATTGAACCACTGAGCAACATCACCAGTGAACACAATACATTTTATAGAATTTAACATTCTGTCCCGTTAAGAATTTTTAGAAAACTAGGAATGAATGATCATTAATTGTGAAATGCAGATCAACTGTTGCCACAGGCTAGATAACTGGGGCAGGAGAGAGATACTGATATTAAATGAAAAAAGGAACATAAGGGAACTTGTGGATAATGGAAATGTTTTGTATCATGATGAAGGTAGAGGTTACATGACTATATATACATTTGTGAAAATTCATTAAATTTTACTCTTAAAAATCAATGAATTTTACTCTATGTATATTTTACTTCAATAAAGATAAAATCTACCTATGAAACCCAAAAAGCTATAAGAATCATAAAAACTCTTTTATACTTATTTATTTATTTTAATTAGGTATATATGACAGCAGAATGCATTTTGATTCATTTCACACAATTGCAGCACAACTTTTCATTTCTCTGGTTGTACAAGATGTAGCATTACACTATATGTGCAGTCATACATGTACCTAGGATAATGATGTCCAGCTCATTCCACCATCTTTCCTCCCCCATTTTCCCTCCCCACCTCTCCCTCCCCTTTGACCAATCACAGTTCCTCCATTTTTCCCATGCTCCCCCCCCAAATTACAGATCAGCATCCACTTATCAGAGAGACCATTCAGCCTTTGTGTTTTAAGGATTGGCTTACTTTGCTTTGCATGATATTCTCCAACTCCATCCATTTACCTGCAAATGCCATAATTTTATTCTCTTTTAATGATGAATAATATTCTATTATGTACATATACCAGTTTCTTTATCCATTTATCTATTGAAAGGTATCTAGGTTGCTTCCCCAGTTTAGCTATTGTGAATTGAGCTGCTATAAACATTGATGTGGCTACGTTTCTATAGTATGCTGATTTTAAGTCCTTTGGGTATAGACCAAGAAGTGGGATAGCTATGTCAAATGGTGGTTCCAATCCAAGTTTTCTAAGGAATCTCCATACTGCTTTCCAGAGTGGTTGCACCAATTTGCAGTCCCACTAGCAATGTATGAGTGTGCCTTTCCCCCCACATCCTTTCCAACACTTATTGTTGCTTGTATTCTTGATAATTGCCATTCTTACTGGTATGAGATGAAATCTTAGAGTAGTTTTGATTTGCATTTCTCTAATTACTAGAGATGTTGAACATTTTTTCATATATTTATTGATTGAATGTATACCTTCTTCTGAGAAGTGTCTGTTCAGCTCCTTAGCCCATTTATTGATTGGGTTATTTGTATTTTTTGGTGTTAAGTTTTTTAGTTCTTTATATGTCCTGGAGATTAGTGCTCTATCTAATGTGAGTATGGCAAAAATTTGCTTCCAAAATGTAGGCTCACTCTTCACCTCATTGATTGTTTCTCTTGCTGAGAAGAAGCTTTGTAGTTTGAATCCTTCTCATTAATTAATTCTTGATTTTATTTCTTGCACTTTAAGAGTCTTGTTAAGGAAGTTGGGGCCTAATCTGACATGATGAAGATTTGGTCCTATTTTTTCCTCTATTAGGTGCAGGGTATCTGTTCTAATTCCTACGTCCTTGAAACATTTTGAGTTGAGTTTTTTGCATGGTGAGAAATAGGGGTTTAATTTCATTTTGTTGCATATGGATTTCCAGTTCTCCCAGCACCATTTGTTGAAGAGGCTATCTTTTCTCTAATGTATGTTTTTGGTGCTTTTGTCTATTATGAGATAAGGGTATTTATTTAGGTTTGTCTCTGTGTATTCCATTCTGTATCACTGGTCTACATGTCTATTTTGGTGCCCATAACATGCTGTTTTTGTTACTATGACTTTGTAGTGTGGTTTAAGATCTGGTATTGTGATGCCTCCTGCTTCACTCTTCTTGCTAAGGATTGCTTTGGCTATCCTGGGTCTCTTATTTTTCCAAATTAATTTTTTTTTTATTCTAAGTTTTTATATATGACAGCAGAATGCATTACAATTCACATTACACATATAAAGCACATTTTTCATATCTCTGGTTGTATACAAAGTATATTCACACCATTCGTGTCTTCATACATGTACTAATTTCATGTTTGCTTCTTCTATTTCTATAAGGAATGACAATGGGATTTTCATTGGAATTGCACTGAATTTGTATAGCATTTCTGTAGTATGGTTGCATACCCTCTTATATTTAAACTCTTATCCCCTGTTGCAGCAACTACTTTCATGCTGTCTTTAATGAATGTGTTCAGGAGCTACCTTCAGGAGCTCCCTTCCCTGGATCTGCATCCTTACCTCTCCCTTCCTTGAATAATTCTGTCAAAGATTACTTACATGAACCCACCTGCATTCACACATGTGAAACCTAAAAGTAGAGGGTAGTTAACAGCTCCTGAGTTTATCTTGACTAGCAGGATAAAAGAGCCCATGTTTCCCTCAGGTGTACAGTTCTGAGGTATGTTTTTCTCAAAGCTCCCCAGATAACCCAAGTGATCATGATGAGATGCATTGACCAAAAAAAAAAAAAAAAAAAAAAAAAATCCTGTAGAGCTGAAAGTTTAATTGCAAAACAGTTTGGTATTTTTAATAGAAATAAGCAACAGCATGATTTATGATTCACAATTTCACTCTTAAGTACATAACACTTGCACATATGCCCTAAGCAGTACTTAGCAATATTGTTCTTAAAAGGGAAACCAGCCCTAATAGCCTTTTTACGAGAGTGGTTGCATATTAATTTATGGCACAAATACACACTGGAATATTATGCAACAGAAAAAAAAACCCAAACTAATAATAGCTATCTGCATAGGTATGATAAAGTTCAAAAATGAATCACATAAAAATCATGCTGTAGGATTATATTCACATAGCACTAAATGAGGTAAAACCAAAGTTATTGTGACAAAAATATAAAGTAAAAGCAAGAGACTAACTAATATATATTTTTGGAACACAAGTACATCTAGACTGAAAAGAGGGAAAAGAGAACAGTGATTTGCAGATGATGTTCTGAGGTGCTAATAATACTCTATTCTAAATTTGGGATGAGTCCATGAGTGCTCAGTTAATTGTCATTGGTTGTATTTATATACCCTCTTTGTAACTATGCTATGTTTCATAATAAAAGATGTAATTCTCAAGAAAACTGGCTTTAGGGTTGGCAACTTGTTCAAAGGCTAAAGCTGTCAGATGGGGAATTACTTCTCCGGAGTGGAGAAAGTCATTTGCAATATTCACAGTGATTTAGGTATAACACCCTCCAGGGACCCACTTACTATACCAGGCTGCAATACCCGTCACCACCTCAAGCATCTACAATGGTGTTTTCACAAAATTAGAAGATTGTGTACAACCACCCTCCAAAATATTCTCCACTAAAAAATCACCCACGTGCAAGAGTCCATAAAAACTAACTCCTGAACAAGTACAAGGCCTTCAATACCTTGTAAAGATCCATGGCCCTCACCACTTCTCAGAGATTTCTTTGTTTTCCCTGAATTCTACCTCTTTCCTCTCCACTGTGAATCTTAAGAGCATCTCATTCCCTCAGTACCATATGGTTGCCATATATCTGGATTTTACATCTTGGTCTGGCACCTTAGGGTTGAAAATAAGTTTATGTGATCTGTCTGGCTTCTCCCCAGGATGTAGCTCCTTACATTTCTTCCTTTATCTGCATTCACTAAACTGCTCATGAACAAATAATTCTCTGGCCCAATGCCAGAGCCTTTTTTCACCCACCTTTTCTTGAGGGGAGAAGGAGCACATGCACTGCATTAGCTTAGATGTTTTAGCTGCATATTTACAGACTTTTAGGATGCAAAGAAACAACTAACCTGGATGGACCTGAGTACAAACACTGGGTCAACCTCAAAACAATAAAGTTAATGATATAACCATAAAGAATATTTCCAGAGTATGTACCTACAAGTGAAATTATTGGATGAATAAAAAGCAAGAAAATAACCTTAAATATAAGACATTATAATGTTTATTATGAAAACCTATAATCCTTCTAAATCTATAGCTTCTCCCATTTGTAAATCAAGTGATACTATATAAATTTATTTAGTGTTTTGAAAAGATAATCATATCATTTTATATTAAATATAACAATCCTAAAAACAAATTTAATGTTTATGACCTTTTTCTAGGTTGAGAGACAAATGAGCTCACATCTCTCATTTCACAAACTGATTGTTTAAAACCTCACAAATTCTTATTAGCAATATATCCAATTTCTCCTTTTGGAAGACTCTAGTTTGCATTTTCTTGTGGAGTCATAGCTGGGCTCTTGTTCTCTGTTATCTAATGTTGCTTGTCCACTACTGAGCTGGGAACTTTGTGCTCTGGAAACTTTATAAGATACAAGGGGACCCTGATCTAGGGCTCCAACTTTATCATTATGTGTATGTTTAACTTCACACTCACATTCTCAGCGCTTCCAAGTAAATGAGACCATTTCAACATTTGGACATCTATTAAAAAAAAAAAAAATATATATATATATATATATATACATATATATATATCAGTCTTGTGATTAGATTGACTTCATATATATATATTGTTGTTGTTGTTGTTGTTGTTGTTGGGTACCGGGGATTGAACTCAGGGGCACTCGACCACTGGGCCACATCCCCAGCTCTATTTTGTATTTTATTAGAGACAGGGTCTCACTGAGTTGCTGAGTGCCTCGTCATTGGTGATGCTGGCTTTGAACTCGAAATCCTCCTGCCTCAGCTTCCCAAGTGCTGGGATTACTGGCGTGCACCACCGCACGTGCCCAGCTCTCTATTCAAAAATTTTATGATAATAGTCCAAAGATATTTCCTTCGAATAAGGGTTCAATGATGAAAATTCCCTCAATATCTTTAAAAAATCAATGGTAATCCAATTTAAGTATACTTTTTGAACAATTTTAGTTTTCAGCAAAATTGAAAGGAAGTACAGAAAGTTCCATATACCCCCTGGGTATATGGATATGTACAACCTGTCCCATTACTAACATCCCTCACCAGAGTGCTGAGTGTTATTTGCTAACCCATCACCATTATCCAAAGCCCAATTTTTATGTTAGGGTTCACTTTTGGTGTTATACATTCTGTGGATTTTGACAAATGTATTATATATCCATCATTTTGGTATTATAAGGATAGTTTCAATGTCCTAAAAATCCTCTATGCTCCACCTATTCACCCTTCCTACTCTCCAACCCCTATCTTTTTTACTATCTTCATAGTTTTGCCTTTTCTAGAATGCCATATAGTTGGAATCATTCAGTTTGCAACCTTTTTAGATTGACTTCATTCACTTAGTACTATTCATTTGTTTCCTGTATGTATTTTCATGGATTGATAGCTCATTTATTTACAGTGCTGAATAATATTCCATTGTCTGGATGTACTATTATTTATGCATTCACCTACCAAGGAACATCTTGGTTTCTCCAAGTTTTGGCAATTATAAATAAAGCTGCTATAAACATCCACCTGCAGGTTTTTGTGTGGACATTAGTTTTCAATTCTTTTTAGAAAATACCCAGAACCATAATTGTTGAGTCATATGGTAGGACTAGATTTAGTTTTTAAAGAAACTCCTAAAATGCCTTCAAAATTGGAAGTACTGCCAGGCATGATGGTGCATGCCTGTAATCCCAGCACTTGGGAGGCTGAGACAGGAGGATTGCAAGTTCAAAGCCAGGCTCAGCAATGGCGAGGTACTTAGCAACTCAGTGAGACCCTATCTCTAACTAAAATACAAAAAAAAAAGGGGGGGGGGGGTGCTGGGGATATGGCCCAGTGGTTGAATGCCCCTGAGTTCAATCCCCGGTGCCACAAAATTGGAAGTACTATTTCGAATTCCCATTGGCAAGAAATGACAGGTCCTATTGCTTCACATTTTCATCGGTATTTTGTGTTATCATTGTTCCAGATTTTGGCCATGCTATATACGTATTGTGGTATATCATTGTTTAATTTTCAATTCCACAATAACTTGTAATTTTGAACATCTTATCTATGCCTATTTGTCACCTATGTTTCTTCTTTGGTGAGATGTCTGCTAAGATCTTTGGCCCATTTTAAAACTAACTTAGACTTGTCTGTTGCTGTTGAGTTTTAGGTAAAATGAGATTTTCTCAGAGTATGAGCATCTTTTCATCAGTCTTGTGATTATAGGCCCAAGAAACTTCCTCTGGGTAAGGTTCTACTGATAGAAGTTTCCTAATATCTTTCTTGAATAAACAATCATCCTTTTTATTTGTTTGCTCAGTTTTTAAGTAGAAAGATAACTTACATCATTAGAAGTCACTATGGTTTTGAATTGCATATAGATTTTTATTCAATTATTTCCAAATATTTATCTTTTTTCTCCCTAAGTTGATATGAAAATGACTACAATATGTGCAAATACCACAAGCAGGTATCATAATAAACACAAATTATTCTTAATAAACATCATCTTCATGAATGAATGAACCTACAGTAATCTTGACTATGCCTTGCCTTGCTTTACAGAGGTAGTAGAGAATGTTGATTAATTTGGTGAGCTGATTGAGTAGAAACAGGTTTGTTTTATATGAGATTATGATATATTAAAATGAAATATAAAGTATTATAACACAAAATAAATCTGAACTGGGAGACAAAGGTGCCCCCACATTATATTTCATTTCAAACACATTCATTCATTCGTCTCTGGTTAATTTAGTAGTCTCACAAATATTTTCCCTGCATTTGTATTCAGATCATGCTTTACACAAAGTAAGTTTGGTGTGTGCTTTTTGTAAATACTGTTTAGTCTTAAAGACTAAGTCTCAAGGTGGAAAGAAAGGTAATTACTGGTGCCAGGGGAAGAAAAAGAGTGAATAGGGGTCAGTCCTGAGCTGCAGTCAACTAGCAGGTATATACAAAAGGCAATTAGTGATGTTTTTCAGTCTTTCTTCTCTGTGTATAACATTCCTTTATTTCTCCTTGTAAAAAAATTAAAATTAAAAATTAATACACAACTGAGAATAAAGAAACATTCTTGATGTTCTATCAATTTCAAATGACATAATTTTGAAATTTCTACTTTACTACTTGATTACATGGCCTTAGGTAAGTAACTCAAACTTTATACAATGCAATTCCCTCACCTGAAATAAAGAGTGAGTATCTTCTTCTTAGTGTGCTTATATTCATTTAATAAATAAAAGAACATGAGTAAAATACCTCTAAGGTGCTGACAAATGGTAGGCACTCAATAAATTACAGTTAATAATAATAGTAAAATGATGTGTAGTGAAATCTTATTTGGAGCTATTTCATCTCTTACATTCTAGATCATTAATACATTTGTGTGATGACTTTTAAGTCTCTGACAGTCCTTGACCAGTCATCTGAACAGTATTCATACTATCCTTTCTCTTTCTCAGCAAGACATTATAATTGCTGACGTGAGATTGTATTTGATCACAGGACTCTTTATTAGATGAAAGTGAACAGATACCCATGAGCTTTAAAACATATTTCAATAAGGAATGAAGGAAGATTATCCCAACACTAAAAAGGCTTAAAGTGTCCTTGGAAGATAAAGAAAAAATAAAGTTGGCTTTTGACTCATGCTTGTTCAAAGAGACCAGTTACTCATAAATGGTGAAATCATTACAAAGTTTTTACTCCTTAGCGTCCATATACAATGGTTGTTCCCAAATAGTCCCTACATTTTTTCTATTCAATACTTTCCCAAACTTTTCGTTCTTATTGGATCCTCATCAAATCAATCATTCAATTTTACAGTGATATCAAACTCAAACTAAATTAACTTCCATTCTAGACTACTTCAGACCTCTTTGTATTTAAAGCATCATTAATGAAAACTACCAAAACTATCCTCCTTTATGCACTTAATCTATTCTGTCTTGCATTATTCTGATACTTCCCAGAGTAATGGTAAGAAGGCAAGAAACATCTTCTAAGACTAAATAGTGCAGCAGCATTGGTGAGTATGATGAGAAACTCAGAAACACCTGGGAAACCATTTGAAAGAGTAAAGGAAAAATGGATTGATGACAAAGCCATGTAAGTGTGTGGCTTCAATAGCCAAAATGTCTTACTGAAAATAGATCAAGGACAGAGTGAGCATTTTATGCTACAGTTTCAGCAGACATATGTTTGGGTTTTTATGACAGTCTTGATTTTTAATATTTTTTGTCTGGTTTTTCCACTAGAACAGTTTGTCAGACCCTGTATCCTAAATTTATGCTTGATAAACATGCTGGTTGGCATGGATCTGACTTGGTAATAGAAAACCCAGCAACATATTAAGTAAAATGTCAGTAGAAACATTATCCCAAAATATGTAGATCATTTTCAGTTTGGTAAAATGTGACTTTACATCAACAACAACAAAAAACAATTCTATTCTTCCTGGGGACAGAAGAAGGACATTTACAAATATACAACATCATAAAACAATATAATATGGGCTATGTATATGTTTATGTGTGTTATGTATGAATGTGTATTTTCAGACAATAAAAAG
This sequence comes from Tamias sibiricus, assembly GCA_025594165.1. Lineage (NCBI taxonomy): Eukaryota > Metazoa > Chordata > Mammalia > Rodentia > Sciuridae > Tamias > Tamias sibiricus. The sequence goes on along the minus strand of CM046667.1, from coordinate 52,007,420 downwards.
GTTTAAGGTGTGTGTGTGTGTGTGTGTGTGTGTGTTACTGGCAATGGAATTGGGCCTTTCACATGCTAGGCATGTGCTCTACCACTAAGCTACTCCCCATAGAGTGAAATTTTTTTTTAAATGAGGAAAAGTAAATTGTGTATATATACTTAGGTATGCATTTTGATTGTTTTTCTCTCCCTCTCTCTTTCTCTATTTCTCTCACTTTGGATTTGGTATATGGAAGTAAACATTGAAAATCAACAGGGAAACATCATGAATTTGAAAGGATATCACAAATGAATGTAGAATTAAGAAGCAGTGAACAACTGAAAGTATTTTGTAGCAAGTACATCAATAATTAAAACCATACCCTTTAATATATAGTTACCATTCTAGTTTTGCTAACTAGAAAACACAATTTTAATGTATTTATTTTCTCCTATATTATTTGATGATGCACTCAGAAACTTCAGCAAAGAATGAAAACCAGATTTGGGGTTTTTTCCTCTTAAAAAGAAGCCTGTTTCTAAGAAAGAGAAACATACTCAAGGAACAGCAGTGCACATCAATTCAGTCAATGAAAAATATGTTAAACAGATGAAAGGATTCAAAGCAAGTGTGTATGTGCACATACAATATGTGTTTCTTCTCCTGGGTACATACAAAGTATTAAAATTTATGACCAAAGGGGTGTCCAGAAATTGAAATTACATTGAATTGGTAAAAAGATTAAAAATTGTATGAGAAAAATTGCAATAGGCATTGAATATAATATATTGGAAAATTTACTTCTGAATGATTAAGAATCTGCTTTATCTGTCTTGCTTTATCAAAATTGTTGATATTTTGTCATTATCAGAAATCACAGCTTCACTTAGTTCACTGTAGGTCAGTGGTGTCAAAACATAGAATAGTCAGGTCAATCACCCTGATTCAATGTCAGCCATGAAAAAATGGTTCCTAAAAGGGTTACTAGTTTGTCCTTCAATCAATTGTCAACTGTAATAATAATTAATAACTTTTAATTCCATTCTATTTTTCTCCTGATTTACCAATCATTCAAATGAATTGAACTTCTTAAACTCCACTTAAATTGTACTTCCTTCCACTTTAATTTTCTCTCCATCATTCTCAAAAACCTGTATTCACAATTTCTATACATCATGCCCCCTGGATTCCCCAAAGAACTTCTCTAGCTTGCTTTTGCATTAATAGGCAGGTTCTATTTCCAACTCTGATCACAGGCACATCACATTTTGTTTTTTAATTAAGGAGTTTATACGTAAGATTCCAAAATCTGATAACTGGGTAGGCAAAAGGCAAGGAATTCAAAAATTGCCCTGGGAACAAATGTCAAAGTGGCCAGAGTTCCAAACCAGAACAATGCAGCTTCATCCTCTTACTTCACATAGGGATACATTTTCAAGCAGGTAACCCTCCCTATTTGATGGTCTTTACCTGTGGATTAGCCACACCCTTTTATTTTGTTTCATGATACTCTTTTAGAGGACTTGGATAGTTGAACTTCTGCCTCTTACTTCTACATCTATAGTAGATTACTTATGTATTGTGAAACCACATGAATATCACAAGGTAAATTTACAGGAAGCCAGGTGTCACTCTTCGTTTTCCTCAGTCATAAAAGTTGATTTTTTTTTTTTTTTTTTTTTTTTTTTTTTTTTTTTGGTACCAGGGATTAAACTCAGGGGCACTCGACCACTGGGCCACATCCCCATCCCTTTTTTGTATTTTATTAGAGACAGGGTCTCACTGAGTTGCTCAGTGCCTCACCATTGCTGAGGCTGGCTTTGAACTCGCGATCCTCCTGCTTCAGCCCCCCAAGTGCTGGGATTACAGGCATGCCCCACCGCGCCCGGCATAAAAGTTGATTTCTAAAGTGCACTTGGAGAGGTATCCTCGTTCACCACTAAATTAATATGTTGTCAGAATCATGGGCTGCACTGAGAATCACTTCTTACAAAAGTGAAAAATAATGAAACAACCTGGTGGAGGACTGTCCAGCGCGTGATGCTTGAGAAGATGATGTAAATCAATACTTCTCAAACTTTCACTTAAGGATCTCATTAAACTACAGATTCTAATTCAATAGGTCTGGGATGGGGACAGAAAATGGCATTTCTTGTGAACTTCCCAGTGACTCCAGTACTGTTGGCATCTGCATTTCTGGTAGGAAGGAGTGAGAATGCTTGGGGTGGAAATTTTTGAAGGAGCAGTTGTTAAGAGGAGGGAGGGATGGGACTGACAAAGATGAGAAACTAGATGTGGCTTTCTGATGAGGCAAGTAAGACATGGAAGATATTATTCTTTCTAGTGTAGTTCTTCTTCCTTAGGACTTCCTAAGTACTCTGAGAAGTTTGTAACTTCAAACCTATATTGGTGTCATTTGACTTATTTCTTCTGGAAACTGGCGAAGAGGCTGATATTTGCACTTAGGTTTGTGAGGGGCAGAATTATGTATTTAAATAGATACAGAGCCAAATACAGAGAAGAAAAGAAGCAAGAATTTGGAAAAGGATTTTGGACTATGACGGATCATGAAATCAGAAATTTGAGCAAAGTTTACCTAAATCTCCCAGAGACCTGGAGGCCTTAGCTGACATCTGGATTATAATAATGTAATAATTATGATTAGTGCTTACCATATGTCAGGAATTACACCTTATGTACATTACTTCATTAATCCTCACAACAACCCAATGATGTATCACCCCATTTTATATAGAAGGGAACTGAAGTTAGTTACATGACCAAAGCTGCATAGTAGGTTTCAGAGTGAGTATTTTAACTTTGGTCTTGTTGAATCAAAATAAATTCCCATTCTTTTACCAAAGCATAGAAAGCTTGAAAGGAAAGGGAAAAATGTAAATGAGGTAATCTAAAGAAAAGTGGAAAAAATATTCAGGAAATGACATAAAGTACTGATCTTCATATTGTTCTGATATTTTTGCACCCATGTTTGTTTGGACCTGAACGAGCTGACATTTGGAATTTTGACAGACTGCAGACGTATCCTGTAATACTACTTAGACACTTTACAGACTAATTTTAAAAGGTGAAATCTAGAGGTGAGAGCTGCACTGAAATAAAATTCCTAGGAGGGCCTTTTTTCCATTACCCTCAATCCCTTAACACTGCTGACATTTAAGACCACCTTTTGGAAACCCCAGAGAGTAATAGCTTAGTTGTATTCTTCTAGTTGGAAGTGTGAGTATAAATTGCCCCAGGTACCCTTTCTACTTAATCCTTTTTAACTTCAGCCTTTCCTTCAATTAACATTGAGCCTCAGTGTACTTGAGATGTATAATTTGAGGCCCCTTTTTTGTACATGTGAGTCCTTCAAGCCACAAAGAAGAGGTGGGGCCCATACTTTCTAATGAAAGAGAATTTTTTGACACAGCAGATACAATCCCTATTAAAGAGAACACTGGAGAAGCTACAACAGTTTTGAGAATCACTATTTTAAAAAAATAAACACATGAAAGAGAATATCTCAGTGTCAATCATGATGGATGAACCTACTGTCAAGTTGGGAAACTGACACTACTGCACCCTCATTTAGAAAGTGTGTCTAAGTAGGTATTTCTTGGACTTTTTCCATTTGCTGCAGGTACCCCTATTCAAATGCCCAAGGGTAAAAGGTCTCTATGAAAAGTTGTCTTGATGATAATTCACCAAGAAGTGCACAAAGGTGGCTTTAGACTAAAACTTAAAGTCATGGAAGAAGCTTAGTTAATCAGCCCTAAGGAGAGCAGGCATAAAGAATAAAGGACTCTCCATGATGTCTTCAAATATTCCCTTCCACATTTACTCTAAATTCCTTGGTCTGTGCCCAGGTCAATATCTAAGTCATGATTCAATGGCAAGCACCTTTAGGTTCCACCAAGCAGAAGCTAAACCTGTTCATCTTACTGTTTCAACTATTCAGGGTAAGCATTTCTGAGGCTTTCTGTGTTTCATTTTCAATTCAATTCCAAAACATAGGGGGCACTTAGCAACAGATATGGGAAAGAAGTATCATTCTTATGGTGTTTAAGGATACCTGAAATTCTATCAGCATGAGAATGTGTTTGTGGGCAGCATGCACTTGCTTCAGGATAACCAAAACTATATTGACTTGTAGTGGCAGAAACAAAAAGATTAAAAATAAAATCATGATGTGCTTATCCTGCACATAGCTATGAATGAATTCAAATAAAATACAAATGTGGAAGAAGATTTGTGCCTATAGGTAAAAGTTGTTAAAGAAATAAATGCTTGAAAAAGATTGAAAAGTCATTTAGAATTAGTCCCACTGGGAATATTCTAATTTTCCCATATTGCTACTTCTTGGGCATCTGACTCACACTTTTTTCATTATGATGGACATATTTATTTTAAAACTAATCATTCTTCGCCTTCAGTGTCCTCTAGTGTTTTCACTTCTGTGATTTATTTCCTTTCTTCATGGGAGAGTAAATTATTATGGTCATGGGTACTACTATGAAACATCAATTCACTGGAAATCAAAACATCAATGCAAAATGTGAATAAAGAATGTACTATTGTTGACTTAAATATAACTGATGCCACAATATATTACATTTTAAATTAAGCTGTTTTTAGTCTTTTACTCTTAATTTTTGTAAATGCTTTTTTTTTTTTTTTTTTTTTTTTTTTTTTTTTTTTTGTAACAGGGATTGAATCCCTGGCCACATCCCCAGGGCCACATCCCCAGCCCTTTTGTAAATTATTTTTAAAATTTCAAGACATAGTCTCGCCAAGTTACTTAAGTCCTCTCTAAATTGCTGAGTCTGGCTTTGAGCTTGTGATCCTTCTTCTTGAGCTTCCCAAGCCCCTAGGATTATAGGCATGCACCACCATGCCCAGCTTGTAAATACTTTTTAAAATAAATTCAGGAATATCAATCCTTAGTCATGGTTATTTTTTTTATAATTCTAAACCAAGAACTTTGTCACAACACAAGAAAAAAATCCCAGAAATGCAATACACAATGCACCATAGCCTGAAACTCTCTACCTCATTAGTGATCATAAGTAGTAGACTGGGGTCATTATATTACGGTTTCCCTCACATCACAATTCATCTGGTGTGACCTTGAGAATGGACTTAAAGAGAGTAACCTCAGAAGTATTCATCTGTTTCTCATTCCTAAAATATTTTGACAACCTTATTACCTGTTACATTGGAAAAGCAGTTGTTGGGTATTTCTAATCTTTCGATGACTGCTTCATTCTTATTCTTCCAGGCAATCTGTCCCTCCATTCTTTTTTTTTTTTTCCTGTTAGCAAACAGGTCTTAGCAGTGCATTCCTGGAGAGATGGCAGAGCTGAAAGGTATTTCCAGGGTCTGGGTAGAGAATCCTACTGAAAGTAGACTTCTTCTGGACAGAGACTACTCCATAAGGATGGTGGTCTGAGTTTAGAAAAGTTGGAAGAAACATCCCTCTGCCCATCTAAAGAAGGGTTTAGGATTGACAGCACCCAATGGCTGCTTCAAGAGTGACAAGTTAGTGACTTCAGCTATGTGTAAAACTTGTTCGGCTCATTACCGAAAACAGTAAACTATTTACTTTACCTTTTTACCTGATTAAATCCCCTGCGTTTATTCCATATGACTCAATCAGTAGTTGCACATTTCAACTACCAAGCAAATATAGAGTTGGTTCCCTTGCTGATAGGTTGTGTGCTGATTTTATGCTATTAACATCCCTTTATTCCCTTAAGACAAATTGGAAGTCTGTAACCTAACTCAGTCCCCATGACACCTTCTACTTTCCTCATGGACTTCCAAATATCTTCTGGACATCAAACTCCACATTCAACATTGCTGACCTCTTTTGTTTTTGTTGTTGTTGTCCTTGTTGACTTTTTCTGGCCTCACTGATTCAAGCACTGATTCAAGCTTTTCCCCTACTTCAGACACTCCTTCCTGTCTTTCCCTGGCAACACAATTCATGTATCCAATTTTCATGGAGCTCCTATACCAAAGGACAGAGTTAAGGACCATAGCTGATAAGCTCTTCTCTGCTGCACTCCAGAGACAGGGGTAAACATGGTGATACAGCAAAAGAGGGGGACTCTGGCCCTTGTGTGACATGATAGTGCATGGTTAACAAAAACTTCACTTCTAAGGAATCTTGAGTCAATTCTCCCTGACCTTAGGGCTCTTATTTTCTTCAGTTCAATGTAGACCCTTATTTCTCAAATCTAAGTCTATTTTGATCCTCAGTATGTGTGTGTGCACACAAGTGTTTATCATAGTTCTCACCTTTCACCCCATCTTCCATCCTACTTCCAGCCAGGTACTGGTTTTTGGTAGGTTTTCATTCAATACTTGCTAGTTGGAATACCCCCTCTACTTTTCCCATCTAAGGTAAATACTGGTCTATCATCCCTTATGTGAAAATTTATTTAGCCAGCTATGATGAAAAATTCAGAAAATTTCAGGTATTTGAAGGATGCCATGGTATTCATACTGTAAATTACACAGTGCCCAACAGGGTCTGTGGATGCACACTGATTTGCATGAAGTGGGATAAATCAAAACCATAATGTTTAAAATAGGTTTCTCAACCAAATGTATTTGCTGCATATTTACAAAAAGAAATAAAATACTTTGTTTTGAGAACTTTTTGTATTTTGAAGAAGACTAAGGATAGTTGATCTGCCTTATGCTGTGCATATGTTATAAATAAATAATAGAGGAATAGAGGAATGAGAATTTGGCCTTTAGTTGTTAAAGTTTTTTTCCCCTAATTTTGGAGATAACCGTAGAGGAAAAAAATTTAGGAATACAAAGAAGAATGGAGTAACTCAAGGACACTGCTGAGAACAATCCAGGGAAAAAGTACATAAATAAAACAGATGTGGAGGTTAGAGGTTATGGGTAGGGCCAGGGAGGAAAGCCCGAATTAAAGGGAATAAGATTAAAATATTAGCTAACTTGAAAAGTAACTTATTAAAGAGAAAGTGATAGAACTTGGAAAAATATTTCCTTATTACTTTGAGAGCATGGTCAAGAAATTTTCTTAAAGATTACTTTTGAACGTACATTGTAAGCCCACAAAGATAAGTCCAGGTAAAAAATGATTTCACAAGCCTGGTCACCCCTGTTTGTCCTCCCGGTTTTTACATTTTTCAGTATTCCCTAAAGAATATTCTCAAGGAGAGGCTGTTAGGCTTTTTTTTCCCCCATGGGGAGGCAAAGAATAAGGTTGGAAGTTCCAGGTTAAGGAGCTCAGAGTGCTCCCCTCATTCTTTGTGAAGGGTCCTACAGTAATTAGCATAATAATGACTGAGCGGTTAGGGGACAGTTACCAGTTATCTGATTTATAAATGTGAGAAAATCGTGGGTTTTTATTTTCCATTGTATTGGCTCTTATTCTCAAGTCATTTGACACCAACTCTGTTGTTTGTTAGACACAAAACGTTGGTTCGATCAAGATGTGTCAATTTATGCAAAGAGGTGGTTAAAAAAGAACTGTTACCAAGAAATTCAGGTTGGTATTTCATAAAAGGGAGAGAGGGTGTTTCTTCATCTTCAAGTCTTAATTCCTATTTTGGGTTTCCCACCAACTTTTGAAGATGGTGAATGATCTAAAAACAACCTAAACTCCACCAATGATCTAGTCGATAAATGTATTTTACCGGAAAGACAGAAAGTAGCCAAGACGTTACCAGTCAATCACATGCTGAATGAACTACCCAAATTCAGAACCGCAATTTCAGTTTCAAGGGGTTTAGTCGTCACGTATGGGGAAAAACACGAAGTGTCTCCTTAAGAATCAGGACAATGCCCTATTGGGCTGAATCTACAAATATTTACTGAACCCATAGGTGTTCAGTAAATATTTGTAGATTCATTAGTTTCCTGTACAGGGAAGATAATTCAAAGCGGAATAAATTAAGGTTTTAGTCAACACACAAAGGACAGAGCAGCGAAGATGCAAATAACTTTTTCTTTACATTTTGCGTAATATCTAATTTCTTCATGCCACCCTGAACAAACGCCCTTCATAGGGGGCGCAAAAGCAGGCGAGCCCAGAGAACAGAAGCAGAAGCAGGCTTGGAAAACTGAAGAAATAGGGATCCCAGGGCTCCTTGGCCCGTCCTGGGTTTAAAAAGAGGGCCAAATGCCCTTCGTCACTTTTCTCTACCTTTCAAATCTTTCAGGATGTGAAACTAGCCTTGGAAGAGGGCTTTGCATCATAGAGAGGGGGGACCTCTCCTTGTTCCAAGGCCACGCTTAGGAAACCTTGGAATTCACATCTAATGCCTTCTAGAAAACAACCCACCCGGCTCCTTAGGAAAAGGAAATCCACGTGATTGAGCGAGGACTGGGACGAGAGGACCCTAGAGCAAGCGTGATCAGGGGCGGGCTCCGGGCAGGGCTGCTTGGAGGAACTGAGGAGCGCAGCGGGCGCGCAGGGCAGAAGCAGAGGCAGAGGCGGAGGCGGAGGCAGAGGCAGCGGCAGCGGCACAGGCCAGGGCAGACTCTAGGGCGGGGTAGGACGGAGTAGAGCCTCTAGGACCGCGAGTCAAAGCCCCAAGCCGCCTGGGTGCGGACCCTCCGCCCCTCTCCTTTGGCACCGCCTCTCGCAGCCCGGGGAGGGGCCGGGGCGGAGCGAGTGGGACTCGCTCAGGGGCGGAGCAGGCGCGGGCGCTGGCAGAGCGCGCAGTGAAGGTCCGCGGCAGGATCGGTGTCGCTGCGGCTGCTGTCGACCCCCATCCGCCCAGCCGCCTCCACAGATCCACCTTCCCCACTCGGCTTGAGGCGCCGAGCCCCGAGGGACGAGTCCCGGCGCGGAGGCTGGACTGCTTCGCTCCTCTGGGGGTCGGGCTCAGGCTCTCCGGACTCGCCCGGTGTCCTCGCCTCCGGGGCGGGCGGCAGCAGCGCCCCGGGATGGCTTCGGCGAGCAGCGGCATGGAGGAGGTGCGCGTGTCGGTGCTGACCCCGCTGAAGCTGGTCGGGTTGGTGTGCATCTTCCTGGCGTTGTGTCTGGACCTTGGGGCGGTGCTGAGTCCGGCCTGGGTCACCGCTGACCACCAATACTACCTGTCCCTGTGGGAGTCCTGCCGGAAGCCCGCCAGCTTCGACAGCTGGCACTGCGAGTCCACGCTCAGCAGCGGTGAGGGCCCTGTGCGCCGCGACCCCTGCCTCCCTCCCAGGACTGTCCCGGGCCCCACTGCCCCGATGGCCACCGCCCCTCCCCACCTCTCCGGGTCCCCTGCTCGCGTCCGTTTCCCCGTCCCGGTTCTTCGCGGAGCCTCGGCCTCCAGATGCGTCCTGCACGCACCCCTCTCCCCGCCGGCTCCAGGTCGCCTAGCCTAAAGCGGTGTCCCACGCCCTCTCCCTCCTCCAGTGGCCATTTCTCCCGCTCTGGAGTAACACGTATGCTATTTTGGGTAATTGTTACCGTTTAAGGCAAGAACCCTGTGGCTGTGTAAAAAATGCAACTCCTTCCACACTCCCGTTAAAAAAGAAACGGGCTAAAACGCCCAACTCCCAAGATGTGTGGGTTCCCTGTTCAGTTTTTCCTCTCCTTCTTTCAAAGAGGAATTTGCCTGACTTTACCTCTTAGAGCCCACGTTTTTGCCTGCTCTACTCCACCATATCTGGGTTTTCTGGAATGAATTTTGGTGCAGATTACATTTCCTTAAATTTTGGTGAGCTGGGAGAGAGACAGTCTTAATCCCCCCCCCCCCCCCCCCCCCCCCCCCGCCTTTTTGGTGACACGGTCGTTGATTCTGAGTTGCCCTTTTTTTCTTTCACTGTAAGAAACTCCCCTCTCCTCTGTGAGCTATTCACAGTTGCCTGGAAAGTTGTGCTTTATTCAGCCAGCTCTGAAAACTGTAAATGGATGGGATGGGGGTGGAGTACAAAGAAGGTAGCCACTGGAGCTCCTAGCCCCACGGGGATTTTATGGCTTTATTCCCTCTCTCCCGACCCTCTAGTTGCCTCCAGCGCTCCAATTGTGCCCTTAACAGAAATCTGCAACTTTCGATTTCTTGCTGCAAACTCTTCCCTTTCCAATCTTAATTCTTCAGCAGCTGAGTGTCTGCACAGAGAATGGGGGATAAAGGGATGGGACCAAGAGTTTGTGATTTTTCTACACACACACACACACACACACACACACACCTGAGAAACATTAAATTTCTTCATGACAGTGTCATGTCTTCTCTGAGACTATTTAAAAAGCTTTACTGGAACCATTTCAAGTTCCAATAAAGTTGAAATAGCACAAAACCCCACAAAAATCTGATTTCCTTTTGTCTTTCATTTCTTGTTATAAGAGAGATTAGTTCACTTGGTTAAGTTCCTTCCATAAATTTAATTTTGTGTTTACAAAAGCTTTTTCTTTGCTCTTACCTCAGAATTCCCATTGAAGGGTTTTGCCTTTGTTGATTAATTCACTGAGGAGAGAACTGGTTGGCAGCAGGAGGTCAACATTTAGGTCTTTTAATTCTTTCAGAGTTGGTTGTTTACAACTACAGATAAAATAAATCGGTAAAATGCCTTTCTTCAGTAACCCAGAGATCCAAATAAACTTTGGAGAAAATATCTTTTCTTTCCCCTCTTCAATAGAAATGGAAATTTATGTAGGAATGCCAGCTTCAGCATGTCTCCTTAGCAACGTGAATCTTTTTGCCCCTTTCTTTCTGTCTCCTGAAATAATAGCCCTCTGATTGCATAAAGACTTTTCAGATAGGTTAGAGAAACCAGCTTCAACTTCCATTTGCTTTTCAGGCCATTATCCTTTTCTCTTGGCCAGGAATGTAGGGAATGGTGAGAAGCCAGCTCAAGTTTGTTTCAGCAGTATGCAGTGTTTGCGAATCTTTCCTTAATTGCCTCCATACCCATTTATTTCAGCTTTTTTTTTTCTCCTCTAGGCAAAGAAATAGGGAGGCACAAGCTTAATGCAAATATAGTGGATTTTTACTCTGCAATGTAAAAATAAGAGGCAGGCACAGTTTCTGACCACCTTCCTCCCCCACCCCAGCACTTTTTTCTACCCCCATGCATATATTCATGGAAAAAAAAATAGTTTTCAGCTCAGAAAATGTAGTTTGTAAGCGAATGGGTAACAAGTGGAGGTGGTTTTGTTGGAGGCTATCTGGAACAAGTTCTTGACTTGATGTAGTAGCAGTTCAGTTTTGCTCTTCACTGTTTGTGGTGGTGGTGGGGTGATGGAAAGGAAATAAAATATGGAAAATTGCCATGTCCCCCTTACAAAATGTTCTTTTTAAAAATGTTGTTATATGCACTTGAAACTTCTATCCGTGGTTTTTGAAACAAAGGGGGGATACCTGAATCGAAACCAGCAATGTTTTGCTTGCCTGATTAAAGGTTAGACAGCATTTTTCAGTCTGTTTGCTGTGTGGAGTAACAAAAGGGAAGGGAGGGAAATGCCTTTCTCTGAAGGTTTGGAAGAGATCCACTTCCTTGTTTCTTGAAATGAATTACCTTGGGAGGAACCAAGGACAGTTTTACTGAAGGCCCTACATCAGGATCTTGAGGGCTTAATTAAAAACCTTTGTCTTAATTAGAATTAAAACTGCCAGGAAGAGGCAAGCTTCTATTTACAGAAAGAAATTTTCGGGAATGTTTCTTCTGATGACAGTGTGCCCTAGTTAGACCCAATTTCTACTAAAACTTTCCCCTAAGCCATTATATTTAATTTTAATTTTGGTACCAAATATGCATCATTTGCTGTTTGTAACCCATTTTATGATTTTAAGCGAAAGCAGAACCATGCCTCTTGTATCCTGGTGTACTGAAGGTTGCGTCAGCACTTCTAGTATGAACCAGTAATCTGGTTGTCAGTCATCCAGAATGCTTTTCTCTGGCGTCTAACTCAGTAATTCAGTGTACTAGGGACAGTGCAGACACTGGTCTTAAGATGTAAGTTTTCCATAAAGACAAATGAGAAAATGACTAATTTACTGTCATTTGTGGTGGAAAAAGAAAAGAAAAATAAAGTGTGCTTGTTAGGAAGTTTAGAATATGCAGTACTCATATGGCTGCTGGCCACAGAATTCCTTTCTAAGAATGGTTTTCCACAGTACTGTTTTGGACAGCCTTTTAATAAATCTTAAATCTTACTCAAGGTGGTAACGATGTTTTAGATTTCTGTTTACTCGTGTTTAGTTTTGATAACTTTGTTTTAGAATGTAGTTGTTAGGGTTTCACAGCCATAGCAGTTGTAAGAGAATCCTTAGTGCTAATAGGATGACTCAAGTGTGCACTGAATGCTGATGCCCTGAAATCAATATCAGATATGCTGTATAATCTCTTGGGTGGTTGTACATTTCTTTTAAAAAAATTATACTTATGAAGCAGATCACTTTTTGATGTCTGTATGGTTTATTGACTCAACAAAAAGCAGGGACATACAGATAGCCAAATGAACACATTTTACTGACAATCATTTGGTAATATAACAAGTGCATTTACCCATCTTTCCATCCACAAAGTACTTGATCAAATAGTGCCTTTTTCAAGGAATATTGTTAATATCGTTCATGCACTGAGCTAAAAATAGCTGCATTTGTAACATGAGTCACTGATAGTTTTGAAATGGCAGTGTACCATATGCTAAAAACAGGTGAATATTAATTTTAGTATAAAACTCCACTTTGAGGAATTTATAAGAAAACCTATTTTAAGTGGTACTTTAAGATCAACAGAACTGCCTGAACACCTACAGTTCTTAAAAGATCTGAGATACAGTGATTCTGAGTTCAGACATCTATCTTCTGTGCATGCTTTGAATCTGTACCTTAATTCAGAAAACCAAATTTCATTAGGAAACCTTACAGTATGATTTGCCCCAGGGAAGGTTCAGCTTGTTACTTGAGATGAGTTGATATTAATGGATGTTTACACATAGCTTAGCAAACCTGGAAGTCACTGCAGTTAAATCTCCTCTGACTTCCTCTTAAAGTACATAAGTAGGACAAATGCAATTTCATTAAACCTGTACAGCACAGATGGTGAAAAATTAACAGTACTAGTTAGTACCCAAACTTTCTCAACTAATAAACATGAGAAAACTAAATGTAACTTATTTCAAGATCTTCAGGGTTGTTTTTTAATATCTTCTAGAATTTCACATTCCCAAGATTTACTTTTACAAAGGGCATTTTAATTTGTGGCAAATATAATTCCTCTTTTGCTCACATTCATGGAAGGATTGTAATCCTCAGGGAGCCACTTAGTTTAGTCTTTGGCAGCAAAGGGATTTGATGGATGTGTGAAAAGCCTGGCCTTTGATAAAACATATCAAAACAAAAACAAACAAAAGCATATTTCAAGCAGTAGATTTTATCTGCTGTCAGTAATACATTGGAGGAATTTCTTTGTTTATGTTTAATATAAGACCCTTTGAAAGACCATAGATACAGCCAGTACTACTATATATATTAGTGAAAATGGTCGTAGATGTTTCAAAATAAGTCTCTCAATTACCTAAATACCACAGCAAACTTATATATGAACTATGCTAAATCATAACATAATCCTGTGGCAGCACAGAGAGTATTATTATGAAGAATACATGAGACTTTGTGTTCTTGACTAATTAACAATCATGTAACTTAATACAACTTATATAAGTCCTGAGATGATATGTCATGAAGATTAAATATATGAAACTGTATTTATTTCATATCATGTATTTAGAAAAATACTCAGTGATTTTTTTTCAATAGGAGGACTTTTCCCTCTTAAGTAGTAAAATTTCTTTGCATTGCATTTAATTTTAATTTTAAATTTTAATATGTATTACCTAGCATTTAATACTATTCTTGGTATGTCATGATCACAAAACTATTATTCATTTCTACCCACATACTGTGATTATTCCAAATGTCATAAACTTGCACAGTGGCTAAAGTAATCCCTAAACACTGTTGAGAATACCAGGGATTTATAAATTTACTAAGGTCTCAACTGATAGGCTCTAGAGACAAGATTTACCAAGAGTGTTCCAATTGCTAATGATAGAAACTAACAATAACAAAAGTTAGTGTTGTAAAATAATCATTTTGTTGTGTTCATGAATTATGTGGGTCAAGAATTCAGATAGACTAAAGGTGGTTGAATGAGACGGATATCATTTTCCTTAATGCATGATTGAAGACCTAAATTGTACGAATATACTTTGTATACAAACAGTTGTATGTAAAAAGATACTAAATATATGCACTATGAGTTGTACATATTAAAAAAAAAAAAAAGAATTCAGATAGAACATAATAAAGACGGTTTGTCTCTGATCCAGGATATCCAGAGCCATATCTAAGGATGACTTCAGGGGCCTGGGAATGGAACATCTGGAAATGTAGAAACCTTTTGCATATAGTTTTACTTAGAGTTTTGTCACCTTAGTAGAAATAACTGGGAGGGTAGCCTCAGATGGAACTTTGACTAGAGCAGCTACAGGTGCTCTTTTGAACATGGGGATTTTAGGATCCTTAGACTTACAGGATGAGTGATTTTCTTCAGAACAAGATTCCTAAGAGAACCTGCCCCATTGAACTAGCCTGGGAAATCACACATCTCTTTCACCACATTCTGTTGGTTTTGAAGGATCCCTATAGCCAAGCTCAGATTCAAGGGGAGGAGAATTGGACTTCACCCCTTGATAGAACATGCTATCCATCTGACACCGATACTGAGTCTAGCTATAAATCTGCATTCTTTATTACCTCTGAAGAAATAAAACAACCACATAATTTCTGCCCTTAGCTGGTACATGGCTTTAGTGATCGGTCACTTGCATGGGGTCACTAGGATTTGGGATGAAATGAACACAATAACCTAACCTGTCCACAAGTACAGACAGACAGAGAAAGATAAAGATATATCTCCTTCCATTTTTTATTTGTAGTTTCAGATAACCAAGGCTCATACTGATTAGGAATCTGTACTGTAATCTGTTACTTTTTGTTGTGTAATAACATTTTGCTCTTTTTTAAAGAAAGTTTTGCATGTATCTGATGAGATGCTTGGAAGAGGAGCACTAAAATGTTAAAATTCTAGACAGGAGTCAAGTTTTGCAGTGCTTTAGAGGTATTGAAGCTGCAGAGTTGTTTTTGTTTGCTTCCTTTTTGTTTTAATAGCATAATTCTTCTCTCCATAATTGCCATGTATTGAATTGCAGAATCATAGCACAGAGTAAAAAGGATTTTGTAAATAATTTAGTCAAATCACATGTATTGCATCAATAAGGAAAATGAAGCAGGATACAAATGTTAAAGACTCAACAGAGAGACTGAACTTAGCTGTAGTATTTTTACAGGGTCAGTTTTCACATTTTTCTGTAATATTGTAGATAACTATCTTGGTGTTTGAAGGACCATTGAATAGGTGGAATTTTGGATGAAGAGGTTAAGGATTACTTGTGAAATATCCACTTTTTCATAAGATTATTAGCCATATTTTGATTTCACTTGAAATTTACATAGAATTTAATGTTTTCAAATAAATATAGGTACAGTTGCATATATTTGTAAATCAGATTTAGATTTTTTTTATCACCAGATTTAAGTTTTTATCATGGCTAAATCCTTTAATAAGCACTCTTTTGCTTTAAGTTTCTCCATGATGGGATACTGTAAAACAGCAGCTTAATATTCAGTTGAAAATTAATTCCACAAATATGTTGAAGTCAACCATGTAAGTATCTTGAATTGATGAAGTGAATAAAAATTTTCATTTGACAACTTATTGAATTCTGGCTTTATTTAAAATATATAGTAATTTATCAAAAGAGATTGATTTTTCTTTAAGCATAATTTCAACCTTATATGTCAAAGGCACTGACAGAAAAATTTTACCAGTCTTTGCAAATTATTGGATCATCTCCCTAGAAATGTAGAAAAGGACACTTTTCCTTAGCCTTTTTGCTCCTAAGTTTATGTGGGATCTGGAGACCCTAGTAGATCATCAGTTTTCTATCCTATTCTAAGCTTGCCTTGGGAACCGAAGACTGCCATTGAAAAAAATACAATAAGACATCCATTGTCTCCCAAAGAACCAAGAAAAATCAAGTAGATATCTTGGTTTCTATCTGCTTATTAACTACTGTGAGACTTAAAATGATAGTTTAATGAGCCATGTTTTGGGATAATGTCACGAATATTGGTACTGTGTATTCAAATGTATGTTTATTAGATAAAATGATATAGGAAAAATAGAAGTTGGGACCCACAAATCACATATTCTGTACAAAAAAAGGGACACCCACCCAAAACACAAGTTTTTATTAAAAAGAATTGTATTGCTCTCATTTTTAAGATCCCTAAACCAAATGTGCACCAAAACACTGCCATAGTGATCTGTGAATAAAACCTGGAATCTATTCTTAGCACCACTAGGAGACATAAATAGAAATGACATCTCTCCATTTGCCTGCCTTCTCCCATGTACCTAAGAAGTTAATTTCATTGAAACACATTCATTTTCTAGCAACAGGTAGACATGATCCTGGTACACAACCAGTCTGTGTGCAAGGTTCTGTGCCAGTGCTGAGAGAAGAGGATGAAACAAATGTTATCTTGTAAACAAATCAATGAAATAAATGCACAAAGTGCAAAAAGAAGGCAATAGAAGTTTTACTGCTTTAGAGAGGTGTAAGAAGGAGCTGGCAAATGCTTGCCAGTTTTATCATTCCATATTTACTGAAGGAGGTGTCGTAATACTGACTGTAGGTGGCTCTCTGGCTGTCTGTGTTTTTGCTTATTATTAGCTGTCCCAAACCCATCACAAAAATCTTATTTACTTAGAGGAAGGTCACCCACTCTTATTCCTGGTGTGGGTTTTCTTCTTCCTGCTTTTCTGAATAACCAAGTTTTTCACATTGTAACCCTCTTAAGAGTTTTTTTCAACCAGTGAGAAAGAAACAATTTTCAACATACCAAACCCATCACAACCTTATAGAAATACCATGATCTGAAATTACTATAGAGACTTACCAGTACCCATTAGATAATATTATCATCACATGATAGTAAAAGCTTTGTAACATAGCTTATGGTAAGAAACAACAGTCATTAGAGGTAATGGTATCTTTCTTTATGGCTAAATACTGTAACATGCTTTAATGTCAGGGTTCCTTGCTAAGCTCTGTATATAGTAGTTTTATTGGAGGAGGATTATGTATTGTGGTATTTAGATTATAATCTACATTTCTATTGAGTTTTCTAAGATAAAACTCTATGAAGCAGGGTTTGAAATTGTCATGGGTCAAAAACTAGTGCCCTGTCTGGCAGTTTTCTACAGCAAGGATTTTCCAAAAGTTTGGCAAAATTGACATGCACTTTGGTCATTAGAGTTGCTGTGTCACATATTTCAATAGTTGTCTTAATGTAGCTTAAAATCAGGTTGACAATGTACTTTTGATGCTCTCTTAGATTGTGAATGGGCCTAAAGAGAAGGACTCAAAATTGTTACCAACTTGTTTAACATGGGTATCTAAAGCAGCTGCTTTTACAATAATCCACTTTGTGCAGCACAGTGTACATGGTATCCATATTGTTTGCCGTTTTATAAAATACAAATAGTTATTTGCCTTAAGTATTTGCATGAAAAAAGTATTATTTTAATATAATTTGTTTGGAAAAAAAGAGATAAGACTTTTAATTATTAAAGTTGGAATCCTAATTCTTCTTTGGCTGCCTTTGTTTCCACATAATGAAATAGTGGAAAATTAATGCAACACTGATGGATTTAGGTCTAAATGCAACTTGGCCAAGAAAACAACACTTAAACTGCCTCAGTAATTGTTTCAGTTTTCCGCTTCATTTGCCATATTTGGACTAACTTGGAAAAGTTAAGTATATCATTTGATAATTCTGGAGTTAGATTGTTAAGTCTATAATCACCTTCCTTTTGCACAAAATAATAGCTTCGTTTTGATTAATTTTTCATGAGTATATGGCCTTTCTAGCCCAGATCAGAAGTAATGTGGCATTAATCCTAAAACAAAATCTTGTTGCATTTGATAAAAAATAATTAAATGCTGTACTTTCAGACAGAATGAGCTGGTTGGGACAAAGACATGGTCTTCAGTAAAGACATGGAAAACTTGGGGAATGTAAGTCTGAAGTATTATTCTGTAACTGAGCTCAGCTCCCCCCCAACTTAAACAACCATCTTCCTAATTATTTCTAGTTCCTGATGATAGAAACAGATTGACAATACAGAATTAGCTTTCTAAGTTCTCACCAATTAAATTGAAATGTTTTTCTATAAATATGTCTTACATGATAATAAAGATATTTAGAAGAACTGAATATTTGCTTGGAATGAGTAAAAATTCTCCATTTTATTAGGTGAATTAGAGAGAATTTGTGGATACCTTATGAAGAGTGCTGTCAAGATGATAGGTAGAGATGATCTAGTGAGTAATTTTAGTTGCAGTTATGAATAGTATTTTAATTAATGTAATTTCCTTTGGGGGCTTCAAAGATGAACATACAAGTGCCTATCTGACAAATTTGAATGTGACTATAAACCTTTTTTTATTCATGTTTTGATTTGTAATGGGAATTATAGAAGTGAGAATCATCCATTAAAACCGTGAATACATTGAAGGAAATATCATCCACCCAAACAGTGGAACTTGAATTTAAAAGGTTAAAAAACTGTTTTTTCATTTCTTTTTAATTATATCTAATTTCCTAAAAGAAGTATCAACTGTGTGCTTAGGGATTTACATATACTAGAACTAATCTCAGCATATAAACAATTCTACAGAAATAAATAAATTAGCCAGTGTTTGATAAGTTAAATATTTGGAAACAAGATGGATAGAGGAGAAAAACTTTAGGCACTGGTGGGTGGTGCTCTGACCTTGGCTCCAAAATGTGGAAAATGTACCCTCATTAAGAATTTGCCTTTCCTTAAAATAAGTGAATTTTGACTGTGGAGTCCCCAAGGAAAAATGCAGCTTATAGAATTTTCATAATGCAGTGGCTATTTCAGCCCAGTCTCACATATCATACTAAGTAAGTCAGCATAATTCTGCAGAATACTAAAGCATTTACATACATGGAAAACTGATGGCAGCTAACACAAATACCTTGAAAGAGGACTCTACTTTTGTTCCTGAGTTGCATATTAATGTTAAATTTAATGTTATATAGGGATGGCCTGGTTTTTTATCTTATTACTGTGGGGGAATATATATAAAAGTACTTCTCCTGAATGTCAGCTTCTCTAGGTTCATTTCCAATGCCTCCAGTGTAACACTGTCAGTTTTACCAAAATAATCTTGAGGGAACCTGACATGTAATATGGCAGCCAGCCTCACTTCAGATTTGGTTTTCAGATCTAAAACATGCTACTCTGCCCATCTGAGTTCCACCAGCTTAAAAACCAAGGCAGTACATTATTTCCTCAAAACTGATTACCACCTGCTCACCTACATCTTTTTTTTAATCTAAAGAGATTTTGTATTTTGTCAATCATAAATCTGCAAAAATTGTATACAGTTATTTTTTTTTACTAGATATTTAATAGATTTCCAATCAGCTGGCCTAATGTTGAACATGGCTAGTTTTAATTGTGTAGAACACTGCAGTTTGTAAAACAGCACTATGGCCATTAATATTCTGCAAGGCTGGATTATGTTTAATGCTATACTACAGTATAAGTACATCACAAAAACATGGAAAACTAATGCAGAGTAATAAATCTGTAAGGAATCAACACTTCATCTGACTAAATATTGTGAGGACTTTCATTGGGGGACTAAGACTGATACAGAAATGAACTGATGATGAGAAATTAAAATACATGACTTTTCAAAGAAATGGGGCTGAAAGTTGAGAATTGTATATCATAATTTTAATTTGTTTTACAACACTGAATATGAGACAGCAAATATTGGCATGCAAACCTTAGTGGAGAAACCCTTTGGATAGAGTTATAATATTTCTGTAAAATTCCCCAAGTCCTGTAGAATATAATAAAACATTTTATATGTATTTATTCTTGCTAAAGCTAGTACTGGGCTTTGGTTGAGTAATGGGAAGCCCAGTCAATTATTTTAATGGCCATTGCTAGGTATCAATAAATATTTTTCACTCCCCCCATATCCTAGTCTTGTTCAGTAAGAAAGAAGGAAATGGTAACCCACCAGTTTACACAGTTTCTGACTTTAGTTCACCTGTCAGGCTGATTCTAATGCTTGAACAGTGAATTCTGCTTATATTCTGATAGAGACAGGATGCTACAAGCCCTTTTCTCAACTCCAAAATGCCCAGGCTGAACCTTGAAAAGCACCCTAGACCTCTTTGTCTATGATAGCCATATTTAACCAAATTCTTGCTTTCTAATTAAGGTTAGGCTAGGCAGCTATTTAAAGTTTTGGTCCTACACAAACAGCCCGAGTTCTTCCAAGTGTATATGACAATAATTCTAAAACTTGGCACTTGTCCACCAGTGATATAGTCTCAGTATTCCAGTCTAAGCACAGCTTCTGGCTAGTATAGTGGCATTCATGGCCGATTTCTAGTCTCTCTTGGAAAATAAAACAGCTTTTCTGTTTAAGTAGCCGAAGCTTTGGTTGTAGATCAAAGGGAAGGGTAGAAATACAATGGCAGTGATGATGCTGGTGACTGTCCTTGTTGATGTTGTATCTAGAGTGACTTTCTCATTAGCCACAATCTCAATACTAAATAAATAAAACATTTAGTAGAAAACATGAACTGCTTGTGTTCATCTACTTTTTACAAGTATTTCCTGTGCTGTAAGAGATTCCTTTCCTAATAAGGTTCTAGTGATTTTAAATAACATTTGTTTTCCTGGTGCTTTCTACTGTGGCATTTTATTGGTTCTCCATATGAAATAAGGTATTGCTATTTGGAGGAAATTCAACATTGTGTGAAATTAGAATTTTTTGATGTTTTCTATTGCTATTTTGGATAAACAACTCTTTGTACTCTGTATTACTCATTTATCCAAGTTGACTTTATTATGTGATGTTTATTGTTTGAGAGGCCTTTACCTGGAAAAAAAAAGTTGAACATTTTAAAATGAAACACTGGCCAGGAAGCACCAAATAATAACCCAGCCACAGAGTCAAAACTAGCCTGCCACCTGTTTTTGTAGATAAACTTTTATTGGAACACAGAAATGTTCCTTTGTTTACATATTTTGTATGGCTATTTTCATGCTACATGGCAAAATCAAATAGGTACAACAGAGACCATGACCAAAAAGCCAAAAAATATTTATTTTTTGACTCTTTATAGAGAAAGTTCGATGTTTTTTCTTAGTCTATCTATATAAAATGGAAACAAATGTGTATTATGTTTTTAGCTATTCTTTGAGCCTATTTAAGATAAAGAAGAATAGCCAAAATTATAACTATTTAATTTGGGGTAGGAAGTGAAAATAGTCAAATGTATTATATTTTATGCATATTGAGTTATGAAAAAGAGCTTATCAGGAAAAGCAACTTATTGTACTTTTATTTTAAGATGTTTTTAAATGGGTGGATATTTAGTTTTATACTGGTTTTAACGAAGCTAACACTTTAAAAATATATACATAAAGTAATTTATGGAAAGTTGTTCAAATAATAATCATTTTATAAAAGTAGTAGTATAATCAAAAGAATATCCAGCATAGGTGCTCTTAGCCAAACTCTCCAGGAATTTCATTGATGGTTGGATGGATGGGTAGATTTTATTCTTTTCTTTGTACCCTCTATACTTTGATATAATTAAACTTTGATTTTTTTCTTTCAGAAATTTCAACTTACACACAAGTTTCCAGAAGGATTTCCATTATGTTAAATAATGTGCTATGTATAAACTTTTCCAAAGAAACTTAGAGACTTCCAAGTGTAAGGATTATTCTTTGGGCTTTTTAAATTCAAAGCTACATGCTGTTAGGGAATAAAAAAGCCATAGTATGGCTGTCCTTTTAACTTCTAGTTAAAAGCCAGATACACGTTTATTTGAAGTTATATGACTTTCTTACAAATAGATTGCATAAAATTGCTTTCTACTTTCATGTGATTCATCTTTATATTTTAAGAAGTGTGGATTTGTTCTATTTTTCCCTTATTTATTTGTTTCCTGATAGCTGTGCAAGTTCTAGTTAAGTGCTGGTTTAAAAAAAATACAGAATTTCTTAGGAAAAAAATGTGGAAAAGTATACTTTGGAAGTTAGCTTTCCCTCCACTTCCACCCCATCCCTTCTCTGTGCTGCTGGTGTTTTTCAGGGCTTCACACATGGTAGGGAAGTACTCTCCTACCAAACTATACTCATAGGCTTTTTTATATTTTTCATTTTGAAACAGGGTCTTACTAATTTGCCCAGGCTGCCCTTCAACTTGTGATCCTCCTGTCTTAGCCTCCCAAGTAGCTGGTATTGTAGGAGTGCACCACCATGCCTACTTGGGAAACTTTCTAGAGTGATAATTTTAAAAGGAGCATCAAAACATCATGAGTCTACACTTCAATTATAATATGTTGCAGTATAACAATAGATTAAAATGTATTTGCATTTCCTACATATTCATTAAACTAAAGGCCAGAAGAGGCAGTCTGGGACTTAGAACCACCACTGTATAGTGTGCTACTTTCCACAGTATCATCTTATGTGATGCTTGCTAACTTGAGTAGTGCTTTCATAGTTTCACATTGCTTCTTCTGAGAGAACATTCTACCTTTCTTAGGAAAGGAAAATTTGGGCCAGTTTTCTGTCATACCATAAGTATATCTTTATTTTTTATAAGAAATGAGAACATTCATTGAGGTTTACTTTTTACTAAGTGTGTGGGAGACTCAGTTGATGTATCCATGAGGCTTGCTTGCATATAATAAGTGGTCAATATAGGCTGTTTCTTCTATGCATGAAGAGATGGGTCGTAGGAATACCTAATTTCAGAAACTGTTCCTGTAGTAGTAAATCCAAAAGTGAGATAAGAATGAAATAAAAGAGAGGACAAACAAACAAACAACAACAAATCCTCCTGAAGTTAATTGGCTGAGGAATTGTTTTAGTGGGTGAGGGAAGACAAACAAAAGCTTGGAGAATTTTTATGAGGTGAAAGAAAGCTTTCTAAGAAGGAATAGCACAAAAAAAGAATGTATTACTGTCACACACAACCACACAGATGAATTTCAGAGACTTAAAAGCCAGACACAAAAGAGTTTATAACGTTATTTATAAACAGGCAAACTAAACTAATCCATGGTGATAGATGTGATCACTAACCTAGGTGGGATGGTGGTTATTGACTGGGAAGGGACATGGGAACGTTCTTGGTCATTCAAGATCATAATCTCGATGGTTGTTACATTGTTATATATTACTAATCCTCATCCTTATTTTCTTTCCCTAAGATTTGTGAGCTTTATAGATCAATAAAAATTTAAATCTTAATAATATTGAAAATAGGTCATAGATGGGGCACTCGATTTAACATGAATGCTTAATAAAGTGTTTGGAAGAAAAGCATGGCAAACCCCTAGTCTAAAAACTCTGCTGAGCTTAGCATAGGAGCCATTTATGAATAAAGACATTAATATTAATTTTTGTTGCAAAACATTTTAAACCCCAGAGGATGCTTAGCGTGCACATAGAATCACATTTGTTGAGCTGCAGCAAGGTGAAAGCTGCTAAGTTAGTTCTGTTGATTCTTTGAGGACTTAATGCTTAAAAGCAATGCCTTTCTTTTTTTTCCCTTCCAGACTGGCAGATTGCTACTCTGGCTTTACTCTTGGGAGGTGCTGCCATCATTCTCATTGCATTCCTGGTGGGTTTGATTTCTATCTGTGTGGGATCTCGACGGCGCTTCTACAGACCTGTTGCTGTCATGCTTTTTGCGGCAGGTAAATATATTCATTACTTCTAAACCAGTATTAAAATTTCATGAACTTTTCTATCATCATCTCTTCTCATATGGAAGCAGTATGCATTTGCTATAGGACATAAAAATTGAGAAACATTTGTTATATTTTAAGGTAAATTGGCTGAAGACATATCATATTATCAGTTTTTAACATGTTAAGCATTTCACAGAGCACAGTGGCAACTTCTAAACTTTGAACTCAAATGTGAATAAATAATACATCTTGCCAGTGCTACTGCCTTAGGAATTACAGCAGATATATTTACCAAAACTCTTTCTTTACATCTACTTTTTTTTTTCTCCCTTTTACTGCCCCCTTGGTAATCTTAAGGCAGCATCATTTTTTTTTTTTTTTATGACATGAAACTTGAAAACAATTTCAAAATGTGCACCCTCAAAATCATACATCTCTTTGGAAGTAATCATGGTTATACTAAAAAAATCACCACATAAACTGAATCATTAGACAAATTAATTATATGAAGCCAGTTGTATGTTCATTTATTTAACAACTGTCTTTCTAATGATGTGTTACTTGAATTAAACCATCAACCAAGGTAAACCAAAAAACAGGAGAGCTGTGTAGAAAAGGGGCTTGTGGACTAAAAGCCCAGTATATTATTTGATGAGGGTTTTAAAATAATATCCTTGAATATATTATTCTTTTTGACTCAAACTGAAAGATTCTTGTGGTGCCTTCAATTTACCCTGTCAATCATATCTGATTTGAAGACTGCCAAATAAGCCCCTGTGACTGTCAATAATGAAGACACTGACAGAACCATCTAGGCTGTTAGATGGATTTTTAAAAGCTGTTTAAAGGTTGGAATAGATGAAATTTCTTAGAATTTTTGAAGGACAGTTTGAGCTAAAAATGTAAAATCCAAAGTGTTCTTCTGCCCCCTGCTGTTTGTTTTCATTTTCTTATACCCATGAAGAATGGATCAGACTGTGGATGTCATAAAAAACACAGACCCAAAGGGCTGAAGGAATTCAGAAGTACATCAAATTCATATATTTGAGTGACTTGCTCAAGATCACATAATAATTACTGATAGAGCTGGGGCTAGAAGGCTACTGAATCTTAAATTAGTGGTTTATTCATTACTGACTCCCTTGCACATTCATTGAACTATTTCTTGGGTACCTGTTATAGAAACATTGTATTAAGACAACTGTAAAACTGGCCAAAATATCACCGTACATACTTTCTAATAGCCTAGTAAGCATCATTACAGGAAATATTTTTAAGGTTTAGGTAGTGACCATAGTAATCATTACTTTATTACTCTCACATGTAATGAGAGTCTATTATGAATGTTTTAGTGCAACATGAAGGTTCTCCTAAAGATCCATCACTATTCTCTAGTTATTTCTTGGTTCATGGATTTACAATGGCTTTTTTTCTATTTTAGAATGAAATAATTTAGATATGTCAATTTTTATCATGTCTGTCGTTGCAGCTATGAATTATTAACATAGTGATTAGATAATTGATTATAAGAGTATTCATGATAAATTCAATGATATACAATTCCTTAACTAGAATTCTGTTTCAAATAATTTTTCGAATATGTAAACATTTCTTATTTTAGAATATTACAGAGATATTGTAATCTTTTTATAAATACTAATATTATTGTGCATACCTAGTTACCGTTCCATTTAGCCTTTAACTTACTGCATAATGGAAAATGCACAATCTATAAAAAGTTTATTGTTGATACCATATCTTATAAACATGTTTAGAGTATTAACTGGAAGTTTCCAGATGTTTTTTTCTGAAAAATATCTGTGTATTTTTACAAATATAGAAAAATTTGTGAAAATAAGTACTGGTTGTAATAGAAAATACTTTGTAAATGAACATAAGTTAAAGGTAATAGATTTGGCTAAAATAAATATTTCGATTTACCTCTAGCTGCTACATATATTATTAAAATATAAAATGATGAGAGGAATTCCTACAGCAAAAATTACATAGTGTTGTTCTACCCTTTGAGACATAAAATGAGCATTATACGACTACATTTTAAAAATGTACATCTACTGAGATTTAATTTTATTCTTTTTTATTTGACACTGTGATTATGGACGTATTTTGAAATAACCATTATTTTAGTGTTCATTGTACATATAAGATAAAATTTACTGGTTGTTGTAACATGTCACATAAAGGTTTCTCTCTTCCATTTTAAGAGCATTAAAGAATTGCCTGTAGCTGATCTCTGGATAAGAAAGATATTCACTATGCATAATAATCTATTATTGATTTGTTCGTAAGATTGGAAAAGTTAGAAAATCTGCCTATTTGAAACAATGCCAGCTAAAGTTATGGTTATCTATTTTTCTTGCCTCTTATTAAACACATATTCAAGTAGTGATTCTTTCTGAATGTGTATTTGGGACCATTTTCCCCTTTTACATATCTTGGTCTACTTGTAAATGGTCTGTTTCTCTTCTCTTTTCAAAATGTTTTCTTCTCCAAATAGCATCAAACTTTGTGACAATAAGCATTATTTTGGTATTCACACACATAGAGAATGATATCTATCTGAAAAAAGAAAAGTTTTTTTCATCTTTTGCTGAGACACATAGCACATAAATTCAATACAGACATATCACTGCCAATTGGAAACATCTCTACCCAGAGCTACATAGTTAATTCTGTACCATGTGCTGTGCCTAGTACTCAGACACACTCAGTAAATTGTTTCTGAATGCTGAAAAGATGACTAAGGCATGTGGCTTATAATCTGGTGGGGAAATACAAACATGTAAACAACAAACTGTTAATTCATGTTTTTAAAAACCATTTCTATTGTTGGAACTTATGAAGCAGCAACTTTCATATGACCACAAATCTAGTACCAGAACATCTCAAAAGTAATAGTTATCAAAGTGATTGTTTTAATTTTTAATGTTTTATTCATTCATTAACAAATGTCAGACACCTATGTATGCAAGTATAATATCTTAACATTAGATAATAAATTCTAAGGATTTTTCCTGAAAACTGATGACTAAATCTCGTAAAGACAGACAAAAGAATTTTTAAAATTTTATTTACTCTTTGTCTTGAGGTCCCTCATTACCACGAGGGTCAGGGGAGCTTGTTAGCTGCTTAAAAAGTTGGTAGCAGAGCAAGAGCAAGCCATCATTACAGCCTATCTAAATCATTGCCCCATTTTCTATAACTCTCTTACCAGTCCTAGAAATCTAGATTTTAGAACCAGATGTTATCTATGATAATAATAACAATAAACTAAGCATCTACCATATGCCACAGTGGTAGACACTTTAACATGTGCTATTTCTGATATAACAATCTTAAAATTAAATGCTTATTTTCCCCGTATTGTTTATGAAGAAACAAGCTCAGAAAGGGGAAGTAATATCCCAGAGTTATTCAGTTGGTAAGTTGGAGAGCCAGAGTTTATATTCAGGACATCTATCTGAATTGACTAGTCATCTTTACTTGTATCACATATGGAAAAACCAAAGCAGAATCAACCTTGATTTTGAATTCAGCTGCCAAATGTGTACTATAATTGGAGTCTATCCTATAACTCCAATTGCTCCATTTCAGGAATAACACCTGAAGAAAGTCAGCAACTTGAGATGTCATAAAGACCATCTGATCAGTGCAGCATGACTGAACCATAGCATATAATGAAAGCTGTGTGTTTTTCCAGTGCAGTTTACTACAGTATTTTTCTTTTGGGATAGCTCTCAATGACAGGATATGACATGTTTCTGAAAACTGGCACCCAGGTCTCTTTATTTAAGACTTGGTAAAATTGGAGGGATTGTCTTTCTTGGATCTCTTCTTTTATTGTCTGGTTTTGAACTGACTAGAGATCATTTTTATTCCCCACAGGGATTTAGGATGTTTTCTTTTTCCCCAAAGCCTTTAATACAAATTTCAGAATACTTTCAGTCTTTTATGATTCAGATTTTTAATAACATAATCTCCAATTATTATATTATTAAAGATGCTTCACTTCTGTTCTATCTATTAAAGCCTCCTATGGATATTTTTATGGAATGGTGACTTTTTTTCCCCAGAATCCTACAACTTATTTCTATCTTTCCCAGAATCCTACAACTTATTTCTATCTCTGAGCTATCTCTGATTAGAGGCTTGTGGTTTACACCCCTCCTTACCATCCTGTAAGTTAATACAAGATGGCTAGAGTCACTTGGAGTCTAGATTTTAGCAGAAAATTCAATGTCCAACTTAGATTTCAAACTTCAAGGGATTTTGTACTCACAGTTCTTTAGATTACATGTTACTTTCCATGTACCAATATCAGACTATACTTTGGCTACTACAATTTATGGTATCGCTACCCAATAAGTAATTAATATGACTACTTCTACTCTTAGTGTTAAAAGTTAAAGAAATTGATAGCTTCATATTAGTCCTTCCTGGAAAAAATCTTTTTACTCTTTAAATTGTCATTTACTTTATGTAAATTCTATATTTAGGGACCTAGCTAGAAAGGCCTGTCAATTCTGCCTTAATTTTCTCTTAAGTCTGCACCTTGTCTTCATACACCACCATTATTCACTTGGTTGAAGCTACATCTGTTCCTCAAGTGATACATCTTGGTTTCCAAATTTTGTCTTCCCCGACTTCCTTTTATTTTTCTGTACTAATATCTGACTTAAAATGTCTGTGACTCCTTTTCCCTTTCCTAAAAATTTAGTTTTACAGTTTCACTGATGCCACCTTAGTTATTACTGCACACAGGTACCTAGGCACTTGCTGACACATTAGGGGCCCCTCCTTCTCTAGTGTCTTCCCATTTAGTCTGATTTGCACAAAAACTCCTGATACATTTCTGAACTCTGGTCTTGTCACTTGCCACTTTGGTTTCCATAGAAGCAGTCACCAAGACAAGGAATCAATTGTAAATACTTTATTTGGAGGCTAAAATGAGGGGTATGTTAAGGGATATGGAAAATGAGACAGGGTTGGGAAGGCAGGCAATAAAGGGAACATTACGAAGCCAGTTGTCACTCAGAGCAGAAGCAGCTGGAGCTTAATCTTCCTGGAGAAGAAGTTACCTCACTGGGGGACTATGGAGCAGGGTTGTTTGTATGCCAAATTTTGGGTGTCAGTGGTAAGTGGTTTAGTTGCAATTCAGGGATAGCAGTGTTTATTTTCCAGAACTTCTGATCCACTCCTCAGACAGGCAAAGTAGCTTTAGTGGCCAGAGGAAACTTAGGCAAAGAAATTCAAGTGCTTACAATTGGAAGGCAGATACTGAATGGCATGTACAAGACAGCATGTACCGAAGTAGTAAGAGTGAGTGTATGAATAGGGCACCGCCAGCATTTACAATTAAAATAACATCTCAGATGTCTCCCTAGAGAAACAAAAGTCTATAATTGTATGATACACTAAAGCTTTTATAATCTGAACCCAGCATCTTACTGTGTATGCATCATTCATTCCACCCACATGAATTATCTATAGGTACACCCTCTTATACCTCTGAGTTTCACACAAACCACTTCTGTTTCCTGGAGGTCTTTTCATTTATCTCTTCTGACCAATTCCTATCCATCTTTCCAGAACCAGTTCAAACAGTGCTTCCGCTCTGAAACCCTCCCTTCCTTCTCTAAGGATTGGTGATTGACATATTGTTGGAGCTTGGTCAATGTATGTTGAATGGATTATAAATAAATGTGTCCACAACTGCTCTTGAACACATTGCTTTGCATTTATTAGATAAGTACAAATCAAATCATATTGTGAAATGTCCAGGTCAAGAACCAGGTCCTTTCTTATTTTCTTCACCTAGAACATGGTGGATACCCAATAAATGTTTGTTGAAATATTCACATGGAAGAAAATATTGAATGTTTCAATATATTGAGTGTTTTGAATATTTTAATATTGAAAATACACATATAAAAGCACAGGAATTTGTAGCTTCAAGTTCCTGTCATGCTTCTCTCCATATAATTTTTTACTCAGTAGTTTCATTTCCCCTTTTCACAAAACCAGGGAGAGCATGAATGAGCCCCAAATTCTTTATAAATTCTGAAATTTCTCATAACTTCCTATGTTGTCTGTGAGGCAGAGTGCAGAGAATACCACAGCCAGTGCCTATTAGGTGCATTTGATTCATGGTAAAATAGAAATTTAGTATCTATGGCATTTTCTTGAATTCTGAACTCTAGTCTCCACTCCTTTTGCAGAATTTATGAAAGGCAAGGCATTTTCACCTACATCCATGTATTTTATTAAATGAAGAAAATTATTTACCAATACAGAATTATATTTTTCTATTGCATGCATTTTTCTCTGATTCCTAGAAAGTAAAATAATTCAGAGGCATAAAGCATTTTAGGGTAATTTTTGTCTGGCTTCATTCAATACAATAAAGGTGTAAAAAAAGCAATTCAAGAAAATATTCCACTGGAGTCTAATGTAGTGTATTTCTACTTTTGCACTATAAGGAAAGTATTTTATATTATACCATGGAAGCCAAATATTGACTAAATAAAACATTGAAATGAATATTAAAAGCAGCATAGGAAAGTGTAAGCTGCCTGTCGTGGCCAGCCACAACGCCGCGGGAGAAAAACTCTCGGAGGCAGAGTAAAGCTATTACTACTTTTACTTCTACTTTCTTAGAGAGAGCTTAGAGAGAGAAAGATAGAGCTTTTCTTCTTCTTAGAAAGAGCTTAGAGAGAAAGATTAGAGATAGCTTTTTCTTCTTCTTCTTAGAACTTAGAAAGAGAGAGATTTCTTCTTTAGAGAGAGAGAGAGCTTAGCTTTTAGAGCTTCTTTCTTCTTTCTTCTTTCTTCTTTCTTCCTCGGGAGCCTCTGCCTGACTCTGACCAGGAATTACTTCTTCTATCTGGTTTCTCTTCTGTAACCGCTCTGCCTACGTTCTGGCTGCTCTGATTCTTTTCTTCTTCTCCGACCCGAACTCTTCTTCCGACCGAGGGACTGCATGACTGACTGAATGAATTAATTCTTCTCCTGACTCCGACCGCTTTCACCCGGTTATATACCTTTAGCTTTGCGGGTGCCTCACGTGCATTTACAGGTGCGTCACATACATACTTATTATCAGGTGGAACTTATGGCTTCCAGCTGACCGCAATAACCATCTCCCTAATTGGGACTCCTTCAGGAAAGCACCTTACTCCAGGGACTGGCTGGTTCTCAAAAGAAGCTTTGTAATACTTTTAGACTATAATTCAGATTAGTTATTACTTCTATGCTCAGTTTCCTCTAGCAGCTGCCTGTCACACTTAGAATAAAATCTAGACCCCTAACCATGCTTCTCAAGGCTGTCCATGAACTATGAGTAGGACCCTACTGACCTTTCTGGGGCTTTTCTCTCTCTGTACTGCAACCACTGTGCCCTCTACCTGCAGTACTCACTTCCCACTATATTGACCTGTGCCTCCATTTCATTCTGTGCACAAATGTTCCTTCCCAGAGGGGCCTTTTCCCTTTTCCCATTATTATTCCTCTGTCTGGTCCTGCTTTCTTGGATTTTCATGCCTCTTAGCAGTACTTGCCATTGTCTTCAGTATTTATTTACTAATGGGTTGCCAACCCATGGCAATAGCACCTTATCTCCTTTGTTATCAATAATGCCTTAAACTGTGTTACTGCAGAAATGTTGAAGTATTTATTGAATTATGAATTTGTTGAATGAGTAAATGAATTCCTATACCTAACTCACATTCCTATCTCAATCATATCTTGGCAGGATCAGCCATGATTTGACTAGCAACCAGAGTATATAAACCAAAGGAGAAATGCCTTTTTTAAAACATGCTTGGTAACTTTGGAATTTCTTTTTCTGTAGTTCATGGTTGATAGCAATTGACTTTTTGCAAGTTTTAAGACATTTAAAATGTGAAGGTTCTCTTTCCCCTCACAAAGGCACAGAGCCAGCTGACTTTTTAAATTAATATAGATTGTATCACTAGAAATAGGCAAAGTGTGGGTTATATAATATGCTCTCAACTAAATTCTGACAATGACTTAAACCTTAGTTTCTAAGACTTTTAAGCTAAAACTAGGATGTGTTTTCTATTTTGGCTATCAAAAAGATTCACTTTTTATGTGAACGTATTTATCAATCCACTCTTAGTACTAACTTGGAAGTGTGGCAGAAAGACAGGGCCTTAGAGCAATGTTGAGCTACAAGGCAAAGATGTTTGGAATTATTATATATCTGGCTCCAGATGGACCCTTTACTTCCTAGCCAGGTTCTTATAGAAAGTAATGTTTTTGAGGAATCATGTCCTTGTGAATTTTTATAGTTCCTCGGGTTTATACCAGAGATCAATATTTGTTAAGTAGATCTAGCTAGGAATGTTAATCATTGACAAAATGATTCTTTACAAGCACTAAGAATGGATGAGTGTGGATTTTAACGCATAAAAATTCATTAAACATGTTATCCATAATGTTGCTCTTTTTAAAAAGTTTAATAAACTATTTCAAAAGATAGATGCATCTTACCTTTTTTATATATATATATATGTATATGTAGTTATATATATATAATTATGTCAAAATTTGTTTTTTTTTACTATTATTCCATAATTGTTCCCCTAATTGTTAATATTTTAATTATTGAACTTGAGAAATTTACAGTGTTTTTAGGATGAATTAAATAAAAATCATTTCAGCTAAAAAGTTTACTTAATATATCAGGGATTAGCTCTTTCCTTTTCTGTGAAGGTCCAGAAACCAAATACTTTTTGGCTTCATGGGCCATTTTGCTTTTGTTGCAAGAAGTCAGCTCTGCCATTGTAATGTGAGCAATACATCAATGGATGAGCATGACTGTATTCTGGTAAAACTGTTTTTGAAAAATCAAGCACTAGAGTCCCAGGGATCAGCATTGGGGTGCCGCCCAGGTCAGTCTTGCTGACCTTCACCCCAGCTCGGTCAGTCCCGCTGACTCCCGCTGGTGTGCAACCAGGATCCAGCCAGTCCCCACCTACCTCCGCCCCAGAGCAGGAGCCAGCAGGGACAGACTCGCCAACTCTGCTTGAGTTCAGGCGGGCCCAGGACACTCCCAGGGACCTACATTAGAGTGCCGCCAGGCTCAGGCTCCAGCCAGTCCCACTGACCTCCGCCCCAGAGCAGGAGACAGCAAGGACAGACCCGCCAACTCTGCTTGAGTTCAAAAAGGCTGAGGACAGTCCCTGGGACCTACATTGGAGTGCCCCCAGGCCCAGGTCAGTCCCACTGACCTTCAGCCCAGCGCGGTCAGCCCTAAGTCAGTCCTGCTGACATTCCCTCAAGTGTGGCAAAGCTCAGGGAAGTTTCGTCAACCTCTGCCCAAGCACAGGCGGGCCCAGGTCAGCCCAGCCCACACCGTAGAGCTCAGGTGAGTTTAGAACAGCTTCACTGACCTCTGCTCACAGGACTGCCTCTTCCAACCAGCAGACCACCACAGGAGCTCAAGATTCAACCAGTTTGACCCACACCAACCTGCGTGGAACCAGCCCCAGGTAGCATACTTTGAGGGATAATGGCAGGTTCTGATAGCCCAACTATAAGGAGAGGCAAAGACAACCTGTAAGGATATTATAAGAATATAGGGAAAAAACTGTAATATCTCAGATCTACACTGCAAGAAAGTAAGGCAAATAAACAACATGAAAAAAACAAGGAAGGAAAATACCCCAAACAAACCAGGATTCTACAATAACAGAACCCATGCTCAGAGAAGTTGATGAAATGTCAGAGAAGGAGTTCAGAAGGTTCATAATTAAAATGATCTGTGAATCAAAAAATGACCTAAATGAGCAAATACAGGCAAAAACTGACCACTACAACAAAGATATAAGAGAGCAAATACAGATACCAAAAGATTACTTCAAAAGAGAGATAGAAACCCTGGGGAAAAAAATCCTTGAAATGAAGGAAACAATTAACCAAATAAAAAACAGAATTGAAGGCATCACCAACAGACTAGATCAACTGGAAGAAAGAACTTCAGACAATGAAGAAAAAGTATATAATCTTGAAAATAAAGTTGACCACACAATGAAGATAGTAAGAAACCGTGAACAGAACATCCAAGAAGTATGGGACAGCATCAAAAGACCAAATATAAGAGTAATTGGGATAGAGGAAGGCACAGAGTTTCAAACCAAAGGAATTCACAACCTCTTCAATGAGATAATGTCAGAAAATTTCCCAACCATGAAGAGTGAATTGGAAAACCAAATACAAGAGGCTTATAGGACACCAAATGTACAAAATTACAACAGATCTACACCAATACATGTATGCTGCCTGGTACCGTAACCCGGGAGGAAAACTCGGAGGCAGAGTAAAGTTATTACTACTTTTACTTCTACTTTAGGTTAGAGAGAAAGAAAGATAGACTTTAGCTTAGAGCTTCTTCTTAGCTTAGAGTCTTCTTAGCTTAGAGTCTTAGAGAGAAAGAAAGATAGAGCTTAGCTTAGAGAAAGATTAGAGCTTCTTTCTTCTCTCTTCTTTCTTCCTTCATCTTTCTTCTGTCTTCTGTCTTCCTTGGGAGCCTCGGCCTAACTCTGACCAGTCATTACTTCTTCTATCTGGTTTCTCTTCTGTAACCGCTCTGCCTACGTTCTGGGCCGCTCTGATTCTTTTGACCGACCGAGTGACTGCCCGACTGACTGAATTCTCCGTTCTCCTAACTCGGACCACTTTCACCCGGTTATATACCTTCAGCTTTGCGGGTGCCTACAAGTGCGTCACATACATATCAGGTGGAACTTATGGCTTCCAGCTAGCTGCAATAGCCCTTCCTAATTAGGGCTCCTTCAAATACACATTATAATGAAAATGCCTACCATACAGAACAAGGATAGAATTTTAAAGGCTGCAAAAGAGAGGAATCAGATCACATATAAGGGGAGACCAATTCGTATCACAGCAGATTTTTCAACTCAGACACTCAAAAGCTAGGAGATCATGGAACAACATATTCCAAGCTCTGAAAGAAAATGGATGCCAACCAAGAATCTTATACCCAGCCAAATTAAGCTTTAGATTGGAGGACAAAATAAAAACCTTCCATGATAAACAAAAGTTAAAAGAATTTACAAGTAGAAAGCCAGCAATACAGAACTTCCTCAGTAAAATATTCCATGAAGAGGAAAAGAAAAACAATGGTGAAAATCAACAGAGGGAGGTATCACACTAAAGTAGAAAACAATCAGAAGATAAACCATGTCAAGTTAAATACCGAAAATAAACAAAAATGGCTAGGAATACAAAACATCTCAATATTAACTCTGAATGTTAATGGCCTAATCTCACCAATCAAAAGACATAGACTAGCAGATTGGATCAAAAAAAAAAAAAGAAAAAAGAAAAAGAAAAAAAACAGACCCAACAATATGCTGCCTCCAAGAGTCTCATCTCATAGGAAAACACATCCATAGGCTGAAGGAGAAAGGTTGGGAGAAATCCTACCATTCACATGGACTGAGGAAAGAAGCAGGGGTTTCCATCCTCATACCAAATAAAGTAGACTTCAAGCTAAAGTCAATCAGTAGGGATAAAGAAGGACACTATATACTGCTCAAGGGAACCATACACCAACAAGATTAACAATTATAAATATATATGCCCCAAACAATGGAGCATCCATGTTCATCAAACAAACTCTCCTCAAGTTTAAGAATCAAATTGACCACAACACAATAATTCTGGGTGACTTTAACACATCCCTTTCACCACTGGATAGATCTTCCAAACAAAAGCGGAACAAAGAAACTATAGAACCCAAAAATACAATAAACAACTTAGACTTAACTGACTTATAGAATATTTTATCCTTCAACAAGCAAAACACTTTCTTCTCAGCAGCACATGAATCCTCTAAAATAGACCATATACTATGCCACAAAACAACTCTTAGCAAATATAGAAAAGTAGGGATACTACCCTGAATTCTATCAGACCAAAATGGAACGAAATTAGAAATCAATGATAAAATAAGAAATAAAAGCTACTCCAACACCTGGAGACTAAATAATATGCTACTGAATGAACAATGGGTTGCAGATGACATCAAAGAGGAGATTAAAAAATTCTTAGAGGGCAATGAGAACACAGACACAACATATCAAAATCTCTGGGATACTATGAAGGCAGTTCTAAGAGAAAAGTTCGTTGCATTGAGTTCATTCCTCAAAAGAAAAAAAAAGCCAACAAATAAATGACTTAAAATTATATCTCAAAGCTCTAGAAAAAGAACAATCCAACACGAAAAGTGGTAGAAGACAGGAAATAATTAAAATCAGAGCTGAAATTAATGAAATTGAAACAAAAGAAACAATTGAAAAAAATTGACAAAACAAAAAGTTGCTTCTTTAAAAATATAAATAAAATTGACAGATCCTTAGCCAGGCTAACAAAGAGAAGGAGAGAGAAAACTCAAATTACTAACATATGTGATGAAAAAGGAAATATCACAACAAACACTATGGAAATACAGGAAATAATTTGAAATTATTTTGAAAACTTGTACTCCAACAAAATACAAAACACCGAAGGCATCGACAAATTTCTTGAGTTGTATGATCTCCCCAAACTAAAGCAGGATGATATACATAATTTGAACAGACCAATTTCAAGCAACAGAATAGAATATGCCATCAGAAGCCTACCAACCAAGAAACGCCCAGGACCAGATGGACACACAGCCGAGTTCTACAAGACCTTTAAAGAAGAACTGATACCAGTACTCTTCAATTTATTTCAGGAAATAGAAAAAGAGAGAGCACTTCTAAACTCATTCTACAAGGCCAATATCACCCTGATCCCCAAACCAGGCAAAGACACATCAAAAAAAGAAAACTTCAGACCCATATCTTTAATGAACATAGATGCAAAAATTCTCAATAAAATTCTGGCAAAACACATACAAAAACATCAAAAATATAATACACCATGATCAAGTGGGGTTCATTACAGTGATGCAAGGATGGTTCAACATAAGGAAATCAATAAATGTAATTCATCACACCAATAGACTCAAAGATAAGAACCATATGATTATCTCAATAGATGCAGAAAAAGCATTTGACAAAATACAGCACCCCTTTCATGTTCAAAATGCCAGAAAAACTAGGGATAACAGGAACATATCTCAGCATTCTTAAAGCTATATATGCTAATCCCCAAGCCAACATTATTCTAAATGGAGAAAAATTGAAAGCATTCCCTCTAAAAACTGGAACAAGACAGGGATGCCCTCTTTCACCACTTCTATTCAACATAGTAATTGAAATGCTGGCCAGAGCAATAAAACAGTCGAAAGAAAGTAAAGGGATAAAGATAGGTAAAGTTGAACTCAAAATTATCATTATTTGCTGACGATATGATTTTATCCATAGAAGATCCAACAAATTCCACCAGAAAACTTCTAGAACTCATAAATGAATTCAGCAAAGTAGCAGAATACGATATCAACACCCATAAATCTAAGGCATTTCTATATATCTGTGACAAATCCTCTGAAAGGGAAATGAGGAAAACTACCCCGTTTACAATAGCATAAAAAAATAAGACGCTTGGGAATCAATTTAACCAAAGACGTGAAAGGCCTCTATAATGAAAACTACAGAACACTAAAGAAAGAAATTATGGAAGACATTAGAAGATGGAAAGATCTACCCTGTTCTTGGATAGGCAGAACTAATATTGTCAAAATGACCATACTACCAAAAGCACTATACAGATTTAATGCAATGCCAATCAAAATCCCAATGACATTCCTCATAGAAATAGAAAAAGCAAGCTGGGTGCGGTGTCGCACACCTGTAATCCCAGCACTTGGGAGGCTGAGGCAGGAGGATCACGAGTTTAAAGCCAGCCTCAGCAATGGCGAAGCACATAGCAACTCAGTGAGACCCTGTCTCTAACAAATACAAAAAAAGGGGCTGGGGATGTGGCTCAGTGGTTGAGTGCCCCTGAGTTCAATCCCTGGTACAAAAAACAAAAAAAAAAAACAAAAAGGAGTCATGAAATTCATCTGGAAAAATCAGAGACACAGAATAGCTAAAGCAATCCTTAGCAAGAAGAGTGAAGCAGGTGGCATCACTATATACTAGACCTTAAATTATACTACAGAGCAATAGTAACAAAAACAGCATGGTATTGGCACCAAAATTGGCTGGTAGGCCAATGGTACAAAATAGAGGACACTGAGACTAATGCATATAATTTCAGTTATCTTATATTAGACAAAGGCACCAAAAACGTACATTGGAGGAAAGATAGCGTCTTCAACAAATGGTGCTGGGAAAACTGGAAATTCATATGCAACAACATAAAATTAAACCTCTATCTCTCACCATGCACAAAATTCAACTCAAAGTGGATCAGTGATCTAGGAATTAGACCAGAGACACTACACCTAATAGAAGAAAAAGTAAGCTCTAATCTCCAACGTGTTGGATTAGGCCCCAATTTCCTTAATAAGAATCCTGTAGCACAAGAATTAATACCAAGAATCAATAAATGGGATAGACTCAAATTACAAAGCTTCTTCTCAGCAAAAGAAACAATCAGTGAGGTGAACAGAGAGCCCTCTAATTGGGAACAAATTTTTTTACCACATGCACATCAGATAGAGCACTAATCTCTAGAATTTATAAAGAACTCAAAAATCTTAACATCAAAAAACAAATAACCCAATCAATAAATGGGACATGAAAAAATGATCAACCTCTCTGGCAATTAGAGAAATGCAAATCAAAACCACTCTAAGATTTCATCTTACAACTCTCAGAATGGCAGCTATTAAGAACACAAACAACAATAAATGTTGGAGAGGATGTGGATAAAAAGGCACACTCATACATTGTTGGTGGGAATGCAAAATGGTGCAGCCAATATGAAAAGCAGTATGGAGATACCTTGGAAAACTTGGAATGGAACCACCTTACGACCCAGCTATCCTACTCCTCAGTCTATACCCAAAGGACTTAAAAACATCATACTACCGGGACACAGCCACATCAATGTTTATAGCAGCACAATGCACAATAGCTAATCTGTGGAACCAACCTAGATGCCCTTCAGTAGATGAATAGATAAAGAAAATGTGGTATATATACACAATGGAGTATTACTCAGTAATAAGAGAGAATAAAATAATGGCATATGCAGGTAAATGGATGAAGTTACAGAACATAATGCTAAGTGAAGTTAGCCAATTCCAAAAAGCCAAATGCCAAATGTTTTCTCTGATATAAGGTGGTTGATTCACAGTGGGGTTGGGATGGGGAGCATAGGAGGATTAGAGGAACACTAGAATGGCCAACGGGGAGGGAGGGAAGGGAGGGGGCAAAAGGTTGAAGCAAAAAAAAAGATGGTAGAATGAGATGGATATCATTACCCTAAGTGCATGTATGAAGTCAGGAATGGTGTGAATGTACTTTGTATATAACCAGAGATATGTAAAAATCTACAAGTATAATATGAAATGTAATACATTCTGCTGTCATTTCTAACAACTTAGAATAAAAAATAAATTTGAAAAAAAAAGCAATGTGGCTTTATATTTTTTAGGCTGTAATGTACAAGTTTTTATCATTTGTGCCTCTAACAAGAATTTCAGCATGTAAACGAGATCCCCCAAATTTTCTTTAATGCATTGTTTTATTGGTATATTATAAAGTTCAGTGAACTTATAATGAAAAAAGAAAGAAAGAAAAATCAAGCACTAGACCAGATCTAGTAGTTTGCCAATCCCTATTATATATAACTGTACCCTAGATTTTTAGGGAGATGATTGTCTATTTCTTGAGAGTTAAAACTGTCATATAGGAGAGAATGAGGCAGATACAGCCCTTAAATTCTCATTAAATCAATTTAAATAAAATATAAATTATATAATAATGAATCTAATAGGGATTTAGGAATTTTAGACAGCACCTCCCACATAAAAATATCCACAGGATAAATGCCATTTTAATTTTAATTCCCTCCCATTCCTCATTAATTGATTTATATTACTTTGTTAGATATGACTCATCACATTTCCTCTTTGGTCCTGGCTGGGGACTAAGAGCTAACTCAGAAATAAGGACTAAATTTTGTGCTCTGCTGTAGTAGCCATCATTATCCTAAGTTTTAGTAACATTAACTTCCATGCCTTCACTGACAGAAAGTAGGTGGGAAATACATGTGTAAATATTATCTGTTAGATCCACCGGAAAGGGTATAATTAGTTGTAGGTTCTTGAAAAAGATGAGTTTTGAGCCTCTTTTTTAAAGATCAGAAGCATGGACTAAATGAAAGGAAAAGAATGAAACTAGTTTTAGATCAAAATAATAGAAGGAAACACATCAAGGTAGAACTTTCTGGAGTGTTGGTAGAGATGGATACAAAGCAACACTGAAAACAGAGGCACATCTTGGATGAATTCTGAATGAATGTAATTGGTTGACCAACTTCATCAGGGGAAGTGAATTTGAATTCCCCAGTTACACTCAAGCACATAAATAAATAACAAGGGTTTATGTTTGCATTGAGGTCACAGTTCGTAGTGTACTATTTGCAGGTTTTGTATAGAACAGTTTAGTTTTAGTTTAACTAATACTACTTGCCATTATATTGATAAATATATACGTGTTTTTAAGGTGAGAATCACTACTTTGTATACTCATATAAATTATTACATTGTACTAATTATTTCTCCAAATACTAATGATTCACTATTAATAAGGTAATTCTTACTATATTGTAAAAGAGTGCTTAAACAAAAAACTTTATATTTTAAAGTATACCATCTAGAATAACCAGTGTTTTAAGTGTTTTGGCTTTTATGCTTATTTGATTAAAATGTCTATTGATATGATTATGTTATTTTATTTCCTGTTAATAATTACTTTCTAATTTTTTATTTGCTTTTCTTTCAGTTGTTTTACAGGTTTGCAGTCTGGTCCTGTACCCAATCAAGTTCATTGAAACTGTGAGCTTGAAAATTTACCATGAGTTCAACTGGGGTTATGGCCTGGCTTGGGGTGCAACTATATTTTCATTTGGGGGTGCCATACTTTATTGCCTGAACCCTAAGAACTATGAAGACTACTACTAAAACCAAGTCTCAGATTAAAAAAAAAAAAAAAAAAACATAGAAAAAGCAACCATCCAGCAAAAGATTTACATCTGCATCTTTTCTAATTCACTATTTTCTAAAAACACTTGTGGAGCATCAAGCAGTTTGCTCAGTTGATTTAATATCCTTTGCCTTTTGGCTGTCAACATCATAACCAGCTTTTACATCCATTTTAGAGACCTGCACAAATTAAGAGAGCTGATTAGATGTAGGCAAATGCTGCAAACTTCCAATATGTTTATGTCATTTTTCTTGAAAAGTGAAGGGTCTGTATGACAGCAACCATTGTGGAAAACTAGTTGAAATGAGAATTGCCTGAATCTCCTATTGCCTGCAGGGGAGCACCTGGCATAAACAGCATTTAGAAGTTCCTTTGCGAACTGACAAGGATTCCACTGTTAGAACCTTTATCACCTGCTTATCCCACCCAATGATTACATTGGCTGTTGGTTATTTGCTTGTGTGAGCTATTATAAAATAAACGCCCTTCGGCCTCTAATGGGAGTTGTGAATATAGCTGGTTAATGTTACACATTCCACCTTTGAGAACACTCTTTTTAATGGGTGGTTATGCTTTGGCAATTAGCATCTCCCTGGGAAGGAAGTCAAGACTTGGGAACATATGCTTTGCATTATGTGATTAGAAATTGTGCCTCAGACCCATCTAGAATGGGTGGGGGATTGAGGGTCTCTGCTTTCCCTGAGACAATCAGAAAGACATATGCATGAGTTGCTTTCGTACCCTTTAAATCATTTACCAAACATTGCAGCAAACAATTGTGTATATGTAACAAGCCTAAATATTTTTATAGAATGTGAACCATTAGTATAAATGGTAATAAGTTGTTCCATAACCCTCCACGTATCATTTATTAATTACACATACAATTAACATTTGCTCTAGTGAAGTGGATTGAAACACTAACCTTGTACACATTCTTAAGAGGCTTAGATTGGTATTCACACTTATTTACTATACAAAATTACATATACCTTAAAGCTTTTGCTCTATGTTCTGTACTGTTTCATTGGAAAGCGTTGATAGAATTGCCTACAAGAAAAATTGAAATGGTGTTAATCTTAAAATTAATGATTCTTCTGTAAGCACTGTAGTTCAAAAGAGAGTAGCAATTAGAATGATCACTTTGTGTAAAATTCATTAAAATAGAAGGCTGCTATTTTTTGCAAGTATTTTAAATGTCTTCATTTTAAAAAAAGAAATAGTGATAGATTAGATTTATATAAATTTCTTGATAGAGGAGTAGAATTTGTTTGGTTTTCACCTGGTCCTCTAAAGTTAACTGATGGGCTAACTGATTTGTGCACACAATTATGATGGGTTTATGTTAGGGGAATTATTTACTGACTATTTCAAGGAAAGGAAATATCAATACTAGCTACTAAGTTTGCAACTAATCTCTCATTGCAAGTTTATGTTAATTCTGTTTAATATACAAATTTGGATAGTTTAATTATGAACCTATTTTTATATATAAAATATACAATTCTACTATAAAACTTATAAATAATTATTTTTGTTAACAAAGACACTAAAATAATATGTTCTGGTTTGGCCCTCCTGCAGAAAGAAGCATTGGAAAAATAACTTAAAACGTCCCTGTGTGCTATTGTATTGCAAAATCCATTAAAAGTAGGACCACATCAATAGTGTTTAATAATTTGCTTTACCTCCCAGAGCAGAATTCTGCTTTCAGCTTTTCTTAAGAATGGTTGCCAAAACAACAGCCCTCCTCCCCTCAAATAAAACTATTTTATTATTCAAATGCCAAAAGGCCACATCTTGTGAATTTTCTATAGAATCACAAAGTAAATATGAAGTACCAGGTTTATTATTATGAGGTTTAGTAGTGATAGACAAAGGTGATTAAATGTATCCTAGTGAGAAACCTTTATAAAAAGTATATGATTCTATAAAGAATCATAAGAAACTATGAGAGGAAATTTTCCAGAAAGGTATTAGCATTATAGAGTATTTTGAAGTGATTTTCTTGAGAAATAGTAAAATCTGGGGCAGACTGTCTTGCAGTTAATTGTGTATTGTCAGAGCAGCATGAGAAATATGATATTTGGATAGGGATTTCAGCTACTAAACATGCACTATTGTGAGATGTCTTTATTCCTGAATAATGGAAGTACAGTACTTTGGTGCTGACATCAATGAGGCACTTTTCTTGGATCTAGTGGCGGATGCAGTGTGCTGTTAAACCAATATAATTTTTAGAGTCTAATCAAGTTTTCATTCTCTTGTCAGTATGACGAGCTGGATAGTGACAGAATACGTTATAGGTTGAGGCATACATAATTGCCATTTATTGAAAAGTAGATTTCTTCTGTAACTTTTGTCCTTTCCCAGTGAGAGCCCTATAGCCCTATGCTATGTTTCTACCATCGCTAATCAATAGGAAAATTGTTGCTCATCTGAAATAATTATTTTTATCTATCAGAATAAATATGAGTGAAGTTTTCACTTACATCAACATTATGTCTTTGTGGCTTTAGGTTTGTTTGATGTTTTCATAAGCTAAATTGTTAACTACACACCCATTGTTTATCTTAGAGAAATAATATATATAGACACATGCATATCATAAAAGTACTCAGCAGGGCTAGTTATTCGGATTTCTTGCACAAGTATTTAGCTTTTTGTAAGTTCAACATGTAAATTTTAATGTCATAAATAGAAA
Source organism: Tamias sibiricus (assembly GCA_025594165.1). Classification (NCBI taxonomy): domain Eukaryota; kingdom Metazoa; phylum Chordata; class Mammalia; order Rodentia; family Sciuridae; genus Tamias; species Tamias sibiricus. Next base: position 51,963,714 of record CM046667.1, on the reverse strand, counting down.
GACCTATGTGTTTGAAATACAAATGATATATATGGATTAGCATGTACCTGTATATTATTAAACATGCAATGAATTGACTGGTAAGTGATGTCTAATTGTATGGCTAGCAATGTAATTTATTCAGACTGTATTTTTGTACAGAGCAGCGCACACTAACCTATTATGCCTCTGTGTCCTCTTTAATGCCTAAAACTGTGCCTAGAAATTTCATCTGTCTTAAAAAATACAATACACTTCATGCTGTTTATGCTGTTAATTTCTCTACTGCTATACTGTATTTATTATTTTTAAATATATGACATGTTTACTACTTAAATATGAATTTGTGTTATCCTGGTTACTTTTTTAACAGTCATCTGGAGGAAACCTGTTTATCACTCCAGTGATTTTGAGTTTGCAGTTTCATGATCAGTTCATTTCATGATTTTTGTAATTGACATGAAGTTATCTATGTGGAAAAATAAATAAAAATAAAAGTGGTTTCACTGATGTGGTTTGGTTTGTGTCTTCTCTGCTGTGTAAGCCCTTTAGACAGGACTTCTAAATTACATGTCTTCATTTCATTTATTCTTTAAAACATATTTAGAAAACCCAGCATATGTGACAAATTTATTTTGTTTTTAGAATTTATTTAAGTGCTAGAGATCAAACCCAAGGCCTTACACATGCTGGGCAAGCACCCTACCACAGCTACACTCCTAGTCCCCAAAACAGGATTTAGAATTTATTAAAATTTTGAATTCTCACCCAAGATCCCTACTGTATTCTGCACCTGAATTATATGAACAATCATTGATAAAAGTGAGAAATATTATTAAATGTCTTGTTTAAACTTTGTTTTAAAATGGTCAGAAAGGAGATGCAGTGTAGACTATCATTTTTCCTACTCTATAACCACACAATTAGAAATGAGAGTAGCAGAAGAGTTTGATAGTGTTTTTTGTTCTTTTGTAGTTTTCAGTGTTTGCACAATGTTAAAGCAGGCATACCTGCCTTCTATTTTAATTAAAGAGACAAAAAATTCGGTGCATGTTCTTGTGCACATGTACATACATGTGCTTTTATGTGTGTAAAAAAATTGTAAATTAAAACTCCTCATCACCCTTTGGTGTGTATAAATGGTGAGTATATTGGAAAGCAGTTTAAATTAGACATACAATGGAACTCATTTGTATGTATACCAAAATGTTTTCCTGATGATACAAATAGAATTGTATGCAATGGAGCAAACTATCTTACATTGATAAAATCTGTTTGATCATATAATACATTTGTTATGAAGACATTCTTTCGTCTCATGTGAACCTTCAAATTTTGAGTGGTTCAGTTAATTTTTTTCTGCTAAGAAGTATATGTAAATCGCCTGTAAGCCAAAGTATTAATATCAAGCTATATATATGTGTGTGTGTGTGTGTATACACACACATATATATATGAACATTTCTATTTTTCTATTGTTTTAAACATTTTCATTTTTCAGTGGCCTGTATTCAACTTTGATGGAGTAGCATCATGAATTTGATACATTTTCAGTATCTGAGAATTCTTGTGGGCAAATCGCCTTTACAAACATATTTTGCCTGGTAATTATCCATGGCCAAGTTTCTCCAAATATGGAAGATATTCAGACATAGCTTCACTAGTATTTGACAAATGAAAATCCTTTACCTTCAAAGATTTCATTGTGAACATAAAACAAAGCAATTTTAATTTCCATAATACAATGTGCCTATGAGCAGCCTGCTTTCTTGAGTCCATGCTAAGTCATTAATGTTCCATTTCAAAGACTTTTGAGTCATTCTGCTTGGGAGATAAATTGATAGTGAAATTATAGTGTATTGTTTACATTAATCCACTGAATACATAAATTATTAATTTGTTTATCAAATTTTCAAGCTACTACTTTTCTGTTAATAGCATTTTAGAAGTGCAATATTAAATGAGGTAAGATTAAAAGAACAAATAAAAATTAGAATTAAGTGCTTAGGAGTATTTTTATAGGAAGCACTAATTTATTTTACTAATTTAGCTTCTGTGTCAAGTTTTGGGACATGATATTGCAACTTAATCTCAAAAGTTAAAAATGAAGCTGGGGGCCACAGTGCATGCCTGTTAGGAGGCTAAGGCAGGAGGATTACAAATTCGAAGCCAGCCTCAGCAACTTAGTGAGACCCTGTATCAAAATTTAAAAGGCTGGGGATGTTGCTCTGTGGTTAAGAACCCCTACGCTCAATCCCTGGTACCAAAAACAAACCAAAGAAAGTTAAAATGAGACTATGTAACAAAACTCCATGTAATAAAAAGCTAATAGTTTTCTTATACAAAGTGAATTTGGAACTGTTTTGGGAGTCCTCACATTTCTACCAGCTACTAAATGGGAAGAGATTCCATATAGCTATATTTGGAAAATTTATTTTGAAAGAGTCACTGACTAGGTGACTCACATTTATATTCCAGAAGTAAGTCTAATTGCTCCAAAGTATAAGAGAACAGGAGCTGAACTGTTCAAGTGGAAAGGATAATATGTAGTTTCTAAGCCATAATATGTTTCTAAGTTTCTAAGCCAAGATTAACAGCACAGAAAGAATGGTGTTCTTTGTAAAAACCAAAGCTGTGTTGAATGGTTCACCAGAGAAACTCAGTTTTGGCAAGCAATTATTTCCAAGTTGAATGACTTCATAGAAATAATGATTATAAAAGAAGCTTGGAACAAGTACTGGAAAATCATGTCATCAAATCACTGGAAACCTTGAATACTTCAACCCCTGCATGTAACAAGGATTAGTGAAGAAAATCCTGCCATATATACATATGTATTTTATATATGTATGTATCAAAATATTTTTGCATGGAAAAGAAGGATGCATCTGTAGGTGACCTGAAGCCATTTCTTAGACTATAGTTGAGAGGAAGCCAGCCATGGAGTTAATGTAAAACATTTCCTGTATGAGATAACGGTACTGAAGACTGCTCCTCAGTTTGCTTTGAATTTATCATCACAAAAGTGGAATAAGAAATTTATATTAATCATTCATGGATAATATTTAATTTTTAAATAAAAGTATAGTTCCCAGGGAAGACTTCAAAGAAATTGTTTTAAACCTGAGCAGGAAACATTACTCTTTTAAGATTGTTATGAATAAGAAGTTAAATTTTAAGGGTTAAGTACAGAAGAAACACAATTTTGCTGGTCTTTGATAGTGTGTGTTAACTAAAAAGACAGATGATGGCTATCATGATTGGCAACTTCTCCCAGGGAAATTTCTGCTGTATCAAAGCATTTGGGGAGACTAAGTTCCTTTTTGTCTATCACTGCTCAGGGGAATGTGGCAACTCCTCACATGTAGCACAAGTTTTCCAATTATTAACTTTTAGGTGACACATCCCTTTAAAACATTTTCTACTTCTTGTGATTGTGTTAATTACTTGAGACATGTGGTCTAGGTAAATGACACAAAATAAGAAATTGAAATAAACATTTAACCTGGTTATAAAAAGCATGTTTCTCATTTGACTACAAGCTATGAATGTGATTTATCATTGGAACATGGCATAAATTTGACATAATACAGAAATCTCACAGGGACAGAGTTTCACATGTAATTTCCAGTTACATTCCCTGAAGACCTTGATATTTTAAAATTCTTCATAATGAAGAATTTTGGAAAATCCATTGCTCAGAATCTTTGTGAGATCCTCAATAGTTGGCACATATCTTTCCAGCCAACTTGTAAGCTGTGAAATAGTTTTCTTTCCTATCACTCACAGAAAGTCAATAAACATTAGGACTTATTTAGCCCAGCCTAGGAGCTTTGGAAAGTTCAAGTATGATTCAAAATAGAGTGACCTACTGCTCTCAATGATTGCATGACATCTTCAAGTCAGAAATGCTCTAAAGGGCCGGGTGTGGTGGCACACACCTGTAATCCTAGTGACTCAGGAGGCCAAGGCAGGAGGACCATGATTTCAAAGCCAGCCTCAGGAACTTGGGGAAGCCCTAAGCAACTTAGCAAGAACTTGTCTCTAACTAAATTTTAGGAAAGGGCCGGGAATGTGGTTCAGTGGGTTAGAGCCCCTAGACTCAATCCCCCAGTACCAAAAACAAACAAAAACCAGGAAGAAATGCTCTAAAAGACACAATTAAAGATTTTTATGCCCATTCAGAACAAAAGCACTGTCTGGCTTCAGTTAGATTTGTTTGACTTTTCTGATGCTTGGGTGGGGAAAACACATGTAATATCTTCTTTTCCTAAAGTTGGCCTGGTTTTGGTTTATATATATATATAAATTCTATGCATGTATATACTTAGAATGGTTTATATAGTATCTGGAATTGGAACATTTTTAGAATTGTTTACAATTTGTGAAAATAAAAAGTTGAAGTCAGTAAGGATTGGGGAAAATTACATACAGGAAAAGGAGATCAAATAGTTGACTTCCAACTGTTGCCATTTAGCCATAACTGCATGTTTATAAGACTGCGGGTATGAGAGAGACAGTAGAATCCTGGACAGTTGTTGCCATTGATTAGTTTGGGAATGTATGCTCTACCCACAATATTTCTTTGAGAACAATAGAGGACTTGGCAGGCAGCCATATTTACACCACCTATCCCTGAACCCCAGGACAGAGATGATTACAGCAGAGATGGTTTCTGCCTCAAGCTAGCCCCCTCTGTTTCTCTTCCCCATTAACTGAAATTGGTCTCTGTATGTAGCTAGTACTAAAATGCATAAACTATGGGACTTTGGAGTGTGTGCAGAGATGCAAGGAAAACAAACAACAAAGAAAAAAGGAACAAAACAGATACACGTAAGTAGCAAGAGGAGCCACGTAGGACCCAGAGATAAAGAAGAGGTAGTCTCAGTTCCTAGTAAGGTCAAGTTGCCTTATAAAATACTCCTGTGTCTTTCCAATAATATCCTGTTTTCATTAAGCCAGTTTTAGTTGGACAAAGGAGAACCTTAACAAAAACTCTTCCAACAGAGGATTCAATATTCTGGTAGTGCTGACTTTCCAAAAAATGAATAAAGAAGTAGTCCAGTGTGATTGTGCATGCCTATAACGAGGCTGAGGCAGGAGGATTGTGAGTTCAAAGCCAGCCTTGGCAAATTATAGAGGCTCTAAGCAATTCAGTGAGACCCTGTCTCTAAATAAAATATAAAAAAGGGCTGGGGATGTGGCTCAGTGGTAAAGAGTCCCTAGATTCAATCCCTCACACACACACACACACACACACACAAACAAACAAAAAAAAAAAAAAAAAAAAAGAAAGAAAAAAAAAGAAAAAGAAAGAAAGAAAAAAGGAAGCCGAGCGCAGCACTTGGAAGGCTGAAGCAGAAGGATCGTGAGTTCAAAGCTAGCCTCAGCAATGGTGAGGCACTTAGCAACTCAGTGAGAACCTATCTCTAAATAAAATACAAAAAAAAAAAAGGACTGGGGATGTGACCCAGTGGCCTAGTGCCCCTGAGTTCAATCCTCGGTACCAAAAAAAAAAAAAAAAAAAAAAAAAAAAAAAAAAAAAGGAAGTAAATATTTCTTGACACATTACCTATCCCATTCCAGAGTGTTCAACACATTATAGTCTCTCATCAAAACTTATTCCCAGACTCCGGCCTGCCCGCGTGAGATCCTGGTTCTGCCTATGGGCCCTGAGACCTACGGAATTCCCAGTTCAGACTGCCAGTGCACCCGCCCTGAAGGAGAGACCCAGACGCCAGTTCGCCTGGCCTCCAGGACCCAGAATAGCAGATCCCTGCTGCTGCAAAAAGACACGACCTGAGGAAAAGCCCCCTCCACTCCCAGGGGAAGTGCAACCTGCACAGCTGCAACCAGAACAAGAGGGGAAGTGCGACATGCCCAGCTGTAACCAGAACAAGAGGTAGGCACCCGCCGAGCCACCCTTCCGCTGTGCCATTCTGCAACTGGCCAAAGGTGCAGCTTTGACTCCACTAACAGGATTGCTGACTGGACGTGAACCAAGTCAACTGAAAAAGGAAGGGCATCCCAGGGTCCAGTTTGTTTGAGACTGGTTCCTGGGTTCAACTTCTTGTTTGTTTGTTTTCTTGTTTTGGGGGGTTTTTTTGTTTGTATGTTTTTATTTTGTTTTTGTTTCGATTGACAGTATGTTTGTTTGTTTGCCTCTGCTCCTCTACTCTTTCTTTCTTTTCTTCCTTCTCACTTTTGTATTTTTTCTTCTTCCTTCTTCTTCCCTATTTACACCCTGCCATTGCATACTCAACAGAGGCAAAAACAAGTTATACACAGAAATTGGGAGTTCTAGAACGGCTACCATTGAAATATATAACAAAGAGTTGTTATAGATAGTTCATCCTCTGTTTTCTTGACTCACTCTCTCTCTTCTCTCTCTTACACTAATTTCTACTCCTTTGTCATTTCCTTTCTCTTTTCCATCGTGCTTCATTTCTTCTCTCAACAACTGCATAAGTTAGGTGTATATATAAATCGGAGTTTCCACATAAGCATTCACTCCATTCTCTTTCCTCTCTTGTCTGCTGATACTAAACCACTTCCATAAAGCTCTCTTCTCATACTTTCTAAGAAAGAACAATTCAATATACTCACCTCCTTCTTCCTAAACATATCACCTCTGTGTCCAATTCTTGAAACTATAAAACCCCATCAGAAGCATACAGAGTAAATTGCAAACAATATCTGGGTTAACTAAATCTGTACATTGTGATCAAACTGGGATTCTCTGAAGAGAAAGTGTTTGATTTTAAAGTGTAAAGGATATATAAGGGGATCTGATAGCATTGTACTATAGGAGCAACATAAGGCTTTAAGGTAAAATCAAAATAGTCAAGGTCCCACAGTGCAGAAAGATAAGACACACAAGCAATATGAAGAAACAAGGGAAGAAAGTGACACAAACAAATCAATATACCTCCTCAGTAGGTTCCATGGTGAGCACAGTTGGTGAAATGCCAGAGATAGAATTTAGAAATTACATATTCCAAGTGTTTGCGGAACTTAAGAATGAATTCAAAAATGAGATGAAGGAGCAAATACAGGAGGTGAAAGATCATTTTGACAAAGAACTCCATAAACAAATACAGGAAGTAAAAAATTACTTCAATAGGGAGATAGAGGCTCTAAAGAGAAACCAAACAGATATCCCGGAAATGAAAGAAGCAATAAACCAAAATAAAGCTCAATTGAAAGTATCACCAACAGAGCAGATCAACTGGAAGAAAGAACCTCAGACAATGAAGACAAAATATATATCCTAGAGAAAAATCTAGATTACACAGCAAAAATGGTAAGAAACCAAGAACAGAATATTCAAGAATTATGGGACAACATAAAAAGACCAAACTTAAGAGTGATTGGGGTAGAGGAGGGGGCAGAGTTTCAAGCCAAAGGAATGAGTAATTTATTTAATGAAATAATTACAGAAAACTTTCCAAACTTGAGGAATGAATGGGAAAACCAAGTTCAAGAGGCCTACTGAACACCAAACATACAAAATCACAACAGATCCACACCAAGACACATTATAATGAAAATGCCTAATATTCTGAGCAAGGAGAGAATATTAAAAGCCACAAGAGAAAGGAAGCAGGTTACATATAGGGGGAAACCAATCAGACTATGTTCAGACTTTTCAACCCAGACTTTAAGTGCAAGAAGATCCTGGAATAGCATATTTCAAGCTCTGAAAGAAAAGGAATGTCAACTAAGAATCTTATATCCAGCAATGTTGAGCTTTAGATTCAAAGATGAAATAAAAACTTTCCACGACACGTAAAAGTTAAAAGATTTTGCAACTCGAAAACCAGCACTTCTGAACATCCTCAGCAGCATTTTTCATGAAGAAGAAGAGAAAAAAAAACAACGAAAATGAACAAAGGGAGATATGAAACTAAGGGAAATACCAACCAGAAGAGGAACCAAATCAAACTAAAGACCATAATACAAATAAAAATGGATGGGAACAAAAATCAAATCTTAATAATAACCCTGAATGTTAATGGCCTAAACTCGCCATTCAAAAGACACAGATTATCTGAATGGATTAAAAGAAATGACCCAACATTTTGCTATCTCCAAGAAACACGCCTCGTAGAAAAAGACATCAATAGACTGAAGGTGAAAGGTTGGGAAAAGTCTTATCACTCACATGGCATGCGGAAGCAAGCAGGGGTTTCAATTCTCATTTCAAATAAGGTAGACTTCAAGCCAAAGCTAATCAAAAGGGACAAAGATGGATATTTCTTACTACTTAAGGGAACCATTCATCAACAGGATATAACAATCATAAATCTTTATGCCCCAAATAATGGAGCACCTACATTCATCAAACAAACACTTCTCAAGTTCAAGAGTAAAATAGACCACAAGACAATTATCCTAGGGGACTTCAACACACCTCTCTCACCAATGGATAGATCATCCAAACAAAAGCTAAACAAAGAAACTTTAGGCCTCCTTAAAACAATTAAAAACTTAGACCTAACAGACATATATAGAATACTTCATCCTTCAGTAAAGGAATACACATTTTTCTCAGCAGCACATGGCTCCTTCTCCAAAATAGACCATATATTATTTCACAAGGCAAATCTCAGCAAGTATAAAAAAATAGAGATACTACACTGCATGCTATCAGACCATAAAGGGATGAAATTAGAAATCAATGACAAAACAAAGAATAAGAAAAACTACTCCATCAACTGGAAGCTAAACAACATGCAACTGAATGAACAAGGGGTTGAAGAAGACATCCAAGAAGAGATTAAAAAGTTCCTAGAGGCAAACGAGAACACAGATACAATGTATAGGAATCTCTGGGACAGTATGAAGGCAGTAGTAAGAGGAAAATTCATTGCACTGAGTTCATTCCTTAAAAGAAAAAAAAAAAAAAAAACAACAAATAAATGACTTAACATCACACCTCAAAGCACTAGAAAAAGAAGAACAGATCAACACCAAGAGCAGTAGAAGACAGGAAATAATTAAAATCATAGCAGAAATAAGTGAAATTGAGACTAAGGAAACTCAAATTACTAACATTTGTGATGAAAAAGGGAATATCACAACAAACACCTCAGATGTACAGAAGATAATTAAAAATTACTTTGAAAACTTGTACTCTAATAACATAGAAAATACTGAATGCATTGACAGATTTCTAGAGTCCTATGATTTGCCTAAATTGGAACTGGAGGCTATACACAATTTAAACAGATCTATTACAAGCAAAGAAATAGAAGATGCCATCAAAAAGCTACCAACAAGGAAAAGTCAAGGAATTGATGGGTTTACCGCCGAGTTCTACAAGATTTTAAAGAAGAACAAATACCAATGATCTTCAAATTATTTCAAGAAATAGAAAAAGAGGGAGCTCTTCCAGACTCTTTCTATGAGGCCAATATTACATTAATCCCAAAGCCAGGGAAAGACGCATCCAAAAAAGAAAACTTCAGGCCAATATCTTTAATGAACATAGATGCAAAAATCCTCAACAAAATTTTGGCAAATCAGATACAAAAACATATCAAAAAGATAGTGCACCACGATAAAGTGGGGTTTATTCCAGGGATGCAAGTCTGGTTCAACATTCGGAAATCAATAAACATAATACATCATATCAATAGACCTAAATATAAAAATCATATGATTATCTCAATAGACGTGGAAAAATCATTTGACAAAATACAGCAGCCCTTTATGTTGAAAATACTGGAAAAACTAGGAATAACAGAAACATATCTCAACATTATAAAAGCTATTTATGCAAGGCCCCGAGCTAACATTATCTTAAATGGAGAAAAATTGAAAGCATTCCCTCTAAAAACTGGAACAAGATAGGGATGCCCCCTTTCACCACTGCTATTTAACATAGTACTGGAAACTCTGGCCAGAGCAATTAGACAGACAAAAGAAATTAAAGGGATCCAGGTAGGAAAAGAAGAGCTCAAATTAGCATTATTTGCTGATGACATGATAATATACCTAGAAGACCCAAAAAACTACCATAAAACTTTTGCAACTAGTAAATGAATTCAGCAAAGTAGCAGGATACAAAATCAATACCCATAAGTCAAAGGCATTTTTGTACATCACTGACAAAGCCTCTAAAAGGGAAATGATGAAAACGACCGCATTTTCAATAGCATCAAAAAAAAAAAAAAAAATACCTGGGAATCAACTTAATGAAAGAGGTGAAAGACCTCTATAACAAAAATTATAGAACACTAAAGAAAGAAATTATAGAAGAACTCAGAAGATGGAAAGACCTACCTTGCTCGTGGATAGGTAGAATCAATATCGTCAAAATGTCCATACTACCAAAAGCATTATACTGATTCAACACAATTCCAATCAAAATCCCAATGTCATTCTTCAAAGAAATAGAAAAAGCAGTCATGAAATTCATTTGGAAAAATAAAAGACCCAGAATAGCCAAAGCAATCCTGAACAACAAAAGTGAAGTGAGGGGCATCACCATACCAGACTTTAAATTATACTATAGAGCAATAGTAACAAAAACAGCATGGTATTGGCATGAAAACAGACTGGTAGACCAATGATACAGAATTGAGGATACAGAGACTAATACATATAATTTCAGCTATCTTATATTAGACAAAGGCGCCAAAAATGTACAGTGGAGAAAGGATAGCCTCTTCAACAAATGGTGCTGGGAAAACTGGAAATCCATATGCAACAAAATGAAATTAAACCCTGATCTCTCACCATGCACAAAATTCAATTCAAAGTGGATCAAGGATCTAGGAATTAGACCAGAGACAATACGCCTAATAGAAGAAAAAGTAAGCTCCAATTTCCAACATGTCGGATTAGGCCCCAAGTTCCTTAATAAGAATCCTGTAGTGCAAGAATTATTACCAAGAATTAATGAATGGGATACATTTAAACCAAAAAGCTTCTTCTCAGCAAAAGAAACAATCAGTGAGGTGAATAGAGAGCCAACTAATTGGGAATAAATATTTAGTATGTGCACATCAGAGCACTAATTTCTAGAATGTATAAAGAACTCAAAAAACTGAACAACAACAACAACAACAAAAAAAAACAAATAATCCAATAAATAAATGGGCTAAGGAATTAAAAAGACACTTCTCAGAAGAAGATACACAATTAATCAACAAATACATGAAAAACTGGTCAACATCTCTTGCAATTAGAAAAATGCAAATCAAAACTACTCTAAGATTTCATTTCACTCCAGTCAGAATGGCAGCTATCAAGAACACAAACAACAATAAATGTTGGAGAGGATGCAGGGAGAAAGGCACACTCGTACATTGCTGGTGGGACTGCAAAATGGTGCATCCACTATGGAAAGCAGTATGGAGATTTCTTGGAAAACTGGGAATGGAAACACCTTATGACCCGGCTATCCCACTCCTAGGTCTCTTCCCAAAAGTCTTAAAAACAGCATATTACAGTGACACAGCCACTTCAATGTTTATAACAGCACAATTCACAATAGGTTGGTTGTGGAACCAACCTAGATGTCCCTCAGTAGATGAGTGGATAAAGAAAATGTGGTATATATACAAAATGAAATTTTACTCAGCAATAAAAGAGAATAAAATAATGGCATTTGCAGGTAAATGGATGAAGTTGGAGAATATAATGCTAAGTGAAGTTAGCCAATCCCAAAAATCCAAATACCGAATGTTTTCTCTGATATAAGGAGGCTGATTCACAGTGTTGTTGGATGGAGGTGCACAGGAGGATTAGAGGAATGAAGGAGCCTATAATCAAGGAGATAGCTAAAGATTGCAGTTAGCTGGGAGCCATAAAAAATGTTCTAGTTTCCACCTGATATTAATGCATTATTCAATGAATCTTTGTATGCCCCTGAACACTGTGTGACACACCTGTAAGCTCAAGCTGTAAGCACTTGCCCTTGTTAAAGCTATATGTATATAACTGGGTGAGGTTGGTTAGAGTGTATGGGAAGAAGAAGAAGGTGGTGGTTGGAGTTAGAGCATTTGGAGTGATTGCTGGAGATGGAGAGAGAAGAAGAATAAAAACCTTTTCTCATATTCATCCTGACTCCGAATTTTCCTGTGGCATTCGTTGCTCCAGGCAGCTTTCTCTTCAGGCAGCAACAAGTGGTGGCTCGCATAGGGAATTCGGTGGCCAGGTCAGAAAAAAGAAAATTTTTAAAAAATGGGAGCAAATATAACAAAAAGTCGTTTTATAAAATCCATGAATGAAATTTTTGATATAGAGAACTCAGAGGATAGTTAAAAAAGTGAACAAGAAAGCATATCCTCTGACTCAGTTGAGACCAGCAAGGAGAGTGGTAATGTAAATTCAAAAGTAAGAACTGCAAAAGTCATCAGAAACTTAATAAAATTAGCCAAGGAGTATGTACTCTCCATAGAAGCTGAAACACCGGATACTAGTTAAAGTGATAATAGTAACAAGGAGCCAAACCATGAAAGTATGGTCTCCTCCACTGAGCCGGTTAGGAATTATGAAGCTAGTAGTGAAGAGGAATCAAAAAGCGATTTGGGGAGCACAGTCTACAATAAAAAGAACAAAAAGAAATTTAAAAAGAGAAAAGACCATCAAATAGAGGAACCACTAGTGCCCTCTGCTCCTTAATGGATAGAATCCCTAACAGAAACAATAAGGAGTATTGATCTGAGTGTACGTGCCCTTGAGGTAGAAATTGGCGGCCTTTCTGAGTGCTTATACGCTCTCGAACAACATAGACCGCAGGAACACCTAGAACTGCTAGTATTTCAAAATGAAGAGGGACAAAGGTATCACCAGTCCCTAGACTTTAAAACAATAAAGAATTTTAAAGAGGCGGTAATGACCTATGGGCCTCAAGCTCCATTCACATTAAGTATGATAGAGTCACTTAACACCCTAATCTTAGCCCCTTCAGATTGGAAAAGTCTATGCAAAGCGTTACTAAGTGGGGGACAATACCTAATCTGGAAAACTCAATTCCAGGAACTTTGTTCAGAAATAGCAAAGAGAAATGCTGCAGCAGGTTTCTCTCAACGCAATATAGATATGCTCACAGGGGAAGGTCAGTTGGCTGAACTACAAAATCAGCTACAATACAATCCCGGTGTGTATGCCCAGATACACACAGCAGCTGTCAAAGCCTGGAAGACAATATCAGGCACAGGGTATCTGCAAGGCAGCCTATCAAAAGTTATACAAGGGCCTAACTGCTGGGGGCCAGCCCCAGTCAGGGGGTACAACGCGAGCGCTCAGCGAAGTATGAAGGCAGAGAAACAGCGATGGGGAAAATAACACACCAACACATGAGTCAGGCTGTGGAATCTTCTCTCTTTACTTTTTCTTTGTTGTAAGTTTTTAAGCACAATTTTTGGCAGTACAGAATATTTACACTTTCTTTGGTCATTTCATTACAGACATGACTTAATTTTTAGACATATTAAATTTCTTATTTCATATATTTCAAGGTTTTGAGGTCACTTGCACCTTTTCAAGGCCCTGTACGTGACTGAAACTGTTTTCTCTGCATACTATTTAGGCTGTCTGATAAAAGTCAACCTTCTCTGTCTGGGATTCCAAAGCACTATTGTTTTTCTTTTATAGCAGTTGTTTATAAAATCTAGAAGCAGGGAAAAGAGGGAAGCAAGGCTGAAGGACTTTTTGCTCTAAGGAATTTATATCTACTTTAAAAGTAAGAGGAATTTATTTTTAATCACGAAAAGACTCTTAAAGAAATTACATACTTATAGAAAAAGGTTTGTGTTACTCTTTAAGAAAAGATAAATGTACAGAGTTAGTCTGGATCTAAATAATTGAAATAGCAATACCTGGTGGCCATATATGTGAATAAAGAACTGAACAGCAAGTAGAAGTCAAAGTTAACTATTTCAACACCATGATATCTTTCATGAAAAAGGAGAGGGCTTTATAGAAAATGCCACAACACCTAACGAACCTTACACTGATTTTGTAGATAGACTCTTAAAAACAACATCTAGAGTTTTTGGGGAAGTCGAGCAAGCTATGCCCCTACTTATCCAATGAGCGTACGAGAACGCTAATAAATATTGCCAGGATGCAATAAGGCCATGGAGAAGTAAAAAAGACTTATCAATTTATATCAGACTGTGCAAAGACATTAACGAGGCTGTTATCAAAGGCAACATAATTGCTGCAGTGATGAAAAATTCCTCCCCTCAAAATTCCCAAAGGATTCAACCTAGAACAGGATATTCCAAACAAAATTATTATAATCAACCAAGATATGCTAAGCAATATCCTCCAAGGGTAATAAGATCAAATTCATACTGCGCTCCTGCCCAATGCCCCAGGTGCAAAAAGGGTATACATTGGGCCAATCAATGCCATTCCAGATATGATATATATGGAAATGATTTGTACAGGATTTCAAAAAATGGGGTATGGGGCCCAATGCCCCGGGGCCCACAAATGTATGAGGCACTAGAGGAGGAATGCCCTTAGATCCAAATGATTCCTCCTCACAATCCCTCCTACCCATTAACTCCCTTGTCAGAGGGACAAGAGGAAGTGCAAGATTAGATCTCTGTTCTACCGTCCAGATGGTCCTGACACCTGAAATGGGGGTTCAGCTGATTCCTACAGGAATCAGGGGACCTCTCCCCTCAGGAACTGTGGGACTAATCCTTGGGCATAGTTCCAAGAGTTTATTAGGCTTTAATGTTATGCCAGGGGTTATTGGTTCAGATTATAATGGAGAGATTAAAATAATGCTAAATACACACAGGGGCACCATCTCCGTAAATCAAGGAGACAGTATCGCACAGCTGCTCCTCCTTCCCATTCTCCATAATACTTTTAAAAGCATGCCACAAAATAGAAATAGCAGAGCATTTGGTTCCACTGGTTCAGGACCTATGGCTTTCTGGGTTCAGGATTGTTCACAGAGGCCTATGTGCAAAATAAAAATTCAAAGTATAGAGATGGAGGGGCTGATTGATACAGGAGCTGACTCTTCCATCATAAATCTACAACAATGGCCTAAGAACTGGCCTCTACAGAAAGCCTCAACCAGTTTAAGAGGCTTGGGATATAGTAATACCCCAGCACAAAGTGCTGTAATCTTAAATTGGGAAGATAATGAAGGGCATAAAGGAACATTCCAACCTTATGTTTTAAACAGCTTGCCAGTTACCCTATGGGAAAGAGATATTCTACATCAAATGGGGCTACACCTAGCAACCAAGCCTGCAGGTGTTAAGAATAAAAATCCTAATCTTAATAAAAAAGGCAAAGGACACTTTTTCTAGGGGCCACTGAGAAAACAATTTTACAAATACCATGGCTTTCTAATAAGCCAGTTTGGGTCCCTCAGTGGCCCCTATCCAAAGAAAAATTGCAAGCGGCCCATCAATTAATTAAAGAACAATTAGAAGCAGGACACATAGAGCCTTCCACCTCTCCCTGGAATTCTCCCATATTTGTTATTAAGAAAAAATCGGGAAAATGGAGACTATTACAAGACCTAAGACAAATTAACAAAACAATGCAAATTATGGACCCTACTCAACCTGGACTTCCTAATCCTGTATCTATTCCAAAAAACTATTACCTTATAACTCTTGATATAAAGTACTGATTCCCCTACATCCTCTGGATGCCCCCAGGTTTGCTTTTTCAATTCCTTCTATTAATAATAATGGCCCTGATAAAAGATATCAATGGAAAGTATTGCCGCAGGGAATGGCAAATAGCCCTACAATGTGCCAACTATATGTGGACAGAGCTATACAGCCCATTAAAAACAAATATCAAGACCTCATGTGTCTACACTACATGGACGATGTTTTAATAGCTCACCTAATCAACAAATCTTATTTAATATATTTAGTGAAATAACAAAAAAATTTAAAAAATATGGATTATATATAGCAGAAGAAAAAGTTCAAAGCAGATCACCTTTACTATATTTAGGCTTTAACATCATGGATACTTTTGTTACCCCCCCCCCAAATTCTAATAAATAAAGAACATTTGACCACCCTCAATGATTTCCAAAAACTACTGGGAGACATTAATTGGCTTCGCCCTACACTAAGCCTCACTACTGGACAATTAAAACCTTTATTTGACATCCTTTGCGGGAACCCTGATCCATCCTCACTACAAACATTAACTCCTGATATCAGGAGAGCTCTAAAATTAGTAGAACAGGCCATTGAAAGATCCCATTGTGATAGATTTGATTTTGCTCAACCACTAATATTAATTATTATTCCTTCACAATGTACACCCACAGGAGTATTTTTGCAATAGGGACCTTTATTATGGATACATTTGCCTGTCTCTCCTAAAAGTACAATTGAGTCTTATACCTCCATGGTAGCTAAACTTATTCTTCAAGGACTTAAGACCTCTACTAAAATATTTGGAATTCATCCTGCTACTATTATTACTTCTTATTCATCGTCACAGGTTGAATATTTGTGCTTCAATGATAATGATTGGGCTATAGCTAGATGCTCTACTTCTGCAAATTTTGACAATTATATTCCTACATCTTCTATACTGTCCTTTTGTATCAATCATCCTATCATATTCCCACAGGTAATAAAAAAATCAACCCATTCCTAAAGCATTTAGTGTATTTACAGATGGATCCTCTAATGGTACTGCTGCAGTAGTCACTCAAAATGAAAAAATGATTCATATCACTAATCAAAAATCAGCTCAATTAGTGGAACTCGAAGCTATAATAATAGCTCTGGAAAATTTTAAAGAACAGCCTATGAATATTTTTTTCAGACAGCCACTATATTGTACATGCTGTCCCTAAATTGGAGCTAGCAGGTCCAATAGCACCACATACTCCAGCTTTTAAATTGTTTTCTCAAATCCAAAATCTCCTATGGCAACAAAAAGAACCTTTATTTATAGGTCACACAAGAGCTCACACTAATCTGCCTGGTCCTCTCCATGAAGGTAATCAAAAAGCTGATCCCCTCACTAAAACAATATTTATATTTACTACAGTACAACAAGCTACTTTATTTCATTCCCAGTTCCACATCAATAGCACTACCTTAAGACAAAATTTTAAAATCACAAAAGAACAAGCTCATAGAATTTTAAAAGAATGTCCATCTTGTGTAATACATTTGCACAATCCACATTATGGGGTTAACCCATGAGGTTTGATGCCCAATCATTTGTGGCAGATGGATGTCACTCATGTGCCAAGTTTTGGAAAATTACGATTTATTCATGTCACCATAGATACATGCTCAGGCATGATTTTTGCTTCCTTACATTCCGGAGAAAAAGTTAAAGATGTTACATCTCATTGTCTGCAAGCTTTTGCTGCATTGGGCATCCCCAAAATGCTTAAAACAGATAATGGCCCTGCATATACATCCACATCCTTCAAACAATTTTGTACAAAATTCAATATAATCCACAAAACAGGTATCGCTTATAATCCTCAGGGACAAGGAATAATTGAAAGAGCAAATCGGACACTTAAAAATATGTTACTAAAGCAAAAAGATGGAAACTGGAAAAATCCTAAGGACAGATTGGCAGTTGCCCTGTTTACCCTAAATTTCTTAACATTAGATTCTAATGGATATTTGGCTGGAGATAGACACTGGAACCCAAACCAACAACATAAACCTTTGGTTTACTGGAAGGATGTTCTCTCAGGTACATGGAAGGGTCCAGACCCAGTATTAATTTGGGGGAGAGGATCTGTTTGTGTTTTTCCAAAACACGAATCCTCTCCAATATGGATACCATCTAGATTAATAAAGCAGGTACAAAGTCAAAAGGATCAAGATGAAGTTATTGAGGAGTCAAGATTGAATAAACAAGTACAAAATCAAGAGGACCACAATGAAGGTATGGAGTGATTCCCTTAAAAGAGTCCTCCAATAAATTCACAACTTAAGTTTTATTCTTCCTGGCCGGGACAAGAAGATCTCTCTTTAGTGTATACACAATTGTATTTTTTTTCTTTTATATATGTCTTTATGTCTGTGCATTTGTCTAAATTTCATGTTCATGTGATGTCACAAATATATGTTTATATGTGCGTCTGTCTAGTGTGACGTCACAAATAACTAAGCACTTATGAAAAAAAAATAATAGATTAGATCCAAATAACGTAATTCATTTAAGTTTAGAATATTCTAATTAGATAATCAATATATATAGATAGATAAGTTTAGAATATTCTAATTAGATAATCAATATAAATAGATATTCACATAAGTTTAGAATATTCTAATTAGATAATCAATATATATAGATAGATATTCATATAAGTTTAGAATATTCTAATTAGATAATCAATTATTATGATAATCAATTTTGATTTATAGTTGTCTCTGGGACTTCTCTTCAGCTGTGAATATGACTAATGTTGTATAACCTGATATTTTGGTGTTTTGACATAGGATTGTTTATTTGTTATTAACTTCATTTATCTATTAGCTAATTAATTTGAATTATTTCAACAGGTATAGGATTGCTGTATATACAGAGACTCGAGGATTCCAGCTAACAAATTATTTTTCCAAAGTGCCTTTAATTTTTCCTTAATCTATTTTTAATGCAGTAAACACCCTCAGTTTCTCTTTGATTATTTCTGAATGCGATATTTTGCCAGCTTATGTTTGTGGGAGCTTAAGCAGCAATGTGTGTAAGCAGAGATCAACTTTTATTTTCTACTCTAATAATTCCTTTTTTAGTTTGACAGCTCACCTTTTGATCTCAGTGCTGGAATAGCACTGCCTTTCCCTTAATAATGAATGCTTGAGTTTTTAGGTAGCAGGCCCTGAAGATTTGCTGGTGGCATTGTCTAGACATAAAAAAGACGGCTGCTGCTACAACTGCAGGGACCGTGGTCGCTGCAAGCATCCCTGCTGCTCAAGCATCGAACAACCTCACCAGCAGTGTGGTCTCTGCTCTGCATGCATGGGGCCTCCTGAATCTATGTGTTATAACTTATGGACATTTTGATTTTCCATTATATTGGGACATTACGGGACAATGCCTTGCGGGTATTTGTCTAAGAGAACTCAGTGCGTTACTTGATGAAACTAAGGGGAGCTGATTCGCTTAAAGAACTTGATATGCTATGGAAACTTGGCTCGTCAGCAGTAGGCTTGCTGCCTTAAAGCCGCAGCATCTCCTAAAAATTGGACGGCTGTTAGTCAACACACAGTCGATCCTGAAGGGCTCTATTGGATGGCTGGTTAGCCTATGACGGGTAAGATCCCCAGAAGGGGACAACCTAAGACACGGCACAGTCACACGGGACAGTCTAATGTGGCCGGCATGTCAACCTAAGCCAGGAGTCAGGACAGCCTCGATTCCCATGACGGGTAAGAATGTCGGTTGCACATGGACGTCCTAGAACATCCCCTCTTTTAAAACTAAAGGGGAGAAATGAAGGAGCCTATAATCAAGGAGATAGCTAAAGATTGTGGTTAGCTGAGAGCCATAAAAGATGTTCTAGTTTCCACCTGATATTAATACATTATTCAAAGAATCTTTGTATGCCCGTGAACACTGTGTGCATCTGTAAGCTCGAGCTGTAAGCACTTGTCCTTGTTAAAGCTATATGTATATAACTGGGTGAGGTTGGTTAGAGTGTGTGGGAAGAATAAGAAGGTGGTGGTTGGAGTTAGAGCATTTGGAGTGATTGCTGGAGCCAGAGAGAGAAGAAGAATAAAAGACCTTTTTTCATTTTCATCCCGCCTCCAAATTTTACTGTGGCGTTCATTGCTCCAGGCGGCTTCCGCTTCAGGCATCAACAGAGGAACACTAGAATGGTCAAAGGGAAGGGAGGGAGCAAGGGGGAGGGAGGGGGGGAAAGGAAAAAAAATTGGTGGTTGAATGAGATTGATATCATTATCCTAAATGCATGATTGAAGATCTGAATGGTACTTATATACTTTGTATACAAATAGTTGTATGTAAAAAGATGCTATATATGTGCATTATGAATTGTAATATATACTACTACTATAAATTTTAAAAATGTAAATAAATAAATAAATAAATAAAAGAATATTAAGAAAGGCATTGACAGCTAAATTTTCTTCAGAAATTAAATGATTATATAATGTTAAGATGTGAGCTATGGGGACATTAGCACTATCAAATCACTACATCCTATGAATACTACTACACCTAACAAAGGCATGTTTTTTAGTTAGGGAACATAAAATGGCATTAGGAAAAAAAGATGGACATAATAAAATAAAATGTATGGAAAAAAAACCTTATTACCAGTTACCTCATTTACATTAAAATATAACTAAATGAAAATATTTTAGTGTTAATTCTAAGTATATTTTTTTCCAGGATCAAAGTCATGTTCTAGGGAGAAGATCAATAAGTATCAAATTGTGTGAAAGATATCCTGGAATTTCTGAAATTACTCATGATTGTGTCTTCCAGATCTTACCTCCAGGATACATTGGCATTCTGCCTTAGCACCTAAAATAGCACCAGTTTCTTTGTACTTATGACTTCTCTGGAAGACCAACATCTCACAAATAAAACACTATCAACTGAGGTTTCTATTGCCTTCATTACAGTGCTGCTTTAGGCTCAGGTGAAATCAAGCCCAGAGAGAATCAAACAGGTGAGAACCGACCTGTTGACTATGATGAAATGTTCTATCCATTCACATCCCCTGGAGACTTGAACTACATGTTTGCTTAAACAAGGTGATCTAACAGTTACAATCTTCCCTGCTCCCCCTTTCTCTGCCTCTCTCTCACTTTCTCTCTCTCTCTCCCCCTCTCCCTCTCTCTCTTACTCTCTCTCTCTCTCTCTTTAATGGGAGATTGAGCCCCAGGGCCCCTTTTATAAAAAAATTATCTTAAGAAAGGGTCTCACTAAGTTGCTGAGGCTGGCCTCAAACTTGGGATCCTTCTGCCTCAGCCTTCCAAGTCACTGGGATTATAGTGTCAGGGCCTTTGGAACATGTTGGCCGAAAGGGTAAAGGGCTCTGGCTGCTTTCCACACCCTGTTACGGACCTGATCTGAGCAGGGGGCGTTGCTCTGAGGTATCATGAGAACCAAAACCACCCTAAGGATAGGATAGGAGACTCTGCCAATAGGACTTGCCCATGTTCATTGCCTGTTTCTATAATCTGCTTGCTTACTGGTCCTTGTCCACTATAAGACTGGCCATTTTCCTAAATAAACCTGAGTTCCAGTGCCAAAGTTTCCTGACTGGACTCCCTGGTATGTTCCTGTGTCTTCTGAAGTCGGGGGAGGGAATGCCAGCAGCTTCTACCTTCTCAGTCTCATCCCACTGCTGAGGTACGCTCCCTGGCCTCTTTTGCTGGACAAAGGAGGTCCATCCCAGGTACAGGGGACTAGAAACTTCAGCCCATTACCGTAATTTCACGACATTATAGGTGTGTGCCACCATGTCAGGCTACAACTATTTTAGCATTATCCTTTTGCCTGAACCAAAGGTGAATGATTTAATCATCTGCATATTTGTGTTCACATCTTAACCTAGAATTAAACAAGGCATGTGAAGTAAAATTCTCCACTTCATGCTGCTGAGTTCTAAAGGTATATCTATTTGTTTTTTAAAAGAAATGATCATGACTTGTTTGTGAAAATTCACATGTGCAATATATATGTCAATTATAGGTTCAATCATGACAGGTAAACACCTTAAAATGGAAGGACAGTTTATTCTTGTAATGAAACAAAAAATAGGCATTGAAATTATATCCTAGATGATTTGCTTCCTATTACAAAGTATCATAGGCAGTCAAATTATCTGTCATCTCTGCAGCTTTCATTCATGGACTAAGTAAATCATCTATTTTAAGAGGTTTTATTTTCTCTTAGTTAATTCAAAAAAAGTTCTATTACTTGATGTGAATTTCAGTTTCAACAGGCATTTTTCTTTGATTCTGTATGACAGCAGATGTCCATAAGATTATTTGATTCATCACCAGAAGAATGCACTTGTATAATACACCATCCCTGCATTTTGTGTACAGTATCTTCAAATTGTGTAGAGAAACCACAAATACTCAGCACGTGAACAGAAGTTCTGACAACTGTTGTGACTGCAAAAAGGATCCCTTAAGACTTAATTTATAAGATTTTAGCAATAAGGTAGGATGACCTCTGAGTCATTTTAGTTCTTTCAATATTCAATACTACTAAGTATTCTACATCATCATTTTCTCATTTTTTAAAATTTCTCGGGCCTTTAAAGATCCTTAGATTTATTTAACAAAAAGTCCAATCCTTTAGCACATTCTCTTTCTGTAACTGAGCAACAAAACCCATTTGTTTTTCAAATACCAGACAATTGTCACATTTCCTGGGTCAAGGGAAAATACATGCTTTGTTATTTTCCATTCTTATTTGAATCTAACAATGCTGGGCAAAAGAATTTTGCATCCCTGACTCCTTCATCAGGAAAATGACATAAGAATCCACATAGAAAACAGAGCACAAGATATTTAGGAGTGCTGTATTTTACACACTATATTTAAATGCTGCAGGAATAAAATTAGAGTCTTAAAAATACATCTGGTCAAGACTTGCCTCCTCCTTTCTCCACACAGCCTTTAAATGCAAACTCATGCATACTGACAGCACTCAGAAAAATAGCCCTAATGAGAATTCTCCCTTTCCCAAGGGGTGCCCTCTGCCACCATCTATTTATAGAATAATAGCTGGCTCCTTACTTCATTCTCACATTGTACATTTAAAAGAGCAATTTCCATTTTTGAAGTATTTGCTGAAAGGAAAGAAGTCATCTTTTATCACAGTCAGGAAAGGTCAGCAAGTCAGTAATCCTCCATTCACTTACTGACAGAAATATCCTCTTTTCTTCCATATCACACCAGAAAAGTGATTTATTTGAGATTGGCATTAATACATAAAATGGCCAATGCACCTATCTATGCCTGGGCAATCCCTTACATGGTCCAGAGACTTCTTTTATTACCTGCTAAGGCTGTGAATTGAATCTGTTGGAGCAAGCATTGTAGATAGGCTTCTCAATCCCCTCCCAAGCATTCTTCCATAACATTGATTCCTGGCAAGGCCCAAACATTTTCATAGTGAAGACTAGCCCACAGGCTGTCCTAGATTGTGTGTCCAAATGATGGCCTTTTCTTTGCATTTGGGTACACACACACACACACACACACACACACCAATTTACAAGTTTTTGTTTGTTTCTTACAAGTGTATTTCATATATTTATTTTCTAGCCTAGGTTAGTCAGCTTTTCTTTGCTGTAACCAAAATACCTGAGAAGAACAACTAAGAGCTGGAAAGATTTATTTGGGACTCTTAGTTTCAGAAGTTTAGTCCATGGTTGACTGCTTTAAGGCAGGAACATCATGGTGGAGTAGCATGGTAGAGGAAAGCTGCTTAGCTCCTGGCAATCAGGAAGTAGAGAGAAAAGGGACAGATGTGAGGAGAAGATATAATCCCTAAGGACACCCCCAGTGGCTTACTTCCTCTCTCTGTGCCCCACCTGCCTACAGATATCACCCAATTGTCCACTCAAATTGTTAATTAATCAAATGGATTTTTCCACTGATGAGGATTATAATCCAATTAGTTTACCTCTGAACACTGTTGCATTGCCTAACCATGAGTGTTGGGGGGACATTCCAGATCACATCATAACACAGCCCTCCAACCATTCTCCAAGTTTCACTGCATATAAGGCAGCAGGAAGGACATTACTAAAGATATAATCTGAGACTTCCAAGGATTTATAATTTAGGTTGGAAACACAAAGTATGTGCATAGAAATAATAATTCTGCCTTATATTGCAGAAAGACTTATAGTTCTCAAAGTTCAATAATTTTAATGCACCTCATCCTTTTATTAATAATATAGAGTTTATAAGGAAATTTCAACCAAATTTAATGCATGGTTAAACAAAATGATACATGTAAGAATCTTTCTGAGTTTTCTTGTCCAATTAGAGGCTAAATAATTTCTTTTGGAAAAATAAAAAAGTACATTTCTAATTACAGGTGATTTCTTATTTTATATAGTCTCAATTTGATTGTAATTTTTATGTACTAATAAGAAAGAACAAACGCAATGAAACTTTCATGGAAGGGTAGTCTAATAACAATCCCCTGAATGAAACTAAAACACCAAAGGCTATAGATTCAGTGTTAGATCGTGTCACTTATTAGAGTGGCCATAGAACAAGAAATGGCAATGGAAACAACTTATAAATTTTGGCACTGGGTGGAGAATTTGAACGATTTATCAGTACTCAGACACACTAGATGAATTCACAATTTCAGTGTGGTCTAAACAACCTCAAGCACATAATTCAGTTTAAAATTATCTCAGGAGGGTAGCATCTGAACGTGAATAGTAAAACTGTAAAAATTCTCTCCAGAAGACCTTTACTTCAATCTGGGCTGACGTGGATTGAAGATACTATTGATTATAAGATGCACCCTGATCCAAGTGCAGTGGTGCACTCCTGTAATCCCAATGGTTTGGAAGGCTGAGTCAGGGGGATCCCAAGTTCTAGGCCAGCCTAAGCAACTTAGCAAAACCCTGTCTTAAAATAAAAAAAATAAATAAATAAAACTAGGTATATACTTAAGTAGTACAGCACCCCTTAGTTTAATCCCCAGTACCAAAAATAAATATGACTTAGGATTGAAAAAACATAGTTATTACTTATTTGTAAATGATTAAATAATATTCATCACACAATGAGCTCTTGGTTACAATTAAAACATCTGAGATTTGGAAAAAGTCAGTTGTTTTATGTAGCTTGTTTTTCTGTGCCTTTACTTCATCTTTAGTTTTCAGTACCTATATATCATTATTTTTCAGTGCATTTAATATTAGGAGTCTTATCTATGTATTTTCTGAAATATGTTTCCAGCCTAGAAATTCAGGTTAATATGTCACTTAGTCACAAAGTAATGATGACAATTGTCAGATAAGACTTTATTTAGAATATCTGAAAAAGTTGCTGTATAAAAAAGCAATGATTTCTTCAAATTATGATTCTTAGTGGCATCTTAGACTAACCCCAGGCAATGAGATGAGAGACAATCTTATAGAAGTGCTTTCATACATGACATTCTTATTAGTATTGTTTTTGTTTTTGTTTTTTTTAATCTTTTTATTGTGATATAAAGCACACACACAAGTGTTGAAACACATATGTAGAGTTCAGTAAATTCTCAGAGTGGGCATCCATATAGCTATAAAACAAAGAAGCAGAAATTGCACCTTGGAGACATCTCAAGCTCATCTCATCACTGTCCCTCCATTTCTTCCACCCCAGAGAAAATCATGTCTTTGCCCTGCTTTTTAATAACTTGACCACATATCTACTTATTGCTATACATCCTGGTTTTATTTAGTTTGTTTTTGAGTTTAGGAAAATGGACTTGTTCAGTGTTTAGTGTCTGTCTTATTTTGCTTATCATTATATTCTTGAGATTTAGCCATATTATTGCCTATAGCTATAGTTTTGTCATTATCATTCTGTATAGTTGACCATGATATGAAGACAGCACAATTTATTTACCCATTCCATTATAGTTTGACATACAGGTGGCTCTCAGTTTAAAGTAGTACAAATTTGATGCTGCAATTGTTCTTGTACAGGCCCCTATATAAGACTGTGGACACAGTTCCATTGCTTATTTATAAGCAGTAACATAATTAAGGGGTAATTTGGGAATTCACAACTTTAACATAATAATCTTAGTCAATTTTCCCAAGTGGTGGCATCAATCTATGTGCCCAACAGCAATGTTTAATAGAGTGCCATTTTTTTCTGGTATTTGTTTGTTTGTTTATCTATTTATTCATTTCATTTTGTGCTGTAGATTGAACCCAAGGGCACTCTACCACTGAACTACATTCCTGGCCCTTTCTTATATTCTATTTTTAGACATGAGCTTGCTAAGTTTCCCAGGCTGGCCTCACACTGTGATTCGTTTGACTCTGCCTCCTGAGAGTTGGGATTATGGGCATGCACCAATGTATCCAGCTCTGATTTTTTAAAACTTTGATCATTTGGCTTATTAAATTTTTTCTATGACTTTGAAGAGTCTGTAAGAATTTATTACTAGTATTATAGGATTATAGGGTCAGGATAAAAACTATGACAGGCTAGGACAAAGGAGCAATAAAAATAAGGTAAAATTCTACTGGAGCTTTACAAAACTATATCATCTGACCAAGAGTAATATGAAGAAACAGAGTCACAGAATTTTATGTGATAAAGATGGTGGGATGTCACTAAGGTATAGCAATCAGAAGGAAAAGTGCTATCCAAATCAAATTCGGCAGGGTCAATTTTGTATAAGCAGAGCTTGTGTTTTAGTCAGCTTTTTCACCACTGTGACTAAAAGATCAAACCAGCACAATTGTACAGGAGGAAAAGTTTATTTGGAAGCTCATGGTTTCAGAGGTCTCAGTCCATAGGCAGCTGGCTCCATTCCTCAGGGCTCCAGATGAGGCTGAACAACATGGTGGGAGAGTATGATGGAGGGAAGCAGCTCACATGATGATCAGAAAGCAGAAAGATATTTCCACTTGCCAAATACAAATATAAACACCAAAGACATGCCTCCAAAGCCCCAGCTCCTCCAGCCACACTCTATCTGCTTTTAGTCAGAACTCATTTGATCCCATCAGTGATTAATTCATTGATTGGGTTAAGGCTCTCATAACCCAATAATTTCTCCTCTAAGCCTTCTTGCATTGTCTCACACATGAGCTTTTGAGGGACACCTCACATCCAAATCATAACACTTTGTGTAGCCAACCCCCAACAAGGCATGACCATTTCACTTAGTCAGTGAATGAATAAATGGATAAATGAATTGTTGGATTGTTTGAGTTCAAAGTGGAATATTATAGACTATAAAGATACCCCCAAATAAGGCTTATCCACATGGTGTCTCTTTCCACCTAAATCCTTTTTATTGAAAGAAAATGAAAATTAGGTGACACTTATTAAATGATTAAAAGAAGCAAATGAGCCGGGTGTGGTGGCACATGCCTGTAATCCCAGCAACCCAGAAGGCTGAGGCAGGAGGATCCTGAATTCAAAGCCAGCTTTAGCAACTTAGTGAGTCCCTAAGTAACTTAGTAAGATCCTATCTCTAAATAAAAAGGACTGGGCATGTGGCTTAGTGGTTAAGTGCCCCTGGGTTCAAGCCTCAGTCCAATAAAAAAGAAAAGAAAAAAATAAAGAAAGAAAAAGAAAAAAATCAAACAATTAAAATAAGAACCAGTCAAATCAAATCAAGGATTTGGGGGAGACATTTATGAAACAACAGGTTTTATATAAATTATTTAAGTCATAGTTATTCTCTTTAGTTGAACTAGCTTTTCTTATGCTGCCTGACCCATTTCTTTTGGCTTATTTCTGTTTTTCTTCTGAGTCCATTTTTTCTTTCTCCTTTTTTAAAAAGCGTAATTTTTGAGGTTTATATAAATAGGGAACATTATACTCCAAAACCTTTCAATTCAAGAAAACCCTCTGCTTGTCATGTCCTGCTCAATTTAGTTCCTATACTTCAATAGAGTCATGCTCCCCATTACTCATTGCACCCACTAAAACCCTCTATTGTTAATTTTTTCAAGAAAATAATAACTTTGGAAGGTTTCAATACATGGAAAGATGAAAAATCAAATGAAATTAAAAAAAAATTATGCCCACAGAGAATACACCATGTAAATAAATTCACACCTCATAAACTTAATGCATATTAGCATCTCCATAACTTTTTTTTCCTGTTTACTCCAATTTTGAGGCATAATAAGCTTCCTGTTTTGCACCATTTGTATATGCATGCTTCCTGAAACTGAGGAATAAATGCCTTGTTTCATTGTGATTCCCCAAGGTTATTTTGGTTCAATGGGTTGATGTGTGTGACGCTTCATAAAATTAAGAAATATCTTATTAATGCCTTCATTTCCCCTTCAGGTTTTTTGTTTATATGATCTATGCTACAGATTACATTTACTGTAATGTAAACTTAATCTATTTTTAATGACACTTGCCAAGAAAACCATGACTTTATTTTTCTGTTTACTTGGTAGTTGCCTAGCAAATAACAGCAGTCTATCACTGATTCAGAAGGAAGGTGGCATGTTAAATTTCACCATTATCAGTTTTCCCCATGTAACTAGCATATCAAAGAACAGTGCATTTTAAATCATCTAGTGCTTGCCTGGGGTTTCTTTTTTTTTTTTTTTTTTTCTTCTCTATGAGACAAAGAAAAACCTTAACTGGAATTTTACAGCATCTTTGAAAAGGAGTTGCATTCTCATAATAATGCCTTAGATTTATAGTGTGATTTAACATTGACAAAGCACTTTTAAAAAAGATCTCATTTCATCTTCATGAGAACAAAGCTGTTTAGTGTATTGGTTAGAATATGGCCTCTGGAGTCAGGATCTCTAATTTCAAACCCTTCTTCTGTCATTTGCTGTCTGGTAATATGACCCAGGCCAGTTAAGGGAACTTTTACCTAATATCAGCATCTCATTTTGTCCAATGGAGATGATAATAGTGCCTACAGATTCATTGTGTGAATTAAATTAGGTTCATTTGTATCTGCTAGTTATTGCCCCACTATAATATGTATACCAAGATAAATCCACTGTAGTTTGTAACTATAAATTTATAGGTAGGGGCCAGCTAGAGGTTGGTTGTAGTGATCCTGCTTGGTCCCATTAATAAGTCTGGGAGTTAGTGGAATGTCCTTTGATCTCAAATGACCTAGGCTGGAATGACGTAGTGTCCTTGACTCTATAGTACATGTGTTTCAATTTCCAATGGTCTGTCCTGGACATATGCTCATAGCGCAAGAGGGTAAGATGCATTGCACAAGATAATTTCAAACCTCTGTTTGCTCATACATGTATCACATTTGCCAAAGTAAATCAAATTGTTGAGCCCAAACTTAAGGGACAAGGCAAATCAGCACACTCATGATGGAAAGATACTAAAAATGTGCATCACAAATGGCACAAATAAAGGAAGAGGTCAACAAATGAAGCCATCACTGTAATCTACTACAACATGTAAAACCTAGCAAAGTGCCTATGATAAAAATTAATTCAATAAATGTGTGGCTATTACTGTTAAGTTGATCTAAATGAAATTATCATTTTTGTACATAAAAATGATCAAATACCAGCTATTTTATATGATCCAACTTCAAATTACTATTACAACATCCTGTGAAAAAGAATTATGATCTACAGTTTTCAGTGCAAGAAACTGAAGACTAAGTAATTTTCAAAGTTACCCAGCTAGTAAATTTTAGCTTTTTATTTCAATGTAATCTTCAGACTCTAAATCCAGTTATCTGCCCTTATATCCCAGCTGCATTTTGAGATGCTTGGTAATAGATAAATAATTTTAACTGTGCTATGACTTTAGATCTAACACAGAGACATAATTCCCCAACACTTATCCTCATAATATTCATGTGCTGCCAGTTTGTACTGACATCTGAAATACGTGGACTTTTGCCAACAATAACCCCATAGCATTCCATCTCTTGGTTACTAGCTCCCAGAAATAGAAAGGAAACTGGTAGTAGCTAAATGCTATATTAGTACTCTTAGAAAAGCCATCTCAAAAGTATTTGAGAATTTGTGAGTTATGGCTAAATACAGAATTTCATTCTTATCTCACATTCTCCTAAACATGATGGCTATGGTATTTTTCACATTTATTTCTTGCTTATATATCTAATTATATTTGAGCCAGTTGAACAGCTACATTATGTGTAAATATATGTGTGAATTCTTTTTACATATGTACATATAACATTTACCACTGAACCATGCATCAAAATATTTCTAGAGATTTCTCAGGTACTGCCTCCACTAAGTGAATTGACTAGATTAGTAAATAGCCAAATACTTA
The DNA here is from genome assembly GCA_025594165.1 of Tamias sibiricus. Lineage (NCBI taxonomy): Eukaryota > Metazoa > Chordata > Mammalia > Rodentia > Sciuridae > Tamias > Tamias sibiricus. Next base: position 51,933,796 of record CM046667.1, on the reverse strand, counting down.
CAATTGATTTCTCTTAAATAAGTCAATTAAATGAACATCCAAATCAAATTATTCTTCCAATTATAAATCATATTTAATATAGATCAGCAAAGAGAATATTTATAAATGTCAAAAAAAACTATTGAAGTTCCTCATTATCACATATTGCTGCTAAATGAAGTTTCCTGGGCCATCTTATTTAAAAGAGATGCAATCTTATTCAGCCTTCTTATGCTCACTAAGGTCAGGAATATCAAAGGATTCTTCATTTCCTGTCAAACTGTATTCAAGACTGCAGTAGTCTGTTACTTAATGCTCTTTAAATTAAATGATTGTGCTGATTTATTTTGTAGAAGAAGGAAAAATATTTAATAGTAGTACAAAAAGCCAGAGCAACTTGTCTGCACTAGTGACACCCTAAGGATTCCCAATTCTTAAGCATGCCGTTTTTTGGTTCTGAACCTGAAAGCTGTGTGCATATGGAATACCTGCCATAGGTCATCTAAAGAGAGTGTGAAAAGATGTGACATCACAGGATTCAAACTTGATTCCAATTTCTGTCTTGTACTTGTTGTGTGACATTAGGAGAGGTCTTTAAATTCAGTGTGCTCATCACTAGTGTTTGTATAAAAACCTAACTCATAGTATTGTTTGACATTCCATGAAATGTTGTGTATGCTTAAGGTCCACACAGTTGTTGGTCAAACTCTGAATAGTAGGATCCAGAGAACTATCTGATAGATATCTGTTTAGATATGTAGTGAAGGGGAAATTTTTAAAAACCTACATAGCTTTTAAATCTTAGGAAGTTACCAATCAAATCTACCAGCCACAGTATTTTATTTTAGAGTTTTTCTTTTTTTGCATATAAAAATCATCACAGATCATTTTGATATGACAGTGTAGACTTTTTTAAAAAAATAAAAACTTATTAAGAAACACATTTTTAGTATAAGTCAATATGCACCTGCTGTGAACATATGCACACATCTGCAGGAAAAGTTTCATAAACTTTTGCTTACCTGCGCTGTTATCTAATATTTTCTACTATCTCATTCTTATGCAATTTATTTTTTCTTTCAAGAAAAGTTTTACCAGTATCCCTGCAATGTGTCACAACATAAGTTTTAAAATATTTGAAAATAGATCAGAAATTAAGGCCTGAATCATCCACTTGCTAGCATAGTGACTGTGAGCAAATTAAAAGTTATCAATCTCCTTATTTATAAAATGGGATTATAATAGAATAAATGATATTTCATAGAGAGATAGCAAAGATTAAATTAGATAATTAATATAAAAGATAAAGCCTAGTAGATGCTTATTATTTGTGGGTTTCAAATCACTACATTTTTCCATCCCTAGCACCATGAAAACAAATAAAATCATTACCTTTAATTGCATTTGAGAGAGTTTAAAATACTTTTGACTAGATTCTTTCAAATTTGGGAAGCTGGACCATAATATGGACATTTTAGATTCTTCTTCTCCTCCTCCTCCTTCTTCTGCTTCTTCTTTTTTGGAGTGCTGAGTTGGTTAGGAGTCATTTGGGCCCTAAGCCCCAAACCAGAAATTTCTGATTTGTAAATATTGACAGTTATTTAAAAAATTGAACATTAACTTAGAATAACTCTCATTAGCTTTCTATCTTAAAGTGATCTTTATACATTCTTGAGGTATTTTTTGCACAACATAAATTGTATAGATTTTAAATGTACACACTTGAATAAACTTTGATATATGTATATATGAGCTTTATCCTAAATTTTAAAATGTTTCCAATATCAAAAAAATATTCCCTTATTTCCCATTCCAGTCAATTCCCCAACCATAGAGTTAACTACTCTTCTGATTTCTCTCATCATAGCTTAGATTATTATGTTCCTGAACTTCATAAAAGTGCAATTACACATAAAAATGCAGGACACCACACTACAGTGTAATTTGCATTTGTTTTTTTTTTTTTTTTTTTTTTTGGCTCAGTATAATGTTTTGGAGATTCAGTCATGTTGTTACATGTATTATTAGTTCATTACTTTAAATTGCTGAGGACTATTATATTCAATATTTTAAAACATGGTGTAAACCAAGTCTTTATGATACACTTGGGCTACAGAACTATGGTTGGTTACTTCTGGGTTGGAGAAAAGATGTTGTGTGAAAACAAAAAACCTCAAATACAGAAAGATTATTGTGCTAGTAGAGTGTTAAAACAAAAGAATATTAAAAGGTGGAAATATAAGAACTAAAAAGCAGAACAGAGGAATCTTTCAGTAGGCCTTTCAGGGTTTGTGAGAATTAGGATGTGAGAGGGATATAGATGTAATCAAAGAAGTGAAGAAAATAACTGATGATATATCAGTGCATGATTTAGAATTTGACTATGAAAAAAATAACATGTTTTTTTTTTTGAAATTTGAACTCATTTAAGTGTAAATTTTTGGAATATTTTGTAAAATAAAATGATAACTCAGCACTTTTCTTATACTTAAATGACATACTTGTGGGGTGCCAATGGACATATATCTTTTCTGTCCTATTTCATTTTCATTTAATTGTGTTATATTTTATTTCTAACTTTCTTCTTTCTAGTACCCTCTGTTTTTTGTTTGCTTTTAATTTTTTTTGTAGTTATAAATGGACATAATGCTTTTATTTTGTTTATTTTTATGCAGTGTTAAGGATTGAACCCAGTGTCTCACACATGCTAAGCAAGTGCTCTGCCGCTGAGCTACATCCCCAGCCCCCTACCCTCGGTTTCTTTTAATTTATTGGTTCTTTTTAGTTATACATGACAGCAGGATCCATTTTTATATAATTATACAAGCATGGTATATATCTTTTTCTATTTAGAACCCCATTTTTATAGATGTACATGATGGTGGGAATCATTGTGTTGTTTTCAGATATGTTCATGGGAAAATTATGTCAGATTTATTCCACTGTCTTTCCTTAGCCTATCCCCTCTCCCTTCCCCATTGGCTAATCTACTGCACTTCTATTCTTCCCTTCCCACACCCTTGTTGTGTGTTAGCTTCCACATATCAGAGAAAACACTCAACCTTTGGTTTTGGAAACTTACTTCACATAGCATGATAGTCTCCAGATCCATCCATTTGCTGGAAAATTTAAACAAACATTTTAAAATAGGGTTGGTGTTTTAGTCTGCTTTATCACTGCTGTGACCAAAAAATCTGACAAGAACAATTTTAGAGGAGGAAAAGTTTATTTGGGGCTCATGGTTTCAGAGGTCTTAGTCCATATATGGCTGACTCCATTGCTCTGTGCAGAACATCATGGTGGAAGGGTGTGGTGGTGGAAAGCAGCTCAGGACATGGCCACCAGGAAGCAGGGTGGGGAGATACCCCCTCACCACAGACAAAATATATACCCCAATGGCACATCCCCAATTACCCACCTCCTCCAGTCACACCCCACCTGCCTACAGTTATCAGTTAATTCCCATCAGGAGATTAATGCACTAATTGGGTTAAGACTCTCATAATCCAACCCTTTCTCCACTGAACTTTCTTGCACTGTCTCATACATGAGCTTTTGGAGGATACCTAATGTCTAAAGCATAACAGTTATAATACAAAAATAATTTCGAAGTTAGTACAGAGTGTTTCAATATACTACAGACCCAGTTTCCCCTATTATTAACTTAGTATCTTATATTACTATGGAACATTTGTCACAATTAATGAACCAATATTAACACATTTTTATTAAGTAATGTTCAGATGTTATTCAGATTTCATCAGGTTTTTTGTTTTTCTTTCTTTTTTTGTGCAAATGTCTTTTTTTTTTTCTGCTTCAGGATCCCATAAAGGATACCACATTGCATATATTAGTCATGTCTCCTTAAGGCTCCTCTAGGTTGTGACAGTTTCTTAGACTTTCCTTAGTATTTTATGACCTTGATAATTTTGAGGATTAATGGCCAGGTAATTTGTAGAATGTCCCTCAACTGGAGTATATCTGATGTTATTATCATGATTAGACTGGACTGATATTCTTTTGGAAGAAAGATCACAGAGGTAAAGTGCCATTTATCATCATTTTATATCATGAGTATGTATTATCAATGTGACTTCTCGTAGTTGATGTTGATCTTAATCACCTGGCTGAGGTGTTTTGTCAGTTTTATCCATTGTAAAAGCACTTTCCCCTCATTTCTACCCTATATTTTTGGAAGGAAGTCACCGTATGCAGCCCACACTTAAGGAGTAGAGAGTCGTGCCTCACATGAAAATAATATCTACAAAAAATTATTTGGAAAACCTCATAGTCTTTATCCAGGTCAAAATGTCAACTAAGGCAGTGGAGTATGGCTGCTTTGATGGAAAAGAGAAGCTAATGGGGATTAGACATGTGAGAACACATTGTTCTTTGTTATTCACAACAAAGGACCATATATATATATAATCAGATTTGAAGGCAGTATTCCTTTTAGGTCCAATCTGGATATCAGCTCAGAAAAGTTATAAATAAAGTTGATGATGACATGAAACCTAAAATTGTCCTCATTCACACTTGTGGGTACCTACCTTTATTCAGATAATAATTTATTTACCAAATAGTCTTTTCAGCATAACTATGTATCAAGAATTAAGCTGGGTGGTGATTTAATGCTTTCATATTATAAACTTCAACATGAAGAAAGCTTTAGTTCTATTAGAAGCCATTTATTCAATGATCATATGGATACTTGAAATCAAGAATAATCTTTTTAAAAAGCCAGACTGGTTTTCTTCTCTTTTTTTGTATTCACACTTAAACATCTTTTTTCTGACTTTCATTAAACTATTATATGAATAGATAGAGATGGAAATTAAATTGATTGGTTTGTTTCTTTGATATATTTTTTTTTTTGTCTGCTCATGTCCAGCTAGTTTTAGTATATGTGAATATTTAGATAGTGGTTGTTATCCAACTATATTAATAAGAGCTTTTGAGATGGCAAATGACAGAAACACAATTAAACTTGGTTGTTTTAAACAGCAGTGATACATGGTTTATAAAATTGACAGGTTTGGGTATAAAATTAGCTTCTGACAAGAATAAGTTTCAGGAAATCTTTCTCCATAGATAATTTAAAACAGTTCCATATTTGCATGGTTTGAAGGCAGATAGTCTCCCAAACACAAGAGAGCCTCCACTTTCCAGACAATTTTAGTTACAGCACCAGGGAGTGATCTCCTTGGCTAAGCTTAGATCAAATGCCATCCAGAAACCAATCATTATGGCCAAGGCCACGGGAGGCTGTTTTATTTTGTTGGACAGAATATGGTGGTGAGGAGTGAAGGGTAGACATTATTCTCACTTGTTCTAGAGGGACTGAGAGTAATCCAAGCAGCTACTAGGCAAGTGAAATACATAATTCTATCATACCATATCTTCATAGGAGACAGAGATTCCAAATGCCACCATGTTTACATGGGAATATTTATCACCCCTGAGAACAATTTTCAAGGACATTTAAGAATTTTAGACATTTTCATGTAACAGATATACCAATTTAAAACAACCTTTTTATATTCATCACAATTATTTTAAGAAAAATAAAATCAGTGGACAACCTCTTAATCCTATGAAAATTCTTGAAGGCAGTACATGGATTTCTTTTTTAAAATTCTGTATTTCTGACCTGCATCTAACTCACACAACCATCCCAAGCTATTGCAGATTAAGTAGGGCTTTATTGCAGTTTCAACATCATTCGGTTTTTATAATAATCTTGATATTCTGCTATATGGATCACAAAGATTGTGCAGCTTTTTTCAGGATTTTGTTTCTTTTCCTCTGATCATCTCAGAGTGGTTTAAATCCTTTCGTATTTAACAATGTTTTGTTTTCATTTTCCTAACATGTGAGGATTAAGCATGCATCATAAATTATTTCTATATTGATGGTAGTTTAAGCACAAGTCATCATTTTCCAACTTCTTCCACTTATGAGAAAGAATCTCTTCTCGATCTTTTACCATTATCTCATCAGACAGAAAACAAGAAAGCATTGCATCTGTGGCTATTCAGTTGTCAGAATGCAGATAAAATAGAAGTAACTTCTCTTTGAATCTTTGCACTTCCAAAATTACCGCAGTTTAGTCCAATGCTCTTGAGTTCAATTCATGATTATTTGACTCAACTTATTGTGAGATTGTAATACTGAAACTTTAGATCAGATCTGAAATTTCCATAATTTGGGGTATTCTGGATATTCTGACCTACCAACAATGCTACTATCCAATTTTCCTGAAGATGATCAGGTAGCACCTTCACAGTTGGATTACACTATATGAACCAAATATATATTCACTTTTCCTGTTGCTTGCAATATAGATAAGAACCATGAACTATGAGTATCCTATTTTAGCCTATGATTCAGTCCAATAAAATATTTCACTATGAAGCAAGGTCTGAGTATTTATATTGAAGTGCTTCCATGTTGCTTAGAAGAATATTTTTGGTAAAAAGACTGAATCAAACTTTCTTAAACAACAAAGGAACACATTTTCTCACATACCATGAAGATTAGAGATGAAGCAGGCTTCAAATAGAGAAAGATCAGTGATTCCATGACTCAATAAAACATCCATCTCTCCATTTTGCTCTTCTTACCATGAACTTCTTTTCAAGAGTATGACAATGGCAACTGGAGGCTCTTACTCTTATTTAGAATAACTTCTCAAAACATGGAAAATAATTTATTCTAATCAGTCCAATGCAGGTCACATGACCTATCTGTACAAGAAGAATATCCAAAGGAAAAACTGTGCTTTCATTCCACCTGTAAACAGAAACTCCCTGTGCAGCTAAAGATGGAGAAGTTACCTAAACAAAATTGAGGTCCTGTTAGGAAAGAGAAAGTGTGGTTTCAGCTCTTTTCTATTCTATTTTATTTTTTATTCTAGTATCTTCTGAGATTTTATTTACAACACATGGGGGCGTTTAATAGCAGTTCATGCCATTTAGTATGTGAAAAGGAAAATACATTGTAACCTAAGTACATAGTGGTTCATAAAATGCAGACACTCAATTTTTATATTGAAGACATTATTCATAGCTTTCAGAAATAAAAATATTTCCAAATTGTTTATTTTAATTGGATTTGTTTTCTGCCTCCAGAAATAAATAAAACCTCATTTTAATTTGTGCAACATTCCTTCAAACACCAGAGATGTGCTGAATCACTGATAAATAATTCACTTAGCCTAGAAACAAATACATGAACCAGTTTCTGAAAGCTGTAGACTTCTAAGTTTTCCTATACTATTCTTTCTTGAGATTAGCTGGAACAGAAGAATGCTGGCATTTTAATTAGGACACAAAATAGGGTATCCCCTTTAACATTTTAGCAACCTGTCATGCTAAATTACTGAAGTCATGCTTCGTCATAGTATTTTGTGTCAAGAGTCCTTAAGTCTGCTGTACCTAAACACTGCAAATAGTTGTGGATAGTTGATATTTCCTTCACACACATACATATTTGCAAATTATCACATCTCCTTTAGGGGATGTCAAATTAGGAAAATGGAAGAATTTATACTTCAAATAATTTAAAACAAAGTTTGAATTCACTTAAACAATTCTTGTACTTCAAGGATTTTTATCTGATTTTTATACAACACTGCAGATTACAAGACATCTTAGGGAACATTTATTAAACAATTTTCCTTGTCTATTTTTCAATATCTCTGAGCAAAAGAAATTAAATATTCTTTTTGCAAATAGATGATAACTTACATTTACAGGAATGAGAGTAGTTACATGGTTTATGCACATTTTATTTAACAGCTTATCTTAACTGTGGAATCAATAAATCTGCTTTGGTGACCTTGAATAACTGTTAAGAATAGAGACACAGAGGGCTATTTTCAATGAGGTTTTAAAAATACACACAAAAAAACTTTTGAAGTTCAAAGAAATTAGATTAAAAAAAGAATATTTGTCCAATTTCTTCCTGCATTTGTAAGCATAAATATGTTTTCTGAAGGAATTAACTTGCAATTTTAAAAATATTTAACTTATGTACAGAGAAATGAACAGATTATAAGTGTACAGCTCAATGACATTTGATGTATACACACACAATATACACATTTACACATGTAAGATATATAATAAGTAATCTATACACATTCAAGATAAGATCAAGATATCCTTGACTTCCTTATTTCATTCATATCAAATTTCCAGGTAAACAATCATTGTTCTGGCTTCTATTACTGTGTGTTAGATTTGAATATTATAGAACTTCATCTAAATGAAATTGTAAAATATGAAGTGTTTGGTGTCAGTCATCTTTTAGTCAACATTATGTCTGTGAGATTCATACATGTTAGTTAGTATGTGCATCAGTACTTTGTTATATTTATTGCTAGATGCTATTTACTTACATGAATATACCACAATTTATTTGCTATCTTGCTGATAGACTTATGGATTAGTTTCAGTTTTTGACTATTTTGAATAAAACTACTACAATCATTCTCATAGAAGTTCACATGGGCAATTTTTAAATTTTATTAAGTAAATAGCAAGGAGTGTAATCACTGGTTCATAAGACTGTTGTATGTTTAACAGTTTTTGTTTGTTTTCTTTTTATTTTTTTGTTTTTGTTTTCATTTTGTTTTGTACTAGGGATTGATCCCAGGGGTGCTTTCCCACTGAGCTACATCCCCAGCCCTTTTTACTTTTTATTTGGAGTCAGGGTCTCACTAAATTGCTGAGCCTCAAACTTTTTGTACTGCCTTAGTCTCCCCAGTCGCTGGTGTTATAGGCGTGCACCACCATGCCCAACAGTTTAACTGTATTAATATCACACTGTATTCCATAAATTAATACAGTTATTATGTGTCAATAAAAGTTAAAATAAAATTAAAAATACAGAAATTGCAAACCAGTCTTTCAAAGTCATTGTAGCACTGCAGTTTATTTTTCATTTCTCTGATTCTTAATGACATTGAGAATCTTTACATGCATTTACTGGATATTCACATATCTTCTTTTGTGCAGTATTTGTTTAACAATTTCGTTCTTTTCTATTAGTCATGTTTGTGACATCTTTATATATTATTGAAACAAATCCCTTTTCAGATATGAGTCTTGCTAATACTCCATACTTTCTGTGGCTTGCATTTTTATTTTCATATAGATGACTACTAAAACATTTAAAAATTTCCAATGAGGTCCAATTCATGATTTTTCTTTAAGTTTAATATTCTCTCTATGACCACCTTAAGAAATATTTGCTGACCCCGTGTTTTCAAAAACATTCCATAAGGTTTATTTTATATTTATATTTCTAGCTTTGTCATTTAAGTTTTACTCCATCTCAAATTGTTTAATGTCTTAAAAGGAGGCCTTTTCATATTATCCCATATTTCTTGAAATTCTGTTCATAGTCAGAATGTTCAAGATAATATATTTTGTCATTGTTGCCTGAAACTTTGTCTTTAAAGTGGTATAATCTGTTGGTGATGCTTTCCACTGAATTTTTCATTTGGTTTATTGACTCCTTCATTTTGAGGATATCCGCTTGATTTTTTTCAGAATCTCTCTCTTTATTGAAGTAATGTTTCACATCCTGTATTTTCTCTCTGATTTCACCCCTTACATGGTCTTTTACCTCACAGATCAGTTTAACTATGAACTTTCTAAATTCCTTTTCTGACGTTTTCTCCACTGTTGTGTCAATGGATTCTGTCCTTGAGTTACTTTGGTTTGTTTGGGATGGTTTGTTTCCTTGATTTTTCATATTGTTTGTGTATCTACCCATTTATCAGTATGAATCTGAGGTGGCAGATTTGCTACCCTATGAACTTATAGTGTCCCTGAAGGTTTCTAGTACCTCATAGTTTAGGGGGAGGCAAATAACCAATGCAAACAATATACAGTATTAAACTAAATACTTAGTCCTATTATAACATCTACATATTGTTATGGCACAATAAACAGAAATGGTGTGATAACCAATTGCCAACAGTAAAAACAGTAAGTTTGCAAAAGGGTTTGCTATTTCAAAGGTGAACAGGGAGAATTCAGAAGAGATGTATGAGGTGATGATTATGAGGGAGAAGAAGAGAAAGTGGAAGTAAAAAAGTAAAGGAAGAGTAAAAGAGAGAACAATAGAATTTGGCTGGTCACAAAAGAAAAGAGAGAAAGAGAATAAAGAGGAATAGAAAAGTGAAAAACAATGCAAAACAAAACCAAAATATACTAATCAAAAACCCTAACCCTCAAAAGACAAAGTGATGAAAAATAACTACCTTCAAAAAATGCTAGAAATGAGAAAAGAGAGGAAATGTATGTGTATGTATAAATGTCCATGGACCATTCAGCACACAATCAAAAGAAAAGAAAGATAAAGAAAGGAGGGGGGATAAATAAATAAATAAAAATAAAACAAAAAAATTTAAATTCTTGATGAAAACTTAAGGAATTGTTTTCATTGCAGTGGTCATAAATTGGCAATGAGAATATATGCTTGTTGTCTATTCCTAACTGTCTTTCTTTCCATTTTTTCTTCATATTTACATTTTTAGGTTCATCTATAGATTGGTCTATAGATTTGTCTATAGAGTGATCTATTGAGTCATCTATAGGATAATCTATAACATCTCCCCCAGTTTTGTGTCAAGGGTTGAATGGAAATGTTGTGAAATGGGATCTCATCCAGTGCAAGGAATAGAGAATAATGCCCCAGATCAGGTTGAGATTATAAAATTCTAATCCACTCACCAGATGGAGGGCATGAGGATCTACTACACTCACACAGTGAAGGAATTGGAGAACTGCTCACCCAATGGGCACCAACAGGTCACATGGAGCAGAGGACATGGAGATCCACTTGTTGCAAGTGGAACGCACTCACCTCATCTAGCAGAAGACAGGGTGATCCATTCCCCATGAGTGGAAGGCCCTGGGACTTAATTCATATATAGATCCATATATATTCATATACATACTCACATACACATACATAATCATTTACATATTTATATTCATATAATATCAATATTCATATACACACGCATATTCATGTAAATATGAATGTGAATTTGAACATGAATATAAATATGTATATGATTATAGATATAAATATGAACATGAATGTGAATGTGAATATTAAATATGGACATGCATATAAATATGTGTATTCATGTCTTCTCCAGTTTCATACTTTGGAAGTAGAACTGTAATAATCTGGAATGGGAAATCTTCTGTTGGAGAGTACAGAGCTTGACTCCCTATCGCATGGAGGATACATGTTTCTACACCCATCACCATGTTGAGGGCATGTGGATCTTCACCATTAAGGCATGATGGACACAGGGACCTAAATCCCCAGGGGAAACTACTCCCCTCACTTGTTAGAGGTTGTGGAGATCTTCTTTCCTCATCTAATGTAGGAGACAGTTATTCATCCCCCATATTGTGCATAAGGCACAAGTATCTATTGCATCATCAATAGATTTATATAGAGATTAATATATGTGTGTATATTACATATATATCTATGAATATATTCATAAGTATATCCATGAATATAACTATGACTATATCGATGAATATATCTGTGAAGACATATTTCAAAGTTCCTTTCTCTCAGCATGAAGGGTGTATATCTCCATGTGGAAAATATGTCCCCATGACCTTCAACAGGTTAGGGGGTAGATCCCCATGCCCTCCACCTGATGAAGGTAGTAGAACCATGTATGCTCTGCCTGATCAGAGGAATTAATCCCTGTACCTTCCATATGATGAACTCCCATTCCAGATTATTTGAGTTCAACCCCTGAAATACAAAACCAGAGAAGACATAAATATAGACATGAATATTAATATGAATATAAATATATGTGAATATATATGAATATATGTATATCAATATATAGCTGCACATCTATGAATGTGAATATACATAATATGAATACATGTATGAATATAAATATAAATAAGAATATGAATATAAATAAATACACAGGAATTTGTATAAATATGAATATTGAAGAGGTATAACATGATCATATATACATGTATATGTTAATGTACATATGAACATGTATAGAAATATGAATGGTTATATAAATATGAATAAAATATTAATACATAGGAATATGAATATATTAATACATACAGAAATACAGACAAGAATATATATAGGATTATATTTGATTATATATACATATATAGATATATAGTTTCAAATACCTTGCACTAAGGTATGGATCAATGTGCCTTCTGCTAGATGAAAGGAGGAGATCTCAAAGCCCTTTGCCCTGTGAAGGAAGTAGGTCTTCACGTGTATAATAGGTCCTCGTTTTCTTCACCATATGAGAGGAGTAGATCCACATGCCCTCCCCCTGATGAGGGCATTAGAAACATATGTCCTCCACCTGATCAGAGGAGTTAAGCCCTGTACCATCTATCTAATAGCCCATTCCAGATTATTCCAGTTCAGCCCCCAAAGCATGAAACTAAAGAAAACATGAATATATATATATAAATATATATGAATGTATATGAATACACATATATGAATATACATATGGTTATGCATTTGATATATAAAATATGTTTATGTTTATTAATATACATACAAATATGAATACAAATATACATATTATTATGAAACACTTATGAATATAAACACATATATGAGTATAAATATATATTAAGAAATATAAATGTGAATATATGAGCCTAAATATGAATATATAAGAATATAAATATGAACATATATTGTGGTGTTTCTCATCTGGGGATTTGAGCTCGACCCTAACCCGTTAATTCGGGGCTGTGAGTCTGAGATCTCCCCAACCTGGAATTGAGCTGACCCCCAACCTGTTAATTCAGGGCTGTGTGGGCCTAGTTCTTCCAAACCAAGAATCAAGCCAGGTGTCTCTCTGCTTATCCAGAAATCTGGGTTTTTCCTTGGTTATGCAAATGAGTTTGAGCCCAAGCTCCCTCCAAATGCCTGGAGGTCTGAGCTCGGCTCCTCTTTGCGGATGAGATGCCACTTTATGCGACCACCAAGAATTAAGTTTGTGTGCTTTCTGTCTGTACTCTTGATGTATTTCTATTGTATGACCACCAGGTTCTAATATATTTAATTATCTATAATAAAACCAGTTCAATGGCCCTGTGGAATCTAAAGCCAGAAACTAGCTAAGCCGGTAGGATGAGCCCAGTTGAAGTTTAAAGAAGATACTAGGGCAATATAACTTTATGAGCAGGCATACCTAGAGTTTAAGAATCTTTAACATTAGCTTTAAGATTTTTAGAATACCTTCCCCTACCTATAGATAAGATTAATCAGGAGTTAGGATAATTGATCTTCCCTAGGTAATTCCTGAAAACTTTTTATAGTTAACTACTGGAAATTCTTTATTATAGTTAATTCCTGAAATTCCTTATTGTTAATTGCTGGAAACCTAATATAACCCCCTATAGTTAATTACTGGAAATTTTTATTGTATAGTTAATTTCTGGAAACCCTTTATTGTAATCTTCTTTACTGAAATTCCTTTATGTTACCTCCCTAAGAAAAAATGTGAATTACTGTGCTTGTTGGGATGTATAAGAGGCCATACTGAGAAAAGTAAAATAAGAACAGTAGAAGGATTTCTACAACCTGACTTGTGTGTGGATTATTTTCCTGTCGTCGACGTTCCCTTCGGTACCAAGTGGGAAGAACTTAACATCTTTGCTGAAGCTGGCCTTCAGCAATATATGATTATACATATTATATAAATATTAATGTATATAAATGTGTAAATTGATATGTATATACATATTCAAATGCATATACATATGAATATGTATAGACATATGGCTATGTACATTTATATGAATATGAATTTGAACATGTATATATGAATTTATATGAATATGTGTGAATATAATCAATAAAATATGAACATATGTATATGAATATAAATATATATCAGCATGTATGAATATAAATACATATGGATATGTATGAATATAAATATGAATCTATATGAATCTGCATATGCTAATAATATTAATATCATTAATATGAATGTATACATTAATATATGTAAATATGAATATTAATTATATCCCAGCGACTTCCACTCAGTATGGGGAATGGCTCTCCTTTCCCTCCACTAAATGAAAGGAGTAAATCTCCATGCCTGCTGCCACACATAGGGAGTAGGTCCCTGCTTGCCGGGTAGACCCTAGTGTCCTTCATCCTGTGAGGGAAGTAGATCCCCATACCCTACTCTGGTAAGAGGAATAGAACCATGCATCCCCCAGCTGCTCGGAGGAGTTAACCTCTGTTCCCTCCATCTGATGAACTCCCTTTCCAGAACATTCCAGTTCAACCCCCAAAAGTCACTTTGTGCTTCATCCCTTGAGGACAGTATATCTCCATGCCCTCCACCTGGTTAAAAGAGTAGACCCTTGTATGCTCCTCCTAATCAGCAGAGCTAATGGCTATACCCTCCCTCTGAGGATTTCTCATTCCAGATTATTCTAGTTCAACCCCTGAAGTCCAAAATTTGAGAAGACATGAATATATATGTGAAAATAGATATGAAATGAATATATAGGAATATAGATATGAATATATATGTGAATGTGTATGTTGACATATATGAATATGTATATGAATATGAATATACATGTGAAAATACACATTAATATCTATGAATATAACTACACACATGAATATGAATATGAATGTATATGAATATGGATATAAATGTATATGAATATATGTATGAAATTAAATGTATATGAATATATGTGAATATGTATATGGGTAGGTATATTAATATAAATATGAATATATATAAGTAATACATTTATGTTAATGCATGAATATGTATATGAATATAGATTTGAATATATATATGAATGAGAATGTAAATATATGAATATAATTATATATGATATATAAATACATATGAATATATCTGAATGTGAATATAATAAACATGTACATGTATGTGAATTTGCATATGTATATATATGTGAATATGAATATGATTTAAATCCAGGTGCCTCTGTTCAATATGGGGAAAAGATCACCTTGCAATCTATTAGATGATGGGAGTAGATCTCCATGCCCACCGCCCCATGAAGGGAGCAGGTCCCAGTGTGTAGAGTATGTTCTTGTGTCCCTCACCCTGCAAGGGGACATAGATCCCCAAGACCTCCACCTGGTAAGGGGAAGTTAATCCTTATATGATCCATCTGATGAGTTCCCATTCCAAAACCTTATAGTTCAAACCCCAAAGTAAAAACCTGAAATGAATGTGTGTGTGTGTGTGTGTGTGTGTGTGTGTGTGTGTGTGTGTGTATGATATGGTTTGGATGTGAATTGTCCCCCAAAAGCTCATGTGTGAGACAATGCAAGAAGGTTCAGAGGACAAGTGATTGGTTTGGGGTTGTGAGTGTCTTAAACCAATCAGTGAATTAATCCCCTGATAAGGATTAATTGAGTGGTAACTGAAGTGGCATAGTAGTGTGGCTAGTGGAGGTGGGAATTAGGGTGTGGCTTTGGGGTTTATATTTGTATCTGGCAAGTGGAGGGTCTCTCTCTGCTTCATGATCATGACATGAGCTTCTTCCCTCCACCACTCTCTCCCACCATGATGTTCAGCCTCACCTCAAGCCCCAAAGAATGGAGCCAGCCTTCTATGAACTAAGACCTCTAAAACCGTGAGCCCTAAAATAAACTTTTCCTCATCTACAATTAAGATTGTTGGGCCTTTTAGTCACAACAGCAAAAAAGCTGACTAAAGTAATATATACACAAATATTTGTGTGAAAATAATATAAAACATTCATATGCATGTTCACATATACATTCTCATATGTTCATAAATGTTCATATATTCATATGTATGTTCACATATACATACCCATATATATCATAGATGTGTACATGAATATGTTCATATATATTTATATATTAAAATATGTGAATACATATATGTGTATGTATATATATTAATATAAATATGACTATATATGAATGATATGAATAATATAATCATATTAATATAAATACATTCATACAAATATATGCATATGTATATCATTATAAATATGAATATATATATGAATAAACTATATATGGATATTTAAAAATACATATGAATATATGTTAATCATGTATATATAATATGTGTGTGTGTGTGTGTGTGTGTGTGTGTGTGTGTATCATATATACATAAACACATTCATTCCAGTTTTTTACTTTGGGGTTTGAAATGGAAGGTTCTGGAATGGGAACTCATATATACATATGGGAATGTATCTGTAAACATACATATGAATATTCATATATATATGGATATATGTGAATATATATTTTCAATTTTCCTGCACTCAGCATAGAAATGGATCACCATGCCCTCTGCTAAATGAGAGGAGTAGATCTCCACATTCTCTGCCTTGTGAAGGGAGTAGGTATCTGTATGGGGAATAGGTTCCCATGTTCTTCATGCTCTGAGGGGATTAGATCCCTATGCCTTCCATCTGGTGAGGGGAGTAGAACCATGTATCCTCTAACTGATCAGGGCCCTTTATCCCTATACCCTCCATCTGATGAGTCCCATTCCAGATTATTCCAGTTCAACCCCCAAAGTGTAAAATTGGAGAAGACAGAAATATAGATACAAATATATATTAATATATATGAAGACATATATGAATATATAAATGAATACATGAATATGAATATACACATGAACTTTTAATTAACATGAATATATATACATGAATAAGAATATGAAGATATTTTAGTCAGCTTTTTCACTGCTGTGACTTAAAGAATCTGACCAGAACAACTGAAAGGAGGAAAAGTTTATTGGAAGGCTCACAGTTTCAGAGGTCTCAGTGCATATAAGTCCAGCTCCATTCCTCAGGGCTCAAGGTGATGCTGAACATCATGGCGGAAGAAGGTAGTGAAGAGAAGCAGCTCACAACATGGTGATCAGAAAGCAGAGAGAGAGACTTCACTCTCCAGATACAAATATATATAACAAAGCCATGCCCTAATTCACCCCCCTTCCAGCCACACCCTACCACTTCAGTTACCACTCAGTTAATCCCTTTCTGGGGATTAAATGACTGACTGGGTTAAGACTCTTACAATCCAATCATTTCTCCAATGAACCTTCTTGCATTGTCTCACACATGAGCTTTTGGGGGACACCTCACATTCAAACCATCAAAAGATAAATATATATATATATATATATATATATATATATATATATATATATGTAAGAGCCTTAATGAGGAGGTAGCTAAGATGGTGGCTGGATGAGAGCCAAAGAGGAGGCATCTAATTGTTTTCTCCTGACCTTAATGTAATCAACTAAGAATCTTTCTATGCCCATGAACACTGTGTGACACACCTGTAAGTTGAGCTTGTGATACGTGTATACTTATTCAGGTGAAGTGTATTTAACCAGGTAGGGTTGGAGTTGTGTGTGGGTTGTTGTTGTTGGACTTGGAGAGAGAAGTCAGAAAAGAAAGCAGAATAAAGAACCTACTCATTCCCAGTCTGCCTCCAAATTCTTTCCCGCAGTATCATTGCTGTAGGCAGCAGCAGCTGCAGGCAGCAACAAGTGGTGGCCCATAGGGGAATTCAGAATCAGCACAGTAAGAAAATTGAGGCGCCTCGCAGGAGTCTAGTCAGAGTGGTTAAGATGGGTTTGAAACTGACAAAAATTCGAGCTGCTAAATCTATTCAAGATTTATTAGAGATAGCTGAAGGATATGTGCTCTGAATTGAACCTGTGACTCAGGATGTTACTACCAGTGAAAGTAGTAGTAATGAGGAGGAATCAAGTAAAAGTGACCATGAAAGCACAGCCTCCTCCGCTGAGTCAGTTAGGACCAGTAAGGATAGTACTACTGAGGAGAATTTAAGTAAAAGTGATCTTGAGAAAACGAGCAAAAGAAAATTAAGGAGGACCAAGATAAAGGACCGTCAAGTGGAGGAACCCTTTGTGCCCTCATGGGTTGAATCAATTACAGAGACTATGAAGTGTCTTTCTAGGCACTTGCATGCCCCTGAAGCAGAGATTAAGGATCTTTCTGAGCGCTTTCGTGCCCTTGAGTGTCAAAACTCGCAGGGACATTTGGATCTGCCCGTACTTGAAAATCAAAATGAGCAAAGGTACCATGAACCTTTAGATTTCAAAATTGTAAAAAATTTTAAAGAAGCAACAATGACATATGGACCCCAAGCTCCTTTTACCATAAGTATGCTTGAAGCCCTTAATGCTTTGAATTTAACTCCTTCAGATTGGAAAGGCTTATGTAAGACAGCATTGATCAGGGGACAATAATTGATTTGGAGGTCTCAATTCCAAGAGTTCTGTGTTGAAACAGCTAGAAGAAATGTGACTGCAGGATTTCCAGACCATAACGTAGACATGTTAACTGGAGAAGGGCAGTTTGCTGATTTACAGGTTCAGATTCAGTATGATCCTGGAGTTTACGCTCAAATATGCGCCACAGCTGTTAAGGCATGGGAAACTTTACAAGGAACTGGTGACTTACAGGGTAGCTTGTCTAAAGTAATTCAGGGACCTAATGAGCCATATGCTGACTTTGCTGATCGGCTTTTATGAACTGCAGGTAGAGTGTTTGGAGACGTTGATCAAACCATGCCATTAGTTGTTGAGCTAGCATATAAAAATGCCAACAAATATTGTCAAGACACTATCAGACCTTGGAAATCTAAAAGGGAACTTTCTGTATATATAAGGCTATGTAAAGATATAAATGACGCCTTTGTTACAGGTAATGTAATCGCAGCAGCCATAAAAGGTGCTTCTCCTCAAAATTTTACAAGAAGGGCTCAACCTAAAAATTATAGTCAATCAGGTTATTTTAGAAAACAATATCCCCAAAGAAGGCAAGAGACAATAGAAATAAGACCAAGCTCGTATTGTGCCCCAGGCCGCTGCCCCAGGTGTAAAAAAGGAAACCATTGGGCTAATAAGTGCAGATCTAAAGCTGATATTTATGGTAACATTTTGTCTGGCAATTCGAAGAACGGGGCACGGGGCCCAATGCCCCAGGGCCCACAAATGTATGAGACATTAGAGGAGGAGTATCCTCAAACATCCATCCAGATGATTCCTCGACACAATTCCTCTTACCCATTGACTCCCTTGTCAGAGGAACAAGAGGAAGTGCAGGATTAGACCTCTGTTCCACCGCCCGAATAGTGCTAACACCTGAAATGGCGGTTCAACTGATTCCCACGGGAGTCAGGGGACCTCTTCCCTTAGGGACTGTAGGACTTATCCTCGGAAAAAGTTCTAAAAGCTTATCAGGTTTTCAAGAGACTTCAAGTGTAATAGACTCAGACTACCAAGGAGAAATTAAGATTATGCTTAGTTCACCTCGAGGCATTAGCTCTGTTAACCAAGGTGATAGAATTGCTCAGATGCTTTGCCTTCCCAGTTTACATGACTCATTTAAGAGTATGCCTCAAAATAGGAAGAATAGGAGATTTGGTTCCACTGGCTTGGGACCTATGGCGTGCTGGGTTCAGGATTGTTCACAGAGGCCTATGTGCAAAATAAAAATTCACGGAATAGAGATGGAGGGGTTGATTGACACTGGGGATGACTCTTCCATTATCAACATATGACAATGGCCCAAACACTGGCCTTTGCAAAAGGCTTCAAATAGTATAAGAGGCTTGGGATATTCTAATAGCCCAGAACAAAGTGCAACAGTTTTAAAATGGGAGGATGATGAAGGGCATCAAGAAACATTTCAGCCTTATGTTTTGTCCAGCTTGCCAGTTACCTTATGGGGAAGAGATATTTTACAACAAATGGGAGTACATCTCACAACCAAGCCTGCAGGTGTTAAAAATAAAAATCTACAGGGTAATCCTAACCCTATTGAGCTTAAAGGAAATCATCATTGTAAAGGTAAAGGATATTTTTTTTAGGGGCCACTGAGAAAACAATTTTGAAAATACCATGGCTTTCTGATAAGCCAGTTTGGATCCCTCAGTGGCCCCTATCTAAAGAGAAATTACAAGCGGCCGACCTACTACTCCAAGAACAACTAGAAGCAGGATATATAGAACCTTCCACCTCTCCCTGGAATTCCCCCATATTCGTTATTAGGAAAAAATCAGGAAAATGGCGATTGTTACATGATCTTAGAGAAATCAATAAAATCATGCAAATTATGGGCCCTACTCAACCTGCACTTCCTAATCCTGTAGCTATTCCAAAAAATTTCCATCTTATAACCCTTGATACAAAGGATTGTTTTTTTCTATTCCTTTACATCCTCTGGATGCCCCCAGGTTTGCTTTTTCAGTTCCCCCTATTAATAATGATGTACCTGATCAAAGATTTCAGTGGAAAGTTTTACCCCAGGGTATGTCTAATAGCCCTACTATGTGTCAAATCTATGTAGATAAAGTTATTCAGCCTATCAAGAACAAATACCCAGAGCTTATGTGCCTCCATTATATGGATGATGTTTTTTGCTTGCTCATCCCAATCAAGAAGTCTTATTCACCATATTTAGCAATATATCAGAAAACTTGAAACGATATGGACTAAACATTGCTGAAGAAAAGGTTCAAAGTAGATCTCCAATATTATATCTAGGATTCCAAATTATGAATACTTTTATAAGGCCTCAAAAAATTTTAATAAATAAGGAACATCTAGCTACTCTTAATGATTTTCAAAAATTACTGGGAGACATTAATTGGCTTTGCCCTATACTAAGCCTCACTATTGGCCAATTAAAACCCTTATTTGATATCCTTCGTGGGAACCCTGATCCATCTTGACCGCGAACATTGACTCCAGATGCTAGGGAAGCTTTAAAGTTGGTAGAAAAGGCCATTGAAGGATCCCACTGTGATAGAATTGATTTTACTCGACCGCTGATATTGATCATTATTTCTTCACAATATACACCCACAGGAGTATTTTGGCAACAGGGGCCTTTATTATGGATACATTTGCCTGTCTCTCCTAAAAGTACAATTGAGTCTTACACCTCCATGGTGGCTAAACTTATTCTTTAAGGACTTAAGACTTCTACTAAAATATTTGGCATTCACCCTGCTACTATTATTACTCCCTATTCATCGTCACAGGTTGAATATTTACACTTCAATGATAATGATTGGGCTATAGATAGATGCTCTACTTCTGCAAATTTTGATAACCATCTTCCTAAGTCTCCTATACTATCTTTTTGTATCAATTATCCCATTATATTTCCACAGATAATAAAAAATCAACCTATTCCTGAGGCATTAAATGTATTTACAGATGAGTCCTCTAACGGTACTGCTGCAGTAGTCACTCAAAAAGAAAATATGATTCATATTATGGCCCATAAATCAGCTCAATTGGTTGAGCTAGAAGCTATTATTATAGCTCTTGAAAGTTTTAAAGAACAGCCCATAAATATTTTTTCAGACAGCCACTATATTGTATATGCTGTCCCTAAATTGAAGCTAGCAGGTCCAATAGCACCTCATACTCTAGCCTTTAAATTGTTTTTTCAAATTCAAAACCTTCTATGGGAACGTAAAGAACCTTTGTTAATTGGACATATCAGAGCTCATACTAATTTGCCTGGTCCTCCACGTGAAGGTAATGAAAAGGCCAATGCCCTTACTCAAACAATCTTTATATTTTCAGCAGTCCAATAAGCTACCTCGTTCCATTCTCAATTTCATGTTAATAGTACTACTTTACAACAAAGTTTCAAAATAACTAAAGATCAAGCTTGAACAATTGTGAAGGTTTGTCAATCTTGTGTGACACATTTGCCCAATCCACATTATGGGATTAACCCAAGAGAATTAATGCCCAATCATTTGTGGCAGATGGATGTCACTCATGAGCCAAGTTTTGGAAAATTGTGATTTATTCATGTGACCATAGATACGTGCTCAGGCATGATTTTTTGCTTCCTTACATGCTGGAGAAAAAGTTAAAGATGTTACATCTCATTGTTTACAAGCTTTTGCTGCACTGGGCATTCCGAAAATGCTTAAAACAGACAATGGCCCTGCATATACGTCCTCATCTTTCAAACAGTTTTGCGCAAAATTCAGTATACTTCATAAGACTGGTATTCCATATAATCCTCAAGGCCAAGGTATAATTGAATGAGCTAATCGCACACTTAAACTTATACTTTTGAAACAAAAAGAAGGAAATTGGACAAATCCTAAAGACAGATTAGCCGTTGCCCTTTTTACTTTAAATTTTTTAACTTTGGATTCCAAAGGCTATTCGGCTGGAGACAGATACTGGAATCCACATCAACAACATAAACCTTTGGTTTACTGGAAGGATGTTCTTTCAGGCACATGGAAGGGCCCAGACCCAGTATTAATTTGGGGGAGAGGATCTGTTTGTGTTTTTCCACAGCATGAATCCTCGCAGGTATGGATACCATCAAGATTAATATAACAGGTACCAAATCCAAAAGGCCAAGATGAAGTTGTTGCAGAATCAAGATTAATAAAACATGTGCCAAATCAAAAGGGCCAAGATGAAGTAGTTGTGGAATGATTCCCTTAAAAGAGGTATCAATCTGCACACCTGCGCGAGTTTGTCTCTTTTCCGACAAAGAAACCTCATCTTTGCCTTTTCAGCTAAGAAATTTTTAAGCTTTGTGCTTTTTTCTTCAATAAATTCACAACTTGAGTCTCATTCCTCCTGGCCAGGACAAGAGGATCTCTCCTTAGTGTGCACACAATTGTGTTTTCCTTTTTTATATATGTCTTTATGTCTGTGCACTTGTCTAGATTTCATGTAAGTATGATGTCACAAATATATGTCTTTATGTCTGTGCGTCTGTCCAGATTTCATGTAAATGTGACGTCACAAATAACAAAAACTGAGCGCTCATGAAAATCATTTCTCAAAAAAAAAAAAGGATCCAAATAACTTTAATTCATTTAAGTTAAATATATTCAAATTTGGTAAACAATTAAAAATGAATGTACCTTCAAACTTAATTTATAAGTATCTCTAGGACTTCTCTTCAGCAAGGAATATGTCTAATACTGTATATCCTGATATTTTGGTATTTGACTTGGGATAGTTTATTTGTAATAAACTTTATTTGTTAAACAGCTGATTAATTTAAATTGCTTCAACAGGTATTATTTGTAATTAACTTTATTTGTTAAACAGCTGATTAATTTAAATTGTTTCAACAGGTATATTCATGGAAGGTTGCTGTGTATGCAGAGGCTCAAAAGTTCCAGCTAACAAATTATTTTTCTAAAATACTCTTAGCTTTTCTTTAATCTATTTTAAATGTAATATTTTATTTTTTAGTTTGAATTGCACTCCTACAACTCGCTTCCTGACTCAGTACTGGAATGGCACTGCCTTTCTCTAATGATTGTTGCTTGAGTTTCTAGGTACATCCCTATGCCAGTCTTAGCGGGCCCTGAAGATTTGCCAGTGGCATTGTCTAGACATAAAAGAGACAGCTGCTGCTGCTACAGCTGCAGGGATCTTAATCGCTACAAGCATCCCTGCTGCTCAAGCATCAAACGGAAGGAGCCCTAATTAGGAAGGGCTATTGCAGCTAGCTGGAAGCCATAAGTTCCACCTGATATGTATGTGACGCACCTGTAGGCACCCGCAAAGCTGAAGGTATATATAACCGGGTGAAAGCGGTCCGAGTTAGGAGAACGGAGAACGAATTCATTCAGTCAGTCGTGCAGTCGCTCGGTCGGTCAGAAGAAGAGTTCGGGTCAGAGAATCAGAGCAGCCAGAATGTAGGCAGAGCGGTTACAGAAGAGAAACCAGATAGAAGAAGTAATAGCTGGTCAGAGTTAGGCCGAGGCTCCCGAGGAAGAAAAAAGAAAGAAGAAAGAAGCTCTAAAAAATAATCTTTCTCTAAGCTAAGCTCTCTCTATCTTTCTTTCTCTCTAAGCTAAGAAGACAAGAAGAAAAGCTCTCTCTAATCTTTCTCTCTAAAAATCTTTCTTTCCCTCTCTAAGCTCTCTCTAAGAAAGTAGAAGTAAAAGTAGTAATAGCTTTACTCTGCCTCCGAGAGTTTTCCTCCCGCGGCGGTTTGTGGCTGGCCATGACAGGCAGCTTACATCAAACAACTTCACCAGCAGTATGGCCTCTTCTCTGCATGCATGGGACCTCCTAAATTGTCAATCCACATGTTGCTCCAAGAACAAGTGGATATTTGGCAGATCTTTCTATGTTTAAGACATTACACAGGACGATGTCTTGCGGGTATCCCTTTATAGGGCAGCTGATTTTTCTAGAGAACACAGTACGTTACTTAATGGAACTTGGGGCACCTGATTTGTCTAAAAGAACTTAGTACGCTATTTAATGGAACTTGTCTCATCAGCAAAAAGCTTGCTGCCTTAGAACCGAAGCATCTTCTCATGATTAGACGGCTGGTAGTCAATAACAGGAAAGTCTCATGTGGCTGACATAGCAACCTAAGACAGGAGTCAAGGGCACAGCCTTGATTATCCGATGAGGGGTAAGAATGTTGGTAGCACATGTGGACGCCTAAGACAGGCACAGTCGATCCTGATGTGGTGAGGGTCGTCACCCATCTATTTATCCCTCTTTTAAAACAAAAGGGGAGAAATGTAAGAGCCTTAATGAGGAGGTAGCTAAGATGGTGGCTGGATGAGAGCCAAAGAGGAGGCGTCTAATTGTTTTCTCCTGACCTTAATGTAATCAACTAAGAATCTTTCTATGCCCATGAACACTGTGTGACACACCTGTAAGTTGATCTTGTGACACGTGTATACTTGTTAAGGTGAAGGGTATTTAACCAGGTAGGGTTGGAATTGTGTGGGGGTTGTTGTTGTTGGAGTTGGAGAGAGAAGTCAGAAGAGAAAGCAGAATAAAGAACCTACTCATTCCCAGTCTGCCTCTGAATTCTTTCCCGCAGTATCATTGCTGCAGGCGGCAACATATGTGTATATAGATATATGTATATATAAATATGAATATGTATATATGGTTATATGTGTAAATATATATGAATATGAATGTGTACATGAATATGTATACGAATAAGTATATGGGTATGTATATACATATGAATATAAATATGAGTATTCATATGATATACATATCAATATGAATATATGTCAATATGTATATGATTATGAATACACATAAATATATGCAAATATGTATGTGAATATATATGTATATGCAAATATGTATATGAATTTTTTTAAAATATTTATGTTTTAGTTGTAGTTGGACACAATACCTTTATTTTATTTATTTCTTTTTACGTGGTTCTGAGGACCAAACCCAGGGCCCCGCATGTGCTAGGTGAACATTCTACTGCTGAGCCACAACCCCAGCCCCCAAGAAAATGGTTTTTAGAGTTGGGTTTGGGCTCCCTCTTCTCACATTGAAGGGCTACAGACCTGCCTAAGATACCCCATTGTTGTTTCTTTGCCGCCATGTGCCTCCCCAGTTTCTTTGCCTATAAGGGAATGGGAGGCCCACATCCCTTTTTGTTCTTTGGGGACCTGGGAAGACATATTCTCATACATCCCCCATTGGAGGAAACTGAACTCTTTATCTCTTGGTATCTCCAAGTCCAGCAGGCTCACAGCCAACTAATTAAAGTCTTCCTCAAATTTCTCCATGAGGAAGGCAGAAGATCCTCTGAGAAAACCTGTCCTCTTTGTCCTCCTGGGACCCCTGGGATCTAGATTGTAAATGAAAATCCCCTTTAAAATGATCCTTTTTTCTTAATAATCCTGACCTAATATAATTTCCTCAGACCATGCTTGATTGAAGGAGATTTCATTTTCACTAGGTGCACCAAGGTTTTAGACCCATGTGGCAGAGGAATACATCCCACTGTCAGCTGAAATTTAATTATCAGCCATCGTATCTGGAAGTCCAGTAGTGGCCAGGGGAGACCAATGAGGTCCACTAAGTCTGGCTCCCCTTGGGTCTTTGTTATGCAGAAACCAAAGGCCTGAGCAATTTAGCTGGTAAGGCAGCAATAAATCCATTAATTCATGTAGAGTGAGGGAGATGGGATTGCCAACAACCAAGAAGCTCATTTAGAGAGATGTCCCTATGAAAGTGGGCAGTTCTTCTGGCATGGGTGACCTAAGTTATGTTTTCTCTTATCCATATGGGACTTCAGCCTCAAAGGTAGTGCCAGGTTCAACGCTGGCCTGCCTACTAAAAAAAAAAAATTGGTACAAGTTTGATGCACAAATGTTCCAGAAAAAGTGCCTGATTTTCTTCTGCTGTCAGGCATAGCCTCAATTTAAACTCTCCAATGGAGAATCATGGCCTCCAGAGGAAAGTATAAATTTTAATACTATCTTGCAGCTAAGATTTTTTTGTAAGAAGGAAGGGAAATGGTCTGAGGTCACCTATGTTCATATTTTTTTTTTTTTTTTTTTTTTTGCTCTGAGGGAGAACCCCAAATTATGTCAGCAGTGTAAGCTAAACCCAGCTACAGTTGCTGCCATGATGGAAGAGAATTCAAAAGAGACACCAGGGTAGAAAATCCAAAGAAATCCCAAGGATTTCCAACTCCTACTATCCCCTGCCAACAGCCCTCATATCTTCCCTCCTCAGGACATCCATCATCCACCCCTAAAGGAGGACAAAGCATAAACTGACACTTTAGGAAAGACCAGGAGGGGACTTTGGGCCCACCAAAGTCCATGTTCCTTTTCCCCTTCAACTGAGGCAAATAAAGATGGTCTTAGGAAAGTTCTCAGAGAATCCAGATAAATACGTGTTCCAAAATTTATGTCAGATGTTAAGTCTTATCTGGAAGGATGTTATGTTACTGCTTAACAAAACTTTGACCTCTAATGAAAAGGAGACTATCTTAAGGACAGCTGTGCCTACAGTAGATGATCTTCATCTCAGCCATGCCCTGCAACACAGACTAGGAGTAAATCTTATTATCAATCTGGGGCACAGGCGGTTCCTAAATACAATCCTGAATGGGAGCCCAACAATGAACAGGATAATTGGGAAATGAGACATTTTCAAGGTCTGATCCTCTTAAAAGTCTCAAAAGGTTGAGGCAGAAGCCTATTAATTACTCTAAGATATCTGATTCACCAAGGCCCCTGAGGAGAAACATACAACCTTTCTGGAGAAACTCAGGGAGGCATTGAGAAAGCACACCACAGTGGATCCTGAATTCACAGAGGGCCACATAATTTTATTTTATTTTATTTTTTTTTAAATTTTTTTATTATTTATTTACTTATTCATCATGCACAAGTATAGTATCTTTTTACATACAACTGCTTGTATACAAAGTATATAAGTACCATTCAGATCTTCAATCATGCATTTAGGATAATGATATCCATCTCATTCAACCACCAAAAAAGGGAGGGAGTAAGGGGGGGGTTGGAAAAAAATTGGTGGCCACATAATTTTAAAGGATAACTTTATTATTCAGTCAGCCCCAGACATTAAGAGGAGGTTACAAAAATTGTCATAAAGCCCTGATCAGTCCTTAGATGGCATTGTCTGACTTGTAATATCTGTCTTTTATAACAGAGATCAAGAGAAGAGGAAAGAAAGGAAATGTAGAGATAGAAGGAAGACTGAAGTACTGGTCATGGCCCTGCAGGGAGCAACCTTTAGTGGGGGTTAATGGAGATCAATGGAATGAACCTTGCGCCACAAAAGGAACTTGTTTCTGCTGTGGAAAGGAGGGACATTACCAATGAAAATGCCAACAGGTTAAACCACCACCACCAAGGCCCTGTCCTTTCCATCAAGGCAATCACTGGAAGAATGGACATCCACAGAGGCACAGGATCATGGGGCCAGATTACCCCACCCAACCCTGAAGGGGCCTGGGGTAAACCTTAATGGCTTCAATGACTCCATTTACCAAACATGAACCCTGGGTATGCTTCTCAGTAGGGAGTCAAAAGGTCAGTTTCCTTCTGTACACTAGTACAACCTTCTCCACACTTGTCTCTTACACTGGACCCCTTTCTGCTGATATCATGATGGTGAGAGGGGTGTCTGGATGGCCTATCACTAGATATTTTACTTCTCCATGAAACTGTGAATGGGATGAAGTGATGTTTTCTCATGCATTCTTAATGGTCTCAGAGTACCATACTCCTTTATTGGATAGAGATATACTCTCAAAATTTTAGGCCTCCATCACCATGAATTTGAAATTCCAGGCTCCATTATGTCTACCTCTATTAGAACATGATATAAACTCTGAAATATGGTCCACTGAGGGCAAAATTGGGCGAGCAAAAAGTGCAGTTACAATTAAAATAACTTTGAAGGACCCCTCCATCTTCCCACGCTGGAGACAGTACCTCCTGTGGCCAGAGGCAAAAAGAGGTTTATTGGAGATTTTTCAAAACCTTAAATGACAGAGACTTTTATTGCCTTGCAATAACCCCTGCAATACAGCCATTTTAGGAGTCCAAAAACCAAATGAGGAATGGCACCTAGTCCAAGACGTTGCTTAACCCTTATACTTTGTTATATGAGATCCCAGCAGCCACTGCTTGGTTTACTGTATTAGATTTAAAGGATACCTTTTTCTATATACCCCCAGATAATCAGTCAACATATCTGTTTGCTTTTGAGGAGCCAGGCAATGGATCTCAATTAACCTGGGCAGTGTTACCTCAAGGATTCACATTGTCCCCACTTGTTTGGGCAGGTCCTTGTCAAGGGCCTAACAGGTAGGTAGTCAGGGCTTGCAAGATATGCCAAAGAAATAACCCATTTAACTTTACCAAAAGGCCTCCAGGACTACAGAGAGCAGGAAAATTCCTTGGTGAGATTTGGCAACTTGATTTCACTCATGTGCCTAAGAGTAGCAAGTTCCAGTCTGTTAGTCATGATAGATACCTTTATTGGGTAGATTGAGGCTTTTTTGGTACTAAAATGAACAAGTAGAAGAAGCGGTAAAAGTCTTTCTACGAGAAATTTTCCCTAGATTTGGATTGTTCCATGGCCTACAAAGTGACAGTGGAGCAGCTTTCAAGGCAGCTGTCACTCAAGGAATATCAAAAGCCTTAGGCATAGAATATCACCTTCATTGTGCCTGGAGACCTCAGTTGTTGGAGAAGGTAGAAAAGGCCAATGATATTCTAAAGAGGCATTTGAGGAAACTCACTGAAGAAACTCACTATCCTTGGCCTAAGTTGTTTCCTCTAGCCCTGCTGAGAATCTGAAACACCCCGTTTAACCTCTTATATGAGAGGCCATTCTTTTTTCTTTTTTAATTTGTTCTAATTAGTTATACATAACATTATTCTTTAAAAAATGATATTCTTAAAGATTAAAAAAAAACCTGCTGATTTGGTATCTTATATCACAAAGCTAGCCAAATCCAAACTGAAATTTGTAAATATCCCACACATGAGCCACTTATTTCTACACCCTTATATAAACCTGGTGACTTAGTAATGGTCAAGATCATACTCTCAAATTCTGCTAATGTAGACCCTATCTGGAAAGGTCCTTTTTCTGTAATGTTATCTATCTCTTCTGAAGTAAAATTATTTGTGCAAGAAAATGGAATCCACCACTCCAGAGTCAAGCAATGAATATCCAACTCTAAATTGGACAAGATGCCTTCAATACCCCACCAGAGAAACCTCCATACACCCATGAAACAATAGAAGATCTCAAGTTTCTGTTTAAATGAGCTGTAAGCCATTAAACTGCAAATGACAATGGAGATGAGTCCACCCATGAATTTTACAAATGACTTCTACCATGGACCCTTTGATTTACCTGATTGTCCCTGATGGAAAACCTGAACTGCTTACCCCTTATCTCACCCTCTCAGATTTAAGTTGCTCAAGTGGTCATTGCCCCATTTCCCTTACAGAAGTAAGGGTTTCCTTATCAGAAGGGGTAATGAGATAGAAAAGGATAGGCAGTGGAGAGTAGGAAAGGGACAGTAAATGTTGACAAGAGGACAAGCATGAGGACAGACATTTTAACATGCCCCAACATGTTATAAGACAGTTCTTGTTTCTCAGAAGGGGCATAAGTCTCCATTTTGCCAAAAGTGGGTACATAATCCATAATCAGGCCTGCACCTGCCAAGGAACAACAGAAATATAAAAAACCAATAGAGAGAAGCTTATCAACTTCTCCTTATGTGCTTTTAAAAGGAGGAGCACTGTCGCGGCCTGCAGCTATTTCCGCCTGCAGCAACAATACCGCGGGAAAGAATTCAGAGGCAGACTGGAAATGAATAGTTTCTTTATTCTTCCTTCTTCTAACTTCTCTCTCCAGCTCCAACAACCTTTCCAACTCCAACCACCCCCTCTAACCAACCTCACCTGGTTAAATACTTTTTGCCTCAACAAGTATACACGTGTTAACAGCTCAGACTTACAGGTGCATCACATAGTGTTCACAGGCATAGAAAGATTCTTAGATAAATGAATGAATATCAAGTGAAAATACTTAAACACCTCTTATGGCTCTCAGCTAGACGCCATCTTAGCTATCTCCTTATTAGGGCTCTTACATCTCCCCCCTTTTGTTTTAAAAGAGGGAAAAATAGATGGGTGAGCTCTCACCACATCAGGATCAACTGTGCCTGTCTTAGGCGTCCACATCAAGGCTGTGCCCTTGACTCCTGTCTTAGGTTGATATGTCGGC
The DNA here is from genome assembly GCA_025594165.1 of Tamias sibiricus. Lineage (NCBI taxonomy): Eukaryota > Metazoa > Chordata > Mammalia > Rodentia > Sciuridae > Tamias > Tamias sibiricus. Next base: position 51,903,135 of record CM046667.1, on the reverse strand, counting down.
CACATGAGACTTTCCTGTCATTGACTACCAGCCCTCCAATCAAGCCCCTACTACATCAAGATCGACTGTGTCTGTTTTAGATCTGCACTTATTGGCCCAGTGGTTTCCGTTTTTACACCTGGGGCAGCGGCCTGGGGCATGATATGAGCTTGGTCTTATTTCTCTTTGGGGATATTGCCTAGAATAACCTGATTGACTATAATAATTTTTAGGTTGAGCCCTTTTTGTGATATTTTGAGGGGAAGCACCTCTCATTGCTGCTGCGATCACGTTTCCTGTGACAAAGGCGTCATTCATATCTTTGCATAATCTTATATATACAGAAAGTTCCCTTTTAGATTTCCAAGATCTGATAGCGTCTTGACAATATTTGTTGGCATTTTCATGTGCCAGCTGAACGACTAATGGCATGGCTTGATCAACATCTCCAAACACTCTACCTGCAGTTCGTAAAAGCCAATCAGCAAAGTCAGCATATGGCTCATTAGGTCCCTGAATTACTTTAGACAAGCTACCCTGTAAGTCACCAGTTCCTTGTAAAGTTTTTCATGCCTTAACAGCTGTGGCGTATATTTGAGCATAAACTCCAGGATCATACTGAATCTGAACCTGTAAATCAGCAAATTGCCCTTCTCCAGTTAACATATCTACGTTATGGTCTGGAAATCCTGCAGTCACATTTCTTCTAGCTGTTTCTACACAAAACTCCTGGAATTGTGACTTCCAAATCAAGTATTGTCCCCCGCTCAATACTGCCTTACATAAGCCTTTCCGGCCTGAGGGGGTTAAAGTTAAAGCGTTAAGGGACTCCAACATGCTCAATGTGAAAGGAGCTTGGTGCCCATATGTCATTATTGCTTCTTTGAAAATTTTTATAGTTTTGAAATCTAATGATTGGTGGTACCTCTGTCCATTTTCATTTTCAAATACTGGCAGATCCCAATGTCCCTGTGAGTTTTGACATTCGAGGGCACGCAAGCGCTCAGAAAGACCGTTAATCTCTGTTTCAAGGGCACGCAAGTGCCTAGAAAGACCGTTCATAGTTTCTGTAATTGATTCAACCCACGGGGGAGCAGAGGGCACAAGTGGTTCCTCCACTTGATGGTCCCTTATCTTGGTCCTCCTTAATTTCCTTTTGCTACTATCCTTACTGTTCCTAACTGACTCAGCGGAGGCTATGCTTTCATAATCACTTTTACTTGAATCTTCATTACTACTACTTTCACTGGTAGTAACATCCTGAGTCCCAGGATTAATAGAGAGCACGTATCCTTCAGCTATCTCTAATAGATCTTGAATAGCTTTAGCAGCTCAGATTTTTGTCATTTTTTAGCCCATTTTCAAAATTGTTTTCTCAATTTTCTTACCATGCCGATTCCGAACTCCCCGTATGGGTCACCACTTGTCGCCGCCTGCAGCTATTGCCGCCTGCAGGAACGATACCACGGGAAAGAATTTGGAGGCAGACTGGAAATGAATAGAGCACTGTAAGACTTAAATGGAATTTTTGCCTCTCCTGGGTGCACTGCGCTAGGAGTTCTAAATCTCTCTCACTTTCTTTTCAAATAAAATCCCTGCTCCCTTGCTTACCTTGGAACATTCCCAGTACTCACTCTTCAACTCCATGGAACACAAACCCAATCCTGACACCTGCTGATAACAGTAGATCCCCATGTCCTTCATGTTGTGAGGGGAGTATATCCCCATGCCCTCAGCCTGACAAGGGAAGTAGAACCACGTATCCTCCTACTGATCAGGGGAGTTAATCTCTGTACCCTGCATCTGATGTGTTTCAATTCCAGAAAATTCCAGTTCAACCCCCAAAGTAAAATCTGGAACAAATAAATATATATGTAAATATATATGTGAATATATATGTGAATTTATATGTGAAAATATTGGTAAATATATGTGAATATATGTACAAATATATATATATATATATATTTATTGCTTGCGCTCAGCATGGGAATGGATCACCGTACCCTCTGCTAGATGAAAGGAGTAGATCTCCATGCCCTCCACCCCATGAAGGGAGTAGGTCTCAATGAATCCACATAAAAATATGAATATATGTACCAGAATAAGAATATAAATATATATGAATATGTACATAGAAGATTATAACTATGTATATACGATTACATGCATGAATGTATATATGAGTATGCATTTCAATATACATATGAATATACATATGATTACATATTTGAACACAAATATACATATGAATATGAATTTACATAGGAATGTGTGTATGAATATACACCAATATACAAATGAATATGAATATACATATAAATACATATAAATATATGACTATGAATATATGTATGATATGAATATATTAAGGAATATGAATATGCAAGACTATTAATATGAATATGAATATAAATACATATGAATATATATTAATATGAATTAGCTCCTAGTGCTTTGCACTTGATATGCAGAATGGATCATCTTGCCTTCTGCTAGGTGACAGGAGTAGATCTCTATTTCTGCCACCCTATGAAGGGAATAAGTCCTCTTGTGCAGAAGAGATCCCTGTGTTCTTCACACTATGAGGGGAGTAGATTCCCATACCCTCCACTTGCTGAGGGGAGTAGAACCATGTACCCTACACCTGATCAGGGATGTTAATCCCTGTACACTCCATCTGATGAGTTCCCATTCCAGAGCATTTCAGTTCAACCTCAAAGTCCAAAACTGAAGAAGATATAAATGTAGATATAAAATATATATATATATATATATATATACAAGTATATTAATATGTATATGATATCTAAATTAACATGTATGTCAATAAGACTATAAATGTCATACATATGAATTTGGATACTGTTATGGTTTGGATGTGAAATATTCCCCCCAAAGCTCATGTGTGAGATAATGCAAGAAGGATTTGAGGAGAAATGATTGGGTTGTGAGAGCTTTAACCAGATCAATGAATTAATCTCCTGAAAGGATTAACTTGTGTATATGAATATACACCAATATAAAAATGTCATACGTATAACATACATATAACTGAAGGCAGGTAGGTTATAGCTGGAGGAGGTGGATCACTGGGGGTATATATTTTGTATCTGGCAAGTGGAGTCTCTATTTCCTGATCGTCATATGGGTCCCTTCCCTTGGCCACACTTTTCTGACATGATGTTCTGTCTCACCTCCAGCCCCGAGGAATGGGACCTGCTGTCTGTGGACTGAGACATCTAAAACCATGAGCCCCCAAATAGACTTTTCCTCCTTTAAAATTGTCTTTGTCAGGTCTTATAGTCACAGCAACAAAAAACCTGACTAAAACAGAAATACATATAAATGAATATGAATACATATGAATATCAATATGAATATGTTTATATATGGCAATATATATAAATATGCAAAAATGAGTATTAATATGTATATGAATATGGATATCAATGTGTGTCTACATATGAATAGGAATATGCATGTAATTACAAATATGAATATGCAAATGAATATGTGTTAATGTATATTAATATGATATATGAATATGTATAAATATGAAATATATAAATATATTTAAATTTGAATATATGGATATATAAAATATGAATATATATTAGTAGGAATGTATGTGAATAAATATGAATATGAGTATATATGAATATATACAAATATGAGTATATATGTATATATATATATATATAATTACAAATATGAATTAGATACCAGTGTCTTCCATTCAGTATGGAGAATGGATCACCTTACCCTCTTCTAGATTATGAATGTAGTTCCACACCCTCTGCCCCATGAAATGAGCAGGTCTCTCTATGTGGTGAATGGGTTCTTCTGTTCTTCACCCTGTGAGGGTAGTAGATCCTCATGTCCTCCACCTGGTGAGGGGATTAGAAACATGTATCCTGGGGCTCAGGTTGTGGCTCAGCTGTAGAGCGCTCGCCTAGCATGTGTGCAGCCTAGGTTCGATCCTTAGCACCACGTAAAAAATAAAAATGCATTGTGTACAACTAAAGCAAATAAAAAATGTTAAAAAATAAAAAGAAACATGTATCCTACACTTGATCAGGGGAGCTAATTAATCCCTGTACCCTCAGTCTAATGAGTTCTTATTTCAGATTATTCCATTTCAACCATGAAAGTACAAAACTGGAGATGGCATGAATATATATGGTTATGAACATATGTATACATATATATATGTATACATACATGCATGTGTATATGAACATGTATATGAATAATCATATTGATATGTATATGAATATGTATATCCATATGATTACACATGTATATCATATAATTATACATCTTATTATACATGAGTATGAAGATACATATCTTTATAACTGTAAAATAAATATAAATATACATGAATGTGGATATGATATGATATACATAAATTTGAATGTATATGAATATGAATAAATATTGATATACATACAAATATATGTGAGTATATACATTAATATGACTATATATGAATATGAGTACATGTATGAATATGAATATATATGAACACATGAATGGATATGACTATGAGTATGAATGAATATGAATATGTACAAATATCAATTAGACCCCAGTGCCTTGAGCTCCGTATGAGAAATGTATCACCTTACCCTTCACTAGATGATAGGAGTAGATCTCTATGCAGGCTGCCCTGTGAAGGAAGTAGGTCCTGTGTGCAGAATAGGTCCCCAGTGTCCTTCATCCTGTGAGAAGAATAGATCACCATACCCTCCACCTGGTAAGGGGAGTAAAATCATGTATCCTCCACTTGATCAGAAAAGTTATTCCCTATACCTTCCATCTGAATAGTTCCCATTCCAGAACATTCCAGTTAAACCCCCAAAGTTCTAAACCGGAAAGGAGATATACATTTAAATATATATATGAATATACATGAAATATCTAAATATATTATTATATATTTTACATATATGAATATATGTATATAAATGTATACATAAATATATATTAATATATGTGAATATACACTGGGATCTAATTCATATATTTTACATTTATATGCACATATATTCATATGTATATTTATGTGTTTATTTATATATATGCACATGGAATATTCATAAATATATTCATTTTTATTAATGTATATTCATGTGTATTTATATATTTGCATATATGTATATATTCATATGTATTCACTATATAAATTAATTTGCTTATATATATTCACATATACATTAATTCATATATATTCACATGTATATGAATATATGAACATATGTGGATATATTAATATTCATGTGAATATGCATTTGAATGTATATGAATATTTATGAATGTCTTTATTTATATATGAACATATTAGTAAACATGAATATATATGAATGTATATTTGAATATACATATGAATGTATATATGAATATATATATATATATTTATTTATTTATGAATTAAGTCCCAGTGGCTTCCACTCAGTATGGGGAATGCATCATCTTGCCCTCCACCAGATGATGGGAGTAAATCTTCATATCCTCTGCCCATGAGGAAAGTAGGTCCCCGTGTCCTTCACCTGGTGAGGGGAATAGAACAATGTATTCTCCATCTTATCAAGGGAGTTAATCCCTGTACCGTTCATCTGATAAGTTTCCATTCCAGAACATTCCAGATCAAACCCCAAATTACTACACTGGAGAATATGTGAATATATGTGTGAATATGTATGTGAATATATATATGAATTTATATATGACTATATATGACATATATATGATAGGTATATATGAATATAATGATAAATTCTAAAATTCATATGGAAACACAAAAGATCCTAAGTAGCCAAAGCAATCCTGAGCGAAATAGACAAAGCTTGTGGGTGTTAATGCCTGGTTTCAAACCATACTAGAGTCTTAGTCACAAAAACAGCATGGTATTGACAGAAAAACTGATATGTAGACCAATGGAAAAAATAGAGGATCCAGAGCTAAACTGACACACATTAGAGAAGGCTGCCTCTTCAATAAATAGTGCTAGGAAAGTTGGATATCAACATGTAGAAAATTGAACCTACACCACTAATTTTATCCCTGTATCAAAATCAACTAAAAATGTATGAAAGACCTTGATGTAAGACCTGAAACTTTGAAACTAATAGAAGAAAATATACAGGAAATGGGCAACATCTCCCTGATAAGACACCAATAGACCAGGATATAAACAAGATTTCATAAATGGGATTCTTATTAAATTAAAAAGCTTCTGCACGACTGAGGAAACAATCAACACAGGGAGGAGAAAAACCAAAGAATGGGTGAAAATCTTTACAAGTTTTTCAAATGATGGAGGATTAAAATCCAGAATATGTAAAAAAATTAACAACAAAAGGACAAGTAATCCATTTTAAGAAAGGGCAAATGATCAGAAAAGAAATTTCTCAAAAGAAGTACAAAGGGACAGTGAATACTTAAAAAGTGCCCAATATCTTCAGCCATTGAAGAAATGTATATCAAAACTATATTGAGAGTCTATCTCACCCCCCCAAAAATATTATCCCCCTCCCCAAAAAATGCTGGTGAGATGTGGAGAAAAACAAACCCTCATTATACTGTTGGTGGAAATGTGAATTAGTGCAGCCACTATGAAAAACAGTATGGGGGCACCTCAAAGACATACAAATAGAACTACCATATGATCCAGATATACTACTCCTGAGTGTACATATAAAAGATATTAAGCCAGCATTTAAAAAAGATATCTGCATATCCATGTTTATCATGGCACTATTCACAACAACAAGATATGGAATCAGCTCAGGTACCTCTCAACAGGTGAATGGATAAAAAAAATATGATATATATGTATATATACATATATATATATACACACACACAATGGATTATTATTAGCCATAGAGAATAATGAAATCCTGTTTTGGTTTTTTGTTTGTTTTGCAGGAAAGACTGTAACTGGGCACATCACATTGAGTGAAATAAATCAGAGACAGAAAGACAAGTATCACATATTTGATTTTTTTTCCATGCATGTGAACTGAAAAAAAAAAAAAAAAAATTGATAACCCAAAAGTAGTGGAGGGATTACTAGGGACTGGAATGGAAGTCAGGGGGAGGGGGAGAGAGGGGAAGAGAAGAGAGTGTAGAATATAAGGTAAATGAGAACAATGCATGATATATGCATGTATGGAAATATCAAAGTGAATCCCATTAATTTGTATAATTAATGTTAATAATTATAAATTTTTAAATCCTAAACTTTTGCTATCAATCCTCATAAGTCAGATTAGCCCAAATCCTCCACCTCTGATATTTGATTGTAGTTGATATTTGTTCAAATTTCTTATCACTTATCATCCCCCAGGTGATATCTGATTACCCTGGCCTGCTTTCAGAAAGGATCTGTCAGGTCAATATAATCAGAATCTCCTTGATGATTTTGCTTAGTGTTTAGTAATAATCAATTTACCAGTCACCCAATTCTTTTCCTTGGCTATAAATTCCGACTTCACTTGTTGTATTCAGAGTTGAGTTCAATCTCTCCTCTTACTGCAGAAGTCCATTCTATTGGAGTAGTCCTGAATAAAGGTGGCATCGTCATATTTTTAAAAGTTCCACAGATAACTTTTTCTTTAACAAATGTCTGTTCAAGTATTTTACACAATATTGATTTTGATCAATATATCCTGAATATAAATCCTTTCTCACACTTGTAATTTACAAGTATGTTTCCTAGTTTTTTTTGTTTGTTTGTTTTGTTTTTATTCCATAGTAAAGATTGAACCCAGGGGTTCATAAGAGACACATAATAGCTAAAGCAATCCTAGCAAGAAGAGTGAAGCAGGTGGCATCACAGTACCAGACCTCAAACTATACTACAGAGCTATAGTAACAGAAACAGCATGGTACTGGCACTGAAATATACATGTAGACCAATGGTAAAGAATAGAGGACACAAAGACTAACGTGCACAACTACAGCTATTTTATATTAGCTAAAAGTGCCAAAACATACACTGGAGAAAATATAGCCTCTTCAAAAAATGGTGCTGGGATAACTGGAAATCCATATGCAACAAAATGAAATTAAACCTGTATCTCTCACCATGCACAAAACTCAAGTCAAAGTGGATCAAGCACCTAGGAATTAAACCAGAGACCATATGTCTATTAGAAGAAAAAGTAGGCCCAAACCTCCATCATATGGGACTAGGTTCCTACTTTCTTAATAAAACTCCTATTGCACAAGAATTAAAATCTAGAATTAATTAATGGATGGATTCAAACTAAAAATCTTCTTCTCAGCAAAAGAAACAATCAGTGAGGTGAACAGAGAACCTACTAATTGGGAACAAATCTTTACTACACGCAGGTCAGATAGAGCACTGATCTCTAGAATATATAAAGAACTTAAAAATCTTAACACCAAAAATACAAATAACCCAATCAATAAATGGGCCAAGGAACTGAACAGATGCTTCTCAGAAGAAGATATGCAATCAATCAACAAATACATGAAAAAATGTTCAACTTCTCTGGCAATTAGAGAAATGCAAATCAAAACTACTCTAAGATTTCATTTCATTCCAGCCAGAATGGCAGCTATTAAGAACACAAACAAAAATAAATGCTGGAGAAGATGTAGGGGAAAAGGCATACTCATACATTGCTAGTGGGACTGCAAAATGGTGCAGCCAATCTGGAAAGCAGTGTGGAGATTCCTTGAAAAACTGGGAATGGAACCACCATATGACCCAGCCATCCTAACTCCTGGGTTTATTCCTAAAGAACTTAAAAACAGTATACTACATGGACACAATCACATCAAAGCTTATAGCAGCACAATTTACAATAGCTAGGCTGTGGAACCAGCCTAGATGCCCCTCAGTAGATGAACAGATAAAGAAAATGTGGTATATATACACAACGGAATATTACTCAGCAATAAATGAGGATAAAATAATGGCATTCACAGGTAAATGCATGAAATTGGAGAAAATAATGTTAAGTGAAGTTAACCAATCTCAAAAATTCAAATTCCAAATGTTTTCTCTGATATAAGGAGGCTGATTCACAGTGGGGTTGGGATGGGGAGCATAGGAGGATTAGAGGAACACTAGAAAGGTCAATGAGGAGGGAGGTGAAGGGAGGGGGCAAAGGGGTAAAAAGAAAAAAATGGTAGAATGAGATGGATATCATTACCCTAAGTACATGTATGAAGACACAAATGGTATGAATATACTTTGTATACAACCAGAGATATGTAAAAATGTGCTCTATATGTGTATTATGAATTGTAATGCATTCCGCTGTCATATAGTTCCATGATATTGTATCAGCCTTTGTTTCTGGGAAGAAGTCAATTATTATTTGTTCCTCCCCTATTTCTCTTTGGATTTTTTTTTCTTTTTTTCTTTTTTTTTTCTGTGTGTGTGTGTGTGTGTGTGTGTGTGTGTGTGTGTGTGTGGTACCAGGGATTGAACTCAGGGGCACTTGACCACTGGGTCACATCCCCAGCCCTTTTTTGTATATATTTAGAAACAGGGTCTTACTGAGTTGCTAAGTGCCTCGCCATTGCTGAGGCTGGCTTTGAACTCCCAATCCTCCTGCCTCAGCCTCCCAAGTGCTGGGATTACAGGCGTACGCCACCGTGCCCGGCCTCCCCTATTTCTCTACTTAGACTTTACCTTCCTGTGCTACATCCTGAAAAGTGCCTCCAGACATAAAGTTAGGTTGAAAAATGGCTTGCCCCATGTTTTTTTTCCCTTCAGCATCATATTTTTGAACTTTTCTCGGTGCCTAGAAATAGCTGTCTTGACAAATCTGTCTAGTCTTACAGTAGTTCATGATTAGACTGTAAGTCTGATATCTGTTTCTTCATCATTCTAGCACATCTACTAGTCTTTCCACTTTTATTTCTCCCATCTCCATGTGAATTTGTCAATAATATTTTTAGATTCCTCCTATGGAAATATTTATTATTGACACATTTTCAATTCTTAACAAGTTTATAATTTTGTAAGCTTAAATTGAAGAAGAAAATACAGGAATTATTTAAGAATTTTTGTCAATTGCTGTTGTATCTCAAATATATCAAGATTTCCAGAAACATGGGCTGATGACCTCTATAATTCATACATAATAAATAACCTCATTGCTGCTCAGCATTACCTTCTATTATTCCCAGTTGAAACCCTCATTCACTTCCCATAGTAATAACTCCAAAATTTTTTCTTTCTAATGTTGGCACAATGAAGGAGATGAATCTTTTTGATAAAAAACCACTAGTAATTATGACTGAACATCTCCATAGCTATCTTCTCTTGGGAAAACTCAACCCCAATGTGTATATTCAGTCCTACATGAATCCAATCAATCAGGACCATTCTCCACTTCATAACTGCGACCAAAAAAATGCTTATTTGCCATTAGGTTGAAGTGCTGCTGAAAAGAGTTCTAAGAGTAGCTGATACTTGTCTTCCTCCTACTTTACTTTATGAATAATTTGTTTGCACTTGGAAATAATTTTTGAACACCTGTTTGACCTTAGTAACAAAGATTTCACAGGAATTCTCACTGGTATTTATAGATTTAATCATTCCAAGAGAGTATCAGCAAACTAGTTTGTTTCATGTCATATGCTGTACCCAAGGGGGCAAGGTACAAACATGCATTGAATCTTCATTTTTTTAATCCATGAGGAGTACACAGATTAGCCTGCAGAAAAGATGCATTAATTATGTGAATATAGTTGAATTATAATGAGACTGTTTGTGCCTGTCTCTGTGTGTGTACGTGCCTGTATGTGCATGTGTGTGTGTGTCGGGGGGGGGGGGGGAGTCAGTGAAAGAGAGACAGGCAGAGAGAGAGAGAGAAACAAAGAGAAATAGGAACTAGATCTCCATATTGGTGGTAAAGTTAATTGGTCCTTTGGTTTAAAAAAAAAAAAATGTGCAAAGAGCTCAATTCACTTAACTCAGGAAAAACTGTGGGCACGATACAAACCTTGACAAAATCTCTTAAGGTCAACATTTTAACCCATAATATTGATTGAAACAGTTGCTTGGTAGTTCTAAAGCCAAGGGCTATGAATCACTTTTCCAGCTGGATGCGGTCTGAAGCTTGACATGTGAGCTCTTCTTTCGCATGGCAATCAGTGATTGATGTAAACTGCTTGACCTACGCTCAGATTTGGCCAAATACAAACAGACCAGCAACATGATGCAGATGGTGCCATATGCCAAGGAATATGCAATTTGGAGTGAGATTGGTAAAGCAGCCTGAGTTGAAGTTGGCAGGTGCAGGTGCTTTGTCAAACAAATGTGGGCTTAAGACCAGAATACCCATGGCAAAGGCAGTAGCCAGGGAGTAAGAGCAAGGTTTGAGGCAGAAACACCAGCTGGTTTGAAATGAGGGGTGCCTTATTGAGTGTGACAGTGAGGGAGGCTGGAGGCCTGATGTGTGAGCAGCAAAGGGAAGGAGTGTCATGTTGTTGAAAAATACTGATACAATATTGTCAGTGTCAGTGCCAGTATTTTGTAGCGTATAAAAATGATCATGTCCAAAGGGACACTTCTAATCCCCACAGCTATGTTGCAGTTTTAATGTAAGCAAGCATTTCATTCTCAAAGACTGCTCTTTCCAGAGAAAAGCCAAATTCTATAAAAGTTTCAACTTGGTTTTCAGGATGACCGAATGCTGCGACAGAAAGGCAATACGAGAACACACTTTTTAAATATAGATTGTATCATAACTTTGGGTGCTTAAATGAAAGTACTTAGTTTCTTAAATTACTTCACAAAGTAATTTATGAAAAGAAAATTCTTGGAAACACCAAGTGCACTCAGAGAGCTCTTAAAGTACTTGGCAATCATTTTGCAGCTCTTTATTAAGCTCACCAAACTCAGAATTTGAAGATAAAAAAAAAAAAAAAAAAGAAGGACATTTTGAATTACTTGTGGAGGTTAGGTGGATTGCTCCAGTTGATTCTTTTGAAGTTTTCTTCTTTTTTCCACTACATGAATGATTCCATTGACAAAGACATCATTGCCCATATATGTTTGTAAATTATTTGCTTTTTGCAAAATATTTTTTCTGAAGCACTTTCATAGACTGCATGAACTTCTCAAACATATTTGGTGTCTCTCTAGCTTTGATGTCATTTATGGGTAATATGAGAATATTGTGTGAAAAAAAATAGAAGTCTATTCTAATAATATATTATTACACATGAACAAATTATGAGTGTTGTAAACATGTTTATTGTACCACAATGTAAAAAATAATGTTTGAAAAAAAAACCCAGATGTCCAAAAATGAATAAATCGAATGTGGTAAAGCAGTTGAGTAGACTAAAATATTACTATACACAGCCACATCATCAAGGGCTTTAATGACATGTGAAAGTGTCTGTGACATTATTTTTTTTAAATTGTTAAATAATATTACATACACAGTATCATCTTAACTTTCACATAACATTCACACAGAGACTGAGGAAAACAAACACTCTTTTTTATTATTATTTTTTTTATTTGAAGTTGTATGAAAGTAGAATGCATTAAAATTCATAATACACATATAGAGTACATTTTTACATATCTCTGACACTCTTAAATATTGCTGATGGCAATGCAAAATGGTACCAAAAATCTCAAATGTAGGATAATTTGGTACTATTTAACAAAACCACATATGCATTTACCCCTATACTTGGCAGTATGCCTCCCAACAATATGAAATACATGTGATCAAGGTTATTTATTTGGGCACTATTTGTAATGCGAAACATTGAAAACTACCTAGATATCCTAGCTTAGGGAGAAGTTGAAAAAACAATATTACATACACACAAGTGAGTACTTTACAACTACATCACAGAATGAGAAAGATCTCTATGAACTGATACAGAGTAAATCTCAGAAGAGTTAATTTTAAAAGTTAGAGTTCAAAAGAACATGAACATGTACAACCATATGGGCATGAAAATGGAAAAATATGAAAACATATAAAAAAAAGTCATGAATCAGTTACATATACTGGTGGAGTAGGGTGGAAAGGATATGGGAGGAAATGTCATTTCTCTGAACTTTCTGAATATTTTTTGATCTTTGTATGTTAATGTTCTACATGTACAAAAAGTAAGATTAGACCATTAACAATGAGGAAGAGAAGGTGAAAGCAAATGGAAAAAACTTGATTTTATTTATGATGTATGCTTTATCTAAAATGAAGAGAAGAAGGAAGAACTAATCCAAGTAATTAGGAACAAAGTATTTGACTATATTTTTAGTGTTGGGTACAGTTGGGGAGGGAATATTTGCAACTAAAAATTGTATTCCTTTTGGAAAGATTATTTATTATAGTAGTATAGGGAAAGTCATACTGAAACTACTCAAGATACATTAGATTATTTAGCATATGATTAAAACTAATGATAATTTTCTTATTATTGGAGTTATCACTGTGAGAGAATGGGGCAAAAATCCAGAACATGAAGATGGTGACAAAGAACCCCATAAAAGTTAAAAGTATTAGAGGAGTCACCATGAATTTATGATGTCTCAAAAATGCATATGTAGCAGGATGTGGTGGCACACACCTGTAATCCAGCAACTTGGGAGGCTGAGGCAGGACGATTTTGAGTTCAAAGCCAGCTTCAACAACTTAGTGAGGCCCTAAACAACTTAGCAAGACCCTGTCTCTAAAAAAAAAAAAGAAAAAAAAAAGTACTGGGGACGTGGTTTGGTGGTTAAGTACTCCTGGGTTCAATTCCCAGTACCAGAAAAAAAAGCATATGTATCTGTGTGCTTATTTATATGCTCATACATATATGTATGTGTGTATGTATGCTTGTAGATTTATTAGTATATTTGTGTATATATACAGGCATATATTTGTAGCTTTATTCAGTAAGAGAGCCCAAAAGCAAAGGTACTCCTGGAGCAATGTGGATTCATAGCACCCAGATCTAGGCATCAGATCATTTCTCATGAAAAAGTCAGGACACCTTGGAAAAAGAGTCAGTTCCAGAATTGAGGAAGGTATAACATGGGCCTAGGACATCTTACGTCAGAGAGAGGAAAGAAAAATTTAAAAACATTCATTGAATCAATTCATAAAAACATAAATAGCCAGCTTGATAGGATTCCTACTGGCCAAATCTAGGACCAATCAAGCATGAAAATAATTAAGAACAATAAAGAACCATGGATGAAATAAGAATTCATGAATCCATGATCATAATAAACAGATAAATAGTTAGGAAAGCCCTTGCTTACAACAGAATTCTGGGGTCTAAATGGCAAATATTAAGGGTATACTAGAATTAGAAAATCATTACTTTGCAACCATAATGATAAATACTGGATCAGTCAAGAATCATCAATGAATACTAAATCTAGAGGGAAGATTTGATAAGGAACAGAATTACTGCTTATTTGCTTCAATTGAGGGGAAAAACATTAATGATATATACAAGAAATTGAACAAGATTTGACAGGGTGATAAAAATTAACATCTCCAGTGAAGGACAGATGGATATAGTGTGTCATAAGATATCACACCCTGTGAAGGCCACAAATTAACATTCGGTCCTGAGGAAAGATCAGACAAAACCCAGATGAGGAATAGGTCATATATAAAGGTGCAATCATATAAATGTTCACAACATCTTATTTATACTACCCTCAAAAGAAATATAACTGAAGCGTTCATCAAAAGCAAATAACAGCCGGGTGGGTGGCACATGCCTGTAATCCCAGCACTTGGGAGGCTGAGACAGGAGGATCGTGAGTTCAAAGCCAGCCTCAGCAATGGCAAGGCACTTAGCAACTCAATGAGACCCTGTCTCTAATAAAATTCAAAAAAGGGCTGGGGATGTGGCCCAGTGGTCGAGTGCCCCTGAGTTCGATCCCCGGTATCCAAAAAAAAAAAAAAAAAAAAAAAAAAAAAGCAAATAACATACAATGGAATACTACTCAGTATTAAATAAAAACAAATCACTGAAATATGCAAAAAATATGGATGAATCTTAAAAGCACTTTGCTAAGCAAAAGTACCAAGATATAAGACATACTGTGTGATTTCATTTGTATAAAATTTGAAGAGGCAAAACTAGTTTGTGGAGACAAGAAGCAGATAAACATTGCCTGGGATAGAAATAGAGGTGGGATTGGCTATAAAGAAACTGTTTTGAAGTTGTAAAAATGCTTTATATTTTGAGTGAGTTCTGATACATGAGTGTATATAATTGACAAGATGTATGAAACTTTTAACATGAAATCAGTGCATTATATTGTATTGAAATTATGCCTCAATATAGTTTACTTTAAAAGGTGAAGAGAAGCTATGTTTAAAGAAAAAACTTTGGGAAAAAGTACAACAAACAAAATGGTTGATTGGAGGGGTTTTAATATTTTATTGCTTTTATTAGTGCATATTTTATTAGTTACACATAATAGTTGGGTTCATTTCATCATGACCATACATGAATGGAATTTAATTTGCACCATTTCAGTCCCTGGTGCCCCCACCCCTGTCCGCTTTTCCTCCCCTCCTCCCTCCCCCAGGGTTTAAATTTTTAAAAATGATTAAATTATTTTTATTTTTATTAACAAATAAAATTGTGTTTACTTATGATATGTTGATATATGGATACTCTGTGCCAGGGCTAAATTAAACTAATTAACATAATCATTTCCTTACATATATATCATTTTTTGTGATACAAACACTCGAAATATACTCCCAGCAGCTTTCAAGTATACAACACATCATTATGAACTGTAGTTACTGTGTTTTACAATAGATCTCTTGAATGTATTATTTTTATGTAAAATTTTGTGTTGTTGAACAGTATCTCCCCAACCATCCCCTTCCCCCAATCACTGGTAACCACCATTGTACTCTCTGCTTCTATGAGTTTGCTTTTTTTTTTAGTTTCCACATATAAGTGAGATCATATGGTACTAATCTTTCTGTGCCTGGCTTATGTCACTGAGCATATTATTTCCAGTTTCATTCATGTTGTCTCAAATGACAGAATTTTCCTTCTGTTTTTAAGTAGGTGATTTTTTTCACTTTTATACTTTCCTGTATTTAATATATTTTGTCTAATAAGATAATATCAATTTTCAAATAAGTTTATATTGGTGTTTAGTACATATTTTATTTTGTAGGTTGTAATAATTTGTGACGTTTCAGATTCTTTTTGGTGAAGAAAATATAATTACTCAACTGAGAGAACTATTTTTTTTTATTCTGATTATCCTGCTGACTACTCTATATTTTGAGAATTTCATTTGTCTTCTTTGAGTTGACTTTTTGTAACTGTAAATGTGGAGTGTTGTTCTACCTTAGTCCAAAATTTCGCCTATCTGGTTGGTACCACATTACATATAATACCTGAATGTTCTTAATTAGATAACTTTAAAACATGGCAAGGCAACTTTATATTTAAAATCCTCTGCACTTTACATGCATTACACGTTTTTTTCTATAGCCCATAACATACATAACCTGCAGGCCAATTTAGAGGGTCTTCTAAATCCTTATCAAACAATGTAACATGAGCTGGGCTCAGTGGCACATGCCTGTAATCCTAGCTCTTGGGAGGCTGAGGCAGGAGGATCATGAGTTCAAATCCAGCCTCAGCAATGGCGAGGCACTTGGCAACTCAGTGAGACCCTGTCTATAATAAAATAGAAAAAAGGGCTGGGGATGTGACCCAGTGGTCGAGTGCCTCTGAGTTCAATCCCCCGTAACAACAACAACAAAAAAAAGTGTAACATGATCATCTTTAGTTTATTGCTATAAAAAGGTGCTATTGACATTGCTTATTAAAGAAAAAAATAGTCTTTTTCTTTATTATTTTCTCTGAATGCTGAAAATATTGCAAGTTTGTGTCAAAGTCAATAATAATATTCACATGTATAATTACATTAACAACCTCTTTTCTCCAGTGGAAAAAAATCATAGACTATAAAAGTTACATATCTGCTTTCTCTTTATTGAGTGAAATTGGCTTTTGACTCCTCTGATTACATGATAATTGAATCAGAGGTCTGGTTCTAAGCAATATGTTTTCCTTGTGTTTCCTTGTGTTTCCTTTTGTTTATCATTGTTTGCTTTGCTGCAAAATGCATAAAACTGAATATTGATGAAAAGGCTGAATTCTGACTTGTCAGTTGGGAAGAGTGAGCTTTCTGGCTGCAGATGCCATTTTAACTTTGAAATTTTCATATGTAGATTTTTCTCTTGGTCTGTTGCTCTTTCTCTAGGGCATATTTTTCTCTTCAAATCAGATAACACATTTCAGGATGTAGAAAATGGTGAGGGGAGGATTTTTTTTTCTCATCAACACCTGTATCAGATGGTTGCATTGATGCCACAAAATAATAGGGAAAAATTCTCCATTGGCTCTAGCATTATTTTGTGACATATCCAGTAGGATTTTAGCTGGACCTTTGGTGATTTCAACAAAAATTAAATAAATTAAGACAATATTTTAGACATTGGTTTTTCTGTAAAAATCTACATGTTCTTTACTCCTTGCAATTCTAACTAAAAGATTAAATGGTTTAAAATGAACACACACACACACACACACACACACACACACACACACACACTAATGAAGGAACCAGGAAGAATATAGTTCAGTATTTTGTTATGTTTTCACAATACTTATATATGAGACTCTGGAATCCCATTTAAATAAGAGGAAGTGACTTAATAAGCCTAACTCATGACAATACATTATAGGAAATGTACACCCAACTGTGATCTTTGCCTTCAAGAATTTACAAATGACTTTAATATGCCCGAGAGTGCTATTCTGTAATGGCGATGTGTGAAGACATTGTTTAGCATAAGAAAACGGAAGCAGCTGCTACTGTTGTGCATGCTTCAGATCACAAGAAAATGAGAGTATATCCTGTTTCCGTAATACCCAGAAAATCTCTATTTAACTTCACAAAATTAGGAAACAGATTATTTTGAAGGTTTTTGTTTTCTCCTTATCATAATGAGATATAATAGTTAGAACCCTGAAATTTATTTCACCTCTGGAGATTCTGCAATTTGGAAAAGGTAGTAGGAAAGCACTATTGAGACAAAAACAAAGCAACATGGCAATGATTTGAGCTATAAATAGTCATGGTTCTTCTACCTTCTCTTTAGTGAAACACAGATGTCACATTTGGAACAGACCTTCTGTGGTAATGTGCTTGAGAATAAACACTGGCAGTTTTATTGAATCTAATTTACCTGCTTTTGATTAGTAATGCTTAGCATTTTGAGAGCTTAGGAAGAAACATGGGAGGAAGCAATCATGCAATCACTGTTCCTTAATGGACATAGGTAGGAAAATTACTTAAATTAAGGTCTATACCCAAGTCCATTCTCAGACCGCCCAACAGATTTCTTCCTGAAATCCTTCAACCTACTAAGGAAGTAAACTGATATTTGTTAAGCATTAACTCTTAAAATTCAGAAAATGCACAGGAGATACTGATGATTAGTGAATTATTTAAAGAAGATATAGAAAGAAAAATAAGGATGATATTTTAACATCAGTTCTTGACAGAATCTAACATGTATCTGCAGGCAGGGAGCTGATTATTCCTAGGTCAGAATGCTGAGAGAAAAGGTTAAACAAAAGTAACTAGTGAGAACAAAGTTAGACTCTGAGTGGGAACAAAATTAGACTCTCCGATTAAGATCACAGAAAAAGTAGAGCTGCTCCATCCTAGCTTCACATTCACAGTTAACTGAATAGTTGTTCATAATGCCAGGAGTTTAATATCAATGAACAAAATCTATATATCCAGGGATGGTCATGTGCAGTAAACCATGCGTCACTACTGTAGAGGACAATAACATTATTCTAGTATATATTTTGTACAATAAAATTTAAAATTGAAGATTTTTAATTGATTAAAAATATATTTATTTACCCAAGGAGGATTTGCACAAACAATAGAGGAATAGTATATTAAAGGATATTTCAGATGTGATCATCTTGACAGGCACATGAAAGGAACTCAATAAATGTTAATTTCTTTCTTTGTTTTTTCACTACATCCCTGGGTTTATATACACCATGTAGGCGCACACACACACACACACACACACACACACATATGGTACTTATATGTCATTCAATAAGTATAACTTTTTTCCACATAAATACAGAATTAATCTCACTTTCTATTATTATTAAATCACAACCAATTATTTTTACAAAATGAAAAAATTCCTGATTTGAATTTTAGTAACACTTTCTAAAACTTTTTATTTGTGGTCTGTAACCAGTAAGAATGTTTTTGGCTGTAAGTAATAGAAAACTTTAACAAATATCATACTATTGACTCAAATTTCTGAATATCTCAAAGGTTGTAAGTCAGTATGGATGGCTTTAAGTTAGAATTTATACATCAAAGTAAAAATGTCATTAAAAAAAAAAAAAAAAAAAAAAAAAAAACCCTACTTTCTCTTTGTATATCCACTCTGCCTCTCATGGGGTTAATATATTCTTTCAAGATAGCTGCCAACACAACCTATGACACACGCTTCAGTGAGGGAATAGTGAGAGTATTTCTTCTTCCAATCATAAAACTGTGCTGGCAAACAATTTTATTAGACTGAATAGTTCATATCACATGTTCACGTTAACCAATTTTTGGTCCAAAGAGGATGGCGTATGATGATTGTTTTGTGTGGCCCCAAATCTGAAGCTAAAGTATGGAATGAGGAGAGCCAATCCCACCCAGGTGACATGGTTGTTGTTGTTGTTGTTGTTGTTGCTGTGTGTAATGGTAAATGGATAGATTCCCATGAAAGCAATCATCACTCTATACTACACTGATCAAAATAACATAATATAAGCAACTGAGCAAAGAAGCATTAATGAATCAAAATTCATGAACATGTATGAATATTTTCATCATCTTTCATGAAGAAATGTGTATGACTATATTATTATATAGCATTCAGGTGTAACAAAAATTGTCCTCTTTAGATTCATGGAGAATATAAGGTATCCAAGACAATACTAGTGTGTGTGTGTGTGTGTGTGTGTGTGTGTGTGTCTGTATACACATATATATGCAAATCCATATCATTTATCATTTTTGAGTAAATTGAATGCAGTTTTTCCACTGTGACATTCCTTGTTTTATTCAAATATACCCACTGTATATAACACATATAATTGAAAGATTCCTGAGTATTCTCAGATCAGGATGGCCCTATTGATTAAGTAATATTTTCACTTGGGACCCCTAGGCTAAAATAAATGTTGAAACCTCTTTTTACTGAGCTATTAAGTCTGAAAGACATAATAGGTATTTTTATGCTGATGATTTAGAAGCCATTTGTAAAAAATAAATAAAATAATTGTAAATTAAAAGGAAAAAGAACATTTATTTCATTTTTAAGTAAACACAAGAAGCATGTGCCTGTTTGACACTGTATACTTTCTCAAACTTTGGAAGCAGTTTGTCCACCACCACCCTCGCTTCTTGTTCCACCATTTTTTTTTTTTTACCATACTTGCTTTTTTTTTTTCTACAGCAATTGTCAAAACTCTGCTTCCCTAAAATTTTATGTAATTAAAAGGAATTTCATGGACCTAATGACAAAACTCTGAGATCTCTTACCCTACTATATTACACTGTATCTAACATGTTATTGGGTTTCTTTTGAAGATTTAAAACAGCTCTTAATATCCCAGGGTGCCTTGATACAGTTTGGGGATTGAAGTTTTAAAAGTTAGAATTGGAAAACCAAGTTCTCAAATTTAAAATAGCACAAGATGACAATTAGTATTAAAAAAGAAAATTACTAAATAAATTTTTCAAATATCTTCTTAAAAAGTTAAACACTGATTTGTACAACTAAAGCAATAATTTATTTTCTCCAAAATATATTAATAGAAGAAAATTATATAAATTAAGATTTTTAAAGTTTTTTTTTTTTTTTTTGTAGTTGTGTGTGGAAAAATGCCCCTTTGTTTTTTTTTTTTTTTCTTTTTTTAAATTTTTTGTTGTTGTTGTTGTAGGTTGACACAATACCTTTGGTTTATTTATGTGGGGCTGAGGATTGAACCCAGGGCTTCACACATGCAAGAGGAGCCTCTGCCACTGAGCTACAGCCCCAACCCCAAATTAATCTTTAGAACTTTTAAAACACTCTACTACTTCACTAAGCATTCTATACTAAAGATTACAAACACATTGTA
Organism: Tamias sibiricus; assembly: GCA_025594165.1. NCBI lineage: Eukaryota > Metazoa > Chordata > Mammalia > Rodentia > Sciuridae > Tamias > Tamias sibiricus. The sequence goes on along the minus strand of CM046667.1, from coordinate 51,881,922 downwards.
ATGAAAAAATAGCGAGGTCAGTCCAGAAAGAGATACAACCTCATATTACTATAGATTTAAAAATTTTACAATACATCTAAATAAAACAGAACCAATTATTACCAACTGTAATAATTGCTGGAACCAGTCAATGTTCTGAAATGATCAATTGGCCTTATTAACTTATCACACACTCCTAGCTAGGGAAATATGAGAGCACAAAAAATTCACTGTATTTAGATTTCCTTTTATAATGGCTGATTGTCACAGAATTAGGACAAAGCAAATGCCAGGGGGAAAGAAAGGAACAGTAAAAACCCATAAGATAATGTATCACAGTAAGATTTTAGAAGGAGAAAAATCAATTCTCAGATACTTTGAAATAAATCTCATGTCAGTGACCTTGTTTGGCTCTTTGCTGCAAAAAAGAAAAGAAGCCAATCAAAACCACATGAATGATTAATGCACTTCATACAAAGCCTCATGATATCCTTACAATATATTTGCTAAGGTACTGCAGTAATAAGAAGGCAAACAAATGATAGAGCTCAAGTAAGGAGTTTGAGAAGAAGTTCTTAAGAGTCACACATGCAGTTAACTTTTTAGTTTCTGTTGACCATACAAACTGAAGTACTGATATCAGAATACACGTTGTAAGAAAAAAAGTGATGTTCAAATTCTAGGTTAAAGGTGTGAAAACTTTGGGGTTATGCATTAGATTTTATTATTGAATAATCCTATAAGAGGATTATATATTCTGCTCTGTTGACAGTAGGCTTAGTCATATGATTTGCTTTGCCCAAGTAATGTGTGTCATTTTTTAGTCCAAATATTAAAAAATAAATGTATAGTTCACCATATCTTCTTTTTCCTTCTGCCTCAGTTCTTAACAGAACCACAGCTGGTCCTTGATGAGTATATGGAATGATTAAGCCACTGACATATTTGGGGTATTTGTTACTGTAAAGTAGCCTAACCCATCCTGACTGATGCAAGTTATTGGCCATTAATATTAGCATAAGCTAAATTTGAGGAAATAGAAAAAGAAGGAAAAAAAGTAATCACATTTATGATGAGGATATCAAGGTTTTTAAGTATGTGAAAGAATCAGGCTGTGAAATGGAGAAAGAAGGGGAAAACCCTTGGCAATAATCCTATTGTTGGAATCCATGGTCTACTACTAATAAGAATGATCACAGCTCTCGTGATCATTCTAGAACAGGCATTTTTGTATGTTCTCTTTGAACTCAGAGAGTTTCAATCAGTTTCATATAGGCACACAGCTAGTAAATACAGGCTCAAAATACATTGTTTTCAAGTATGATCAGCTGGCTAGACGTGGCAGCTGCTCAGATCTCCTTTGAAGAGAAAACCTGCTGGGGGAGATCAATTAGCTAAGGGCCTCACACAGCAATATCTTCAGGATACAGGATTCAGTGTAGGCATTTGAGCCCAGGCTACACTCTCCAGGGAGTCACCAGCCAGCGACTGAGTGAGACCAGAGAATTTGAGTCTGGCCATTTCTGCACAGTGCAACTTCTCCTTTCTGGTTGAGCCTTATGTTTGGGGCTCTCCATTATGCTGTCAAGATTCTCAAGAGCTGCACTCTGGTCTGAAGCTCTTCCCCTTGCCTCTTCCTGCCTTCCCTCTCTTCCTTCACAGGAGTCAACACAGGAGTCAATCATGATCTGAAAACATTCTTGGTCTTCTCCTGCTCCCTTACCCCTTATCTGACATACATGTCATCTGTCAAAGAAAAAAAAATATTCTAACATTTGTAAAACATTACAAAAGCCTTTATTTAGTGCTACTGCAATAGATGTCAACACCGTCACAACAGAAGAGAGAGATCATGCTCAATTCTGAATACAGCAAAGACAGCTGGAGATTTAGAGCCAATGAAGGGTGTCTTAGAAAATTACCAAGCAAGCCAGGCGTGGCAGAGAATGCCTGTAATCCCAGTACTTGGGAGGCTGAGGCAGGAGGATCGCGATTTCAAAGCCAGCCTCAGCAATGGCGAGGCACTTAGCAACTCAGTGAGACCCTGTCTCTAATAAAATACAAAAAAAAAAAAAAAAAAAGAAAGAAAGAAAGAAAGAAAATGGCTGGGGACATGGCCCAGTGGTTGAATGCCTGTGAGTTCCATCCCTAGTAACAAAAAAAAAAAAAAAAAAATTACTAAGCAGAGACTTCAAGATAGGGACATCCTTGATAAACTGATTTAACAGGATTTATTGTTATTGGGGGTAGTAGGCCAGGCTGATCAGATAGATATCAAGGGTGGGAGGATTCTCGCTAAACTGACTTGTTAAAACTGGGTTAGGCAGGCCAAAGACAGGGCCCAAGGATGATGTCTCATCATACAAGAGGGTTTACAGAAGTCTATCTAAAGTGTGATTTAAGGAGACAGTCATGGTCAACCCCCAATAAATCTTATACATTTTATTCCATTTTGGCATCTACTTCCTGAGATCCTGAACTGACATATGAGGTGAATGGTGAAATTTGATCAATCTATGTTCTCTGGCAAAATGTGTACACCTTTATACCTATATTGTATTGCTTGAAAAATAAAATTTCTCCTGTTTAAAAAGAAAAAGAGACTTACATGTTGGTAAAGTGCTGCCATCTATAGGCTGTTTCCTGTTTGTTAAGCATTGCAGTTACGAGTTTACACTATTTGTCTCATATAGCATTGCAATTTAGATACTTTGATTTTTTTTTTATTTATTTTAAACATGAAGAAGCTAAAGCCACGGTGAAATGACTTGTGTAAGACGACCCTTCTGATAAATAGCAGAAGTAAGAGTCTATCATTTTCTAAACTATCACTATTTACTCACAATCAAAATTCTAGCTGATAAATTATTGTTATGTAGATTAGCTAAGTATTGGGAAAGAAGTGTAATATTTGGATTCTGCTTTATGGTAGCAAATAGTTGAGGAATATAAGAAACTTTGTGGGTGCTACATTGTAAATATAGCATTTTATATACACTATTCCCATGGTTGTGCTGACTTCCTGGGTAATAAAACCTGTTGGACTCAACCTGTTGGGTATATAGATCTTCTTGATTAAGGAATCCTATGGCTATCAGAAATCTGAGAACTGTACAACAAAATAGAAAATTAAAAAAAATAAATTGCTCTAAATTTGACTTTTCTTCAGAATATTATTTTTTTTTTTTCTTTTCTTTCTTCCTTTTTTTGTATGAGAGATTGAACTCAGGGGCACTTAACCACTGAACCATGACCCCAACTCTTTTTATTTTTTATTTTGTGACAGAGTCTTGCTAAGTTGCTTTGTAACTTGCTAATTTGCTGAGGCTGGCTTTGAACTTGGGATGCTCCTGCCTCAAGCTCCTGAGGTGCTGGGATTACAGGCATGAGCCACCACACCTTGCTATTATTTTCATTTCTTCTGGATAAAGAGAGTCTTTGAATGCTTGGGCATGGCCCTAAATTGTCACTAGATTCTTTCTAGTTTAGGAACTGCTTGTGCCACGTACCATTCTTGCTTAATTGCCTTCTCCTTTGCAGTACCTGTTTTAGCCAGAAGTGGACATTAGAAAGAGTCAGTGATTATATGATGGAAATTGAATGAAAAAGCAGCATGCTGGAAGAGATTAATATCAATATTCCAATTAGTGCTGCCTAATATTCATTCATACCTAAACTCTGACTTTGTGTCATGAAACCGACTCCAGGTATACAGACTTGGCCTGAATCAAAACTGTATCTCTCCTTTTATTTCATGAAATGAATACTGAGCACTATAACAGATATCATTATTGCTGTGTCCACATCATTTTTTTTACAATGTACATGTGTACCTTAGCTCCGCCTTAGTGTGATTTCATTTCCAATAGCCAGCAACTTTTACATCTTTTCCACAGGATTGCCCTTGGACTACTGGTGCCTCTTGGCTCACACATGTGCCTGTGGGTACATGTACACACACACACACACACACACACACACATACACACACACACACACACCTATCTCTAGAAGTGCTTAGGGATTTATAACCCCTGTTTGTCTGGCAGGGCACGAAAACCCAGTTTTCCTTACTTGGGTCAAGATAAGTCAGAGGCTTTGTTTTCACTTCAAATTTACTCTGTGGGATCAAGTTGAAATCTTGCACATCTTTGCTTGGCTTCCTCCCAGTCCTTGTCCCACTTCCCCCAGTTTCCTCTGCGTGAGAAGCACTTCCTTAGTAAATCACTTGTACAAGAATCCTCATCTCAGATCCCTTCATAACCTAAGAAAAGCACCTACTAATCCTGAGGCACTATGCCAAATAATAAGAAGGATTGTTGCTTCCAAAGAGGTAACTGGATAATCACAATACTGTGCGCTATATATGCTGGTGTATATTTTGAAATGCTTCTAAGAAGCAAGGGATTGTGATTAGCCTGTATTTTTTATAGAAAATAACGTTTAAGTAAATTATTGAAGGGTGAACAAACGAGTTGGTATTCACCAGTCTGAAAAGAAATAAAAGCCATTTAGGCAAAGGAAATAGACTTTGCTTCAGTATTATATTTCCTAGAGAGGGTTTTTGTAGATTTCATTTTATCCTGGAGACAATGTTTAACAAAGACCTGTGGAAGAAGAGCTTCACTGTGAACTCTGAAAAGTGAGAGACCCTTTCCAAATTATACTGGTTCTATGGCTAGTGTCTAATTCAGGAATTAAAACAGATGGTGTAGACATTTTTTGATAAGTGAATTCAAAAAGAATACATTCTGGCTTTTCTCAATTTTCGGCTCTGTTCTTCAAGCTTAGCAAGTTTAAATTACTTAGATCTTTTGCATATAATAAACAAAGATGTTCTTTCTTTTCATTGTACAAATTCATAGAGTAGCATTTAATCAATCTCACTCTGAACATCATTAAGTCCCTCCTGTGGTTTGGGCTCTCTGCAGTGTTCTGATGATGAATCATAGTTATTAGGAACTAAAGGTTTATAATTTGTGTTTTAATATGCACTCAGCAGCTAATTGTGTGACTTATAGCAAGTTACCCCCCCATGATAATAAAAACAGTACCTATCTTATTGGGTACGGTGAAGAGTATATGAGTTAATGCATAGAAAATTCATATCACAGCATCTGGCACATAGGAACTGTTCATGTAGTGTTAGTTGTTACTGGCATTGGTGTCATGGCAGTGGTAGATTTTTGTTATTCTGTCCTGCAATGATTTACATGGATTCTGTGACTTTGCTGTAGTCAGACTTTTATTGTATTCCATTCTTCTGAAAGATAAGAATAGATGATTAAAGCATACTATTTACGGAAACCCTGACATTTCAATCAGCTACTGAATGTTTAGTTTCCTCATTCATCTTAAAAACAAATGATTAACTCTATATCTTGGCAATACAAATTCATATGTAATCATTTGGCTTCCATTAAGTGAATGACTATGTAGATTTTCAGTGTAACCAAAGGCACAATTGTCTGCTGAAATTTCTTCCCTAGCAAACAAGGAAGGACAGATGCTTTTTATGTAGTAAAAACAACTTAATTTTTTTTTTAGTTGTAGATGGACAAAATACCTCTGTTTATTTATTTTTATGTGATGCTGAGGATCAAATGCAGTGCCTCACACATGCTAGGCAAGCACTCTATCACTGAGCTACAATCCCAGCCCCACTAAACACACAACTTTAAAGGTATTCAGTCAAACACTTAATGAGTACTCAGATGTTGTATCAGCAATTGTAAACCAATTACGAAAGAAGATTTTACTTTCAAATTTGGAATATGATATTTTGCACATCTAATTCTGTTCTGCTATTCTGAAATATCATCACTCAGCTTATTTTATATAAAATAGAATATTAGTTATGATTTTTCCTTTAGTAGACTGATATAGAAATATAACTCTTCACTTAATATGTTTCAACTATCTTCAGACTAATGTGTCTAATTTGATAAATGGGAAGTAGGGCCTCATAATCATTTATCTAAAATTTTAGTATTTAAATACATGGACCACATTTATTTTTATTTTATTTGGGGTAACTGATAGCCAGTCACTTGCCACCACTTCAATATAATTTCTGCATATAATAATTAATGGAAGACATGGGGAATTTTAGAGATAATGTGAATATTAAGTTCAGTGATGCCAATCATTTCTCATTTCTTAGTTAAGTAAAACCTACATAAAGAGTTGACTATGAAATATCATATGGTTTTAACACCTATACATCAGACATAATAAAGGCATCAAAAGAATGGCTATTAATTTCAATGCAATCCCAATCAAAATCCCAATGTCATTCCTCACAGAAATAGAAAAAGAAATCATGAAATTCATTTGGAAAAATAAGAGACCCAGAATAGCCAAAGCAATTCTTAGCAAGAATAATGAAGCTGGTGGCATTACTATTCTGGACTTTAAATTGTATTACAAAGCAATAGTAACTAAAACAGCATGGTATTGGCACCAAAATAGACCAGTAGACCAATGGTACAGAATAGAAGACACAGAGACTAACGCACACATCTACAGTTATCTTATATTAGACAAAGGTGCCAAAAACATACACTGGAGAAAAGACAGCCTCTTCAACAAATAGTGTTGGGAAAACTGGAAATCCTTATGTAATAAAATGAAATTAAACCTCTATCTCTCTCCATGCACAAAACTCAACTCAAAATGGATCAAGGACCTAGGAATTAAACCAGAGACCTTGCAACTAATAGAGGAAAAAGTAGGCCCAAATCTCCAACATGTTGGATTAGGCCCCAACTTCCTCAATAAGACCCTTATAGTGCAAGAACTAAAACCAAACATTAATAACTGGGATGGATTCAAACTAAAAAGCTTCTTCTCAGCAAAAGAAACAATCAGTGAGGTGAACAGAGAACCTACAGAATGGGAGCAAATCTTTACCACATGCACATCAGACAGAACATTAACTTCAAGGATATATAAAGCTCTCAAAAACCTTTACACCAAAAAGCAAACAACCCAATCACTAAATGGGCTAAGGAACTGAACAGACACTTTTCAGAAGAAGATATACAATCAATCAACAAATATATGAAAAAATGTTCAACATCTCTAGCAATTAGAGAAATGCAAATCTCATGCCAATCAGAATGGCAGCTATCAAAAACACAAACAGCAATAAATGCTGGTGAGGATGTGGGGAAAAGGGCACACTCTTTCATTGCTGGTGGGGCTGCAAATTGGGGCAGCCAATTTGGAAAGCGGTATGGAGATTCCTAGGAAAACTTGGAATGGAACCACCATTTGACCCAGCTATCCCACTCCTTGGTCTATACCCAAAGGATTTAAAAAAGCATACTACAGGGACACAGCCACATCAATGTTCATAGTGGCAAAATTCACAATAGCTAGATTGTGGAAACAACCCTGATGCCAATTAATATAGATGAAAATGGATAGGGAAACTTTGGTATATATACACAATGGAACATTACTCAGCACTAAAAGAGAATAAAATTATGGCATTTGCAGGTAAATGGATGGAGTTGGAGAAAATAATACTAAGTGAAGTCAGCCAATCCCAGAAAATAAAAGGTGGATTAATTCCTTTGCTAGGATGATACTGAATTATAGTGGCAAGGGAGGGGGGGTGAGAGGAATGAAGGAATGTTAAATAGAAAAAGGGGGAAGAGGAGGGAAAGGGACAAGGGGATAGAAACAATGGCAGAAGGAGTTTGACATCAATATACTAAGTGCATGTATAAAAGCTCAAATGGTATGAAAATACTTTGTGTAAAACCAATGACTTGGAAAACTGTGCTCTTTATATGTAATATGAAAAGAATTTACTCTAAAAGCATGTATAACAAATTAAATTAATTTTAAAAAAAGAATGGCTATTAAGCCTGGGAGTCTATTTTGTCTCAACTCATTCCTTTGTATTTACAGTTGAAAAATATAATCAAAATTCGTTTTGATATGGTACACTATTTTTATGAACTTGACTTGTTCTGAAATAGAAATGAAATGCAATGCATGCAATTTTTATTGAATACATCACTGTGATCTAGGAAATGGTGTTTCTTCTTTACTACAAGCTTGGGAAATGACTGAGTTTTTAATACTATTCACACACTACGTTGAAAATTGTCTTTATAGTTCTTAAAATCAATGTATTTTTTATTTCATTTGGTCCTAGCAAAGGTAGACTCCCCTGCTATTGTGAAAATTACTTCCCTTGTCAAATCTGAAACATGAACATCAAAAGTTCATGAATTTCCAAGTTACATTGAAAGACTCTAAAATATTCTCTGTACATTGAGAAATCTTTATAATTTACTCTCATATTTTCAGCAAAATTAAAATATCAACAAAACTACTCTTGTAATGTCTGAGAAAGTGTTATTTGAAATTAAATTGCAATGCTGAGGTACTTCATTGAATTTTGTACGCAAGAGGTATCAGATTTTGACATTCATCTGAATAGCTTCTAAAAATATCAAGCACTCTCATCAATAGACATTTAAGGGAGCCAGAATTTCTCTAAGTCTTGTATATAGTATAAAATCAATGCAATTTCTATTTTTTTTACTTCAAGAAGCCTATTATTTATTTGAAGGGAATATAAATAATTCTATTAGAGAATTGTTAAGTATAAATCTGTATGGCACACTCTAGATATACTAGTTTATAAAAAGGAAATCATTAAAGGTTAACATTTCTGGAAAACATTCCAGAAGGAGTTGAGACCCACACTTGGATTTGAACAATATGTAAGATATAATCATAAAGGAAGAGACAATCATTGCATTCCTTAGATTTTCATATTAAAGAAAGTATCTTTTTTTAAATTTTAGAGCAAACTATAACTATAGTCACCAGGTTGTATATTACTACTCCAGGACTTTTATATCTCATGTAACTGAAATTTTTTACCCTTTAAACAACATTAACAAATTTTCTCCATTTCCTAGCCATTGACAACTACCATCCTATTCTCTGCTTCTTTGACTTTGATTTTTACATTCTGCATATAAATGAGATCATACGGTGCTTGCCTTTCTATGCCTGGCTATAACTAACATAATGTCCTCAAGGTTGATCTATATCGTTGCAAGTAACAGAATTTCCTTCTTTTTTAAAGACAGAATATTATACACACATGCATATATATGTGCATATTTATCATACACACATGTCACATTTCCTTTATTCATTCATCCACTGATGGAATACTTAGGTTGACTCCATATCAAGGTCTCCTATTGGGTTAATTTGTTGTTTGCAAATTGTCCTCTGCCTTTGCCCAGCTTTAAATTCTGAAGAAAAGCCATACCTAAATCATTAAGATATTAACTACTAGTTAGGGTGGCATAAATTCATGGTGGGAAACTGCAAGAACAGTTTCAAATACATTATATGTGAAGAGGGAGGTTTCCAAATCAACTATGAAAAGCTGCCACATGGATAATCCCATGTCATTTCCTCTCTTGGAGGTGACCTACTGAACACACCTCAGAGTATACTTCTAGTTCATTAAATAAACCTCTCATAAACCTCTCATGTTTTAAAATATAAACAATTGCTAGAAACAGCTATTCTTTTTTTTTTTTTTTTTTTTTTTTTTTTTTTGTGGTACCGGGGATTGAACTCAGGGGCACTTGACCACTGGGCCACATCTCCAGTCCTTTTTTGTATTTTATTAGAGACAGGGTCTCACTGAGTTGCTAAGTGCCTCGCCATTGCTGAGGCTGGCTTTGAACTCGCGATCCTCCTGCCTCAGCCTCCCAAGTGCTGGGATTACAGGCGTGCGCCACCGCGCCCGGCTAGAAACAGCTATTCTAAAGAGGAACAGGAAAAACATTGGCCATAAGACCACCTATTCAGCAATATTTCTTTAGATTTATAGAACCTAGAATGTTGGGTAACTGTCAGATGATGACTGAATGTACCTCAAATAAATGGACCACTGCAAAATTAATGATTATTTTGATTCCCACCTGTCTGTGGTTGAAATTATACTCTTAAATTTTCTATATAAACTGTTCATTTGCAGTTATTAGCTAAGATGGTTTTTAGAACAATAGTCCAGTCACCTTCAGATCAGCTAGCTCATCTTAGTAAAGTTCTTTGACTACCATCTTCTTGCATCTCAACTAATTGGTCTCTGTCATGGTGAGCAGATGAAGCCTTCTCATAGTAACAATATCTTGGCTATTGAAAGTAATGCTGCATTTATCATGGGAATGCAGATATCTTTGACATTCTGATTTCATTTCCTATGGATACATACACAGAAGTGGGATGGCTGGATCCTATGATAGTTCTGGTTTTATTTTTTCAAGAAAATTTGTATCTTTTTTCATGCCAGCTATATCTTTTACATCCCTACAAAAATTGTATAAAAGTTTTCTTTACTCCACATCCTTACCAATGTGTGTTATTTTTTGTCTTTTTGATAATAGCTATTTTAACATGTGTGAGGTCATATCTCATTGTGGTTTTTATTTGCATCATCCTGATGTTCAGTGATGCTGAACAACTTTTCATATCTCTTGGATATGTTGTACAGTTCTGTACCTTTTCTTAAGAAATGTCTGTTAAAGTCATTTGCCCTATATATATTTTTTTGTACCAGGGATTGAACTTGGGGGCACTCAAACACTGAGCCACATCCCCAGCTCTAGTTTGTATTTTATTTAGAGACAGGGTCTCACTGAGCTGCTTAGTGCCTTGTTTTTGCTGAGGCTGACTTTGAACTTGCAATCCTCCTGTCTCAGCCTTCCTAGCCACCGGAATTACAAGTGTGTGTAACGGCACCTGGCTCATTTGCCCATTTTTAAACTGAATTATTTGTTATCTTGCTATTAAGTAATTTTAGTTCCTTTAATATTTTGGATATTATTTCCTCATCAGATGGATGGTTTGAAAATGTTTTTGCCTATTCTGTAGGTTTTCCCTTCTCTCTATTTATTGCTTTCTTTGCTGTGTAGATTCTTTGTAAATTATCAATCTCATCTGCTATTTTTGCTTTTTGTTGTTTGCACTTTTGGGGACATATCCAAAAAAATCATTGCACATACCACTGTTAAGAATATTTTCCCCTATGTTTTCTCCCAGCCATTTTACATGTCAGATCTTACATTTAAGTTTTTATTCCATTTGAGTTGATTTTTGTATATGGTGTGAGATAAGGGTCCATTTTTATTCTTTGGAATGTGAAAATTCAGTTTTGCAACACCATTTGATGAATTTATTATCCTTTTCATAAAGTGTCCTTAGTACCTGTCTCAAAAGTTAATTGGTATGGTGGCACACACCTGTAATCCCAGAGACTGGGGAGGCTGAACAGGAGGATAACAAGTTCAAAGCCAGGCTCAGCAATTTAGGCCCTCAGCAATTTAGTGAGACTGTATCAAAATAAAAATAAAAAGGGCAGGGAATGTGACTTGATGGTAAAGCACCTCTGGCTTCAAAACTCACTACCAAAAAATTAAAAAAATAAATAAATTGATCTGTGGGGCCTGTTGGCACACACCTGTAATCCCAGCAACTCAGGAGCCTGAGGCAAGAGGATCACAAGTTCAAGCGCAGCCTAGGCAATTTAGGGAGATTCTTTCTCTACATTAAATTTAAAAAGGGCTGAGGATATAACTTAGTGCTAAAGCATCCTGGGTTAATACCCCAGTACCGTGAAAAAAAATCAATTGACCATAAATATTTGGATTTATTTCTGAGCTCTCTATTCTATACCATTGGTTTGTGTATCTGATTTTATGCCAGTACTATGTTGTTTTAATTACTGGAGCTATGTAGCATAATATGAAATCAGGCAGTGTTAGGCCATTTCCTTCGCTTTTGGTAAAATTGCTTTCCTATGGAGGGTCTTTCATAATTTCAAATTAATTTTAGCATTTTTTTTCTATATCTCTTAAAAATACCACTGGAATTTGATAGGGATACATTTGTGAATTAGGGACATTGAAACAATATTTATTCTTCAAATCCATGAGCTAAGGATTTATTTCCACTTATTTGTGCCTTATTTAATTTCTTTTATCAATGTTTTCTAGGCTTCAATATATAGATGTTTTACATGCTAGGTTAAATTTATTCCTGAGTATTTTATTATTTTTGATGTTACTAAACATAGAATTGTTTTTTAAATTTCTTTTTTAGATAGTTCATTGTTAATGTATAGAAAAACTAACTTTTAATATATATTTTGTATCATGCAACTTTACTGAATTCACTAATTAGTAATCAGTTTTTGGTGTACTCTTCAGGGTTTTCTATGTATAAGATCATGACATCTGTACACAGACAATTTTCTTTCTCTTGCTTAATTGCTCTGTAGAACTTCCAGTAATATTGAACAAAAGTAGCAAGAGTGGGCATCCTTGTTTTGTTCTTAGAGGAAAACCTTTAATCTTTTCAACATTAAGTGATATTATTGGTAGACTTGTCATATATGTAATTCATTATGTTTAGGTACATTTCTTTTAAACCTAATTCACTGAGATTTTTATTATGATGGGAGATTGAATTTTTCCAAATATTTATAATTTTTACCTTTCCTTCTATTAATGAGATATATCACATTTCTAAGTTGCATACATTGACTCTTCCTTGCATCTAGGGGTAAATCCCACTTGATCATGTTATGTGATATTTTTAGTGTGATATTGAATTCAATTTGCTAGTACTTAGTTAAGGATTTTGCATTTGTGTTCATCAGGGATATTTATCTCTAATTTTCTCACAGTGCTCTTGTCTGGCTTTGGCATTAGGCTAATCCTGGTCTGATAAAATTAGTTTAAAAGTTGTTATGGTTTGTTTGTGAGGTGTCCCCCAAAAGCTCATGTGTGAGACAATGCAAGAGGGTTCCGAGGGGAAATGATTAGGTTGTGAGAACCTTAAACTTATCAGTGAATTGATTCCTGGTGGGATTAACTGAGTGGTAACTGGAAGCAGGTGGGGTGTGGCTGGAGGAAATGGTTCATTGGGGGTGTGGCTTTGGGGTATATATTTTGTATCTGGAGAGGGAGTCTCTCTCTGCTTTGTGATCATCATATGAACTGCTTCCCTTTGCCACATTCTTCCACCATGATGTTCTACCTCATCTAGAGCCCTGAGGAATGGAGCCAGCCTTCTGTGGACTAAGACCTATGAAACCGTGAGCCCTTAAATAAACTTTACTTACTTAAAATTAAAAAAAACTTTGTCACAGCAGCAAAAACGCTGACTAAAACAGAAATGTTCTTTCCTCTTCAATTTTTTGGAAGAGTTTCAGAATGACTAATGTTTTTCTAGTGTCTATTTCATTTATTACACTTTAGATTTTTAGTTCCTTTCTTCTGACGACTTTGGGCTTAAATTGTTCGTTTTCAGTTCCTTGAGGTATAAAGTTAGGCTGTTAATTTGAAATCTTTCTTTTCTCTTAATATAGATGTTCATCACTATAAAATTCCATCTTGGAACTGCTTTTGCTATATCTCATAAGTTTTAAGTTTTGGTATGTGGTGTTTCGATTTTCTCTTGTCTCCTAACATATTTTAATTCTTCTTGATTTCTTTTTTGACCATTTGCTACTACAATGTGAGTTATTTAACTTCTATATATTTGTGAATTTTTCAGATTTACTCCTCTTATTGATGTGTATTTTTATACTATTTTGATTAGAGCAATTACTTGGTACGAATTCAAACTTCATAAATTTGTTAATACTTATTTTGTGGCGTATATTTAATCTATCCTAGAAAATGTTCCATGCACTTGAAACAAATGTACATTTTGCTGTTGTTGGATGAAATGTTCTGTATGTAATGATTGGGTCCATTTGGTCAGTACTGTTGTTAAAGTCTGATGTTTCTTTTAATTTTCTGTCTGGGTGATATATACATTGTTAAAAGTGGGATGTTGAAATCTCCTACTATTTTTGCATCATTATCAGTATCTACTATCAGATTAGTTAATATTCTCTTTATTTATTTATGTATTTGGTTGCTCCAAAATTGGAGTTATCATTATATTATGACATTATGTGTCTCTTGTGACAGTTTTGACATAAAGTCTATTTGGACTGATACAAGTGTATCCACCCCTGTTCATTTTTGATTATCATTTTCATGGAATATGTCTCTCTGTTCCTTTATTTTAAGCCTATATATTTCCTTAAAGCTAATGTAAATCTCTTGTAAACAGCATATAGATGGAACTTATTTTTTATCAACTCAATTGATCTGTCTTTTGATTGGAGAATTTATTCCATTCACATTTAAATTAATCATAAATAAGGTTTACTGTGGCCATTTGCTGTTTTTTAGTTATTTTCCTTTTCTACTCTCGTTCTGTCTTCTATTGTGATTTGATGACTGTTTTGTACTAGTATGCTTTGATTTCTTTCTATCTTGGTTATCTACTAAATGTTTTATCTTGTGGTTACCATGAGGCCTACATAAAATATTCTATCCATAAGATAATCTATTTTAAGCTGACAACAAATTTGATTGTATACAAACATTTTATACTTTTGCTTCTCCCACAAACACATATTTTATATTGCTAATTTCAAATTTTACATCTTCTTACAATGTGTGTACTTTAACAAATTATTGCAGGTATAATCATTTTAATATTTTCATCTTTCAATTTTATACTCAAGTTAAATGTGGTTTATACACCATCATTACAGTATTAGAATATGTTGAGTCAGACTATATTCTTACTTATATAGTGAGCTTATATTGTCATATGTTATTCACATTTTTAGTTAGCAACCTTTCATTTCAACTTGAGGAACACTCTTTAGCATTTATTGTAAGACAGATCTGGTGATAATGAATTCATTCAGCTTTTGTTTTTCTGGGAAAGTTTATCTCTTCTTTATTTCTAAGGGACAGCTTTTCCAGGCATAGAATTCTTATTTAGGAGTTTTTTTTTTTTTTTTTTTTTTTTTTTTTTTCTTTTCTTTCAGCACTTTGAATATGTTATCCTATTCTCTCTGGGCATTCAGAGTTTCTGCTGAAAAGTCTGTTGATAATTGTATTGTGACTCTTTTGTATGTGATCTATTTTTTGTCTCTATCTGCTTCTGAATATTTTCTTTCCATTGATTTTTGATAGTTCGATTACTGTATATCTTATTGAACTCTTTAGTTTAAATTTAATTGGTTATACACTGTTTGTACCTGAATGTTGGCTTCTTTCTTCATACTAGGGAACTTTTCTTCCATTCTTTCTTTAAATATATATTTCTGACCCTTTCTCTCTTTCTTTTCCTCCCAGGATGCCTATTATGCATAGGCTGGGTCTCTTGATGGTGTCCCCATAAGCTTTATTCATACTTTTTTCTCTTTTTTCTTTTTGTTCCTCCAATTGGGCAATTTAAAATGCTCTTTGAGTTCACTGATTCTTCAGCTTCATCAACTGGTTGTTGAAACTTTCTATTAACTTCTTTATTTCAGTTGTTATATTTTACATCTCTAGGATTTTCATTGTTTCTAGGAATTTCTCACATTGTTCATATATTTTTTCCAAAATTCACTTATTATTTTTCTCTATATATCCTTGAAGTTTACTGGAATTCTTAAAAGAGGATTACTTTGAATTCTTTTTCTGTCATTTCTTAGCTTTTCCTTTCTTTAATATTTACTGCTGGAGGTTTGAGGGTTTTATTGTTGTTTTTGGTGTCTTTTGTAGATGTCATGACTTCCTGACTCTTTGTAATCCTGTGTCCTTGCATTGATGTTTATACATTTGCAGAGAGAGCCACATTTCCTGGCTTCTGCAGAAGTTATTTGGCTGGCATAGAGTTTTAGCCTGGGATAATTGGTCTAGCTTATGATTCTGAGTGGGTCAGCTGGTAATGACCTTGCTTTCAGTTCCTTTAGATGGCTAGGTGTTATGGTTTGGATGTGAGGTATCCCCCAAAAGCTCATGTGTGAAACAATCAAGAAGGTTTAGAGGAAAAATGATTGGGTTATAAGAGCCTTAACACAATGAGTGAATTAATCTCCTTATGGGATCACTGAGTGGTAATCGAAGGTGGGTAGGTTGTGGGTAGAGGAGGTAGGCCATTGGAGGCATACCTTTGAGGTACATTATTTTGTATCTGGTGAGTGGAGTCTCTTTCGTTTTTTTTTTTTTTTTTTTTTTTTTTTTTTTTTTTTTTTTTTAAATCATGATATGAGCTGCTTCCCTCCTCCACATTCCACCATGATGTTCTGCCTCATGTCAAGCCCTGAGGAATGGAGCCAGTTGTCTATGGACTGAGGCCTCTGAAACCATGAGCCCCCAAATAAACTTTCCCTCCACTAATTGTTCTCATCATGTCTTTTATTCCCAACAGTGAAAAAAAAAAAAAAAAAACTGACTTAAAACACTGTGCTACTACCCTTGCTATGAAATCAGGTGGAGTAGCTGAAGACAAAACAGGACCACTGACTGAGCACCACTATTAAGCTGAGATCCTGTATTGGCCCTACATCCACCTCTGGTCAGGCTGGACTACAGTGTGTATTACTTGGTCAGAAAGTACTGTTATTTAGCCGGGTGCGGTGGCGCACACCTGTAATCCCAGCACTTGGGAGGCTGAGGCAGGAGGATCAAGAGTTCAAAGCCAGCCTCAGCAATGGCGAGGCACTTAGCAACTCAGTGAGAACCTGTCTCTAAATAAAAATACAAAAAAGGGCTAGGGATGTGGCCCAATGGTCAAGTGCCCCTGAGTTCAATCCCTGGTACCACAAAAAAAAAAAAAAAAGTACTGTTATTTAGCCAGGAGTGGTGGTGCATGCCTATAATCCCAGCACTTGGGAGGCTGAGTCAGGAGGATCGAGTTCAAAGCCAGCCTCAGCAATGGTGAAGCACTTAGCAACTCAGTGAGACACTGTCTCTAATAAAATACATAAAAGGGCTGGGGATGTGGCCCAGTGGTCCAGTGCCCCTGAGTTCAATCCCCAGTATCTCCCCCCCAAAAAAGAAGAAAGTACTGTTATTTGAATTCAGCAGTTGGATAGGGTTGCAAACTGGACCCTGAGATTAAGTGGATAAGAATGTATGGTCAACTTCTATGATCACTGCAACTATAGAGTTGAGATTCTCCTCTGTTCCAGGTCATCCTACTTAAAATTGAAAATCTCACTTCTATCAGAATACATTTTATCTTTTTTCTCTCCTTTATTTTTCTCTAAATAACTTATCACTCTTTAATGCATTATTATCACTATTATTTTATTTACCTATTTCTTGTTTGACAAAGCTTTTATCACTCTTTTGACAAATTATTGTTACTATTATTTTGTTTACTTGTTTTTATTTGATTTCCCAACCAGAATGTAAGCCCCTTAAGGGCAAGAACTTTGTCCTTTTAGTGCTTTGCTGTAACCATACTGCAAAGAATAGTCTTGGTGTTTAGTAGATACTTAATAGATAGTGTTGCTATTTATGAAATTATTTCTAAGTTTTATGAAATGCCATTTTGTTTAAAATAAAGCTAACTCATATTTGGGTATTACCTTTTGTTGAATATAGATCTTGCACATTTATTGCATCATTTGATGTTCACAGCTACCTGATAAGGCATGAAGAATAGGAATTAATATTCATTTTCTTATATAATAAGAAACTGAGAATCTTAAACAACTGGTTTAAATCACATCATTAGTAACATACAGAGTTAATAAAATAATAGTTGTTTTTCTTGCCCAAGTGTCCTTCATATGCTATTTTCAGAACTGGAATGATGAATATAATGTAATTTGTTGTGTATAATCAGGCAGTAGAAGTTTAATATAGATTCACCTGGATATAAAATGTTTCTGAGCTTTCTTCAAGAATCCTTCAGTCAGTTGCAGAACTCTATTTCTAAGGAGCTTCTGAATTTTTTTTCATTCATTGCCTGGAATATATTGTAGATTCAACGTCTTAAGGAAATGCACATCTACATTGCAATCAGTGTGTATTGCCTGCCCAATATGCATAAGAAAATGTTCTCATTGCTATGTAGAATACGACTATTCCCTCCATCTGGAATGTTCTCCAATCTATGTGTGTTATTGCTCTTCATCATTTGGGTATCTGCACAAATGTCACCTTCTAAGAGAGGCCTTTGCTGAATGCCTTATCAAAAAGATGAATTCTACCCCTTTCCTTCCCTTCCCCAATTATCCTCTTTTCACCCTAATATTCTCACTTTCATCTATCCTTCCTTAAAGGATATTGTTTTTTTATTTATCTATTTCTTAATTATTGTAAGGCTTTTTTTTTTAACTAAATTGATGGCTTATGAGATAATTCACTTTCTTTTTCTTTTCTTTCTTTTGTGGTACTGGAGATTGAACACAGGGATACTCTACCACTGACCCTACTGATATACCATACCGGGTTCCCTTGGTTTTATTCTTTGAGACAGGGCTGGCCTTTCAATGTTGGCCTCCAACTTGTGATGTACCTGCCTCAGGATCCTGAGTTGCTGAGATTACAGGTATGCATGACCATTCCACATTTTCTCTCTCTCTCTCTCTCTCTCTCTCTCTCTCTCTCTCTCTCCCCCTCTGTGTGTTTTTAATTGTTATTTCTGTACTACCTAGCACAATGCCAGACACATAGTAAGAATTCAGTAAGACATATCAATTGAAAGAATATCCACATTCCTTTTTTTATGCTACATAGCATATATCACAATTGTAACTAAGTAATAATTCTGTAGTTAATTTGGTATGCCTTTATCCACTCTCCTACTGGAAAATAAAACCCATGGAACGTGAATTGTGTCTTCCATACTCACTACATTTGGCTTAAATGGAGTAGATACCACAAAAACTTAATTATTTATACTCAAAGAATTTAGAAACTTTTTCTCTACATAAAAAAAAACCCACGAAGGAATGAATGAAATCATAATTTTAGAGTCTAAATAACAGGGCTAGGGTATAGGTCAGTGGTAGAAGTGTTTAGCATGTGAGAGGCCCCAGGTTCAATCTGTACACTACAAAAGGATAAAACAATTTAAATAACAGATCAAGGCAACAAAAAAGAAAGGAATCTGAATACATTAGGGCACTCAATTTAAATGTTAAAATTTTGTGAATAGTATATTTAGATTCTAAGTAAATTTTAGCATATATTATTAAAATTGCTACAAGAAGAATATATGGTAGAAAACTCAGCAAAGACTCACATAATAGGAAGAGTTCAAGTACTTTAATAGTATAATTCTTAAAGAAAATACAAAAGGTATTAGAAGAGCTTCAGAATCAACACAACAAAAGGTCACCACTGCAGTCAAACAGTGAGATTAAAAGCTGGCAATTAGATTGCCAGATGACTTGAAATTCAGTTTTAGGATTAAACTGACAATGACTGGTAGGAGAACAAGAAAGGCTTTTAATCAACTTAGTAAAAATAAAAAAGTGGTAATATACATATAATTGAGAAGACATAGTTATGTATGTGTATGGAGGAAGGAAAATCGAAAATCGACCAGTAATGATGTAAGCAACAAACACTTTTAATGGACATTTAAAAGCAAGTAATGAGGTAAAACACACTTTTTTTCCAATCAAAATTCATTATCTAAAATAGTACCTTACCTGGAGATAGCTGGTCTGCATGCAGAACTGAGATTTCTCAATTGTTTCTTCTAGGTACATGATATATCTATGTTTCCCAGCTATTATACCCTATAAGTAATTGTCCAGAACTATCTAAATACTTCTATGAAGAAGCAAGTGGAAATATTGGAATAATAACATTTTTTGTAGTAAAATTTTGTTTATGTGCTTCTGTTCCTTAGCACCCTTTTTCTTTTCTTTTCTTTTTTTCTTTTTGGCAGTACTGAGGATCAAAACCAGGGCCTTGCACATACTACATAGCATATTTTTAAAAAAACAGTATGGTGAGTATCGACCATTGACAAAGCTATTTAAATTGTTCTTGCTCTTAACTTTTGAAGGATAAATTTCCTCCTGTGTGATGCATATGCTAAACTCCAGTCAGAGTTAATTGGGATCATATGTGAAGAATGGAGGGAAAATTATTCCCAAAGAAATGAATAAATCTACACACATTTAAGATAACTTATCTTCGTTCAAAGGAAAAAAAAATCAATCTTAGGTGATGTAACTTACAAATAGATTAGACTGCGTTCAAAAGAAGAGTAGAGTTTAACTTCTCTCAGAGAGGAAAGAAGAGATATAATAGGAGGTCAGGTGAAAGGGCTTGTTAAGATGCTTTCAATCCTAAAAAAGATATGTTTTGGTGGTATGAAATAATTTAATTCATTAAAGAGGAATAATGTAAGGAGAAATTATTTCAACTGTATTCTAATTTATGTTAAAACTGGGCCCAAGAATCTAAGACATTACTCAAGTTATCATTTTTGGAGTGATTGTTTGAGGTTATATTATATGGCAAACCACAGAATAATTCAGCCTGGTTATGGTATGACACTAAATGCCAGTGTAAGAAAAGGATGATTCATTGCTTGAGGTAGAGTCTGTAATTCTACAGGAAGGACATTGCAATTTTGCATAAAGTAATATGCTACAATGTCTTTTATTATTACATAGTTTGTACCTGTTTGTCACAAATTTTGCTCAAAGGAAAAACATCCTAATGATTGTGATTATTCTGAGTAGCTTTGTAAACAAACATACTTTTTTGGAAGAAAAATGAAAATTTTCACACTGATAAAAAATGTAACTACATTAAAAGCAGTGGCTTTACTAACTGAAACTGCAGTTGATTCCACTTATTTTTACTTATTATTAAAACAATAATGTATTTTTATTACTTTAAATAATTTTATTCATTGTTTTAGAATAATAATTATTATCATTGTATTTATTATTTTAGGGACTAAGGAGAAAGGTCTCCTGATTTATGAATTTAATCTAAATTCATGAAACATCAGTCCAGGAGGTTAAAAAAGAGTGAAATTATTTTAAGAAAAGGAAAAATGCCATAGGAAATCCAATTTTTCTGATTTGGGGGCTGGGTTTGTGACTCAGCGGTACAGTGCTTGCCTTGTACATGTGAGGCACTGGATTCAATCCTCAGCACCACATAAAAATAAATAAACATTTTTAAAAAAACAATTTTTCTGATTTTCACTTATTTCTTTCTATTCAGCTCCGCCATATTTACTAATACACAATTAGCTCCTTCCTAATCCACACATTGTTCAAAACTAGTTAAGTGGCATATTTTAAAACAAATTAAATCAATTTAGCAGAAATGGTGAAAGACCTCTACAATGAAAACTACAGAACACTAAAGAAAGAAATTGATGAAGACCTTAGAAGATGGAAAAATCTTCTTGATTGAACCCAGTGCCTCACATGTGTGAGGCAAGAACCCATGTTCTTGAATAGGCAGAATAAATTTTGTCAAAATGGCTATCCTACCAAAAGCACTATACAGATTTAATGCAATTCCTATTAAAATTCCAATGGTATTATTTATAGAAATATAAAAAGGAGTCATGAAGCTTATTTGGAAAAATAAGAGGCCCAGAATAACCAAAGCAAACCCTATCAAGAAAAGTGAAGCAGGAAGCCGGCCTCGGTGCTGCATGCCTATAATCCCAACAGATTGGGAGGCTGAGGCAGGAGGATCACAAGATCAAAGCCAGCCTCAGCAAAAGCAAGACACTAAGCAACTCAGTGAGATCCTGTTTCTAAATAAAATACAAAAAATAGGGCTGGGGATGTGGCTCAGTGTTTGAGTGCCCCTGAGTTCAATCCCCATAAACAAACAAACAAACAAATAAACAAAGCAGGAGGTATCACAATACCATATCTTGAATTATTCTACAGACTTATAGTAACAAAAACAATATAATATTGTCACCAAAACAGACATTAAAACGGTGGAACAGAATAGAAGACACAGAGATAAACCCACATAAATACAGTTATCTCATACTAAACAAAGCCACCATAAACATACATTGGAGAAAAGATAACCTCTTAAAGAAATGGTGCTGGGAAACTGGAATTACATATATAGCAGAATTAAATCATACCCCTGTCTCCCACCTGGCACAAAACTAAACTCAAAGTGGATCAACGACCTAGGCAATAGAGCAGAGACCCTGCACCTACTAGAATAAAATGTAGCCCAACTCTACATCATGTCAGTTTAGAAACTGACTTCCTCAACAAGACTCCTAAAGTGTAAGAAGTAAAATCAAGAATCAATAAATGGGATGGTATCAAACCCAAAAGCTTCTTCAGAATAAAGGAAACGATCAAGAATGTGGAAAGAAAGCCTACAGAATAGGAGAAAATCTTTTCCACCTATACCTCAGATAGAGCATTAATCTGCAGGATATAAAAAGAACTCAAGCCGGGTGTGGTGGTGCACGCCTGTAATCTAAGCACTTGGGAGGCTGAGGCAGGAGGATAGCGAGTTCAAAGCCAGCCTCAGCAATGACAAGGCACTTAGCAACTCAGTGAGACCCTGACTCAACTAAAATACAAAAAAGGGCTAGGGATGTTGCCCAGTGGTCAAGTGCCCCTGAGTCCAATCCACAGTACCAAAAAAAAAAAAAAAAAAAAAAAAAAACTCAAAACACTTAAACACCAAAAAAAAAAAAAAAAAAAATTACCCAATT
Source organism: Tamias sibiricus (assembly GCA_025594165.1). Lineage (NCBI taxonomy): Eukaryota > Metazoa > Chordata > Mammalia > Rodentia > Sciuridae > Tamias > Tamias sibiricus. The sequence goes on along the minus strand of CM046667.1, from coordinate 51,859,356 downwards.
AATAAATGGGCAAATGAACTGAATAGGCACTTCACAGAAGAAAAAAATATGATCGATCAACAAATATATGAAAAAAGTCCAACATCTCTAGCAATCAAGAGAAATGCAAATTAAAAGTATACTGAGATTCCATCTCTCTCCAGTCAGAATGGCAATTATCAAGAATACAAGCAACAATAAATGTTGGCAAGGATGTGGGGGAAAGAGTACACTCATACAATTTTTGTTGGTGGGATTACAAATTGGTGCAACCACTCCGGTAAACAGTATGGAGATACCTCAGAAAACTTAGAATAGAATCACCATTTGACCCTATTCCAACTCCTCAGTATATACCAAAAAGACTTAAAATCAGCATACTAGGACTGTGGTTGAACCTCAGTGGTAGAGCACTTGCCTAGCACGTGGGCGGAACTGGGTTCAATCCTCAGCACCACAAAGGTATTGTGGTAAAAACAAAGGTATTGTGTCCATCTACAACTAAAAAAATCAGCATACTAGAGTGATGCAGCCACATCAATGATTATAGCAGCTTAATTCACAATAGCTAAGCTATGGACCCAAACTAGGTGTCATGCAACGATGAATGGATAAAGAAAATGTGGTATGTATACCCAATGGAATATTACTCATCCATAAATAAGAATGAAATTATGGCATTTGCTGGTAAATGGGTGGGTCTGGAAACCATCATGCTAAATGAAATAAGCCAATCCCAATAAATCAAAGGCTGAATTTTCTCTCTGATATGTGGATGCTAACACACAACAAGGGTGGAGGAAGAATAGAAGTTCAATGGATTAGATTAAGGAGAATTAAGGGAAGGCACGGGACATGGGAATAGGAAAGACAGTAGAATGAATCAGATGTAACATTGCTATGTTCGTATGTGAATACACCACCAGTGAAACTCCACATCATGTACAAGAATGGGATCCTAATTAGATCAAGTTATACTCCATGTACATATAATATGTCAAAATATACTCTACTGTCATGTATATCTAAAAAGATCAAAGAAAAAATTAAAAAATCAACAAACAAATTAACTTTATCATGTTAATCTTGAAGAGAAAATGAATGAATAAGGAACAGTTTTGACATGAGTGTTTCTTGGTGCCATACTAGTTTTGCTTTGTGGATTGTGTTTTTAATGCTGAAAAACACATAAAGCTTCACATTTATCCCAAGGGCCAAACTTTATTATAGCTCTAAAACTCCCCTGGGCCAGACTATTCCAACTGTACTTTTCAATTTTCAAGTCATTTGTTCTGCCTGTGTGGATAGGTGATTTTATAGAGGCAGAGACATTTCTGATTTCTAAACAACACTTTACAATCCTTGTTAGATTACAAATGATAAGGGAGGCTTCATGAATGTGTAACACAATATGTAATATCAGAGGAAATCGAAAAAAGCTTTACACAGCTGTTCATGAGCCCCAAGATTCAAGGTATTGCTTTCTGAAAGGAGAAAGGAATTTTTAAGGACTGTTCAGTTCATTCCACAATGGCTGAATGAATCATTTCCTGTTTGCCCCCAGGATGACTATTATCCTTTATTTCCTGCAAGTGAATTAGGACATGATGTGCTTATGAAGGGTAGAAGAAAAAACATTAACTAAAAATATTAACTGAGTTCAGTTAATTAACTTTATATAATATTTATATTACTCAACATAAATTGAGTAAACTTATACTCCAAATACAGATACTCAAAGGAGATATTTCTATGCAATTGTTTTATAGACTTAAACATTTTGAAGAACTAGGCTACAGTTAAGTATTATATGTTTTCCTTATGCTGTGATTTGAGAAATTAAATGGAAGTCCTTCTTTTGTTTATTACTTGTAGAGAATATCAGAGGTAAATTTCTGCCCCATCTGTTATAACTATGTTGGATTAAATTAATTCCTAAAAATTATTTTAGTAGAAATGATTTGTCCACTCAATATACAAATCATAAGTATAAAGACTGATGAATTTACAACTAAATAAATAAGAAAGAAAGAAGGGAAGAAAGAAAGAAAGAAAGGTGGTGGGGCAGGGATTTAATGAAAATCAAAGGGAGATCACTAGAGAAAATGGCCAGGGGGCAGAGAGAGGGAAGGGAGACCGGAAGTGCTGGGGAGTGATATTGGCCATATTGCATTATTATATTATGCACGTACAAATATGTAACAACAAATCATTATGTATAATTATAATGCACCAAAAATGTGGAAAGAGAAAAAAATAAAAATAAAATCATAGAAAATGGTGAAAAAAAAAAGACTGATGAATTTTTTTTATTTGTTATTATACTCATGAATTCACCACCAAAATCAAACTAGAGAACATTTCTTACCAGAGTCCTAGGCCAGAGAGGACTCTGAAGTCAGGTAGTCTCAACAGACCAGATGGCCACTGACCCCAAAAATCAAATGGAAAAATTAATGGTGAGCTGGGTGTAGTGGTGTATGCCTGCAAAGTAAGTTAAGGCAGAAAGATTACAAGTTCAAGGCTAACCTCTACAACTTAGCAAGCCCCATCTCATAAATAAATAAATGGATAATATGGATAGATAGATAGATAGATAGATAGATAGACAGATAAATCTGGCTCAGGATGTAGCTCAGTGATAGAGTGACCCTGAGTTCAATCTCCAGTACCACATACAAACAAAAGGTAAAGATGAAGTAAGAAATGAATTTATTCAGTATAGCTATACTAGGAAGACAACAAGGACCAGTGTCTTCAGCCCCATAAAAGTGGGCTAACAAGATTCTATAGGGAAGGCAGGCAAAATGTATGCATAGTAAAACCGTGTTGGCCAAATTGTGGTTTGGCTGATCATTATCTCAGGGTCAGTTATGTAGAACCTTATGTGCAGTGATAAGAAAGTTGCTATACCCTGGGAGATAGTTTGACTCATCATGAGGTTATTGTTAGATCAGACATGTTGTTCCTGTAAATCAAACTAACTGCAGGAAACGATGACTCAGAGAAAAGGACAAATCAGAAAGCAACATGGAATTAGCTTCTTCCCATTAAGGGTAATGACTAGAGAATTCTAGATGCTGCTCTGACGTTCTGGAACAGAACACTGTTAAGGTGGCAGCTGACAATATGTTGATCATGATATTCTTGCAAATCTTGACACTTCTGTACTCTTATCTCAGTCCTTTCATCCTTGGAGGGGGAAGTTTACCAGTTTTAGATAAATACTTCTCCAATGATGAAAATACACACATGCAGAATTGAGCAAAATTTGACACGAAGTTTAAGGTAGAAAGGAGTCAGATACAAAAAAAAAAAAAAAAAAAAAAAAAAGGCAGAGATGCCAAACTTTTGGCATCCATAGGCCCAAGTGTAGAATCAGTGTTTTTTAGCCAAAGCAGCCTCTAAGCCCCTATTACATGTTTCCACCCTATTTTTACCCCCACAAAAGGCAACCACTATTATGACTATTATAAAACATGAAAATTTGTATGAAACTTAGTTTACACTACATGAATTAGTCTTGCTCTCTGTTCTCCAATAATCTGTCCTGTACACTTTAGCTATTTTGGTTTCCCCAGACTCTAATCTTGGCCTCTGTAACACAAGGAGTTTCCTGAGATCCACCTAGGTCCTCCTTTCTATACTACTTTGACTCATTTCCACTCTTGTTTTCTTTTGAGTTTTTTTGTCTTTTTTTTTTTTTTTTAACATTTCCTATATATTGCTTGCTTTTGGGATATTTGAGGGAGGATGGAAAATCAGTCCTTGTTACTTCTTCTTGGTCAGAAGCAGAAATTCCTCACATTGATTATTGTTAATGATTGAATGTTTAATCAGAGGGACTCTTGGTTATAGAATCATATTTTTTGATATTCAGATGGGGGCTAATGGTAAATCTCTTAAGGAGGATGTATACATGCATGGTAGGGGCTGGGATTTGGGAAAAAGTTGTCTTTTGAAGTTTAAAAGGCAAGATTATATTAGTATTTTATCTTTAATATGTAAAACCAGCAGTGGCAGAAATATATCTGTAACTGTACTCACAAATTTCTACAATCCCGTTCCAATTTCACTTCCTTAGTAATTTAGCAAATTAACTCCTGCCTAAGGATATTTTATGACACATCTTGTCCCAAGTTAAGAATTCAAGATACAATTATAAATAAAACAAGAAAAAGTCATTTAGAAGTAGTGTAATTGAATTCAATGAGTCCACCTTTTGGCAAATACAAAGCTGATAAGCACAACTAAGAGATAAAGTTGTGGAGAGGTTTGTTATCAGCACATAATGAGAACACTGGAGTTAAATTGCAAAGCTGTGTTCGCCTTAAATAAAGAAAGCTTTTATAGAGGAAACTTAGACATATTCATATAGGGAAGGCTTCCTCACATGTAGAGATAAGCACATTCCTGAGCATGCTCAGCTCAGGGTCATAATTAAATGTTCAAAATAAAAGATGGTGGGTTTAAATGTCTCTGAGCAGACTATTTAGCTATAATGCACAAACTTTTTTCTCCAGCTCACCTAAATAGAATAAGCCAGAGTGACGTGGCAATTTGGGCTGGTGCCTTGTGAATTTCTCCATGTAGCCTTAGCTGAAATTAAAAAAAAAAAAAAAAAAAGGTCAAAATAAGAGCAAGACTAATTCATGTAGTGTAAACTAAGTTCAGTATTTAGCTGAGTACTGAACATGTGTACATGTTAGGAAACTACAGTAGACCTTGGGTATTATGTGGCTCCTTTTGCTCTGCTTTTGGCCCGGAAGACATCACCATGTCTTTGGCTTTTGATCATGTTTATACAGTTAGAGGTACTTTTAAGAGGTGGAGGAGAAAGAAGAAGGCACATATTGGAGTGTTTTTTTTATTTCCATATCTTCTCTGACTCCATGAAGATTTGCAAGCAGTTGATTCAATGGCCATTGCCATTCCAGGTATAGTCCTTGGACTAACAGCATCAGGAATATGTTAGAACTTGTTAGAAATGCAAAATCTCCTGCTCACTCCTGGCTACCTGAATCAGAATTTCTTTATATAGGGTCTCTAATATGCCTATGTTTCATAAAAGGAAGTCCCTTTTCCAAGACTCCAGCTTTCACCAAGTTAATATCTTTTCCTCCTCTTGCTTCTTTTATTCCAGGGCCATAATGGTTTTCTGTTGTCACCAGTCCCTTGTTATATCCAATTAACTCAGCTAACATTTCTATAAATATATCCTTTTTAAAAACTTATTTTTCACCGGGCGTGGTGTCGCATGCCTGTAATCCCAGCTCTTGGGAGGGTGAAGCAGGAGGATCATGAGTTCAAAGCCAGCCTCAGCAATGACGAGGCAATTAGCAACTCAGTGAGACCCTGTCTCTAATAAAATACAAAAAAGGTCTGGGGATGTGGCCCAGAGGTCAAGGGTCCCTGAGTTCAATCCCCAGTACCAAAAACAAACAAACAAACAAAAACAACAACAAAAAAAACTTACTGTTTTCCAGGCATGATGGCGCATGCCTATAATCACAGCAGCTTGGAAGGCTGAAGCAGGAGGATCACAAATTCAAAGTCCATCTCAGTAACTTAGTGAGACCCTAAGCAACTTAGTAAGAACCTGTCTCAAAATTACAAATAAAAATAAAAATGGGCTGGGGGGCTAGGGTTGTAGCTCAGTAGTAGAACGCTTGCCTAGCACACATGAGGCACTCTGTTCAATCCTCAGCACCACATAAAAAATATATGGATATCATTATCCTAAATGCATGATTAAAGACCAGAATGGTACAAATATACTTTGTATACAAACAGTTGTATGTAAAAAGATGCTATATATGTGCATTATGAATTGTAATACATACTAATATTATAAATAAAATATATATATATTTTTTATACACAATATTTTATATATATATATATGTATATATATAAAATATTGTGTTCATCTATTGCCTGGACTGCTGTGTTACTTATTAATGGGGCCGAGGTCTAAAGCTACCCCCTTTGTTGGGCCCTAAAAAGTAGCTTACCTGGCGAAGATAGGCTTAGCGGGCATAAGCGCCGAGTGTTCCCCCCCGCCTGATTGACGGACACCACGCCACACCCAGGGAGTTTTGTAGAAAGCAAAAGGCAAAACTCAAAATTTATTGAGCAATGAACTGCACTTATATAGGCCTAGAAATAACCAATCCTCGACCAGTAGGGTGGTTTCAGCTCTCACAATACGTCATAGCCACACCCCCTTGCTTAGCCCCGGTCCTCCAAAGGGCGTGGTAAGGAACCAGAGCTCATCCCCTTGGCAGACAGCGTCCAGAAAGTCCCAACAATTCCCCCTTTTTTTTTTTCAAAATGGGGTCTCTCCATTTTATATTTCAAACATGGGATGTCTCATCCGGTATTTCAAAAATTAGGGTGTCCAACTCATTCGAGAGTGTGCCTGTCTAGGTTGATTTTTCCTCTCTGGGAAAAATCTTACCCGTCATTGGCTACCACCCTAGTACTTCAGGTGGACATACCCAGGGCCAGCAAGTGGCCAGGGGAAGGACACTGGACAGGACAGTCACCTTTGGGAAGGCTTGACTGGATGGCAAACTGCTGCATCCTGTTAAGGACCATGGCCAAGCCTGTAGGGCTTTAGCTCAGCATGACAGCAGATCACCTAGCTGTATCAATCTGGTTAGTTATATAGGGCCAAAAAGTGAACACAAAGACAATGGCAATCAGGGATTTCACCAAAGGGAGAAAGTCCACCCATTCAGCAGGGATTTCACCAAAGGGAGAAAGTCCAACCATTTAGCAGGGATTTCACCAAAGGGAGAAAGTCCACCCATTCAGCTTAGTCTAAAGGAAGCCTTCTGGCATAAAGTCCGGACAATTGTCACAGGAATGGCATTCTTCCCTCTAGCATAAAGTCCAGACAATTGTCACAGATATAGCGCTCTTCTCTCAGAGTCCAAAGGAAGCCGTCTAGCATAAAGTCCAGATAATTGTCACAGGAATGGCACAGTCCCTCTTCTCTCATCGCAGAGGGTTGAGATACTGACAAAGAAGGAGTCCAAGATAGTGTTTTTGATGAATTTTGGAATGGATGTGATGAGAAGTTTAATCACAACAGGACAGGAGATTTGTCACGGTGTTTTCATTTCTGTGGAAAAAGAAAGGATCATACCTCAAGAGCATGTGCTCCTGGGTAGTCATTTTGGTCGGATTGGCAGTATTTGAGATCTCTGGCAGGCACCCATATAGGGTTTTGTTCTCCCATTGGGAAGACACATCCAAAACCTCTGCCAGCACTTATTAACGGATCTGGACCTCTCCAGAATCCAGTTAATGGGTCTTTCCATCGGACCTCAACGTTTACATAAGGCGTTTGGTTAGACCAGTGTCTTTGAAACGCAGACAGAGGCTGCTGTTTGGAAAAATTTGAAATATTTAAGGTAAGCATAGCTGTCTTTAACTGGTCATGGGGGTTGCTTCCCCCATTTTGTTTTATTAATTGGTCCTTTAGGGTTTTATTATGTCTCTCTATGATGGCTTGTCCTTTTGGGTTATATGGGATCCCTGTGGTATGCTTAATATGCCAAGTTTGGAAGAACTTTTGTAATGACTTGTTCACAAAACAGGGTCCATTATCGGTTTTAACCTGTTTTGGCAATCCAAGAATAGCAAAGCATTGTAAAAAGTGACTTTCAGCATGTTTAGCCCTTTCTCCAGAGTGTGCCGTGCCCCAACAAGCATGTGAATAAGTATCTATGGACATAAATATATATTTTAATTTTCCAAATGCCGCATAATGGGTTACATCAGTCTGCCAGACAGCGTTGGGCTGTAGGCCTCTGGGATTTACCCCAGGGGACTGGAGAGGTGGAACCTGTAAGAAGGGCAAACAGGACTTACATGTCCTTACAATCTTTTTTAAATCTTTTATAGGAACTAAAGGAAATTTATGATGTAGTCCTCTTCAATTTAAATGAGTAAGGTCGTGAAGACCTTGGGCTAACTGAAGGTCTTGTTGATATGGGACTGTAACTGTTAATACACCTGTGGTGGCCAAACGGTCAGCAGCCTGATTTCCCTCAGAGAGGGGCCCAGATAAGCCTTGATGTCCCCTAAGATGTTGGAGGAAAACAGGTTCATTACGCCCCTTTAACAGGGATCGAACCTGAATCATCAGAGGGGTTATAGGATTATTATCTATCTTTATATATGAGGCATTTAGAGTAGGTAATAGGTTAATTACATATAAACTATCTGAGAAAAGATTCATAGGCTCTTGGACATGGGTCAAGACTAATGCAACAGCATATAATTGTTTAAATTGAGCAGAACCAGTAACTGCTTCAAAGTATTGTGTCTTTTGGCCGGAGGATGGGTGAAATACTACAACTGCTGACCCTTCTTTTCCCCCATCTGTGAAGACATTTAATGCCTTGAGGAATGGCTTGATAGAAAAAAGGATGGAGTCCACTCCAGTTTGGGAAAAGAAGAGGTCCATTTGGTTGACCCGTAATGACAGTCAACTTTTCCTAGAAATCCTTCTAAAGCATAGGAGACTCTAGGGTTGTTTCTCCGTATCCACTCAAAGTCTGACAAACGGTAAGGAATTGTTAGAATATCTGGGTCTTTTCCATAATGCCTCAATGATGTATCTCTCCCTTTTATTACAAGATCTGCTAATTGATCTAATTGGGAATAAACTCGAGGTGCTCCTCCCACAGAGGAATGTATCCACTGTAAGGGGTTACCCATCTGGGTGAGAACAGCTGTAAGGAGCTTAGCACCTGAGAAAATCCACAGATATAGAGGTTGCTTTGGTTGGTATCGAGCCAATTGGGCTGAATTGAGGGCACCTTGGACTTTTTGTAATATTGACAGATGACCTTCTTTTAGTATAATCACATCAGAGGGGGATTTTCCTCGTAGCAACTCAAAGACAGGTAATAAATCTTCAGTAGAGATATGAAGCCATGGTCTTAACCAGTTTAGCTCTCCTAATAGCTTCTGTAACTCTGCCAAGAAATAAGATTTCTGAATGACTAGTTGAGGTTTGAGAGGACAAACAGAGTATAGGCTAAGTTTTGTGCCCAATATTTTGAAGGGAGGAATAGTTTGGACCTTGTCATTGGATATGTGTAATCCTCCTTTTTCTAAGAGCTCTCGAAGGGTCAGGTAAGCTGAGCCCAGTTGCTGGACATCAGCAGCTCCCAGGATGATGTCATCCATATAAACATATAGGGTGAGCTGCGATTTTTTCATTAATGGTGACAGGAGACATGAAACATAATATTGACAAAAAGCTGGGCTGTTAGCCATACCTTGAGGGAGAACTATCCATTCATATCGCTCATCTGGCTTTTGAAAGTTCACTGAGGGGATAGAGAATGCAAACTTTTCATAATCATCTGGATGAAGAGGTATTGAAAAATAACAATCTTTAATATCAATAACAATTAAGGTTAAATCTCTTGAGATAGAAGGGATCCAGGGGAGGCCATGCAGAGGTGTGCCAAAAGTGAACATCCTATCATTAATTTTTCGGAGGTCTTGTAATATCCTCCATTTCCCTGTGCCCTTTTGTATAACAAAAACAGGACTGTTCCATGGGCTAAGAGAAGGTCTAATGTGTCCTAGGGCTAACTGTTCTTGGACAATTGCCCTCAAATGGTTTAGTTTTTCAGTAGGAAGGGACCACTGCTCAACCCAGATTGGAGGGCCATCTCACCATTGAATGGCAGGAACTTGGGGAGCAGTGGCCCTTAGGATTGGGGGTGAGACCCTATTTGATGATTGGAAGTTTTTCTCCACGTATCTTTAGTTAATATATCATTTTGAAGCTCTATATGGGTTGTAGTAATGTAAGCCTCAGCTTCTCTTAAGATGTCTTGGCCTAATAAATTAGAGGTTAATCCAAGGGCCACAAGGAGACGAACTTCCCCTTGATTTCCATCTATGTCTCTCCATCTAAGCCAATCTCTGGTTTCTTCTGAATGAGTGTTCCCACCTACCCCGAGTAAACTGGGGCCCTGGAATTAGTTCCCATTGGGGTGGAATCTCTTCTTTCCTTAGTATAGTAAGATCTGCCCCAGTATCAATTGGGCAACGAAATTTCTTTCGTGATATATAAATATCCATCTTTGGTCTAATCCCTGAAACAATAGGAACTGTCCAATGGACTTTAGGGGGACTGTGAGCAGGGGAACCTCCTTGGTGTAACGGGGCTGGAGGATGCCACTTTAGGAGTTTAAAGGTTTCCCCTGAATATCAAATTTAGATCTGCAATCTTTTCTCCAATGATATCCTCTTTTACACCTAGGACAAAATGTTCTAGGGGCAGCTGGACTTTGAGTCTGGCCAGGGGAGCATTCTGGAGGCCGACCAGGGCCATTGGGGCAGTCTTTTTGAAAATGGCCCTGTCGTCCACACTTAAAACAGGTCCCTTTTCCATTTAAAACTGTTGCTAATACCTCAGTATGGGCATTAAGGGCGGTGGTTAATATTTGAGATTGGTGAGTTGTCAAACCAACATCTTTGGTGGTAATAATCCATCTCTTCATAGATCTATCTTTTAACCCGGCACAGGCCAGCTTTTGATCTGTGGTCATCCCTTCCCAAACTAGCATTTTTGCAAATTGGTCTCTCATCGTATCAGGTGGAAGTTTCCTTTGAAGGCTTTTTTTCCACTCTCTCAATAAATCTGGCCAGATCCTCATTAGCTTTTTGAGTGATTCCAGCTATAGGAGGCTCTGTAGGGCCTTCCTCTAGCTTTTTCCATGCTGCCAGCCCTAAATCTCGCACCTGCTCTCGGTAAGGGGCTGGTATTGCTGCTTGTTGAATGCCTGTGGCATATTGGTCACTAATTTCTGCCAGCATTCCAAAGGTTATTGGTATGGGAGGATTCATAAATCGGTTCCTCTCAGCCTGCATATGGCATTCATCAGTAAAATATGCACACCATTTAATAAATAAAGGTCCCGGAATCACGGCTTTGGCTAAATCGTTCCAATCTTCAGTCATGCAGGCGTAATGGGCCAGCCTTGATAAAATACTTTCTGCCCATGGCGAGTTGGGACCATCTTCCGACACCTCTTTTTTTTAACTCTTTTAACTCTTGAGTCTCCCAGGGGTACCAAATACCCGTCCGACCGGATTTAAATTAACTGGAAATGCCATTACAGGTGAAAGCCCACCAGGGGGCGCTAGCAGCTGTTGTGAAACTGGCGCATCCTGGTAAAGCTGTGGGGCAGAAGGCCCGGAAGGGCGGGCTCATAAAATGGTGGATCCTGCTCACAGGGTGGTGAGCCATGTGGCCGATGGCCTTTGTCCTCAGGTAATTTTTTTAAGCTCTCTAAGGGAGGAGCTGTAGATTCCTGGTTGCTAGTTTTTTCTAAATCCGCGGAGTGGGATTTCTCTACTTCTAGGGAGTTGTTAGGCTTCTCCAAATCCGCGGCCCGGGAGGGGCTGTTTAATTCTCTGGACCGGGAGAGATTAGATTTAGATATTTTATTTTCCCATAGGGCTTGCTCCGTTACCTCAATTCTTATAATTTGAGGTGCCTGATCTGTGGCCTCTGCAGATTCTTTTGTGGTTTGCATGAGAGAGCATGCTTTTAGGGCGGATAAAGCTGGATAAACTCCCGGAGGTGGGACTTCCCCGTATTCATTTTCTCTCTCTCTTAAAATTTGTTCCGCTTGGTGCCACGTTTTCCATGAATTATAATCAGCCTTTGGGAGCCAGGGAGCCGCCCGTATTAATGAACTCCAAATTTTTTCAGCTTGAGCATCGGAAATTTGGAGACCTTGCTTTTTTAAATACATCACCATGCCTTGAGGGCTGGGTTCTGAGATTTCTTAAATATTAACGCTTGCCCCATATTAGAGGATACTTTTGCCAGAGAGACGTTGCATCTCTAACCGTGCTAAGCCTACCGATAATTTTTGTGCCCCACACTTGGGCGCCAACTGCCGGGACTGCTGTGTTACTTATTAATGGGGCCGAGGTCTAAAGCTACTCCCTTTTTTGGGCCCTAAAAGGGGGTTCTTTCTGCCAGCAGAAAGAACTAAAGTAGCTTACCTGGCGAAGATAGGCATAGCGGGCATAAGTCGCCGAGTGTTCCCTTCCGTCTGATTGACGAATACCACGCCACACCCAGGGAGTTTTGTAGAAAGCAAAAGGCAAAACTCAAAATTTATTGAATAATGAACTGCACTTATATAGGCCTAGAAATAACCAATCCTCGACCAGTAGGGTGGTTCCGGCTCTCACGATACATCATAGCCACACCCCCTTGCTTAGCCCAGGTCCTCCAAAGGGCGTGGTAAGCAACCAGAGCTCATCCCCTTGGCAGACAGCGTCCAGAAAGTCCCAACAATCTATAACTAAAAAAAAATTTTAAATGGAATGGGGATGTGGCTCAGAGGTTAAGTAGCCCTGGGTTCAATTTCTGGTAAAAAAGCAGAGAGGAGGGAAGGGAAGGATTTACTTTGAGTATAGGATGTATTTCCTGCTGGTACTTTAGCTGACACAATACAGTATTATCTATTTTGATATCTATGCATGTGTGTTAGTAACTACCTACATACTGTCTCTCCTTTAAATTCATAACAGCCTTTATGTTTTAAAAGGGACCATGGAATTTTGCAGCACTTTGTTTTTCAATTATAGCTAAATGATATAAAATTATATAAATAATCACCCCAAAAATGCAAATTTGGTTTTAAAAAACAAATGCCATTCCTGGTTCACCAGAGTCTTATGTGAATCTAAAGAGGAAAAAGACATTAATTCATGTATATATGCTTGGTGTGGTGGGCAGCCTCTTAATGATCCCTGCTTCTTGGTATTACACTCTTTTGTAATATTCTCCCCTTAAGAGTGGGCTAGACTTATCTCCTCATTTCTAATAAGTAGACCAAGGCAGGGGAGATTTAAGGAGTTCCCAGAGAGGGCAACCTCTACTCAGGATGGGTGGGGTTCTTAACAAATTGCAGGAATGAATTTAAGGATGTTTCAGTGAGAGCCCCTAGACAGATTTACTTTAGGAAAGCAGAGACAAATTCAGGGAGAATGTGGGTTATATCAAGATTGACAAGCCTCTCCTTGGTCTGGGGTTCTAATGTTTTATAGAGGGTCAGCAGCTAGGGACTGAATGAGAGGCTATAAAATAAAAGCCTCCATTATTTCACCACTGTTTCAGCTTGGTCAGTGAGTGATGCTGGAGCCAAATGTTAGGGCACAGTTACACAATTTAGCACCAATTTTCCTTTCTGCTTACACATTTCTTACACATTACACATTATCATGTTACTTTTTTCAGTTAAGGACATGGGCCAGGGGTGCAGACCCAAGTGACAGCAGATGCTGGAAATTTGAATGGGTGACAGTAGAAATGAAAACAGGCATAGCTTTTTTTTTTTTTAGTCTTCCTTTTTTATTTTGTTTGGAATATTCACTTTGTATTCACTGATAGTCATTACATTCTTTTGGTAGGAAAAGATATTGCACTTCTAAAAATGCATCAGAGTGTAAGTCAAAGCTAATAGGTGGGTAGATTTCTTTCTAGAATATATACACTTTGAAGACCCCCTTCAGCATTTGCAGAAAAGCCTCCATTATTTCACCACTGTTTCAGCAAACTGTTGCCACACTGCTGCAAGCTCTTCAAACAAGACTTGTCTTTTTAGGGGGCTTTACCTAAGAGAAGGGAGTAGCACTGACCAGATTGTAAGACTGGTTCTCCAAAGAGAGGGGGGTAGTTAGTTTTGTTTGTGGACTTTTTATTCCAGAAGAGTTAGTGTTTTTCAAGGACTGTTCCTAAGGGAGGAGTAGGTTTAGGAATGTTAATTGTCTTTAGATACATGTTAAAGATGTGCTTTTCTTTTCCTATAGGACACTTTAACTGTGAGGAAGACTTGGTTAGTGAGTGATGCTGGCGCCAAATGTTAGTTTTTTTCCTATACATTCTGTAAAAACATCTCAGCTTTGTGATAAGGATGAGTTGTCATAGCTGTTCGGAGAACACATAGGTGGGAAATGAAAGAGAACACAAATCATGGCAAGTAAAAAGTTAAGGACCCTGGGAATTTTCCATTTTGATGTCTCCTCAACAAATGTTTTTTCCTTTATGTTGATTATCCTCAGAGAGTCACAGCAAGTACATCCTGTGCCTAATGAAGCACCTAGTCTCTGGAGCTGGTAAATTTGCTTAAGGGTGATAAGCCAGACATGTACCAAGGTTTTAATATCTAACAAATTATGAATTAAGGTGGAATAACAGAGAGAAAAAACCTTACCACTATCTTTAAATGGCTCTCAGGTCATATATTAAGGCCCTGAAGTACATTTATTCTTTGTGCCTGTGATGGTCTCTGTCTCACAGGGTCTTTACTTGTTTTGCATTCCAGTGGTTCCTGGATATTCCCTTCATTCCAGTGGTTCTAGGGCACTTCTATTTTGAGGCTCCCTTTATCTTTATTTCTCTGTATCCCTAAATTTCTATTTCATCTCAATTTATGGGTTTAAGTTATAAAAATATGGTGGCATTTATCTTGCCTTTTCTAACTCTCTCTTGCATTTCTCACCCTGCAGGAAGCAGCTGCCATATTGTGAAGAAGTCCTATTGATACCTCTGTTATAAGCAAAGGCGACTGAAAATGGACTTTGTCTCCACATGATGGCCCATTAACCCACCATTGATGGCCCATTAACCTACCCTTAAACCGTCTCCACCTGAGGGCCTGAGGGCATATTAACCCTGTGCTTTATAAACACTGCCCTTGCTGTGAGCAGGCGCCATTTTCTACTATCCTGTTTTGTGCTGGATGTAGTTGGTGGCCCTGGCCAGAATAAAGGCTTCATTGGCTATTACATGAGTGGCTTGTGAGACTTTTTTTTTTCCCTGAAAATTGGGTACAACATTTGGAGTCCCCTAGCAAGATTCTTTATTCTCCTTGCCCTCAAGCCCAAATTTGGCCTCCAGTGCCTGATCACGGACTCCTTCTTGGGGTAGGGGAGAGCTCCTGAGAGACATTCCTCAGCCTCGCCCCGAGAGGACTGCCGCTCGGATCTCCAGATGCCTCTATGAAGCCACTTGTTTACCTGTCTGGTGAGATCTCTTCTGGGGGACAAGGTCAGACTGGACACAGTCGCTTACACCAAATCCCAGGACAGGGCAGGACGTCGCTCCTGTCCACCTGGTGGACCTTCCTGTATGGCCCAATCTGGTTCTGTGTGGCACTCGATCTGGTTGTCTGGTGGGTCTCCCTGTGTTGCCCAGTCTGGTTGTCTTTTGTTCTTCTGTCTGTTTATTTCTTGTGTGGCTGAACTTTGTTTGTGTGCTAGCATTCCCCTTGGTTTCATTTTTCCCTCCCTTCCTCTGCCAGCAGCCTGGAAACATCTGTAATATTGCAATGGAGTGCAAAAAGCTACAAGGCCTTTGCTATTGTGTTACTTATGCACAGTTGTGTTCTGTGTTTATATGTCTATGTGCGTATGTCCAGATGTCATGTACATGATATCAAGATTGGCAAAATAGAAATGAGCGCTCATGAAAAATGGGTCCAAATATCTTTAATTCACGATTTAAAAGGTTCAATCTAAGTTGGGTAACTCACAAGTCTCTCTGGTGGTCAAAGAACTAGTATAAGCTTGCTTTAATTTGATTTAAAATTAGAGTTGGTGGTCTTTTCTTTACCACCACAAATTCTGAAGCCAGACCTTCGCTCTGGGACTCCAGGATGGAGTGCCACCCCAGGGGGTGCACACCTTGAGACCTTCCAAGGCCCCAGGATGTGCCTTCAGTCCTTCGGATTACTGGAGTGAACTGCCACATCAAAAGAATTAGCAAGCATCCAGTGGAGAAAACCTCCACAGGTAAGTGGTACCCCCATAACATCTGGTATCTGGTTTTGAGATCTCTTCTGGGGACAGTGAGGTGCCTGGTGAGGCACATACACTCCTGTCCAGGGCAGTAGCAAAATGTCACACTGTCCTCTGGTCCTGGTCTGGTCGGGAATTCCTACTGGGGACAGAGAGGTGCGTGACAAGGCACATACACACTCTGCACTCCTGTCCAGAGCATTAACAAGACATTGCACTGCTCCCTGGTTGGTTTGGCGCCTGGTTCTTGTTCCCTTGTGTCTTGTTCTGTGTTCTATGGTTTTTCTGCCTTTTCATTGTGTGTCTTCTCTGCTGTAAATGTAAGAAAATTAAATTTGTGAGTAACTTTGTTTGTTAGACATCTGTTTAATTTTCAAGGTTAAAATGCTAACTGTTAAATATACCATCAAGTACTCTTAACTCTTTAAATCCCATTGTGTAACATTATTGATTGTTTTCATAAATTGGTAAATTTAAATTTTTTTTAAAAAAATGAGGTTTTAAGGTTGCTCTGTCATCTCTGAAAAAAAGTTTCCTAAAGATCTTAAAAAAAGGGGGTTCCAACAGGTATAATTCTATATTTGAACATTGTGTTCTCATGAAGTGGTTAACAGATATGTGTGATTCTGTATAAAGGTTTAGAAAAGATTTCTGTGTATGCAGAGGCTCAAAGGTTTCAGCCGTTTCCGTTGGGAGTACTGTAAATAACAATATTAGTTTTGGTTTTTTGAGCAAGTAATCTGAAAGAAGTTAAGAATTATACAGCTGTGGTTGAATGACAATTATTATTTTGAAATATTATAATGTTATTTCTTTAAGAGCTAAACTTGATTAATGTAAAAACATCAATGTAATTATAATGGAGTAATACTCTTCTTTGTATTAAATGTGTTCATATCTTTCAGGTATACAAGCCTTGAGGTGAAATCTCTAAAAGAGCATTATATCAAGTTGGTGTTCTCCAAACTAGAGTTGTATAGTACTTTTAGGCTTATAAAAATAATACATTATAGATTTATTTATATTATTTAAAATGTGTTCTACAACTAGACCTGTTGTCAATAAGATATAAGGTTTTATGTTACTTTTTACACTGGGGTACAATTTAAATGTATTTTTTTAAGTTCATGAGAGCCTAATCTGTATAGAGGTTAATAATGTAAAGCAGAGATCAGCTTCAGAACTAAAACACCTCACCTAAGGTTCATAAAGAGCTTCACCTTGCCTAAAATAAGGCTCTTCCTTCCACGTTTACTACATGCCAGAGTGGCTCCAGGGCATGCCAAACTTTAATTTGTTTACGGTTATGGTTAAAAGAATGATTCTTGCTGTTAAGAAACAGGGGTTGTAGTATATAACTCAGTCAAAATTCAAGATGGTTATTACACAAACTAAATGTATTTTTACTCTTGTTAATTTTATTCTGTATTTTCCTTGTAAACTGTCTAAAAGTTGCCTGTTAATGTTTTGCAGAGGTACTGCTTTAATGACACAACCTGGGTTAATTTAAGATATTAAGCAATCACTTAGGATGGTATAAACCCCAATTAATGGAAAGGGTAAATGACAGTAAGGTTATAGGCATTAAAGAAAATCCCAGTGCTCTTAATTTAAGATTGGTAAGACTAAATTGCTATATGTTAAAGATCAAGAATTTAAGTTAAATTAAAAGGGCCAAGAAAACCAATATTTGGCTCTTGCCCTTGGAGTCGGTCTGATCCAGGGAACAGGGAACTTCTCTAAAGAGCTTTGCAACTCTAGGCCACATGGCCTCTCGAGCAGAGAGGCTAGGAGAATTCTGGAGAAGAGAAAACCAAAAAGGAGGGTCCTTGGAGAAGGGAGAAACATTTCTGGTGTTTCCAAGGAAGCCACAAGGTCAAGCAAGACCTGGACCCATTCGAGCGCAAAAGGCACTGAGCAGAACAGAGCAGAACAGAAAAGCTGCTCTCAAGTTCCCCCAAGAGTTATTCCCATCAGAAATCAGCTGACTCTTAGCAATAGATAAAAGCAAAAGTCTGTTTGACCTGCTTCATCTTAAACACCTAGCAAAAACAATTATAACCAAAACACAACCATTCCTGGGCATTTAAGAAATAATAGTTAAATGTAATTTAAGGTATACACTTGTATTAGCCCCAAGAATTGGTAAGACTGAAGGCTACAAAAAAGATTCTTTAGCAGGAATGTCTGATAACTATAAAAAGAAACAGTTTAGCTATTAAGTGACTGCCAAGTCAAAAGTTTTTAGTTAGTTTAAGGCCTACAGAACCCACACAGGTAAGCTTAATATTCAGTAGTATGATTATCTAGCCCTAAGTAACAGAAATAAAGGGTTCTCTACTAGACACAGAGGTCATACCAATAGAAAGATTTTATAAGATCAGATCACATTAAGTAGCTAAACTACCATCTTATCTGGATAGACATCTGTAACATTAAATGTTGTGTTTACATTGCTGATAACTCTGTGGATGTTAAAGTTTTATTCCCAAATAAAGGCTTTGTCCCCTCTGGCCTTATTATGGGGACAACTTCTCAGCCCTCATACCTCCTGGTGAGAAATTATCATCTTCACGGTATACATTGACATGTTCCAGATGCTGCAACATTTATTCAGTACTCATGTTTCTAGATTCTCTCATAGAAGTGCTGGTCCCTGATGACAACCTGTTCTTTCCCAGGCTTCAATCTGACCTGACTTCTAAAAAGGGAACTCCACACTACTTGCCCCCATCTCATTGCCCCTGTTCAGCTTGAATCAGCCAGATTCGGTCATTGTCCCGTGTCCTTACAGTAGTAAGGAGTTCCTAAAATTAGAAGGGAAATGAAGCCAGAATTTCATAGGCAGTCAGTATATATAGGTAAATCAAGTCAGGTCAGACCAAGAAAGCCAATTTTGAGTGAGTCCGGGGAAGTTACAGACTGTTGGGAAACTGTCCACTGGAAAATTGTAATGTTAATTCCCTGGAGAGCCCTTCCTCCACCCTTATGGAGACCCTGCCCCTGTCCCAACCTTTTGCCAAGGTAACCTGTTCCAGAAATTGCTCCTCCTGCCTGTTATCAGGTAAGTCCCCAGTGCTGGCATTCAGTCTCTCATTCAGTCTCCTGGATTCTGCCTGCTGGTTTCTCAATTAAACCTGGGGTTGGCAGATTATGGAGGAGAATAAAGATTTGTTCTCTCCATAAGACCAGTGGGGGATGTTATAAGCAAAGGCGACTTAAACTGAACTTTGTCTTCACCTGATGGCCCATTGACCCACCCTTAAATCCTGTCTCTACCTGAGGACCTGAGGGCATATTAACCCTGTGCTTTATAAACCCTGCCCTTGCTGTGAGCAGGCGCCATTTTATACTATCCTGTTTGTGCTGGACATAGTTGGTGGCCCTGGGCAGAATAAAGGCTTCATTGGCTATTATGTGAGTGACTTGTGAGACTTTTTTTTCTGAAAATTGGGTACAACACCGCCGTTTACCAGTGATGAGTTCTGTTCATCTTTGGCTTTGCCAAAGTTATTTCTGGCTTCCTTTGGCAAAGTGCTAGGGTCCCAGTCTGCCCTGTGCCAGAGACCCTGGGAGGATTCAGACTTAAGGGCATTACTGCTTTCTTCCTTGCCACTATAAAACCCATGAAGAGAGAAAATAATTGTCTTAACCTTTTATGCCTAATTGTTGTCCTGTAGACTAAAGGAATCTCCAAAGGGAAGGGGGACATTTATTGATTGCTAAGCGCATAACAAACACCCCTTTTATGGAGGAATTTACTGGAGGGGTTGGTTAAAATAGAGTGCCTCCCTCTTGCAACATTTAAAAAAAATACATGGAGTACATCTGAGCACAGTTACCATAATGGGAAATTTTAAACTGGCTTGTGAAGCCTAAGTATGCGAACAAAGGGAGACTGGCTGTCTTCTTACTAATCTTCTCATGTCTTTCTCTCAGTCCCACAATCTGAATTGCTACTCTTTCCAATCCAGGAAGGAAGGGGAGCATCCAGGAGGGAGTGGATGTGGGGTGGGGAATGTGTGCTGGCCCACACCGAGGCAATTTGTAATTGGGGCTTTCTCTCAGTGCAATTCGTCTAACAATCACCCAGATACCCCTTAGGGCTGTCGGGAGAGGGTTCAAGAAGGAACCTTAGGAATACGTCTGAGTGTAGCCCAGACCTGAATTTCACAATTGTTCCAACTCCATCCTCCACCTCCACGCATCCAAGGCAGATCGGGACTAGGGACGCTGTGTACTCACACCAAGTACTCTCTGGGCCTGGACAGAAAAGTAGGAAACTGCTTCGGTGGAACCCAACATGCCTGCTCTACACAGAAGAGGGGATTGAGAGCCGCCTAGGCAGGAAAACCTCTCACCAGAGTCTTGAAGAGTGACGGCCGCACTAACTGCATTTAAGTAGCCGACGAGTGCCCACATCACCTCCAAAATGAAAGAGACAGAAAGATGCACCTCAAGCAGATGTGGGGTGCGTGGAGAGGGGCTTACCTCGGTGTAGGTCTTGGTGGAACCTCCATAAATGATACCACTGTTTACCAGTGACGAGTTCTGCTCCCCAAAATGTTGAAGTTTGAACATTAGAGAAGCACGCCGAAGCAAGCATCTAAAGCAGGGTTTATTTAAAGGGGCAACATAGGCTTCTCCTGGGAGGGAGAAGGGGGCCATTGCTGGTATTCCAGTGTTCCAAGAAGCATGGCAGGTCTGCCTTTTTATATGTCCCTGGGCTTCCTTTGTTCTCCTGCTCTTTTCTCCTTCCAAGTACATGACCAGGCCCAGGCCTGGTGGGATGGCCAAAAGGTGAGAAGCAGATGGGCTGAAGGGGGAAGGGCAGGATGGAGCAGCCCCTGACACATTAACAACTTCAAAGCAAAAGGTTGGGGCAGGGTTTTGATAAGGGTGGAGGAAGGGCTCTGAGGCAATTAACATTCCAATCCCTCAGGCCAACAAGTCTCCAGCTTCCACAGACTCACTCAAAATTGTCTTTTTTGGTCTGACCTGACTTGATTTATCCATCTATACACTTCACTATGGAGAGGTTTACTTGGAAAACTGGGGCTATAAATTTCCACATTAGTGAGCTAGGTGTGGATCCCCAACCTCCCATCCCCACCATTGAACATTTCAGATGAGAGACAGTAGCTCCAATCAAAAAGAAATAGCTTATTTGCAGCCTTATTAGAGACATTGATTTAGAAACAATCAACTAAGCTCTTCCCACATCCTTAACCCACAGAAACTGTGATTATAATTTTTTTTCTTTTTTTTTTCATTCTGTTTTTTTGCTTTGTTTGTGTTGCTGGACATCAAATCCAAGGCCTTGGATGTGCTATTTAGTTGCTCTACCTCTGAGCTATATACCCCACCATTAAATTTTGCTGATTTTACCCATTGTATTTTGGAGTTATTTGTTACACAGTAATAGATAACTAATATACTTAGATTCTTTTAAAGTATACAAATAACAATTATTTTGTTTCTTTACAAGATATTTAGTTCACATTTTACTTCTTTTTTCAAAATTACAGGTCTCTAATCATTAATTTTGAAAAATGCTTGGAGCCACTTTTTTTCTTTCTTTCTTTTTTTTTTTTTTTTTTTGTACCAGGAATTAAACTCAAGGGTGCTTAACCACTGAGCCACATCCCCAGCCCTTTTTATTTTGAGACAGGGCCTCACTGAGTTGCTTAGGGCTTTGCTGTTTCTGAGGATGGCTTTGAACTTGTGATCCTCCTGCCTCAACCTTCCAAGCCACTGGGATTACAGGCATGCACCATCGTACCCAGCTGGAGTCACTTTTTAACACAAATAAAATTTTCAATAAACTGAAGTCCTAAAAATAAGAATTTAAACATGAATAGTTTAAGAACTGGAAAATCTGAATAGTTTGTTTGCTGAAAGTAAGAGTCTTCCAGAGAAAATGGAAAATTAATTTAACTGAAAGATGTATATGTCTCGGGAAATAGGATGTGACTTTTGTATTAAATAAGTATAAAAATGAAATTCTATAAATTGAGTTTCCACTTAGATGAAAAGATACACCTTTCCTACTTTTTTCAAGGTTTCATAGAAAAAAATATGTGAAAATGAAGAGAAAAAAAAGGTAATATTAGCAAGCTAAAAACAAATGGATGCAAAAGTAGCTGTCATTCTTGCTTCATTAAAAACTCCTCAGCACCACATAAAAACAAATAAATAAAATAAAGTTATTATTTCCATCAACAACTACAAAAATTTTTTTTATTTAAATTAGTTTAAGATTAAAAAATAATCTTGGGGCTGGGGTTGTGGCTCAGCAGTAGAGTGCTTGCTTAGCACATGCGCGGACTGGGTGTGATCCTCAGCACCACATAAAACTAAAGGCATTGTGTACAACTAAAGCATATAAATAAATATTTTTTAAAAAATATGTACTATGTCAGAATAAACATACTTCATAATGAAAGGCAAGATTTAGATATGAAGTATAAATAAATCAAAGTAGAACTTTTCATGTCATTTTATAGAACCAAAAGCTTAAAAAATACAGTTCTAAAAATTACAAATTGACTTTATAATGCAAATTATGTAAAAAAAAAATAATTGCTTTATGCATGTACAACATGTCCAAGTTACAGACCCATAAACACAACCTCAACTTATATTCTGAGTTTTTAATTGTTTCTCATTTTTCATTTGTTGTTGTTGTTTTGTGTTTGTGTAAAAACTATTGTAACACTGTACTAATAACAGTAAACTAAACTTCAAAAATTAAATAAAAAGACATGAGAATACAATTGAATCTTGAATCTAGTAACCTCAAAGTTCAAGTTCAAGGAATCTCAAATATCTATTTCAAATTCAAATCACTTTCAAATAACTCAACTACATTTCCTCATTACTAAAATAAATAAATTAATAAAATTCTAAGTGAGCAACCATAGGTGTTCTCATTTTTGAGTAACATCAATTTTTCTTGGATTTTAAATTTCCCTTTCCCCTGCTTCCATAGCTATTTTTCTCTTTAGGAGAAAGAAGAGTAGTGAATAAAAGGACTGAAGAAACAAATAAAAATTACCTTCAGAATCATGTTACTTTACTTTTTTTTAAACTTTTCATTAGTGCAGTACAGTTATACATAATAGTGGGGTTCTTTTTGACATGATCATGCATTCATGAAATATAATTTGCTCTATTTCACTTCCTAGTACTTCCTCTTTCCCTTTTCTCCCTCCTCCTTCCCCTTCTCTACTAGTGTTCCTTCTATTATTTATTGTTTTTTAAAATTGGTACTTTATAGATACGTATAAAGGTGGAATTCACTGTGGTATATTCATATATGTACATACCATAATTTGGTCAGTTTTATTCTATCCTCACCAGCATTTATTAATATTTGTATCACTGATGATCACCATTCTAAATAAAGTCAGATGAAATTGATAAACCAGCCTAATTCCATCTTAATACTGGGAGCCATCCTGTCAAAAAGTTATGAAAAGCCCACTTCAGTTTTCTATGAAATGCTAGGATTCTTATTTGGCTTGAGCTTATTGTCTGGCATTCATGCCCAGGCCTTGAGCTCACTCAGGCCTGACTTTCCTTGACCAGATAACAACTCTGTCTCTCTAAAACTAACGGTGCCTCATAAACTTTTGATATGGGATTTGACTTAACTCCCTTTTCCTTGGAATGCAATGTCATGTAGATGATTAGTTTGCTATTTGCTTTGAATTACACATGTCTGACCTTGTTAGCTGTAAGTTCCCAAGAATTTTTGTAACTCTTTGAACTATAAAAACCTTGTCTTCTCTGAGAGCGGGGCTGACTCCAAGCCCAGTGTTTGGGAGGGGCAGCCCTAGCCAGCTCTCTTTGTGTGTATACAATATAAGCTTGCTTTAATTTAAAATTGGAGTTGTTGGTCTTTTCTTTGCATCTTGGATCAACATTTTTGGAGGCCCCAGTGAGATTCAGACCACTACAAATTCTGAAGCCGGACCTTCACTCTGGGACTCCAGAGTGGAGTGCTACCCTAGGGGGTGCGCACCTTGAGATGTTCCAAGGCCCCAGGGTGTGCCTTCAGTCCTTCAGACTACTGGAGTGAACTGCCACTACAAAAGAATTAGCAAGCATCCAGTGGGGGAAAAAAAAAAAAAAAAACCTCCACAGGTAAGTGGCGCCCTAGTAACATCTGGTATCTGGTTTTGAGATCTCTTCTGGGGACAGTGAGGTGCCTGGCAAGGCATATACTCTCCTGTCCATGGCAGTAGAGAAAGGTAGCACTGCTTTCTGGTTCTGGTCAGGAATTCCCACTGGGGACGGAGAGGTGCCTGACGAGGCACATATGCACTCCTGTCCGGAGCACTAGCAAGACGTTGCACTGCTCCCTGGTTGGTTTGGCGCCTGGTTCTTGTTCTTTTGTGTATTGTCCTGTGTTCTGTTTTTTTTTTTGTTGTTGTTGTTTTGTTTTGTTTTGTTTTGTTTTATTGTTTTTGTTTTCTGCTTTCTCATTGTGTGTCTTCTCTGTTGTAAATGTAAAAAATTGAACAACATGGGTAATAAGACAAGTAAGCCTGATACTCCTTTAAACTGTGTTTTAAGAAATTTTGACAAACTTTATCCCCATTATGATTATCCCATCACCAAGAAATGCCTCCGAATTTTCTGTGAGGTAGAATGGCCCACCTTCGGAGTCGGCTGGCCCCCTGAGGGCACCTTTGATCCCCAAGTGGCATGGGCTATATCTAACATCACTCTTGGTAATCCTGGCCACCCAGATCAAATAGGATATATTCTACCCTGGGCGGAAGCAACAACTAATTCCCCCGCCTGGATGAAGGTTTG
This sequence comes from Tamias sibiricus, assembly GCA_025594165.1. Lineage (NCBI taxonomy): Eukaryota > Metazoa > Chordata > Mammalia > Rodentia > Sciuridae > Tamias > Tamias sibiricus. The sequence continues at coordinate 51,834,696 of CM046667.1, read as the reverse complement.
GATGGTCCAGGACGGACAGGGAGGGCAAGCCCTGGTTGTGGCTGTGAGAACTCCCCAGGGTCCCTCAAACACAAACCATAAATCCACTAAGAGCCCTGTTCTACAGGACTCTCCGGAGGATTCCCTCCTTCCCCCATATGCTTCGGCTCCTCTTTATCCTCCTGCCGCGGGTGCAGACGCAGCTGCTCCACTAACTACTCCACCATCTCCCTCTCCCTCCCCTCAACTGCTTCCTCAATCTCCCCACTCAACCACTCCTCCAACTCTAGTTTTCCCAAAGGAGCCAGCCCCTGTTCTTTCTCCTCCCCAAACCCGACAGGGCCACCCTTATGGAAGGCCTGACTCAGTTGCTTCCCCTGGCCGACCTGCCGGCTCCATTTCTATTAATATCCCTGAAGTGGAGCCAACTCCAGCCCCCGTTCTTCCTCTCTGCCAGATTCCAGAAGGTCGCTACTTGTATGTTCCATTTTCCACAACAGACCTTTATAACTGGAAAAAACCAGAATCCCCCTTTTAGCACGGATCCTAGTTCCTTGATTTCTCTGGTTGATTCCGTTTTCTTTAATCACCTCCCCACCTGGAATGACTGTCAACAGATTCTCCATACTCTCTTCACCACGGAGGAAAGGGAGCGAATCCTGGCAGAAGCAGCTAAAGTGCTGCCTGGGATAAGTGCTCTTACAAGTGACGAAAAAACAGAAGTGATTGAACGAGCTTTACCTAGGAGAAGACCAAGCTGGGACTATGGGACAACTGAAGGTAGGAGAGCACTCGGTGAGTACCACCAGATACTATTAGAGGGTCTTAAGAGGGCAGTTTGAAAACCCACAAATCTTTCTAAGGTAGCAGATGTGAAACAGGGGGCCAGATGAGTCGCCTTCAGCATTTCTCGAGCGCCTCCTGGAGGCATACCGTCTATATACTCCTATAGACCCTGAGGACCCAACAAGCCTCAAGGCAATTAATCTGGCTTTTGTGACTCAGTCAGCCCCAGACATCAGTAAAAAGATTCAAAAGATAGATGGCTTTGCCGGAAAAAAAACCAGGTCAGAATTATTGGAAATAGCCCCAAAGTTGTTTGAAAATAGAGATAGCCGAGATGATCTACTGATAAGGAAAGTAAACAGGGCCACAGTGGCCACATTACAGGCTACTGAAACCTCAAATCCTAGACAAAGGCAGACCACATACAACAGAGATAAAAAGCAGTCTTCCCTGCTGCAAAACCAGTGTGCTTATTGCAAAGAAATTGGACATTGGAAAAATGAATGCCCCCAACGTAATCCGAAGAGCTTGCCCCAATCACAGGCCAGAGCTCCTCAGCCAAAACCAGTTTTAACTTTAGAAGAATAGGGGGGCCATGGCTCTTTCAAACTAGGCTCCTGAGAGCCCATGGTAACTTTCTCAATTGGGGGCCAACCTGTAAATTTCCTAGTGGATACAGGAGCTTCACATTCAGTGTTACAGAAGCCCATAGGACCCCTCACTAATAAAACCATGGAAATACAAGGGGCAACAGGAGAAATTAAAAAGTATAAATGGACTACAGACCGGACTGTTAACATAGGACGAGGAACTGTAACTCACTCTTTCATTGTTATCCCTGAATGCCCTTTCCCGTTGCTGGGACGGGACCTTTTAAGCAAACTTCAGGCAACTATTTCATTTTCTGGAGATATGCCTACATTAGAATTGGGGAATCCTGCAAAGGCCCTAACTATAACCTGCCCATTAAGTGAGGAGTATCTGCTTTTTCAAAATCCTATCCAAACTTCAGAAGGAAAATGGGGAGAAATTATTAATTCAAGAAATTCCTACAGTTTGGGCTGAGAATAACCCTCTAGGGCTAGCTGAGCATGTGCCACCAGTTGTAATACAACTAACATCTGGGGCTATGCCCATCTGGGTTAAACAATACCCCATCAGTTTTGAAGCCAGAGAAGGAATTAAAACCCACATCAGGCATCTCCTAGAAGTGGAGATATTAATTAGATGTCAATCGGCTTGGAACACCCCCTTGTTGCCTGTCTAAAAGCCTGGGACTCAAGATTACAGACCAGTACAGGACTTAAGGGAAGTGAACAAACGGGTAGAAACTATACACCCAACTGTCCCTAACCCCTACACTTTGCTCAGTTTGTTGCCACCAGAACATACAGTTTATACTGTATTGGATTTGAAAGACGCATTTTTCTCCATCCCTTTGTCAAAACTGAGTCAGCCTATCTTCACTTTCGAATGGACTGATTTGGAGATGGGGATATCGGGACAACTGACCTGGACTCGACTACCTCAGGGATTTAAAAATTCCCCCACTATCTTTGATGAAACTCTCAATCAAGATCTGAGACTGTTTCGCAGTAAGTACCCTGAGGTAACCTTGCTCCAATATGTGGATGATCTTCTGTTAGCAGCAAAAGACAAAGAAGACTGTTTAAGAGCCACCCGGGGCTTGCTAGGAACCTTGGCTCAATTGGGGTACCGAGTCTCCAAGAAAAAGGCAAAAATCGGTTCTTCTCGGGTTACTTATTTGGGATATGAGCTGAGGGAAGGGAAAAGACTGTTATCCCAAACCCACATAGAAGCCATAATGAAGATCCCAACCCCAACCACTAAAAAGCAGGTTAGGGAATTTCTAGGGGCAGTTGGATACTGCCACCTTTGGATACCTGGATTTGCTGAAATTGCCAAGCTGTTATATACTGCAACTGCAGGAGGAAAGTCACCTTTAATTTGGACTGAGGAAAATGAATTGGCCTTCAAAAATTTAAAGGAGGCTCTGGTTCAGGCCCCTGCCTTAACCCTCCCTGATATATCTAAGCCTTTCCATCTTTATGTTCATGAGAAAAAGGGTATTGCTAAAGGAGTTCTTACCCAAAATTTAGGGCCATGGAAAAGACCAATTGCCTATATTTCAAAAAGGCTGTGATCCTGTAGCATCAGGATGGCCCCCTTGTTTACGAGCCATAGCGGCTACTGCGATACTGGTAAAGGAAGCAGATAAGCTTTCTCTGGGGCACACTCTCACTGTGACTGCCCCTCACACAGTGGAAACCCTATTGAGGGATGCCACTAGTCGATGGATGTCAAATGCCTGTCTCACTCAGTACCAGGCTCTCCTCCTAGACAAGGACAGATTGACCTTCAGTAAATCCCTGGCAATCAATCCTGCAACCCTGCTGCCTGATGATAACCCAGAGGAGCCAATTCATTACTGCTCAGTGATGCTGGATGTCATCCAAGGTACCCGACCAGACCTGACTGACATTCCTCTCACCAACAGAGACATAGACCTTTACATCGATGGTAGCAGTTATGTCCAGGATAGAATAAGGTATGCGGGAGCAGCTGTAGTTATGGGCCAAAAAGAAATTATTTGGGTACAGGCTTTGCCCAGAGGCTCATCAGCCCCAAAAGCAGAAATCATTGCAGTAACACAGGCATTGAGATGGGCAGAAGGAAAATGGGTAAACATTTACATGGACAGCCGTTATGCTTTTGCTACAGTACATGTGCATGGGCAGATATACAAACAAAGGGAATTTTTAACTTCAGATGGAAAGACTATCAAAAATAAACAAGAAATCCTTCAATTACTGGAGGCTATCTGGTTGCCAGATAAACTGGCTATTATCCACTGGCCTGGACACTGTAAAGACAATAGCCCCCAGACCCAAGATAATAACTTGGCCGATCAAACAGCCAGGGAAATAGCCCTTGGGGAGTCAAAATGCCAAACTATTCTTGAACTCTCAAATTGCCCAAAACTCCCAGTTAAAATTGAGGAAGAAACTCCTTAATACACTACTGAAGAGATAAACTTATACTCCTCTATGGGAGCCCAACAAAACTGTCACGGCTGGTGGACTCTCCCAGATGGGAAAATTTGCATGCCTAAGCTTTTAGGAAGAAAATGGTTAACTGATCTTCATCAGGTGATGCATTTATCCCCCAAGAAGACTTCAGAACTAATTTCACCCCACGTTTGGTTCCCGGGACACTGAGGGATACTCCAGAACATCTCAAATTGCTGCATGATATGTGCACAGGTAAATGCTAAAAAGAACCATCTTCCACAGGGAAACAGAAGTCAAGGTACTGTACCTGGTGAATTTTGGGAATTGGACTTTACTGAAATTAAACCAGGACTATATGGATATAAATACTTGTTAGTCTTTGTTGAAACTGTCTCAGGCTGGGTAGAAGCCTTTCCAACTCGAACAGAAACAGCACAAATAGTAGTTAAAAAACTAATAACTGAGATTGTTCCTAGATTTGGCCTTCCTCTAACTTTGGGGTCTGACAATGGCCCGGCCTTCATGGCCAAATTATCTCAATTAATTTCAAGAGCCCTTAATATAAACTGGAAATTACATTGTATGTACCATCCTCAAAGTTCAGGAAAGGTAGAAAGGATGAATAGAACATTAAAGGAAACTTTGACTAAATTAATACTTAAGACTGGTGGTAACTGGGTTGATCTCCTGCCTTTTGCTCTCTTAAGGGCCCATTGCACCCCTTACTGGGAAAAATTTACCCCTTATGAAATAATTTATGGGCAGTCACCGCCTTTGGTTCCCAGAGTACACCAAGATCTGGTGAGAGACATTCCAATCTCAGAAACACTCAAAGGGCTACAACGAATCATAGATAAGATCTTTCCCCAGGTCCAGTCTACTCAGCCCGTTGAACACAGACTGCCCGATCATTCATTCCAACCAGGCGATGCTGTGCTGATACGACGTTTAAGAACTAACAGCCTTAAGCCCAGGTGGAAGGGCCCTTACATCGTGATTCTCCACACTCCTACTGCTGTCAAAGTTGCTGGTATTCCTGCCTGGATCCATCACTCACAGCTAAAGAAGGCACCTACAGAAACCACGGAGGAAGAACCCACTGGAGAAGAATCCAGCAGCAGAGGTGGAAAGTGACTGAACGTGGGCCTTTTAAAGTTAAAATTACTAAGGTTTAATATTTTGTCACTAGTTTCTTATTGCTTTTCCTGTTATTATAAGCATTATGCTAATAATTTTTGCCTATTGGAGTATACATGTATCCTTAGGTTTTAGCTATGCTGGCCTCAACAAACCTTGTACCCCATCTGTATCCCAAGAAGGACCTGCTATTGCAGGATCTCCACTAATACTAAATTGTACTTACTCTTGTCAAGATCCAGTAATTGACCCTATCAAGTGGTATAAAGATAACCAAGAAATTTTTAGTCAGGTATTCAGGGAGGGACCATGGAAAAATCTTACAGACCAATCTCGAGGGGATAATATAAATTTTGGAATCTATAAATACTCTGCTCACCCTCAAGATTCAGGACAGTATTCCTGTACTAAGCTAAAAAAAGGGGCCCCAGTAGATACTGTTTATTCAAAAGCTACTTTAAAGGTGGATGTTTCTGTGAGTCCCCTAAATTCTGTAACTACTCAAAATTTTTGGTTACAATTGGCTGTTGACACTATGGACAAAAGTTCCTTCTGTGTACAAGAAGGAAACTCCATCCATCAATTGCTAGCTAACAATCTTATGTGTCTATCTGTAAGATATACTGACTATGTTAAAGTCACTGGTGATAGAGCAACACAGCAAGACTGGCCAGTATACCATGCAGAGCCAGCTTTGCCAGCTTCACTGGTTATTCAAAAGCATTGTTTATGCATAGATTGCATCCTTCCCCGATCCCCCCCCCCCCAAATTGTTCTATTGAGCAAAATATCTCCCTACCCAATGGCAAACGACTGCCAACAGGATGGGTTTTTCTCTGTAATAAAGCAACCTTCCAGGCTTTGCCTACAAACTTTTCTGGGATCTGTTCTATTGGACGGATCTTTCCTTTACTGCATCCCTGACAGCTCCCCACCGAATTGTCCGAAGTCTGCCCTCCAACTGTGATGAAAATTTAATCCTCCTAAACCCACTAGACACTGCAATTGCAGCAGCTTTTCTTTTGCCACTTTCGGGTGTAGTTGTAGGAATACAAAGAGAAATCACAAAATTAGCCTGTAGTTTTAGCAAAACAGCTAACCTTACTGCACAAGTTTTGCCAGAAATTAATCAAGAGATGAAAGAACTTCGAACCTCAATGTTACAAAATAGAGCAGCTATTGATTTTCTTTTATTGAAACATCACTTGGGTTGCCAACAATTCTCAGGCATGTGCTGTTTTAATATTACAGATTATTCTAACATTATCCGACAATAGGTAGATGAGATAAGACAGGAGATTAACAAAATTAAAACAAGTAATTATTGGTTAGGCTTGGGAGATTGGTTTCCATGGTTAACTTCTCTCTTAGGTCCTATAATTTGTATCCTTCTCTTACTAGTTATTGTCCCATGCATTATTAACTATATGCTCCGGTTTATTGGGCTGCAATTTAATTCTATTATGTACCATTGATAAAATTAGCCTATATGATTACTCCCTTTCAAAGATTTGCAAAAAAAAAAAAAAAAGGGGGGGGGACAATAAACCAGCCTAATTCCATCTTTATACTGGGAGCCATCCTGTCAAAAAGTTATGGAAAGCCCACTTCAGCTTTCTATGAAATGCTAGGATTCTTATTTGGCTTGAGCTTATTGTCTGGCATTCATGCCCAGGCCTTGAGCTCACTCAGGCCTGGCTTTCCTTGACCAGATAACAACTCTGTCTCTCTAAAACTAATGGTGCCTCATAAACTTTTGATATGGGGTTTGACTTAACTCCCTTTTCCTTGGAATGCAATGTCATGTAGATGATTAGTTTGCTACTTGCTTTGAATTACACGTCTGACCTTGTTAGCTGTAAGTTCCCAAGAATTTTTGTAACTCTTTAAACTATAAAAACCTTGTCTTTCCTGACAGCGTGGTTGACCCCAAGCCCAGTGTTTGGGAGGGGCAGCCCTGGCCAGCTCTCTTTGTGTGTATACAATATAAGCTTGCTTTAATTTAAAATTGGAGTTGGTGGTCTTTTCTTTGTGTCTTGGATCAACAAAATCTCAGTGAAGTTTTGATTTGCATTCCCCTGATTGTTACAGATGCTGAATATTTTTTCATTTATTTGTTGGCCCTTTAAAGGGCAAGATAGAACTTGGGCATTAATATTTTTTATATATATGTATATATATATGTGTGTGTATACATATATATGTATTTTTATATATATATATACATATATATACATATATATATATATATATATATATATATATATATATATATATACATATATATTATGCTGAGGAAGTCTCTTCTGGATGTATGAAATTTTTAATTGACATACATCATAATAATAGAAGTAAAATTGGAGACTTAGTGATAAGTATTATTATGAGGACAACTAATACCACCTCTGAATTCTTTGGTTAGAGAAAAACACAAATTAAGGAGAAATAAAAAAGAAATAAGACAAGGCTTGGGGAAATTGAGTTGTTTAAAAGACTAAAACAGTGGTTCTCAAAACAAGGCATGAACAGAACTACCTATAGGGCTTCTTAGCATAAGATGGCTGCTCTCTGGCCACACAAGTTACTGATTCAACAGACCTAAGTGGGGCCCCCAAAATTGCATTCTTAACAAATATTCAGGTAATGCTAGGAACCACAGTTTTATAGCCACTAGACTAGAGTATTTGGTTAGAATGTATTTTAATGTAATGAATGTTTCCTAACTTTTGTTTATAGTACTCTTTTTTAAATCATCAGTGATGACACGAATGGCAATTATGCTTGGTAATTATTAATCCTCCCTCTTCCTCCATCTGTTTTGGGGGGAAATGAAAGAGGGAGAATAAATTGCATAAAATCAGATTTTGGGTGCTGGCAATTTTTTATTATCTCACCATTTATGAAGGTAGGCATCTTTAATTAGCAGGAACATCTTGATCAATTAATGGTACCGATTAAATGTTCTTTTTAAGAAACTCTCTGGTGCAAACTGTCCATGAACCTTATAAGTATGTGAATGTTAGAAACATGAGATTAAGGGGAAATTCTATAAACTGGGCCCACTCTGCTGACACCTGCATGCTTTCTCAGAAAAAGCAATTTACCTGCAGCCTTGACAGGCTGAACTAAACAGGATGTGTTATATTACTTAGGATACAACCTGTTATATGCAGGAGAAATGCAGGACTGAAATGTCAATGAAAAGAATACAAGTTACCCTGAAAGGGGGGGGGGGGCAGCTAGGAGCAACTATTGTGACCCTTACACAGACCAGAACTCAGGAAGATAAGGATAATTTACCCTAATCATGGGCCAAAGTGACCCAGAGTTACCTTGGAACTTGACCATACGTAGTGAGGACTTACATGTCTGATACAATTCTGCTCTCAATAAAAAGTCAAGAGATAGACCTGGGCAGGACTTTTTGAAAACTTCCCAGGGATCCCACCACCACCACCAATAAAACTGGAGGGCGGAAGGTGTATACTGTCTCTTTCCTCTCTGAGAGAATCCACTCTCTGTCTTGAGAGTATCCCATTTTTCCCTTCTCCTATTTATTCTTTTTAACTCATGCCTGTTACTTTGAGTAACATGTCTAAAATCTTTTTTTTTTCATACTGGGGATTGAACTAAGGGGACTTTTTCACTGAGCTACATACCCTACAATTTTTATTTAAAGACAGGTTCTAGCTAAGTTCCTGAGATGGGCCTTACTTAAACTTGTTTGACAACACTGTCATTGAAAACATCTTTATTTTCATTAGAAATTTTTTAAACTATATAAAAGAATAATTGTTTTATTAATATTATACTATTGATACGTTGTCAAATATGATTCAAGCATCAGATGAAGACAAAAGCAAAATATTCTCTCCAATTCAACCATTCTGAAATAAATACCTGAGTATTTAATGAATACAGTTTCTTGCACTTCTATGTAAATGTGGGTAAAAGTAAGTTTTTACCCACATTCTATCCAAATTATTATATATAAATTATTATATACATTATATTTTTATATGTAATATATCTATATAATATATAATGTGTATTATTTTATATTATATATTCTTTTTATATTACAAATTGTATCTAAATTATTATATCTAAACATAGGTAGAAACAAGTCATAAAATATTAGATTATTTAAAAATTAATTTTAAATGTTATTTTTAATTGAAAGCATTTCTACCTAAGCTATTTACTTAAAGTTCTCTACCTAACAAACTCACTCTTTATTCCTTTCTGATAAAATCCTCATATTTTTGTGCCCAGGCCCAAAGAATGATAGATAGTAAATTTCCATTTTCCCTTGGAGCTAGGAGTGGTCATGTGATAAAATTTTGGATAACAAAATACAAAATGGTATATCTATGAGCCTTCTAAAACAGATTTTTACCTTTCTGGATAACAAAACAGACTCACAGGAGGCCTTTACCCCTATCCCTTAACTCTTTGCTTGGGGTGCTATTAGGCGAACATGATACCTGGAATTGCAGCAGCCGTAAGTGACTGCAAAGTGACATATCTAAGGATTCGGTGAATATGGTGCATGTAGTAAACTGGAAGTATTTAAAAGTCACCATGCTTGGTGGTACTGTTGGGCTGCTGTACAACTCTTATAACTAACTACATCCAGCCTTCCTGTTTAAGAAATCAAAGAAAGCCCTTCTAGTTTAGACCCTTTTTTAGTGAGAAAAGTGTTTCTAAAATAGTTCTAACATTTCTAACTAAACCTTATATTTAATTTACCTAAGGTAATACATCTAACCATACAGAAGAAGAAAGAAAATCTCTCTAGCTCAGGGATCATTCTTGGCCAGTCTGTTGCCTCAGACATGCAATCCTTTTAGAAATGATTTTCCCAACCTGGAAAAGAAGGCCAAACAGGAAAAAAAAAAAAAAAAAAAAAGAAAGAAAGAAATGCTTCACATCGAAAAAGTATTTTTGTGACAATGAAAGAAAGCTAGAAAGAATATTACGCAAAAGCCGGGCGTGGTGGCACACACCTGTAATCCCCGCACTTTGTGAGGCTGAGGCAGGAGGATCATGAGTTCAAAGCCAGCCTCAGCAATGGCGAGGCACTTAGCAACTCAGTGAGACCCTGTCTCTAAATAAAATACTAAAAAGGTCTGGGGATGTGACCCAGTGGTCGAGTGCCCCTGAGTTCTATCCCTGGTACCACAAAAAAAGAAAAAAAAATACGCAAAAAGATTTAGTTAATATAAATTTATACCAAATTTCAAACTAGTGCATTAAATTCAATTTTAAAATGCAGATTTAATTTTCTAAGCTTTTCTCTAAAACCTATATACTGTTGTAGGGACAGATGAGGCAAAGCACCGAAGATAACAGAAAACAGTTTTATTTGGCTGCAGCCAGGTTCAGAGGGTACAACTCTTGCTGTAATCAATTAATCCCCTGAACCCCGAGTTCAGGTGGTTTCAGAATTTTATACACAGCATGTAAGGGGAGGGGCTCAGAAGTACAGTTTACAGAAATTCACATAAAAGCAGTTTTTTTTTTTTCCTTTCACTTTTCTGGGCAAGTTAACCCTTCAAGGACAACACCTGAGAAGGGGAGAGCTTCTTCTCACCTTTCTTTCCTCCCCCCTGCCAGCTGTTACCATGGGGCCCAATTAGTAACTTCTCTTATTTTAGAAATGTAGACATCTTTGTGAAGCTCCTGCTCAAGGCAAGAGGCCTTGTTAAAGCATTTGTCCTTTTTATCACACTTTGTATTTGCAAACACATTTCTACAAACTGCTGGATAAATGATTGTGAAAAACTATTAAGGGGACATCTAGCACATGGAGTGCTGATTTCTTTCAGGCCAGTGGCCAAGTAATAGAGCAAAAGGAAAATAGGAAGTTTATCTACATTGAACTATTCTGTAGAAACTCTTTTGCTGACAGTCCTAAAATCAGCTATGGTGAAGATTTCTGGGGAAGCCCAGTTAAAATTTTCTGTAAAGAAAGGGGGTGCCACTACAATACTACTTAAACTGTTGGATGTTTAGCCTTAATGTGTATCTAAGGTTGCCACACTTTTCTTATATGTGGCTTCACAATCACAAGAAATACTCCAGAAGTGGTAGATAAATTATAATAGCTCCAAAGTAATCAATACACTTTAGTGCCTCAAGTATCTTCTTTCAGATTAAATTGTATTGCACTGTTTTCTTTATAAAATGATTGCCACAGTAACATCAGTAATCTAGCTTTTGAGAGTCACAATTTAAATTGCTCAAAACAATGATTAGTTTTAAAACATATTTGTGAAAGATTGATTACCTGCATTCTATTATTGATACAAACTGACTCGTATGCATTGGTCTAGACTTGAAGAATAATAATACTTAGAAAAAAGAGAGGACTCCCCAGCATTCATAGTGGGATGTTTTTAAATGAATTTTTAAAAACGTATGTAATTTGCCATAAGAACTTTTATTCAGATACTGCTTCTTAAATGAATCTCACTCTCACATTCTCCTTTTCCCTCTCTCTTTTTGTTGGTACCAGGGATTGAACTCAGGGGCACTGGACCACTGAGCCACATCACCAGCCCATTTTTTTTTTTCTATTTTACTAGAGACAGGGTCTCACTGAGTTGCTAAGTTCTTTGCCTTTGCCGAAGCTGGCTTTGAACTCGCGATCCTCCTGCCTCAGCCTCCCAAGTGCTGGGATTACAAGCGTGTGCCACCGAGCCCAGCTTTCCCTCTGTCTTTTTAAAAGGTTTATACAACTACATTTTTTGCTCCTCAAAATATATGTTTTTGAGCCAGGCACGGTGGCACATGCCTGTAATCCCTGCACTTGGGAGGCTGAGGCAGGAGGATCGCGAGTTCAAAGCCAGCCTCAGCAATGGCGAGGCACTTCGCAAATCAGTGAGACCCTGTCTCTAAATAAAATTTAAAAAAGGGCTGGGGATGTGGCCCAGTGGCCGAGTGCCCCTGAGTTCAATCCCCCCCACACACACAAACACACACACAATATATATGTGTGTACACACACACACACATATATATATGTTTTTAAATCCACTTAGATATCTCCAAGGAGTTTAAAACTAAAGTTTTTCTTTATGTAAAATCCAAGCATGAAGCCCCAACAAGTCACAACAGTCAAAATACTACCATCGAGTATAACTGTGTCCAGTTATTAAATGGAAAGTGTCTACATACTTAGATATTCAGAGAGTTGAATGTTTTGGTAACATGGCATACTCCATATTCCCTTGAAATAGTTTTTTCCCCCATCCAGTCTTTCTGTATGTGCACAATAATGGGGGAAATAGAAAAAAAAAAATTGCTTCATTTTCCGGTTACACTAATACCTATTTCTGCTCTAATGTATTGTTTTTCAAATGGATGGTACAGGAATCATTTCCAACTGTATTTTTTTTTACATTTTTTTATTTATAATTTTTAATATATACAACTCATAGTGTGCAGGAGCCCTGTTTGGGGAGATGGCTTGAAATGCGGTTGACTATGAGCCGTGGAGATTTGGGCATTGTCGCCTTCCGTAGTCTCACGGGACTTGTCCCAGGATCTCGAGTGACTTGGCCGAAATTGCTGATCGGGTCAGCGCCATTTTGGTGGTGTGTGTGTGTGTGGCGTGTGTTAGTCGTTGTTAGAACCAGAGAGAAAAGTTATCAGAATAAAAAGCTGTTCGTCTCCAGTTTGCCTCTGAACTTCTTCCCGCGGCTCCGTTGCTCCAAGCGCTTCAGGCGGCAACAATAGTGCATGTATTTAGCATCTTTTTACATACAATTGTTTGTATACAGAGTATATTCGTACAATTCAGGTCTTCAATCATGCATTTAGGAAAATGATATCCATCTCATTCAAACACTTTTCTTTTCGTTTTCCTTTTCTCCCTCTCACTCCCACCTTGCTCCCTCCCTTACTCTCCCTTCCCTTTGACCATTCTAGTGTTCTTCTAGTCCTCGTATGTACGCTCCCATCCAACAATACTATGAACTAGCCTCCTTATATCAGAGAAAACATTTGGTACTTGGATTTTTGAGACTGACTAACTTCACTTAGCATTATGTCTTCCAACTTCATCCATTTACCTGCAAATGCCATTAATTTATTTTCTTTTATTGCTGAGTAAAATTCCATTGTGCGTATATACCACATTTTCTTAATCCACTCATTTACTGAGGGACATCTAGGTTGGTTCCACAAGCTAGCTATTGTGAATTGCACAGCTACAAACATTGAGATAGCTGTGTTACTGTAATATGCTGTTTTTAAGTCCTTTGGGAATAGACCCAGGAGTGGGATGGCTGGGTCATAGGGTGGCTCCATTCCCAGTTTTCCAAGAAATCTCCATACTGCTTTCCATAATGGTTGCACCATTTTGCATTCCCACCAGCAATGTATGAGTGTGCCTTTTTCCCCACATCCTCTCCAACATTTATTGTTGCTTGTGTTCTTGACAGCTGCCATTTTGACTGGAGTGAAGTGAAATCTTAGAGTAGTTTTGATTTGCATTTCTCTAATTGCCAGCGATGCTGAACATTTTTTCATGTATTTGTTAATTAATCGTGTATCTTCTTCTGAGAGGTGTCTTCTCAATTCCTTAGCCCATTTATTGATTGGGTTATTTGTATTTTTGGTGTAAAGTGTTTTGAGTTCTTTATATATTCTAGAAATTAGTGCTCTGTCTGATGTGCATGTACTAAATATTTTTTCCCAATTAGTTGGCTCTCTATTCACCTCACTCATTGTTTCTTTTGCTGAGAAGAAGCTTTTTAGTTTAAATCTATCCCATTCATTAATTCTTGGTAGTAATTCTTGCGCTACAGGATTCTTATTGAGAAACTTGGGGCCTAATCCGACATGTTGGAAATTGGAGCTTACTTTTTCTTCTATTAGGCGTATTGTCTCTGGTCTAATTCCTAGGTCCTTGATCCACTTTGAATTGTGTTTTGTGCATGGTGAGAGATAAGGGTTTAATTTCAATTTGTTGCATATGTATTTCCAGTTTTCCCAGCACCATTTGTTGAAGATGCTATCCTTTCTCCACTGTACATTTTTGGCACCTTTGTCTTATATAAGATAGCTGAAATTATATGTATTAGTCTCTGTGTCCTCAATTCTGTACCATTGGTCCACCAGTCTGTTTTGGTGCCAATACCATGCTGTTTGTATTACTATTGCTCTATAGTATAATTTAAGGTCCGGTATGGTGATGCCCCCTGCTTCACTTTTCTTGCTCAGGATTGCTTTGGCTGTTCTGGGTCTCTTATTTTTCCAGATGAATTTCATGACTGCTATTTCTATTTCTTTAAAGAATGACGTTGGGATTTTGATTGGAATTGCATTAAATCTGTATAATGCTTTTGGTAGTATGGACATTTTGACATTATTAATTCTACCTATCCAAGGGCAAGGTAGGTCTGTCTATCTTCTGAGTTCATCTATGATTTCTTTCTTTAGTGTTCTATAATTTTCATTATAGAGGTCTTTCACCTCTTTCGTTAGGTTGATTCCCAGGTATTTTATTTTATTTTTTTATGCTATTGTAAATGGGGTAGTTTTCATCATTTCCCTTTCAGAGTCTTTGTCGCTGATGTACACAAATGCCTTTGACTTATGTGTATTGATTTTGTATCCTGCAACTTTGCCAAATTCGTTTACTAGTTGTAAAAATTTTCTGGTAGAGTTTTTTGGGTCTTCTAGGAAGATTATCATGTCATCAGCAAATAGTGCTAATTTGAGCTCTTCTTTTCCTATCTTGATCCCTTTAATTTCTTTCGTCTGTCTAATTGCTCTGGCCAGAGTTTCCAGTACTATGTTAAATAGCAGTGGTGAAAGGGGGCATCCCTGTCTTGTTCCAGTTTTTAGAGGGAATGCTTTCAATTTTTCTCCATTTAAGATAATGTTAGCTCGGGGCCTTGCATATATAGCTTTTATAATGTTGAGATATGTTCCTGATATTCCTAGTTTTTCCAGTGTTTTGAACATAAAGGGGTGTTGTCAAATGCTTTTTTGTCAAATGCTTTTTCTGCGTCAATGGAGATGATCATATGATTTTTGTCTTTAAGTCTATTGATGTGGTGTATTATGTTTATTGATTTCTGAATGTTGAACCAGCCTTGCATCCCTGGGATAAACCCCACTTGATTGTGGTGCACTATCTTTTTGATATGTTTTTGTATCCTATTTACCAGAATTTTGTTGAGGATTTTTGCATCTATGTTCATTAAAGATATGGGCCTAAAATTTTCTTTTTTGGATGTGTCTTTGCCTGGCTTTGGAATTAATGTGATATTGGCCTCATAGAAAGAGTCTGGAAGACCTCCCTCTTTTTCTATTTCTTGAAATAGTTTGAAGAGCATTGGTATTAGTTCTTCTTTGAAAGTCTTATAGAACTCGGCTGTAAACCCATCAGGTCCTGGACTTTTCCTTTTTGGTAGCTTTTTGATGACATCTTCTATTTCTTCGCTTGTAATTGATCTGTTTAAATTGTGTATAGCCTCCAGATCCAGTTTAGGCAAATCATATGACTCTAGAAATATGTCAATGCATTCAGTATTTTCTATTTTATTAGAGTACAAGTTGTCAAAGTAATTTCTAATTATATTCTGCATATTAGAGGTGTTTGTTGTGATATTCCCTTTTTCATCACGAATGTTAGTAATTTGAGTTTTTTTCTCTTCTTCTTTTCGTTAGCATCGCTAAGGGTCTGTCAATTTTGTTTATTTTTTCAAAGAACCAACTTTTAGTTTTGTCAATTCTTTGAATTCCAACTGTATTTTTAAAAAACTGTTTATCCCAAGTGAACTATTTTAAAAAAATTGTAGTTGTAGATGGACAGCATGCCTTTATATTATTTGTTTATTTTTATGTGGTGCTGAGGATCAAACCCATTTCCTCACATGTGCTAGGCAAGCTCTCTGCCACTGAGCTATAGCCTTAGCACCCCCAAGTGAACTTTAGAACATAGAAAACTAAAATCATAAGTTTTCTCAGCAGCATTTGTTAGAAAGACCATCTTTTCTCAAAAAATATATTTTTGGCACCTTTTTAAGTATCAGATGGCTGGCTTAAGTATGTGTGGTTTTCTTTGTCTTCTATTCTGTTCCATTAATCTTTATGTCTATTTTGATGCCAATACTATGCTGGTTTTGTTACTATAGCTCTATAGAATAATTTCAGATCAGGTATTCCTGCTTTGCTTTTCTTGCTTAGTATTGCTTTGGCTTTTCTCAGTCTTTTATACAAAACGAATTTAAGGATTGTTTATTCTGTGAAGACTGTCACTGGTGTTTTCTTTTTGTTGTTGTTTGTTTATTTGTTTGTTTGTTGTACCAGGAATTGAACCCAGGTGCACTTAAACACAGAGTCGTATCCACATCCCTTTAAAAAAATTATGTTGACACAGGATCTCGGTATGTTGCTTAGGGCCTCAATAAGTTGTGAGACTGGCTTTGAACTTGCTAGCCTCCTGACTAAAGCTCTCAAACTGTGGGATTATAAGTGGACTCCACCACATCCTGCTTGTCATTTGTGTTTTGATGGGGATTGCATTGAATCTGCATATTTCTTTTGGTAGTATGGGATTTTGACAAAATTATTTCTTCCTATCCAAGAATACGGGAGATCTTTTCATCTTTTAGTTCTCCTTCACTTTATTTTTTCAGTGTTCTATAATTTTCCTTGTAGAGTCTTTTCCCTCATTGGGTGGATTAATTCTCAAGATTTTTTTGTGTGTGTGTGTTTATTGCGAATGGAATGGTTTTCCTGATTTCTTCCTCAGCTGAATCACTGTTGAAGTAATTGATGTTGATTTATGGGTGTTCTTTTTGATGTGTTCTTTAATGTGGTTTGCTAATATTTTATTAAGGATTTTTGTATCTATGTTCATCAGAGATATTGGTCTATAGTTTTCTTTCCTTGATGCATTTTTGTCTAGTTTTGGTATCAGGGTCATACTGGCTTCATAAAATGTATTTGGGGATGTTCCTTCCCTTTTAGACGCATAGGATAATTTGACAAAGACTGGTGTTAGTTCTTCTTTAAAGGTCTGGTAGAATTCAGCTGAGAATCCATCTGGTCCTGGGCTCTTTGTTGGAAGGCTTTTGTTTACTGTTTCAACTTCATCACTTGATATTGGACTGTTTAGTTTTTCTATATCTTCCTGATTCAATTTAGGCAGGTCATATGTGTCTAGAAATTTGTCAGTGTCTTCTAGAATTACCAGTTTGTTGGAATATAAATCTTCAAAATAGTTTCTATTGATCCTCTGGATTTCAGAAATGCCTGTGGTACTATCTCCTTTTTTATCTATAATTTTGTTGATATTAGTCTTCTCTCTCTCTTTTGGGTAGCTTGGCTAAGGATTAATCAATCTTACTTATCTTTCCAATCATTGCACTGATTCTGCATATTGATTTTTATTCTCAATTTTATTAATTTGTCTCTGAGGGAGGAGATAGGTAACAGATGGCAGCTGTAAAGAAGAATAAATTAAAAATTAACTAAGAATAATGAGAAAAAAGAGAGGAGGAGGGAACAGAAAATTTTGACTGTTACTGGAGGAAGAGAGTGAAGAAGGGAAGATAGGTGGGACAAGAACCATGGTATGTGGGGTTGGGACTATGTCTCAGTGGTAGAGCTCTCATCTCACATGTGTGAGGCCCTGAGTTCTATCCTCAGCACCACATAAATAAAATAAAGGTGTTTTGTCCACCTACAACTAAAAGAAAAAAATTTAAAAAAACATGGTATGGGGGCTGGGGTTGTGGTTCAGTGGTTGAGTGCTCACCTAGCATGTGCGCAGCCTGGGTTCAATCCTCAGCACGATGTCAAAATGAAGGCATTGTGTACAACTAAATGAATAAATATTGAAAAAAAATGATATGCACAAACTCACAAGTATAAGATCAAAACAACTTGAACCCTTGTACAATCATCCCCCCCCCCCAAATTCTAATCAAGGCTAAATAATAATTGCAAGAGAGAGCATTAATGTGTAAGTTACGTTATGTGAATATATATACATATATATATGTATGTATATTTTTTTTCAAACCTATTTGTGCAGTGAGGGCATACACAACAACACACACATGCACACGCATGCGCACAAAATCATTCATAAGGGAACAAAGGTGAAGGACTGGGTTTGTAGCTCAGTAGCAGAGCGCTTGCCTAGCATGTGTGAGACACTGGGTTCAATTCTCAGCACTGCATATAAATAGATAAAATAAAGGTCCATCGACAACTAAAACAAATTTTTTAAAAAAGAAGCATAATACAATATGATAAAATGATGTTTGAATAATATTTAAACAGTTAAAATTTTATAAGAATAAAAAGAATGGCAATTAGAGAAAAAAATAAAAAGAGAGAAAAACATCTCAATGAGAGATAGAGGGCTTCTTTCCACAGCAGTGATCAAAAATGTTGGTATGACGCTGGGCGTGGTGGCACATGCCTATAATCTCAGCACTTGGGAGGCTGAGGCTAGAGGAGTTCAAAGGCAGCCTCATCAAAAGCGAGGCACTTAGCAACTCAGTGAGACCCTGTCTCTAATAAAATACAAAAAAGGGCTGGGGATGTGGCCCAGTGGTTCCTCTGAGGTCAATTCACAGTACAAAAAAAAAAAAAAAATACTGTTGGATTTTCATTTCATTCTTTATTTTTGTCTCTGTAGTCCTTGGGTCAAAGGCTAGGGGTTGTTAAGTCCATTGTCTTTGTGTTCCTCACCTAGCTGCCAGCTGGGTGTAATGGCTCTCACCTCCCAATATTCCAGTACAGGGTAGAGTGCTGAATTGTGTAATCCTACTGGGGGAAGGGTGCAGAGTTCTAAATTGGAATTTCCAGTTGTTGGAGTTTGCACTTGTGTGAGTTTTGGAACTCTGTTGATGAGTATTTGAAATATGGTCTGTGCCCCCAATTCTTGGGGAGATCATGTCTGCTGGATTTCTGGATCTAGGGGGAGGGGGGGAGCTCCACCATATGGCACTGGGGACTAACCCTCCACAGGCATCATTTTAACTTCTGTGAATGAGAGTTACTGGATATCTAACCTGGAGAGCAGATGCACATATGGGGCCATTGTGAGGGTCTTCCCAATAGATTTGTGGGGCACAAGCAACTGTGGAGGATTTCTTCTTTAGGACCCAGAGGCTGAATAGTCCTTTGTGTTTGTTTTAATCCTCTCTAGTTCAGGCACCCTCTGGAAATTTTCTAGTTAGCTGCTGATGAAGCCAGAATTAGACAGGCAGTCAGTAGACATAGGTAAATTGAGTCAGGTTAGATCCAGGAAGGCAAATTTGAGTGAGTTGCAGGAAGTTAGAGACTGTCCCCTGAGGGATTAAAGTGTTAATTCCTTCAGAGCCCTTCTTCCACCCTTATCAAGAACCTGCCCCTGCTCCAACCTGTTGCTAAGGTAACCTGACCCATGAATTGCCCCTCCCTACAGGGAGCTATGAAGTTGTTAATTAATCTATCCTGGGCTGCACCATCCTGTCCTTTCCCCTTCAACCCACCTGTTTCTACCTTTTGGCCATCCCACCTAGCATTCCTGGGCCTAGTCAGTACACAGTAAGGAGAAAGATAAGGGGAAGAGAGCAGGAGATTAAAGGAAGCTGAGGACATATAAAAAGGGCAGAACACCTCCCTTCTTGGGATACCAGGATACCACCTATGGCCCCCTTCTCCCTCCCAGGAGAAGTCTATGTTACCGCTTTTAAATAAACCCTGCTTTATATGGTTGCCTAGGCATGCTTCTCTAATGTTCAAACTTCAACTTTTGGGGGAGCAGAACTCATCACCAGCAACTGGTGGTTTCACTGGTAACTTCCTTTGTGAATTCCTGATCCTCTGTCTCTGCTCACAGCAGTCCAATCCTCACAGGGCAGCATTTGACACTTAGGAATATTTTCCATGCCTGCACTACAATTTTGGATTTATTTTCCCTGAACAGCTTTTTCTTGTAACTTTGTGTCCATTTAAAGTCAGCCTTCCTCTGTAATTCACAGGTTTCACCAAGCCAATTTTTGTTTATTTTTAAATTTTTTTTATCCACTGGCCATGCATCTCTCCTCTGTGCTTCCCACTTGACTCAGGTGTCACCCCTGGTGGCCATGCCTGTGCATCTCTAACGTTATGATTCCTTATGTCCAAGTTAGTGATTTTCTGTGGGCCTATGGATTTTTTTCTTTTCTTTCTTTTTTTAAAAATTTTATATATATATATATATATATATATATATATATATATATATATTGGTATGGGGGATTGGACTCAGGGGCACTCGACCACTGGGCCACATCCCCAGCCCTTTTTTGTATTTTATTTAAAGACAGGGTCTCACTGAGTTGCTAAGTGCCTCACCATTGCTGAGGCTGGCTTTGAACTCGCGATCCTCCTGCCTCAGCCTCCCAAAGTGCTGGGATTATAGGCGTGCGCCCCCGGGCCCGGCTCACAATGTGTTTTTACGTGGTGCTGAGGATTGAACCCGGAACGCGCACGTGCAAGGCGAGCGCCCCTACCACTGAGCCACAACCCCAGCCCCCTTGTTTTGTATTTTATTTAGAGACAGGGTCTCACTGAGTTGCTTATCACCTCACTTTTGCTGAGGCTGGCTTTGAACTCATGATCCTCATTCCTCAGCCTCCCAAGCCACTTGGATTATGGGCATGCCCACCTGCCAGCTCAATGGATTTTTTTTGAATGGGTTAGTGTTAAGTTTCAATGAGATTCCTTAGTTACTCACCTCACTGAGAAGCATTCTTCCCACTATGTAAAGCTGGTGGTGAGGAAGTGCTGGGAAGTACTTCCTTTCTCTAATCCACCATCTTCTCTACCACAAATCTTTAATTACATGTTCGTGAATTGATTTCACATTTTTAGATTACAGGTATGCTAATTTACACTGAAAATTTAGTTTCCAAATTCATTGATAGGAGGGGAGGGAGAGAAAGACAGGGACACTAACAAGACAAGTATATCCCATATTAAAATCCATTTTAAAATAGTATACACATTGTTGATATGATGCTGAGCAACTTTCATTTTATAACATTATAATTCCAGACTTTTCCAATTATTCACAATGCTCTTTATTTTCATCAATTTATTAGTTTATTACTAATGCTGGGTAATATAATTATTTAGATTAGATTTTTCTTTTTACTATTTTATTTATTTATTTTTATTTTTTTCAAGTTGATGATTTTATATAAAGTATTTTTACAACAATTGTGTCTTCATACATGTATTTAGTATTTATCTATTTATTGCAGTAATGAGGATTGAACCCAGTTCCTCACACATCCTTTTCAATATTTTAATAACGTCTCTAACCCTGCAATTTTCTCAGTTTTACTTTCTTTCTTTTTGAATGGTGCATCCATCCTTTGATTAGACAAACTATGCAACTTCCTATTATTTCAGGCTTTTGCATATTCAAAATTTTAATAAAATAACATTTATAATTCTAAAATTTTCTGTTAATAATTTGTTTTGAATGTACATTTTGTTCATGATTAATTCTGTTTGAGAGGTTACTCTATTCTAAACAGTATCTGTTTATAAGCAAGAAACAAAAATTGCATTACTTAAATAGGATTTTATAATCCCTTATTATAAATTATTGTGAAGTAATGTTCTCTCCAGAAATAATATTTATTTTATGATTTGGTGGGAATAAGGGTAAAATTACCTACTAAGTGCTAATAACACTCACTAAACAAGTAGTAATCTATAAAACTCTAGCCTAATCTACATATTGGAAAATAAGGACAAGATATTCCTACTTAACAGGTGTTGTCTATTACAGTGACAGTTTACTTTATATTGCAAAGAATATGGAACATAGCCTCGACTCTCTGAATGGGTAAATTGCTGTTTTAGTAAGGAGTTTCAAAGCAACATTTTATGGTCCTAAAAATTTGCTTAGGAGAAAGATCTGAAAATGAAAACCTGCAGAGAGCTTCAGTAAGGCAAAGAACATGGGGATGTGTTACATTCTCAGAAGTGCTTTTCTTATATTTTTTTTACATCTTTGTGCGAAAACATCAATATTTCCTAATTCAGTCAGCTATAGATAAGTTATGACTTATAAATTCTTTCCTTGTTCTGATTTTGGAATTTATATCATGTGAAATGTTTATTTACTAGTGTACTTACAAGGTAGAAAAAGAGTGCATATTTATAAGTTAGTTTGCTCATTTGGTCTTTTCCTCCTCTTCCTCTTCCAGCAGCCCTTCTCCCTTACTTCTTCTTCAAATGTATATGTAGCGGGGCATGGTCACGAACGCCTGTAATCCCAGCACTTAGGAGGCTTAGGCAGGAGGATAATGAGTTCAAAGCCAGCCTCAGCAATGGCGAGGCACTTAGCAACTCACTGTGACCCTGTCTCTAATAAAATACAAAAAAGAGCTGGGTATGTGGCCCAGTGGTTGAGTGCCCCTGAGTTCAATCCTCAGTAAAAAAAAAAAAAAAAAAAAAAAAATGTATATGTATATCAGACTCTGGATTTTCCTGAGTTCCTATCCTTTTTTATTAACAGTGGATGAAATTTTTAGCTAAAGTAAAGTCAATATAATTTTAGCATACACTTTGGCGATTTCCTCACATCTGGCCTATAAAAAAATTGTGTAATTTCCTCTAATCATGCAGAAAGAGATATGCATGTACTATAAACATATATACATATAGATAGTATGTGATATGCAATAGCCAGGCAATTAAAAACACTAACATTTGATATGTTGACATAAAATATTAGGTGTAGCTGGTTGTACCATTGGCAATATTTTCATCAACAAATACAGTCAAGTCATGACCTAAACTGCTGTTTTTATTTGCATTAACAATCTTATTTCTTTCAAAGTGAACTTCTGGAATCTGACCACATAATAATGCTAGTTCTATCACTTAGTAGATATGAGAATTTGGGCAAATCTCATAATGCTTAAAATTAATATATATATATATATATATATATATATATATATATATATATGCATATATATACACACACATATATATACATCCCAAGTTACTGGGAAAATTCAATGAGATGAAAACTCATTTGAAAGCAGCCGAGAAGGGAATGAATGAACTAAAATCTAATAGAGCAGAAAGTATCAAGAATTTAGCATGTAAAAACACAAACAAAAAGAGTGTAACAAAATGACCGTAAATGATAGAACATACAACAGGAAGCCGGGTGTGGTAGTGCACACCTGTAATCCCAGCACTTGGGAGGCTGAGGCAGGAGGATCGCGAGTTTAAAGCCAGGCTCAGCAATAGCGAGGCACTTAGCAACTCAGTGAGACCCTGTCTCTAATAAAACACAAAAAAATGACTGGGGATGTGGCCCAGTGGTCCAGTGCCCCTAAGTTCAATCCCAGGTGCCAAAAAAAAAAAAAAAAAAGAATCTACAACAAGAAGGTCTAATATGTCTTTAACTGGTGTTCTAAAAGATCAGGTGAGAAATCATGATCAAATCTATACAAATTGTATGTCTGAGAATTTTGCACAATTCATGAAATTTATGGATGATTTATAGATTAATTTAATTTATAAATTTAATAAATCAAATGAATCCTAAACCAGAAAAATAAATGAAAAAACTAAACACAGTCACATTACAGTAAATCTTGAGTATTACAAAGGCAAATATATTAAAATGAAGTAGAATAAAAATTCATCACTCACAGCATTCACAGCTGAATTCTCAACAATAACTAAAGTTAGAAAAGAGAATATTATCAAAGTGCTGAAAAAAATGTCAAAACCTCAGAAATATTGTAAAGAAATATTTAGATGGAAAATTGGAGCCTCAAATGCATATATTAAAAAGTTTAAAAGTTAATGAATTATATAACCATGTGAATATGGTAGGGAAAATTCAGCAAGATAATCCTAAATAATTTAGAAATAATGATATTATATTAATAAATATAAAACAAACTTATAATAGAGAGCATTATTAGACAAGAAATGACTCTTTGAAATGACTCATACAATTAAAAAATTAATGAGACTAATAAATTCCAAATGTAAGTCAACACAAATAACCAATTGTGGGAATGAAAAAAGAGATATTTCTACAACGTGTGATGTTATTAAAAAAAGAGACATTTGAAGAATTTTATGCCAATACATTTTAAAATTTAAATATACAAATTGCTAAAAGAGCAAAGTTATCAAACTAACTCAAGGGGAATTATCGTATTTCATAAATTATGTTGGGACTATTTTGGAAAGTTTTATTCTGGTTATTTTATATTTGTGCCATATTAATTTTAAAAATATTAAATCTTGGGGTTGGGGTTGTGGCTCAGCGGTAGAGCCCTCGCCTAGCATGTGTGTGACCCGGGTTCGATCCTCAGCACCACGTAAAAATAAAGGCATTGTGTACAACTAAAACATAAATAAATAAATAAAATTAAATCAATATCAGTAATCAGAATTTTTCCCACAAAGAAAATTCTGAAGTGAGCGGCTTCAGTGATATGTCTCTAAAAACAATCAAGGAAGAAAGAAACCCAATCTTATTTGTGAATTTTAATAGAGAATAGAAAGTAGAGCACATTTCTAACCTCATTTTTTTTTTATTGCCATGTATTATAGTTTGGATTTTGAATGCTTCCCAAAGGCTCATATTGAAGGCTTTGTCCTTAGCTCATGGTGCTATTAGGAGGTGGTAGAAACTTTAGGAGGTGGGGCCAAGTGATGTGCTGTAGTGGCACCCCCTCCTCCACAGAAAATCTTAACCAAGAAATTTTCACCATGGCTGATTTTAGGACTGTCAGCAAAAGAGTCTCTACAGAAGAGTTCAATGTAGATAAACTTCCTATTTTCCTGTTGCTCTATTACTTGGCCACTGGCCTGAAAGAAATCAGCACTCCGGGTGCTGGACACCCCTTTACTTGTTTTTCACAAACATTTATCCAATATAGTATCTTGTAGAAGTGTGTTTGCAAATGCAAAATGTGATAATTAAAAAAAAAAAAAAGAAATTCTTTAACAAGGCCTTTGGCCTTGATCTGGAGCTTCACAGAGATGTCTACATTTCTAATATATGAGAAGTTACTAATTAGACTCCATGGTAACTGCTGGCAGGGGGAGGAAAAAAGGGGGAGAAGAAGCTCTCCTCTTCTCAGGTGTTGTCTTTGAAGGGTTAACTTGTCCAAAAGAGTGGGAAAAAATGTTTTTATGTGAACTTCTGTAAACTGTGAACTTTTGAGCCCCTCCCCTTACATGCTGGTTATAAAGTTCTGAAATGACCTGAACTCAGGGTTCAGGGGATTAATTGATTACAGTGAGAACTGTGCCCTCTGAACCCTGCTGTCTTCGGTGCTTTGCCTCGTCTGTCCCTACAACAGTGTCACTGGGGGAATACCTTTAAAGAATATACTCTATCGCTGAACCCTTTGTCCTTCTCTATCTCCCTTCCTCCTGGCTGCCTTTCGGTGAGCAACTTTGCTCCATCACATTCTCACCACCATGATGTTCTGTTTCACCACAGGCCCAGAATCAATAAAGCCCAATGACCCTAGACTGAAACCTCTGAAACCATGAGCCAAAATAAGTTGTTCCTCTTCTGAGTTGATTTTCTGAGGTATTTTGTCACAGGGAAGAAAAGCTGATGAACACACAAAATTGACCAAGAGTAGGGTCATTGTGACTATACCTGAAACCATGTGTTTCAGAAGTCTTCAGTCCTGGTTTATAAGAGGAGTTTAGAAAGGATTCCAGATGCACACTAGAGAAGCTGTGTAATGTTGTGAGTACAGCTTAATAGAAGCTTCTGGTGTTAGCTTGGAATACCAGAATGCTGATAGGAAAATGGAGAACAAAGGCTGTGCTGACAAGGTTTCAGATGGAAATAAGTACTCTATTGTGAATTGGACTAGAGTCCATTCTTTGGTCCACAAAGAACTTGTCTGCATTTTTTCCATGTCCTGAAACTTTGTGTGAGGTTGAATTTAATATTGATGTACTAATTAATCTGATATTGGAAATTTCAAAGCAGCACCACATTCAGCCCATGGCATTGATAATTCTGGCTGCTTTTAACCAGATTTACAATGGTATAAGCAAAGGCGACTTAAACTGGACTTGGACTGTCTCCACCTGATGGCCCACTGACCCACCATTGATGGCCCATTGTCCCACCCTTAAACCGTCTCCACCTGAGGGCCTGAGGGCATATTAACCCTGTGCTTTATAAACCTTGCCCTTGCTGTGAGCAGGCGCCATTTTCTACCATCCTGTTTTGTGCTGGATGTAGTTGGTGGCCCTGGCCAGAATAAAGTCTTCATTGGCTATTATGTGAGTGGCTTGTGAGACTTTTTTCCTGAAAATTGGGTACAGCATTTGGAGGCCCCTAGCTAGATTCTTTGTTCTCCTTGCCCTCCTCAAAGTCGGCCACCTGTGCCTGATCACAGACTCCTTCTTGGGATGGAAGAGAGCTCCTGAGAGACATTTCTCAGCCTTGCCCCGAGAGGACTGCTGCTCAGTTCTCCAGACGCCTCTACGAAGCCACCTGTTTACGTGACTGGTGAGATTTCTTCTGGGGGACAAGGTCAGACTGGACACAGTCGCTTACACCAAATCCCAGGACAGGGCGAGATGTCACTCCTGGCCACCTGGTGGGCCTCCCTGTGTGGCCCAAATCTGGTTCTGGGACTGGGTGAGACGTTGCTTCTGTCCACCTGGTGGGCCTTCCTGTATGGCCCAATCTGGTTCTGTGTGGCGCCCGATCTGGTTGTCTGGTGGGCCTCCCTGTGTGGCCCAGTCTGGTTGACTTTTGTTCTTGTGTCTGTTTATTTCTTGTGTGGCTGTTCTTTGTTTGTGTGCTAGCATTCTCGTCTGTTTTATTTTTCCCTCCCTCCCTCCGCTGCCAGCCTGGAGCCTGAGCCGGCAGGGCAGAGGGAGAGTAGCGAACGCAGCACAGTAGTGGAGCCCGCGAGGCCTGCCTGGCCAATTCCTCCAAACAATTTTCCCATCTGAAGAGCACAAGCGGATCTAGCGGGAAGCCCAGCAATCCATCCTTGGACCAAACAGCCTGCATACAGATGACCCCATTCGGATCGACAGGGTCTTTCCTTCTGCTCACCCAAACTGGGACCCCAACAGTCATGGAGGTAAGGAGGCTCTAGATTGGTCTTAGCTTTTGTAACTCAGTCTGCCCCAGATATAAATAAGTTGCAGAAATTAGAAGGGTTTGAGGGAAAGGTATTGTCTGAATTGGTGGAAATTGCCCAGCAACAACCATACAACAGTACAACAACTGAGACCCCCCCCCCCCAGGAAAGGCAAACCTGAAAGTTGGCAAAAGTTTTACTGGCCGCCAGGGGAAATTGACTGAATGGTCCCCTAGAAGGCAGTATAATTTTAGGAGCCAGAGATTACGAAAAAAGTGCCTTAGGCATAGGGTATCTGCCCACAATTGCAGTTCCCCACCCTTCCAGACCTCAGCCAGGACTTGCATTGAAATGCATATGAGAAAGCAAGCAAGCTTAAGCCACAGGGAGAAAAAAAAAAAGTAAAAGTGTCTTTTTACCTGGGCTTACATTACCGGCCTGTCATTTTTCTAAAGACTCTTGTTTTTTTCTTAGATTCAATATATGTATATATATATATATATATATATATATATATATAGAGAGAGAGAGAGAGAGAGAGAGAGAGAGAGAGAGAGAGCTCATGATTTTGATCCTATGCACCTAGGTTAATGTTGTTTTGGTCAGTTCTATTTTTTATTCAATTATGGAGTTTTTAAACAACTGTAATATTGCAATGGAGTGCAAAGAGCTACAAGGCCTCTGCTGTTGTGTTCTATGTTTGTATGTCTATATGTACATGATATAAAGATTGGCAAATAAAAAATGAGCACACATTAAAAAAAATCTTATAAATGGATCCAAATACCTTTAATTCACATGATTTTTTTAAAAAAAGGTTCAATTTAAATTGGGTAAACAAATAAAAACGAAGATGCCTTTAAATTAAACTTAACTCACAAGTCTCTCTAGGTGGTCAAAGAACTAATAAAAATGTTGAGTTAATATCCCTTGGTTCTAAAACTTACCTTCAACAAGGAAGAAATGGGTAATAGTGTTCAATATACTTGTCTGATATTTTGTTAAAATAAATAAAGTAGATTTGACATGGGATTACTCATTTGTGAATAACTTTGTTAAACATCTGATTAATTTACAAAGTTAAAATGCTAACTGTTAAATATGCCATCAAGTAACTCCTTGAATTTCAGTGGGTAACATTATTGGTTGTTTTCATAAATTGGTAAATTAAAAAAGAGATTTTAAAGTTGCTTTGTCATCACTGAAAAAGGTTGAAGTTCCAACAGGTATAATTCTATATACTTGAACATTGTGTTCTCTTGAAATGGTTACCAGATGTGTGTGATTCTATATACAAAGGTTTATAAAAGATTTCTCTATATACAAAGGCTCAAAATTTTCAACTATTCCAATTAAGACTACTATAAATAACAAAATATTTTTATTAAGATGAAATAATTTGTCTAAATTCAAATTACAATAAGGATTGTCTCAAAGGGTAAACAGAAAAAGGGGTTAACACATGAGAGAAAGAAATTAAAAAGTTATAGGTATGGAAGCCATATTTAATAAAAGGAAAAGAAAATGTTTCAAGATAAGAAAGTCTTTGTGTGATGAAGTAAATAAGAGGGTTTATATAAGACATGTAAAAGTCCTGTGTAAGTTGGTTAAATAAGTACATAAAACAATCAGGAAAAGCTATTTATTTTTTTCCCTAAGGTCAAATGTTAATGTACTGATATAAACCAAGGTTTAATCTATGTGGTAAGAGGACAAAGATGTCTTAAAACATTAATTTACCCATAACATTGTGTTTATTAAATTTTGGGTTTTTTTGAGCAAATAATCTAAAAGGAAGTAAAAATTATACAGCTGTGGTTAAACAAACAACTGTTATTTTAAAATATTATAATGTTATTTCTTTAAGAGCTAAACTTGATTAATATAAAAACATTAATGTAATTGTGGTGTTATTACTCTTCTTTGTATATTAAATGTGTTCATATCTTTCAGATATACAAGCCTTAAGGTAAAAGCTCTGAGAGAACATTATATCAAGCCTGGTGCTCCCCAAACTAGAGTTGTATGGTATCATTTAAAATGTGTTCTACAACTGGACCTGGTATCAATAAGATATAAAGTTTTATTTTACTTTTTGCACTAGGGTAAAATTTAAAGGTATTTAAATTAATGAGAGCCTAATCTATATAAACGTTAATATTGTAAAACACAAAAACATTTTGCTATTTTTCCACGAAAGGTTAAATACTCTAAGCCTTTCTTTAATTTTTTTAAATGTAATGTATTGTGTTAGCTAATGTTCATGTGAACTTGAGCAACAATGTGTGTAAGCTCTGAAAAATTCTATTCAAGAAGCAAAGATCAGCTTCAGAACTAGAACACCTGACCTAAGATTTATAAAGAGCTCCACCTTACCTAAAGTAAGGCTCTTTCTTCCACCTTACTACATGCCAGAATGGCTCCAAAGTAGGCCAAACTTAAATTTGTTTACCGTTATGGTCAAACGGGTGATTCTTGTTGTTACGAAACAGGGAGTATAGTATATAATTCAGTCAAAATTCAAGATGGCTATTAAACTAAATGTTTTTTTACTCTTGTTAATTTTATTTTGTATTCTCCTTATGAACTGTCTAAAAGTTGCCTGTTAATGTTTTGCAGAGGTATTGCTTCAAGAACACAACATGAGTTGATTTAAGTTATCACCTACAGGACAGATAGGGAGCACAGACCCCAGCTAAATGACTGTAAGGTTATAAACATTAAAGTTAAAGCCAAGTTCTCTCAATTTAAGATTGGTGAGACCAATTTGCTAGATGTTTAAGATCAAGACTTTAAGTTAAATTAAAAGGGCCAAGACAACCAATATTAGGCTCTTGCCCTCAGAGTCAGTCTGAATCCAGGGAACAGGGAACTTCTCTAAAGAGCTTTGCAACTCTGGGCCACATAACTTCCTGATCAGTGGGGTTGTGAGGCCCATGGAGTAAAGAAAGCCAGTCAGTGCTCTTGCTATGAAAGGAGGGTCCTTGGAGAAGGGAGACAGACATCCCTGCTGCTTCCAAGGGAAGCCACATGGTCAAGCAAGACTTGGACCCATCTGAGTGCAAAAGGCACTAGCAGAACAGAAAATCTGCTCTCATGTTCTCCCATGTGTTACTCCCATGGGAATTCAGCTGATGCTTAACAATAGATAAAAGCAAAAGTCAGTTTGACCTACTTCATCTTAAACACTAGCAAAAACAGTTGAAATCAAAACACAACCATTCCTGGACATTTAAGTAATAATAGTTAAATGTAACTTAAGATATACACTTAGGCTAATAAGCCCCCAAAATTGGTAAGACTGAAGGCTACAAAAGAGATTCTTAGGCAGGAATGCCTGGTAACTCTAAAAAGAAACAGTATAACTATTAAGTAACTGCCAAGTCAAAAGTTTTTAGTTAGTTTAAGGCCTACAGATTTTCCTAACCTACACAGGTAGGCTTACTATACACTAGTATGATTATCTAGCCTTAAGTAACACAAATAAAGGGTTCTCTACTATAGAACATACCAGTAGAAAAAAAATTTATAAGATCAGATGATATTAAGTAGCTTAACTACATCTTATGGGATAGACATCTGTAACATTAAAAGTTAAATGTTGTGTTTACATTCCTGATAACTCTGGGGATGTTAAAGGTTTACTTTCCCAAATAAAGGCCTTGTACACTCTGGCCTTATTATGGGAACAACTTCTCTTCCATCGCACCTCCTGGTGAGAAATTATTGATTGCTGTCATCTTCATGGTATACATTGACATGTTCCAGATTCTGCAATGTTTATTCAGTACTCATGTTTGTTGTTGTTGTTGTTGTTTTCTCATAGAAGCACTCGTGATGTTACAACCTGTTTTTCCCCAGGCTTCAATCAGACCTGACTTCTAAAAAGGGAACTCCAACTACTTGCCCCATCACATCGCCCCCTTTCAGCTCGTAGAAGCCAGAATTGGTCATTGTCCCGTGTCCTTACAGTAGTAAGGAGTTCCTAAAATTAGAGGGGAAATAAAGCCATACTTTGTTAGTCAGTTAGTATAGGTGGGTAAATCAAGTCAGGTCAGACCACAAAAGACAATTTTGAGTGAGTCTGGGGAAATTGGAGACTTGTTGGACTGAGGGATTGGAATGTTAATTCCTCCAGAGCCCTTCCTCTACCCTATCAAAGATTTGAAAGGGACACATGAGTCAAGGGGGGAATGATGAACCCCACCTAATTCTATCCTAAGATTGGGAGCCATAAAGTTAAAAAAAAAAAAAAGTTAATTTCTGTTTTACTAATTTTTGTTTTACAAGATATTTATTTGGCCTGACGAAACTCTGGGGGGAAAATCTTGTTTGGAATTCCTGCCTGTGCTTTGAACTCACATAGGCCTGGCTCTCCTTGACCAGATAATAACCCTCCGTAAAAACCTAATGGTGCCTCATAAACTTTGATGTGGGGTCTGACTTTACTCCCTACCTTGGAATGCAATGCCATGTAGATCATTAATTTGCTATTTGCCTTTGTATTGTGTATGTATGAACCCTGTTAGCTGTAAGTTCCCAAGATTTTTTTGTAACTCTTTGAGCTATAAAAACTGTCTTGCCAGAGAACGGGGCTAATCCCGAGCCCAGTGTTTGGGAGGGGCAGCGGCTGGCCAGCACAATATAAGCTTGCTTTAATTTGATTTAAAATTGGAGTTGGTGGTCTTTTCTTTGCATCTTGGATCAACAGCAGTATGGGCTAGAGACTTCAACATCAGAACTGAATTCAAATTTCTACTCTATAACTGACAAGCTGGAAGACTCAGGCAATCAAAACAAGTATTCAGAAACAGGATTGTTAAATTTGACAATATTAAAATTAAGATATTTGATCATTAAAAGACATAAAAGAATAAAAATATAAGCCACCATAGGAAAATTAGACTTGAAACACAGCTGTCAATTAATTTATTTAAAGAACTTGTACAAATTAATTAGGAAAAGACAGATAATAATAGAAAAATGGGTCACAGCTTGAAAAGGCAGATGATAAAAGAAAAAATCATATAGCCAGTGGAAGTATAAAAAGTCCTTGCCCTATTTGTTGCTAAGAAATTTTTAAACTTATAATGTGATATCTATGTCTCTCATAGGTAACCAAAGCAACTAAAAGTAGAACAAAAACAAGAAGTGGAGTTAATGTGGATCAATGAAAAATTTCACATGTGCAATCCAAATTAAAAAACACCTTAGCGGGGCTGGGGTTGTGGCGTAGTGGTAGAGTGCTCGCCTAGCCCATGTGCTAGCTGGGTTCAATCCTCAGCACCATGTAAAAATAAAAAGGCATTGTGTACAACTAAAACAAATAAATAAATATTTTTAAAAAACTACTGGGAAGACTAACTTAACAACACTTAAAAAAAAAAAACAGCTTAGAAAACAGTTTGTCATTATTCAGGAATTCTAAAAATACATGTATTGTATGGCCCTGCAATTCTGTGCCTAAATATATATATATATTAGAGAAACATGTACTTAAATATTAGGACGTGTGAGAGATATTTCTGTATTTTGTATAATAGTCTGAGACTGAATTAATGCAGATACGCATTAGAAGTAGAATGGATGAGCTGGGTACCCTGGTGCACACCTGTAATTCCAGCGACTCAGGAGGCTGAGGCAGGAGGATCTTGAGTTCAAAGCCAGTCTCAGCAACTTAGCGAGGCACTTAGCAATTCAGTGAGAACTTGTCTTTAAATAAAATACAAAAGATGGCTGGGAGGTTGCTCAGTTTTGTTAAGCACCCCTGGGTTCAATCCCTGGTACCAAAAAAGAAGAAGAAAGAAATAACATAGAATGGATAAATACATTTTAATATATCCATTAACAAGAACATCATTAGCAATAAAATCAAATTACAACTGCAATCAACAAACTTTATTTTGACAGAAAGAAGCTGTTACATATGAGGTATCCTACTAAAACTCACATGCAAGACAATGCAAGAATGTTCAGAGGTGAAATAATTAGATTATGAGATGTTGTAATCTAGTAAATAGATTAAATCCATTGATATAGATTAACTGGGTGGTAACTGAAGGCACGTAGGGTGTAACTGGAGGATGTAAGTCACTGGTACTGACTTTGGCGTTTATATTTTGTCTCTGGTGATTGGAGCTCTCTCTCTCTCCACTTCTTAGTTGCTTTCCTGAGCTGCTTTCTTCTGCCATGACAATCTGCCTTACCTCAAGACTAGAGCTATGGAATCCATGGACTATGGAATGAATCTCTGAAACCCATAGCCAAAATAGACTTTTCCTCCTCTAAATTATTCTTCTGTGTTTTTATATCACAGTGACACAAAGCAGACCAACACAGAAGCCAAACATGAAAAGACATGAATTGTATGATTTATTTTATAAATTTCAAAGTCATATAAAATCATATTTTGTAGCAATATCTGGTGACAGTTTTTCTATTTAAAATTTTTTTTTAGTTTTAAATGGACACACAACATCTATATTTATTTATTTATTTTCATGTGGTGCTGAGGATCAAGCCCAGTGCCTCACACATGCTAGGCAAGTGCTCGGCCACTGAGCTATAGCCACAGGCCCTGGTGCCAATTTAAAAAAAATAATAATGAAACATTGGATTAGAAAGGGAGCTTTGGGGAATCATGTTCCATTTTGTGATTCAGACATTATAGCTTTTTCTTCCTGTATGGTTGCTATATTGATCTGTTAAGATAATTTTAAACATACTAACTAGAGGCCAGATTGCCTTTTTAATTCTAGCTTTTCAAAGCCTCTTTGCTGATGCACATGTACATATCACTTGATAAAAGAAGTAGATTTCTTAATGGTAATGGATAAATTAAAGAGGAGATTGTTTCTGTCCCCAGGCAACCTCAAATTTCTTTTCTAGGATTTAACTTGGGTAGCAATCTATCAATTCTCTGATTCCTTAGAAAAGTGCTGACATCCTGCTGAAGAGAAGTTGATGATTACTGGTATAATCTTCGTTTCTTTTAAATATATACAAAAGAACATGAAGAGAATGGGCTTCTCTGGCACAATAAAAAATGCCCACTAAAGAAGGTAAAGAAAAGTTATTCAGAAGAAAAAAAAAGTGGAAAAAAATGGGAAAAGAGACAGACTATTTAGGAAATTTGAATCATGGGTTTATTTTGAAACTGCAGAAAGAAATCAATTGGGGTGGACAAAATTGGATATGTCTTAAATACTTTAGGAAAGGGAACAATGAGAAATATTTTGAAGGGTTGCAATTGATACTATCAAGGGACAAATTATATGCTGAATAGCCTACATTTCTCTCAAAAATATCTCTTTTGGAAAAGCATCATATAGGCCCAAATGTTAGAATCACATACAAAAATAAAGTAGATTTAAAGTTTTACATATTAGTACATCAAATGAGTAGGTTTGTGTTTCTGCTAAGAAAGTGCATAAGAAGGTAAAGATCATGTAGGGTAGATAGCCAGCCAAAATTCAGTAGCAGTAATATTGAGAAGAATACTTAATGAACAAGGTTGATTACTGTTTAATGTGGAGTGTGTTGCATCGATGTGATGCACTTTCTTGATCTTCTCATTTCCAAATCTATCTCACTTATGGATGATTTGTGTGTTTCCCAGTTAAAGTTACTATGAACCAGGCCACCCATGAAAAGATAGATTCATGGTCACCATTTGAACTAAAATTAAATTAATATATTAATAAGACTACCTCACACTGTGTGTCTTCTTCATAGCATAACTCAGAGAAATAAACCTATTCTTTCCCAAGATCTACCACTTGCCATGATACATATTTGGGTCGTTGCTCCTTTACTACAAGCAATCAACGATTAGGTAGATGTTTTACCACATGTGAAGATCCCATGAATCAAGCAAGTTACAGAATAGTCTTCTCTTCTTGCACAATCATATTAGTATGAAATTCTTCCTGGATGTGTTAATTCCTGGCACACGCATATTGCCTAGGCACATTCAGGTGACCTTGCAACAGTTATCTGAAGCACACTTTTTAGGACTGCAAGCCTAGATATTCTGTGGCAGTGCTTCCCAAAGTGTGTTTCCCACACTTGGTCACATCAGCATCACCTGGGAACTTTTTAGAAATGCCAATTTGGGGTATTCAACCCAGACCTGCTGAATGAAAAACTCTGGTGGATGGAGCCCATGGATCTGTGTTAATAAGCTCTTCAGGTGATTCTGATGTTTCCTCAAGAACAACTAGGAGCTGAGGTTGTAGGTCAGTGTTAGAGCACTTGCCTAACGTGTAATGTTCTGGGTTTGATTCTCAACACTACATTAAAAATAAATAAATAAAATAAAGATATTGTGTCCATCTACAACTAAAAAAAATTTAAAAAAAAATAAAAAAACAATAACTGGTCTAGGTTCAAGTTGATACTGTTTACAAATAATTCTTCTCTGATGGTCATGCATCATTGAAACCTATTTCTTTTTCTTTTTCTTTTTCTTTTTTGTGGTACCGGGGATTGAACTCAGGGGCACTCGACCACTGGGCCACATCCCCAGCCCTTTTTTGTGTTTTTTAATTAGAGACAGGGTCTCACTGAGTTGCTAAGTGCCTCGCCATTGCTGAGGCTGGCTTTGAACTCGCGATCCTCCTGCCTCAGCCTCCCAAAGTGCTGGGATTACAGGCGTGCGCCACCGCGCCCGGCGAAACCTATTTCTTAAAAGCAACCAAGAACAAGTAAATGTACATTCATGTTTGACATACTGTCTTACATATCAAAGCATCTCTTGTTAGGTGGTCATGATTATATAACTTAACAATAATAAAGAGTTTATATCCTAAAACACTACTCAAGTCATTTTCTCAAAGCACAGACTATGGAGCTGGTCTATCTGGCTTCTTCCCAGCTCTGGCTGTACTAGTTGCATTTCCTTAAGCAATTTCCTTAACCTCTTTGTGCCTCAGTTTTTATATCTACTAAACAGGGATTTAACTCATAGGGTTGTTGTGAAATTAAATATATCAGCATAAACAAAGTTCTCAGACTAGTACCTGGATCATGAATTTGTATAAATACTTGACAGTATTAACACTAAGAGAACATATTAGAAAAAAAAATAGACAGCTGAGATATGAAAACCATGTTATATTGGAAATTTTTTGAAAAAACTGAAAACAGTTAACCTAGACATTAGAAGACTAAGAAAATGCTACATAAGTGACTTTACAAAGCTGTATTGCTTCAGAATATAATATTAGGAAGCAAAAGTAGACTCATGAGAAGGTAATCTTTGCTTTAAAATAAACAAACAGTATGTCATATATTAAAGTGTAATCCAGATGTTAAAATACAGAGTAAAATTCAATAATGTTTTCTGGATATGATTGTGGATTGCCACCCCCAACCCCTGTGTCTTAGTCTGTTTTGTGCTTCTATAACAACAACCAAGGTTGGGAAATTTATTTAAAGAAAAACCCACAAATTTACTTCTCAATGTTTTGGGGAATTAGAAGTGCAAAATCAAGATGTTAACATTAGGTGTTTGGTGAGGGCTTCCTTTTTGTGTCTTCATATGGCAAAAAGCACAAGGGCAAAAGAGCAAGCTAGCCTTAAAATCAACGAGTTTCACATAGTCTCTAGTTTAAGGGCCTTATTTCAATGAATGAGGAAAAGATCTTTATGGCCTAATCACCTCTTAAAGGCCCGTGTCTTAATACTACTGAGACGAGTTCCAGGTCACCAAGCCATGCAGCCAGCACAATGATCTTTACTTAGAAGTAGCAGTGGAAGTGGGATGTAGTGGCACAGAGGATACCGTGCCAACACAGGCCTGAGGCACAGTGGGCCAGTGCACAGGTGAGGCAAGTTGTACTGACATGGGCCCCACCAACTGCATGAGCCCACTCCACTCAGTGCTGCAGCTCTGGGACCCCTAGGCATGCATGATCTGCTGAACAGAACCTCCTGCTTCCTCACAAACAGTGGGAAAATGAAAGTGGGGCAGACCTGAATGGGATCATAGGGCTAAACAATAGCATTAGTAATTTTCCAAAGTCTAATTAGCGTAATTTCGGACTAATAGTGTTAGTACCTTTCCAAACCCTGATTAGCATAAGTTTGGACTAATATGTTGACCTAAGTGCTATATAAACCCCTAGACTAGCACATCCAGAGGGCAACCCTCCTGGAGTTCCCTCTTACCCTGTGAGAGTTGTGTTCTATGCACACTTGAAACAATCCTACTCTTAAACTCACTCATCCTGGTCTGTGGATTTCATTCTCCAAATTCACAGAAATAAGAACCTACAAAGAAGAAATTGATGGTGAACTACTGGGTCTGCTGCAACACTGAAAGGCAAGCCCCCTTTAAGAGCTGCAATTTTTCTTGGATGTATAGTCCTGCAGCTTGTGCAGACCCCCCCCTTCCAGGAGAAGTGGAAAAACTTTGGTTTCACTAAGACATTATCAACACCCAAATTTTAGAGGGGAAACATTCAAAACATAACATCCTGTCTTTATTTCATAACCTGCTCTTAAATGCAACTGGAAAAGACATTTTTTGGGGGGAATAAGGGGAATAAAAGGATTAGAAAGTGAAAACCACATGGTTCTTTAGGAATTTCTTTGTTCAATACAGAGTTAAGTATAAACTTCACTTTCTTTAGTTTTGTGCTTTTGTCAGTTTAGTTTGTTTGAAAAACATTATTTTTTATTAAACTGAAAATACCATGACACCATATTTTATATGCTTAAATTTTTGGATGCCATACTGTGGTGGGGTTTTACTGAATTTGCTTGAGCAAATTCAGGAACCTGAATAGATCTCTGCTGCCCAAACTCCTCAACTTTACTCCTGAGTACCCTAAAACCTCCCCATGATCAAGAAACTTCCCAAAGGGTACCTCCAAGAAACGCTCCAAAAGAAAGTCTGGTTTTCATTTGTCTAATCTGATTTGTCACTTAGCTGTTAAAAATAAGGACTAGCACTCAGATTCCTACGCACTGCTTGATTAATCTTTATGGTATTTACTGAAAGATAATAAACATATATATTTGTTTATTTTTTGTTCTATTCAAAAAGGGTACCATCCTATTCTGTAATTTATCACTGTAAACCTAGCACCAAGAAGAGATACTGGCACAAAGACATTTAATATATATTTATTGAATTAATAAATGAGCAAATTGGTATATATATATATATTTCCCTCTATGTAGTGATGATCAATTTTTGAAGAGAGAGCTACATCTAAAATGTGGCAAGACATTACCAACAAAACTGAATGAACAATAACTTTACAGGACATTTAATAAACACCATGAACAGACAGAAGTTATTGATATTTGCATTTAATATGTATTAAAATTCATATCATTTTCTTTATGATGAATGAAAAAGTTCATTCCTTACTTGATTGATGCCAATTGCAATAAAAAAAAAAAAAAAACATTGTAATGTCATAATAAAGGATGCAATTATGAATATCTGAAAACTGGCATAGCATTTTTTTAAATTACTAATTGGATTTCAATAAGTATTCATTAGATTACTAATGATTTTAAGCCTGCATAACAAATGAATGAATATCTTATCAGATATAGTTTATTAATACCAATGAAACTAAATTAAAAAATGTTTCAGGATTTTAAGATTTTAGGGATCTGTTAAAAATAAATTCAAGGGCTGGGGTTGTGGCTCAGCGGTAGAGCTCTCGCCTAGCACGCGCACACGGCCTGGGTTCAATCCTCAGCACCACGTAAAAATAAAAACGCATTGTGTACAACTAAAGCAAATAAATATTTTTTTTTTTTTTTAAATTCAAACCGGGCGCGGTGGTGCACACCTATAATCCCAGCACTTGGGAGGCTGAGGCAGGAGGATCCTGGTACCAAAATAAACAAGTAAATAAAACCAAACTTTGAGGCTACTGACAAATTCTAAATTTTTGGTTAACTCTTTCAACTCAGTTATCAACATCATTTTTGGGGGGGTACTGGGGATTGATTTCTGGGGCACTCAACCACTGAGCCACATCCTCAGCCCTATTTTGCATTTTATTTAGAGATAAGGACTTGCTGAGTTGCTAAGTGCCTCACTTTTGCTGAGGCTGGCTTTGAACTCATGATCCTCCTGTCTCAGCCTCCTGAGCTGCTGGGATTACAGTTGTGTGCCACCACGCCCAACTCACCAACATCATTTTTAACTTTTTCTTTTTTTGGGGGGGCAGGGGATACTAAGGAATGAACTCAGGACCTTGTGAACGCTCTGCCACTGAGCTACATTCCAGCCCAATTTTTAGCTTATGAATTCACCACTTATAATTCTCAACATTTCAGCTACTGCTAATGACTCTCTGGGTTTTCCCACAAGCAGGAGAGTACCAGAAAGAATTGGGTGAACACAAGGAGCCAGGGCAAAAGCCAAGGTAAATATGATTACATATACATTGAAGTGAGTTTTAAACGGAGTAATATTTGTAAAGCTCTTGCATAAGGTGGCCATTACTGGAGTCTTCTATACAGATAGCAGAACATTTTTCAGTAACTGATAGCTCTTTTCTTTTGCCCACAACTCTTTCTCTTTCATTTCAAGACCTTACATATCATGTTATTTTTCTATGCCTACCTCAGGAGACAGTTTCCACTTCTTGACATGAATAAGGAGTTAGAATAACTTCGTTTCAGAAATTAGTCATTCCCAATCTAGCCGTGTGAGTTAAGGAAACTTATTTAAATTCCTTGAATTTTCCTGACTTCGATAAACAGAATAATAGCTTATAATAACAATATAATGAACTGAGATCATAAGTAATGAGTATGAATGAACACAGTTTACAAATATAAGAAACTAGAAGTTGTCATTTAAACAAACATTTAACTCCTCCAATAGAATTGCATAAGGATCTTCAGAATCCCGCTGACCTTAACCCCAGAGCAGTCAGTCCCAGGTCAGTCCCGCTATACACCCTACCCCGCCCCGCCCCGCTGGTGTGTGACCAGGCTCCAGCCAGTCCCGCCAACCTTCGCCCCAGAGCAGGAGCCAGCAAGGACAGACCCGACAACTCTGCTTTGAGGTCAGGCGGGCCCAGGGCAGTCCCAGGGACCTACATTAGAGTGCCCCCTGGCCCAGGCTCCAGCCAGTCCTGCTGACCTCAGCCCCTGAGCAGGAGACAGCAAGGACAGACCTGCCAACTCTGCTTGAGTTCAAGCAGGCTGAGGAAAGTCCTGGGGATCTACATTGGAGTGCCGCCAGGCCCAGGTCAGTCCTACTGACCTTCAGCCCCCACTGACCTTCAGCCCAGCGTGACCAGCCCCAGGTCATGCCCACTGACATTCCCTCGAGTGTGGCAAGGCTCAGGGAAGTTCCACCAACCTCTGCCCAAGCACAGGTGGGCCCAGGTCAGCCCAGCCCACACCCGCAGAGTTCAGGTGAGTCTCGGACAGCTTCACTGACCTCCACTCAGAGGACTGCCTCTTCTAACCAGCAGACCATGGCAGGAGCTCAGACTCAACCAGTTCGACCCACACCAACCTGCGTGAAACCAGCCCCAGGTTGTTGGGGTTTTTAGCCCCTGACTCCTCCCGTCCCGCAAGAGGAGGGGGAGCACACCCCAATGAGGATGGGTCAGGAAAGGTAAAGGCCGACTGAACGCCCACATCCAGCCCTCCTTTCAGAGGACAATCAGACGCGTCAGGGAGAACGGTCAAGGCACGAACTGGGTTTATTGAGGAAATTAGACGGCCTTTATAGAAGACATAGGCCAATCAG
This sequence comes from Tamias sibiricus, assembly GCA_025594165.1. Taxonomy (NCBI): domain Eukaryota; kingdom Metazoa; phylum Chordata; class Mammalia; order Rodentia; family Sciuridae; genus Tamias; species Tamias sibiricus. The sequence continues at coordinate 51,793,897 of CM046667.1, read as the reverse complement.
CAGAAAGATCATAGGAGCATGTAGGGAGCATGAGCAAATCACATTGGTGGAACCATTAGCCTATCTTAGTGGCAATCTGATTTGTCATCACACATCAGGGGAACGCATCTTGGCTAGGCCAGGTTCCCGTATTAGGAAGTGGGAGAAAGCCAGAGAGTTTCTATCTACTGGCATGTTGTTAACGTCCCCAACACAGGTAGCATACTTTGAGGGACAATGGCAGGTTCTGATAGCCCAACACTAAGGGGAGGCACAGACAACCTGCAAGGATATTATAAGAATATAGGTTTTTTTTTTTTTTTTTTTTGGTGGGGGGAGGTACCAGGGATTGAACTCAGATGTACACAACCACTGGGCCACATCCCCAGCCCTTTTTTGTATTTTATTTAGAGACAGGGTCTCACTGAGTTGCTAAGTGCCTCGCCATTGCTGAGGCTGGCTTTGAAATCGCAATCCTCCTGCTTCAGCCTCCCAAGTGCTGGGATTACAGGTGTGCGCCACCACACCAGGCTTATAAGAATATAGGGAAGAAACTGTAATATCTCAGATCTACACTGCAAGAAAGTAAACAAATAGACAACAAGAAAAAACAAGGGAGGAAAGTACACCAAACAAACCAGGATGCTCAGCAAACTTGATGAAATGTCAGAGAAGGAGTTCAGAAGGTTCATAATTAAAATGATCTGTGAATCAAAGAATGACCTAAATGATCAAATACAGGCAAAAATTGACCACTACAACAAAGATATAAGAGAGCAAATACAGGTACCAAAAAATTACTTCAAAAAAGAGACAGAAACTCTGAAAAAAAAAAAAAAAAAAAGTCAGAAATCCTTGAAGTGAAGGAAACAATTAACCAAATAAAGAACACAATTGAAGGCATCACCAACAGACTAGATCAACTGGAAGAAAGAGCTTTAGACAATGAAGAAAAAGTATATAATCTTGAAAATAAAGTTGACCACACAATGAAGATAGTAAGAAACCATGAACAGAACATCCAAGAAGTATGGGACAGCATCAAAAGACCAAATCTAAGAGTAATTGGGATAGAGGAAGGCATAGAGTTTCAAACCAAAGGAATGCACAATCTGTTCAATAAGAATATCACAAAATTTCCCAAAAATGGAGAATGAATTGGAAAACCAAATACAAGAGGCTTATAGGACACCAAATGTACAAAAATTACAACAGATCTACACCACGACACATTATAATGAAAATGCCTAGCATACAGAACAAGGATAGAACTTTAAAGGCTGCAAAATAAGAGAAATCAGATCACATATATGGGAGGCCAATTCGTATCACAGCAGATTTTTCAACTCAGACACTCAAAGCTAGGAGATCATGGAACAACATATTCCAAGCTCTGAAAGAAAAGGGATGCCAACCAAGAATCTTATACCCAGCCAAATTAAGCTTTAGATTCGAGGACAAAATAAAAACCTTCCATGATAAACAAAAGTTAAAAGAATTTACAAGTAGAAAGCCAGCACTACAGATAATCCTCAGCAAAATATTCCATGAAGAGGAAAAGAAAAACAATGATGAAAATGAACAGAGGGAGGTATTATACTAAAGGAAAAAACAATCAGAAGAGAAACAATGTCAAGGTAAATACCGTAAATAAACAAAAATGGCTGGGAATACAAAACACATCTCAATAATAACTCTGAATGTTAATGGCTTAAACTCACCAATCAAAAGACATAGACTAGCAGATTGGATCAAAAAATCAGACCCGACAATATGCTGCCTCCAAGACACTCATCTCATAGGAAAAGACATCCATTGGCTGAGGGACAAAGGTTGGGAGAAATCCTACCACTCACATGGACTGAGGAAAGGAGCAGGGGTTTCCATCCTCATATCAAATAAAGTAGACTTCATCCTAAAGTCAATCAATAGGAATAAAGAAGGACACTATATACTGCTCAAGGGAACCATACACCTAGAAGACTTAACAATTATAAATATATATGCCCCAAACAATGGAGCATCCATGTTCATCAAACAAACTCTCCTCAAGTTTAAGAGTCAAATTGACCACAACACAATAATTCTGGGTGACTTTAACACACACCTTTCACCACTGGATAGATCTTCCAAACAAAAGCTGAACAAAGACACTATAGAACTCAAAAATACAATAAAAAACTTAAACTTAACTGACTCATATAGAATATTTCATCCTTCAATAAGCAAATACACTTTCTTCTCAGGAGCACATGGATCCTTCTCTAAAACAGACCATATACTATGCCACAAAAGAACTCTTAGCAAATATAAAAAAGTAGCGATACTACCCTGCATTCTATAATACCATAATGGAATGAAATTAGAAATCAATGATAAAATAAGAAATAAATGCTACTCCAACACATGGAGACTAAATAATATGCTACTGAATGAGCAATGGGTTGCAGATGACATCAAAGAAGAGATTTAAAAATTCTGGGGCTGGGATTGTGGCTCAGCAGTAGAGCGCTCGCCTAGCACGCTCACGGCCCAGGTTCAATCCTCAGCATCACGTAAAAATAAATGCATTGTATACAGCAAAGGCAAATAAATAAATATTTTTAAAAAATTCTTAGAGGTGAATGAGAACACAGACACAACATATCGAAATCACTGGGACACTATGAAGGCAGTTCTAAGAGGAAAGTTCAATGCATTGAGTTCATTCCTCAAAAGAAGAAAAATTCAAAAAATAAATGACTTAAAATTGCATCTCAAAGCTCTAGAAAAAGAACAACAATCCAACAACAAAAGTGGTAGAAGACAGGAAATTATTAAAATCAGAGCGGAAATTAATGAAATTGAAACAAATGAAACAATTGAAAAAATTGACAAAACAAAAAGTTAGTTCTTTGAAAAAATAAAATTGACAGACCCTTAGCCAGGTTAGCAAAGAGAAGGAGAGAGAAAACTCAAATTACTAACATATGCGATGAAAAAGGAAATATCACAACAAACACTACGGAAACACAGAAAATAATTCAAAATTAATTATTTTGAAAACTTGTACTCCAACAAAATATGAAACACCGAAGGCATCAACAAATTTCTTTCTGCCCAAACTAAAGCACAATGATATACATAATTTGAACAGACGAATTTCAAGAGACAGAATAGAAGAGGCCATCAGAAGCCTACCAACCAAGAAAAGCCCAGGACCTGATGGACACATAGCCGAGTTCTACAAGACCTTTAAAGAAGAACTAATACCAGTACTCCTCAAATTATTTCAGGAAATAGAAAAAGAGGGAGCACTTCCAAACTCATTCTATGAGGCCAATATCACCCTGATCCCCAAACGAGGCAAAGACACATCATAAAAAGAAAACTTCAGACCCATAATTTTAATGAACATAGATGCAAAAATTCTCAATAAAATTCTGGCAAAACGCATACAAAAATATATCAAAAATATAATATGCCATGATCAAGTGGGGTTCATTCCAGGGATGCAAGGATGATTCAACATAAGGAAATCAATAAATGTAATTCATCATATCAATAGACTCAAAGATAAGAACCATATGATTATCTCAATAGATACAGAAAATGCATTTGACAAAATACAGCACCCCTTGATGTTCAAAACACTAGAAAAACTAGGGATAACAAGAACATATCTCAATATCATAAAAGTTATATATGCCACACACCTGTAATCCCAGCACTTTGGGAGGCTGAGTCAGGAGGCTCATGAGTTCAAAGCCAGCCTCAGCAATGGCGAGGCATTTAGCAACTCAGTGACACCCTGTCTCTAAATAAAATACAATAAAGGGCTGGGGATGTGACCCAGTGGTCGAGTGCCCCTGAGTTCAATCCCTGGTAACATGCACGCACACACACACACACACACACACAAAATAATAATAATAATAATAATAATAATAATAATAATAATAATAAGCTATATATGCTAAACCCCAGACCAACATTATTCTAAATGGAGAAAAATTGAAAGCATTCCCTTTAAAAACTAGAACAACACAGAGATGCCCTCTTTCACCACTTCTATTCAACATAGTAATTGAAATGCTGACCAGAGCAATAAGACAGATGAAAGAAATTAAAGGGATAAAGATAGGTAAAGTTGAACTCAAATTATCATTATTTTCTGATGATATGATTTTATACCTAGAAGACCCAAAAAATTCCACCAGAAAACTTCTAGAACTCCTAAATGAATTTAGCAAAGTAGCAGGATACAAAATCAACACCCATAAATCTAAGGCATTTCTATATATGAATGACAAATCCTCTGAAAGAGAAATGAGAAAAACTACCCCATTTACAATAGCATCAAAAAATAAATAAATAAATAAAATACTTTGGAATCAACTTAACCAAAGACGTGAAAGACCTCTATAATGAAAATTACAGAACACTAAAGAAAGAAATTATGGAAGACCTTAGAATACGGAAAGATCTACCCTGTTCTTGGATAGGCAGAACTAATATTGTTAAAAAGATCATACTACCAAAAGCACTATACAGATTTAATGCAATGCCAATCAAAATCCCAATGACATTCCTCATAGAAATAGAAAGAGCAGTCATGAAATTCATCTGGAAAAATAAGAGACGCAGAATAGCTAAAGCAATCCTTAGCAAGAGGAGTGAAGTAGGTGGCAGCACTATACCAGACCTTAAATTATACTACAGAGCAATAGTAACAAAAACAGCATGGTGTTGGCACCCAAATAGGCTGGTAGACCAATGGTATAGAATAGAGGACACAGAGATTAACACATATAATTTCAGTTATCTTATACTAGACAAAGGCACCAAAAACATACATTGGAGAAAAGATAGCCTCTTCAACAAATAGTGGTGGGAAAACTGGAAATCCATATGCAAGAAAATGAAATTAAACATCTATCTCTCACCACGCACAAAATTCAACTCAAAGTAGATCAAGGATCTAGGAATTAGACCAGAGACTCGACACCTAATAGAAGTAAAAGTAAGCTCTAATCTCCAACATGTTGGATCAGGCCCCAAGTTCCTTAATAAGAATCCTGTAGCACAAGAATTAATATCAAGAATCAATAAATGGGATAGACTCAAATTACAAAGCTTCTTCTCAGCAATAGAAACAATAAGTGAGGTGAATAGAGAGCCTACTAATTGGGAACAAATTTTTACCACAAGCAAGTCAGATAGAGCACTAATCTCTATAAAAAATAAAGAACTAAAAAATTCTCTTTTTTTAAATTTATTTATTTGTTTTAGTTGTACACAATGCCTTTATTTGTATGTGGTGCTGAGGATTGAACCTGGGCCGCACACGCACTAGTTGAGCGCACTACTGCTGAGCCAGAACCCCAGCCCAAGAACTCAAAAATCTTAACAGCAAAAAAGCAATTAACCCAATCAATAAATAGGCCAAGGAACTGAACAGACACTTCTCAGAAGAATATATACAATCATTCAAAAAATACTTGAAAAAAATGTTCAACATCTCTGGCAATTAGAGAAAAGCAAATCAAAAACACTCTAAGATTTCATCTCACACAAGTCAGAATGGCAGCTATTAAGAACATAAACAACAATAAATGTTGGCGAGGATGTGGAGAAAAAGGCATGCTCAAACATTGTTGGTGGGACTGCAAAATGGTGCAGCTAATGTGGAAAGCAGTATGGAGATTCCTTGGAAAACTGGGAATGGAACCACCTTATGACACAGCTATCCCACTCCTCGATCTATACACAAAGGACTTAAAAACAGCATACTACCGGGACACAGCCACATCAATGTTTACAGCAGCACAATTCACAATAGCTAAACTGTGAAACCAACCTAGATGCCCTTCAGTAGATAAATGGATAAAGAAAATGTGGTATATAAACACAATGGAGTATTACTCAGCAATAAGAGAGAATAAAATCATGGCATTCGCAGGTAAATGGATGAAGTTAGAGAATATAATGCTAAGTGAAGTTAGCCAATCTCAAAAAGCCAAATGCCAAATGTTTTCTCTGATATAAGGAGGCTAATTCATAATGGGGTTGGGGTGGGGAGCATAGGAGGATTAGATGAACACTAGAATGGCCAATGGGGAGGGAGGGGAAGGGAGGGGGCACAAGGGTGAAGAATAAAAAGTAGATGGTAGAATGAGATGGATATCATTACCGTAAATACATGTATGAAGTCACGAATGGTTTGAATATACTTTGTATACAACCAGAGATCTGTAAAAATGTGCTCTACAAGTATAATATGAAATGAGTACATTCTGCTGCCATTTCTAACAACTTAGAATAAAAAATAAATTGAAAAAAAAAGAAAAAGGATTTAAAAAGTAGTTTAAAATGATTAAAACTTGTTGAAGGTAATAGATAAGTAAATAAATTTAAAAAAATAAAATACAAGGAAACCCTGTTTTGTTAGGAAAAAAAAAAAAAAAGAATCTTCAGAGAATGACGTGGATGTTTTTTTAAAGAATTTTTTCAAGTCATTCTCCTTACATTAAACCTTCTCTCACATCTCTTGCCAGATATTTTCTTTTCTTTTCTTTTTTTTTTTTTTTTTTTTTTTTTTTTTTTTTTTTTTTACTTATGGTGGGCAGAGGGTATGTGAATTTTTTTTTTTTTTTTTCTTAAAGGCCTTCAATGCTTTAAGGCTAGAAGTAATTTCTTCATACAATTATCAAGGCATTATGGGCAACATTTAATTCACTTTTCAAAAAGCTATTTAGTCTACTTATCATTGATTAGAATACAGGACAGGAATAATTTCAAGCCTAAAATTAATTTCTGCTTATCCATTTTAGTGCTGAGTAAATTGGCATTGACAAAGGGGAGAAAGTGTTTTTGGCTGGAGTTATAATAAGCCCTATCATTTCATCCCTGTCTTGCAGTTTTCCTAGGAGGCCAGGCTATTTCTGGAACTATAGTGAAAATTCATGGACTCAGTCATGCTCTATCTGTGAACTTTCCCCAGGGAAATTTGACCAGTTGGCTGAAACTTAATGAGAGTTATGGACCAATGGAGTATGCTCTATTCTGTGGCCTTAAGCTACACCCCAAATTTAGCCAATCATTTCTGCACTGCTTACCAGACTGAACTTGATGAATCAGCAAAAATATATCTCAGTGACTAGAAAAATGTCTAAAATTATATGCCTCACTCTTTTAAAATTAGTAGCATTATGTTCTGATCAGGAGAAAGCAAATGGATAATGAATAAAAACCAATAGCTTCAAAATTATTCAATCTCATAGAGTTCCCCTGAATCTGTCCAATTATTTCCAAGTTCTAAATTACATCTCTAAGTGAGTGACAGTTCCAATATAGAAGAAAAAAGCTGAATATAATTTGGTTAATAATTCACTCATGTCTGGATATTATTGATACTTGTTTGCACCTCTTGCTAGACTGGGAGTCATGTTATCAGGTCCTTGAAATCCCCACTGCAGTCCCTAACATATATTGAGTACATAAAAAACATTTATTCAAAGACTGATAATAAGTCAGAAGACTTTGATTAAGCATTTTATCAAGGGTCAAGACTACCTGAAATAACTGTTTATCAAGTTACTCTACTTTTATTAGATTTACCACAGTAAATGAGAACACTTTAACAGAGTGTTAGTAATATCTCAAAGTGTTAAATCAAGAAAGGATATTTATAGCAGTTTGGGGGCCAATAAAGGGTGGCTACAAAGACAGGTCTTGAAATGTGGGGAACTGGTTGGGAGTGGTGCACAGAGTTTATGACATAATAGCTTTCTTTGGTTGGAATAGTGAGGCGAGAGCTTGAGATGAATGTTGATGAACAAGCTGTTAGTCTTGATAAGAAAGCTCTTTAGCTGGGCGCGGTGGCGCACACCTGTAATCCCAGCACTTTGGGAGGCTGAGGCAGGAGGATCACGAGTTCAAATCCAGCCTCAGCAATGGCGAGGCACTTAGCAACTCAGTGAGACCCTGTCTCTAAATAAAATACAAAAAAGGGCTGGGGATGTGAAGGAGCCCCAATTAGGAAGGGTTATTGTGGCTAGCTGGAAGCCATAAGTTCCACCTGATATGTATGTGACGCACCTGTAGGCACCCGCAAAGCTAAAGGTATGTAACCGGGTGAAAGCGGTCGGTCAAGAGAATGGAGAACGAATTCATTCAGTCAGTCGTGCAGTCGCTCGGTAGGTCAGAAGAAGAGTTCAGAATCAGAGTGGCCAGAACGTAGGCAGAGCAGTTACAGAAGAGAAACCAGATAGAAGAAGTAATGGCTGGTCAGAGTTAGGCCAAGGCTCCCGAGGAAGAAAGAAGAAAGAAGAAAGAAGCTCTAAAAAAAAAAATCTTTCTCTAAGCTAAGCTCTATCTATCTTTCTTTCTCTCTAAGCTAAGAAGCTTTCTCTAAGTTCTCTCTAAGAAAGTAGAAGTAAAAGTAGTAATAGCTTTACTCTGCCTCCGAGAGTTTTCCTCCTGCGGCACTGTGGCTGGCCATGACAGGCAGCTTACAAATGATAGTCCGTCCGGGGCTCGGCAGGCAGAGAAGAAAAGATAAGAAAGTAGAAAACAAGAAGCTAAGATAGTGAGGAGAGCGAAGAAAAAGCATAGCCTCAGACTCAGTTGAGACCAGCAAAAAGAGTAGTAAACAAGAGAGCATAGCCTCTGACTCAGTTGAGGCCAGTTAAGAATTAAGCCGAAGCAGAGTAGGCAGCGAAAAGCCGAAGCAGAGTAGCCAGCGAAAAGCCGAAGCGAGCAGGCCAAAAGCCATAAAAAATAAAGAAGCCAGAAAGTAATAGCATGGTAAAAGCCATACAGAGAAAAAGTCTTGAGCTTTAGCAAAAAGCCATAAAGAAAAAAGCCATGAGCTTAAAAGAAAATAGAGAATTAAAAAGCACGGTGAAAACCATGCAGAGAAAAAGCCATTGAGCTTTGGCAAAAAAGCCATAAAAATAAAGAAGAGACAAGAAAATTAAAAAAAAAAAAAAAAAAAAAAGTCAAAGCCGCTTATGCAATTGTGCTTAACTAAGTGCATTAGCTGCTTATCAGCAGTAGGCTTCCTTAAAGACGCAAAACCTCCTCAAAAAGGGCTCAAATATCCACCCTTTTAAAAACAAAAGGTGAAAAGCTAGGTAGGGACAAGAAAATAAAAGAAAATAGAGAAAATAAAAATAGAGAAAATAGAATTAAAGCACCTTTTTAAACTAAAGGGGAGGAATATGAAGGAGCCCCAATTAGGAAGGGTTATTGTGGCTAGCTGGAAGCCATAAGTTCCACCTGTTATGTATGTGACGCACCTGTAGGCACCCGCAAAGCTAAAGGTATATAACCGGGTGAAAGCGGTCGGTCAAGAGAATGGAGAACGAATTCATTCAGTCAGTCGTGCAGTCGCTCGGTAGGTCAGAAGAAGAGTTCAGGTCGGAGAAGAAAAGAATCAGAGCGGCCAGAACGTAGGCAGAGCAGTTACAGAAGAGAAACCAGATAGAAGAAGTAATGGCTGGTCAGAGTTAGGCCGAGGCTCCCGAGGAAGAAAGAAGAAAGAAGAAAGAAGAAAGAAGCTCTAAAAAAAAAAAAATAATCTTTCTCTAAGCTAAGCTCTATCTATCTTTCTTTCTCTCTAAGCTAAGAAGCTTTCTCTAAGCTCTCTCTAAGAAAGTAGAAGCAAAAGTAGTAATAGCTTTACTCTGCCTCCGAGAGTTTTCCTCCCGCGGCACTGTGGCTGGCCATGACAGGCAGCTTACAGGGATGTGGCCCAGTGGTCAAGTGCCCCTGAGTTCAATCCCTTGTACTAAAAAAAAAAAAAAAAAAAAAAAAAAAAAGCTCTTTAGCGGTTCATGGTTTTATTTTTAGGGAATGGGTATTTCTTGGCACAAGATCTACTTTTCCTTACTCTCAGTACAAATTAAAATATGAAAATAAAGAATTTCTGGTCCTAATATTCTTTAATACAGAAATGAGATAATCTTTTCTTATAAATTAAAAATTAAATGTAGAGTGAGTATACCTCCGTAGGATCAAGTGAGGAAAAAATTTATCTCAATGAGATAATGATATTCTATCCCATTGCAAATAAATTGCTGTCTCAATGTAAAGAATTCAGTATCATTAGTCTTAGATTTTCTCCTCTCCAGGTTTATTCTATGTCTTCATGAAAGTGATTGAAAGGACTGAGACACCTTTTCTGAGGTAGTCAATGCTTTGTATCACTTTTAATTAACTACTTTTAGCACTGAGGAGTTTTTACAACTGTACATGTGCTTAACTCATTTTCCACACTTCATGGTGGAGGCAGTAAGCAGGGAGAGATTTTGAATTTTTTAATCTTTCTACTAATTTTGATGGTAGTTTATCACATGTAGGTAAAAATTTTACTTTTGGAGTAAATTATTTCAGATTTTCATTGGTAGATCAGATCTCTCTTTGACTACATTATCTTCCATGCACATTCTAACTTTTGTCTCCCTCTCCATTGCTTCATTAACCCATAGAATCCTACCTGCAGGAAATCCATAGAAATATTTTTTCTTCCATTCTCTGTTGTTGGCTTGTATATTTCTTCCATTTCTTTACTGGAATTGAATGGGATCTTAGGAGGAACAAGAGAAAAGGATACACAGTTAGTGTGCATTTTCACTGAAAGACATTTTGCTTAAACATCAATTTGGATATTATATTATTTTTAAGTGTTTATCAAGTAACTAAACCTGGACTAAAATAAAATATAGGGCTGGGATTGTAGCTCAGTTGTAGAGCACTTGCCTAGCATGTGTGAGACACTGGGTTCAATCCTTAATATTAGATAAAATTCAGGCTGGCAGGCCATACCCCCAGGTGCCTTCCCGGAAGTGCCCATCTCTCGTGAGAATCCACACTTGGCGGGCTCCGAGTCCCCACTCTTCCAGATCCTGGGAATACTTGCCTCTTGCAGAAATTCACCCCGGGGGTGGGCTCTCCCTTTCTGAGCCAATCTGAACTATACAAGTCACGCTTCTGCCCGTCTGTACTTAAGCCCCTGCCAGTCCAGAACTCTCCCCCTTTTTTTGCCGCCATCCTCTCACCAGCTCTCCCCTTCTTCCCTTTCCCCATTCTCCTTTCTCCCCTTTCCCGTTCCCCTCTCCCTTCTTCCCTTTCCCTCTTCCCCCTTTCTCCCTTTCTCCCCTTCCCTTAATAAACCCCTTTTACTACAAGGTGGTCCCACTGTGGGTTTTGCCCTTCACTTAACACCACGTAAAAATAAATGAATAAAATAAAAGTATTGTGTCCATTTACAACTAAAAATATATATATATATATATATATATATATATATATATTTAAATATCTATTTATTTACTTTAGTTGTACACAAATCGTTTATTTTTATGTGGTGCTGAGGATCGAACCTGGGCCACGCATGTGCTAGGTGAGTGCTCTACCGCTGAGCCACAACCCCAGCCCCTAAAAAAAAAAAACAAAACAAAAAAAAAAAAAAACTAAATATATTTGTATTAATTGTTGATGAAATTTTTTATTTTCTTTATTTGTATGTGGTGCTAAGAATCTAACCCTGTGCCTTACATATGCTAGTCAAGCACTCTACCACTGAGCCACAGTCCCAGCCCTGTTTAAAAAATAAAATATATATATGTATTAATGGAAAACAACAGTATGATGAAAAATTACTCTACATTGAAATTGAGTTATAGTTTCAGTTTTGAAGATTCTAGCAATAAGAATTCAAATAAACTACTTAATCTTTTTAAATTTAAAACCTCCATCTGTGAAACAGATTATTCTATATAACCTTCTAAGATCTTTCCAATGTTATTATTTCAATTCTATTTCAAGTAGGTGGTCTAAATTAACATTTGAGTACAGAATGATTTGATTATTTTAGTGCAAGTTTTAAAACCATTAAATCTCAAACTTTAACTTTTGCGTCTTAAGTCTTATGTTCAGATGAGAGAGAGAGAGCAAGATTTTCCTAACACCAAATATGTGATTTTTTTAAACATCATTACTCCAGCTCTCTGACACCAACATGTGTCCTTCAATTCAATTCAATTTTAACAAGTAACTACCCAGAGTTACTGTAGATTTCAAAGTTAAGGACTCAGTCCCACAAGATTGCTTTCACTTCATATTTCAGTCATAATTATCAAAATGCCTTGGTTACAAAGTTGACAGTTTCCAACATTCCCCTTCTCAAACTCCATAATTTGCTAGAACAATTCACAGAGTTCAGGAAAATACTATACTTACTATTGAACCTTATTATAAAAGACACAAATGAACAGTTACACAAGAGTGTACATAAGATCAAATCCATAAGGGTCCCAAGTAGAGTAGCCTCTATCAGCATGGAGTTGGGGTGTGCCAACTTCCTAGCATGTGGATGTGTTTGCCGACTTGGAAACTCCCTGAACCCTGTCATTTATGATTTTTAATGTAGGTTTCATAAAATAGGTGTGATTGTGGTCATTGGTGATTCATTTAATCTCTAGCTCCCTTGGGGTTTTCACTGATAATTTCAATGTTCTAAACCAGGCTGGGTCTTTGCACCAACCAGCTCCCATATTGCAGTTATTTAGGGGCTCACTAAGAGTTGCCTCAGAAAAAAAGACAATCCCATCACCTTTGTCACTTGAAAAATTTCAAGAGTTTTAGGATCACTGTGCTGGGAAGTGGAGACAAAGATCAAACAGTTTTCACACACACATTATGATATTGAAATTTAATTAATATTTCTATATAATTGAAATTGTTAGAAATGGCTCTTTTTACTCAAAAACCTTGGATTTCATTATATAAGCAGACAATAACTAGAATATTGAATTGGTTTCATCAGGGCAAAACTACTCCCCTATGGTATACTAAATACTGTGAGAAGCTATATTGACTCTTTAAGTCACCAGTGTACCATTTAGCAAATTGCAACTTCAATGGATTATTAATATTTTACATGATATATTTAAATAAAAATAAAAATGGATCCCAATGAAAAAATGTTTGATTCTTAATTTAGTCTATAAGCAGGACAGCAAATACTAGCAACGTTGTTTACAGATATTTTTGTTTTAGAAGCAAACTTAATTTTATTTGACTACAAACAACTGCGTTAGAATGAGTAGATACACATTTTAACTCCTCATCTTCCTCAGAGACACTTCCAAATCTTATTTCCTAAAAGAAAACTTTATAAAGTAATCCTCATCAGAATACTACAAAAACAAATCGCTTTTAAAAATTATGTTTGAAAGGTGTCAGTATCAATTTTCTCTCACATCATTATTTTGAGTAAGTTAGAATTCTTTAAATTTAATATTTTTACAGAGCCAGATTGCTTCAGTGCATATAAGTACAAATTCTACTAACAAGTGATTCAGTTTGAAAGAAGAATTAACTATTCCTTGTCCACTAAGGTTTCATTTGATCCACTAAAGAGCAGTTAGTAAAACCCATATCACCTAGGCTTTCATATACTGGTTTATTTTGAATTGTAATTTAAAGCCTTACTTGATTCAATGAATCCTATAGAAAAAATAATTTTATTATATTAATTTATAGTGTTTCTGAATTATTCATTTTTATTTTATTACTTCATGCAGTTTAACTTCATGCAGTTTTCATTGCCTTACACCTATGAGCGTCTTGACTGGTCTGAGAAGTGAATCTGTTAAACTGTGCTTCTTTTAGTACAATGTTAGTTCTACATGGTTCTAGATTAAGGTAAAAATTTGAAGGAACATTTCTCTCCCTCTTGAGATCTGTGTTAGTTAGCTTTCCATCAGTATGATCAAAACACCTGAGACAAACAGCTTAGAAGGTGAAAAGATTTTTTTTATATTTATTTATTTGCTTTAGTTGTACACAATGCCTTTGTTTTTACATGGTGCTGAGGATCGAACCCGGGGCCGCACACATGCTAGGCGAGAGCTCTATCTCTGAGCCACAACCCCAGCCCCTGGAAAGATTTTTTTTGGCTCACAGTTTGGCTCAGCAATTTCAGCTTAACTTGACGTCATTGCTTTGGGTCTGTAGTGGCATGATGGTACATCATGGTGGGAGTGTATGGTGAAGTTTTGTTCACCTAATGGTGGTAAGAAAGACAAAGTAGAGGTGGAGAAAGAGAGTGAAGAATGGTTTAGTGTCTCAATGTCCCCTTCCAATATCCCTTTCAAGGGCATGACCTAACTTCCTTCCACTAGGCACCATCTCCTAAAAGTTCCACCACCACCCAGTAGTACTAAGGACTGGCAACCTTGTCATCAGTATATTGGCCTTTGGAGGAAATTTAAGATAAAAAGATTTTACCATTTTTTCTTCCATTCCCATATCCATGATTCTAATTTGAATAGGCTAACATAATACTTCTTTATTCTGACCAAGTTACATGTTTTGTGTTACCCATTTATAATGTACTCTGGCTTTTTATTTTTATCCATTAAAATATCTATCCCCAGGTTCTGTCTCCAAGAAAATCTTGATAAGACTATTTCTAAATTTTTAAAGATAATATTCATTTTGTCCCTTCCTCTGTCTTCCTGCAACAAATAGTATTTATAACTTAAATTGTTACTTCCAAGCTATTATTTAGTTGACTATCACAGGTATATCACAATTTTTTTCACTCCATAAAGTACTGTAGCATGCACGAGTTTATAAAACATAAACAACTTGAAACATTTCAAGCTGGTTTAATGTAACTATTAGGTACAAAAGTCCTTTAAAAGATTTGGGGTATCAACTGATCCTCTGGATCTAGCATCTCCTATGACATGACTTCTAAAATAAGGCGAATATCTATGTTATATAAATGAGCTAAAGATAGTCTCTGGTTATTATTTTTTTTTTATTACAGGCTAAATAAAGCTTCGTGGAGCCTAACTCAAACATTTACACATTCCAGTTATTTTTTAAACAGTCCAAACAATCAGACCATTTAGAGCCTGCCTGCTTTGCATACTTAATAAAAACTCAACCAACATCTGTCAGTCATAGATTAGGCAAATCTCATGGTTAAAAGCTTTTGCTGCCTTTTGGAGGCTATCTAATTCAGAGACTCTCTACTGCTGAGTGATATCACCTAGACGCATAAGCGCCCTCTCTGATTGCCATCTCTCATGGGAGTTCCTCTACCTTCCTCACTTCCTGAGTAACAACCTGTGCCAGAAACCTCTAGATCTTCTCATGCTGCGAGGGATTTCCTCCATATGCAAATCCATGGAAGCATCACCCAGGATGGTCTGTGTGTGACAGTGCCACTTCATAGTCAATCCCTTTTCTTCAATCAGGACTTGCTACAAGTCCAGAGAATTTTTACGATATTTTTCAGTGTAGACCATTCTTACTGCAGAAATAATACTTTGACTTCTCACTTAAAATTAAATGGTACAAGGTAAGAAGCTTTTATAATGTTTACTTTGCTTTGAAAGAAAATTGACAAATAATTAGGTAAATACAGAACATCTTTAAGAAAAATCAAACTTTCTCTTTTTCTTCAATCATTTTAGTTAGTGCTGCTTTCTTTTTTTAAATATTTATTTATTTGCTTTAGTTGTACACAATGCCTTTATTTTTACTTGGTGCTAAGTATCAAACCTGGGCCACGCACTTGCTAGGAGAGCACTCTACTGCTGAGCCACAACCCCAGTGCCTAGTGCTGCTTTCTTTATATTATTCCATTCTACAAAAGTGTACTATGCATTTCATATGTGAGCAGTGCCCGGCTGAGAGTCAAGGGGTATTCATAGATGAAAAATACACAATTCATGTTTTCACACTGTCAGTATAGGATATTTTAAAATCTTTTAGTTAGATGGGGTATGAAAGAAGCATATTTTCCTTAACTTAAATAGACATGATATAATGATTCTAAATAATTTATTTTATTTTTTTAATTAATTCATTTTTTTAAATTCTAATTTGTTATACATGCTTGTAGAGTGCAATTTGTTTCATATTACATATAAAGAGCACAGTGGCTCTATAAAAGCTTAAAGTCTGCTGGGTGCAGTGGTGCATGCCTGTAATCCAAGCAGCTCGGGAGGCTGAGACAGGAGGATTGAGACAGTGGCTATATAAAAGCTTAAAGTCTGCTGGGTGCAGTGGTGCATGCCTGTAAATCCATGCAGCTCGGGAGGCTGAGACAGGAGGATTGAGACTCCAAAGCCAGCCTCAGCAACTTTGAGGACTTAAACAACTCAGTGAGACCCTGTCTCTAAATAAAATACAAAATAGGGCTGTGGATGTGGCTCAGTGGTTGAATACCCCTGAGTTCAATCCCTGGTACCAAAAAAAAAGCTCAAAGTTTGTATTATTTGGAAAAACATCTACCAAGGAGAATTAAAAATGCCCATATACTCAATTTATAAAGTACAATAATTTGGTACTTTGAAAAGAGATTTTAAATTTATATTGTTTCTGAAGAAAATCAGGTCAAAATGGAGAGTAACTAATCAAACTCATTGAACAATAAGTCAGTTTTGTCTTACTTTTCCACTTATATTAATTTTCATATCAACATTTTGTTATATATAACATAAATGTGCACAGTGGCATTTGTTTGTAAGTTGAAAATTTTGCCCACATTCTGAAATTTAGATCCATCTTTGGCAACATTTATTGAATGCCTCCTATGTGCCAAGCAGATTACTAAGAAACAACTAGTGGCTAAACCAAAGTAATGATTATTTCTACTGAAAATAGATAAACTGTATAACATCCATTCAACTCATTGAAAAGTCTTAGAAATATATATGTGCCTGTATTTTGCATAGGAAAATATTTTTCATATAACAACTACTTTGTGTAGAGTCAAATTCTGTTTTTAGACTAACAAAAATCTTTTGATCAGAGCACATGTGGAACAATTTCCTACAATCATTACATTTATAATTGAAGATTTTCAAATAATAAATATTATGAAATTTATAGAGAACTAAAATATATTCTCAAGACATACTAGCTAGGAAACCTGAACAATAGACGTCTTAGTTTTTCATCTTTATTTTTGGTACTGGGGATTGAACTCAGGGACACCCAACCACTGAGTCACATCCCCAGCCCTATTTTGTAATTTATTTAGAGACAGGGTCTCACTGAGTTGCTAAGCACCTCGCTGGTGCTGAAGCTGGCTTTGAACTCATGATCCTCCTGATTCAGCCTCCCAGACCTCTGGGATTACAGGTATGTGCCACCATGCCCGGCTAATTTTTCGTCTTTTAGATATAGCTTCACAAATGGCCTGGAAAATCAGTGTGGAGTTAATGTTCTTAATGGGGCCGAGGTCTAAAGCTACCCCCCCTTTTTGGGCCCAAAAAGGGGGCTCCTTCTGCCAGCAGAAAGAGTTAAAGTAGCTTACCTGGTGAAGATAAGCTTAACAGGCAAAAGTCACCAAGTGTCTTACCCCCGCCTGATTGACGGACACCAAGCCACACCCGGGGAGTTTTGGTAGAAAGCAATGCCAAAAACTCGGTTTATTGAGGAAGTTGGACGGTCTTATATAGGACATGGGCCAATCAACAGAAAGATCATAGGGACACATAAGGATCATGGGAGGATGCCATTGGCAGAGCGATTGGCCTATCTTTGGGGTGGTTTCAGTTCTCACAGCCATGCCCCCTGCTTAGCCTAGGTCCTGTAATAGGGCGTGGTAATGTGGCAAGCAGCCAGAAAGCAGTGTAAGGTCCCGACACCACCCCATTTTTGAAGTCAACCATTCTTGAGAAAAATTTAGCAGTGACTATTTTTTTAAAATATTTATTTATTTGCTTTAGTTGTACACAATGCATTGCATTTATGTTTACTTGGTGCTGAGGATCGAACCCGGGCCGCGCATGTGCTAGTCGAGCGCTCTACTGCTGAGCCACAACCCCCGCCCAGCAGTGCCTATTTTTAACATGACAATAAAGTTTGAATCTGACATTAGAATCTTAATTCTAAATAAAGAGTCACTTCCATTTTTTTTGGACTGGTCAAGAGTCATTTTGCTCTCAGCATCCTGATTAGTGAATTTAACCAAATATATATTAGAAATAGCTTTTCTTTCAGCTTTGTGATTTTTTTTTTTCTGGTAGAAAGATCCCTTATTGTGTTACTATATCACTATAAAAAACACTAGAATTAATCAACTTATAAAGAAAAAATGTTCGCAGTTTGGGCAGTTTCAGTCCAGGATAAATTGACTCCACTGCATTTGGGCATGTAATGAGGCAGCAAATCATAGCAGGAGCACATGGTGAAGCAAAGCTATTCATGATGTGGCCAGGATGCAAAAGAAAGAAAGGTCTTTGGGTCCCACAATCCCCTTTGAGCATACTCCCTCAGTGACCAGAAGACCTCCTACTAGGACTCACCTATTAAACTTCCCACCACCTCCCAATAGTACCATGACCTGGGGACCAAGCCTTTAATACATGCGCTTTGGAAGACATTCAAGATTCAAACTACAGCACTTGTGAATCACTATCTTAGATGCATTTACTATAACATTTATTGTAAAGAGATATAGCATGCTAGAAGTAAAGGAAAATCTAAGAAACTAGCCAAGGTAGCATAGGTAGAAAATGATGGAAACCAATGGGAATCTCACAGAAATTACAAAATAAAAGGCTATTAGTGCTGCCTCTGAGTGAACCCTCATGGTTCAATGAAAGGATGTTTCTGAATTGATATTTTATGTAACTCCTCTTGGTCTGTATCCTTGACATTGGCTCCTCTGTACCTATGCCAGTGTGACTCAGTAGTAAACATCCATTTACCATAAGTTTGTTCCAACCAGGGAAGTCATAAAAGAAGGGGTTTTAATTGCTTTCTTAACTCCAGCATCATAAAAGTCACCCTATAGCAACCTATTCTAGCATAGAAACCAGCCATCCATTTTCTGAAAAGGTACTTTTTAATATGCTTATGTTTATTTTGACTTTTTATAGTAAAAAAAAAATAAAGATGTAAGCTCTCTTAGTATCACAGTATACAACTGGGAAAAGCCTTTTGTGATTAGAAATATTTTCCTATCTCTGGAGGGTATTAGTGAATTAGATTATACAATTTCCAAATTAATGGAGCTTTATTTTAATGGGTTTACAGAGATTTAGAAGTGCTTCTCTATATTTTACCAACCCCAAAATTTGCAGAAGATAACGGGCTGGAGCTGTAGCTTAGTGGCAGAGTGCTTGTCTAGCATGTGTGCAGCACTGGGTTCAATCCTTAACACCACATATAAACAAACAAAATAAAGACATGCTGTTCATATACAATTTTTTTTTAAAAAATTGCAGAGGATAAAGTCATTGAGACTTTAAATGTGACATCTTTTTAAGAGAAAAATAAGGGCTGGGGTGTGGCTCAGCGGTAGAGCGCTCACCTAGCACATGCACGGCCCAGGTTCGATTCTCAGCACCATACAAAAATAAAGGCATTGTGTACAACTAAAACAAATAATAAATAAATATTAAAAAAAGAGAAAAATAAATATTTCTTATAAAAACTGTGAGCATGTTTGTGTAATAAACCAAGCTCATGTATTCAAGGTGAAATTTTATATAAATTAGACTAATTTGAAAACAGCTATGTGATTTTTCAGTATAAGACAAGAAATGCATTTTGTTTTTATTACACTTCAATTTATCTTCTCATAAGGATACTAGTAATGCTGAGCTTCCTAAACTTTTTATATTGATCCATCAGATAAGCACACATTTCTACATAATATATAAGACTGAGAAAAATTTAAAATTATGTGTTCATAAATCTGATAAAAGTTTTTATGTAAACAACAATTATGTTTTGAACTATGGAAGTCTGGAAATAATTTCCAATATCCTTTCTTTACTTGGAGGTGTCTAAATTATATGAATGGCAGATAGCAATATTATATGAATTCAAGAGATTTATTCATCTGCACCTCCATGTTTTCTTTGTAAAAAAGCAGTTGATTTGGTTAAAAGATATAGTAATGTGGGAAACAAATTTTACTAAGTTCAATGATAGCAGAAAAGCACAACTGTGTATGCAAGGTAATAGGATATGTTTTGTTCATTAAAGAATAAATGAGAGTGGATTGTAAATTACAGTATCAGTCCCAAAATCTCAAAGACAATATTAAAGACAAAATGTGAATAGATACAGAAAGCTCTGGAAGCTTTCAGATAGAAAATTTTGTCTTGGTTTAGAATAACTACAAGTAATGAAGCTGAAGAGACACATTGAAGTGTATTAATATTTGACAAAGTTTGCTCAATGTTAATGGGTTTATTTATAAAATAATTCAAAAAGAGAGGAGCTTAAAAATCTGTTATTTTTTGTTCTCTCTTTTAAAATGACAATTGATCTTGACATTTATAGTCTTCTCTTAACAAGGAGTAGTAAGAAGGTTAGCATTTGTGCAGTCTACTCAGGGAGCGGAGATTTAGTGTCTCACCAGAACAATTTTCAGTACTGTTGACTTTATTGTGCTCTCTGGAACAGGAATTAGCAAATTTTGTCTGTAGAGCCAGATAGCAAATAACCTAGGCTTTACAGACCATCAGGTCTCTGTCACAACCACTCTTGTCATTATAGTGTAAAAGCAGCTGTAGATAATGTGTAAATGATCAAATGTGGCTATGTTAAATAAAACTTTATGAACACTGACATTTCATATACTTTTCATATGTCACAAAACATTACTCTTCTTTTAATATTTTTCAAACACATAAAATATAAAACATATTCTTAGCCCATGAGCTACACTCATGAACTCATTACTAGGCCTATGGTCTGTTGTTTGTTAATCTCTGTGCTAGATTACTAAAAAACAAAAGAACAAAGTGTCCTCATTTTTGAAACAAATAAAATTTCTTATGACCATATAACCTCCTTCCATATTCATTTTAAAATAATGCACTGCTCATCATCGTATCTTAATCGAGTACTTAAATCTCCTCTGATAGCTATTTTGCTTTTTTTTTTTTTTTTTTTTTTTTGATACCAGGGATTGAACTCAGGGGCACTCGACCACTGGGCCACATCCCCAGCCCTTTTTTGTATTTTATTAGAGACAAGGTCTCACTGAGTTGCTAAGTGCCTCACCATCACTGAGGCTGGCTTTGAACTTGTGATTCTCCTGCCTCAGCCTCCCAAGTGCTGGTATTACAGGCCTGTGCCACCGTGCCCAGCTTTTGATTTTTATCTCTAAAGAGCAGACCCTTAATTAAAAAAGAAAAAAAAAACTTAAGAGGTATACATATCTAAATGTATCTTTGAGATTTTCTAATAGTCACATAGAAAATGACAAATATTTATTTTATCATTAGATTAAGAAAAATATTTTATTTAGTCTGCTCCATATTTATTAATTGGCTCAATATTATTACAAAAGAGGTATGTAAAGAAGATCTTAAAAACAAAGAGAAACTCATTCTTGCTCAGATTAATTTTCCACATATAAAATGTTTCTAATATAAGTACCCAGGCATTTATGGCTCTTAAAGACTTCTTAGAAAGGCCCTGGTATTTGTCTATGTGCTTACTCTTTTTTTTAAATATTTGATTCTTACCTTCAAGGAAAAAAGATTAAAGTCTTATGAAATAGTTATGTGTTGTAAATCCCAGTAGCTCTCTTCCATTTTGATATTATTGCTTACTCTAATAAATTAACTACAGACATTTACTCTCATTTACAAGTGAACTTTGCTTTTCTTTGATTCTAGTTTGAAGGTTAAAACTGATATCTTCAATAAAAAAGGAGCATTTCTGTGTCTCAAGGAAAGGACTCTACCACTTATTGTAACTATTGAGACATCAAATAGTAGACGTTCAACTAAAGATTGTTAAACTAGCAATGCAAATTATTCCAACTATATGAGAGACTGAATTCGGCTTTTCAGACTTTTTATTTCACAAGATTTCAGGAAAGTAGAATGTTGACCCAAGATCCAGAAAAACAAGAATTAATAATATAGGATTGAATAAACTAAAGAGGAAATTCTAACTGTGGTTATTTGTTTGGAATTGTTGATGTTGTTTTAACACTCTATTTCTTAATAATTATACTAGGAATCACTTCTTCTAAACCACAGTTTAGAATATTATGCTTTTATAAATGAAAATGAAACATTTTAAATGGAATTTAATTATTGTTAAACTCTCATATTTCAGAAACCTTTTTACTGAATTTTCTTACTTTTTTTTTTTTTTTTTTTTTTTTTGGTACCAGGGATTGAACTCAGGGGCACTCGACCACTGGGCCACATTTCCAGCCCTTCTTTGTATTTTTATTTAGAGACAGGGTCTCAATGAGTTGCTAAGTGCCTCACCACTGCTGAGGCTGGCTTTGAATTCATGATCCTCCTGTATCAGCCTCCCAAGTGCTGGGATTACAGGCATGAACCACCACGCCTGGCTTGAATTTTCTTACTTTTGTGGTGGTAGTTACTTATTTCAGTAAGAATCTGTCTCCATTTTAACTCAAATTGGTCAACTTGGTTGTTCAATTGAAGATATTATAGTGCTATGCTATATAGGAATAAGTCCTTCTAAATCAAATACAGCAAGCTCACCATTCCATTAAGGAACAAAGGTAGCAAATACTTACAATATCCTCACAGAAAACTGATTTAGTACCTGGCTTAGAGGAGTCCAATCTCACAAGTGATAAGGAAAGTCACTTACTGGCAGGCCAAGAATCTTAGTATATTTTGAGGACCTTGAGAAGAGAATAATTTACTAAATCTATAGGTACCACAATGAAATCTAGGGAAGAAATTTTCTTAGCCTTGACTTCTTAGTCTTGGAATAAAGAAAAAAGTGTAGGGTCTTTTAAATACTCCAACTCTTTAATAAAATTCAGAAACAAAATATTTTGCCTCTTCAGTTGATAATTACTACATAATCTAGAATATATATTGAGCCGGTGCGGTGGTGCATGCCTGTAATCCCAGTGGCTCAGGAGACTGAGTCAGGAGGACCATGAGTTCAAAGCCACCCTCAGTAACAGCAAGGCACTAAGTAACTTAGTGAGACCCTGTCTCTAAATAAAATATAAAATAGAGCTGAGGATGTGGCTCAGTGGTTGAGTGCCTGTGAGTTCATTCCCCAGTACAAAAAAAAAAAAAGTATATACATTGAGGCAAGGCTTTTTTCTGATTGATATTTAGAGATCACTCATGACCAAAGCAAAGGAATTATTAAGAAAAGTACTGGATAAAAAGACAAAAAACAAAAAAAGGGCTTGGATTTTGGCTCAGTGATGGAGCACTTGCCTAGCAAGTGTGAGGCACTGAGTTTGATCCTCAGCACCATATAAAAATAAATAAAAGAAAAGTATTGTGTCCATATACAACTTAAAAATTTAAACAAAATAAATAAGTCAAAAAAGCAGGTGGCATGTCTTTTCAGTTATTCTGAGACATTATTCAACAAGCCCACCCAAGGATTACATTATTTTTTAGGGGAATGTTTGACTTTTCTATTTGCTACTTGATTAGAATCTAGACACCATAAACATACTTGCTAACTTATAAATTTCTTTATGATAGAAAAGATGACTCTGATGGTTATGGCTTTATTGCTCCATAGGACAATAATGGATATGTAATTTAATCTAATAATTTTACTCTGAAGAATTTTAGATAACTTTCCCTGTTCAAATGCTCATAGAGTGAGTTTTTGCCATCTCAATTGTACCCTCATTAATTAAGGAACTGAAAAACATTTTTGTATATGTTCATTTTTTTGTTCATTTTACATTTATATAAGTCATATTTCTAAATTTAAAATTATACTTTGATGGGCTGGGGATGTAGCTCAGTTGGTAGACTGCTTGTCTTGCATGCACAAGGCCCTGGGTTTGATCCCCAACACCACAAAAAAAAAAAAAAATTGTACTTTGACCTATATAAGATATTCATGTTAATAAAATTTTACATTTTCATATGAAGCTAATAACTCACATGGCTGATCTCATCAAGCATCACTATCATATAACATAAAGATAAAGATTAGATGTTAAGCTTCTTTTACCTTGATTTACATTTAAATTTTCTGATATGGAGCTGGGCGCAGTGGCGCACGTCTGTAATCCCAGCACTTTGGGAGGCTGAGGCAGGACTGAGTTCAAAGCCAGCCTCAGCAACGGGGAGGCACTTAGCAACTTAGTGAGACCCTGTCTCTAAATAAAATAGGAAAAAAGGGCTGGGGATGCAACCCAATGGTCGAGTGCCCCTGAGCTCAATCCCCGGTACTACACACACACACAAAAAAAAATCTGATATGGGCACTGGATTAATTAGATGTGTATCCTTCTTTGATGACATAGAGGAAGATAGGCATTCTGAACACAAACTAAATGATCTTAATGTCACAAAATTTGTGCCCAGAAATACCTGATCTTTTTTTTCTAATTACTTTCAAAACTGACCAAATAAAAATAAATTTGCCAAAACCAAAACTGTTTAGTGTAGATATTTTCCAAAGGTCATATTGTGAATACTAATGAAGCCAATGCAGCAATTTGTCTAGTTATTTCAATGAGCATTTAGCAACTAACTCAAATCTGGCAAATCAGTGGAAAATGGTATTGCACAAAATCAGAATTTGTGGGCTGGGGTTGTGGCTCAGGGGTAGAATGCTCGCCTAGCACGTGCATGGCCCTGGGTTCGATCCTCAGCACCACATAAACGTAAATGCATTGCATTTTGTACAAGTAAAGCAAATAAATAAATATTTTAAAAAATCATAATTTGTTTCCCATAGAAGTTACACTGAACTTTTATTCTGGCCAAAGCAAAACATCAAATACTTCTGCACTTATAAATTTCCTGTTTAAATTATGTATGCCATATTTTATTGTATGGAACTCTGGCGTCTTCATCATTCATTTGCTAAGACAGGTAAACAAATTCAAAACAGTTTGTAAGGTAAATACCCTTGTGTATGTGCCAAATTGCATGGAGGTGAGGAAAGTATCTTAGCATCTCATTTAGTTGAGAATAAGTTTTTTTTTTTTTTTTTTTTTTTTTTTTTTTTTTTTGTGGTGCTGGGGTTTTAACTCTGGGCCTTGTGCATGCAAGGAAAGCACTCCACCAACTGAACTATGCCCCAAGCACAAGAGTAAGGTCCTTCTCTATCCTTATCTGAATGTTCACACTTCTCTGACCCCAACCTACAGTACCTGTGCTTTTGTTTTAGCACTTATCAACATAAACATAGTGTGTATCTTATATTTTATGTTCTCTTTTCCCTAATAAAGTATAACCTTAAGGAGGTCAAACATTTCTCTGTGTGTATTTTTTTCCTGCTACAATCTACTACTTAAAAAAGTGTGTCTGGGGCTGGGGTTGTGGCTCAGCGGCAGAGCGCTCGCCTTGCACGTGTGAGGCCTGGGTTTGATCCTCAGCACCACGTAAACAAAAATGCATTGCTTGCATTGTGTACAACTAAAGTAAATAAATAAATATTTTTTTTAAAAAATAAGCACACTTTTACTATATGATCCAGAAATTATGCTTTAAAAAAAAAAAAGTGCCGGGCGCAGTGGCGCACGCCTGTAATCCCAGCACTTGGGAGGCTGAGGCAGGAGGATCGTGAGTTCAAAGCCAGCCTCAGCAATGGCGAGGCACTTAGCAACTCAGTGAGACCCTGTCTCTAATAAAATACAAAAAAGGGCTGGGGATATGGCCCAGTGGTCAAGTGCCCCTGAGTTCAATCCCCAGTACCAAAAGAAAAAAAAAAAAAAAAAAAAAAAGAAAAGTGTGTCTGGTAAGTAAGTGTTCAATACCTATGTTAAATAAATTGAAGTGAAAGAATTATGTTTATTGCACACTGCAAGGTTTAATCTGCTAATATTTTGTCTAGAATCTTTGTATTTATGTTAATATGAGCACTGGCCTTATTATTCATTTTCTTAGTCTGCTACTGTCAGGTTATATTGTCATAACAGAATGAGCTGCAGAGTCATCTAGTTTTATTCTTTTTTTTTTTTTTTTAATCCTGTGGCTTTTTTATAAGATTAAATTTATTTATTTATTTATTTATTTGTAATTGTGTAGCACTTTTCTGAAAACTGCATTGGTCTTGTGTTTGTCATTTTACATTTTAAAATGCTGATTCAGTTTATTTGTTATGAAAACGTTTTTGAATAGATATTTGTTATTCTATAGGGCATCAAGTATTTTATGTAAAATTTCAAGTTTATTATCATAACATTCTTTATAGTTTTTATTTGTAATTTGAAACTTACACTACTTAGGTCCTGTTTTTTTTTTTTTTTTTTTTTTTTTTTTTTAATCTTTCTTCACATTGTTAAAGTATTTTGCTGTTCTTCTTTACTAATTTTGATAGCATCTGTGCATCTTTATCTATCTTTAAAAAATAGCCATTTTTCATCTTGTTGATTCTCTCCACTTTGTATAAGTAGTGAATTTCATAGTTTTTTATATTATCTTTATTATTCTAACTTTTATAATTTTTTTTGTTTATTCTCTTGTTCACATACTATCCTAGCTACTTTTTATACATGAAATTTTTATAATAAAACTTTTTCACATATGTCAAAATTTCCTTAGAACTAGATAAGCAATTGATTCACTTTAATTTTACCTTATTTTATTTTGCAAGACTATATCATAAACAGTGTTGTAAAATTTATATTATTTAACTTATTATGAATATTCTGAATAATGAGTTGATTCCTAAGTAAATTATCAAGAGACAAATAAGGAGGAATTAAGCATAATTATGAATTTATCAATTTTAATAGATAAAATACATTTTAGTAGTCATTTTTTTTTGAAGCTGAAATTTTCCCATGGTTGGTTACTGAGACTTCCTTCAAGTTGCCTTCTGAGTCCTTTCATGGTCTGTAATAGAGTCTAAATTACTTAGTATTTTTTAGATGGTAAGATGACTATACTCATGTTGAATTTTTATGGTCTCAGCTGGGAACCAGATACATCTTCAAGGAGCTCTGGGAGTTCTTTTCAGATAAGATATTTGAAAACCACATCTGGGTGATAGGTTGATTTTTCTACTGAGTTACCACAGTTTCTGGGGCATATTAATAGAGAGCTAAGAGATATATATTACATTTATTTAAGAAAGAGAAAATTAAATTACTAAAGTCATAATTTTTTTTTTTTTTTTTTTTTTTTTGTACCAGGGATTGAACTCAGGGGCACTCGACCACTGGACCACATCCCCAGCCCTTGTTTTGTATTTTATTAGAGACAGAGTCTCATGAGTTGATAAGTGCCTCGCTATTGCTGAGGCTGGCTTTGAACTTGATCCTCCTGACTCAGCCTCCCAAGTGCTGGGAATACAGGCATGCACCACCGCACCCGGCTCTAAAGTCATAATTCTTATGCTTTAAATTTCAATGAGGATTGTAGTATTATAGGTTTATTTGATTTATATTTATGTTTTTATCTGTTATACTGAAAATCTTGGTTCCTGATTATTTTAATATATAATTACTTATTCTCTAAACTACTTTTTTTTTTTTTTGGCACTAGGGATTGAAACCAGGGATGATTACCCACTGAGCAACATCTCCAGATTTTTTTTTATTGTTATTTGAGATGGGGTCTTGCTAAGTTTTTTAGAGCCTCACTAAGTTGCTGAATATTGGGACTTATGTCTGCCAAGGGGAAGGACTTTGGCTGCTTACCACGCCCTTTGGAGGACCAGGGCTAAGCAAAGGGGTGTGGCTATGACGTAGCATGAGAGGCCGAACCGCCCTGCTGGTTGATTGGTTAGTTCTAGGCCTATATAAGTTCAGTACCTGGTCAATAAATTTGAGTTTTTTGGCTTCTTGCTTTCTACAAAACTCCCTGGGTGTGGCGTGGTATCCGTCCATCAGGCGGGGGGAGGCACTCAGCGATTTTTGTCCACTAAGCCTATCTTCGCCAGGTAAGTTACATTCTTTCTGCAGGCAGAAAGAAACCCCTTTTAGGGCCCCAAAAGGGGGGTAGCTTTAGAACTCGGCCCCATTAATAACTCAGCAGTCCCGGCAGGTTGGCGCCCAACGTGTGGGGCACACACACAAATTATCGGTAGGCTTAGCACGGTTAGAGACACAGCGTCTCTCTGGCAAAAATATCCTCTATTATGGGGCAAGCATTAATATTTAGGAAATCTCAAGACCCTGCCCTCGAGGCATGGCGATGTATTTTAAGAAAGCAAGGTCTCCAAATTTCTGACACTCGAGCTGAGAAAATTTGGAGTTCATTAATGTGGGCGGCTCCCTGGCTCCCAAAGTATGATTTTAATTCTTGGAAAACGTGGCACGAAGCGGAACAAATTTTAAGAGAGAGAGAACATGAATACGGGGAAATCCCGCCTCCGGGAGTTTATCCAGCTTTATCCGCCCTAAAAACATGCTCTCTCTTGCAGACAGCAAAAGAATCTGCAGAGGCCACAGAGCAAGCACCTCAAATCATTCGAATTGAGGTAATGGAGCAGGCCCTGTGGGAAAATAAAATATCTAGTCTTTCCCGGTCCGGAGAAATAAACAGTCCCTCCCGGTCCGCGGATTTGGAGAAGCCTAACCACTCCCTAGAAGTAGAGAAATCCCACTCCAGGGAATTAGGAAAAACTAACAATAAAGAAATTACAGCCCCTCCCTTAGAGAGCTTTAACAAATTCCCTGAGGACAAAGGCCAACGGCCACATGGCTCACCACCCTATGAGCGGGATCCGCCATTTTATAAGCCCGCCCCTGCCGGGCCTTCTGCCCCACCGTTTTACCAAGAGACGCCAATTACACAGCAGCTGCTAGCGCCCTCTAGTGGGCTTTCACTGGTAATGGCATTTCCAGTTAATTTAAATCCGGGAGGAGACATATGTCAGATTTGGTACCCCTGGGAGACTCAAGAGTTAAAAGAATTAAAAAAAGCTATGGCAGAAGATGGGCCAAACTCGCCATGGGCAGAATGTATTTTACAAAGTCTCGCCCATCACGCCTGCACGAGTAAAGATTGGAAGGATCTAACCAAAGCCGTGCTCCCGAGACCTTTATTTATTAAATGGGGTGCATATTTTTCTGATGAATGCCATATGCAGGCTGAGAGGAACCAAGCTGCAAATCCTCCCATACCAATAACCTTTGGAATGCTGTCAGGAACTAGTGACCAATATGCCACAGGCATTCAACAAGCAGCAATACCAGCCCTATACCGAGAACAGATGCGCGCATTAGGGCTGGCAGCATGGAAAAAGCTAGAGGAAGGCCCTACAGAGCCTCCTGGAATCACTCAAAAAGCTAATGAGGATCTGGCCAGATTTATTGAGAGAGTGGAAAAAAGCCTTCAAAGGAAACTTCCACCTGGTACGATGAGGGACCAATTTGCAAAAAAATGTTAGTTTGGGAAGGGATGACCGCAGATCATAAGCTGGCCTGTGCCGGGTTAAAAGATAGATCTATGGGGAGATGGATTATTGCTACCAAAGATGTGGGTTCGACAACTCACCAGTCTCAAATATTGACCACTGCCCTTAATGCCCATACTGAGGTATTAGCAACAGTTTTAAATGGAAAAGGAGCCTATTTTAAGTGTGGATGACAGGGCCATTTTAAAAAAGACTGCCCCAATGGCCCTAGTCGGCCTCCAGAATGCTCCCCTGACCAGACTCAAAGTCCAGCTGCCCCTAGAACACTTTGCCTAGGTGTAAAAGAGGATATCATTGGCAAAAAGATTGCAGGTCTAAATTTGATATTCAGGGGAAACGTTTAAACTCCTAAAGTGGCAGCCTCCAGCCCCGTTACACCAAGGAGGTTCCCCTGCTCACAGTCCCCCTAAGGTCCATTGGACAGTTCCTATTGTTCCAGGGATTAGACCAAAGATGGATATTTATATATCAGGAAAGAAATTTCGTTGCCTAATTGATACTGGGGCAGATCGTACTATACTAAGGAAGGAAGAGATTCCACCCCAATGGGAACTAATTCCAGGGCCCCAGTTACTTGGGGTAGGTGGGAACACTCATGAAGAAGAGACCAGAAATTGGCTTAGATGGAGAGACATAGATGGAAATCAAGGAGAAGTTCATCCTCTTGTGGCCTTTGGATTAACCTCTAATTTATTAGGCCAAGACATCTTAGGAGAAGCGGAAAGCAGCTTACATTACTACAACCCATAGAGAGCTTCAAAATGATATATTAACTAAAGATACGGGGAGAAAAACTTCCAATCATTAAATAGGGTCTCACCCCCAATCCTAAGGGCCACTGCTCCCCAAGTTCCTGCCATTCAATGGCGAGATGGCCCTCCAATCTGGGTCGAGCAGTGGTCCCTTCCTACTGAAAAACTAAACCATTTGAGGGCAATTGTCCAAGAACAGTTAGCCCTAGGACACATTAGACCTTCTCTTAGCCCATGGAACAGTCCTGTTTTTGTTATACAAAAGGCCACAGGGAAATGGAGGATATTACAAGACCTCCAAAAAATTAATGATAGGATGTTCATTGTTGGCACACCTCTGCGTGGCCTCCCGTGGATCCCTTCTATCTCAAAAGATTTAACCTGAATTGTTATTGATATTAAAAGTTGTTATTTTTCAATACCTCTTCATCCAGATGATTATGAAAAGTTTGCATTCTCTATCCCCTCAGTCAACTTTCAGAAGCCAGATGAGCGATATGAATGGATAGTTCTCCCTCAAGGTATGGCTAACAGCCCAGCCTTTTGTCAATATTGTGTTTCATGTCTTCTGTCACCATTAATGAAAAAATCGCAGCTCACCCTATATGTTTATATGGATGATATCATCCTGGGAGCTGCTAATGTCCAACAACTGAGTTCAGCTTATCTGACCCTTTGAGAGCTCTTAGAAAAAGGAGGATTGCACATATCCAATGACAAGGTACAAACTATTACTCCCTTTAAAATATTGGGGACAAAACTTAGCCTAGACTCGGCTTGTCCTCTCAAACCTCAACTAGTCATTCAAAAATCTTATTCCTTGGCAGAGTTACAGAAGCTATTAGGAGAGCTAAACTGGTTAAGACTATGGCTTCATATCTCTACTGAAGATTTATTACCTCTCTTTGAGTTGCTACGGGGAAAATCCCCCTCTGATGTGATTTTACTAAAAGAAAGTCATCTGTCAATATTACAAAAAGTCCAAGATGCCCTCAATTCAGCCCAATTGGCTCGATACCAACCAAAGCAACCTCTATATCTGTAGATTTTCTCAGGTGCTAAGCTCCTTACAGCTGTTCTCACACAGATGGGAAATCCCTTACAGTAGATACATTCCTCTGTGGGAGGAGCACCTCAAGTTTATTCCCAATTAGATCAATTAACAGATCTTATAATAAAAGGGAGAGATACATCATTGAGACATTATGGAAAAGACCCAGATATTCTAACAATTCCTTACCGTTTGTCAGACTTTGAGTGGATACGGAGAAACAACCCTAGAGTCTCCTATGCTTTAGAAGGATTTCTAGGAAAAGTTGACTGTCATTACGGGTCAACCAAATGGACCTCTTCTTTTCCCAAACTGGAGTGGACTCCCCCCATCCTTTTTTCCATCAAGCCACTCCCCAAGGCAGTAAATGTCTTCACAGATGGAGGAAAAGAAGGGTCAGCAGTTGTAGTATTTCACCCATCCTCAGGTCAAAGGACACAATACTTTGAAGCACTTACTAGTTCTGCTCAATTTAAAGAATTATATGCTGTTGCATTAGCCTTGACCCATGTCCAAGAGCCTATGAATCTTTTCTCAGATAGTTTATATGTAATTAACCTATTACCTACTCTAAATGCATCATATATAAAGATAGATAATAATCTTATAACCCCTCTGATGATTCAGGTTCAATCCCTGTTAAAGGGGCGTAATGAACCTGTTTTCCTCCAACATCTTAGGGGACATCAAGAATTATCTGGGCCCCTCTCTGAGGGAAATCAGGCCGCTGACCATTTGGCCACCACAGGTGTATTAACAATTACAGTCCCATATCAACAAGACCTTCAGTTGGCCCAAGGTCTTCACAACCTTACTCATTTAAATTGAAGAGGACTACATCATAAATTTCCTTTCGTTCCTATAAAAGATTTTAAAAAGATTGTAAGGACATGTAAGTCCTGTCTGCCCTTCTTACAGGTCCCACCTCTCCAGTCCCCTGGGGTAAATCCAAGAGGCCTACGGCCCAACGCTATCTGGCAGACTGATGTAACCCATTATGTGCCATTTGGAAAATTAAAATATATATTTATGTCCATAGATACTTATTCACATGCTTGTTGGGCCACGGCACACTCTGGAGAAAGGGCTAAACATGCTGAAAGTCACTTTTTACAATGCTTTGCTATTCTTGGATTGCCAAAACAGGTTAAAACCGATAATGGACACTGTTTTGTGAACAAATCATTACAAAAGTTCTTCCAAACTTGGCATATTAAGCATACCACAGGGATCCCATATAACCCAAATGGACAAGCCATCATAGAGAGACATAATAAAACCCTAAAGGACCAATTAATAAAACAAAATGGGGGAAACAACCCCCATGACCAGTTGAAAACAGCTATGCTTACTTTAAATATTTTAAATTTTTCCAAACAGCAGCCTCTGTCTGCGTTTCAAAGACACTGGTCTAACCAAATGCCTTATGTAAAAGTTGAGGTCCGATGGAAAGACCCATTAACTGGATTCTGGAGAGGTCCTGATCCGTTAATAAGTGCTGGCAGAGGTTTTGGATGTGTCTTCCCAATGGGAGAACAAAACCCTATATGGGTGCCTGCCAGAGATCTCAAATACTGCCAATCTGACCAAAATGACTACCCAGGAGCACACGCTCTTGAGGAGTGATCCTTTTTATTTCCACAGAAATGAAAACACCGTGACAAATCTCCTGTCCTGCTGTGATTAAACTTCTCATCACATCCATTTCAAAATTCATCAAAAACACTATCTTGGACTCCTTCTTTGTCAGTATCTCAACCCTCTGCGATGAGAGAAGAGGGACTATGCCATTCCTGTGACAATTATCTGGCCTTTATGCTAGATGACTTCCTTTGGACTCTGAGAGAAGAGCGCTATATCTATGACAATTGTCTGGACTTTATGCTAGAGAGAAGAATGCCATTCCTGTGACAATTGTCCGGACTTTATGCCAAAAGGCTTCCCGCAGACTAAACTAAATGGGTGGACGTTCTCCTTTTAATGAAATCCCTGATTGTCATTGTCTTTGTGTGCACTTTTAGCCCTATAGAACTAACCAGGTTGATACAGCTAGGTGGTCTGCTGTCACGCTGAGCTATAGCCCTACAGGCTTGGCCACGGTCCTTAACAGGATGCAGAGGTTTGCCATCCAGTCAA
Organism: Tamias sibiricus; assembly: GCA_025594165.1. NCBI lineage: Eukaryota > Metazoa > Chordata > Mammalia > Rodentia > Sciuridae > Tamias > Tamias sibiricus. Next base: position 51,760,648 of record CM046667.1, on the reverse strand, counting down.
GCCTTCCCAAAGGTGACTGTCCTGTCCCGTGCACTCCCCTTGGCCACTTGCTGGCCCTAGGTATGTCCACCTAAAGTGCTAAAGTGATAGCCAATGATGGGTAAGATTTTTCCCAGAGAGGAGAAATCAACCTAGACAGGCACACTCTCGAATGAGTTGGACACCCTACAAGATGGGACATCCCATTTTTAAAATATAAAATGGAGAGACCCCATTTTGAAAACAACGAAAAAGGGAAATTGTTGGGACTTATGTCTGCCAAGGGGAAGGACTTTGGCTGCTTACCATGCCCTTTGGAGGACCGGGGCTAAGCAAAGGGGTGTGGCTATGACATAGCATGAGAGTCCGAACCGCCCTGCTGGTTGATTGGTTAGTTCTAGGCCTATATAAGTTCAGTACCTGGTCAATAAATTTGAGTTTTTTGGCTTCTTGCTTTCTACAAAACTCCCTGGGTGTGGCGTGGTATCTGTCCATCAGGCGGGGGGAGGCACTCAGCAATTTTTGTTCGCTAAGCCTATCTTCGCCAGGTAAGTTACATTCTTTCTGCGGGCAGAAAGAAACCCCTTTTAGGGCCCAAAAAGGGGGGTAGCTTTAGACCTTGGCCCCATTAATAACTCAGCAGCCCCGATAGCTGAAGCTGGCTTTGAACTTGTGATCCTCCTGCATCAGCCTCCCAAGTCCCTGAGGTTACAGGAATGAACCTTCACACCCAGCATTAATCTATTTTTTATGTAGTACAGTATGTTTGTATGTTTATAATAGTTTTTAGATTATACCAACTCTAAATTTAATAAGACCACTAGAATTAACTTACATCTTAGTGGTATTTTTAAATATTATATTTTAATTAACATATATGAATTAGATATATATATGGGGCTCAGTACGATATTTCAATACATGTATACAACATGCACTGATTAAATGCAGCCTCCATTTATCCACCTGCCCTGCTTCCCACTCTTTAGAAGTCTACTCAGTATTCTACATTCAAGTTTACTTTAAAAAAAATTTTAACTGATACATAAAAACATAAAAATGATACATGCTAATGTAGTACCATCTAACATTCAATACATGTATATGATGTACAATCAGATTAAACATACTTATATCCTCACTTATCAGTTTTTTTATTTGGAAAACTTACATTACTCCTGTCAAGTTTTTTTTTTTTTTTTTAATTTGTTTGGTTTTCATTTTGTGTGTGTGTGTGTGTGTATGTGTGAGTTTAATTTGTCTCTAGTAATCTATCTTTCCTAAATGCTTTAAAACTTTTCTAATTATCTTTGGGGTTCCTTAACTTCACTCTAAATGTATCTAGGAAATGATTAATGTTTCTTTGTGACTATGCTATATTTAGTGTATCTCCTTTCCAAATATCCATTCAATCTTCATTTCCTTGTAATTTCATCATTCTTCCAATACTTTGTTCAACTCCATCACTCTCAAATTAGCTCTTTCAAAGGTCACCATGCTTCATCAGAATAGCAATACAGTGGTTTTACTTTGTACTTGACCTTCTTTAGCCTGCTTTAGCTATTTATACTTGGTTTATTTGTTCAAAAATTAATTTTCTTTAATTAGTGAATATGGTAGGCAAAATTTTAAAGATGTCTTCACCCCAAGATCCCTGCAAGATCCCTGTATCCTGGTAATGAAATCACACACAAACTCAGGGATCTTGCATATCTAATCAAAGTCACAAATTGATCTTATTTTTAGGTGACCTTAAATATGTCAATATTATTCAAGTGGGGTTGACCAAATCAGGTAAGTCTTTTTTTTTTTTTTTTTTTTTTTTTTTTTTTTTTTTTTTTTTTTTTTTTTTTTTTTTTTTTTGGTGGGGCTGGTGATTGAACCCAGGGCTTTGTGCATGCAGGACAAACTCTCTACCAGCTGAGCTCTATCCCCAGCCTTCAGGTGAATCTTTTAAACTTACCTTGTTGTGTTTTTTGTGGTTAGCATTTGCAAATCTTGAATATCATCTCAAAATTCTTTAGGAAAAAAGCTAAAGATAAATGTAAAGAAAATACACTTATATAAAAATATTTTAATTAAATAAAATCCCTGAAATATTTTAAGTATATTCCTATCTTTCCTGATACATTACTTTTCTAATCTCATTCTGCCTCTATAATAACATGTATATTTTAGTAATACTTTAATTTGGATTACTCAATTTTTGTTTCAAGTATATAAGTTCCCCTCCTCAAATGTGAGGAAACCTCAGGTTTTTGAAGGCAGAAGTTGTATATTATTTTGAACATTCCCCTCCCAAACCAAAAGAGAGCACAAATCTGGGAACATTAAATATGTTTAACACAAGGTTTCTGACTGATGGAGAAAAATGAAAATTAGAACAGGGACTTCTGAATAAAATGAGAGACAGGAAAGTACTTACAATAATTTCTACCACTGTATTATCTTTAATTTCTCTTCCTCACCAACATTTTAACTCAGCAATACCAGTGCCACTATGCCAGAGAAAGAAAGCAGAGGGTCATATTCTATTTATTTACCTTCCTTAACACAAAATGCATAAATCTATGCTCAGTATCTTATTTTCATGTCTACTTTGGCTGTCAATAAATATTTTCTTTCTGCCCCTATTAAGACATAAGTGTTTCTAAAGCAGAGGCCTTGATTTATTTTGATAAAGACAGCACAGGGTATATTTGATAAAGGCGAAATAATCACAACATTAAGATCCCTGCTAGGGCTGGCATATCATGCCCATTTTACTTTCTCTAATGTCCATTCTAGCCTTGTGCCTACTGGGGATGTAATAAGCTTTTTCTCATGATAGATAACAATACCACTAGGACATGGGCTGGAAAGACTTGAGGTTCTATCCAGCCACTGTGCTTCTCTTTTGTCCCAAATCTGAATTTATTAATAATTAGTTCTGCTTGCTGATATGATTAGAAGAGCTAAGGAGGTCATATGGAAAGCAGAGGAAAAAGATGTAATGGATGTAGAAACAGTAGGAAATGATAAATGATGCTACAGTCTTTCTGGGCAAGAGGTTTTAAAAGAATGCATATGAAAAAATAGATTTTCCTATGCTCTGAATGCATTGTCAAAGAATAAACTATTTAAAATGCACCTTTTTAATGTTCTCATTTGTCTTTTCTACATAACTTTTCAGAAAAGTAAAAAAAATCACAATCAATTTAATTTAAATATTTAAAATCCCCACACAAAGAGTTCTTGGAAAATTGTTATGAGTATCATTAAAGGCATTTCAGAACAGGTTAACACAGGTTAAGTGAAAATAAAGGTCAATAACTATAGAAGATGATTATTGATAACTAAAATGATAACAGTAATACTAGCTATATTAAGTATCTCCCACATGGTAGGCACCCTGCTCATACAACATTTTTAGACTCTTTTCTTTATTCTAAGTTGTTATATATGACAGCAGAATGCATTACAATTGATATTATTACACTTATAGAGCACATTTTTACATATTTCTGGTTGTATACAAAGTATAGTCATACCAATCATGTCTTCATACATGTACGTAGGGTAATGATATCCATCTCATTCTACCATCTTGTTTTTTTTTACGCTTTTGCCCCCTCCCTTACCCTACCTCCCCATTGGCCATTCTAGTGTTCCTCTCATCCTCCTATGCTCCCCATATCAACCCCACTGTGAATCAGCCTCCTTATATCAGAGAAAACATTTGGCATTTGGATTTTTGAAATTGGTTAACTTCACTTAGCATTATATTATCCAACTTCATCCATTTGCCTGAGAATGCCATGATTTTATTCTCTCTTATTGCTGAGTAATACTCCATTGTGTATATATACCATATTTTCTTTATCCATTCATCTACTGAAGGGCATCTAGGTTGGTTCCACAGTTTAGCTATTGTGAACTGTGCTGCTATAAGCATTGATGTGGCTGCGTCCCTGTAGTATGCTGGTTTTTTTAGTATTTATTTTTTAGTTGTAGTTGGACAAATTACCTTCATTTTATTTATTGATTTTTTACATGGTGCTAAAGATTGAACCCAAGGCCGCACACATCCTAGGTAAGCACTCTACCGCTGAGCCACAACCCCAGCCCCTAGCATGCTGTTTTTAAGTCCTTTGGGTATAGACCGAGGAGTGGGATAGCTATGTCATAAGGTGGTTCCATTCCCAGTTTTCCAAGGAATCTCCATGCTGCTTTCCAGATTGGTTGCACCATTTTGCAGTCTCACCAGCAATGTATGAGTGTGCCTTCTCCCCCACATCCTCTCCAACATTTACTGTTTCATTCAACATTAAAAAAAAAAAAAAATGTAAGTAGGCAAAAAATGAAATGGGAGGAAAGATGTGAAAAATGATATAGCAAATTTTTACAATCCTTGTATTGTCTCTTTAAGTGACTTACCACTGCTTTCTAAACTATCAAAAAACGATAGAGCTGGGGCTGGGATTGTGGCTCAGTGGTAGAGCGCAGGCCTTGCACGTGCGCGGCCCAGGTTCGATCCTCAGCACCATGTACAAATAAATACATTGTGCACAACTAAAGCAAATAAATAAATATTTTTAAAAAACTGCAGAGCTTTTGTTGAAGATTGATATTTTGTTTTTGCTTGATAAAATTTTCCTAGTGGCATCTTTTTTTTTTTTTTTTTTCTTTTTTGAAGTACTGGGGATTGAACTCAAGGGCACTCAAACACTGAGCCACATCCCCAGCCTTATTTTGTATTTTATTTAGAGACAGGGTCTCACTGAGTTTCTTGTGGTGTCGCTAAGTTGCTGAGGCTGTCTTTGAACTCTCAGGTCCTCCTGCCTCAGCCTCCCCAGCTGCTGGTATTATAGCCATGAGTCACTACGCCCAGCTTTCTAGTGGCATCTTAACAATTACTGTTCCAAAAATGGAGATGCCACTATGAAGCAAATTATTATATATTCACCTTCCATTTTATATCAAATTATATTAATGGATAAATTTCAAGAGGATGATGTGAAGTATATTTAAGAAAGTAGCATATCTTCATCTGACAAAGCCTATGGGACTTGGTGTGAAATAAAAGCTTCATTTTTCTAGATAAAAACATTTGCTACACAAATTGAATACATGAGTCAAATTCAGCTTAACTTCAATTTAAAAAATCTGTTAATGTTGAAAGAAGTAAGTACAAGTTCAACTTTTTTTTATTCTCTGCAATTCTGATGATTTTTGTCTCTACAGTTCATCTACTAATTTGAATATCATCATAACAGAGGGAATGGCTTTATTTTGTCATGTTTAAACCAATATCTTCTATGTGACAAGCTTATAATGACTTATTTAAATAGGTAACATGTTTTAGCAGATTAAACAGAACTGTTACTATGCTTTTTATGACAGACATGTTTTTATATGTGGTAAAACGAAGAGGTCTTTTTAAAGAACCTGAATATTTTATCTAAATTTTTACAATTCTTACATCTGGTGGTTTTAGAAATATTAATGTGCAATTTTCAGAAAGAATAAAACATTTATAAAAATGTTTTGAATAAAACATATAGTAGATAATATTAAGTATTATGATTGACATCTACAAACAGAACATGAAATTCATGGAACAGAAAATGTTAAACAGCTTGGATGATTTCAGGTTTGTCTGTGAATGGCTCTTTACATTGCAAGGCAGGAAGAAAGTTCTAGAGAGTTTTATTTGGAACTATTTTTCCTAGAGCAAAAATTGTTGGTGACGTGGAAAAGTCCAGCCAGTCAGGAAAAGTTGCTTATCTTAAGGAAAAAAATGACAGATAACTGACCATCTTCAGGATGGTAAAGGTGATATAGCTAGTATATGGGTATAAAAATCAGGGACTTATTAGGGAGGCAATATATTGGATGTTTCAAGCTGGCAGGTTATTACTTGTCATGAGACATGAGGAAATTAGAAGCCCTAAAAGGTATATAGTTTAAAGTCCTGATTCAGTTTACAAGTGACAGGAATGGGAGCATGAGAAAATCAGATCCCAATCTTGAAGTTATTGATGGGGTTATCAAGATCAGGATTAAGGGATGGGGATATAGTAGAGTGCTTGCCTTCCATGCACAATGCCCTGGGTTCAATCCCCAGCACCACCAAAAAAAAAAAAAATAAAATAAATAAAAAATCTGGATTAATATGAGAGTCCAGAGGTCCAGAGATGTAAATAAGTCTTAAGATGAGGAATTGATCCCAAGATGTAATGATGTTCTTTAGGAATGTGATAATGTAAAACTACAGGAGTAGTCATCTCAATTTGAGTATTGATTATGATCATGACTTCTCTCTACAAGGCTTGGATTATTTCTGAAACCGAGACAAGGCATACATGTTACCATGAGTGGCTATAAGTAGATAATTATACTACTTATTTTTAAAAAGTCTGCAGGGTATAATAAATACAACAGAGTATGATACCTTTCCCCTTTAGTACTGGTATTTAAACAACAAAATATAATCCACTGGTTCTCACTGAGTTTGTTCTGAGCAATCATTTTTACTATTAGCAATACATACACAATAGAAAGAAAACATAGTTTGGAAGAGGTACAGCTTGACAAATGAAATTGGAGGAACTATGAAGAAGAAAGGTACAAAAAGATCCTTAAGGTCATACTGAAACATTCTTCAAAAATTATGCTCTGGTTCATAAAAATAGTAGTGATTTGATCAGCCTGGCTGCTTTAAGGAAAACATTTGTCACTTTTATATTCAGGAATGTGGCTGTGGAAAGGAACATTTTTACTTTTACTTCAAACTAATTTATTCACTAGATATAAGAATTCTTTGGGCCATTAATTCAGTTCTTCATAAACAAAAAATAAACAATTTTTTTAGAAATGTCTATCTAAGCAATTTCCTATTCAAAGAAAATTAATGTAATAATACACACTTGCTAATAGTACTGGATGTGTGCTGATCACACATCTGCTTTTCAATCACATTTAAAGATTATAGTCATCATAGGCAACAATGTCTTTGAACATCAAGCCTAGTGATAAATACTAATAATTTCACAACTATCACTTCAAACTCTAATAATGATTTTAGATTTCTCTGTGGACTTTAGATTCTAATTTATATTTTATATTAAACATATTAGTTAGTTTCAACAAAAATGAGATAAGCCAGTATATTATTATCAAGTAAGAATAATGCTATAAATTTACACATTTTGCAACTGTAATTAAAAAACCTACTCATCTAGTGTGATAAGCATAGGTGAATTTTTCTAAAACTTCAACCAATATAGGATTTTATGTCCCTGTAAAGAAAGCATAAATAAGTAGGACTTAGGGACTTCATACAATTGGGGAATAAAATACTGACACAGGGGCTGGGGTTGTGGCTCAGCGGTAGACCATGCGCCTAGCACGTGCACGCCCGGGTTCAATCCTCAGCACCACGTAAAAATAAACAGGTTGTGTACAACTAAAGCAAAATAAATAAATTTTTAAAAAAATGCTGACAGAGGTAACTTGAGGATGTGGTTCTGGAATCATCTTCACAAACACGTAAGTGACTAAATTACTGCAGATTGTCATGGCAGCATAATGATTTTGTTGTGGGAATCAGCACTCCAAACTTTAATTTACAGTGGCAGGCCCAGAGGAAAACAAATTCCAAGTTCTGAGTCCCCATCCACAGTTTCCTCACAACATTTATAGGTTATTTGGTGTCTTCTTAAACCCATCTTATCACTGGGGCTTTTTTCCTCTTTTAAAAAATTTCCTCATCTACAAGGCTGAAGGCCTTGTGCACAGTCTCTAATATAAAGCATGCTTATAGAAACAGATAAGAAGAAAATGCTCTTTTCATAGACATCTGTTAAATCTCTAGCCTTGAAACCCTGGCACAGGTATGTTTGCGTATCAAGAGGGACGAGTCAGATGCCTAGGGCAGTTATTTACAATCCAAAAGGTAAGGATCCATGGCTTCCTAAGGAAAGGCTGAGAGAGGGGAGGGGGATTCTTTCCCCAAGCATTGATTTCCTACCATAAAATTTTTATAATTTCATTTCAAAACCAGATCTGCTTTTGCCATCACAATTTCACATGCTGGTGCCTGCTCTTTAATAGTTTGAAAAACATATATATCTTTTCTCCAAATGATTTCAATAGAAGGCAAATAAGATCCAATTCCTGAACTCCTTGTATTATTTAAAGAAAAGGGTCCATGCTAATGCTAATAATGTTTCTGATGATGTCCTCACTCCTTTCCTAGAACTCAATAACTCCGGTGACCTCTACTTTTCTCCTCCCACTCATGATCAAGTTCACACTTCTCTAACAGCAGAACTTTACCTCCGGAATCTCAGTATGAATCTTTCCATCTTTCCATATTTCATTCTTTTTGAACATGATCTTCACTTCTTTTATTCTCTCTAGTCTCTGAACCTTCCAGCAAAATCCTAGCAACACAATTTTTATGTCCTGTCTGGACCCCCAAATAGACAATCTCAGTTATGGCTTGATAAGATCCTGGATTTGCTAACACCCTGCATCTAGACTGCAAATTTACACTTCCTGAGTAAATACCACATTCTATTTCTATGGATTATTAGAGAAAACAATATTAACCATGCAGATGTCTTCTGTGGTAATTTCATACCTACTTACTTGATTGTCTAACAATCACTCCTGGTACTTGACTTTCCCACTTTGTTATATTTTAAACCAGAAAAGCAAACTTGGTGGGAACATAGGAAAAAAAAAAAAAAAGAAACAGTCATTTTTTTGCAGTTTAGTCAAGCCTCTAGAGGAATAAAAAGGATCAAAAAGGTTTTTTTCCTCTCAAAATGTGAGCTTTATATTGGTAGCAATCTGATAATCACACTCTGTTACAAATCACAGAGTGCTGGATTAATAAATGTTTACTCATGTAATTTTCATTTCTAATTATTTTATTGATTGATGCTTTACTAGTCATTTAAAATAATCCCTTCTTATTTACATTTTTTCTTTTATTTATTTATTAGTGCTTGGTATTGAACCCAAGGGGACTTTAACCACAGAGATCCAGAGCCCTTTTCATATATTTATTTATTTATTTGGGGGGGGGGGTTACCCGGGATTGAACTCAGGGACACTCGACCACTGGGCCACATCCCCATCCCTTTTTAGTATTTTATTTAGAGACAGGGTCTCACTGAGTTGCTAAGTGCCTTGCCATTGCTGAGGCTGGCTTTAAACTCGCGATTCTCCTGCCTCAGCCTCCTGAGCCTCTGGGACTATAGGTGTGTGCCATCACGCCCAGCCCTTTTTATTTTTTGAAAGACAGTCTCACTGAATTACTGAGGTTGGTCTCGAACTGACTATCCTCCTGCTTTAGCCTCCCAAGTCACTGGGATGACTGGTGTGTACCACAGGTTTATCCTCCTATTTTTTATTGAACAGTTCCAATGGTTTTCTTCACAGGATTCCAGCAGCTGACTCCTGCCAATTAGAGTCAAGATCCACTATGGGGCCTATCCAATTAATACAAAGCAGATGGCCTATGTCTTTGTTCCATGTTCAGATTTGCTGTCTTTATTAGAACAATTCCAGTAAACTAGCTTTTCAGACCAAGGACCATGCCAATTTGTATTACTAATACTCTAATAATTGGGTCTATTATACTTGTCTCTTACTGGACTGAGATTTCTATTAAACCAGGTTTGTTGGATATCTCTCCTATTAATTTCTCACAGCATACTATGTCACATTGTCGTAACCACAGGGCTTGTAAACTTTCCATTTACACAATATAATGTACTACAATAGATAAGTTTCCAAGTACTTAAATTAGGCTGCATATATTTAAATTTGAGTTCCAGGGAATGAATATCAGAAAGGTGATGGAATTAGATTCTCCAGCTTTGAACCCCTGCAGAAACATCCATTTGAAAAACTATTCAGACTCAAAAGTTCCCTCATAGGAGCTAAGGAAACCAGGTAAAAGATATAGCAATAGGATGTAGCGCAGAAATGGGAAGAGATGTATTGAAAAGTTCTAAACCTTCTAAAGGACCGTTTTACATCACCCATATCACCCCCTTTCCCATCCACAGATAACACACTGTGGTGAGAGCTACATTCCCTTTGGCAGGAGGAAAGAGATGCACCCTAACATTGGACATGTCCCAACAAAATCTTCAAGACTTCAGCCTCTTGCTGTTACCTGCTGACTGGGCCTCCAGAAACACCTTGGTGTTAAGCCCATGTGTACTTGATGGACTTGGTCTTTGTGCGACTCCCTGCCAGGCTGACCTCAGTGGTTTCAGGTTAGGGACTACCCTTAGCACTGATCTGGCCACCAAACCCCAGGCTTTAGGCCTGCTCCAGCACCAGGTTGACCACTGCAGCCTTAGTTATAATAAAGCCAGCACTTGTGGATCTAAATTCCATGCTTTTCCCTGCAGATACAGGTTCTAGGCTCGTCCCACACTGGGGAAACCCAGCAACCCCAAGTACCAGTCCCTTACCTGAGGAATGAGCTTCCTAGCATGCCCCAACACTATGCAAGACGCTATAGTCCCAGGGTTCAGGCTAATCTAGTAGTCTATATCTGGGCATGGCTGAGCAGTAGGCTGAACTTAATAGCTCCAGGCAAACCCCAGTTGTAGAACAAAGTTAACTTATGCTGGGAATGCCATGTTAGTGAAATAAAAAGGTTTATTAGGGGCCACGTGGAAGGGACGGGGGTAGGGAAAGCGGTGGAAGGGCAGGAAGGGAAGGGAAGGACAAGGGAAAGGCAGAACAAGAAGAGAGCGGTTTCAGTCCAGAGCAGGCTTAAATAGGACACTCGTGACCAGCCGGACCCCTGGAGCGAGTCTGTGTCCCCATAGGCTGCTGGAGGTCAAGAGGGGGGGTGGCACCTGAGGGATAGCCAGCAGAGCTAGTCAGCCTGAGGCACCTGGAAGGTGTGGCCTCTCTAAACTACCTGGGAAATATTCCATGCCTGGAATCTAACACCAGTCCCATGAGATCCAGGATTCAAGCTCAAACCTGTGTTACCAGGGGACATTAAAAAATTTAAACACGGAGTAGATGGAATATTTTTATGTGATCAAAGTTAAATTGCTGGGCTAGGGATATAGCTCAGTTGGTAGAGTGCTTGCTTCACATGCACAAAACCCTGGGTTCAATCCCCAGTGCCACAAAACAAAAGTTAGTTTAAGCCTCACTATTGCTATTAACTTTAAAAAGCTTGTTATATTTTTGTAACACTCATTATAACCACAAAGCTGAGACCTATGGTAGCTTCATTAAAAAATAATAAGGAACCAAAACATACCACTAAAGAAAATGACTTAATCACAAAACAAGGCAGCAATAGAGCAAGAAAAAACAAAACATCCAGAAAACAAATGCCAAAATGGCAGTAGAAATTAATTCCATGTGTGTGAATGGATTAAATTTTCTCTTAAAAAAATAGAATGGCTGAATGGATAGGTAAATAAGTCCCAACTATATGCTTTATGCTAGAGACTCACTTCACCCATAGCAACATACAGACTAAAAATAAAGGGATGGAAAAGATATTCCATGCCAATGGAAACCATAAGAAAGCCAGAGTAGCTGTATTTATAGCAGATAAAATAAACTTTGAATTAAAAAACTATAAAAAGAGACAACGAAGGTCATAATCTATTGATAAAGGGGTCAGTTCATCAAGAGGCTATAACAACTATGAGTATATAAGCATCTAACATTGAAGCACCTAATTATATAAACCATGTATTAATACATCTGAAGGAACAGATAAATTGTAATACAATAATAGTACAGGACTTCATTTATGTAAATGTTTAAGCCACATACATGATACATGGTAAGCTTTCAATATATGTGTTTTTATTAGTGGACGCAAGTAGTGATGCTATGAAAGCCTTCAACTAGTAGTACAAGTCTATTTTTCCGATATAAAGAGCTGCCATTTAGGCTCCCTTATTTTTTTTTTTTTTTTTTAAGTTTACGTTAACCTATAGATTTCTTACAGATGCAAATCCATGGTGGAAAACCCTTTTTTGCTAGTTTTAAAAACATATTTTTAAACCAGTTCTTTACAAGACTCCTGTGTGATCTGCACTAGCAAAAACGTACCTTCCTAAGTCTGTAGGCAAAAACCCTATAAAACATGTAAAACAAAAGAGTAACTCCCTTTGTGCTAAAATATAATCTGTTGATTGTGTATAGTTACTGCTCAAACATTCCCCTCTCCCTCAGGTAATATCCTTCATTGTTGGGAAAAGGAATTTCCTTAACACCTATTTCAGTTGCATAACTTACTGAAATTATTGTCATTATGATGATACTTTAGAATAGCCTATATTTTTCTTCATACCTTAAATAAAAATAAAGCCTCTCTCTTTGTGAAAGTTTGTCAAATTACTGTGTAGCATTATTTCTTTGCTACAAAGTAGAGAGTGATAAATGAAAATACCTCCTCACTATGCTCTTGGTTTAACTGGTTATTAAAATACTCTCTCATACTGCACTCGTACTTCAATCTTAGAAAACTGAAAAAATGCTAATAAATTTGGCTTAACTGGGCCAAGTCCATGTTTTATTTAAGTTAAACTCCTGAGCATAGACTTATTCATTAAGAACAAGTGCTTGTTGAATTGAATTAAGCAGCCAAACAGTGAACAAATGAAAGTTGTGGTTAATAAGATGGGCCAAACTGAAATACTGTTTCTTGTTGAGAAGCTTTTTTTTAATCACCTTTTTTTCCAGCACAATGTAATCATTTATTAAAATGATTGAATATTTTCGATATTGAGAAAATAATAGTTTTGAATTATGTTGATTTCTGGCTAGGAATATAATAGTTACCTTATCAAATTCATTGAAAGTGTCACTAGAATTGATACCTGAGAGTAGCTATGGGAACACATTTAAATTAAAAATCTAAAAGAGTTCACAGATATTGCTGTATGCACACTATTGTTTGGGAACAATGCAGTTTCAATTTATAAGATTATATCATGTATTTTAGAGCTAGAAAGAAAGTTGACAGGTCTTCTATGGAAACTAAAGAAGAATGAATGGCAATAGGATGCTCATCCAAAATTGAATATGATATAGAAAATGTTGATGATTCTTATTGGAGGAAAGAGATAAAAGTACAAGATGTTGCACATTAAGCATATTACTCATTATACATTTGTTTAATAGTCCTAGGCTTTATTAACAAAATGCTCTGCAGTATATATATCATATTTTTTCTCATTATCAAATGTCTGAATTTTGAGAAATTTCAGCATAATTTGGTGAGAGAGTAGAAATTTCATTTCCAAAAAAATTAGGCACTGAAGGATTTTGACTAAAGGATATATCTTACTGACCAAAATTCAGCCATTTAGTCTTAAAAACCAAAAGAAAGAACTCTGTTGCTAATGAAATGAATACACAAGGTAGAGGAAGGGAAGAATCAGCCCTGAACATTTTCTTAACTTCAATTTAAGTACTGGAGAAATATCAATGTCATTATTCCCAGAATCCATTCATTTAGAAATGGCAATTAGAGGATAAAAGACAAAACCAGTGTTAGCTATTCGCTAATGATATGATTTTATACCTAGAAAACCCAAAAAATTCCACCAGAAAACTTCTAGAACTCATAAATGAATTCAGCAAAGTAGCAGGATACAAAATCAACACTCATAAATCTAAGGCATTTCTATATATCAGTGACAAATCCTCTGAAAGGGAAATGAGGAAAACTACTTTGTTTACAATAGCATTAAAAAAAAAAATAAGATACTTGTGCAGTGTTGTAGCCGGAAAGGGATTGCAGCCTTGGACGGCAGCGCCACAGGAAGGAGTCCGGAGACAGGATGGAGACGAAAAAATTCTTTAATCTTTCTGTCTTCTGTCTCTTGTAATTTCTAACACTACATACACACTCTCACAAGAAACGAAGGCACCTATTCTTACAAGAAACTACAATATATCTATACAATAGCGATAACCCTGTCCTTTCTCTCTCTGGTCTCATCCCATGCGCCCGAGCAGGAATGGTGCTTGCTCGATCTGCTGAGTCACTGCTCAAATCTCTCGAGATCCTGGGCCAAGTCCCGTGAGACTACGGAAGGCGACAATGCCCAAAAATGTCTATGGCCTGTAGTCAACCGCAATCTTAGCTATCTCCCCAAACAAGGCTCCTGCATTTCCCCCCTTTTGATTTAAAAGAGGGGATGCTTTAGGACGTCCATGTGCAAACAACATTCTTACCCGTCATTGGATAATCAAGGCTGTGCCCTTGACTCCTGTCTTAGGTTGATATGTCGGCCACATGAGACTGTCCCGTGCGACTGTGCCTGTCTTAGGTTGTCCCCCTCTGGGGATCTTACCCGTCATTGGCTAACCAGCCATCCAATGGAGCCCTTTAGGATCGACTGTGTAAGATGACTAACAGCCGTCCAATTGGGAGGAGATGCTGTGGCTTTAAGGCAACAAGCCTTTTGGTGATGAGTCAAATTGCATAGCATATCAAATTCTTTAAAAAAATCAGCTGCCCTAAGTTCTATCAAGTAACACAGTGAGTTCTCTAAACAAATACCCGCAAGGTACTGTCCCATGAAGTCCCAAACAATGAAAGATCAAAATGTCCACTTGTTATAACACGTTGATCTAGGAGGCCCCATGCATGCAGAGCAGAGGCCACACTGCTGGTGAGGTTGTTTGACATTTGAGCAGCAGGGATGCTTGCAGCGACCGCGATCCCTGCAGCTGTAGCAGCAGCCGTCTTTTTTATGTGTAGACAATGCCACCGGCAAATCTTCAGGGCCCGCTACCTAGAGACTCAAGCATCAATTATTAAAGGAAAGGCAGTGCTATTCCAGCACTGAGTCAAGAGGCGAGTTGTCAAAACTAAAAAATAGAATTATTAGATTGGAAAAATAAGTTGATTTCTGCTCACACACATTGCAGCCTGAGCTCCCACAAACATAAGCTGGCAAAATATCATATTTAGAACAAAACAAAGAAAGACTGAGGGTAATTACTGCATTAAAGATAGATTAAAGAAAAACTAAAAGCACTTTGGAGAAATAATTTGTTAGCTAGAACTCTCGAGTTTCTGCATACACAGCAGTCCTTTACCTGTTGAAATAATTGAAATTAATCATTTATTAAACAAATGAAGTTAATAATAAATAAGCAACCTCATGTCAAAACACCAAAATATCAGGTTATACAGCACTAGTCATATTTTTTGCTAAAGAGAAGTCCCTGGGACACCTATAAAACAAAATTGAAGGTACCTTCACTTATTAAATTATTTACCCAATTTGAATACTCTTAAACTTAAATGAATTAGAGTTATTTGGATCTATAGATAGATAGATAGATAGATAGATAGATAGATAGATAGATCTATATCTATATCTATATCTATATATATATATTCACAAGCGCTTTGTTATTTTTGATGTCACACTGGACAGACAGATGCACATACAAACATATTTGTGACGTCACATTAACATGAAATTTAGACAAATACACAGACATAAACACATATAAAAAAAAAAAAAAAATATATATATATATAATTGTGTGCACACTAAAGAGAGATCTCTTCGTCCCAGCCGGGAGGAATGACACTTAAGTTGTGACATATTTTGAAGGACTCTTTTAAGGGAATCATTCCATATCTTCATCATGGTCCTCTTGATTTTGTACCTTTTTTATTAATCTTGATTCCTCAACAACTTCATCTTGATCCTTTTGATGTGGTACCTGCTTTATTAATCTAGATGGTATCCATATTGGAGAGGATTCATGCTTTGGAAAAACACAAACAGATCCTCTCCCCCAAATTAATACTGGATCTGGACCCTTTGATGTACCTGAAAGAACATCCTTCCAGTAAACCAAAGGTTTATGTTGTTGATTTGGGTTCCAATGTTTGTCTACAGCAGAATAACCATCAGAGTCTAAAGTTAAAAAATTTAAAGTAAACAGGGCAACTGCCAATCTGTCCTTAGGATTTTTCCAGTTTCCTTCTTTCTGTTTTAACAACATAACTTTTAGTGTGTGGTTTGCTCTTTCAATAATGCCCTGACCTGAGGATTGTATGGGATGCCTGTTTTATGGGATATGTTGAATTTTGCGCAAAACTGTTTGAAAGATGAGGACGTGTAAGCGGGACCATTATCTGTTTTAAGCATTTTGGGGATGCCCAATGCAGCAAAAGCTTGTAAACAATGAGATGTGACATCTTTAACTTTTTCTCCGGAATGTAAGGAAGCAAAAATCATGCCTGAGCATGTATCTATGGTTACATGAATAAATCACAATTTTCCAAAGCTTGGCTCATGAGTAACATCCATCTGCCACAAATGATTGCGCATTAATCCTCTAGGGTTAACACCAAAATGAGGATTGGGCAAATGTGTCATACAAGATTTACAATCTTTTACAATTGTTCTGGCTTGCTTCTTTGTGATTTTAAACCTACATTGCAAGGTGGTGCTGTTGACGTGAAACTGGGAATGAAATAAAGTAGCTTGTTGTAGCGCTGAAAGTATAAATATTGTTTTTGTAAGTTCATCTGCCTTATGATTACCTTCATGGAGGGGGCCAGGCAAATTAGTATGTGCTCTAATATGGCCTACGAATAGAGGTTCTTTTCTTGCCCATAAAAGTTTTTATATTTGATAAAACAATTTAAAAGCTGGAGTATGAGGTGCTATTGGTCCTGCTAACTCTAATTTTGGGACGGCTTGTACAATATAGTGGCTATCTGAAAAAATGTTTATGGGCTGGTCTCTAAAATGTTCCAGAGCTCTTACCACAGCTTCCAATTCCACTAGTTGAGCTGATTTGTGTGCAGTTATGTAAGTCATATTTTCTTTTGTAGTGTCTACTGCAGCAGTACCATTTGAGGACCCATCTGTAAATACATTAAATGCCTTAGGAATAGGTTGATTTTTTATTACCTGTGGAAATATAATAGGATGATTAATACAAAAAGATAATATAGGAGACTTAGGAAGGTGATTATCAAAATTTGCAGAGGTAGAGCATCTAGCTATAGCCCAGTCATTATCATTGAAACATAAATATTCAATCTGTGACGATGAATAGGGAGTAATAATAGTAGCAGGGTGAATGCCAAATATTTTAGTAGAAGTTTTAAGTCCTTGAAGAATAAGTTTAGCCACCATGGAGGTATATGACTCAATTATGCTTTTAGGAGAGACAGGCAAATGTATCCATAATAAAGGCCCTTGTTGCCAAAATACTCCTGTCGGTGTATATTGTGAAGAAATAATAATCAATATCAGCGGTTGAGTTAAATCAAATCTGTCACAATGAGCTCCTTCAATGGCTTTTTCTACTACCTTTAAAGCTTTCCTAGCATCAGGAGTCAATGTTCGCGGTGAGGATGGTTCTGGGTCCCCTCGAAGGATATCAAATAAAGGTTTTAATTAGCCATTAGTGAGGTTTAGTGTAGGGCGAAGCCAATTAATGTCTCCCAGTAGTTTTTGGAAATCATTGAGGGTGGTTAAATGTTCTTTATTTATTAAAATTTTTTGGGGTCTAACAAAAGTATCCATGATTTTAAATCCTAAATATAATATGGGAGATCTGGTTTGAACTTTTTCTTCTGCTATATATAATCCATATTTTTTTTTAAATTTTCTACCACGTCACTGAATATATTAAATAAGATTTTTTGATTAGGGTGGGCCAGTAAAATATCATCCATGTAATGTAGACACATGAGGTTTGGATATTTATTTTTAATGGGTTGGATAGCCTTGTCCACATATATTTGGCATATGGTGGGGCTATTAGCCATTCCCTGCGGCAAAACCTTCCATTGATATCTCTGATCAGGGCCATTATTGTTAATAGAAGGAACTGAAAAAGCAAACCTGGGGGCATCCAGAGGATGTAGGGGAATAGAAAAGAAGCAATCCTTTATATCAAGACTAATAACATGGAAATTTTTTGGAATAGCTATAGGATTCGGAAGTCCAGGTTGAGTAGGGCCCATGACTTGCATGGTTTTATTAATTTGTCTAAGGTCATGTAATAATCGCCATTTTCCTGATTTTTTCTTGATCACAAATATGGGGGAATTCCAGGGAGAGGTGGAAGGTTCTATATGTCCTGCTTTTAATTGTTCCTTAACTAGTAGGTGGGCCGCTTGTAATTTCTCTTTAGATAGGGGCCACTGAGGGACCCACACTGGCTTATCAGAAAGCCATGGTATTTTCAAAATTATTTTCTCAGTGGCCCCGAAGAAAAATGTCTTTTTCCTATATGATAATGATTTCTTTTAGGGTTAAGCTTACCCTGTACTTTTTGATGATTTCTTTTAGGGTTAAGATTACCCTGTATGTTTTTACATTTAACACCTGCAAGTTTGGTTGCAAGGTGTACTCCCATTTGTTGTAAAATATCTCTTCCCCATAAAGTAACCAGTAGATTAGGTAAAACATAAGGCTGAAATGTGCCTTTATGTCCTTCATCATCCTCCCATTTTAAAATTACCGCACTTTTTTCTGGGAGGTTATTATATCCCAAGCCTCTTAAACTGGTTGAAGCTTTTTGTAGAGGCCAGTGTTTGGGCCATTGACGTAAATTAATGATGGAAGAATCAGCTCCAGTATCTATAAGACCCTCTATTTCTATTCCTTGAATTCTTATTTTACACATAGGCCTCCTTGTACAGTCCCGAAACCAGCAAACCATGGGTTTCGAATCAGTGGAACAAAATCCTCTATTGTTCCTATTTAGAGGCATATTCATTTTAAATGAATTATGTAAATTTGGAAGGAGGAGCAGCTGAGCAATTCTATCTCCCTGATTAATAGAACTTATACTTTGGGATGAGCTAAGCATTATTTTTATTTCCCCTTTATAGTCTGAGTTTATTACGCCTGGGGTCACTTGCAAACCTAATAAGCTTTCAGGACTTTGCCCGATAATAAGTCCTACAGTCCCTGAGGGAAGAGGTCCCCTGACTCCTGTGGGAATCAGTTGAACCCCCATTTCAGGTGTTAACACTATTCGGGCGGTGGAACAGAGGTCTAATCCTGCATTTCCTCCTGTTCCTCTGGCGAGGGAGTGGATGGGTAATAGGGATTGTGTCGAGGAAGCATCTGAGTGGATGCTTGAGGATACTTCTCCTCCAATGCCTCGTACATTTGTGGGCCCTGGGGCATTGGGCCCCGTGCCCTGTTTTTTGAATTCCTGAACAAAAGATTTCCATGGATGTCAAATTTTGAATAGCATTTATTGGCTCAATGATTTCCTTTCTTACACCTGGGCCAGCAACCTGGAGTACGGTATGAATTTGGTCTTATTTCTCTTTGGGGATTTTGCCTAGAACAGCCTGATTGATTATGATAATTTTGCCTAGAATATCCTGATTGATTATAATGTCTATGTTGAGCCCTTGTAAAATTTTGAGGGGCAGCATCTCTCACAGCTGCTGCAATCACATTCCCTGTGACAAAGGCATCCTTTACATCTTTACATAGTTGTATATATATGGAAAGATCCTTTTTATTTTTCCATGGCCTGATGACTTCCTGGCAATATTTATTAGCATTTTCATATGCTAATTGAATAACTAATGGAATAACTTGATCAATGTCTCCAAAAACTCTACCTGCAGTTCTCAAAAGTCTGTCAGCAAATTCAGCATATGGTTCATTAGGTCCTTGAATTACTTTGGACAAGCTACCTTGTAGATCCCCAGGTCCTTGTACAGTTTTCCATGCCTTTAAGGCAGCTGCATTTATCTGAGCATATACTCCTGGGGTATAATGTTTTTGATCCTGTACGTCTGCGAATTGCCCTTCTCCTGTGAGCATTTCTATATTATGGTCTCCAAACCCTGCATCTGAGTTTCTTTTAGCTGTTTCTATACAAAGTTCCTGAAATTGCGATTGCCAAACCAAGTATTGTCCCCCACTTAATGTTGCTTTACATAGACGTTTCCAGTCTGCGGGGGTTAAGCTAAAGGTGTTAAGGGACTCCAGTATACTCAACGTGAAAGGAGCTTGGGGTCCATAAGTCATTACTGCCTCTTTGAGATTTTTTATTGTTTTGAAATCTACTGGCTGGTGGCCCCTCTGTCCATTTTCATATTCAAATACTGGCAGTTCCCAATGTATCTGTGAGTTACTCTCGAGAGCGCATAAGCGCTCAGAAAGACTTTTTATTTCTATTTCTAGGGTATGCAAACGTCTAGTGATACCCTTCATATTTTCTGTAATCGATTTCACCCATGGGGGAGTAGAGGACACAAGTTCCTCCACTTGATGATCCCTTATCTTGGTCTTCCTTATTTTCCTTTTATTCATTTTCTCAAAATCACCTTTAGTTAATTCCTCCTCACTACTACTACTCTCATTGGTCCTAACTGACTCAGTAACATTCTGAGTCCCAGGTTCAATTGAGACCATGTATCCTTGAAGTATCTCTAATAAATCTTGAATAGCTTTAGCAGCTCGGATCTTTGTAATTTTGGGGACGCTTCTAATACTCTCCTTAATGGTCTTAGTTGACTCAGCGGAATCTACGCTTTTATGATTGCCTTCACTGTTTTCTAAATCCTCCTCACTAACGACAGACTTATCCATATCAAAGAATTCATCAAGAGCCTCGTACACTTGGGTCTTAGTTATTTTCGAACTCATTTTAACCACTCTGACTAGAGACTCCTGCGAGGTTTCTGAGTTCTTACCTGCCGTGCTGAATTCCCTGTACGGGCCACCAACTGTTCACCGCCGGAAAGGGATTGCAGCCTGGAACGGCAGCGCCGCGGGAAGGAGTCCGGAGACAGGATGGAGACGAAAAAATTCTTTAATCTTTCTGTCTCTGTCTCTTGTAATTTCTAACACTACATACACACTCTCACAAGAAACCAAGGCACCTACTCTTACAAGAAACTACAATATATCTATACAATAGCAATAACCCTGTCCTTTCTCTCTCTGGTCTCATCCCATGCGCCCGAGCAGGAATGGCACACACTCGATCTGCTGAGTCACTCCTCAAATCTCTCAAGATCCTGGGCCAAGTCCCGTGAGACCACGGAAGGCGGCAATGCCCGAACATCTCCATGGCCCGTAGTCAACCGCAATCTTAGCTATCTCCCCAAACAGGGCTCCTGCATTTTTAGATTGACAACTCACCTCTTGACTAAGTGCTGGAATAGCACTGCCTTTCCTTTAATAATTGATGCTTGAGTCTCTAGGTAGCGGGCCCTGAAGATTTGCCGGTGGCATTGTCTACACATAAAAAAGACGGCTGCTGCTACAGCTGCAGGGATCGCGGTCACTGCAAGCATCTCTGCTGCTCAAATGTCAAACAACCTCACCAGCAGTGTGGCCTCTGCTCTGCATGCATGGGGCCTCCTAGATCAACATGTTATAACAAGTGGACATTTTGATCTTTCATTGTTTGAAACTTTACAGAACAATGCTTTGAGGGTATTTGTCTAGAGAATTCAGTGTGTTACTTGATAGAACTTAGGGCAGCTGATTAGTTTAAACAATTTGATATGCTATGCAATTTGGCTTGTCACCAAAAGGCTTGTCGCCTTAAATCCGCAGCATCTCCTCACAATTGGATGGCTGTTAGTCATCTTACACAGTCTATCCTAAAGGGCTCCATTGGATGGCTGGTTAGCCAATGACGGGTAAGATCCCCAGAGGGGGACAACCTAAGACAGGCACAGTCGCATGGGACAGTCTCATGTGGCCAACATATCAACCTAAGACAGGAGTCAAGGGCACAGCTTTGATTATCCGATGACGGGTAAGAATGTTGGTTGCACATAGACGTCCTAGAGCATCCCCTCTTTTAAAACAAAAGGGGGGAAATGCAAGAGCCCTGATTGGGAGATGGCTGAGATTGCGGTTGGCTGCGGGCCATGGAGATGTTTGGGCATTGCCGCCTTCCGTGGTCTTGCAGGACTTTGCCAGGGATCTCGCAGGACTTGGCCCGGGATCTCGCGAGACTTGAGCCGAGACTTGGCAGATCGGGCCGGCGCCATTGGTTTTTGGTTGGTTGGACGAATGTGGTTTTGGTGTGCGGGAGTTGTTGTTGGATCCGGAGAGAGGAGCTCTCAGAATAGAGGCTGTTCATTTCCAGTCTGCCTCTGAACTTATTCCCGTGGCTTCATTGCTCCAAGCGGCAATCGCTTCAGGCAGCAATAGTTGGTGGCCCGCACGGGAAATTTGGCCAGCAGGTAAGAACTGTGAGCGAAAATAACAAAAGGTTGGAAAATAAAAGCCATGGATGAGTTTTTCGAT
Organism: Tamias sibiricus; assembly: GCA_025594165.1. Classification (NCBI taxonomy): domain Eukaryota; kingdom Metazoa; phylum Chordata; class Mammalia; order Rodentia; family Sciuridae; genus Tamias; species Tamias sibiricus. Next base: position 51,738,386 of record CM046667.1, on the reverse strand, counting down.
ATTGCAGACTCAGTGGATAGTGAGGAAAGTGATCAAGAAAGCATAGCCTCTGAGTCAGTTAATACCTGTGAGAAGAGTAGTGGTGTAAATTCAAAAGTAAGAGCTGCAAAAGCCATCAGAAACTTATTGAAATTAGCCAAAGAATATGTACTCTTCGTAGAAGCTGAAATTCAGGATACCAGTAAAAGTGATAGTAGTGAAGAGGAATCAAAAGGTGATTCTGGGAGCACAGTCTCCAGTAAAAAGAACAAAAAGAAATTAAAAAAGAAATAGGACCATCAAGTAGAGGAACCACTTGTTTCCTCTACTCCCCCATGGATGGAAGCCATTACAGAAAATATGAAGGGTATTACTAGGCATTTGCAAACCCAAGAAACAGAAATAAAAAGTTTTTCTAAGTGCTTATGCGCTCTTGAGGGTAACTCACAGATACATTGGGAACTGCTAGAATTTGAAAATGAAAATGGACAGATGGTCCACCAGTCAGTAGATTTCAAAACAATAAAAAATCTCAAAGAGGCAGTAATGACATATGGGCCCCAAGCTCCTTTCACGTTGAGTATGCTGGAGTCCCTTAACATCTTTAACTTAACCCCCTCAGACTGGAAAAGTCTATATAAAGAAGCATTAAGTGGGGGGCAATACTTGGTTTGGTGATCACAATTTCAAGAACTTTGTATAGAAACAGCTAAAAGAAATGCAGCTGCGGTGTTTGGAGACCATAATATAGAAATGCTCACAGGAGAGGGGCAGTTCACAGACTCACAGGCTCAAAAATATTATGTCCCAGGTGTATATGCTCAGATATATGCAGCTGCCTTAAAGGCATGGAAAACTTTTCAAGGACCTGGGGATCTACAAGGTAGCTTGTCAAAAGTGATTCAAGGACCTAATGAGCTGTATGCTGACTTTGCTGATCGACTTTTGAGAACTGCACGTAGATTGGTTGGAGATGTTGATCAAGCTATGCAATTAGTAGTTCAATTAGCATACAAAAATGTTGATAAATACTGCCAGAAAGCCATCAGGCCATGGAAAAATAAAAAGGATCTTTCCATATATATACAACTATGTAAAGATATAAATGACGCCTTTGTCACAGGAAATATGATTGCAGCAGCTATGAGAGATGCTGCCCCTCAAAATTTCACAAGGGCTCAGCCTAGACATTATAATCAATCAGGATATTCCAGGCAAAATTACCATAATCAATCAGGCTATTCTAGGCAAAATCCCCAAAGAGAAATAAGACCAAGCTCATACCGTGCCCCAGGCCACTGCCCCAGGTGTAAAAAGGGAAATCATTGGGCCAATAAATGCCATTCAAAATTTGACATCCATGGAAATCATTTGTTCAGGAATTCAAAATACGGGGCACGGGGCCCAATGCCCTGGGGCCCACAAATGTACGAGGCATTAAAGGAGGAGTATCCTCAAGCATCCACTCAGATGCTTCCCCGACACAATCCCTACTACCCATCCACTCCCTCACCAGAGGAACAGGAGGAAATGCAGGATTAGACCTCTGTTCCACCGCCCAAATAGTGTTAACATCTGAAATGGGGGTTCAACTGATTCCCACAGGAGTCAGGATATCTCTTCCCTTAGGGACTGTAGGATTTATTCTTGGGAAAAGTCCTAAAATCTTATTAGGTTTGCAAGTGACCCCAGGTGTAATAAACTCAGACTACAAAGGGGAAATAAAAATAATGCTTAGCTCACCCCAAAGTATAAGTTCTGTTAATCAAGGAGATAGAATTGCTCAGTAGCTTCTCCTTCCAAATTTACATAATTCATTTAAAATGAGTATGCCTCAAAAAAGGAACAATAGAGGATTTTGTTCCACTGACTCGAGACCCATTGCTTGCTGGGTTCAAGATTGTTCAAGGAGGCCTATGTGTAAAATAATAATCCAAGGAATAGAGATGGAGGGACTGATACATACTGTCATAATATCTTCCATCATTATTCTATGGCAATGGCCCAAGCACTGGCCTCTGCAAAAAGCTTCAACCAGTTAAAGAGGCTTGGGATATAATAACCACCCAGAGAAAAGTGCAGTAATTTTAAAATGGGAGGATGATGAAGGGCATAAAGGCACATTTCAGTCTTATGTTTTACCTAACCTACCGGTTACTTTATGGGGAAGAGATATTTTACAACAAATGGGAGTACACCTTGCAACCAAGCCTGCAGATGTTAAATGTGAAAATCTACAGGGTAATCTTAACCCTAAAAGAAATCATTATCAAAAAGTTCAGGGTAAGCTTAACCCTAAAAGAAATCATTATCATAAAGGAGAAAGATATTTTTCTTCGGGGCCACTGAGAAAATAATTTTGAAAATACCATGGCTTTCTGATAAGCGAGTGTGGGTCCCTCAGTGGCCCCTATCTAAAGGAAATTATAAGTGGCCCAACTACTAGTACAGGAACAACTAGTAGCAGGACATATAGAAATTTCCACCTCTCCCTGGAATTCCCCCATATTTGTGATCAAGAAAAAATCAGGAAAATGGCAACTGTTACATGATCTTAGAGAAATTAATAAAACCATGAAATCATGGGCCCTACTCAACCTGGACTTCCTAATCCTGTAGGTATTTCAAAAATTTTCCATTTTATTACTCTTGATATAAAGATTGTATCTTTTCTATTCCTCTACACCCTCTGGATAACCCCAGGTTTGCTTTTTCAGTTCCGTCTATTAACAATAATGGCCCTGATCAGAGATATCAATGTAAAGTTTTTCCACAGGGAATGGATAATAGCCCCACTATGTGTCAAATCTATGTAGATAAAGTTATTCAGCCTATCAAAAATAAATACCCAGAGCTTATGTACCTCCATTATATGGATGATTTTTTGCTTGCTCATCCTAATCAAGAAGTCTTATACACCATATTTAGTAATATATCAGAAAACTTGAAATGATATGGACTAAACATTGCTAAGGAAAAGGTTCAAATTAGATCTTCAATATTATATCTAGGATTCCAAATTATGGACACTTTTATTAGGCCTCAAAAATATTAATTAATAAGGAGCATTTGGTCACTCTCAATGACTTTCAAAAATTGCTGGGAGATATTAATTGTCTTTGCCCTACAGTAAACCTCACTACTGGCCAACTAAAACCTTTATTTGACATCCTTTGTGGGGACCCTGATCCATCTTCACCACGAACATTGACTCCTGATGCTAGGAAAGCTTTAAAGTTAGTAGAAAAGCCATAGAAGGAGCTCATTGTGATAGATTTCATTTAGCTCAACCACTGATATTGATTATTATTTCTTCACAATATACACCGACAGGAGTATTTTGGCAACAAGGGCCTTTATTATGGATACATTCGCCTGTCTCTCCTAAAAATATAATTGAGTCTTATACCTCCATGGTGGCTAAACTTATTCTTCAAGGACTTAAGACTTCTACTAAAATATTTGGCATTCACCCTGCTACTATTATTACTCCCTATTCATAGTCACAGATTGAATATTTATGCTTCAATGATAATGATTGGGCTATAGCTAGATGCTCTACTTCTGCAAATTTTGATAATTATCTTCCTAAGTCTCCTATATTACCTTTTTGTATGAATCATCCTACTATATTTCCACAGGTAATAAAAAAATCAACCTATTCCTAAGGCATTAAATGTATTCACAGATGGGTCCTCATATGGTACTTGTGCAGTAGTCACTAAAAAAGAAAATATAACTTACATAACTGCACACAAATCAGCTCAACTAGTGGAACTGGAAGCTGTGGTAAGAGCTCTGGAAAATTTTAGAGAGCAGCCCATGAACATTTTTTCAGATAGCCACTATATTGTACATGCCGTCCCAAAATTAGAGCTAGCAGGACCAATAGCACCTCATACTCCAGCCTTTAAATTGTTTTATCAATACAAAAACTTTTGTGAGCAAGAAAAGAACCTCTATTCATAGGGCATATTAGAGCACATACCAACTTGCCTGGTCCCCTCCATGAATGTAATCAAAAGGCTGATGACCTTACCCAAACAGTCTTTATACTTTCAGCGCTCCAGCAAGCTACTTTATTTCACTCCCAGCTTCACGTCAATAGCACCACCTTGCAGCGTAGGTTTAAAATCACAAAGCAGCAATCCAGAACAATTGTAAAAGATTGTAAATCTTGTATGACACATTTGCCCAATCCTCATTATGATGTTAATCCTAGAGGATTAATGCCCAATCATTTGTGGCAGATGGATTTTATTCATGAGCCAAGTTTTGGAAAATTGCGATTTATTCATGTGACCATAGATACATGCTCAGGCATGATTTTTGCTTCCTTACATTCTGGAGAAAAAGTTAAAGATGTTACATCTCATTGTTTGCAAGCTGTTGCTGCATTGGGCATCCTCAAAATGCTTAAAACAGATAATGGACCTGCATATATGTTCTCATCTTTCAAACAGTTTTGTGCAAAATTCAATATATCCCATAAAACAGGCATCCCATACAATCCTCAGGGTCAGGGCATTATTGAAAGAGCAAACCGCACACTGAAAATTATGTTATTAAAACAAAAAAAAGGAAATTGGAAAAATCCTAGGGACAGATTGGCAGCTGCCCTGTTTACCTTAAATTTTTTAACTTTAGACTCTAATGATTATTCTGCTGGAGACAGACATTGGAATCCACACCAACAACATAAACCTTTGGTTTACTGGAAGGATGTTCTTTCAGGTACATCGAAGGGTCCAGATCCATTATTAATTTGGGGGAGAGGATCTGTTTGTGTTTTTCCAAAGCACGAATCCTCTCCAATATGGATACCATCTAGATTAATAAAGCAGGTATCAAATCATAAGGATCAAGATGAAGTTGTTGAGGAATTAAGATTAATAAAAAAGGTACAAAATCAAGAGGACCAAGATGAAGGTATGGAATGATTCCCTTAAAAGAGCCCTTTAAAATATTTCACAACTTAAATGTCATTCCTCCCGGCTGGGATGAGGAGATCTCTCTTTAGTGTGCACACAAGTGTATTTTTTCTTTTTTATCTTTTTATATATGTCTTTATGTCTGTGCATTTGTCTAAATTTCATGTAAATGTGATGTCACAAATATATGTTTGTAGGTTTTATGTCTGTTTAGTGACGCCACAAATAACAAAGCGCTTATTAAAAAATATATATGTATATATGGATCCAAATAACTTTAATTCACTTAAGTTTAAGAGTATTCAATTTGGATAAATAATTTAATAAGTGAAGGTACCTTCAATTTTGATTTATAGGTGTCCCAGGGATTTCTCTTTAGCGAAGAATATGACTAGTACTGTATAACCTGATATTTTGGTGTTTTGACATAGGAATGTTTATTTGTAATCAACTTTATTTGTTTTATAGCTGATTAATTTGAGTTATTTCAACAGATAATCTCATGGAAGGTTAAAGAGACTGGAGGGTTCCAGCTAACAAATTATTTTTCCAAGGTGCCTATAGCTTTTCTTTAATCTATCTTTAATGCAGTAAATACCCTCAGTCTTTCTTTGTTTCATTCTGAATATGATATTTTGCCAGCTTATGTTTGTGGGAGCACAAGCAGCAATGTGTGTGAGCAGAAATCAACTTCAATTTTCTAATCTAATAATTCTATTTTTTAGTTTGACAACTCGCCTCTTGGCTCAGTTCTGGAATGGCACTTCCTTTACTCTAATAATTGATGCTTGAGTTTCTAGGTAGTGGGCCCTGAAGATTTGCCGGTGGTATTGTCTACACATAAAAAAGACAGCTGCTGCTACAGCTGCAGGGATCACGGTCGCTGCAAACATCCCTGCTGCTCAAGCATCAAACAACCTCACCAGCAGTGTGGCCTCTGCTCTGCATGCATGGGGCCTCCTATATCAACATGTTACAACAAGTGGACATTTTGATCTTTCATTGTTTGGGACTCTACAGGACAATGCCTTGTGGGTATTTGTCTAGAAAAAATTCAGTGCGTTACTTGATGGAACTTAGGGCAGCTGATTTTTTTTAAAGAATTTGATATGCTATGCAATTTGGGTCGTCAGCAGAAGGCTTGTCGCCTTAAAGCTGCAGCATCTCCTCACAATTGGATGGCTGTTAGTTATCATACACAGTCGATCCTGAAGGGCTCCATTGGATGGCTGGTTAATCAATGACGGGTAAGATCCCCAGAGGGGGACAACCTAAGACAGGCACAGTCGCACAGGACAGTCTCATGTGGCCGACATATCAACCTAAGACAGGAGTCAAGGGCACAGCCTTGATTATCCGATGACGGGTAAGAATGTTGGTTGCACATGGACGTCCTAGAGCATCCCGTCTTTTAAAACAAATGGGGGGAAATACAGGAGCCCTGATTGGGGAGATGGCTGAGATTGCGGTTGGCTGTGGGCCATGGAGATGTTCGGGCATTGCCACCTTCCGTGGTCTCGTGGGACTTTGCCCGGGATCTCGCAGGACTTGGCCCGGGATCTTGCGAGACTTGAGCCGGGACTTGGTGGATAGGGCCGGAGCCATTGGTTGTTGTTTGGATGGACGAGTGTGGTTTTGGTGTGCAGGAGTTGTTGTTGGAGCCAGAGAGAGAAGCTATCAGAATAAAGAGTCTGTTCGTTTCCAGTCTGCCTCTGAACTTATTCCCGCAGCTTCGTTGCTCCAAGCGGCAATCGCTTCAGGCAGCAACATACTTGGGAATCAACTTAACCAAAGACGTGAAAGACCTCTATAATAAAAACTACAGAACACTAAAGAAAGAAATAATAGAAGACCTTAGAAGGTGGAAAGATCTACCTTGTTCATGGATAGGCAGGATTAATATTGTCAAAATGACCATACTACCAAAAGCGCTATACAGATTTAATGCAATGCCAATCAAAATCCCAATGACATTCCTCATAGAAATAGTAAAAGCAGTCATAACATTTATCTGGAAAAATCAGAGACTCCGAATAGCTAAAGCAATCCTTAGCAAGAAGAGTTAAGCAGGGGGCATCACTATATACCAGACCTTAAATTATACTACAGAGCAGTAGTAACAAAAACAGCATGGTGTTGGCACCAAAATAGACTGGTCGACCAATGGTACAGAATAGAGGACACAGAGACTAACACATATAATTTCAGTTATTTTATATTAGATAAAGGCACCAAAAATGTACATTGGAGAAAAGACAACCTCTTCAATAAATGGTGCTGGGATAACTGGAAATCTATATGCAACAAAATGAAATTAAACCCATATCTCTCATCATGCACAAAACTCAACTCAAAGTGGATCAAGGACCAAGGAATTAGACCAGAGACACTATGCTTAATAGAAGACAAAGTAAGCTCTAATCTCCAACAAGTCAGATTTGGCCCCACGTTCCTTAATAAGACTCCTGTAGTGCAAGAATTAATATCAAATATCAATAAATGGGATAGGTTCAAACTAAAATTCTTCTTCTCAACAAAAGAAACAATCAGTGAGATGAATAGAGAGCCTACTAATTGGGAACAGATTTTTACCACATGCACACCAGATAGAGCACTAACCTCTAGAATATAAAAAGAACTCAAAAATCATAACACCAAAGGGCTGGGGTTGTGGCTCAGTCATAAGAGCACTCGCCTAGCACTTGCGCGGCCCAGGTTGGATCCTCAGCACCACGTAAAAATAAAGGCATTGTGTACAACTAAAGCAAATAAATAAATATTTTAAAAAATCTTAACACCAAAAAAAAACAGATAACCCAATCACTAAATGGGCCAAGGAACTGAAAAGATACTTCTCAGAAGAAGATATATAATCAATCAACAAATACACGAAAAAATGTTCAACATCACTGGCTATTAGAGAAATGCAAATCAAAACCGCTCTAAGATTTCATCTCACACCAGTCAGAATGGCAGCTATTAAGAACACAAACAACAATAAATGTTGGAGAGGATGTGGGGAAAAAGGCACACTCATACATTGTTGGTGGGACTGCAAAATGGTGCAGCCAATCTGGAAAGCAGTATGGAGATTCCTTGGAAAACTGGGAATGGAACCACTTTATGACCCAACTATCCCACTCCTCGGTCTACACCCAAAGGATTTAAAAATAGCATACTATAGGGACACAGCCACATCAATGTTTATAGCAGCACAATTCACAATAGCCAAACTGTGGAACCAAACTAGATGCCCTTCAGTAGATAAATGGATAAAGAAAATGTGGTATATATACACAATGGAGTATTACTCAGCAATAAAAGAGAATAAAATCATGGCATTCGCAGGTAAATGGATGAAGCTGGATAATATAATGCTAAGTGAAGTTAGCCAATCCCCAAAATCCAAATGCCAAATGTTTTCTCATATATAAGGAGGCTGATTCACAGTGGGTTTGGACAGGGAGCATAGGAAGATTAGATGAACACTAGAATGGGCAATGGGGAGGGAGTGGAAGGGAGGGGGGCAAAGGGTGATGTACGCCTGTAATCCCAGCACTTGGAAGGCTGAGGCAGGAGGATCATGAGTTCAAAGCCAGCCTCAGCAATGGTGAGGCACTTAGCAACTCAGTGAGACCCTGTCTCTAAATAAAATACAAAAAAGGGCTGGGGATGTGGCCCAGTGGTCCAGTGCCCCTGAGTTCAATCCCCAGCACCAAAAAAAGGGTGAAGAAAAAATTTAAAAAGATGGTAGAATGAGATGGATATCATTACCCTAAGTGCATGTATGAAGACAAGAATGGTGAGAATATATGTTGTATACAACCAGAGATATATAAAAATGTGCTCTATAAGTACAATATGAAATGTAACACATTCTGCTGTGATTTATAACAACTTAGAATTTAAAAAAAATTATAAAAGAAACTAAATAAATTTAAAAAAAAACTGTGTTAGGATCTATCCATCGAGAAACAAAATGGTTACATGTATTATCTACCCACTCTCACTCTCATGGCAAGGGCTTTGCATTATACTTGTTGCTCTGAAGCTTACCGTGCTGTAATTATCACAGCAGAGGAAAGTTTCACATAATGACTTCTTAGTGATAGAGATGCTTAGCTTTCAGGTATGTGTTCCTTGAACAGCATACCATGAGATTTTTTTTTCCTTATTTTATTTATGTGGTGCTGAGGATTGAACCCAGGGCCTCATACATACGCGATGAGTGCTCTACCGCTGAACGATAGCCGCAGCCCCACTATGAGATCTTTTGAAGTTATTTCTTGAGTTATTTTCTTTGGGGTACTGTTGCATAAGATTCTGTAGAAAAGGGATCCACGAATAGAAATATTGGAAAAGGCAGAAGATTTTATCCCCCTGTAATTAACGATTTAAAAAAATATATTAAAAATTCCTAGAGGAAAAAGCAAAACACTGAAAACAAATCAACAATCCTGCTAACTAAATTCATTCAAATTGGTAGCAGCATTCACTTTTCTGTATTTTCATTGAGGCAATTGCTTTTATTTTATCCTTTTCACTCTTTCATCTTTATTTTTTCCTTTCAGTAGACTTTGTTTTGGAAAGAAAGAGAAAAATGCCATTTAGTACTGTAGAGAAGCTATTTACCCAGTGTAAATAATTACAATAGACACTGGTAAAGGTTCAATAATAATAAGACACATTAGCTTATTTTCTTTTGGTAGCAAATAACAACAACAACAATAAAGTTGGATATGTGAAACCTAAGTGAGGAAACACAACCAGGGTTATAAGAGATCTAAAAAGTAGCCATATCCATTTCTTTTTAAATATTTATTTTTTAGTTGTATGTACACAAAACATTTATTTTATTTGTTTATTTTTATGTGGTGCTGAGGGTTGAACCCAGGGCCCTGCACATGCTAACGTAGTGTTCCACCACTGAGCCATAACCCCAGCCCACCATATCCATTTTAATAACACAATAGTGGAATCACTTTCAACAAAGGATGTCTTCCTAGAATTTAGTCTAGAGATTTGAAACAAACTCTGTTCGTAGTAGAATGAATACATATATTTAAATAAATAAATGTTAAACATATAATCAAAATTTAAATATGTATGTGTGTATACATATGTATATATATGCAAAAATATGTAAAATTATTGGAAGAAATAGTTCTAATGCAAGCATTATGGTTTGTATCTAAAAGTGTATACAAAGAGCTCATGTTAGGCAATATACCAATGTTCAGAGGTGAAGTGAGTCGATTATAAGGGTTGTAACCTCATTGATGGATTGACCCATTTGATGGATTAATAATTTGAATGGACTACTGGGTGAAAAGTGTAGACAGGTAGGGCATGACTAGAGGAAGTTGGTCACTGGAGGTGTGGCTTGGACAGTTTCTATTACTGTACCCTTGCTCTTTCTCTTTATGCTTCCTGGCTGCCATGAGCTAAGCAGCTTTCCTCCACCATGCCTTTACAAGATAATATTGTGACTCACTTCAGGCCCAGAACAATGATATCTGATAACCATGACCGAGAATTCTGAAATCACAAGCTCATATACACTTCTTCTAGCTTGTTCCTGTCAGGAATTTTTGTCACAGTTGACAGAAAGCTAACACATCAAGAAAACATAAAAACTGGGGCTGGGGTTGTAGCTCAGTGGTAGAGTGCTCGCCTAGGATGTGCGTGGCCCGGGTTCAGCACTACGCAAAAATAAAGGCATTGTGTACAACTAAAACAAATAAATAAATATTAAAAAAAGAAAAGAAAAGAAAACATAAAAACTAAAAGTAGATGTTTTGTAATGGCAACAAGTATGCCAGGCACTGGTCACCACAGGGATTCATTTTGGCTTCTACCAAGAAACCAAAGGCTCATTTCCTATTATCACTGTGTCTCAGAATGAGCTTATTAAAATCTCTTACCATTTTCCAGAGCTCTCATCTTGTTATCCAGAGTCAACAAAGTTGAACTAAAAGTTTTCAAGCAAAGTTGAACATCCCTTTATTTTAATACATGCCCATTCCCATTTCCTTTACTTCTTTCCCAGAGGCACCATGTTTTTATATTTTTACTGTGTACAGATACCAGGACCCCAGGCACCCTCCCACCCCCATATGCCAACATTATTAATAAGGGAAGACTAATTTTGTATTTTACAGAGAACCATTGAATACCTTTCTTCTCTGCATTTCTAAACAACCAGAGAAGGGGTCACAGGAAATCAAGGAAGACAGAGGCATGCTCAGTGGGAGTTTTAACACACACACACACACACACACACACACACACACACACACATTGATATTAACAATCCAAAAGGCCAAAGCTGAAGTGAATGTGCTGAAAGGGCAATGAGCAGGCCTGGCCTGGTGACCCACCTCCAGGAATACCGCTTGGCTTCCCAAGCAGCATGGTATGGACACAGTCCAGCTCAGCTGTCCTCGTGGCTCTTGCCATGTGGGAAAAAACAAAAGTAGAAGTATTTGAGGGCAACATGTGTTGCCGCCTATAGCAACGATACCACGGGAAAGAAATCGGAGGCAGACTGGGAATGAGTGGTTCCTTTATTCTTGCTTCTTCTTCTCTCCTTTCTCTCTCCTTCTCTGATGCACCCTGGCCTGGTTAAATACTCTTCACCCATTAAGCATACACGTGTACAGGTGCGGATAGTGAAAGGAGCTTGGGGCCCATATGTCATTGCTGCTTCTTTTGAAATCTAGATATTGATGGTATCTTTGTTCATTTTGATCTTCAAACACTGGCAGATCCCATAGTTCCTGTGAATTTTGACACTCAGGGGCACACGAGCACCTAGAAAGACCCCTAGAATTTTGACACTCAAGGGCACGCAAGCGCCTAGAAAGTCCCCTAATAGTCTCTACAATTGATTCATCCCATGGGGGAGCAGAGGGCACAAGTGGTTCCTCCACTTGACGGTCCTCCATCCTGGTCCTTCTTAATTCCTTTTTGCTCATTTCATCGGAGACTGTGCTCCCAAGATCACTTTCACTTAATTCCTCCTCACTAATACTACTCTCACTGGTCCTAACTGACTCAGTAACACTTTCCTGAACCCCAGGTCTAGTTGAGAGCAGGCATTCTCTATGTATAACAAATCTTCAATCGCCTTGATAATTTGGATCTTTGAAATTTTTGAACCCATTTTCCCTCGCCCTTAACCGCTCTGACTAGAGACTCCTGCGAGGTTCCTCAGTTCTTTTACCTGCCGTGCCAATCCCCGTATGGGCCACCACTTGTTGCCGCCTAAGGCAATGATACCGCGGGAAAGAAATCGGAGGCAGACTGGGAATGAATGGTTTCTTTATTCTTGCTTCTTCTTCTCTGTTTTCTTTCTCCTCTCTGACACCCCCGGCCTGGTTAAATACTCTTCACCCATTAAGCATACACGTGTACAGGTGAGGCACAGAAAGATTCTTAGTAAAATTCATTAAGGTCAGGTGTAAACAAGTAAACACCTCCTCTTGGCTCTCAGCCAGCTGCCATCTTAGCTACTTCCTCATTTAAAGGCTCTTGCAAACATGTATACCTCTAACTGGTGACTATAGGAAGTAACCTTGTGTCTATTGGAAAGCCAGGATAAGGCTTAGTCCTTTTATAACTGTAGTCCACTCTGAGCTGGTCAAAGAAGTACTCTGACATGCTAGCTTTCAGGGCTCTCATCTTTTTACCTAGAATCAACAAATGTTAAATATTTGCATATTCTAGTAAACTAAAAGTTTTCAGATAACATTTAACATTCCTTTAATACATGTTCAATCCTGCTCCTTTAACTTCTTCCTCAGAGGCACCATGTTCTTATATTTTTACACAGTAGTGAATAGCCACTAAGACCCCACCTACATCCTCCTACACAGTCCTATGCCTTTTGCACACATCTTTTAAAAGGGTAGACCAATTTTGTGTTTTCCAGGGGCCCATGGAATATCCTTTCTTTCTACAAGTGGAGATTCTGAGCTGTCTGTGGATGAAGAATGGGTGGGCAGAGAGAATTCTGGATACACAGGGATCTGCCCTCATTCTCAAAAGGTGAGAGTTTTGTACACATACATATGCATCAACTGGACACTTTAATTTCCTTAAGAATCAAATAAATACATTTATTGGAAATAACAATCAAACTGAAAGGCCCAAGCTGAAGTGAATGTTCTAAAAGAGCAATATACAGGCCAGCCACCCCCCAGGTGACCCACCCCCCAGGAAGAACCCTGGCATTGGCTGGGGCACAGTCCTGCTGAACTGTCCTTGTGGCTGCTGCCCAGGCTGAGTCTGTCAAAGAGGAACTCGGCCAGGGGGTCCTCCATTGAAACTGGAGTTTTAAGATGAGATTAGATGTCCTGCTTTGCAAATTTCCTCTGTTCTTGTCTCTCAAACTTTAAGGGATAAAATCCACAATCACCAAGGAAAGGGTAAATGCAGTAGGACTTATTTAAGTGAAAAGAGATACAACTCTACAACTCCTGAAATGCTGGAGGGGGACTGATATTCGAAAAATCCATTTGGTGTGTAGCTTGGGGCTTTGTAGAACAAAATCTATGCAAAACAGGCATTGAAAACAGCATCAAGCCAGGCACTTGCAGCACGCCTGTGATCCCAGCGGCTCTGGAGGCTGAGACAGGAGGACAGGGAGTTCAAAGCCTGCCTCAGCAATGGTGAGGTGCTAAGAAACTCAGTGAGACCCTGTCTCTCAATAAAATACAAAATAGGGCTGGGAATGCGGCTCAGTGGTCCAGTGCCCCTGAGTTCAATTCCTGGTATCCCAACCCCCCACCAAAAAAAAAAAAAAAAAAAGAAAGAAAGAAAAAGAAAAAAAGGAAAAACAGCATTGAGGCCTTCCTAAAACTCCCTTCTAGGTTCACCCCCATCTTCCCGTTTTCCCACCTCTGGGACAAAAGATTTGGCTGGAAATGAGCTTCTCACCATCCTGTGCAGGTTGATCAGGTAGCCGCCCACTCACAGATGATCAGGACCTGATGGTGCAGACAGTGGTGCTGCAGGAAAAGACAGAGGTGGGGGTCCCCCCCTGTCGGTGGCCAGGTGGTGCAGCTCCAGGAGGCTCTTGTTGACGTTCTTCTCCAGGTGGAAGGCGCACTCCATGGCCTGGACACCACTGCACCACACATTGCAGTCGGGCTGATAGACATCGTGGAGGCCAATGTGGCCTCCGCACCGGATCTGCAGCTCCATCAGCTTCTTGGCACAATCCCTCCACTCGTTAGACAGGCGAAGGAAGAAGTTAGCGAAGTGCTCCAGGGCCACTTCTTGGCGGTAGCAGTAGAAGGCCAAGGACAGGTACACATAGAAGGCATGGAATTGCACTTGGATCTGGCTATTGATCGCAGCCTCGCAGTCGCAGTCGGGGTGGTAGTTGTGGCGCTCCTGCTACACCATGACGGGCACAGGCAGGAGCAGTGCTATCGCAAAGGTGAGGGTGGTGGGAGCTCTGGGGCTGCTGAGAGCATGAAAGCCTAGGTGGTGGGGACTTGGGGTACTGGTAGGGTGGGTAAGGGAGGGGCAGCCAGCAGGGGCTCTAGGCCTGGCAGTTATCAGGCAGGTGGCAGCCAACAATGGCGGCCCCCACAGGGTGGGGGTGGGGATGCAAGTGCTAACTGGGGCAGCTCTATGCTGATTGTTACACCTATATAAACCTATATAATATTTTTAAAGTATTTATGCATGAATATAAGGACAAATTTTAGTGTTAATCACCAGAAAGATTTTTTCAAGAGGCTCCTTTAAATATTGTCCAAATGTGCAGGGTGTGGTGGGTCAGACATATAATCCCAGCAGCTCAGGAGGCTGAGGTGGGAGGATTGCGAGTTCAGGGTTAGCCTCAGCAACTTAGCGAGTCCCTAAGCAACTCAGCAAAACCCTGGCTGAAAACAAGACAAAACAAAACAAGGGACCAGGCGCTGGAGCTGTGGCTCATTGGTTAATTGCACCTGGGTTCAATCTCTGGTACCCCTCAAAGTAAATATTGCCAAATGTGATTATTTCATTAAATGTAGTGCCTTATGTGATGTCCTTAGTTATATTTACTATCATAAGCTTTTTTTGAATGGCAGTTCTCCTCCATGACTTCAATGTCAGTACTTATGAAACTAATGAGGGAGAGGTCAGGGGCCCCAGAGTCAGGAATCAGGACACCTGCTGAGCGTCCACTGACTTTTCCACCTATATAAAATGATTCAAGAATGTAAGTGCAAGGTTTTTGAGCTGGTCACCTGGATGGTTTCCTTTAAACAACTTATTTGAAAATTGTCCAAATGTGATTGTTTCACTAAATGTAATGCTTTTTTTTTTTTTTTGTACCACGGATTGAATTCAGGGGCACTCGACCACTGGGCCACATCCCCAGCCCTTTTTTTTTTTTGTATTTTATTAGAGACAGGGTCTCACCGAGTTGCTATGTGCCTCACCATTGCTGAGGCTGGCTTTGAACTCTCAATCCTCCTGCCTCAGCTTCCCAAATGCTGGGATTACAGGCGTGCGCCACTGCACCAGGCTAAATGTAATGCTTTATATGATGTCATTAGTATTATTTAAAATCATAAAGCTTTATTTGAATGTCAGCTCTCTTTAGTGACATAAATGTCTAAACTAATGGCACTTTTCAATACAGTCCTTACTCCTTTCTTAGGACTTAATAACTGTAAGTACCTCCATTTTTCTCCTTCCACTCATGATCAAGTTCACACTTCTGTGACAGTAGAGGTTCACCTCAAAAATCTCAGTGAATCTTCCCACCTTTCAGACTTTTATTGTTTTGTTCTTCACTTCCTCTATTCTCTCTGGAACCTTTTAGCACAATCCTTGAAACAGTCTTTTAGTCTTGTCTGGACATGTGAAAGGACAGTCTCAATGGTCTCTTA
This sequence comes from Tamias sibiricus, assembly GCA_025594165.1. Taxonomy (NCBI): domain Eukaryota; kingdom Metazoa; phylum Chordata; class Mammalia; order Rodentia; family Sciuridae; genus Tamias; species Tamias sibiricus. The sequence continues at coordinate 51,722,584 of CM046667.1, read as the reverse complement.
ATATCCTGGATCAGCTCACTCCCTATACCTAGAACATGAATTTCCTCTTTTTTTTTTTTTTTTTTTTTTTTTTTTGGTGCTGGGGGAATGAACTCAGGGCCTTGTGCATGTGAGGCAAGCACTCTACCTACTGAGCTATATCCTCAACCCTATGAATTTCCTCTTGTATAAATACACATTCTCTTTTTCCTGATGGAAAACAAAACTTTAGGTGCATTCCTAGGGAAAGCACTCTTAACCATGTGGAGGTATTCATGTCCTCCAACCTCCTCTTGATTTTCACTGTCACTCAGGTAACCTATTACAAAAAATGAAGGAAGGAAGGAAGGAAGGAAGGGGAAAGAAAAAGGAAAAGAAAAATCCCTCAATTAGCCTCGCGTGGTGGTGCACACCTGTAATCCCAGCACTTGGGCGGCTGAGGCAGGAGGATTGCGAGTTCAAAGCCAGCCTCAGCAATGGCGAGGCACTTAGCAACTCAGTGAGACCCTGTCTCTAATAAAATACAAAAAAGGGCTGGGGATGTTGCCCAGTGGTTGAGTGCCCCTGAGTTCAATCCCCGGTACCAAAAAAAAAAAAAAAAAATTTCCCTCAATTATGTTTGATGGCATAAGCCACTATAGCTATACAAAATTTTGTCTTTTTTCCAATACTCAAGAAATCTTTTTTTCACCAACATTAGTGAACTCACTGTTTTCCCACCACTGTTCTCAAATCCTTCATTAGTTAATTCCTTAATTACGTCAACAGATATTTATTTAGTACATAATACAGCTTAGGCATGGGTATAAGATTTGGGAATGCAGTAAAAGAAATAAAAGCTCTGTTTCTTGGGGTTTATATTCTAGTAGTGAAGCAGACCCAAACCAAAACAAACTGCCATCTCTCGCTGCCCCTTATTGTCTCAAGTAAATATATAAAGAATATGGACGGGTCTGGGGTTGTGGCTCAGCGGTAGAGCACTCACCTAGCATGTGCGTGGCCTGGGTTTGATCCTCAGCACCACGTAAACATAAATGTGTTGCATTGTGTACAACTAAAGTAAATAAATAAATATTTATTTAAAAAGCGCCTGAGGCATGAGGTATCTGCTCACAATTGCAGTTCCCCACCCTTCCAGACCTCAGCCAGGACTTGCATTGAAATGCAAATGGGACCCAGCAAGTCGTTTTTCTAGGACTCTTTGCTTTTTCTTGAGATCCAGTATTTTGATCCTATGCACCTAGGTTAATGTTTTTCTGATGGAGTTTTTAAATATCTGTAACATTGCAATGGAGTGCAAAAAGCTACGAGGCCTCTGCTATAGTGCTTTGTGTTTGTATGTCTATATGTGTGTATGTCCATATGTCAGGTACACAATATCAAGGTTGGCAAATAGAAAATGAGCACTCATGAAAATTTAAAAAAATGGATCCAAATACCTTTAATTCACGTGATTTCAAAGGTTCAATCTAAATTGGGTAAACAACTGAAATTTAACTCACAAGTCTTTCTAAGTGGTCAAAGAACTAGTATAAGCTTGCTTTAATTTGATTTAAAATTGCAGTTGGTGGTTTTGCCTCTTGGATCAACATTTTTTGGAGGCTGCAGAGAGATTCAGACCACCACAAATTCGGAAGCTGGACCTTCGCTCTGGGACTCCAGGATGAAGTGCCGCCCCAGGGGGTGCACACCTTGAGACCTTCCAAGGCCCCAGGATGTGCCTTCCGTCCTTCGGATTACTGGAGTGAACTGCTACATCAAAAGAATTAGCAAGCATCCAGTGGAGAAAGCCTCCACAGGTAAATGGTGCCCCCATAACATCTGGTATCTGGTTTTGAGATCTCTTCTGGGGACAGTGAGGTGCCTGGCGAGGGCAGACCTGTCCAGGGCAGTAGCAAAATGTCACACTGTCCTCTGGTCCTGGTCTGGTCGGGAATTCCTACTGGGGACAGAGAGGTGCCTGACGAGGCACATACGCACTCTTGTCCGGAGCATTAGCAAGACATTGCACTGCTCCCTGGTTGGTTTGGCGCCTGGTTCTTTTTCCCTTGTGTCTTGTTCTGTGTTCTATGTTTTTTCTGCCTTTTCATTGTGTGTCTTCTCTGGTGTAAATGTAAGAAAATTAAATTTGTGAGTAACTTTGTTTGTTAGACATCTGATTAATTTACAAGGTTAAAATGCTAACTGTTAAATATACCATCAAGTAAATTGTAAATTAAAACAAGAGGTTTTAATTTTGCTTTGTCATCACTGAAAAAGGTTGAAGTTCCAACAGATATAATTCTATATGCTTGAACATTGTGTTCTTGTGAAGTGGTTAACAGATGTGTGTGATTCAGTTTAAAGATTTATAAAAGATTTCTGTGTATGCAGAGGCTCAAAGGTTTCAGCTGTTTCCATTGGGAGTAATGTAAATAAGAATATTTTTGTTGATTAAAAAGTTTGCCTAAATTCAAATTATTACAAGGTGTCGCTGCCTGAAGCGGAAGTCGCTTGGAGCAGCGAACGCCACAGGAAAATTCGGAGGCAGGATGAAAATGAAAAAAGGTCTTTTATGCTTCTCCTCTCTCCAGCTCCAGCAATCACTCCAAATGCTCTAACTCCAACCACCACCTTCTTCTTCCCCACACACACTAACGAACCTCACCCAGTTATATACATATAGCTTTAACAAGGACACGTGCTTACAGCTCGAGCTTACAGGTGCGTCACGCAGTGTTCACGGGCATACAAAGATTCTTTGAATAATGTATTAATATCAGGTGGAAACTAGAACATCTTTTATGGCTCTCAGCTAACCGCAATCTTTAGCTATCTCCTTGATTATAGGCTCCTTCATTTCCCCCTTTTAGTTTTAAAAGAGGGGATGTTCTAGGACGTCCATGTGCAACCGACATTCTTACCCGTCATGGGAGTCTAGGCTGTCCTGACTCCTGGCTTAGGTTGACATGCCGGCCACATTAGACTGTCCCGTGCGACTGTGCCGTGTCTTAGGTTGTCCCCTTCTGGGGATCTTACCCGTCATAGGCTAACCAGCCATCCAATAGAGCCCTTCAGGATCGACTGTGTGTTGACTAACAGCCGTCCAATTTTTAGGAGATGCTGCGGCTTTAAGGCGGTAAGCCTACTGCTGACGAGCCAAGTTTCCATAGCGTATCAAGTTCTTTAAGCGAATCAGCTGCCCTTAGTTTCATCAAGTAACACACTGAGTTCTCTTAGACAAATACCCGCAAGGCATTGTCCCGTAATGTCCCAAAATAATGGAAAATCAAAATGTCCATAAGTTATAACACATAGATTCAGGAGGCCCCATGCATGCAGAGCAGAGGCCACACTGCTGGTGAGGTTGTTGATGCTTGAGCAGCAGGGATGCTTGCAGCGACCACGGTCCCTGCAGTTGTAGCAGCAGCCGTCTTTTTTATGTCTAGACATTTCTACCGGCAAATCTTCAGGGCCCGCTACCTAAAAACTCAAGCATCCATTATTAAGGGAAAGGCAGTGCTATTCCAGCACTGAGATCAAAAGGTGAGCTGTCAAACTAAAAAAAGAATTATTAGAGTAGAAAATAAAAGTTGATCTCTGCTCACACACATTGCTGCTTAAGCTCCCACAAACATAAGCTGGCAAAATATCACATTCAGAAAGAATCAAAGAGAAACTGAGGGTGTTTACTGCATTAAAGATAAAGAAAAGCTAAAGGCATTTTGGAAAAATAATTTGTTAGCTGGAATCCTCGAGTCTCTATATACACAGCAATCCTATACCTGTTGAAATAATTCAAATTAATCAGCTACTAAACAAATGAAGTCAATAACAAATAAATGATCCTCTGTCGGAACACCAAAATATCAGGTTATACAACATTAAACATATTCACAGCTGAAGAGAAGTCCCGGAGACAACTATAAATCAAAATTGATTATCATTATAATTGATTATCTAATTAAAATATTCTGAACTTATATAAATATCTATTTATCTATCTATCTATTGATTATCAAATTAGAATATTCTAAGCTTAAATGAATTAATGTTATTTGTTATTTGGATCTATATCTATCTACTTTTTTTTTTTTTTTTAAACGCTTAATTATTTGTGACGTCACACTAGACAGACGCACATATAAACATATTTGTGACATCACATTAACATGAAATTTAGACAAATGCACAGACATAAAGACATATATAAGAGAAAAAAAAATTACAATTGTGTATACACTGAAGAGAGATCTTCTTGTCCCGGCCGGGAAGAATGAAATTTAAGTTGTAAATTTAATGGAGAACTCTTTTAAGGGAATCACTCCATACCTTCATTTTGGTCCTCTTGATTTTGTACTTGTTTATTCAATCTAGACTCCTCAATAACTTCTTCTTGATCCTTTTGACTTTGTACCTGCTTTATCAATCTAGATGGTATCCATATTGGAGAGGATTCGTGCTTTGGAAAAACACAAACAGATCCTCTCCCCCAAATTAATACTGGGTCTGGACCCTTCCATGTACCTGAGAGAACATCCTTCCAGTAAACCAAAGGTTTATGTTGTTGGTGTGGGTTCCAGTGTCTATCTCCAGCCGAATGTCCATTAGAATCTAAAGTTAAGAAATTTAGGGTAAACAGGGCAACTGCCAATCTGTCCTTAGGATTTTTCCAGTTTCCATCTTTTTGCTTTAGTAACATATTTTTAAGTGTCCGATTTGCTCTTTCAATTATTCCTTGTCCCTGAGGATTATAAGCGATACCTGTTTTGTGGATAATATTGAACTTTGTACAAAATTGTTTGAAGGATGTGGATGTATATGCAGGGCCATTATCTGTTTTAAGCATTTTGGGGATGCCCAATGCAGCAAAAGCTTGCAGACAATGAGATATAGTATCTTTAACTTTTTCTCCGGAATGTAAAGAAGCAAAAATCATGCCTGAGCATGTATCTATGGTGACATGAATAAATCGTAATTTTCCAAAACTTGGCTCATGTGTGACATCCATCTGCCACAAATGATTGGGCATCAAACCTCGTGGGTTAACCCCATAATGTGGATTGGGCAAAAGTGTTACACAAGATGGACATTCTTTTACAATTCTACGAGCTTGTTCTTTTGTGATTTTAAATTTTTGTCTTAAGGTAGTGCTGTTAACGTGGAACTGGGAATGAAATAAAGTAGCTTGTTGTACTGTAGTAAATATAAATATTGTTTTAGTGAGGGCGTCAGCTTTTTGATTACCTTCATGGAGAGGACCAGGCAGATTAGTGTGAGCTCTTATGTGACCTATAAATAAAGGTTCTTTTCGTTGCCATAGGAGATTTTGGATTTGAGAAAACAATTTAAAAGCTGGAGTATGTGGTGCTATTGGACCTGCTAGCTCCAATTTTGGGACAGCATGTACAATATAATGGCTGTCTGAAAAAATATTCATAGGCTGTTCTTTAAAATTTTCCAGAGCTATTATTATAGCTTCGAGTTCCACTAATTGAGCTGATTTTTGATTAGTGATATGAATCATTTTTTCATTTTGAGTGACTACTGCAGCAGTACCGTTAGAGGATCCATCTGTAAATACATTAAATGCTTTAGGAATGGGTTGATTTTTTATTACCTGTGGGAATATGATAGGATGATTGATACAAAAGGACAGTATAGGAGATTTAGGAATATGATTGTCAAAATTTGCAGAAGTAGAGCATCTAGCTACAGCCCAATCATTATCATTGAAGCACAAATATTCAACCTGTGACGATGAATAAGGAGTAATAATAGTAGCGGGATGAATTCCAAATATTTTAGTAGAGGTTTTAAGTCCTTGAAGAATAAGTTTAGCCACCATGGAGGTATAAGACTCAATTGTACTTTTAGGAGAGACAGGCAAATGTATCCATAATATAGGTCCCTGTTGCCAAAATACTCCTGTTGGAGTATATTGTGAAGGAATAATAATCAATATTAGTGGTTGTGCAAAATCAAATCTATCGCAATGGGATCTTTCAATGGCCTGTTCTACTAATTTTAGAGCTCTCCTGGCCTCAGGAGTTAATGTTCGAGGTGAGGATGGGTCAGGGTTCCCACGAAGGATGTCAAATAAGGGTTTTAATTGTCCAGTAGTGAGGCTTAGTGTAGGGCGAAGCCAATTAATGTCACCCAGTAATTTTTGGAAATCATTGAGGGTGGTCAAATGTTCTTTACTTATTAGAATTTTTTGGGGTTTAACAAAAGTATCCATGATTTTAAAGCCTAAATATAGTATAGGTGATCTGCTTTGAACTTTTTCTTCTGCTATATATAATCCATATTTTTTTAGATTTTTTGTTATTTCACTAAATATATTAAATAAGATTTGTTGATTAGGGTGAGCTAATAAAACATCGTCCATGTAGTGTAGACACATAAGGTCTTGATATTTGTTTTTAATGGGCTGTATAGCTCTGTCCACATATAGTTGGCACAGTGTAGGGCTATTTGCCATTCCCTGCGGCAATACTTTCCAATGATATCTTTTATCAGGGCCATTATTATTAATAGAAGGAATTGAAAAAGCAAACCTGGGGGCATCCAGAGGATGTAGGGGAATGGAAAAGAAACAGTCCTTTATATCAAGGGTTATAAGGTAATAGTTTTTTGGAATAGCTACAGGATTAGGAAGTCCAGGTTGAGTAGGGCCCATAATTTGCATTGTTTTGTTAATTTGTCTTAGATCTTGTAATAGTCTCCATTTTCCTGATTTTTTCTTAATTACAAATATGGGAGAATTCCAGGGAGAGGTGGAAGGCTCTATGTGTCCTGCTTCTAATTGTTCTTTAATTAATTGATGGGCCGCTTGCAATTTTTCTTTGGATAGGGGCCACTGAGGGACCCAAACTGGCTTATTAGAGAGCCATGGTATTTTTAAAATTGTTTTCTCAGTGGCCCCTAGAAAAAATGTCCTTTGCCTTTTTTATTATGAGTAGGATTTTTATTCTTAACACCTGCAGGCTTGGTCGCTAGGTGTAGCCCCATTTGATGTAAGATATCTCTTCCCCATAGGGTAACTGGCAAGCTGTTTAAAACATAGGGTTTGAATGTTCCTGTATGGCCTTTATTGTCTTGCCAATTTAAGATTACAGCACTTTGAGCTGGGGTATTACTGTATCCCAAGCCTCTTAAACTGGTTGAGGCTTTCTGTAGAGGCCAGTGCTTAGGCCATTGTTGTAGATTTATGATGGAAGAGTCAGCTCCTGTATCAATCAGCCCCTCCATCTCTATACCTTGAATTTTTAATTTGCACATAGGCCTCCGTGAACAGTCCTGGACCCAGAAAGCCATAGGTCCTGAACCAGTGGAACCGAATGCTCTGCTATTTCTATTTTGTGGCATGCTTTTAAAAGAATTATGGAGACTGGGAATGAGGAGCAGCTGTGCGATTCTGTCTCCTTGATTTACGGAGATGATGCCCCTGTGTGTACTTAGCATTATTTTAATCTCTCGATTATAATCTGAATCAATAACCCCTGGTATAACATTAAAGCCTAATAAACTTTTGGAACTACGCCCAAGGATTAGTCCCACAGTTCCTGAAGGGAGAGGTCCCCTGATTCCTGTAGGAATCAGCTGAACCCCCATTTCAGGTGTCAGGACCATCCGGGCAGTAGAACAGAGATCTAATCCTGCACTTCCTCTTGTCCCTCTGATAAGGGAGTTAATGGGTAGGAGGGACTGTGACGAGGAATCATTTGAATCTGAGGGCCTTCCTCCTCTAGTGCCTCGTACATTTGTGGGCCCCGGGGCATTGGGCCCCGTGCCCCATTTTTTGAAATCCTTGATAAATCATTTCCATATATATCATATCTAGAATGGCATTGATTGGCCCAATTTATACCTTTTTTGCATCTGGGGCATCGGCCTGGAGCACGGTATGAATTTGATTTTATTACCCTTGGGGGATATTGCTTAGCATATCTTGGTTGATTATAATAATTTTGTCTGGAATATCCTGTTCTAGGTTGAATCCTTTGGGAATTTTGAGGGGAGGAATTTTTTCATCACTGCAGCAATTACGTTGCCTGTGATAACAGCCTCGTTAATGTCTTTGCACAGTCTGATATAAATTGATAAGTCTTTTTTACTTCTCCATGGCCTTATTGCATCCTGGCAATATTTATTAGCATTCTCATATGCTAATTGGATAACTAGGGGCATAGCTTGCTCGACTTCTCCAAAAACTCTAGATGTTGTTTTTAAGAGCCTATCTACAAAATCAGCGTAAGGTTCGTTAGGCCCTTGTATAACTTTTGATAGGCTGCCTTGCAGATCCCCTGTGCCTGAAATTGTCTTCCAGGCTTTCACAGCTGCAGTGTGTATCTGGGCATACACACCTGGATCGTATTGTAGCTGATTTTGTAGTTCGGCGAACTGACCCTCCCCTGTGAGCATATCTATATTGCGTTGAGGGAAACCTGCTGCAGCATTTCTCTTTGCTATTTCTGAACAAAGTTCCTGGAATTGAGTTTTCCAGATTAGGTATTGTCCCCCACTTAGTACCGCTCTGCATAGACTTTTCCAATCTGAGGGGGCTAAGGTTAGGGTGTTAAGTGACTCTATCATACTTAATGTGAACGGAGCTTGAGGCCCATAGGTCATTACCGCCTCTTTAAAATTCTTTATTGTTTTAAAGTCTAGGAACTCGTGATATCTTTGTCCCTGTTCATTTTGAAATACTGGCAGTTCTAGGTGCTCCTGCGGTCTATGTTGTTCGAGAGCGTATAAGCGCTCTGAAAGGCCGCCAATTTCTACCTCAAGGGCACATACACTCTGATCAATACTCTTTATTGTTTCTGTTAGGGATTCTATCCATGAAGGAGCAGAGGGCGCTAGTGGTTCCTCTATTTGATGGTCTTTTCTCTTTTTTAATTTCTTTTTGTTCTTTTTATTGGAGACTGTGCTCTCTGAATCGCTTTTTGATTCCTCTTCACTACTAGCTTCATAATTCCTAACCGGCTCAGTAGAGGAGACTGTACTTTCATGGTTTGGCTCCTTGTTACTATTATTACTTTCACTAGTATCCTGAGTTTCAGTTTCTAAGGAGAGTACATACTCCTCAGCTAATTTTATTAAGCTTCTGATGGCTTTTGCAGATCTTACTTTTGAATTTACATTTCTACTCTCCTTGCTGGTCTCCACTGAGTCAGAGGATATGCTTTCTTGTTCACTTTTCTCACTATCCTCTGAGTTCTCAATATCAAAAATTTCATTAATGGCTTTTATAAACTGACTTTTTGTTATATTTGCTCCCATCTTTTTAAATTTTCTTTTTTCTTACCTTGCCGCCGAATTCCCCGTACGGGCCGCCACCTGTCGCTGCCTGAAGCGGAAGTCGCTTGGAGCAGCGAACGCCACAGGAAAATTCGGAGGCAGGATGAAAATGAAAAAAGGTCTTTTATTCTTCTCCTCTCTCCAGCTCCAGCAATCACTCCAAATGCTCTAACTCCAACCACCACCTTCTTCTTCCCCACACACACTAACGAACCTCACCCAGTTATATACATAAAGCTTTAACAAGGACACGTGCTTACAGCTCGAGCTTACAGGTGCGTCACGCAGTGTTCACGGGCATACAAAGATTCTTTGAATAATGTATTAATATCAGGTGGAAACTAGAACATCTTTTATGGCTCTCAGCTAACCGCAATCTTTAGCTATCTCCTTGATTATAGGCTCCTTCAACAAGGATTGTTTAAATTTTGAACAAAAAAAAAAGGGTTAACAAATGGGAGAAAGAAATTAAAAGGTTGTAGATATGGTCACTTAAGTGATGTAAAAGCTCTGTAAAAGTTGGTTAACTAAGTATATAAAACAATCAGGAAAAGCTATTTAAGTTTTTTTTTCCTAATGTCAAATGTTAATGTACTGATATAAACCAAGGTTTAATCTATGTGGTAAGAGGACAAGGATTTCTTAAAACATTAATTTACCCATAGCATTATGTTTATTAAATTCTGGTTTTTTGAGCAAGTAATCTGAAAGAAATTAAGAATTATACAGCTGTGGTTGAATGACAACTATTATTTTAAAATATTATAATGTTATTTCTTTAAGAGCTAAACTTGATTAATGTAAAAACATCAATGTAATTATGGTGGAGTAATAATCTTCTTTGTATTAAATGTGTTCATATCTTTCAGGTATACAAGTCTTGAGGTGAAAGCTCTAAAAGAGCATTATATCAAGTTGGTGTTCTCCAAACTAGAGTTGTATGGTAATTTTAGGCTTATAAAGACAATACATTAGAAATTTATTTATATTATTTAAAATGTGTTCTACAACTAGACCTGTTGTCAATAAGATATAAGGTTTTATGTTACTTTTTACACTAGAGTACAATTTAAATGTATTTTTTTAAGTTCATGAGAGCCTAATCTGTATAAAGGTTAATATTGAAAAACATAAAAACATTTTTCCACAAAAGGTTAAATACTCTCAGCCTTTCTTTAGTTTGTTCTAAATGTAATATTGTGTTAGCTAATGTTCCTGGGAACCCAAGCACAATATATGTAAACTCTGTGGAAATCTATTTAAGAAGTAGAGATCAGCTTCAGAACTAAAACACCTGCCTTAAGGTTCATAAAGAGCTTACCTTGCCTAAAATAAGGCTCTTCCTACCACATTTACTGCATACAAGAGTGGCTCCAGGGCAGGCCAAACTTCAATTTGTTTACAGTTATGGTCAAAATAATGATTCTTGTTGTTAAGAAACAGAGATTGTAGTATATAACTCAATCAAAATTCAATATGGTTATTACACAAACTAAATGTGTTTTTACTCTTGTTAATTTTATTTTGTATTTTCCTTGTAAACTGTCTAAAAGTTGCCTGTTAATGTTTTGCAGAAGTAATGCTTCAAGAACACAACCTGAGTTAATTTAAGCCATCACCTACAGGACAGATAGGGAGCACAAACCCCAATTAATGGAAAGGGTAAATGACAGTGAGGTTATAGGCATTAAAGTAAATCCCAATGCTCTTAATTTAAGACTGGTGAGACTAACTTGCTATATGTTTAAGATCAAGACTTTAAGTTAAATTAAAAGGGGCCAAGGAAGCCAATATTTGGCTCTTGCCCTCAGAGTCAGTCTGAGTCCAGGGAACAGGGAACTTCTCTGAAGAGCTTTGCAACTCTGAGCCACAGAAGCCAATCAGTGCACTTGCTATGAAAAGGAGGGTCCTTGAAAAGGGAGACAGATATCCCTGATGCTTCCAAGGAAAGCCACGAGGTCAAGCAAGTCCTGGACCAATCTGAGTGCAAAAGGAACTAGCAGAACAGAAAAGCTGCTCTCAAGTTCCCCCAAGAGTTATTCCCATCAGAAATCAGCTCACTCTTAGCAATAGATAAAAGCAAAAGTCGTTTTTACCTGCTTCATCTTAAACACCTAGGAAAAACAGTTGAAACTGAAATGCAACCATTCCTGGGCATTTAAGAAATAATAGTTAAATGTAACTTAAGATATACACTTGTATTACCCCAAGAATTGGTAAGACTAGAGGCTACAAAAGAGATTCTTAGGCAGGAAATGCCTAATAACTATTAAAAAAAAAAAAAAAAAAAGTTTAACTATTATATGACTGCCAAGTCAAAAGTTTTTAGTGGGCTGGGGTTGTAGCTCAACGGTAGAGCATTCGCCTAGCAAGTGGGCTGCCCGGGTTCAATCCTCAGCATCACGTAAAAATAAACACATTGTGTACAACTAAAAGCAAATAAATATTTTAAAAAATAAGTTTTTAGTGAGTTTAAGGCCTACAGATCTTCCTATACAGGTAGGCTTAATATTCAGTAATATTCAGTAGTATGATTATCTAGCCCTAAGTAACAGAAATAAAGAGTTCTCTACTAGTAGACACAGAGGTCATGCCAGTAGAAAGATTTTATAAGAGCAGATCACATTAAGTAGCTTGACAACCATCTTATCTGGATAGACATCAGCAACATTAAATGCTGTGTTTACATTCCTGATAACTCTGGGGATGTTAAAGATTTATATTCCCAAATAAAGGCCTTGTCCACTCTGGCCTTATTATGTGGACAACTTCTCAGCTCTCACACCTCCTGGTGAGAAATTATCATCTTCATGGTATACATTGACATGTTTCAGATGCTGCAACATTTATTCAGTACTCATGTTTTGTTGTTGTTGTTGTTGTTGTTGTTGTTGTTTCTCTCATAGAAGCTCCCATCCCTGATGACTTTACAACCTTCCCCAGGCTTCAATCTACCTGACTTCTAAAAAGGGAGCTCCAAACTACTTGTCAACCCCACTTAGCTTGAAGAAGCCAGATCCGGTCTGCGTCCCCTTTCCTTACAATAGTAAGGAGTTCCTAATATTAGAAGGGAAATGAAGCCAGCATCTCATAGGCAGTCAGTATATATAGGTAAATTAAGTCATGTCAAAAGCCAATTTTGAGTAAGTCCAGGGAAGCTGAAGACTGTTGGGAAACTGTCTCCTAAAAAATTGGAATATTAATTTCTACAGAGCCCTTCCTACAACCTTATCAAAACCCTGCCCCTGTCCCAACCTGTTGCCAAGGTAACCTATTCCAGGAATTGCCCCTCCCAGGAGGAGCTTTAGAACATTCAATATCACCCCTCCTTTTACCTGTTATCAGGGGAGTCCCCAGTGCCAGCATTCAGTCTCACATTCAGTCTTATTGATTCTGCCTGCTGGTTTCTCAACCAAACATGGGAATGGCATACTATGGAGGAGAACAAAGATTAGTTCTCCTGGATAAGACCTGTGGGGAATGTAATAAGCAAAGGTGACTTAAACTGGACATAAACTGTCTACCTGATGGCCCATTAACCCACCCTTAAACCATTTCCACCTGAGGGCTTGAGGGCATATTAACCCTGTGCTTTTATATAAGCCCTGCACTTGCTATGAGCAGGCATCTTTTTCAATTATCCTGCTTTGTGCTGGACTTAGTTAGTGGCCCCAGCCAGAATAAAGGCTTCATTGGCTATTATGTGAGTAGCTTGTGAGACTTTTTTTCCTACAAATTGGGTACAACACTGCCTCAGCCTCCCCAACTTCTGGGATTACAGGCATGTGACATTGCACATGGTTCTTTCAGCTTTTTGAGATAAACAGTACACAATAAGAGTCAATAGTTTTCCCAGTGTGAAATGGCACACTAGAAATTCTTGCTCCTATATAACTGCAACCTACTTCACATTGAGCAACCTTTCCATATCCCTCTTTACTTATTTACCATTTTAGCTTCTTATATCCACTACTGACTCTCAAATTCGATGAGATGAACTTTTTATGTTCTATATATGAGTAAGATTATGTAGTACTTGTTTTTCTGTGCCTGGCTTACTTTACTTAGCCTAATAATCTCTAGGTAGATGCATGTTGTCACAAGTGATATAATTTAATTCTTTTTATGGCTGAATAATGTGTTGTTGTGTATATTTACCACATTTATCCATTCATCAGTTGGTAGACACTTAGATTGTTTCCATTTCTTGGCTGTTGTGAATAGTGGTGTAGTGAACATGGGAGTGCAGATGTTTCTTCAACAGACTGATTTCATTCTTTTGGATATATACACAGTTGTAAAATGGCTGGATCTTACAGTAGTGTATTATTTTGGGGGTAGTGGTACCAGAGATTGAACTCAGGGGCACTCGACCATTGGGCCATATCCCCATCCCTTTTTTGTATTTTATTTAGAGACAGGGTCTCACTGAGTTGCTAAGTTCCTCACCATTGCTGAGGCTGGCTTTGAACATGTGATCCTCCTGCTTCAGCCTCCCAAGTGCTGGGATTACAGGTGTGCGCCATCACACCCGGCTAAGTTGTTATCTTATTGTGGTTTTGATTTGCATATCCCTGAAGATTAGGAATGATGAGCATTTTTCATATACCTGTTGGTCATTTGTATGTATTCCTTTGAGAATGTCTGTTTAGATCTATTGCCCATTTGTTTTTACTTGAGTTCTTTAGTTTTTTGTTTTTGTTTTTTTTTTTTGTATTTAATTTTTTTTTAGTTCCTTATGTATTTTGGATACTACCTTCTTCCCATATCTAAAGTTGCTGAAGTTTACTTTAATTAATTTATTTTTCATTTCCTAATCATCCACTTTTAAGAGAAATTTTAATCTTCACCCATAGTAAAACAAGCCCACATGAGTATAAAGGTGAACATTAGGACTTTGTCATTTTACATTAGGACATGCTATCAAGCAACCGTTGTACTTTATATGATTCAAAATTCAAAACTCACATGCAAATGTGGACACTGAATTTGTATGGCTATACTGAGCTATAAGGAGATCAAGATAATGCTGAAAATCCTTACATTAATTTTTCATATAGATAGAAACAGAAAAACAGATCCATGGGATTCTGAAGTACTAATAGAGAACACTGATTTAGAATGGCATGATCATACCATGTACATAATAACCCTTCCTTCCTTCCTTTTTGCAATGCTGAACATGGAGCTCTCTACCACTTAGCAATACTCTCAGCCCTTTAATAACTATTTCTTAAGGACCTAGCACATATCAGGCTTTGTTCTAGATGTTTAATGATTATAGCAGACACTGACTTTAATCTCATGAGCCTGAGAGTCTTTCAGTTCATTTGGTTTTTCAATATATAATATACATATAATCAATATAAAATTATTTACTTATAAGTTGATATTATATTTGATTTCTTCACTTCTATTGTCACAGATACAGAAATTGTTATAAAAAATCCTTATATATATATATTTTTACATAGTAACAACACTTAGGGAAAAATATTAATGGAATTATGTTAGTTGACTTAAAGATCTAGAATAGCTTCATTGAGGGTGTATATATTTTATTTCACCAAAATCAAGTGTATGTTTCAGTTAAGAAAAAACATAATCCCTGCAAAATATTACTTAGGATTCCATATCTTATGATATTAACCCAATGTGTTAATAGAGAAAGCTTATATTTAATATGATTGTTGGTTGTCAGAATTTGACATGAGTAATGACTCTTCATTTTTTAATGTTCTCATCTTACACAATTTCAATAGTTTATTTCTTGATTTCTCCTTTCACAAATTATTGTTATAAGAAAAGGTGACTTAATTAACCCACCCTTGATGGCCCATTAATCCACCCTAAATCCATCTCCACCCGAGGGCCTGAGGGCATATCAACCCTGCTTTATAAACCCCACCCTTGCTGTGAGCAGGTGCCATTTTCTACTATCCTGCTTTGTGCTGGACGTAGTTGGTGGCCCTGGCTAGAATAAAGGCTTCATTGGCTATTATGTGAGTGGATTGTGAGAATTTTTTCCTGAAAATTCGGTACAATCTTATATAAAGACCTGAACAAGCCAATGTTAAAATTCAATGAAAAAAAAAAATTTACAGAAGTAAAAGTTAAGTTCTTCCTATTCATTGTTTGCATTTTTCACTCTTGTTTACAGTTGTCATTCTTCAATTCTTACTAATTCATGAAAAGTAATATTCTCTGACATTTTCTTGAAGGATTTTCTTATTTTCCAAATATAACTCTGAATATTTAAGATTAAACTTATTAGAGAGTTTAAAAATTTTCAGGAAGTATCTGACTTTTAGTAGCTTTCTGCCAAAGTGATTTTAAATCTCATTTATTTTAATGTGAATTAATGGGTTAGGATATATTCTTTAGGTAGAAAAATATTATTTCACTTTTGCTTACATGGATGGTGCTCTTAAGTTTTGATTTCCTACATAACAAACAACCGGGAGGGAAGGCTCATTAATAATCTGTCAAATGCTGTGGGCATGCATATGAATAGGAATTGAATGCAAAAACAAAAACCTATTATTCCTTTATGGAACATTAATTAAAGATTTGTTGTAGAGTAACTGGTGGTTTCAGAAAGGAAGTTGAGGACAAACACAAACCTTTGACAGTGAAAAGGCCCTAGAAATTGGAAGCTGAGAAGGGTACTACCAAAAAGAACTCTTGAAGGACAAAGACAACACTCTTTATTTTGACTGCCTGTATGTATGGTAGTCTCTGGCCTAGAAGCTGAAGGGCAAACCTGTGTTGAGAGCAGGTCTGGGGAAAGATAATATTATTTTCTTATATATGCAGCCACTGAAAGATTGCTTAGCATTCTTGAAATCTTAAATAACTGTCAAGTGTTGAAAACTTCAGTAATAACTGGAAATGTCTGCTCTATCTAGAACAATCTATTTAGAATTGCTGTCCTATTTTATCAAGTGTCTTTCAATTGTCAATGCTTTTGTTTCCCTCTAGACCATTACTTTAATAAAATGTATTCAGCAACAATTCTGTAGAGAAATAATACTGTTTCCCCTATATGGGCTTCTCTTCCTTAATTTTTGTCTTTCCCACATGAATAATCTCAAATGTTTAGGGAAAAAACTGTTGATCCATGATGCAAAAAAAAGACCATCTACTCCAATTTTATTTTGTTTATTTATTTATTTATTTATTTATTTATTTTTGTACTGGGGATTGAACTCAGAGGTACTCGACCACTGGGCCATATCCCCAGCCCTTTTGTGTATTTTATTAGAGACAGGGTCTCACTGAGTTGCTAAGTGCCTCACCATTTCTGAGGCTGGATTTGAACTCATGATCCTCCTGCCTCAGTCTCCCAAGTGCTGGGATTACGGGCATGCGCCACTGCACCAGGCCTCCAATTTTAAATCAAATTAAAGCAAGCTTATATTATGTACACAAAGAAGGCTGGCCAGCGACTATCTCTTCCAAACACCAGGCTAGATATCAGCCCTGCCCTCTGGGAAGACAAGGTTTTTATAGCACCGAAAGTTAAAAAAACAAGGGGGGTGTATCTTGGGAACTTACAACTAACAGTGTTCTGGCAAATGTGATACAAAGGCAGATAGTGGGCTAATGATCTACATGGCTTAATGTTGTGGCATTTTCTATAGCATCTTAGTGGCATCTTCCTTGAGGATAGGACAAAATCAGTACAGCCTATGGTTGTCCGCCAACAAAATGCTGCCCTCAGCAATGATGATTGGGAGCCCTATGAAGTAGGCCACGGTCCTTGACAGGATGTGGAAGTCTAAATCATCCATGGGAAGCCTTCCCAAAGGCGACTGTTCTGTCCCATGTCTTCCCCCCGGCCACCGCGGCATGCTGGCCTTGGGTAAGTCCACCTGAAGTGCTAGAATGGCAGCCAATGACGGGTAATGCCCCCAGAGGGGGGAAACCTAAGACAGGCGCATTCTCAAGTACGGTGGACTCCCATCAACAGAAAAGGGGAAAAGAAATGTTGGGGACATTGAGAACACATCAGCCAAAAACATGACTTCCTGATATATGGACTTGGCCTGGCCCAGGGGTGCTGCCCTGACATATGATTAAAAATCAAACCACCATGGCTGTAACTCCAATATGATCTGCTCATAGTCTCTATGCTTCCCTATAACCTTTCTGTTGATAAAGCCCACTCTTTTTTCATGAAAGATATCACGGTGCTGAAAGAGTTAACCTTGACTTCTATTTACTTGCTATTCAGTTTTTTTATTCACATATATGGACACCAGGTGTTGCTATTTAAATTATTTAGATCCAGACTAACTCTGTACATTTATCTTTTCTTGAATTTGAGAGACCTAACATAGAAGGAGTAACACAGATCTTTTTCTATAAGTACTTAATTTCTAGTTAATAAGCTTTAAGAGTCTTTTTGTGATTAAAAATAAATTTCTCTTACTTTTAAAATAGATATAAATCCCTCAGAGCAAAAAGTCCTTCATGAGCTAACATTCAGCCTTGCCTCCCTCTTTTCCCTGCTTCTAGGTTTTATAAACAACTGCTATAAAAGAAAAACCATAGTGCTTTGGAATCCCAGACAGAGAGAGTTGACTTTTATCAGACAGCCTGAATGGTGTGCAGAGAAAACAGTTTCAGGGAATCCGTGAGAAATAAATGTTCACCCAAACTAATTAGATAAATAATGATGAAATTATAATATGCCCAGGCAGTCACGTACATGGCCTTGAAAAGGTGCAAGTGACCTCAAAACCTTGAAATATATAAAATAAGAAATTTAATATGTCTAAAATGTAATCTATAAATTAATTCATGTCTGTAATGAAAACACCAAAGAAAATATAAACAAACTGTACTGCCAAAAATTATGCTTGAAAACCTACAACAAAGTGAAAGTAAAGAGAGAAGTTTCCACAGCCTGACTCGTGTGTCAGTGTGTTATTTTCCCATCGCTGCTTCTCTGCCTTCGTACTTCGTTGAGTGCTCGTGTTGTACCCCCTGGCTGGGGCTGGCCCCCAGCAGCTTAACATTTCAATGCAGGGAGCAAATTAAGATTCCTGTTAGAATTTATGAAGTGCCACTGAGGTTTCAGGGAGGGTTGTTATCTGGTCAAGGAGAGCCAGGCCTGTGTGAGTTCAGAGCATGGGCAGGAATTCCAAACAAGATTTGTCCTCAGAGTATGGTTATGATAACGCCATTTCCTGGTGATGTGTTCTGCTCCCCAAATGTTTAAGTTTGAACATTAGAGAAGCACGCCAAAGCAAGCATCTAAAACAGGGTTTATTTAAAAGGGGTAACATAGACTTTTCCCGGGAGGAAGAAGGGGGCCATTGCTGGTATTCCGGTGTCCCAAACAGCATGGCAGGTCTGCCTTTTTTATATGTCCCAGGGCTTCCTTTGTTCTCCTGCTCTCTTCTCCTTCCAAGTACATGACCCAGGCCCAGGCCTGGTGGGATGGCCAAAAGGTGAGAAGCAGGTTGGGGCAGGGTTTTGATAGGGGTGGAGGAAGGGCTCTGAAGCAATTAACATTCCAATCCCTCAGGCCAACAAGTCTCTAGCTTCCACAGCCTCACTCAAAATTGTCTTTCTTGGTCCACCTGACTTGACTTATCCATCTATACTAACTGCCTAACAGAGTCTGGCTTCAGTCAAGCCAAATAAATATCTTAGAAAAACAGAAATGAACTTTTTTTTTACTTCATGAACCCCAATCTTAAGATAGAATTAGGTTGGGTTCATCAAAACCACAATGCATGCCGGGCACGGTGACACACACCTGTAATCCCAGCACTTGGGAGGCTGAGGCATGAGGATTACGAGTTCAAAGCCAGCCTCAGCA
The DNA here is from genome assembly GCA_025594165.1 of Tamias sibiricus. NCBI lineage: Eukaryota > Metazoa > Chordata > Mammalia > Rodentia > Sciuridae > Tamias > Tamias sibiricus. The sequence continues at coordinate 51,703,488 of CM046667.1, read as the reverse complement.
ATGGCGAGGCACTTAGCAACTCACTGAGACCCTGTCTCTAATAAAATACAAAAAAGGGCTGGGGATGTGGCCCAGTGGTCGAGTGCCTCTGAGTTCAATCCCCCCATACAAAAAAATAAATAAATAAATAAATAAAAAAAAATCAAAACCCACAATGGTTTATAAATGAATCAAGGTACACATTTCTCTAAATCATAAAATTCAGTTGTTAAATCATTGCAGTTTAGTAAATATATTGATTAAATTAATGTGTTATGGTAAAGCTCATTTCGCCAACAGAGGTTGTAGCTACAAGATAAAAAAACATAAACATCAGATCATTCAGTTGTTATAAATGTAGGAAAGGGCAGTGTGAAGGATAGACGAAACACACTGGGACCGCCATGTAGAAAAGGGGGGGGATTTTATTAATCAGCAGAAGGGACACATGGGGAAAAGGGAGAATCAGCGTGTGTGACGGGAGAAAAAGAAGAAGAAAAAAAAGGCAGATTTCAGTCTGGAGGGCGCTTAAGTAGTGCACCAGTGGTCTGAGGGACCCCCCAGAAGAGCCCCAGTTCCATAGGCCGCTGGGGGTCAGAAGCAAGCCCATATGTTGCAATTGGCTCAGTAAAGCACTTGGGGAGTGGTCAGTGGCATGATCAACCTGAGGCATGGCCAGCAGTGTAGCAGACCTGGGGTGCTTGGGAGTCTCAAGGCGCCTGGGGGTGTGGCTAGTGAACTGCCTGGGAGGCATGCCTTTCCCTGCCCGGAATCCAACATTCCCCCTTTTTGTTTTCTTAGGAAGCGGGGTGTTGTATTTCGATCTGGCTGCTTCGGACCTGAAAGGGGGCGACATGGGGTGTTATGAGGGGGAAGATGTGGGCAGATAGGTCAGGCTTGAGGGCAAAAAGTTCCCAGGAGGCAGGCACCAAAAGATGAATCTCTGCAGGAGTGAATTGGATGAAGGTTCCTTGAAGCTATAAATCAGTGAGGGTGTCAAACCAAGCTTCTGCAGAAAGTCACTGAGGGAATCAACCAGCTATCTTCTCAAAGAGCATGCAGGAATTGTAGGCCTCAAGTTTACAAGTAGCATCTTAACACTATTATGAAAACAACAAAGAGAAAGAAGGTGAGAGGGATTATTGTCTGACTGCCTATATTTCACTGGGTGGGACTTACATCGAAGAGGCCAATAGAGAGTGAGGTAAGGGCCTTTTGGAGGTAGCCATTGAGGAGTCATTTTGTTGATCTCTCTAGAGATTGGTAAATCTGTCCTGAGGTGAAGAGAAGTCATCTCTGGTTGGAAAGTCATCTGTGGTTTTTAGCAGTTGATAATCCCTGAGGAGAAAACTGGTTAAGGACTTGATTAGAAATCTGAGACATATGATTTTGAAGGCATCTTATGAGACAAGGGGCTATCATCAGGACAAGACATATAGTTATAAGTGGGCCTAGGAGAGGGTGGATCCATGGAGCCATCCCTTCCCATAATTCCCATGAAGACCTCTGCTGCCATTGGATCTTCTTGTCCCCTAGATCTCGTACCACCTCCTTCAAGCGATATACGTTGTGGTCCACCTTGCCTGACTGATTGACATAATAGCAGCATTCTTCACACAAGAAAATGCAGGTACCCCCTTTTTCTCCTGTGATGAGGTCTAAAGCTCATCTGTTCTGGAGTACAACTTCCGCTAATGATGAGAGTTGTTGCTGGAGGCCTGGATGGAGTAGGCGGAGGCTTCAGCCGTGGTGGTGAGCTTATCTGTGAGATCAGAGAGCTCCTGTCCAAAGGATTGAGCCATTACAAGTGAATGAGCCAATCCTCCAATTGAGAGGCCTGCAGAGGTGATTGCAGTGACTAAGCTAACACCCACTAAGGCTGCCAGAGTGGCTGCTCATTTAGAGCACCCCCCTTGAGACTGTAGGGAGGTAAGAAGGTGTTGAACCTCAGTCTCTGTATATAAAGACAATCTTGGAATTAAAACAACGGGATAGCAGGGACCTGGGGTCTTAGCGTCAATGCATTGGAACATATGGGTGGAGCACCAAAATAGGAGAGGGGAAGGGAGAGACAAATGACCCGTTATGGGATGCCAGGTGTGTTCCGGGCAAGAGTGTTTGGCAGCGGCCCAACAAGAAGTAACGTTAAAGAAAGGAGGAATGGTTAGAAGAAGGAGAGAAAGAGATGGTCGATCATGGCATGAGGAGGTCAGAGTGTCGTTGGCTTGAACTGGGACTGGGACCAACAGGGACTTGTGAAGTGGCGCACAGAGGAAACAGGTTGAGGCATTAAAGGAGGAATAGTTTGCTAATGAGGAGAGAGATAAAGAGAGGATGGAGTTCCAGGAGAAAGAGAGAGACTCATTTAAATGTTGAAGATGGGTTTGAGTCTGTTGTCTGGTGACATTAAGTATCTCAAGAGCCCTGAGAACAGAAGAGTCCTTTATATTCTTCTCTATAATGATTTTACCTCAACCATGGGACCATTCATGATTAGCAAACCCTACTGCAGCAACACGACTCTGCCAGGAAGAAGGGTTAGTAATCTTGAAAGTGACATTTTTACTGTACCTCCAAGATTGGAATTGGCTTGGTGTGATTTCCCAGGAATTTGTACTCCCATAACAGGATAGGACCAGTGAAATTCACAGCTCCAGGATGGACATCCGACCCATCCATTAGGGTCATTGCACCAATCCTCTGTCTGGTCCTCCTTAAAACAAAGGTACTTTGGTGATAGTGACATTTCAGAAAAGCATTGATGAGCACATGTAGAGACTGCATCAAAGGTGAGCAGCATGGAGGGACAATTATCAACAGGGCAGGATGATTGATTAAGGAGGCGTGTCCTTTGCCCAGGTTATCTCGTTGCCAAACCTCAAAGAAGTAATAGCATGGAGGAACAGAGCAATAGGACACAGAACTTGCGGGGACAAGCGGAAAGAGAGCCAGAGATAGAATGAAAAGGACAGAAAAGGTCATTTTAGGTCAAGAGAAACGGACTTTCAGGGGACTGGTGGAAAGGGGAGAACGAGTATACTGAGGTAGCTGTTTGTCGTCCTTTTGTGGATCCTCAGTTGGTTGATCAGCTGGTTTCAGTCTGGAAATATGAATCCAAGAAGTCAAATTCCCTGAAGTTTCGTGAAGCTTAGCAGCCGTGGGTGTGCACAGCACAACCTGGAAAGGGCCTGTCCACTTTGGGGCAAGAGAGACTGTTCCTGTGTCCTGGGGAGGGGAGAAATATACCCAAGAACCGGTTGTTAATGGGAATGAAGCAGTTAGTCTACCTGGGTCAGGCAGGATGAAATCTTGGCACTTCCATAGCTGATGTCTGATGAAGGACAAGATGGGAAGAGAAGATCTTTGGGTAGGGGTTCTTGAGTTGGGGAAACTCCAGGTGGAAGAGCTGGTCGCCCAAACATAACCTCAAAAGGGGACAGCAAAGAAGGCTTCTTTGGGAGGACTCGGAGCCTAAAGAGGGCAAGGGGGAGTAACTTGACCCAGTCCAAGTGGAGCTCTAGGGAGAGTTTAGTCAGAATATCTTTAAGAGTTCTATTAGTCCTCTCTCCCTTACCTGAGGACTTGGGGTGATATGGGATGTGAAAATGCCAAGGAATGTTAAGGGAAGTAGAAATATTTTGGGTGACATGGGAAACAAATTCAGGCCCGTTGTCAGACTGGACGGACGTGGGCAATCCAAAGCGGGGAAGGATTTCTGAGACTAAAATAGAGGCTACTGTGGAGGCCCTTTTGTTGGAAGTAGGGAAGGCCTCTACCCATCCAGAGAAGGTGTCTACCAAGACCAGGAGATATTTGTGTTTCCGGGCGGCTGGCATGTTGGTGAAATCTATCTGCCAATCGGCTCCTGGAAGCTGACCTCGAGCTTGGTGAGAGGGAAATGTTCCTGGTTTAAGGGGAGTATATGGGTTGGTGCGCTGACATGCAGTGCATGCGGAGGTAAGCTGATGGAGGAACTGTGTGTCTTCTGAAGTCAGGGTGAGGAAGGAGGTAGCGAAAGTTTTGAGGGCCTGAGGGTTAAAATGGAAAAGAGAATGGAGATACGAGAGGACTGATTGTGTGGAAGGGGATGTGGGGGTCTGGGTAGTAGGTTGGACTGGAGCCAGAAGAGGAGGAGAAGATTGTGCTGCTTCCCTTGCTGTCCTGTCAGCCTTCGTGTTTCCCTGAATTATGGGAGAGTCTCCACTTTGGTGTGAAGGACAATGGGAAATCCCTATTAGCTTGGGCAGAAGAGAGGCTTGCAAGAGTTTTGATATTAATTTAGAATTAGTAACTGCAGAGCCTCTTGTGGTCAAGAGTCCTTGCTCTTTCCATATTGCTGAATGGGAAAGCAAAATATGGTAAACATATTTTGAGTCTGTGTAAAGGGTGAGGTTTTGGTCAGCAGCTAATTCGAAGGCACGAATAACAGCTATTAATTCAACCCGTTGGTTTGTGGTGTTAGGGGGAAGGGGTGCTGCCTCAATAACCTCTGATAGGGGAGACGACAGCATAACTAGCAAAATGTTGCCCATCCTTAAAGAAAGAGCTGCCATCTGTGAACCAAATTAGGGAAGGATCAGGAAGTGGTCCCTCCTGGATGTGGGAGGGGTGGGGGATTAAAGCTTCAAGCATCTCTATACAATCATGTTCTGGGGGCTCTGAGAGGACTGGGAGGAGTGAAACTGGGTGTAAAGAGGAGCAGGGATGGAAAGTGATTGAGGAAAAGAAACAAGGAGAGAGAGAACACGACAGGGCGGGAGAGTTTGAAGGCTCTTATAGGTTAGTAATTCTTTTAAATGGTGAGGAGAGGCCACAGTAACCTGGGCACCAAAGGTCAACTTCTTTGATTCCTGTAGAAGTATGTAAGCAGCAGCCAGAGCCCTAAGACAAGGGGCCCATCCACGAACGGTGGGGTCAAGCTGTTTAGAGAGATAGGCAACTGGAGCAAAGGTGGGGCCCTTGTATTGGCCTAGAACACTAAGAGCCAAGCCCTTCATTTCATGGACGTAAAGGGAGAATGGCTGAAGAAGGTCTGGGAGATGAAGAGCTGGGGCCTGTGACAGTGCCTGCTGTAGATGCTTAAACTCAGCCTGAATGCCTTCAGGGAGGAACTTTTCCTCAATCCCCTTGGCTGCCTCATACAGGGGCTTTGCATAAAGAGAAAAATTGGGAATCCAGGCACGGAAATATCCCGCTAGGCCTAGGAAGGAAAGAATCTCTTCATTTGTCTTGGGACATGGGAGCTCCTTGATGAGGGCCTTTCTGTCTACAGTAATTGCCTTTGATTGATGGGAAATCTGAACTCCTAAATACACTACCTGGGTCTGGGCAAGCTGCACCTTAGATGGGGAAACACGATACCCATGAGAGGCAAGAAAATTTAGAAGGGTGTAAGAGTCTTCACGAGCTGTGAAAAAGGAAGGGCTGCAAAGGAGGAGGTCATCTACGTATTGCAGGAGAGTGGAGTCAGACAATTTAAGGTCTTTGAGGTGCTGTGAAAAAGGAAGGGCTGCAAAGGAGGAGATCATCTACATATTGCAGGAGAGTGGAGTCAGAGAATTTAAGGTCTTTGAGGTCCGCAGCCAATGTCTGTCCAAAGATATGAGGGCTGTCTCGAAAACCCTGAGAAAGAACTGTCCAGGTACACTGTTGGGACCGCTGGGTATCTGGATCTGTCCAAGTAAAGGCAAAGAGATTTTGAGATTCTGGAGCTAAAGGTATTGTGAACAAAGCATCTTTCAGGTCAATAATGGTGAAATGAGTGGATAAGGAAGGAATTAAGGAGAGAATAGTATATGGATTTGGGACCACAGGGTGTATGGGTTTAACAGCCTCATTGATGAGACAAAGATCTTGGACTAGCCTATACAACCCGTTGGACTTCTGAACTGCCAATATGGGAGTATTATAAGGGGAATGGGTGGGTTTGAGAAAATGTTTCCGCAAAAGATCTGAAATAATGGATTGGAGACCCCTCAGGCTAGTGGCTGGAAGTGGATACTGGGCTCTGTTGGGGAAATGCTGAGGATCTTTAAGGTGTATTTGCACAGGGTCACACTGAGCAAGGGAGGGAGTCTGAGTATCCCAGACTTTGGGATCTACCAGATCAGTGGGGACAGGGTATTGGGAGGTCTCCGCATCAGTAGAGGTTTGAAGAGTTTCTGCATTGGTAGAAGGTTGGGGAGTTCCTGCCTTAGTAGGGGGCTGAGGGGTTCCGCATCAATAAGAGGTGGTGAGTTGTCCTCATCAGCTTCAGTAGGGGGTGGCGGGTCAGTTGCCTTTGAAACAGCAAGAAAAAAGATGGGAGAGGAGATGGAGCGAAAAGAACCAGGGAGCACAGCTGAACTAGGCGGATCAAAAAACACAATTGAGGCCTGAAATTTGGCCAATATGTCTCGACCCAGCAAGGGCATGGGACACTGAGGCATTACTAAAAACTGGTGGGTGAAGGGATGGTGGTGAAGACAGAAAGACAGGATAGGAGTCTTGCGGGGGCGAATAGCATTTCCCTCTACCCCGACAATAGGGGATGGTGCTATGGTGGTGGGGCCCAAAAACTCCCTCAAGCCTGAGGAGGTGGCTCCTGTATCCAGCAGGAAGTTCACAGGGTGTCCATCAACAAGGAGAGTAACCCTGGGCTCCTTCAATGTGATGTCAATGGTCGGGAAAGGAGCCCCTGGGCCCCATCAATCTTCTGTGGCCAGTGCCAGCAGGCTGGGGTTTGTGACCAGTCCAGCACCCCTGCGGGAACTGGGGCAGTCAATGCCCCAATGGCCCATCTTCGAACATTTTGGGCACGGGTACTTAGGGGGCCTAGGATCAGGGCAGGCTCTATCCTGGTGCCCATCCTTCCCGCACCTGTAGCACGGCCCTGGGGGTTCCTCCTGTGTGGACTTATGTGCCCCTGTTTTCAAGGCTTGAGCGTCCAGGCCTCGAAGGCCCTGAGCTAACATTTGGAACTTTGATCGCTTGGCCTTTTCATATTTTTGAAAACTGCGACATTCGGCATCTTCCTCACGGTTATGATAAACCTTAAATGCCATAGCCAAAAATCTCGGTCTGTGGAGTTGCTGGCCCCTGCTTCAACTTCCTTAGCTTAGCTTGTATGTCAGAGTAACTCTGGGACAGGAAATACGTCATAAGGACTTGACATCCCCCCTGAGTTTCCGGATCTAAATTTGTGAAATGCTGAAGGGCTTTTGTTAATCGATCAAGAAACTCAGAAGGAGTCTCTTCTTCCTTTTTTGAATAATTTCCTTCAGCTTATCAAATTAACAGGTTTCTGAGCTGCATGTTTAAGACCACTGACTATGCAAACTAAAAAAAGATCTCTCAAGAACACGTCCTCTTGGGCATTGCAGTTCCAGTTCGGATCTCTGTCTGGAACAGCCTCAGGACCAAATGGGAAATTTGGGTTTACTCTGTGAGTCTCGTCCGCATAGGCTCTTGCTTGCTCCCAGACCCTGCTGCGCTCCTCAGGAAGTAAAGTATTTGACAAAATGAAGTACACGTCATGAAATGTGAGACTATAGGCTTGGGTGACCCACTGGAATTCCTTTACACAAGTCGTGAAATCTGTGGAGTATGAGCCCAATCGTTTCTCGATGTGGGACAAATCTGACATGGAAAATGGAACACGAACCCATACAATTCCCTCTGCCCCAGCAACTTCTCTTAGCAGGACGATAACCTGGGCTCACTATCTTGCCTGCTTCCTTGAAGGGGTTATGGGTGGACTGCATGTGGAGGGCCGCAGACTATCCCGAGAGTCTGGGAGAGACTCCGCGAGAGCCCCTGGGCCCGGGGGAAACTCCACGGGAGATGCTGGGGAAGAAGCGCGCGCTGTGCAGCTGTCTCCCTGCTCCGCTGGAGCCGTTGGAAAAGAGACCCGAGGTGGGGTAGAATCATGGGGGGTGGGGGTGGGGGGTGGTGCGGCTAAAGTTTGAAGCCATGCGGCTGGTGAAGGACGAGGCCCAGAGATGGTGGAGGGGGCGCGTCAGAAGATGATGTAGGACCAAGCGACGGAAGTTGAGTGGGCGGGGAAACCAGCTGGAAAGGAGACGTTGGTACCGAAGGAGGGAGGTTGAGTAGGCGTGGAAACCGGTTGGAGAGGAGATGCGGTACCAAGGAGGGAGGTTGAGTAGGCGGGGAAATGAGCGGAGAAGGAGTGGGCGGGGAAGGTGGCAGCGGAGGCATAGGAAATGATGTGGAAGAAAAAGGAGGTTCTACGAACTAAGGCGCGGCAGTTACGGAAGTTAAAGCCAAATCGGAGAGAAGGGGAGAGGTGCAAGGTGATGTAGACGAAAGGGGGAGGTCTAAATACGGAGGCGCGGGAGTTTTGGAATTCTGTGCTTGAGCCGGAAAGGGGAGGGGCGGGAGGTCTAGACTGTGGGTATGGCAGCGGCGGGGCTTCTAGTTCTGGGTCAAAGTCAAGATCGATCAAGGGTGGGGGCGGGTCGCTAAGTTTGCAAGCTAGCAACACGGTTTCAGGACTGCACCTAGTACACAGGGTAGGATTAGAACTGAGAAGGGAAAATGCATCTATATAAGGCAAATCTGTCCATCTTTTCGACCATTGGCAAAAGCTGGAAAGTGCCTGCAAAACTCGAGCATCTAGGGACCCTGACTCTGGCCACTGGTTGGATAGTGGATAGGAAGGCCAAATTTTTGTACATAATTTTATGAATTTCTTCTTCTTTATTTGAGGCTTTAAGCCTAGGTTTGCACAATTTCTCAGGAGGCAGTTAAGGGGAGATTCAGCTGGAGTTGATAAGGAGGTTCCCATATTTCCTGTTAATGGGGAAAGGCTAATACAACATTTCAAAAAGCGTCCCTTTCAAAATATGTATTAGAATGAGATCCAAGTCCGCCTGTCCAGTCATCACCGGGTCAGGCAGAGATGGGGCACCGTGAGAAGTGTCCCTCTCAGGGCGCCAGAAGACAATGAGCCCCCTTGTGCAGGGTAATTCCGTGTCTGTCCCAGACGGGAAATAAAGGCTCAAGTCCGGAGTGCGGAAAGAAACTTCTTTAGCCACTCCCAGCTGAAGACTTTAATCACTACTGCTGACAATTTGACTACTACCAAAAACTTTCTAGAGTGGGCAAACAGAGTTCCTGGGGTCCACCGTCGCCTTTAAGACTCGGATTGGGTGCCTTCACCCCTGCACAGGTCATGAGTGAAATTGCCAGTAACTCAAAGGTCAATTTTCACCATGTAGTGACCAGACAGGTTTTGGAACTCCTGGCACAGGGCAGCTTACCAGCGTCCAGCAATGCTGCAGTGGAAAGGATGAACAGACAAAGAGTAGACACACCTTCCCATCCGAGTCACAGGCACCAGAATGAAGGATAGACAAAACACACTGGGACCACCATGTAGAAAAGGGGGGTGGGATTTTATTAAACAGCGAAGGGACACGTGGGGGGAGGGAGAATCGGCGTGTGATGGGAGGAAAAGAAAAAGGAAAAAAAGGGCCGGTTTCAGTCTGGAGGGTGCATAAGTAGTGCGCCAGTGGTCTGAGGAACCCCCCAGAGGGAGCCCCAGTTCCATAGTCTGCTAGGGGTCAGAAGGCAAGCCCATATGTTGCAATTGGCTCAGTAAGGCACTTGGGGAGTGGTCAGCGGCATGGTCAACCTGAGGCGTGGTCAGCAGTGTAGCTGACCTGGGGTGCTTGGGAGTCTCAAGGTGCCTGGGGGTGTGGCTAGTTGAGCTGCCTGGGAGGCATGCCTTTCCCTGCCTGGAATCTAACAGTTCCTTGAAGCTATAAATCAGTGAGGGTGTCAAACCAAGCTTCTGCAGAAAGTCACTGAGGGAATCAACCAGCTATCTTCTCAAAGAGCATGCAGGAATTGTAGGCCTCAAGTTTACAAGTAGCATCTTAACACTATTATGAAAACAACAAAGAGAAAGAAGGTGAGAGGGATTATTGTCTGACTGCCTATATTTCACTGGGTGGGACTTACATCGAAGAGGCCAATAGAGAGTGAGGTAAGGGCCTTTTGGAGGTAGCCATTGAGGAGTCGTTTTGTTGATCTCTCTAGAGATTGGTAAATCTGTCCTGAGGTGAAGAGAAGTCATCTCTGGTTGGAAAGTCATCTGTGGTTTTTAGCAGTTGATAATCCCTGAGAGAGAAACTGGTTAAGGACTTGATTAGAAATCTGAGACATATGATTTTGAAGGCATCTTATGAGACAAGGGGCTATCATCAGGACAAGACATATAGTTATAAGTGGGCCTAGGAGAGGGTGGATCCATGGAGCCATCCCTTCCCATAATTCCCATGAAGACCTCTGCTGCCATTGGATCTTCTTGTCCCCTAGATCTCGTACCACCACCTCCTTCAAGCGATATACGTTGTGGTCCACCTTGCCTGACTGATTGACATAATAGCAGCATCTTCACACAAGAAAATGCAGGTAACCCCCTTTTTCTCCTGTGATGAGGTCTAAAGCTCATCTGTTCTGGAGTACAACTTCCGCTAATGATGAGAGTTGTTGCTGGAGGCCTGGATGGAGTAGGCGGAGGCTTCAGCCGTGGTGGTGAGCTTATCTGTGAGATCAGAGAGCTCCTGTCCAAAGGATTGAGCCATTACAAGTGAATGAGCCAATCCTCCAATTGAGAGGCCTGCAGAGGTGATTGCAGTGACTAAGCTAACACCCACTAAGGCTGCCAGAGTGGCTGCTCATTTAGAGCACCCCCCTTGAGACTGTAGGGAGGTAAGAAGGTGTTGAACCTCAGTCTCTGTATATAAAGACAATCTTGGAATTAAAACAACGGGATAGCAGGGACCTGGGGTCTTAGCGTCAATGCATTGGAACATATGGGTGGAGCACCAAAATAGGAGAGGGGAAGGGAGAGACAAATGACCCGTTATGGGATGCCAGGTGTGTTCCGGGCAAGAGTGTTTGGCAGCGGCCCAACAAGAAGTAACGTTAAAGAAAAGGAGGAATGGTTAGAAGAAGGAGAGAAAGAGATGGTCGATCATGGCATGAGTGAGAGGTCAGAGTGTCGTTGGCTTGAACTGGGACTGGGACCAACAGGGACTTGTGAAGTGGCGCACAGAGGAAACAGGTTGAGGCATTAAAGGAGGAATAGTTTGCTAATGAGGAGAGAGATAAAGAGAGGATGGAGTTCCAGGAGAAAGAGAGAGACTCATTTAAATGTTGAAGATGGGTTTGAGTCTGTTGTCTGGTGACATTAAGTATCTCAAGAGCCCTGAGAACAGAAGAGTCCTTTATATTCTTCTCTATAATGATTTTACCTCAACCATGGGACCATTCATGATTAGCAAACCCTACTGCAGCAACACGACTCTGCCAGGAAGAAGGGTTAGTAATCTTGAAAGTGACATTTTTACTGTACCTCCAAGATTGGAATTGGCTTGGTGTGATTTCCCAGGAATTTGTACTCCCATAACAGGATAGGACCAGTGAAATTCACAGCTCCAGGATGGACATCCGACCCATCCATTAGGGTCATTGCACCAATCCTCTGTCTGGTCCTCCTTAAAACAAAGGTACTTTGGTGATAGTGACATTTCAGAAAAGCATTGATGAGCACATGTAGAGACTGCATCAAAGGTGAGCAGCATGGAGGGACAATTATCAACAGGGCAGGATGATTGATTAAGGAGGCGTGTCCTTTGCCCCTGGTTATCTCGTTGCCAAACCTCAAAGAAGTAATAGCATGGAGGAACAGAGCAATAGGACACAGAACTTGCGGGGACAAGCGGAAAGAGAGCCAGAGATAGAATGAAAAGGACAGAAAAGGTCATTTTAGGTCAAGAGAAACGGACTTTCAGGGGACTGGTGGAAAGGGGAGAACGAGTATACTGAGGTAGCTGTTTGTCGTCCTTTTGTGGATCCTCAGTTGGTTGATCAGCTGGTTTCAGTCTGGAAATATGAATCCAAGAAGTCAAATTCCCTGAAGTTTCGTGAAGCTTAGCAGCCGTGGGTGTGCACAGCACAACCTGGAAAGGGCCTGTCCACTTTGGGGCAAGAGAGACTGTTCCTGTGTCCTGGGGAGGGAGAAATATACCCAAGAACCGGTTGTTAATGGGAATGAAGCAGTTAGTCTACCTGGGTCAGGCAGGATGAAATCTTGGCACTTCCATAGCTGATGTCTGATGAAGGACAAGATGGGAAGAGAAGATCTTTGGGTAGGGGTTCTTGAGTTGGGGAAACTCCAGGTGGAAGAGCTGGTCGCCCAAACATAACCTCAAAAGGGGACAGCAAAGAAGGCTTCTTTGGGAGGACTCGGAGCCTAAAGAGGGCAAGGGGGAGTAACTTGACCCAGTCCAAGTGGAGCTCTAGGGAGAGTTTAGTCAGAATATCTTTAAGAGTTCTATTAGTCCTCTCTCCCTTACCTGAGGACTTGGGGTGATATGGGATGTGAAAATGCCAAGGAATGTTAAGGGAAGTAGAAATATTTTGGGTGACATGGGAAACAAATTCAGGGCCCGTTGTCAGACTGGACGGACGTGGGCAATCCAAAGCGGGGAAGGATTTCTGAGACTAAAATAGAGGCTACTGTGGAGGCCCTTTTGTTGGAAGTAGGGAAGGCCTCTACCCATCCAGAGAAGGTGTCTACCAAGACCAGGAGATATTTGTGTTTCCGGGCGGCTGGCATGTTGGTGAAATCTATCTGCCAATCGGCTCCTGGAAGCTGACCTCGAGCTTGGTGAGAGGGAAATGTTCCTGGTTTAAGGGGAGTATATGGGTTGGTGCGCTGACATGCAGTGCATGCGGAGGTAAGCTGATGGAGGAACTGTGTGTCTTCTGAAGTCAGGGTGAGGAAGGAGGTAGCGAAAGTTTTGAGGCCTGAGGGTTAAAATGGAAAAGAGAATGGAGATACGAGAGGACTGATTGTGTGGAAGGGGATGTGGGGGTCTGGGTAGTAGGTTGGACTGGAGCCAGAAGAGGAGGAGAAGATTGTGCTGCTTCCCTTGCTGTCCTGTCAGCCTTCGTGTTTCCCTGAATTATGGGAGAGTCTCCACTTTGGTGTGAAGGACAATGGGAAATCCCTATTAGCTTGGGCAGAAGAGAGGCTTGCAAGAGTTTTGATATTAATTTAGAATTAGTAACTGCAGAGCCTCTTGTGGTCAAGAGTCCTTGCTCTTTCCATATTGCTGAATGGGAAAGCAAAATATGGTAAACATATTTTGAGTCTGTGTAAAGGGTGAGGTTTTGGTCAGCAGCTAATTCGAAGGCACGAATAACAGCTATTAATTCAACCCGTTGGTTTGTGGTGTTAGGGGGAAGGGGTGCTGCCTCAATAACCTCTGATAGGGAGACGACAGCATAACTAGCAAAATGTTGCCCATCCTTAAAGAAAGAGCTGCCATCTGTGAACCAAATTAGGGAAGGATCAGGAAGTGGTCCCTCCTGGATGTGGGAGGGGTGGGGGATTAAAGCTTCAAGCATCTCTATACAATCATGTTCTGGGGGCTCTGAGAGGACTGGGAGGAGTGAAACTGGGTGTAAAGAGGAGCAGGGATGGAAAGTGATTGAGGAAAAGAAACAAGGAGAGAGAGAACACGACAGGGCGGGAGAGTTTGAAGGCTCTTATAGGTTAGTAATTCTTTTAAATGGTGAGGAGAGGCCACAGTAACCTGGGCACCAAAGGTCAACTTCTTTGATTCCTGTAGAAGTATGTAAGCAGCAGCCAGAGCCCTAAGACAAGGGGCCCATCCACGAACGGTGGGGTCAAGCTGTTTAGAGAGATAGGCAACTGGAGCAAAGGTGGGGCCCTTGTATTGGCCTAGAACACTAAGAGCCAAGCCCTTCATTTCATGGACGTAAAGGGAGAATGGCTGAAGAAGGTCTGGGAGATGAAGAGCTGGGGCCTGTGACAGTGCCTGCTGTAGATGCTTAAACTCAGCCTGAATGCCTTCAGGGAGGAACTTTTCCTCAATCCCCTTGGCTGCCTCATACAGGGGCTTTGCATAAAGAGAAAAATTGGGAATCCAGGCACGGAAATATCCCGCTAGGCCTAGGAAGGAAAGAATCTCTTCATTTGTCTTGGGACATGGGAGCTCCTTGATGAGGGCCTTTCTGTCTACAGTAATTGCCTTTGATTGATGGGAAATCTGAACTCCTAAATACACTACCTGGGTCTGGGCAAGCTGCACCTTAGATGGGGAAACACGATACCCATGAGAGGCAAGAAAATTTAGAAGGGTGTAAGAGTCTTCACGAGCTGTGAAAAAGGAAGGGCTGCAAAGGAGGAGGTCATCTACGTATTGCAGGAGAGTGGAGTCAGACAATTTAAGGTCTTTGAGGTGCTGTGAAAAAGGAAGGGCTGCAAAGGAGGAGATCATCTACATATTGCAGGAGAGTGGAGTCAGAGAATTTAAGGTCTTTGAGGTCCGCAGCCAATGTCTGTCCAAAGATATGAGGGCTGTCTCGAAAACCCTGAGAAAGAACTGTCCAGGTACACTGTTGGGACCGCTGGGTATCTGGATCTGTCCAAGTAAAGGCAAAGAGATTTTGAGATTCTGGAGCTAAAGGTATTGTGAACAAAGCATCTTTCAGGTCAATAATGGTGAAATGAGTGGATAAGGAAGGAATTAAGGAGAGAATAGTATATGGATTTGGGACCACAGGGTGTATGGGTTTAACAGCCTCATTGATGAGACAAAGATCTTGGACTAGCCTATACAACCCGTTGGACTTCTGAACTGCCAATATGGGAGTATTATAAGGGGAATGGGTGGGTTTGAGAAAATGTTTCCGCAAAAGATCTGAAATAATGGATTGGAGACCCCTCAGGCTAGTGGCTGGAAGTGGATACTGGGCTCTGTTGGGGAAATGCTGAGGATCTTTAAGGTGTATTTGCACAGGGTCACACTGAGCAAGGGAGGGAGTCTGAGTATCCCAGACTTTGGGATCTACCAGATCAGTGGGGACAGGGTATTGGGAGGTCTCCGCATCAGTAGAGGTTTGAAGAGTTTCTGCATTGGTAGAAGGTTGGGGAGTTCCTGCCTTAGTAGGGGGCTGAGGGGTTCCGCATCAATAAGAGGTGGTGAGTTGTCCTCATCAGCTTCAGTAGGGGGTGGCGGGTCAGTTGCCTTTGAAACAGCAAGAAAAAAGATGGGAGAGGAGATGGAGCGAAAAGAACCAGGGAGCACAGCTGAACTAGGCGGATCAAAAAACACAATTGAGGCCTGAAATTTGGCCAATATGTCTCGACCCAGCAAGGGCATGGGACACTGAGGCATTACTAAAAACTGGTGGGTGAAGGGATGGTGGTGGTGAAGACAGAAAGACAGGATAGGAGTCTTGCGGGGGCGAATAGCATTTCCCTCTACCCCGACAATAGGGGATGGTGCTATGGTGGTGGGGCCCAAAAACTCCCTCAAGCCTGAGGAGGTGGCTCCTGTATCCAGCAGGAAGTTCACAGGGTGTCCATCAACAAGGAGAGTAACCCTGGGCTCCTTCAATGTGATGTCAATGGTCGGGAAAGGAGCCCCTGGGCCCCATCAATCTTCTGTGGCCAGTGCCAGCAGGCTGGGGGTTTGTGACCAGTCCAGCACCCCTGCGGGAACTGGGGCAGTCAATGCCCCAATGGCCCATCTTCGAACATTTTGGGCACGGGTACTTAGGGGGCCTAGGATCAGGGCAGGCTCTATCCTGGTGCCCATCCTTCCCGCACCTGTAGCACGGCCCTGGGGGTTCCTCCTGTGTGGACTTATGTGCCCCTGTTTTCAAGGCTTGAGCGTCCAGCCTCGAAGGCCCTGAGCTAACATTTGGAACTTTGATCGCTTGGCCTTTTCATATTTTTGAAAACTGCGACATTCGGCATCTTCCTCACGGTTATGATAAACCTTAAATGCCATAGCCAAAAATCTCGGTCTGTGGAGTTGCTGGCCCCTGCTTCAACTTCCTTAGCTTAGCTTGTATGTCAGAGTAACTCTGGGACAGGAAATACGTCATAAGGACTTGACATCCCCCCTGAGTTTCCGGATCTAAATTTGTGAAATGCTGAAGGGCTTTTGTTAATCGATCAAGAAACTCAGAAGGAGTCTCTTCCCTTTTTTGAATAATTTCCTTCAGCTTATCAAATTAACAGGTTTCTGAGCTGCATGTTTAAGACCACTGACTATGCAAACTAAAAAAAGATCTCTCAAGAACACGTCCTCTTGGGCATTGCAGTTCCAGTTCGGATCTCTGTCTGGAACAGCCTCAGGACCAAATGGGAAATTTGGGTTTACTCTGTGAGTCTCGTCCGCATAGGCTCTTGCTTGCTCCCAGACCCTGCTGCGCTCCTCAGGAAGTAAAGTATTTGACAAAATGAAGTACACGTCATGAAATGTGAGACTATAGGCTTGGGTGACCCACTGGAATTCCTTTACACAAGTCGTGAAATCTGTGGAGTATGAGCCCAATCGTTTCTCGATGTGGGACAAATCTGACATGGAAAATGGAACACGAACCCATACAATTCCCTCTGCCCCAGCAACTTCTCTTAGCAGGACGATAACCTGGGCTCACTATCTTGCCTGCTTCCTTGAAGGGGTTATGGGTGGACTGCATGTGGAGGGCCGCAGACTATCCCGAGAGTCTGGGAGAGACTCCGCGAGAGCCCCTGGGCCCGGGGGGGGGGAAACTCCACGGGAGATGCTGGGGAAGAAGCGCGCGCTGTGCAGCTGTCTCCCTGCTCCGCTGGAGCCGTTGGAAAAGAGACCCGAGGTGGGGTAGAATCAGTGGGGGGTGGGGGTGGGGGGTGGTGCGGCTAAAGTTTGAAGCCATGCGGCTGGTGAAGGACGAGGCCCAGAGATGGTGGAGGGGGCGCGTCAGAAGATGATGTAGGACCAAGCGACGGAAGTTGAGTGGGGCGGGGAAACCAGCTGGAAAGGAGACGTGGTACCGAAGGAGGGAGGTTGAGTAGGCGTGGAAACCGGTTGGAGAGGAGATGCGGTACCAAGGAGGGAGGTTGAGTAGGCGGGGAAATGAGCGGAGAAGGAGTGGGCGGGGAAGGTGGCAGCGGAGGCATAGGAAATGATGTGGAAGAAAAAGGAGGTTCTACGAACTAAGGCGCGGCAGTTACGGAAGTTAAAGCCAAATCGGAGAGAAGGGGAGAGGTGCAAGGTGATGTAGACGAAAGGGGGAGGTCTAAATACGGAGGCGCGGGAGTTTTGGAATTCTGTGCTTGAGCCGGAAAGGGGGAGGGGCGGGAGGTCTAGACTGTGGGTATGGCAGCGGCGGGGCTTCTAGTTCTGGGTCAAAGTCAAGATCGATCAAGGGTGGGGGCGGGTCGCTAAGTTTGCAAGCTAGCAACACGGTTTCAGGACTGCACCTAGTACACAGGGTAGGATTAGAACTGAGAAGGGAAAATGCATCTATATAAGGCAAATCTGTCCATCTTTTCGACCATTGGCAAAAGCTGGAAAGTGCCTGCAAAACTCGAGCATCTAGGGACCCTGACTCTGGCCACTGGTTGGATAGTGGATAGGAAGGCCAAATTTTTGTACATAATTTTATGAATTTCTTCTTCTTTATTTGAGGCTTTAAGCCTAGGTTTGCACAATTTCTCAGGAGGCAGTTAAGGGGAGATTCAGCTGGAGTTGATAAGGAGGTTCCCATATTTCCTGTTAATGGGGAAAGGCTAATACAACATTTCAAAAAGCGTCCCTTTCAAAATATGTATTAGAATGAGATCCAAGTCCGCCTGTCCAGTCATCACCGGGTCAGGCAGAGATGGGGCACCGTGAGAAGTGTCCCTCTCAGGGCGCCAGAAGACAATGAGCCCCCTTGTGCAGGGTAATTCCGTGTCTGTCCCAGACGGGAAATAAAGGCTCAAGTCCGGAGTGCGGAAAGAAACTTCTTTAGCCACTCCCAGCTGAAGACTTTAATCACTACTGCTGACAATTTTGACTACTACCAAAAACTTTCTAGAGTGGGCAAACAGAGTTCCTGGGGTCCACCGTCGCCTTTAAGACTCGGATTGGGTGCCTTCACCCCTGCACAGGTCATGAGTGAAATTGCCAGTAACTCAAAGGTCAATTTTCACCATGTAGTGACCAGACAGGTTTTGGAACTCCTGGCACAGGGCAGCTTACCAGCGTCCAGCAATGCTGCAGTGGAAAGGATGAACAGACAAAGAGTAGACACACCTTCCCATCCGAGTCACAGGCACCAGAATGAAGGATAGACAAAACACACTGGGACCACCATGTAGAAAAGGGGGGTGGGATTTTATTAAACAGCCGAAGGGACACGTGGGGGGGAGGGAGAATCGGCGCGTGTGATGGGAGGAAAAGAAAAAGGAAAAAAAGGGCCGGTTTCAGTCTGGAGGGTGCATAAGTAGTGCGCCAGTGGTCTGAGGAACCCCCCAGAGGGAGCCCCAGTTCCATAGTCTGCTAGGGGTCAGAAGGCAAGCCCATATGTTGCAATTGGCTCAGTAAGGCACTTGGGGAGTGGTCAGCGGCATGGTCAACCTGAGGCGTGGTCAGCAGTGTAGCTGACCTGGGGTGCTTGGGAGTCTCAAGGTGCCTGGGGGGTGTGGCTAGTTGAGCTGCCTGGGAGGCATGCCTTTCCCTGCCTGGAATCTAACACAGTGGAAATAGGAATCACAGGATTCTATGTGAAACCCAAAATCTACTTCCTTTTCTCCCAAAGAAACTGTTTTGTATACCATGGGATCCATTTTACTACCCATAACTATAAAATGTTTAGTTAGATTGCATCCCAAGTTAAACCAGTTCACTAGAATATACCTCTGAATGGGATATAAGGCTTTATAAAACCATTTCATAACTGGATGATGTACAATATTCCTCAGATTATCTTCTTGCAGAGGAGTGCTCTTTGGTCAAATGAACAAGATAAAACAGATAATAACATTAAAGCTTTTTGTTGTTGTTTGTTTTTTGGTACCAGTGAAGCCAGATTTAAAGCTAAATAGTGAGTGTAGATAGACAAATTGGGTCTACTATCAAGTCTAATAAAGAAAATGGAGTCAGTCTGAGTCCTGGAAAAACCACAGAAGGACCACAGGAGAGGTTAAACTGTCAATGTCCATGAGGTCAGGGCCCACCCTAAAGAATGTCAATGAGGCAGTTGCCAGTAAACAGATGCTAATGAACTTGCCCTGGGCCCACCTCTGTCAAGCCCTTTTGCCTTTTCTGTCCCCCTGCCAGACAGTGAAGGATAAACAAGAGCAAAAGAATTTCAGATATAAAAGGGAACAGGCCTCCCCTCCCACCCTCCGATGGATTCCAGGTTCCTGGTCCCCTTCTCCCTCCAGGGGAAGTCTTTTTCTGCTGTCCTTTAAATAAAGCCTTCCTTTTTCTGCTCTACACTTGCCTCAGCATGATTCTTTGGAGTTATATTTCAGTGTTCGGGGGAGAAAGAACTTGTCACGGTAAACAGCAGTTTCACCAGGGATTGAACTGAGGGGCACTCAACCACTGGGCCATATCCCCAGCCCTTTTTTGTATTTTATTAGAGGCAGGGTCTCACTGAGTTGTTAAGTGCCTCGCCATTGCTGAGGCTGGCTTTAAACTCTAGATCCTCCTGCCTCAACCTCCCAAGTGCTGGTTTTACAGGCGTGCACCACTACACCCGGTTTAAAGCTATGTTTTATAAAATAAAATTATCGCATTTCCGGTAAATGGATGGAGTTGAATAATGCTAAGTGAATTTAGCCAATCCCAAAAAACCAAAGGTTGAATGATTTCTTTGTTATGAAGATACTGATTTATAATGGCAAGGGAGGGGGGGATGAGAGGAATGAAGGAATTTTAAATAGAAAAAAGTGGGGGGGAGAGAAGAAGAGGGGGCAAGGGGCTAAAAATAATGGCAGAACGAGTTAGACATCATTACACTAAGTACATGTATGAAGACACAATTGTGAAAATACTTTAGGTAAAACCAGTGATTTGAAAAATTGAGCTCTTTATATGTTATATGAAATGAATTGCACTCTGCAAGCATGCATAACAAATTAGAATAAAAATAAATAAAAAAGAAAAAATGAAAATAAAATAATTCTCAATTCATATTTTATAATAGGTTCAGTAATATTTTCAAATATTGAGGTGAAGCCTGAAGGGCAAGAACCACACCAGGACTGCCTTGTAGAAAAGGGGGGGTTTATTAAGGAAAGGGGAGAAAGGGGGGAAGGGAGAAAGGGAAAGGGGTACGGGGAAGGGGATAGCTGGTGAGAAGATGACGACGAAAAGAAAAAAGAGAGTGAGTTCTGGACAAGCTGGGGCTTAAGTACAGAGGGGTGGGGACGTGACTTGTATGGTCCAGATTGGCTCAGAAAGGGAGAGCCCGCCCTGGGTTGAATTCCCGTGAGAGGCGAGTATTCCCAGGATCAGGAAGGGTGGGGACTCCGAGCCACCAAAGGTGAATTCTCGCGAGAGTTGGGCACTTCCGGGAAAGTGCCTGGGGCATGGCCTGCCAGCCTGAATCTTATCCAACATTCCCCCCTTTTTGTTTTATTAGGAAGTGGGGCATCGTGTCTCGATCTGGCTGCTTTGGAGCTGAAAGGGGGCGACATGGGGTGTCATGAGGGGGGGATGTAGGCATACAAAACAGGCAAATCAGGCTTGAGGGTAAAAAATTTCCAGGAGGTCGGCGCGGAAAAGATGAATCTCTGCAGGTATGAGATAGATGAAGTTTCCTTGAGGCCATAGATTGTTGAGGGGTATGAAACCAAGCTTCTGCAGAGGTCACGGGGGAAATCAGTCAGCTGTCTTCTCGAAGAGCACGTAGAAATTGTAGGCCTTGTGAGTTTGCAGGTAACACTATTATGGAAGCAACAAAGGGAAAGAAGGTGAGAAGGATTGTTTTCCATAGGCCTGTGTTCCACCAGGTGGGACTTACGGTGAAGAGGCCCATGGAGAGTGTGAAGCACATCATAATGAGCATTGGGTGGCAGCATAGGGGCAGGACTCGGCTGATGAAGAGTCTAAGTCTTCTCTGGTTGGAAAGTCATTCGTTGGTTTTTTTCAACAGTTGATAATCCCTAAGAAAAAGCTGGTTAAAAGTTCAAAATGAGAAAAACAGAAAAGATTATTTTGAGTTGGTAACAGGAACCCGAGAGAAACGAATTTTTAGGGGATCGGTGGGAATGGGAGAGCAAGTATACTGAAGTAGTTGTTGTCCTTTTGTGGATCTTCAGTTGGTTGATCAGCTGGTTTCAGTCTGGAAATATGAATCCAAGAAGTCAAATTCCCTGAGGTTTCACGAAGCTTAGCAGCCATGGGTGTGCACAGCACAACCTGGAAAGGGCCTGTCCACTTTGGGACAAGGGAGACTGTTCCTGTGTCCTGGGGAGGGGAGAAATATACCCAAGAACTGGGTGTTAATGGGAATGAAGCAGTGATTCTACCTGGATCAGGCAGAATAAAATCTTGGCACTTCCATAGCTGATGTCTGATGAAGGACAAGATGGGAAAAGAAAGACCTTTGGGTAGGTGTCCTTGAGTTGGGGAAACTCCAAGTAGAAGAGCTGGTCGCCCAAACATAACATCAAATGGGGATAGCAAAGAAGGTTTCTGTGGGAGGACTCGGAGCCTAAAGAGGGAGAGGGGTAGTAAGAGTTCTATTACTCTCTACCTTCCCTGAAGACATGGGGTGATATGGGATGTAAAAATGACGAGGAATGTTAAGGGAAGTAGATATATTCTGGGTAATTAGTGCAACGAGCACAACTGAATTGGGTTTGATCGAAGGAGGAAGAAAGCTTGGATATAAAAGAATCTTTGCCCATTCTTTCGACCGTTAGTAGAAGTTGAAAACAAATTTTCAATTATTTAAGGGACTTTAGAGGGGTGTCAGCTGGGATGAATTAAGAAGTTCCAAAGACTAACACAATATTTTGAAAAGCGTCCTTTTCAAAATAAGTATTAGAGGGAGATCCAGGTCTGTGACTCGGTCGTCACCGGAGCAGGGCAGATGTGGGATATCATGAGAAGAGTCCTTCTCAAGATATCAGAGGACTATGAGCCACCATGCACAAGGGTTTTTCAAGTCCCGTCCCGGACAGGAAGGAGAGACTCAAGTCCAAAGTAGGCCAAAGGGCCGGAAAGGAACCTCTGTAACTGTCTCCAGCTGAGAGGCAAAGGTTGCCAGAATGACACCAAATCTAATGATATTGCAGTCAAAAAAATGAGCGAAGGCTGAGTCAGGCGATTCCAGAAGGTTTATGCCCTTCGAATAGGATGGAAAAGAGAATGGAGATAGGAGAAGATTGATTGTACATAAGGGAATGTAGGGGCCTGGGTAGTAGATTGGACTGAAGCCAGAAGAGAAGAGAAGGAGAAGATAGTACTCCTTCAGCCTTCATGTTTCCCTGAACTATGGGAGAGTCTCCACTTTGTTGTGAAGGACAATGGGAGATCCCTATTAGTTTGGGCAGAAGAGAGGCTTGCAGGAGTTTAAAGCCTGAAGCATCTCTATACAATCATGTTCTGGGGGCTCTGAGGAGACTGGGAGAAGGGAAACTGGGTGTAAAGAGGAGCAGGACTGGAAAGAGGTTGAGGAGCAGAACGCAACAGGGCAGGAGAGTAGTAAATCTTAAATGGTGAGGAGAGGCAATAGTGACATGAGCACCAAAGTTCAGCTTCTTTGATTCCTGTAGAAGTAGGTAAGCAGCAGCCAGAGCCTGAAAACAGGGGGCTCATCCATGAACGGTGGGATCAAGCTGTTTAGAAAGGTAGGCAAAGGTGGGGCCCTTGTACTGGCCTAGAACACTGAGAGCCAAACCCTTCATTTAATGGACATAAAGGGTGAATGGCTGAAGAAGGTCTGGGAGATGAAGAGCTGGGGCCTGTGACAGTGCCTGCTGCAGATGCTTAAACTCAGCCTAAATGCCTTTGGGGAGGAACTTTTCCTCAATTGGAAAATTGAGAATCCAGGCACGGAAATATCCCGCTAGGCCTAGGAAGGAAAGAATCTCTTCCTTTGTCTTGGGAAATGGAAGGGCCTTGATGAGAGCCTCTCTGTCTACAGTAATGGCCCTTGACTGATGGGAAATCTGAACTCCTAGGTAAACCACCTGGGTCTAAGCAAGTTAGACTGGGAAACACGATACCCATGAGAGGAGAGAAAGTTTAAAAGAGTGCAAGAGTACTCACAAGCTTTGAAAAGGAGGGGCTGCAGAGGAAAAGGTCATCTACATATTGCAAGAGAGAGGAGTTAGGGAATTCAAGATGTTTGAGGTGTGCAGCCAATGTCTGCCCAAAGATATGAGGGCTGTCTTGAAAACTCTGAGGGAGGGCTGTCCAGGTCAACTGTTGCGACTGCTGAGTATCTGGATCTGTGCAAGTAAAGGCAAAGAGGTCTTTTGATTCTGGAGCTAAAGGGACAGTGAAAAAGGCGTCTTTCAGGTCAATAACTGAGAAATGGGTGGATAAGGAAGGAATTAAGGAGAAAATAGTATACGGATTTGGGACCATGAGGTGTATGGGCTTAACAGCCTCATTGATGAGAGGAATATCTTGGACTAGCCGATACGACCCATTGGACTTCTGAACTGCGAATATAGGGGTATTATAAGGGGAACGGGTGGGTCTGAGAAAACGTTTCCACAAAAGATCTGAGATAATGGGTTGGAGGCCCTTAAGGCTAGTGGCTGGAAGTGGATACTGGGCTCTATTGGGAAAACACTGAGGATCTTTAAGGTGAATTCATATGGGGTCACACTGAGCAAGGGAGGGAGTCTGAGTATCCCAGACTTTGGGGTCCACTAAATCGGTGGGGACAGGGTAATGGGAGGTTTCTGCATCGGTAGAAGGTTGGGGGGTTACAGCCTCAGTAGGGGGCTGAGGGGTTCCCACATCGATAGGGGGTGGTGGGGTTTCCTCATCAGCATCAGTAGGGGGTGGTGGGTCAGTGGCCTTTGAAAAGTAAGAAGAAAGAGGGGGGAGGAGATGGAGTAAAACGAGCCAGGGAGCACAATTGAGCTAGGTGGATCAGAGAACACAATAATTTCCTGCAGCTTATCAAAATTAACGGGTTTAAGACCACCTACTATGGAAACTAAAAACTGATCTCTCAAGACCACATACCCTGGGGCATTATAATCCCAGTTTGGGTCTCTATCTGGAACGGACTCAGGACCAAAGGGTAAGTTTGGGTGCACTCTCTGAGTCTCATCCACATATGCTCTTGCCTGCTTTCTCGAACGGGTCAGGGGAGGACTGAACACAGAAGGCGGCAGAATATCCCATGAGTCAGGTAGAGACACCACGAGCGCCGCTGGGGCCGGGAGAAACTTTGCCGGATACACTGGGGAAGAAGCACAGACTGTGCAGTTCTCTCCCTGCGCCGCTGCCAGAGTCGTTGGGGAAGAAATCGGGGAGGGGGCCAAAGCCTGAAGCGGCGCATCTGGTAAAGAATGTGTCGCAGAATCCAAGGGAGTGGGGGCCAAAGTCTGAGGCGGCGCGTCTGGTAAAGAACATGTCGCAGAATCCGTGGAAGTGTGGGGTAAAGTTTGAAGCGGTGCGTCTGGTAAAGAATGCATGTCCAAAGATGGCGGGAAAGGCGTGGCAGGAAATGACGCAGAACCAAGTGGTGGAAGCTGAGTGGGCGGGGATAACGGCGGAAGAGGTGCGGAACTAGGAACGGGAAGTTGAGTGGGCGGGGAAAACGGCCAAGGAGGACTGGGCGGGGAAGGTGGTGGCAGAGACAGAGGAAATGACGTGAAAGAAAGAGGAGGGTCTATGGACGAAGTAACGGTGATTGCGGAAGTCAGAGCGGAAACAGAGAGAAGGGGAGGGGCGGAAGATGATGTAAAAGGAAGAGGAGGGTCTAAGCACAAAGGCGCGGCAATTTTGGAAGTCAGAGCCTGAGCCGGGAGAGGGGGAGGGGCAGAAGGTCTGGACTGCTGGTACGGGGGCTGTGGGGCTTCTAATCCTGGGTCAAAGTCAAGGTCAATCAAGGATGGAAGCGGGTCACTGGGTCTGCATGCTAGTAAAACGGTTTCAGGACTACACTGAATACTCAGGGAAGGATTTGAACGGAGAAGGAAAAAGGCATCTATGTAAGGCAACTCTCCATTTTTTCGACCGTTGGCAAAAGCTGGAAAGTTCCTGCAAAACCCGAGCATCTAGGGACCCTGACTCTGGCCACTAATTGGATAATGGGTAGGAAGGCCAAATTTTTATACATAACTTTATTAATTTTTTTTTCTTTATGTGTGGCTTTAAGCCTAAGCTTGCCCGATTTTTTAGGAGGCAGTTAAGAGGAGAAATCAGCTGGAATTGATAGGGAAGTTTCCATATTTCCCCGTTGATGGGGAGAGGCTAATACGATATTTTGAAAAGTGTCCCTTTCAAAATATGTATTAGAGTGAGATCCAAGTCCGCTCACCCAGTCGTCACCAGGTCAGGCTGACATGGGATATCATGAGAAATGTCTTCCTCAAGATACCGGAGGACTATGATCCCCCTGCGCAGGGGATTTTCGTGTCCCGTCCCGGACGGGAAAGAAAAGCTCAAGTCCGGAGTGTGGAGAGGAACTTCTCTAACCACTCCCAGCTGAAAGCTCTAATTACTACAGCTGAAAACTTTAGAGCGGGCAGATAGAGGTGGGGGTGGGGGGAGGAGTTCCTGGGGTTCACCGTCGCCTTTAAGACTCAGATGGGGTGCTTTCCCCCCTGCACAGGTCACGGGCTAGATTGCCGGAAAATCAACGGTCAATTATCACCACGTAGTGACCAGACAGGTTTAGGAACTCGGGGCGGGGGCAAGGGTGTGAGGCTGCCACGTGGCGCAGACTCACGAACCCTGACAGACAAGTGCAGACTCTGGGTGGGGGCTGTGGGATGCGGAGTGCGGAGGCGGCTGAAGCTGCAGGCAGGCTGGAAGTGTGTTCCCAGAAAAGGGGGAGAGAGAGAGAGAGAGATTGAAAGAGAAAGAGCGAGCTCCTTGTGGCACACTGTAACCTTGAAGGTCTTTGGTGGGGTGCTATCCCCCCTTATGGGCCACAAGTGTGGCTGCCGGACGATCAACGGTCAGTTCCCACTGTGAAAGGCCTAACAGGTTTAGGAGCCCTGGGGACAGAAGGGATTACCAATCCGATGACCGGCAGTGGATGTGTTGGAGTGGCGATCAAAAATGAGCCAAAGGCTGAGTCGGGTGGTTCCAAAAGCAGTTCCGAGATGGTTATGCCCTCCGGAGGGATGAGGTTCCCGGCCAACGCACCAAATGAAGGGCAAGAACCACCCCGGGACCGCCTTGTAGAAAAAGGTGGGGGATTATTAAGGGAAGGGGAGAAAGGGGGGAAGGGAGAAAGTGAAAGGAGAACGGGAAGGGGAGAGCTGGTGAGAAGATGACGGCGAAAAGAAAAAAGAGAATGAGTTCTGGACAAGCTGGGGCTTAAGTACAGAGGGGTGGGGATGTGACTTGTATGGTCCGGATTGGCTCAGAAAGGGAGAGCCCACCCTGGGTTGAATTTCCATGAGAGGCGAGTATTCCCAGGATCAGGAAGGGTGTGGACTCCGAGCCTGCCAAAGGTGAATTCTCGCAAGAGTTGGGCACTTCCAGGAAGGTGCCTGGGGCATGGCCTGCTAGCCTGAATCTTATCCAACAAAGCCAGATTTAAAGATAGTGAGTGTAGTTAGGCAAATCAGGTCTAATATCCAGTCTAATAAAGGAAATGGAGTTAGTTGGAGCCAGGAGGGAAAACCAGAACAAACCCATGGGAGATTAGAATGTCAATGTCTTGCAAGGTCAGGGCCCATCCTAAAGAACATTAAAGAAGCAGCTCCCAATAAACAGGGAGATGCTAATCAACTTGCCCTAAGCCCTTTCTGCCAGACCACTCTTCCCCCACCTGCCTTGGGCCCACCTATATCACACCTTGTGGCTTTCCTGTCCTGGGCAGTTCGGAAAGATAGAAACAAAAAGAACAAAAGAAGACCTTAGATATAAAAGGGAGAAGACCTCCCTTTCCCACAGATTCATGCCTTCCAGGTCCCCTTCTCCCTCCGCAGGAAGTCTTTTTCTGTTGTCCTTAAATAAAGCCTTTCTTTTTCCACTCTACCCTTGCCTTGGCTTGCTTCTTCGGAGTTATACTTAAACGTTCAGGGAAGCAAGGACTTGTCCCAGTAAACAGTGGTAACAGTGGTATGTATGTAGATGTGTACTGTATCATAGGCATGCATTTACATGTACATATGAAGCTTTAATTACTTATTTCAATGGTAGCTAAAATTTGGACCTTGATGTGAATTTTGGTATGAATATATAGATATCATATAATTTGAAGAGATGTTATTTATACAGAATTAAGAGACTGGTTTATAACTGGTGATAGAGTGGTAAGAATTTACGAACAATAAAATATTGAATATTTTTGTTGGACATTTACTAAGTAGACTGGAACATGCATGTAAATTTTTAATTATCTAAAAAATACAAATGTTGCATTAAAAACCTAAGGAGTAAGATTAAGTGAGCAATGGTGAATAACTAAGATTATTTATTAATTTGTATTTTTCTTGTCCATAATATGAAGTGATACTGGAAATGTTTTTGCTAGCTACTAGAAAATAAGCTATAATTTGTGACAGCTCCCCAAATACATCTGCCAAAATTCTATCAGTAGAAAAATAAGATCAGCATTATTTTGATTAAATTTAGTAGTCTTAATGTGGCAACATTTATATGTCCTTTTTTTTGTACCTGGGATTGAACTCAGGGGCATTCGACCACTGGGCCACATCCCCAGTCCTTTTTTGTATTTTATTAGAGACAGCATCTCATTGAGTTGCTAAGTGCCTCGCCATTGCTGTTCCTGGCTTTGAAGTCACGATCCTCATGCCTCAGCCTCCCAAAGTGCTGGGATTACGGCGTGCGCCACCGCGCGCCCGGCATTTATATGTCCTTTATCAACATACTACATGGATAAGCTTTTAGTCATAAGTAAAATTCTCTAACTACCAGAAAATTTTCTCCTGTACCTTGTAGTAATCTGGCATGAATCACCTTCTAAAATAGCATTGTATTATTTCCCAATTATTACAGTCTACTATATTAATACATTGAAAGAGTAGGTCAGATAATAAAAATATACATAGGAGGAGACAGGAACACTTCTCATTATTTTTCTGGAATTTATATACAAAAATAAAATGAATCTAATAGAAATATTAGTAATAGTAGTCACAGATTCATTTTTATTTCTTCTTAAAAAACATTTATTTATTTGCTTTTAGTTGTACACAATGCGCTTATTTTTATGTGGTGCTGAGGATTGAACCCGGGCCGCGCACGTGCTATGCGAGCGCTCTACTGCTGAGCCATATCCCCAGCCCCATCATTTTTATTTCTTAATGCATTTGTATATGTCATCTGTTCTTCCTTAGCCTCTAGATTTTATCGAGAGCAACAGTCTTGGGACTGGGGGTATAGCTCACTGGCAGAGCACTTGCCTTACATAGCCAAGGCCCTGGGTTCAATCCCCAGCACCACAAAAACAAAGGAAGAAAAGTAGTAGTCTTGGACTATATCCTGTTTTGAATTATTTTCTATACAGGAATTTCAACTCTTGGTTCTGAATCAAAATCAGTTGAGAAACTCTGATTCAGCAGGTTTGGTATGGAAACCTGGCATGTGTAATTTTAGGATGTGCCACTAGTAATTCTTACATTCACCCATGATATGAGTGCTATTTTGTGCAGAGAACAAAATGTAAATCTTTTAGTCCGTGTGTGTGTGTGTGTGTGTGTGTGTGTGTGTGTGTGTGTGTGTGTATTTGTGTATTGCCCGGGAGGGTTCTGGGGATTGAAAACAGGGTGATCAACCACAGAACCACACCAACAGCCCTTTTTCATATTTTATTTAGAGACAGGGTGTCACTAAATTGCTTAGGGCCTCACTAAATTGCTGAGGCTGGCTTTGAATTCATGATCCTTCTGTCTCCGCCTCCTGAGCTGCTGGGATTACAGGTATGTACCTCTGTGCCCAGCTTTAAGTCCATATATTGTTTACAACTTATATTTTACAACTAAGAAAAAAATGTCAGCGGGTATCATAGTGGTAAAATATCTGTGTAAATCTCATTATAAGAAATGATGGGGGTCCATGTTGTAGCACAGTGGAAGAGTGCTTGCCTAGCATGTGTGAGGCACTGGGTTTGATCCTCAGCACCACATAAAAATAAATAAAATAAAGGTCCATCAACAACTAAAAATAATTTTTAAAAAAGAAAAGGTTGGTACAGTGTTATTGGCATAGAAGTGATCAGAATAGACAATGTATAAGTCAGGATTCTCCAGCTTGAAATCAGGATTCTCCAGATTGTCCAAATTTACACACACACACACACACACACACACACACACGAGGGTGTGAGTGTACACATACATATTAAAGGATAAGAAAAGGTTAACATATGTGTTTATCATTTATCTATCATCTATCCATCTATCTATCTATGTCTCATCTATTGATAGAGATATTCCCTAGTGATCTTATGAATTTCTTTGGTATCTCTTGTTATATCACCTTTTTGATGTATAATATTATTTATTTGAGACTTTTCCCTATCTCATGGTTAGTTTGATGAAGAGTTTGTCAATTTTGTTTTACCTTTTCCAAGAAACAGCTCAGTTTTATTGACTATTTATATGGTTCTTTTAGACACTATTTAATTTATTTCTACCCTGGTCTTTACTATTTCCTCCAACCGATTTTGGGTTTCATTTGTTTTTGTTTTTCTAAGACCCTGAAGTGCATCATTAATGTATGTATATGAGATCTGATTTTTAAAAACATAGGCATTCATAGCTATAAACTTCCCTGTTACTATTGCTTTTGGTTTATACCATAGATTTTGTTTTTCATTTTTGATTTTAAGATTTTTTTTGTGTGTGGGGGGTACTGGGCCCTTTTTTGTATTTTATTAGAGACAGGGTCTCAGTGAGTTGCTAAGTGCCTCACCATTGCTGAGGCTGGCTTTGAACTTGTGATCCTCCTGCCTCAGCCTCCCAAGTGCTGGGATTACAAGTGTGTGCCACTGTGCCCGGAGATTCTAAGCATTTTTAGTTTTCCCCTGATCGCTTCAATGAACCAATGTTTGTTCAATCTCCATGTGTTTCTACACCTTTCGTAGTTTCATTTCCTGTTGGTTTCTAATTTCACTAAATTATGATATAATGAAATGTAATAAATTATTTCAGTTTTTATGTAGTTATTAAGACTTGCTTTATGGCCTAGTATGTGATTTATTTTGGAAAATTATCCATATGATTATGAAAATAATGTGTATTATGTCGGGTGCAGTGTAATCCCAGCAGATAGGGAGGCTGAGACAGGAGGATCCAGAGTTCAAAGCCAGCCTCAGCAACTGCGAGGTGCTAAGCAACTCAGTGAGACTCTGTCTCTAAATAAAATAAAAATTAGTGCTGGGGATGTGGCTCAGTGGTTGAGTGCCCCTGAGTCAATCCCTGGTACTCCCCGCCAAAATAATAATAATAATAATAATAATAATAATGTGTATTCTGCAGATGTTGGATGGAATATTCTGTAGATGTCTGTTAACTACATTTGATTTATAGTGTAATTGAACTCTAATGTTCCTTTGTTCATTTTTTTATGGTCAATATGATCTGTGTATTTGTAAAAATTGGGTCTTGAATTCATCCTCTATTATTGTTTTAGGTCTTATATCTCCCTTTATGTCCAGGACTGTGTTTTGTATAATTGGATGCTTTGATGTCCAGTGCATATATATTAATAATAGTTATTTCTTCTTCGCCTCCTCCTTCTCCTTTTATGTTTCATTTTCTGTTTTGAAGTACTGTATGTTGAACAAGGGGTGCTCTATTACTAAGCTAAATAACCACCCCTTTTTATTTTGAGGTAGAATCTTGCTAAGATGTTCAGGCTGGCCTTGAACTTGGAATTCTTCTGTCTCAGTCTTCTGAGTCACTGGGATTACAGATATGTGCCACCACATCACCATATCAAGCTATTTTACCTTCTTCTTCTTCCTCTTCTTCCTCCTCCTCTTCCTCCTCTTCCCCCTCTCCTCCTCCTCCTCTCCTCCTCCTCCTCCTCCTCCTCCTCCTCCTCCTCCTCCTTCCTCCTCCTTCTCCTCCTCCTCCTCCTCCTTCTTCTTTTTTTTGTATGTGTGGTACTGGAGATTGAGCCCTGGGCCTTGTGCATGCGAGGCAAGCACTCTCCCAACTGAGATATATTCCCAGCACCCTATTTTACCTTCTTGATGAATTGTCCTCTGTCAATATGTAGTGACCTTCCTTGTCTCCTCTGATTTTAGCTTAAAATCTGTCTTGTCAGATATGAATATAACATTCCTTCTGGCTTTGGGTTTCCTTTTGCTTATGATGTCATTTCCCTTCCTTTCATTTTCTTCTGTATGTATCTTTGATAATAAGTTATGTCAGATTTTTGAAGGCAGCATATGGTTGGATTTTCTTTAAATCCAATCAGCCAATGAATACCATTTACATTCAGGGAAATTATTGAGGGGTGTTTACTTATTCTTGTCATTTTGTTGCTTTTTTATTCTGGTTGTTTTGAGTATTCATTTTTTTCATTTCTTCCTCTCTTATTCATCTTAGAGCTTTGGTGATTTTTTTTTTTTTTTTTTTTTTTTTTTTTTTTTTTTTTTTGGTACTGGGGATTGAACTCAGGGGCACTTGACCACTGGGTCACATCCCCAGCCCTTTTTTTGTATTTTATTTAGAGTCAGGGTCTCACTGAGTTGCTAAGTGCCTCGCCATTGCTGAGGCTGGCTTTGAACTCACGATCCTCCTGCCTCAGCCTCCCAAAGTGCTGGGATTATAGGCGTGCGCCACCACGCCCGGCTTGGTGATTTCTATTATTAAAATTTTTTCTTAAGGGCTGGGGTTGTGGCTGAGGGTAGAGTGCTCATGTGTGGCCCAGGTTAGATCCTCAGCACCACATAAAGATAAAGACATTGTGTACAACTAAAACAAATAAATATTAAAAAAAATTCCTTCTTAATTCTCTCTTGCTTATCTACTCTTGTAGTATGATATTTATTCTTTCCTGTGCTTTCATGGTTGTGTTTGTTTCTTCCTTTTTTTTATTTTTCCATACGGGGGATTGAACTCAGGGGCACTCAACCACTGGGCCACATCCCCAGCCCTTTTTGTATTTTTATTTAGAGACAGGGTCTCACTGAGTTGCTAAGTGCCTTGCCATTGCTAAGGCTGGTTTTGAACTTGTGGTCCTCCTGTCTCATTGCAGCCTCCCAAGTGCTGGGATTAAGGCGTGCACCACCATGCCTGGCTTGTTTCTTTTATTATTTTTTTCTTTTTTTTTTTAGTACTGGGGATTGAACTCTGGGACACTCTGACCACTGGGCCACATCCCTAGCCCTTTTTTGTATTTTATTAGAGACAAGGTCTCATTGAGTTGTTAAGTGCCTCGCCATTGCTGAGGCTGGCTTTGAACTTGATTCTCCTGCCTCAGCCTCCCAAGTGCTGGGATTACAGGCATGTGCCACTGTGCTCAGCTGTGTTTCTTGCTTTTTTGAGTGTGGGATTCCCTTAAGTGTCTTCAGTAATGCTGGTTTAGTGGTCATGAAATTTGTATGATTGTCATAGAAGGTTTTTATTTTTCTTTCATTTCTGAAGGATAACTTTGTTGGGTATAGTTATCTAAGTGAGCAGTTATTTCTTTCAGGACTTGAAATATATCATTTCATGCCCTCTTGGCCTTTAGAGTTTATGCTGATAAATCTGTTATTATTTTGATGGGTTTTGCTTTTAAATGTGACCGGGCACTTCCCTCTTGCAACTTTTAACATTTTTCTTTCTTCTGTATTTTTTCCCAGTTTAACTATAGTATCTTATTTAGTGATTCTTTTCTGCCCATGTGTATTTGAGGTTCTAAGTATCCCTTCTACCAGGGTGCGCATGTCTTTTGCAAGATTTTGGAAATTTTGTTCTATTATTTCACTCAATATGTTTTTTTATGTTTTCATCCTGCTTCTCTTCTCCCTCATTTATTGCAATTATACATGTTTGGTCTTTTAATAGTTTCCCAGGGATCACGGATATTCTTATCATTCATTTTTTTGTTACTATCTGAATATGACAATTCTTAATGTTGTCTTCAAATCTGCTGTTCTTTCTTCTTTTTCATCTAGTCGTTGCTAAGGTTTCCAAATGAGTTTTTAATTCAATTTATTGAGCTTTTTAAAAATATTTATTTATTTGTTTGTTTTAGTTGTACACAATGCCTTTATTTTTACGTGGTGCTGAGGATGGAACCCGGCCGAGCACATGCTAAGCGAGCGCTCTTATCGCTTAGCCACAACCCCAGCCCTTATTGAGCTTTTCATTACCAAAATTTGTTTTTTTTTTTTTAGAATCTATATTTCTTTATGAATTACTCAGTCATATCTTGCACTGTCTTCCTTACTTAATTCATCTGCTTATTGATATCCTTTTGGAATTCTTTGAACTTTTAAAAAATCATCGATTTTAATTCTTTAGCACTTCATTCACTCCATTATCTTTGGCTTCTACACTGGAGAGTTATGCAGTTTCTATGTTGAGATTTACACATTTGTTGTAATTGATATTGCCTCCACTTTTATGTGACTGCCTTCTTAATAAGCAGTGTTCTTTTGGGAATGTGCCCTGTTATATTGGCTTGTTGTATGGTTTTGAATTTAATTCCAGTTGAACTCCATCGTATAGTTTCTCTGTGATTTATTTTACTGTGATTAGAGCATTTTGTCACAATATGTACTTTTTTGAGTCCTGAGGGACTTGCTTTCTCTGAGGGTCTCAAGACACAGGGATCCCACTGGTAGTTCAGGCAGTTGTGCTATAGACAGCAGAGTATATGGCGTGAACTCCCTTGGTTATACCTCCACTCTTGTTACCAATGTGTATTTTGATAGGATATGGGAATTACTTATGTTAAGGTCCCTTGTAGATAAAGTGTCCACAACAATTGTGTTATTTCTCTCCACTGTTGCTGTGGGGATGAATGTCCAGGAGTGGGTCCTCAGGTCCCACAAATGTGCCTACCTGGAACCAGGACGATGACTGGGGAATTTTATGTCCTTATTCTTTAAATATCTGTTAAGATTTTAGCTGAGCAAGGTCATGGCTGGGGTAAGGTGAAGTTTTTTGAGCTGGACTAGGAGTATAGCTCAGTGGCAGAGCACACACCCAATGTGTTCAAAGTATTGGGTTTGATACCTGGAACCATACAGAAGGAATAAACAAAACAACAATATTAACAATAAATAACAAACCAGATAAATAAATAAATTAAAAACCAAATAAAAAACAACAAATACCAACAAGAGAGACAGAAACAAGCAAAAATAATATCATATAAAGTAAAAAGTTAAAGAAATAATAAAAATAAAATTAATTTAAAAAGGAATAAAAAGAAAATAATGGAAAAAGAAGAAAACTTTTTTTTTTTAAATTAAAAGAAAAATAGTGGAAAGCCTGAGAAAGGTAACAAAACAAAAAAGAGAAAAGATAAAGAGACAGAAAAGAAGAAAAGTAAAAATAAAAGAAGAAAAAATATATTAAAATTACAAGAAAAGAGAAAACAAAAACATGCAAATGAATAACAGTAGTATGTTATTACAAAGATGTTAGCTAATAAAAAACTCTTGATTGTGCAAGTAAGAGTGATTGATCACAACCTATGATGATCAAAGCTTCTTTCCATGCCTTCTTTTTTTTTAAAATTATTTATTTGTTTTAGTTGTACACAATGCCTTTATTTTTAAGTGGGGCTGAGGATCGAACCTGGGCCGCGCTCGTCCTAGGCGAGCGCTCTACCACTGTGCCACAAACCCAGCCCATGCCTTCTTTTTTTTTTTTACTATTCTTTTAAAAATTTTTAAAATTAGTTGGTTTTAATTAGGTATATATGACAGAACAATGCATTTTGATTCATTGTACACAATTGCAGCACAACTTTTCGTTTCTCTGGTTGCACACGATAGTTTTGCATCATATATGCAGTCACACAGTACCTAGGGTAATGATGTCTTCTTAAAACTGGTACCCTTTGGAGAGAGCAAAAGCTGGGAGTATTCAGCCTTTCTTTTTTCTTTTTTCTTTCTTTCTTTCTTTCTTTCTTTTTTTTTTTTTTTTTTTTTTTTTTTTTTTTTTTTTTTTTTTGTGCTCACCAGGTGACCAGAAGGTGATTTTTGTCCAGAGCCATATGGAATACTTCTCAGGTGCCCACCAGGCCTAAAAGTGCTAGAGTAGAAATTAGAGTTCCCAAGTCAATAATTTACTCTGGAGTTATTCGGGCTGTACTAGAATGGGTCTGATGCCAGTAATCCAGCTTGTCACCAAGGCAGTGCGGAATATTGGAATTGTCTGGGGGCATTTTCTCTCTGGTGCCCTTTGTTCTGTTGTACTCCATGGACAGAGGTGTCATCGGGTGCTGTAGCATGTTAGAGATTCCCATACATTTTGTGCTGCACACTCCAAGTACGGGCAGAGACTCTGGAGTCAAAACTATCTGTTCTGGGGTTTTGTGGTGGGCCCTGTACAATGCACAGCCCATAACTTTGGTGTTTCAAGACGTTGCTCCTATGTGAAATCGCACACTCCTGATTATCCCCTCAAACTCCTACAGCTGGCTTCCTGAACTGACAGTTTTAAAGTGGAACCATTTCCACCTTTCTGTAATTGTTCCCTGTTATAGCACTGTGTGAATACTCTGGGAAGTGCAGGAATCTTCTCCAGAGCCAGTTTGCTACACAGATCTTAAGTCTGTTGTGTGCTTAGATTGTATTTCTGCAAGGTGTTGATTCCTGTGCTAGTGGTACTTACTGATATTCTCCATCTTTCTTCACCTTTCTCCCTGTTCCCTCTGCCACACTGCCCTGTGAAAGGTGCTGGGGTACTCCATTTCACCCTCTGTTCTACTACCTAGAGTCTCTGGGTTTCTCCAAATCTCTGTCCACTATTGAACTTTAGTATTATCCAATATTCACCCACCTTGATATGGAGCTGTTTTTCAGTTGTTTAGATTCTGACTTATGGAGAAGTGGGTGGAGTGTTGGTTGCTTCTAAAATACCATCTTCCATTTCCTTAATTTCTTCAAAATAATTTTGCTAAGAATTCTTTATGGAATATTAAATATTATTACATTTGCATGTTTGTTTTATTTGGAAGAATTGATAATCTGATATTTTTGATATAAAACAGTTTTGATCAGCCATTATTCTGTTGACTTTATCTAGCATTTTTTTGTAAAGTTTGGATGCACACGTGATTTCTATTCTTTTGTGGGTACCTTGCTTTTCTCCTCTGAGAAAAAATAAATTGAAGTCTTAATTCTCGAGAATTTAAAATGTTATCAGTATGTGTCTCGGTGTATGCATCCTGTTTATATCTATTGAACTCATTAATTTACTCCATAGATCTATTTTAGTCTAAAAACTTAGATTTTTTTTTCAGTTCAGATACATTTTTTCTTACTAATGTCCAGTGATTTCTTCTGTTTCTTATGTTCTCTGATATCAAGACTATGTGTTTTGAGTTGAACTTAATCACCAGGTTTCTTAATTATCTTACATCTTTCATTACTTTACCTTTTGCTCAAAATTTAGTAATGAAGCACAGACTTTCTTTTTTTTGTCCTGACCCATTGCACTATTCTGTTCATATATTGATGATCTGAATTCCATAAATGCTAATTTATTTTTACTTTGTAATATAAATATAATCTTAAAACATTAATTTATATTTTTGCTTAAAGTAAATACAGATAATATTCTCTTAATGTTTTGCCAAGGTTGTTCCACTTGATCTGTGAAAGTCTAATAGCTATTACTTGAAACCAAATCTATTTTGAAGACAAATGTGTTTAGGAAACTTGACACATATCAAACATTTCTTGAATCCTTGATTGAAAATAGTATTTAAGATATCTATGGGGGGCTCGTATTGTGGCTCAGTGGTAGAGTGCTTGCCCAGCATATGTGAGGCACTGGGTTAGATTCTCAGCACCACATGCAAATAAATAAATAAGCAGGGCACGGTGGTGCATGCCTGTAATCCCAGCACTTGGGAGGCTGAGGTAGGAGGATCGTGAGTTCAAAGCCAGCTTCAGCAATGGCGAGGCACTTAGCAACTCAGTGAGACCCTGTCTCTAAATAAAATACAAAAAAGGGGCTGGGGACGTGGCCCAGTGGTCGAGTGCCTCAGTTCAATCTCTGCTTCCAATAAATTAATAAATAAATAAATAAATAAATTTCATTAACAACTAATAAAAACATTTAAAAAAAATCTATGGGGGCTGGGGTTGTAGCTCAGTAGTAGAAGGCTTGCCTACCATGTGTGAGACCCTGAGTTTGATCCTCAGCACTACATAAATAAATAAAATAAAACATATTTTATCCATCTGCAACTTCAAAAAACATTTAAAAAAAGAAATCTATGGGCATTGAGAAATTCTAAGACACATTTTTATACAAGAGAAATTTTCAGCTTTTTTATTATAATGCTTAAAAATTAATGAACATATTGAAGCTCAGATAGTCTTAATAAATGCAAGAAATTCATGGTGGAATATACTTAATTGGGATAGATTTTTCTATTATTATTGTTATTATTATTTTTGTACTGGGGATAGAACTCAGGAGCACTCAACCACTGGGCCACATCCCCAGTCCTTTTTGTATTTTATTAGAGACAGGGTCTCACTGAGTTGTTAAGTGCCTCGCCATTGCTGAAGCTAGCTTTGAACTCACGATCCTCCTGCCTCAGCCTCCCAAGTGCTGGGATTACAGGCGTGTGCCACCGCGCCTGGCTGGGACAGATTTTTCTATAACTTTGCTATTCTGATAGTTTGGAAGCTTGTTTTTTTTTTTTTTTTTTTTTTTAAATCCCCCTAGGTGATTGGGTGATTGGCATGATTTAATTGAGGGGAATTGAAGGACAATTACTACTGAAAGGCTTGACTAAATTTATTTCTACTTTACTCCTTAGCACTACCAGGAGAAAAGCACTCAATCAAGACCTGTGTGTATGGAGAATAACAGTTGATGGGGTCTACTAAAAAGCACTGTGTAAGATTACTTCTGGTGTAAAATTTATTATAATCAGATCAACAGTGGGTCGTAGAAATAGCTTTCTAAAAGCAATGCCGAGCAGACAACATGCATATCTACTTTCCTATAACTTTGTGATAAAGTGAGCTGTATTGTATATTTCCTGTTTTGTGGCCATAGCATGGAAATGCATTTTTGAGTAATGGTTTTCCTCCAGTAAGATCGACAAAACATTCTCAGAAATATTTGAAATATTTTCAGTATAACAGATATTGAGGTTGCAACTATTTTTATTTAGTTAATTTATCTCATATGCTTAAGTTTTTACAAGCCCCTTTATCTGTAAATCTTTGGTACACTGGAGTGCATTATTGAACTACAAGTTCATTAGGTAATAGAATTTTATGAATTTGGTTAATTTCTTTCTCTTTTTACCCAGGAGTAAATAAATAAGAACCTTATACTAAATAATATTAAAAATATTGATAAGATGGCTTTACATTAAAAAATAGGTAAACAAAATAAATGCAAATCTTGCTAACATCTTCTGCCATCATCATTTTTAAAATATTTATTTATTTGTTTTAGTTGTACACAATGCATTTATTCTTACATGGTGCTGAGGATCGAACCCAGGCCACGCACATGCTAGCCAAGCTTTCTACCACTAAGCCACAAACCCAGCCCTGCCATTATCATTTTGCAGAACATAAATTTCCTTTCCGATTAGAAAGACATATTGCTGATGTTGGTCATTACCTAAGAAAATGAGTCATAAGGGTTACATTTTGTTAAAGAACAGTTAAATGAGACATATTCCCAAGGTCCTTGCCTCATGAAAACATCCTATAACTAAGATCTTTTAAACAGCATGCCATCACTTTGTAAACTTTTATTCTGTAAAGATAAAAATTTGTCCCTATATTTGAGAAGTAAACATATAGTCACATTATGTTACTTCATATATCTATAAATGGAAGTCCTTTTAATTTTAGTTAAAATATTGAATATTCTAGCAGTTGGTAAAACATTATAAATAATCATATAGTAGCAGAATTGAGATAATTCATGATCTATATTCTTAATATACTGTTTCTAATTTAAGGTACATAGGTACAAAATTATTATAATAAGTGTTCTTTATTCCCTTACTTAGGAGGTGATGAAAGATACTCATTTTAAAGCTTGATTTCCACCCCTTCTAATTTGTATAAACTTGCATATGGACAGTGATTCAGTCATCAGAAAAATATTAATAATATGAGATAAGCCGGGCGCGGTGGCGCACGCCTGTAATCCCAGCACTTTGGGAGGCTGAGGCAGGAGGATCGCGAGTTCAAAGCCAGCCTCAGCAATGGCGAGGCACTTAGTAACTCAGTGAGACCCTGCTTCTAATAAAATACAAAAAAAAGGGCTGGGGATGTGGCCCAGTGGTCAAGTGCCCCTGAGTTCAATCCCCGGTACCAAAAAAAAAAAAAAATATATATATGAGATAGTATAAATATTAACTTAGGTGATTTATGTGGTGACTTAAAATGATGTTAATAGTATACTTACTTAGTTCATTCTTTGTTTTTTTTTTTTTTTTTAAAGTACGGGGGTTTGAACTCAGGGGCACTCGACCACTGGGCCACATCCCCAGCCCTTTTTTTTTTTGTGTGTGTGTGTGTGTGGTACCAGGGATTGAAAATCAGGGACACTCATTGAGTCACATCCCCAGAACTTTTTTGTATTTTATTTAGAGACAGGGTCTCACTGAGTTGCTAAGTGCCTCGACATTGATGAGGCTGGCTTTGAACTTGCAATCCTCCTGCCTCAGCCTCCCAAAGTGCTGAGATTACAGGCGTGCACCACCATGCCCGGATTTTGTTTTGAATTTTATTAGAGACAAGGTCTCACTGAGTTGCTAAGTGTCTCGCCATTGCTGAGGCTGGCTTTGAACTCGCAATCCTCCTCCCTCAGCCTCTTAAGTGCTGGGATTACAGGCGTGTGCCACTGTGCCCGGCTTTAGTTCATTGTTTGTCATGAATGTCATAGCTATTATCTTTAAATTAAGCTACTCCTGGAAAGAAATCGATTCATTATGTAAAAACTCACCTTAATTTTTTAACTTTAGACTCTTATGTTGTAAGGCTGGAAGAGAAAATATAATGTAATTTTATCTTTCCTTTTATGCTATCATTTTTTTTCTTTTCTAGCTAGTCACTGAAATCTCATTTATATTATTTCTGTTGAAATTGTTAGTACATAGTGGAAAATATGAATAGTTTTTGGAATCAATAAATCCTAAAGATTATTCTGAGATGGGATTAAACATCAAAAATTAGTTCATAAAATTTTATAAAAGTAGCTTGTACATTTATATAGCCTTTCAAATTTTCTTCTATTATTGTCTGAGTTGCCATTTAGTTTTATCTGTCTTGTCTTTCTAAAAAAAAGAAAGAAAGAAGAACCTTAAATTTTTTTCCCTATGTGTTTCCATTACATTTTTCTCTCTCTCTGGAGCCCCAATAATAATGGTATAGTAACTTCAGATCACTGAATGTAGATACACTAACTACTAGTACTGGTAATATATATTGTATTATGAAAAATATGGCAATTGACAATAATTTATTTCCTTTTTAAAAAAGGAAAATGAAGAACATATTGAAAATATACAATATATAGTAGATTTGAGTGGTTTTTATAAGTTAGTTACTTCTGCCAAACTCCAGAAAGAAAGTCTTGTAGATAAGGTACCAGTGACTTTTGACAAAGATGTCAATGATACACAACAGGGGAACAAATTTTTTTTAAGTGAATGTTAACAAAAGTGGACAGCTACATCTAAAAGAAGAAAATCAGACCTTTTTACATATACACAAAAATCAACTCAAAATATATTAAAGATGTAAGTGTAACACCTGGAACTGTAAAATTTGTAGAAGAAAAACATAAGTAGTTTCATGACATCAGGCATGACAATGATTTCTTGGATATGATCTCAAAAACATAAGCAACAAAGCAAAAAATAGACAAGTTGAACTGCATCAAACTGAAAAGATTCTGCACAGCAAGGCAAACAATCAACAGAGGTAAAAATATAACCTGTAAAATGAGAGAAAATATTTGCAAAGCATATGCGTGATAAAGGGATAAATATCGAAAATATACAAGAAATTCCTACAACTCATTAGGGAAATAATTTAAAAAAAACCTCTCTTTAAAATAGACAAAAGGCTTGAATTTTATTTCTCCAAAGAGGACACAGCGGTGTCCAATGGTTATATGGAAAGATTCTCAGTATCACTAATCATCACAGGAATTCAAATAAAATAAAACCAGAGATGTTGCCTCAAACTTGTTAGGAAGGTGTGTGTGTGTGTGTGTGTGTGTGTGTGTGTGTGTGTGTGTGTGTGATATCACACATATCTAAAACATGTGTTAGTGAAATAGGCTGTGGAGAAATTGGAACCCTTATATACTCTTATACCTTATATACCAGAATAAAATTATACAACTATATGGAGAATAGTAAGGTGGTTTCTCAAAAAGTTAAAAATAAAATTATCATGTGATGATGTAGCAGTCCCACTTGTTGGTATATATCCAAAAAAATTGTATTCAGAATCTTGAAGAGATAGATATATGCACTCCCATCTTCATCGCAGCATTAGTCACAATGGCAACAATATTGAGAAATCCTGCCATATGTGACTGTACAAATGAATCTAGAGGACATTAAGCTCTGTTAAATAAGCCAGTCATAGAAGAGCAAATACATGGTTTTACTTATATGAGGTGGAAAAAGTAGTCAGTCTCATAGAGAATGGTAGTTATCAGGGACTGGGAGGAGTGGAAAATGGGAGTTACTACTGTTCAAGGAGTATGAAGATTCAGCTATAAAAGATGAATCTGCTGGGATGGGGTTATGACTCAGTGGTAGAGTGCTTGTCTAGATTTTGTGAGGCACTAGGTTCAATCCTCAGCACCAAAAACATAAGACAAAGGTATTGTGATCTACAATTAAAAATATTTTTTAAAATCAGCAAAATTGATAAAGTAGGGACATGGAAACCTTGATTGTCACTTTATATAACTTCACAATGATGAGTGATATTTTGTGCTTATGTAGTTTGCTTGTCCATTATGTACAAAATATATTTAAATTTATACACGTATGAAATCTTTCAGTTCCAAAACATTACACCAGATAATTTGGGCAGCTACATAATTCATTCTCATAAATATCAAAGCAAATTTGCATATAGTTAATTTTAGTTGGAACTCCCCTCATACATATCACAAAATATAATTATTTATATTTTGCACAAAAAATAATTATTTATTCCTTACAGAGAATCTGAGGATGTTGTCTATGTGTGTATATGTGTTGTGGGACATTTTAAATGGTAGAAGACTAATAATTTTAATGAATCTTAGGAAAAACAAAAATGAATATTCTAAGAATTAGTTTATCATATGCCTTACATTTAGCAACATAAACTCTGTAAACTACTACTTTGATAAAACATGGTATTTCTTGTTCCAGATTTGGATTTGTTTTTACACTACAATTCAGATTTCTTTCTTATACTTGAATATAATCTATGATTTCATCTATGTTTTTAATCACTATACTGAGCCTTCTTTTTCTGGAGTAGATATATTACAAAGTTGAGACTTCATAAGTCTTTTTAAAACAGCATTATTGAGATATAATTCATATACCATAACATTTGTACATTTAAATGTACTATTCAATGGCTTTTAGCAAATTGATAGTTGAGCAATCATCACCATTATCAATTTTAGAATATTTTCCATTATCCCCAAAAGAAACTCGGGTCCCCTTAGCCCATCCATTCCCTAGCCCTCAGCAACCACTAATTCCTGTTCTGCCTATATTCATTGTCCTCTTCTGGACATTTCTCATAAATAGAATCACATGTTGTCCTTCATGAATGGTTTTCTTCACTTGAAATGATGTTTGCAGGGAAGATTACTATTGCAGCATGATCTAGTTCATTTCTTTTCATTAGCAAATAATATTCCATTGTATGAATATATTACATCTTTTGTATCTATTTTTCAGTTTATAGACATGTTGGTCTATTATAAATAATGCTGCTTGGACATTAGTGCACAAGTTTATGTGAGGATACAGCTTTATTTTCTTTTGGCTGTATACCTAGGGGTGGACTTGCTAGACAATATGATTTTATGTTTAACTGTTTACGAAAATGAAGACTCTTTGCCAAAGTAACTGTACAAGTTGCATTTCTGCCATAAGTGTATGAGGATTTCAGTTTCCCCACATCCTTGTCAACACTTATTGCTATTATTTTGATTATACCTTCCTTAATTGCTATGGTAGTACCTCAGGCTTTAATTTGCATTTATTTATTGATTAGTGATGGTGAGCATCTTTTTATGTCTATATATTTGACATATGTTCTTATATAAATTTATATATCTTCTTATATAAATCTCATATGTATTTTTATATCTTCTTTGGAGAAATATGTATTCAATTCCCTTTACAATTTTTAAAAAATGGGTAGTGTTGAGTTGAAAGTGTTCTTTGCATGTTCTGAATACAAATCCCTTGTTATATAAATATGCAAATGCTTTGTTCCAGTCTGTGAGCTGTATTTTCACTTTCTCAATAATCTATTTTCATGCTCAAACTATTTTGATTTTTAAAAAATTATTTTTAATATGTTTAAAATTCATTTATGTACGTTTTTTAAAACAATTTTAAATAAAATCATCATATCTAAAAAAAATGAATTTGCTGTAAAACATTATGCCTATAGTTTACAATACTTTAGAACTCATGTTAAGTGTTTTTACCACAATGAAAAAAAATCACATATAGTTGTCAACTATTCACATAACAAAAGATTGGAGAATAAGGGTTCTGGGTGATTTCTTATTGTTTTTTCTTTTTAGATAAACATGACAGAGTATTTTGATGTACATACATGAAATATAACGTATTCTAAGAAAGATCCCATTGGGTTAATTATTTTTAAATTTTCAAGTTAGAACCCACAAGGGTCCACATTTAAATTATGAATTTACAGATTAGTATTTTTTTCTTTTGTGTTTAGATAATTGCTCTGCTCCTCTGCCCAGATCTATGCCCACAATACTGTTCTCTCTGACTCTGACCTTCAGGTAACTTGTTAATTGCATTAGAATTTGTTGTGGCCGCCATGAACAGAAACTGAGCACTGAGCACGAGCTGAGCATAATCCTTAGCCTTGAGCAATGGAGGTGTGGAACTGGCAGATGGATCTCACCTTCAATCGGCCAGGAATTACAGCTCTGGGAGTGGGCATAACCCAATGGGACTGGGCTACACCCCACTGAAACCCAATCCCTTGCCTCATTTGGGTGGAACTTTCTTGAGTGTCTTCCCCTCAATAAATAGGGTCTCAGATATGCTCTCTCCCTCTCTTTCCAACAGACCCTTAAAGTCAAGAGCTGTCCCTGATTTCTGCAGGCAAATGGTATTTTTGTATGTTACATGCTTCTTTTGCCATTTTCTTAGTTATTGATATTTTTTTGTTTGTTTTGTTTTGGTGCTGGGGATCAAACCCAGGGCCTTGTGCATGTAAGGCAAGCACTCTACCAACTGAGCTATACCCCCAGCCCTCTTAGTTAT
Source organism: Tamias sibiricus (assembly GCA_025594165.1). NCBI lineage: Eukaryota > Metazoa > Chordata > Mammalia > Rodentia > Sciuridae > Tamias > Tamias sibiricus. Next base: position 51,658,858 of record CM046667.1, on the reverse strand, counting down.
TGATGTAGCCAGCTCTTGTGAACCCAGATCAGGTCGCTAGCTGGCAATAAGAATTAGGCCTGATTCTCCAGATTTTTATTGAGAAATGATTTCTATTACTGCTGCTCTTAATGTAGGGATTCTGTCATCATAAGGAACTCTTCAACTTCATTGTATAATGGGAACCAGCTGCTAAGAGCTAATGAGTTATAGCTGTCTTCATTATATTAAATGCTCTAATCCTTTATTTTCTCTGTTTAGGGATTGATTTTAGGATTGAAAGAACTCAAGTTACATTGTGTCTTTCTGATACTATGGAGTGGAGATGTTTTTTCCACATATATTCAGATCATAATTGCCCTTAATAGGTGATTTTAAGTCCCATATTTTGGTGGTACATAAGTTTTGGGAAATATTGTGTTATTTATGATATGGAATGTGTTATTTATTCAAGGAATGTACTTATTTCTCTTTATTCAACATTGTCAGGAAGTATTTGAAAATGAGAAAGTAATAGTGATCACTTTTTAGATTATAATAGCTTACGTTTTTTTAACGCCCCAGCCCACTGCTTGAAAATATGTTTTTTTTTAATATTAGCAAGTACCATATTTCTTTGAAAAAATATTTTATTTTAAATTAACATGTATGAATTATACATATTAATAGGGTTCAGTGTGATATTTTAACACATCCATACAGCACACATTGATCAGAATCAGCCTTGAAGCATTCCCAACCTCTAGTAATCATTATTCTACATTGACATCAAATTTGTAACTTCTACATATGAGAGAGAAGGTGATATTTGTCAGTGTCTAGCTTACTTCACTTAATGTAATGTCCATTAGGTCCATCTATTTTGCTGTTAATGACATTTTATTCTTCTTGAGGGCAGAATAATATTCCATTGTATACATATGCCACATTCCTTATCCATGCATGCATTGATGGCACCCAGGTTGATTCCATGCATTAGCTATTATGAATAGTGCCAAAATAAACATTAAAATGTAGGCATCTCTTTGGTATGCTTTCATTTTCCTTTGTATATATATTTAATTTTATTTCAGGATATTGTTTATATATACACTTGTGTGTGTGTGTGTGTGTGTGTGTGTGTGTATGTGTGTATACATTTTGGTATTGAGGATTGAACCCAGGGGTGCTTAACCACTGAGCCATATCCCCACCTCTTTTTTTTTATATTTTAGTGACAGGGTCTCCTTGAGTTGCTAAGTGCCTTGCTAAGTTGCTGAGGCTGGCTTTGAACTCACAATCCTTCTGCCTCAGCCTCCCTAGCATGCTGGGATTACAGGCATGCAGCACTGGGCCCAGCTAGGACATTGTTTATATTCTGATGTTCAATGAGGCATACTTCTTTCAGTTCCTATTGAGCTTGAAATTTTTGTTACGAGCAAAAACAATGTTCTTCTGCATGGTTCTTGGGGGCAATTTGATTTCTCAGTATTTTCTATAAGGTCTAGTGTTACTTGAGGTACAACTGAATTCAAAGGTTAAAAAAATTTATTGGTCTAACATTCCAATTCAACTCTAGTTCTTTGATCATGTCTGTTGGGTCTAAACATTAGAGTTAGATAAATTAGTAAAGATTCACTTGATGTTTCCTTAATTTTTTTCTTTACATTTTTCGAATTTACAGAGAAATATATTTACCACATCACTTGCAATCAAGTGATGAAGACAGAAGAGATAAATTTTGTTGATCATTAAGATTTGTATAAGCCAGACGCAGTGGCGCACACCTATAATCCCAGCACTTGGGAGACTGAGGCAGGAAGATCGCGAGTTCAAAACCAGCCTCAGCAATGGTGATACACTTAGCAACTCAGTGAGACCCTGTCTCTAATAAAATACAAAAAGGGCTGGGGATGTGGCCCAGTGGTCAAGTGTCTCTGAGTTCAATCCCTGGTTCCAAGAAAGAAAAAAAAAAAAAAAAAAAAAAAAAGATTTGTACAATCATTCATAGCGCAGGTAATCCTCAAATATTTGAGTGAAATAGATATTGTTATTTCCAATTTGAGAAGAGCATACAGATTCTGTGAAGCAACTACTCTATCCACAGGATAAGAGCATGGTACCATTCTGATATGAAATGATTTCCGCCTTGTTCCAAGCGCCATGCCCTTGATATTCTTTTATGTTGACTCTTATAAATGAAAAGAAAACAAAATACTTTCCTTTGTTTTTATTAGACTACATTTTCCTGTAGCCAAATTCTCTAAAGGTTTTATTACCCCTATGTGACTCTGTATTCCAAGTGATTATGACATCATTTATAGAATATGCTGTCTATTTTGGGGCATCTATAGCTTATAGTAGAGACTTACATGGACTTACACATCATAAAAGGAAAGTTTAACAGAAAGTACAACCTAATATAACCTCTTTTTATAGTCTTTAAAATAATTTTAATATGAATATAATATACCTGGTTAAGACATGGTTAGTGATTATGCAGCATTTCTAATCACTAGGGTTGTTGCAAATAGAAAATGTTTTTTTCCATGGTCCTGGGGATTGAACTCAGGGGCTCTTTACCACTGGGCCACATCCCCATCCCTTTTTTGTATTTTATTAGAGACAGGGTATCACTGAGTTGCTAAGTGTATCACCATTGCTGACGCTGGCTTTGAATTCGTGATCCTCCTGCCTCAGCCTCCCAAGTGTTGGGATTACAGGCGTGGGCCACCGCGCCCTGCTAGGAATATATTTTTTTGCTCTTTCTTAATAGGATGAAATTTGATTCAAAAAGTTAAATGCTGTACTCTTGGGCAAAAAAAAAAAAAAAAAAAAAAAAAAATGCAAGACCAAAAATTTAAAAATCACATATTTCTGGGGCTGGGGTTGTGGCTCAGTGGTACAGCACTCGCCTAGCACATGCATAGCCTGGGTTCGATCCTCAGCACCATGAAAAAATAAAGGCATTGTATACAACTAAAACAAATAAATAAATATTTGTTAAAAATCACATATTTCCCTTTTTTTATTTTTAGTTTTTGGGTGCTAGAGATTGAATTTAAGGGTGTTTAATTACTGAGCCACATCCCCAGCCCTTTTTATTTTGAGACAGGGTCCCACTAAGTTTATTACAGCCTTGCTAAGTTGCTGAGACTGGCTTTGAACTTGTGATCCTCCTGCCTCAGCCTCCTGGGATTACAGGTATGAGCCACCACGCCTGGCATATTTTCCCTTTTGTAAAACATTAAACATCAGGAGTGGCTATATTTCACTATCTATCAATTTTTTCATATGTTGTCAACTTTTTCACAATATAAATATTCATTAAATAAAACATTTTAAGTATTTTTCTTCTTTAAATGCATAATTTATATTATGTACACTAAAGATTCCTAGTCATATCCTAATGACAGATGGAAAAGAGGATAATATCATTAACTTCTGCTTAAGTAATAAGAAATCAGGGACTCATGGATTGGGTAACACAAACAGTGCAATCAATTCCCATTTGGTTTATGGTGATCACATACTTCAAGAACTTAATTTATCCCAGATCCTCCACACAACTGACAAATCTGTGTTGTTGTGCCAGGCAAGGTGAAAGAGTAGAATATAATTAGTTCTACAATATGAAAACATGTTTTATGCTTCATTAGAAACTCTGATGCATATGTTCATACCTGCATTTCATTGATTGAAGCTCAAGATTTTAAGCTGAATATTTCATTGCCTACAATAGTGCTGAAAGTTAGTGTGCAAATAAGACTCCACATTAGAACACTTCAATTCTAGGCTTCATAATGCACCTTGGATAACTCAGTTATCTGGAGTTTTCTCAATCTTAAAATGGAAATAATAAGTTTTTGCGGTTGGTCTATGTTATAAACATCAAAAAGAAAATAATAATCAAAGAACATGAGTGGTCTTGGAAACTTGGAGGCTACACTGATGAATGTCGCCGCCTGCAGCAATTGCCGCTTGCAACAAAGATACCGCGGGAGAAAACTCGGAGGCAGACTGGAAATGAAAAAGTTATTTTATTCTTCTTTCTTCTTACTTCTCTCTCCAGCTCCAACAACCTCTCCAACTCCAAACACCCGTCTAACTAACCTCACCCTTATTAAATACATTCTGCCTTAACAAGGACAAGTGCTAACAACTCAAGCTTACAGGTGCGTCACACAGCATTCACGGGCATAAAAAGATTCTTAGATAAATGCATGAATATCAGGTGAAAATACTTGAACACCTTTATGGCTCTCAGCTAACCGCCATCTTAGCTATCCTCAATTAGGGCTCTTACATTTCCCCCTTTTGTTTTTAAAAGAGGGGATGCTCTAGGGCGTCCCATGTGCAACCAACATTCTTACCCATCATCGGATAATCAAGGCTGTGCCCTTGACTCCTGTCTTAGGTTGATATGTCGGCCACATGAGACTGCCCCATGGATGGGTGACGACCTCATCCGGATCGACTGTGCCTGTCTTAGGTTGTCCCCCTCTGGGGATCTTACCCGTCATCGGCTACCAGCCATCCAATCGAGCCCTTCAGGATCGACTGTGTGTGTTGACTAACAGCGGTCCAATCGTGAGGAGATGCTGCGGTTTTAAGGCGGCAAGCCTTCTGCTGACCAGCCAAGTTCCATAGCGAATCAAGTTCGTTAAACAAATCAGCTGCCCTAAGTTCCATCAAGTAACGCACTGAGTTCTCTAGACCAACACCCACAAGGCATTGTCCCGTAATGTCCCAAGTAATGAAAGATCAAAATGTCCACTTGTTATAACACGTTGATCAGGGAGGCTCCATTCTTGCAGAGCAGAGGCCACACTGCTGGTGAGGTTGTTTGATGCTTGAGCAGCAGGGATGCTTGTAGCGACCACGACCCCTGCAGCTATAGCAGCAGCCGTCTTTTTTATGTCTAGACAATGCCACCAGCAAATCTTCAGGGCCTGCTACCTAGAAACTCAAGCATCAATTATTAGAGTAAAGGCAGTGCCATTCCAGAACTGAGTCAAGAGGCGAGTTGTCAAACTAAAAAATAGAATTATTAGATCAGGTAATTAAAGTTGATCTCTGCTCACACATAGTGCTGCTTGAGCTTCCAAAAACATAAGCTGGTAAAATATCACATTCAGAAGTGATCAAAGAAAGACTGAGGGTATTTAACTGACAAAACACTACATTAAAGATAAATTAAAGAAAAACTAAGAGCAGTTTGGAAAAATAATTTGTTAGCTGGAACCCCCGAGTCTCTGCATACACAGCAATCCTTCTATGAAATTACTTCTTGAAATAATTCAAATTAATCAACTAATAAACAAATAAAGTTAATTACAAATAAAAAAATCCCATGTCAAATACCAAAATATTAGGTTATACAGTATTAGACATAATTTTAGCTGAAGAGAAGTCCCAGAGACACCTATAAATCAAAATTGAAGGTACCTATACTTTTAAATTGTTACCCAATTAGAATACTCTAAACTTAAATGAATTAAAGTTATTTGGATCCAAATATATATATATATATATATATATATATATATATATATATATATATTTTTTTTTTTTTTTTTAAATTTTCATAAGCGCTTTGTTATTTGTGACATCACATTGGACAGACGCACAAACATACAAACATATTTGTGATGTCACATTTACATGAAATATTGACAAGTGCACAGACATAAAGACATATATAAAAAGAAAAAAAATACAATTGTGTGTACACTAAAGAGAGAGCTTCTCGTCCCGGCCGGGAGGAATGAGACTTAAATTGTGAATTTATTGTAGGACTCTTTTAAGGGAATCATTCCATACCTTCATCTTGGCCCTCTTGATTTTGTACTTGTTTTATTAATCTTGATTCCTCAATAACTTCATCTTGGTCCTTTTGATTTGGTATCTGTTTTATTAATCTAGATGGTATCCATATTGGAGAGGATTCGTGCTGTGGAAAAACACAAACAGATCCTCTCCCCCAAATTAATACTGGATCTGGACCATTCCATGCACCTGAAAGAACATCCTTCCAGTAAACCAAAGGTTTATGTTGTTGGTGTGGATTCCAGTGTCTGTCTCCAGCCGAATATCCATTAGAATCTAAAGTTAAAAAATTTAAGGTAAACAGGGCAATGGCCAATCTGTCCCTAGGATTTGTCCAATTCCCTTCTTTTTGCTTCAATAGCATAATTTTGAGCATGTGATTAACTTGTTCAATTATACCTTGGCCTTGAGGATTGTATGGGATACCTATTTTATGGAATATATTGAATTTTGTGCAAAACTGTTTGAAAGATGAGGACGTATATGCAGGGCCATTATCTGTTTTAAGCATTTTGGGAATGCCCAATGCAGCAAAAGCTTGTAGACAATGAGATGCAACATCTTTAACTTTTTCTCCAGCATGTAAGAAAGCAAAAATCATGCCTGAGTATGTATCTATGGTTACATGAATAAATTGCAATTTTCCAAAACTTGGCTCATGAGTGACATCCATCTGCCACAAATGATTGGGCATTAATCCTCTTGGGTTAACCCCATAATGTGGATTGGGCTAATGTGTCACACAAGATTGACAAGCCTTCACAATTGTTCAAGCTTGCTCTTTAGTTATTTTGAACTTTTGCTGTAAAGTAGTACTATTAACATGAAATTGAGAATGGAACAAGGTAGATTGTTGGACTGCTGAAAATATAAAGATCATTTGAGTGAGGGCATCGGCCTTTTCATTACCTTCATGGAGAGGACCAGGCAAATTAGTATTAGCTCTGATATGTCCAATAATCAAAGTTTCTTTACATTCCCATAGAAGGTTTTGAATTTGAAAAAAACAATTTAAAGGGTGGAGTATGTGGTGCTATTAGACCTGCTAGCTCCAATTTAGGGACAGCATGTACAATATAGTGGCTGTCTAAAAAAAATATTTATGGGCTGTTCTTTAAAACTTTCAAGAGCTATAATAATAGCTTCAAGTTCAACTAATTGGGCTGATTTTTTTTTTTTTTTTTTTTTTTTTTTTGTACCAGGGATTGAACTCAGGGGCACTCGTCCACTGGGTCACATCCCCAGCCCTTTTTTGTATTTTATTAGAGACAGGGTCTCACTGAGTTGCTAAGTGCCTCGCCATTGCTGAGGCTGGCTTTGAACTCGCGATCCTCCTGCCTCAGCCTCCCAAAGTGCTGGGATTACAGGCGTGTGCCACCGCGCCCGGCTTGGGCTGATTTTTGAACAGTAATATGAATCATATTTTCTTTTTGAGTGACTACTGCAGCAGTACCGTTAGAGGACCCATCTGTAAATACATTTAATGCCTTAGGAATAGGTTGATTTTTTATTACCTGTGGAAGTATAATAGGATGATTAATACAAAAAGATAATATAGGAGACTTAGGAAGGTGATTATCAAAATTTGCAGAGGTAGAGCATCTAGCTATAGCCCAGTCATTATTGTTGAAGGATAAATATTCAATGTGTGACGATGAATAGGGAGTAATAATAGTAGCGGGGTGAATGCCAAATATTTTAATAGAAGTCTTAATTCCTTGAAGAATAAGTTAAGCCACCATGGAGGTATAAGACTCAATTGTACTTTTAGGACAGACGGGTAAATGTATCCATAATAAAGGTCCCTGTTGCCAAAATACTCCTGTGGGTGTATATTGTGAAGAAAAATAATAATATCAGCGGTCGAGCAAAATCAATTCTATCACAATGGGATCTTTCAATGGCCTTTTCTACTAACTTTAAAGCTTCCCTAGCATCATGAGTCAATGTTCACGGTGAAGATGGATCAGGGTTCCTGCAAAAGATATCACATAAGGGTTTTAATTGTCCAGTAGTGAGGCTTAGTGTAGGGCGAAGCCAATTAATGTCTTCCAGCAGTTTTTGGAAATCATTGAGGGTGGTTAAATGTTCTTTATTTATTAAATTTTTTTGAGTCCTAATGAAAGTATCCATAATTTTAAATCCTAAATATAATATGGGAGACCTAGTTTGAACATTTTCTTCAGCAATGTTTAGTCCATATCGTTTTAAGTTTTCTGACATATCACTGAATATGGTCAATAAGACGTCTTGATTAGGATGAGCAAGTAAAACATCATCCATATAATGGAGACACATAAGGTTTGAGTATTGTTCTTAATCGGCTGAATAACTTTGTCTACATAGATTTGACATATAGTGGGGCTATTAGCCATTCCCTGGGGTAAAACTTTCCATTGATATCTTTTATCAGTGCCATTATTATTGATAGAAGGAACTTAAAAAGCAAACCTGGGGGCATCCAGAAGATGTAGAGGAATGGAAAAGAAACAATCCTTTATATCAAGAGTTATAAGATGGAAATTTTTAGGAATAGCTACAGGATTAGGAATTCCAGGTTGGGTAGGGCCCATAATTTGCATGGTTTTATTGATTTCTCTAAGATCATGTAACAATCTCCATTTTCCTGATTTTTTCTTGATTATGAATATGGGGGAATTCCAGGGAGAGGTGGAAGGTTCTATGTGTCCTGCTTCTAGTTGTTCTTGGATTAGTAGGTGGGTCACTTGTAATTTCTCTCTAGATAGGGGCCACTGAGGGACCCAAACTGGCTTATCAGAAAGCCATGGCATTTTCAAAATTGTTTTCCCAGTGGCCCCTAGAAAAAATATCCTTTACCTTTTTGATGATGATTTAGATTTTTATTTTTAACACCTGAGGCTTGGTTGCTAGGTGTAGCCCCATTTGTTGTAAAATGTCTCTTCCCCATAGGGTAACTGGCAAGCTGGTCAAAACATAAGGCTGGAAAGTTCCTTTATGCCCTTCATTATCTTTCCATTTTAAAATTACAGCACTTTGTGTTGGGGTGTTAGTATATCCCAAGCCTCTTAAACTGGTTGAAGCCTTCTGCAGAGGCCAGTGCTTGGGCCATTGTTGTAGATTAATGATGAAAGAGTCAGCCCCAGTATCAATCAGCTCCTCCATCTCTATACCTTGAATTTTTATTTTGCACATAGGCCTCCATGAACAATCCTGAACCCAGCAAGCCATATGTCCTGAGCCAGTGGAACCAAATCCTCTATTGTTCCTATTCTGCAGCATACTCTTGAATGAGTTGTGGAAACTGGGAAGGAGAAGCAGCTGAGCAATTCTATCTCCTTGGTTAACAGAGCTAATGCCTCTAGGTGAACTAAGCATTATTTTTATTTCTCCTTGGTAGTCAGAGTCTATAACACCTGGTGTTACTTAAAAACCTAATAAGATTTTAGAACTTCTCCCAAGGATAAGTCCTACAGTCCCTGAGGGAAGAGGTTCCTTGACTCCCGTGGGAATCAGTTGAACCCCCATTTCAGGTGTTAGTACTATTTGGGTGGTGGAACAGAGGTCTAGTCCTGCACTTCCTCTTGTCCCTCTGACAAGGGAGTCAATGGGTAGGAGGGATTGTGACAAGGAATCATCTGGATGGATGTTTGAGGATATTCCTCCTCTAATGCCTCGTACATTTGTGGGCCCTGGGGCATTGGGCCCCGTGCCCCGATTTTTGAGTTTCTAGACAAAATGTTTCCATAGATGTCAAATTTAGATGTGCTTTTATTGGCCCAATGATTCCACTTTTTACACCTGAGGCAGCGGCCTGGGGCACGGTATGAGCTTGGTCTTATTTCTCTTTGGGGATATTGCCTGGAATATCCTGATTGATTATAATTTGTAGGTTGAGCCCTTGTGAAATTTTGAGGGGAAGTACCTCTCATTGCTGCTGCAATCACATTGCCTGTGACAAAGGCATCATTAATGTCTTTACATAATCTAATGTATATTGAAAAGTCCTTTTTATTTTTCCATGGTCTTATAGCATCTTGGCATTATTTGTTGGCATTTTCATTTGCCATCTGGACGACTAAGGGCATTGCTTGCTCTACATCCCTGAATATTCTGCCTGCCATTCTTAAGAGTCTGTCAGCAAAATCAGCATACGGCTCATTAGACCCCTGAATTACTTTAGACAAGCTGCCTTGCAAATCACCTGTTCCTGGTAAGGTCTTCCACACTTTAACAGCGGCATTGTTTATTTGTGCATATACACCAGGATCATATTGCATTTGTATTTGTAGTTCAGAAAACTGTCCTTCACCTGTTAGCATATCTACATTATGGTCTAGGAAGCCTGCAGTCACATTTCTTTTAGCTGTTTCTACACAAAGCTCCTGGAATTGTGACCTCCATATCAGGTATTGTACCCCCGCTCAATACTGCCTTGCATAACCCTTTCCAGTCTGAGGGGGTTAAAGTTAAAGTGTTAAGGGACTCCAGCATGCTCAACGTGAATGGAGCTTATGGCCCATATGTCATTATTGCCTCTTTGAAATTTTTTATTGTTTTAAAATCTAGGGACTGGTGGTACCTCTGCCCATTTTCGTTTTCAAATACTGGCAGGTCCCAATGTTCCTGCAGGTTTTGGCGTTCGAGGGCGCTTAAGTGCTCAGAAAGGCCATTAATCTCTGCCTCAAGGGCACGCATATGCTCAGAAATATCCCTCATGGTTTCTGTAATGGATTGCACCCATGAGGGAGAAGAAGGCACAAGTGGTTCTTCTACTTGATGGTCCTTTCTGGTCTTAACTGACTCAGCGGAAGAAGCTGTGCTTTCATGGTTATTTGGCTCCTCCTTACTACTATCACTTTCACTGGTAGTAACATCCTGAGTTTCAGATTCAATTGATATCACATATTCCTCAGCTATTTCCAACAAGTCTCAGATAGCTTTTGCAGCTCTTATCTTTGTTATTTTTGAGTTCACACCAATATTATCCTTACTGGTCTTATCTGACTCAGCGGAGGCTATGCTTTCACAATCACTTTCCTCCACACTATCAGCTATATCAAAAAACTATTCCATAGCTTTTATTACTCGGTGCTTGGTTATTTTCACACCCATCTTTATAAATTTCTGAGTTCTTACCTGCCGATTCCGAGTTCCCCATACGGGGCACCACTTGTTGCCACCTGCAGCAATTGCTGCTTGCAGCAATGATACCGAGGGAGAAAACTCGGAGGCAGACTGGAAATGAAAAAGTTCTTTTATTCTTCTTTCTTCTAACTTCTCTCTCCGGCTCCAACAACCTCTCCAACTCCAACCACCCCTCTAACTAACCTCACCCTTGTTAAATACATTTTGCCTTAACAAGGACAAGTGCTAACAGCTCGAGCTTACAGGTGCGTCACACAATGTTCACGGGCATAAAAAGATTCTTAGATAAATGCATGAATATCAGGTGAAAATACTTGAACAACTTTATGGCTCTCAGCTAACCACCATCTTAGCTACCCTCAATTAGGGCTCTTACAAATGAAATTATGTTTCAGGCACTCTTGAATTCCCTTTCCTTCTAATAACTACAGATTTTATGTCAGGTTGTTTTTGGAAGTTTCACTGGTGATGAAAAATTTGAATAATATCAAATACTGCTTCTGTTTATGTCCGAATGGAAACTAATACTAATGTGGTTAATTATAGTGTTGAGAAGTCTACATAATTTCTCCAAAGAAAGTTAATTTGCTGAAAGTAGCCATTACCAATAAAAAATAGGAGGCTTAAATTGACACATAGTAATTGTACATATTCATGAGGGTATAGTGTATAATGACCAGATCAGGGTGATCAACATTTTCCTCTCCTTATACATTTATTATTACCTTGTTTTGCAGATCTTCAAATACCTGTCTTCTAGTTCTTTAAAAGAATATATATATATATATATATATATATATATATATATATATATATATATATATAAAATAAAATGAAAGTCTCAATTTCTTTACATCTTTACCAATACTTGCTATTTTCTGATTTTTTTTTTTAAAAAAATTCTAGTGTTTCTAGTAAGTGTAAAGTGCTACCTTTTAGTCCCCCACCCCCTTTGGTACTTGTAAGCTGCCTGTCATGGCCAGCCACAGCGCCGCGGGAGGAAAACTCGGAGGCAGAGTAAACCTATTACTACTTTTACTTCTACTTTCTTAGAGCTTAGAGAGAGAGAGAAAGATTTTTCTTCTTCTTAGAAAGAGCTTAGAGAGAAAGATTAGAGAGAGATTAGAGAGAGAGAAGCTTAGAGAGAGAAAGAAAGATTTTTAGAGCTTCTTTCTTCTTTCTTCTTTCTTCTTTCTTCCTTGGGAGCCTCGGGCTAACTCTGACCAGCCATTACTTCTTCTATCTGTAACCGCTCTGCCTACGTTCTGGCCGCTTTGATTCTTTTCTTCTTCTCCGACCCGAACTCTTATTCTGACCGACCGAGAGACTGCACGACTGACTGAATGAATTCGTTCTGCTCCTAACTCTGACCACTTTCACCCGGTTATATACCTTTAGCTTTGCCGTTGCCTCACGTGCATTTACAGGTGCGTCACATACATATCAGGTGGAACTTATGGCTTCCAGCTAGCCACAATAGCCCTTCCTAATTGGGGCTCCTTCAGGTACTGGGGATGAAACAGGGGCACTCAACCACTGAGTCACATCCCCAGTCCTATTTTGTATTTTGTTTAGAGACAGGGTCTCACTGAGTTGCTTAGCACCTTGTAGTTTCTGAGGCTGGCTTTGAACTCATGATCCTCCTTTCTCAGCCTCCCAAATCTCTGGGATTACAGGTGTGTGCCACCGTTCTCACCTTCAGTTTTAATTTTGTGATAGGTTCTCACTAAATTGCTAAGGTTGTCCTGGAACTTGATATCCTCCTGCTTCAACCTCCTAAGTAGCTGGAATTACAGAGGTGCACCACATCACCCAACTTCTATTCTGTTCTCCATTTCTGTGAATTCAATTTTTTAGCTTACATATATGACTGTAAACTTTTTTTGTCTTTCTGTGTCTAGTGTATTTTGCTTAACATAATTTACTTTAGTTCTATGTGTATGCTGCAAATGACATGATTAGTGACTATTATTCTGGAAATGCACATTTTTGTTCTAAGCAATAGCTAAGATTTCTTGAATTTTGTTGAAGGCTATCACTGGATAAACACCATCAAAAAGTTATGTTTTTTTTTTTTTCTCTTTGCATTGTGCCTTCTTAGCATTCCATTTCCCTTCCCACTGTTCTCCTTTATTACAAGTATATGTTGAGCATCAGTTGTGGAGAGCTTTTGAGCTCTGGTTATTGGCTGATCCTGAGGTGTTGGTAAAAGCCATGCATGCAAACATTCCTTGTCAAAAGGTGGGGACGTGAACATCCTTAATATCCCAGCTCTGATGCTAATGGTTATCAGATGTTCTGGTACAATGGGTTTTCTGGGTACAGCAAAATAGTCGCAGGATGTTCCTAACACTGTAACAGTAGGATAGTTACAAAAAATGTTTCTAGTTCTGTAACTTTTTAGTGCAAAAAGAAGCCTCTTAATAACTCACAATCCTTGAACAATTTAAAATGCCCCTGTAGTTAAACTTCCTGATTATGAGCCCCTATATGATAAACTTGCAGAGCTAGCTCTGGGTCACTGTTCCTACAGCAGAGGACAATGTCCCATCCCATCTGGTCCCAGTTTTGCCTAAAAATATCTCTGTGTTTTTCTCAATCTCCCATTGCCCCTACTTGAGTTCCTGCTGTGCAGGTCGCAGCAGTCAATTTTATGATGCTTGTGGCATTAGGCACTCATAGCTCTTTTAATTCTCGGTAAAATTTGAGTTTGATACTATGGTTTCTATTTTATAGATGAGGATACATACTCCGTGAAATGCAAGGTTACATAATAAAAATGTAGAAAGTCAGATCTACCTCTTGCTCAAAGCAACTGAACATTGAACTTGTGAGGGTGAATGCTGCAGCACCATGCACAAGCTTTCATTTGAGAACCAAAGAAACAAGACACCACTGAACTGGACCACATAATGTTTTCCTTTCCAGGGTCTGAATGAACAGGTATGGGAATTTCCCTGATTTTCAAGGCATTAGTTACTCATTTCTCTGAAATATTCAACTAAATTTTTCAGTAGAAGGCACCTGAAAAATGAGTGTGCTTGCTTAAAAGCATAAAATCTTAGTAAAACTAATCATAAAATTGTCCTTGGCAAGGAGGGAAGAATATTGAAAAGGGGTTACATGGACAAATGGAATCTTATTCATAGGAAAGATCACGTAAAAATGCAAAGACAAGACACATCGACTGGTGTCCAGAACTCAAGAGCATTGTGTGTGTGTATGGAGAATTTTCAAGGGTAGGTATTTGACCAGATTTGTGTGTTACAAAAATGTACTACTCCAGGAGAAGAGACTGGGTTGGAACTCATTGCAGAAATACAGTAAGATATAGTGATCACATGATCTTGAGGTTATGGTGATGTGTTTGGAGAAAAATTCTAGGCCTGACTTTCAAAACTATATGGGAACTGGGTGTGGTGGCTCAGCAGTTTGGGAGGCTGAGACAGAGGATCACAAGTTCAAAGCCAGCCTCAGCAATTTAGTGAGGTCCTAAGCAACTGAGACCCTGTGTCTAAATGTAATATAAAATAGGGCTATGGAGAGCTTTTGAGCTCTGGTTATTGGCTGATCCTGAGGTGCTGGCAAAAGCCATGTGTGGGAAACATTCCTTGCCAAAATGAGGGTATGTGAACAGCCTTGATATCCCAGCTCTAACACTAATAGTTATCAGAAGTTCTGGTACAATGGGTTTTCTGGGTACAGCAAGAACAAGTTCCTAACACTGTAACAGTAGGATAGTTACAAAAATGTTTCTAGCTCTGTAACTTTTTAGTGCACAAAGAAGCCTCTTAATAACTCACAATCTTTTTCGCTTGGTTGTCAAGTGACCCTGTGTTCAATATCTGATACTCACTCCCCCCCATCCCCCCCCAAAAAAAAAAAAAAAAACTATGTGGGAAAGACTTGAGTCTTCAGGCAAACAGTGCTCATGGACAAGTTTCACCACAAACAAAGAATTTGCACACAAACATATACCTATTCCCTTCTTTTGACAATAAAACCTATACATATTTCCATTTACTGATTAATTACTTCATTACTGGAAGCAGAAGCACACTTCATATCTTACTACATATGTCCCCAGCTATAAATTTACCTCCCATAGACAGTTTTACCTGGAAATATATAAAGAAGTTGCTTGATTTTCTATTTTAGAGTGAATTTTAAGTTGCTACTCATGAAATGCAAATATTAATTGCACTTGAATATGTATAGATATTTGATACTTTGCATTTTTGCTTAAATCTATTTTACAGTTTGGATTTGCAAGGAATTTGGTGCTGTCTGGCACTCTGCATCTGTTTATGTTGTTTGGAAACAGTCTTATAGAGAACTTTTATGAATCTGGTGAAATTTTCTAATTATTAAATTGGGAGATTTGATATAATTGCATAAATCAAGTTTCATTTACAATTTTGATAGTTAGGTTTTAAATTGGTTTGGGGGTTTGATGGAATCCTAAAATAGAATATTTTCATCATTAAAGAGAGCTAACATTATTTTAGCTGTAGCTTTCAAAATTTGGTTAACAAAATAATTGTCATACTATTTCATTAAAATTTAAATTTAAATGGAGTTATCCCATTTTCTTTTTATTTGGCTCAATTAAGGTTTTTTGAGTTTCATTGCATGTTGGACCTGACATCAATAGATTATTTCTTTTTTAAAACAATAATTCTGCTTTTATTTATAGTTTTGCATATTCATGCAAATAATAGGATAATATACACAATAGTAAAAACATGTGACAAAAGCATATGTGAATGTTGATCTCATAGTTGATAAAATACTAAGGGACTCAAAGCAGAAGTTCTCTGAAAGTGTTTATACACATTAGGTGTTAAAATTATAGATGTCGACCATCAAAGTTGTACATCTACAATGGGATACTCATTATATATTCCGGTTGATGCTTTAAATGAGAGCAAAAGCCACAATTTTTAAGGAATCATTCACTTTGTTATTCATTAATTCAACACACATTTGTTAAATTTCCATTTTGTACCAGGCAGTGTACTGGATCCTCAAAATATTGAAATTAAAGATAGAAACACTGTGTTCCCAATAGTGAAATCCCCATCATTTCATCGCCAGAAGAAAATTTTTTTTCATATGAATTTTGTCTAAGTTTCCATTCAAATTTCATCTTTGAAGTACATACTTCTAGAGTGTTGAGTCAGTCTAGTTAAGATTGGAAATCAGTGCAATACAATTAAATGTATCAATATGATTAGGGTGATGAAGCAAAGGAATAAAATTCCTAATGATCAGGAAAATGGTAATGGTTTAAACCAGCTATCATTGCCTTAAATGTTTTTTTTTTTTTTTTAATTTTTTTTTAGTTGTAGATGAACACAATAAGTTTATTTATTTATTTTTATGTGGTGCTGCAAATCAAACCCAGTGCCTCACACGTGCAAAGCAAGGGCTCTACCACTGACCTACAACTCCAGCTCTAAATGTTTTTTTCACATTTAAAAAAAAATCATGGGGCTGGGATTGTGGCTCAGCAGTAGAGTGCTCGCCTAGCACGTGCGCGTCCCAGGTTCGATCCTCAGCACCACATACAAATAAACGCATTGTGTACAACTAAAGCAAATAAATAAATATGGTATATATACAAAATGGAATTTTACTCAGCAATAAGAGAGAATAAAATAATGGCATTTGCAGGTAAATGGATGAAGTTGGAGAATATAATGCTAAGTGAAATTAGTCAATCTCAAAAATCCAAGTACCGAATGTTTTCTCTGATATAAGGAGGCTGGTTCACAGAGTTGTTGGAAGGGGGTACATAGGATCAGAGGAACACTAGAATGGTCAACGGAAAGGGAGGGGAGGGAGGGAGTAAGGGGGGGGTTGGGAAAAAATTGGTGGTTGAATGAGATGGATATCATTATCCTAAATGCATGATTGAAGATCTGAATGGTACTTATATACTTTGTATACAAGCAGTTGTATGTAAAAAGATACTATACTTGTGCATGATGAATAAGTAAACAAATAATAAAAAAATTAAAAAAAAAAGAAAAAAGAAAATAAAAAAATCATTATTTCTTTCAATATGATCTATGGGTAGAACATGTTTATTTAATTCCAAGATAACAATTTCAGAGCTAAAAACAATGACACTTAGTATCTAGCCTAAAGTTAATGGCCAGTTATAGGAAAAAAACTAATATTCAAATACCTTCAAAAGTTCATTATAAGGCCGGGTACATGCACACCTGTAATCCCTGAAGCTTGGGAGACTGAGGCAGGAGGATCACAAGTTGAAAGACAGACTCAGCAAAAGTCAGGCACTAAGCAACTCAGTGAGAGCCTGTCTCTAAATAAAATATAAAAAAAGGGCTGGGGATGTCGCTCAGTGGTTAAGCGCCCCTGGCTTTTATTCCTGGTACCAAAAAAAAAAAAAAAAAAAAAAAAAAAGTTCATTATGGTCCCACTTTGTCATATAACACCTATTTTTTCCATATGGGGAAAGATAAAGGTGCAACAAAAATTACACATATCTATTATTGCAGTTAGCAAGTGCAATGTAATGAATAATCATCATGCATGTCAAGTAATGCTTCTAAAGTTCACTTCCCCATTTTTTTACAGCATCTTTATTTTGTTTATTTTTATGTGCTGATGAGAATTAAATCCAGTGCCTCACATGTTTGAGGCAAGTGCTCTGCCACTGAACCACAACCCTAGGCCCTCACTTCCCTCTTTAATAAAAGAGATTACATTACTGTGCAAGTCACATCTCTTAATTATGCTTATGCTGGCCATGGAAGTCAATATTAGGAGATATAGATATTGGAAAAAGACTTGATGATGTTGTGTGATACCTCCCAAAGCCATATCTCTGAAAACTAATTAACAGTTTAGAATGACTTCTCCTTTGCTCAATTGTCCTATTCATTGCTTAAAGTCATAGGGAACATGCTAATATTGTGTCTTAATGGATGTTGTTACCATAACTTTGCTCCTCTATACGAACACTAAATTATTAAAACGTAAATACATTTTTATAACCTGTTGTTTTGCAATAATTTTCCATACCAGATTATATTATGCTAAAGCTTATACTATCAAAATATTTTTAGTTCTCAGTTTGATTTTCCTTTTTTATTAATATGATGTTGTTAACTAATTCTTTGTATTCTGGCTTCTCCGTTTCATCTTTCCCTCTTTTGACATCTATCATATATTTGTGCTTAATTATGTTCTTTTTAGTCATCTGCTTTCTAAACTTTCCAAACTTAGTCTGCCCTGTTTAAAATTCCTTCTATCATTGCAGGCATTTATCATTTTTGTTCATCTTGTCTACCTGCCTCAGCTTCCCAAGTGCTGGGATTACAGGTGTGAGCCACCACAGATAGCCATCAGCCATATCTCTATGTCACTCTCAGACTAGAATATGTGTTTCATGTATTCAATTGAGTTATCTGCAAACTTAAAAACATAGTAAGCCAGCCCCTCTGGAAGCTGAGGCAGGAGGATCAGGAGTTCAAAGCCAGCCTCAGCAATGGCGAGACAATAAACAACTCAGTGAGACCCTGTCTCTAAATAAAATACAAAATAGGGCTGGGGATGGGGCTCATTGGTTGAGTGCCCCTGAGTTCAATCCCTGGTATCAAAAAAGAAAACAAAATATAGTGATAATACAGGTGTTTTATTTTGTGAAAATTAATTGAATTATATTGTTATGATTTATAGTTCTATAACCTATGTTTCAATAAACATCTTCCCACCAAAAAGTCCATTTTTTTTTTTTTTTTTGATACTGGGGATTGAACTCAGGGGCACTCTACCACTGGGCCACATCCCCAGCCCTTTTTGTATTTTTTTATTTAGAGACAGGTTCTCACTGAGTTGCTAAGTGCCTCGCCATTGCTGAGGCTAGCTTTGAACTCCCGATCCTCCTGTCTCAGCCTCCCAAAGTGCTGGGATTACAGGCGTGCGCCACCACGCCCGGCAAAAAGTCCATTCTTGCTGTGATTCTCGTGATGACTCCTCACGAATCTAAATATCTTATACAGATTTAGTTCTTGAGCTCCAGGCTTAAATTTTCAACTACTTACCAAATATTTCCATTACTATGAACTATAAGCAACTGAAGTCAAGGTATTCAAGTGCAAACCTGGTTTCTACTTACCTATTTCCTATTTCACAAGCAGAATCATAACACATTCAGTTTTCCAAAAACAGATTTTCCTTCTCCAGATAACACAAGTCCTGAGTCAGGCCTAGATTACACCTATTATCTCTTTCCCAGACAAACATCTATAAACTTAGCTAGTGCGTGCAACATTTCTAACTCCAAATACTATAGTTATCTGGTCATTTCCAACATTCTTTTTTTTTAATATTTATTTATTTACTTTAGTTGTACACAATGCAATGCATTTATGTTTACGTGGTGCTGAGGATCGAACCCGGGCCGCGCACGTGCAAGGCTAGCGCTCAGCCGCTGAGCCACAACCCCCGCCCTCCAACATTCTTTTCATTGACTTTATTTACATTTCCTGAAAATATCATATGCTCTGGGACATTTCACCTTTTTTCCACTCACTATAAATACTCCCCCATACCAATCTTGTCCACCTGATTGACAGATATTCTAAGAAGAAATCCATATTACCTTCCTTAAATCTTTCTTCTGACCATTTCTATCCTTATCTTGTGAGAGATGTCAGCAATATATTTATCACTTATTTTATTTTACCTTTTGTTGTTTTGTTGTTTATTTTCTTTTTTATTACAATTATTAAGAAAAAGATCACGAGGCTAATAAATGTTTAATTACAGTAATTTATACATCAGAAATTACAAAACTAACACACATAATATTTGTTTACTAAATAGGTTAAAAGATAAAGAAATGGAACACTAGTATTTGTGTGACTAATGACACAAATGATTAATGGCAAAATGACAATAACAGCTTTGATAGTAATTTTGTTGTAATTGAGAATGAATATTTAAACCAGTGTGAAATTTATCCTGTCAAAGTTATGAAGCTTCAGGACGAACACAAGTGGACCAATAAAATGAAAAAGAACAGCAGCCTCTAATCAGGCAAGTCTGTCAAAGCAATCTAGAATATTAGGGGCTTGCAGAGGCACCAAGCCACATTTCCCACATATTAGGTCCTTTAGGGGACCAACTCCACCAATGCTGTATAATTTCCTATACTCTTGTAACAAACATGAAAATTCACACCCACATATAAATACAAAAGTAAACAACAGAATATAAATACAAAAGTAAACAACAGAACTTGTTAGTACTCTGTCAATGACTGTAAACATATTTTGCTGGAAATTCTTTTAGAAATTAAACTATTTTCATATGGATTATATATATATATATATATATATATATATATATATATATGCACTATTATCAATTTCAGCTAGTCCATTTATAAAGGTAGATTTAATCAACTTCGAAAATTCAACTAAATGTAAAACTGATAAAAAGTATCAATTTTAGAAATGCAGTGCTAGGAATGTAGATGTAAAATTTTTGTCATAAGACATTAAACTAGAGAAAACAATCCCACCTTAGAGAATTGCTCTATCTTATTTGATGAATTTGCTCAGGCATGGAATTAGACTGAAATGAGAGAATACATTATATTTTTAAAAATTTGAAAAACCCTTGGGGTTTTACTTATTTTCTTCCCTCTGTCTATGTGTGAATGTGTGTGTATAGTCTTTATCATAATTCTTTGTCAATATGTTGGTAGATGGAAAAACCAAGCCAAGCCAAACCCAAAGATACAAAACATCAATTTTCTAAACCTGTCACAAAATAGAATGTAGATTTGAACTGAATCAGGCTTTACCATAGAAGCAAAATCTAAAAGCAAGCCTATTTGGATTGTGCAAAAATGATGCTCACATTGTCCATTATCTTTTCTGTTGAAAAAGAAAATGAATCCAATGCCACATCATGGCAAAACTAAGCCTGTTTGTTGACCATCAAATCCAAATCTCATCAGTTTTCAATTTCGTATTTCCAAATAGCTCTGGGAAAAATCTCTGAATGATTATGAATACTCACAACATTCTTTATACCACATTTCACAGTTTTAAATTACCGAATCAGTGTCAATTAGTGCTTATTAATGTGACCCACTGCTTGGAAATTTTAGTTTTCATAAGTATTAACTTTACTGAAAATAAAAGTAAGTATGATCTATTAAAACTCCCAGGAGGAAAATATTTAATTTCCCTCTTAGCTCAGTGAATTCATTACAAACAGAAGCAATATTGTGACCTAATGAGTAGTAAAAAAGTATATGGTATTAAAAAAGTATTTATAAAAAGACTCGAATGCAAAGATTCATAAATTAGAGCTATAGAAAGTTCTCAAGTTGCTATAGATAAGCAAATGATTGAAATACTTCTTTTGCCTCCTGAGGCTGCAAAAGGATTCTTTTCAAAAGGAAGTGGCATTTGAAAGGCCCTTTACTGACTGACAAGTCTTCAGAGACATGGAGGAAAGAACAATGTAGAAAGGTTCATTTTCAATGCATAACTAGCGAATGCTAAGGTGTTTTCAAGACAGAGTGCTGTCATTCTCTGACCAGGATGATCATGGAAGAAAATGAAAAAATAGGGCTTGGAAGGCAGACATGCTTATGAAATGGCAATTAACTGCACATACAAACGCAAGACTAGGATCCTAATTAGAATAAGATATACTCTATGTAGTATAATATGCCAAAATATACTCTACTGTCATGTATATCTAAAAAGAACAAATTAAAAAGAAAGTATGTATGTGTGTATGTAGAAAGTATGTGTGTATGTATGTGTATATATATACATATATATTAATAACAATTTTCTTTAAGAAAAGGAGTGTCGGGCTTGGTATATAGATCACATGCACAAGACCCTGGGTTCAATCTCCAGCACCACCACCAAACAACAAACAAAAACGAAGAAAAGGAGTGTCATGGTCAGAAGCTGAAGTTTATGCTCACACTAGTACTTATGGAATGTTAACATGAAAAGTAAACCCATACCCCAGCAAAACAATTATATTTGTTAAAAACTACTAAAAGGTTTGACGCCTTTACTCAAAAGGCTAGGGCTCTACCCCAGAAAGAGCAAGTTAATATGAGGGTCCCAGTGGCCTTTGTACAGCTCACCCTGAGTACAAGTTCTACACCAGGAGTTCCACAGAGAATATAAAAAAAAAAAAAAAATGCCTGTGAATTACATAGCTGATAAAGGGCTTGTATCAAAAAATATATAAAGAACTAATATAAAGCCTGGCGTGGTGGTGCACGCCTACAATCCCAGCACTTGGGAAGCTGAGGCAGGAAAATCTCGGGTTCAAAGCCAGCCTCAGCAATGGCGAGGCACTTAGCAACGCAGTGAGACCCTGTCTCTAATAAAATACAGAAAAGGGCTGGGGATGTGGCCCGGTAGTTGAGTGCTCCTGAGTTCAATCCCCGGTAGACTCCCCCCCAAAAAAAATACTAATATAGAGGGGCATGGTGGTGAACACTTGTAATCCTAGTGGCTTGGGAGGCTGAGGCAGGAGGATCACAAGTTCAAAGCCAGCCTCAGCAAAAAGCGAGGTGCTAAGCAGCTCAGTGAGACCCTGTCTCTAAATAAAGTACAAAATAGGGCTGGGGATGTAGTTGAGTGCCGCTGAGTTCAATCCTTTATACCTCCCCCAAAAGAACTAATATATAAATAATTCTTACACATCAATAGGAAATAGATAACACAATTAAAAAATAGGCAAGAGGTCTGAACAAAAATTTCTCCAAAGAAAATAGCCAATAATCACATGAAAACTGTTTGATATCATTAACATTCAGGGAAATGTAAATAGGGAAAAATGAGGTATTTCGTATTAATGTGGCTATCATAAAAAAGTGAGGGATGGAAAATAGCAAGTGACTAATAGCTATAGTATCTTTTAGGGTGATGACATTATTCTAAAATTGTGGTGATGGTTACACAATTATGTGAATATATCCGTTGAACTACTTTAAATAAGCTAATTGTATGGTACATAAATTATATCAAAATATAAATGGTAGCCAGGCGTTGTGGCACACACCTGTAATCCCAGCACTTGGGAGACTGAGGCAGGAGGATCATGAGTTCAAAGCCAGCCTCAGCAATGGCGAGGCACTTAGCAACTCAGTGAGACCCTGTCTCTAATAAAATAAAATAAAAAAATAAAAAAAAGGGCTAGGGTTGTGGCCCAGTGGTTGAGTGCCCCTGAGTTCAATCCCTGGTACACCACCCCCAAAAAAAAAAAAAAAATCATGGCTGATGATAGGGAAGGACAGACAAAATACAAGATGATCCAAAAAGCAAGAACTATTCAGACACAAATGAGATCAAAGGCATACAATAGCTACCTTCAAGGTGAGTCCAACTGTGTGAATTTGGTACAATGTGAGCATTAAAGAGAAAATGGTGGTAATGAATTAAAAAATTTTCCATGAATAAGGAAAGAAAAATTTTTAAAAGGAATGAGAGTAAAAAAATTAAAAACGTTTTTCCTCACCAAATTATCTTATCAAATAAACATAAAGGGAATTTCAGAATTTGAAGCTCAGTATTTTGTAACCCTTGATATAATAATAGATTCCTATATCAGTGGCAAAACCATATGGCAAAATAGTATGAAGAATGAGATATTTATAATCATAATCACTTAAAGTAATTACAAATGGGAAATATAACTCTATAATGGAAAGACAAATGGTCACCCCACAAATCACTAAATGTTATGGCCTGACATTATGCACCTATTGATAAGCTACAGTGGAGGTTTCACATCATGTATCTGGTTTCTTTGTCAGAAATATTTGATTTGAATCTAAATTCGAGGACACATTTAAATAAATTCTGAGTGCAGAACATACTGAAAAACAACTGGCTTTTGAACCTGCAAATGATTCAATGCCATTAAAAATAGAGAACAGCTGATCAACTTTTTCAGATCATAGAAAATTTAAAGAGACATTGTAGTGGGGCGGGGCTCAGTAGCAAATGCCTGTAATTACAGCTACTCAGGAGGCTGAGGCAGGAGAATTGCAAGTTTAAGTCCAGCTTGGGCCATTTAGTGAGCTACTGTCTCAATGGAAACAGTAAGGTTATTGCTCAATGGTAGAACCCCCCTAGGTTCTATCCTCAGTAACAGGGGGAAAAAAACCAGGTAGCAAAGCATAATGGTTGAAATAGATTGGATCATAGGAAACAAAGCAGCCAAAAAGTACATTTGGGGGGAAATAATGAAATTTTTTAGTATAATGAATAATAGTATTTCTTTATGGATGGTAATGGGGTGGCAGGTGTGTAGAAAAATGTCCCTATTGCAGAAAAAGGCATCATGAAGTGTTTAGGGGTGAAATATGATATCCTCAGCCTAATTTCTGATTGTTTGATAAAAAGAACTATGTTTATGTGTGTGCATGGAAAGAGAACTGTTATGATGATCAATTAACAATTAGGCTGTTTATTCATCACACTGGTTTTTCAATTCTGCTTTGGGTTTGAAACTTTTCCAATAAATGCAAAAAATAAAATACAAATTAAAACAAAAATTTCAGGGATTGAACTCAGGGGCACTCGACCACTGAACCCCATCCCCAGACCTAGTTTGTATTTTAGACAGGGTCTCAGTTGCTTAGGGCCTTGATAAGTTGCTGAGAGTGGCTTTGAAATTGCTATCCTTCTGCCTCAGCCTCCCAAGCCATTAGGATTACAGGCATGTGCTGACATGCCTGGCTTTTGGTTTAACTGCTAATAGACATTGTCAACTGCATATGTACTTATGAAACATTAATAGAGTTTAAAATTTTCATCTCTCTCCCAGTAATATTCATATAATAAAATATATGGAAAATCCACTTGAAAAAAGCACTGTAAGCGTTTTGTATGTGATGACTATTAGCTTGTAGGTTTTTGTTATGTATATATGCTACCAAAAGCTTGGTCCTTGTCCCTGAAGCCCATTTAATAAGGAGGACACAGTTTTGAGAAACAAAGAAAATGAATGAAGGTTTATTGTTTTGCTAGCAAAGGAGAAGCACAGAGGACTCCTGTCCTAGAGACAGTGATTCTGCCCCTTCAGGAGTATGGAGGGTTTTTAAAGAAGTGATACATTCTGGGTGTTCCCTGTGAGGGGTTGTGATTCACTTGTGAATTTGGAAGATAGCCATTCTTCTGGTGCCATCCCTAAAGTCTGAATTACTTGGTTCTGTGGTGTATATGTGCCTAAAGAAAGTCAATACTTGGCTTAAAACAGAAAAAAAAGAAAGATAATCCTGTTTCTTGCTCTCAGGTTAGAGAGAAGGAGGGGAAGAACATAGGGAAAGAAAAAACCATGTCCCTTTAAAATAAGCCTCAGAGCAGAGCAAAGGCTATATTTAAAGCATAAGGTGGAACACTGTGACATAATAGACCATTGTTTTAAGCAAGTGTTTCAGACTCAAGGCTTATTCTGATATCAGAATTAAATTCTCCCTTTTATACCCAGAAGTTTGTATATGAAATAACAAAAAAGAATTTAATTTAGAATAGATTTAAGAAAGGTTTGCAGTATTTTTAAACAGGTTGGTGAAATTAATGCTGGAGTACATTAAAGTCTGTGAATGTAAGTATTATATCAAGTCTTGACAACTATTGCTTATGAATATCAAGGAATTATTTTATTTGGCTTGTATTTTTTTTTGGTGGTGTTGGGGATTGAACCTAGGGTCTTGTGCATGAGAGGCAGCACTCTACCAACTGAGGTATATCCCCAGTCAAGGAATTATTTTATATTGGTTTCACTCACTTTGAACTAATTAAACATATGCATGTTCATACATAGTGTCAATTGTTTTTGTTCTTTCTGCATACTATGAAATCTCATTATAAGGCTGTAGAATAATGGTAGTTTATGTTCAATCTTATATAACATTAAGCTTCATATTATGATTATATTCTGTAAAATATTACAGTTTTGTAAAAATGCATTACTTCCTAAAACTTTCTAAATCATATCCATGTGATAAATATAGAATGGATTATAATGGGAATTAGAAGATCAAGTTAGAAGTGTTTATACCAGGACCTAGTATACAGAAAGAAAATATTTTCAATGAAAACAATTATTTTGTCATTTCATTTTCATTGCTAAAACCTGTGTTTCCAATTTTCTGTGGAAGAAAAACTAAAATCTTTCTTTCACCTCCCACACATGACAAATTTATTTTTTCTATCCTAGCAAGTGGCATATTTTACAATAGTATCTCAAGTACAATTCTGATAGCATCTATGCGTCATAACAATTGTGCCTTTATTCTCACTTATTTTATAAAGTACATTGGTAAGATTGTCTCTGTATGCTAGATACTTAATAACTTCCCACATGCTCTATATAATTATGCACCAATAAGTAGTTACTTTATTCATATATATTTTGGTTCTTCAGTGTTATATGATGGCAGTTTCATTACAGAAATATTTGTTTGTAAGAATAAGTCTGTGGAATTGGTATCAAAATTATCCTTAAGAATATGCCCTAGTCTGAAGTTTTCTAGAATCCAGCAATTTGCTAGCATCTTACAAAGTTTTACTTCATATTGTGATGCTACTTATTTTGTTTGCTTTTAATATTTTTTACATAGGTTTCTAAATAAGGTACATATAATTTTTATATCTTTAATTTTGAGGTACTCCAAACAAATTAAAGAATATTATTACAGAGCAGGGGCCTTCTGAGAAACTGAGGCAGCCCAAAGACCTGCCCTTCACACCCTCATTCATGAGACTAAGTCAGAAAGATTTCATACATGTCACTCAGAGTAACAGAAATGAGTTTATTTAAGGGAATGGAAAATGGAAATGGGACACTGTCGAGGCAGAGAGTGTGTCCTCTCAGAGAGGAGAGGAACAACATGTCTCTCCTGCACTCCAGTTTCATTGGGGATCCCAGAGAAGTTTCCAGAGTCCTGCACATGTCCACCTCTTGACTTTTGACTGTAATCATGATTATATCAGACTTTCAAGTATGCACTGCTTTGCAACTCTTAGTAACATTAACAGTGGTGACCGGTTCTAATTGGATTTTTAACTATACATTCTTATAGATTTTATGTTTAGGAAGAACTATCCTTTTCTCCCAGAGTTTCAGGATCTGGTCACAAAAGTCTCCTGGGTTCCTCCCATCCACATCATTTTGGGCCTGCATTTAACAGGTAGTTTGCTAAAATATGTGACATATCTTGTCCACTTAGGCCAGGCAGGGCTGCAGATAAATGGCTTCTTGGAAAAGAAAGCATGTGGGGGTCAACACCATGGCCCCATTTTATAGAATTATTCTCTTAACTTCCTGTTCCCACCATCCTTATCTATCTGTCCCTTAACAATATCAAAGGTCTGTCTTATTCAATCACAGGAACCACACCTGGAGGCTAACTGGTGGACATATTAAGGTACACCTTCAAGGCCCATTTCAAATGTAAAGGATTTTGAGGCTCTCCTGGGAATGCCTCCTTTGTTCCAGACGTGGGAACATGAGAAGATGGGGATGAAGCCCAATGGAAGTTATAGGAAGGCAATAGCCTTGACTCTTTTTAAATGCCTCTTTTACATGGATTTTGCTCCATGCTTTATCCAGAACGATATGTAAACTGCTATGCTATACACCAAAATGAATTTTTCTGCTATCAGGATCTCTCCTGCATGGTGGGAGTTTTCTCTTAAATAAATCCTACTGCATTTATACTTCCTTTTCGTGATAGTCCATGGATTTTATTCTTCAAAATTTTGCAAGACAAGAGCTCAGAAGAAAGTTGGCAAAGTAGGGAATATAGATGCATCTCAAAACTCCACTTTAATCTTGGTGACACGCTTTTATCTTGGTGACCCGTATTATGATCTTCAGAAGGGTGAGTGAAATGGACTAATGCTCTGTCACTTTGCTTTTCTTCCAAGAGTCCTATACTCATTTTGCACATTGTCACTATCAAAATTACTGGGACCCTGTCAGCCAGTTACAAGTGGATAATGTGGCTGCTGGACTTAGAAACAGGAGAAAGGCCTTGCTGGAGTGAGACTTATCAATCCCTCTCTGCCTTTGGCAGAGAGAATGTTGATCTGATCTTCCTTCAGTCTCCTTCCAAAACAATCCATTTGTTTGAGAAACTGAGGTCTCTCTTAGAAGCACCCTAAGTGTCTGACTGGTGTTAGTGTCTGGTGTGAACGCAGGGTCTCTAGAGATGGATGAATACCAATCCATCACACATGGAAGCTCCATCTCTATTTTAATCTCCTTTCATGGCCTCTCACCTGATGGTGGAGGGAGGGCCTCACTCTAGTTCCTTGTATTCTATGTTGAGATAACTTCTCAGCATGATCTGATGACTCCAAGGCAGAGCCCAATATGTGAGTTGCCCCTTTCTTTTTTTCTGTCTCTCTTGTCCTCCCCCAGGAAAACGGAGCTGCCTCAGACCCATCCCATTGATAACTCAGTTTTGCCAGCTTATACTTTCTCAGACTATAGGGTAAGATGATCTTATTCTCTCAGGAAGAATAGTGGGTCCCTAGATTTCTCAATTTGCCAGTTTCCCTAGGAAAACCCCATGGCTCTCATTTTAATTGCTCTAAGACATTTTGTCCACTCTCTCCCTGCCTACTAGGTTAAAGGTCTCAAATCTTGGGTCTATTATGGTAAGGACATCATTCCTGGCTGTATAAATTAGTTTACTTTTTACAACAAATTGGACAGGACTTTAGATGCCTTAATTATGAGTGAGATGGCAAAAATAGACATTAGGAATAACTTAAAACTTGTCCAGGATACATGGATCTCAGGAACATGTCTCTTCCTTAGTACAACGGGCAAAAAAAGCTATTGGCTTATCCCCTGTGGGATGCTCAATGCAGTCGACTATACTTCCATAGATGGGGATAAACACAGTACAAAAATTAGGGTTTCTCCATTTAAGAAGGAAAGAAGAGATTTTGGGCCTGTGATGGTGTTGCGATGGGCAAAGGTGTGACTTATGCTGTCTAGAGGGAGCAATAAAGAATGTCCATGTACTTCCTCCCTTTTTGAATGCTTTATTCACTCAAATCACTCAATAAAATTTCACTCTATAGGTTCTTAATCAAAAAAAATGACAATCCTTAATGCAAGGCACTGCAATAGACATAATCAATCCACACCAAACAATTCTAAGTTAATTCTAAGCACTGCAAACACACTTAATCATGAAAAGCTCATAACAGACATTCCGTCTGCATGCTAAGCTTAAGTGCTAGCTTAAGTGCAGAAGTGCATTCACTCAATGTGGTGATCAGATCAGGAACCAAGGCAGGCTTCTCCTGGTGTGGAGCTGATAGCTGGTTGAGGAGAGGGTCATAGGGAGAAGTTTCGATCTCACCAGGATCGAGATGTGGCTGTAGAGTTTGAGAGTGGTGAGGAAGATGCAGAGGATCTGGCAAATGATGAGCAGAGTTGGGATGTCAGTCCAGGTCCTCATCATGCTTTCCAGTAGGTGAGCATTAATGTCAGCTGGCTGAATGATCATTGGCTCCATCATTTATATTAAGTTTTGGGGCTTCTAACAATCCTTTTAATCCCTATCAGTTACTACCAGGTTTCTCAGTGATATCATTCATTCCGAAGCTAGAGCCTCTGTTCTGGTGGACCCCACCCTGATTTTCTCACCTCTTGCCTTTGGCAGGGACTTATCAGGGAAAGGGTAACAGGACAGTGATTTCCCTCTGGGTTTAAGCCAGGGTTGTGAGGAGTGACTTAATTTATCAGGCTATGCCTAATGACTATAGTGAAGCGCACCATAGATGGACAGATTCAAAGTGAAGTTTTAAAATGGAGTTGCTTAGGCTAGGGCCCAAGGCCATCCTTACAGATGGTAAGGAGTGACTAAATCCATCCTTCTCAATTCCCAGTCAGGCCTCAATACATGGACACTAATGATTTGAGGATCATAGGAGATAAAGGGAACTTTAGTGAGGGGATTTTGAGGGATGTGCTAGTAATGGGCAACTAATCTGACCCACTATAGACTCCTAGTCAGGCCTCAAGGAGTAGTTGCCAATGACTTTGAGGTCAAGGTTCACCTTCCTTCCCCTGTCCTTCAGATGGCTAACACTCCATATGGCACAAGCATTCATACACTGGAATTCCATTGACCTTCAAACACTGGGGAAAATGTCTAATATTTTCTGTACTCAAGCTTGGCTTAAACAAATACTAGTGAGAGGACAGAAAGAGATAGCTCTTGAATGAAGCATAAACTATAACTCCATTTTACAACTACACTTGCTTCAGCAATTGCCCAAAGCAGTTCAAAACCAGAAGAAAAAGTGCCACTTTTAAATCTAAAAAGTATGGCATTTTCTTATACTCTGGGTTTCAGATCTCTCATTAAGTTACAAAAAGGGATCTAGAAAAGCCAACTGCTCCAGGTCCCAAATGTTTTGAGGACAATTAGGAGTCTACATTGGACACAGTGCAGCTAGGGCCTAGTTTCAAGAAGCTAACAAGACGGGCCCAATAATATCAAGGATGAAGGGCAAGAACCACACCGGGACTGCCTTGTAGAAAAGGGGGGAAGTTTATTAAGGAAAGAGGAGAAAGGGGGGAAGGGGAAAAGGGAAAGGGGAATGGGGAAGGGGAGAGCTGGTGAGAAGATGACGGCGAAAAGAAAAGAGAAGAGAGAGAGTTCTGAACAAGCCGGGGCTTAAGTACAGAGGGGTGGGAGCGTGACTTGTATGGTCCGGATTGGCTCAGAAAGGGAGAGCCTGCCCTAGGTTGAATTCCCGTGAGAGGCAAGTATTCACAGGATCAGGAAGGGTGGGGACTCAGAGCCCTCCAAATGTGAATTCTCGCGAGAGTTGGGCACTTCCGGGAAGGCGCCTTGGGGTATGGCCTGCCAGCCTGAATCTTATCCAACATTCCCCCCTTTCTGTTTTCTTAGGAAGTGGGGCGTCATGTCTTGATCTGGCTGCTTCGGAGCTGAAACGGGGCGATGTGGGGTGTTATGAGGGGGGGATGTAGGCATACAAAACAAGCAAATCAGGCTTGAGGGTGAAAAAATTCCCAGGAAGTAGACGTGGAAAAGATGAATCTGTCCAGGTGTAGGATGGATGAAGTTTCCTTGTGTAAGCTACCTGGTACCGAAAACCGGGAGGAAAACTCTCGGAGGCAGAGTAAAGCTTTTACTACTTTTACTTCTACTTTCTTAGAGAGCTTAGAGAGGGAAAGAAAGATTTTTAGAGAGAAAGATTAAAGAGCTTTTCTTCTTGTCTTCATAGCTTAGAGTAGAGAGAAAGAAAGATAGAGCTTAGCTTAGAGAAAGATTAGAGCTTCTTTATTCTCTCTTCTTTCTTCCTTCTTCTTTCTTCTGTCTTCTTCGGGAGCCTCGGCCTAACTCTGACCAGCCCTCGGGAGCCTCTGCCTAACTCTGACCAGCCATTACTTCTTCTATCTGGTTTCTCTTCTGTAACCGCTCTGCCTACGTTGTGGCCGCTCTGATTCTTTTCTCCGACCCGAACTCTTCTTCTGACCGACCGAGCTACTGCACGACTGACTGAATGAATTCTCCGTTCTCTTAACTCGGACCGCTTTCACCCGGTTATATACCTTCAGCTTTGCGGGTGCCTACAGGTGCGTCACATACATATCAGGTGGAACTTATGGCTTCCAGCTAGCTGCAACAGCTCTTCCTAATTAGGGCTCCTTCATCCTTGAAGCCAAAGATTGAGGGTGTCAAACCAGACTTCTGCAGAAAGTCACTGAGGGAGTCAGCCGGCTATCCTCTAAGAGCATGTAGAAATTGTAGGCCTTGCGAGTTTGCAGGTAACACTATTATGGAAGCAACAAAGGGAAAGAAGGTGAGATGGATTGTTTTCCATAGGCCTATGTTCCACCTGGTGGGACTTACGGTGAAGAGGCCCATGGAGAGTGTGAAGCGCATCATAATGAGCATAGGGTGGCAGGTTAGGGGCCTTTCAGAGCAAGCTGGCCAAGAGTCATCCAGGCGTAGTTGATCCCTTTAGAGTCTGGCAAATTCGTTTCGAAGTCATGAGAAGTCATCTGTGGTTTTACAGTTGATAATCCTGAGGAGAAGCTGGTTAAAGGTTTGGTTAGATATTTTTACTTAATTGTCCCTGTAGAAATTTTATGACACAGGGAAGGAAGGCATAGAATAAGAGAACTTCAACTAGAGGTCCCCATATTGGGAGAGCCTAGCTGATGAAGTTTTGTGAACACGTCCCAATGGGATTGTCGTGCCAGTTGTAATTTTTCCTTTCTAACTGTTCTCCTTCCTGCATACTGTGACAAGGCCCATATTGTGACCAGGCCCAGTGAGATGGCCAGAAGGTGGGAAGCAGATGGGCTGAGGCAGGAAGGGCAGGATGGTGCATCCCAGGACACATGAATTAAAAAACTGTATAGCTCCCTGTAGGGAGGGGCAATTCCTGGGACAGGTTACCTTGGCAACAGGTTGGGGCAGGTTGTTGATAAGGGTGGAAGAAGGCCTCTGAGGGAATTAACATTTCAATCCCTCAGGGGACAGTCTCCCAAGTTCCCAAAATTGGCTCACTCAAATTGGCTTTCGACCTGACTTGATTTACCTATACATGCTAACTGCCTATGAGATTCTGGCTTCATTTCCCTTCTAATTTTAGGAACTCCTTACTACTGTAAGGGAATGGGTCGATGACCGGATCTGGCTTCTTCGAGCTGAACGGGGGTGACGAGATGGGGACAAGTAGTTTGGAGTTCCCTTTTTAGAAGTCAGGCCAGATTGAAGCCCGGGGAAGATTGTAATGTCATCAGGGACAGGATCCTCTATGAGAGAAGCAAAAAACATGAGTACCGAAGAAATGTTGCAGCATCTGAAACATGTCAATGTATACCATGAAGATGATAATTTCTCATCAGGAGGTGTGAGGGCTGAGAAGTTGTCCCCATAATAAGGCCAGAGTGGATATGGCCTTTATTTGGGAATATAAATCCTTAACATCCCCCAGAATTATCAGGAATGTAAACATAACATTTAATATGGTAGTCAAGCTACTTAATGTCATCTGATCCTATAAAATCTTTCTACTGGAGGGCTAGGTAATCATGCTAGTAAATATTAAGCCTACCTGTGTAGATTAGGAAGACCTGTTAAACTGTTTCTTTTTAGAGTTATCAGGCATTACTGCCTAAGAATCTCTTTTGTAGTCTTCAGTCTTACCAATTCTTGGGGCTAATACAAGTGTATATCTGAAGTTACATTTAACTATTATTTCTTAAATGCCCAGGAATGGTTGTGTTTTGGTTTCAACTGTTTTTTGTAATTTTTTAAGATGAAGTATGTCAAACTGACTTTTGCTTTTATCTATTGCTAAGAGTCAGCTGATTTCTGATGGGAATAACTCTTGGGGGAACTTAAGAGCAGCTTTTCCATTCTGCTAGTGCCTTCTGCAAGGATAGGTCCAGGTCTTGCTTGACCTTGTGGCTTCCCTTGGAAGCATCAGGGATGTCTCCCTTTTCCAAGGACCCTCCTTTTAGCAAGTGCACTGGTTGGCTTTCCTAGCCTCCCTGCTCGAGAGACCATGTGGCCCAAAGTTGCAAAGCTCTTTAGAGAAGTTCCCTGTTCCCTGGATCAGACTGATTCTAAGGGCAAGAGCCAAATATTGGTTTTCTTGGCCCTTTTAATTTAACTTAAAAGTCTTGATCTTAAACATATAGCAAGTTAGTCTCACCAGTCTCAAATTAAGCGCACTGGGCTTTAATTTAATGCCTATAAATTTACTATCATTTACCCTTTCCATTAATTGGGGTTTGTACCATCCTAAGTGATTGCTTATTATCTTAAATCAACCTAGGTTGTGTTCTTGAAGCAATACCTCTGTAAAATATTGACAGGCAACTTTTAGACAGTTTACAAGGAAAATACAAAATAAAATAAATGAGAATAAAAATACATTTAGTTTGTGTAATAACCATCTTGAATTTTGACTGAGTTATATACTACAACCCGTTTCTTAACAACAAGAATCATTTCTTTTGACCATAACCATAAACAAATTGAAGTTTGGTCTGCCCTGGAGCCACTCTGGCATGCAGTAAAGGTGGAAGGCCAGAGCCTTCTCAGGTAAGGTGGGGCTCTTTATAAATCTTAGGTCAGATATTCTAGTTCTGAAGCTAATCTTTGCTTCTTAAATAGAATTTTACAGAGTTTACATATATTGTTGCTCGAGTTCCCATGAACATTAGCTAACACAATATTACATTTAGAAGAAATTAAGGGAAGGCTGAGAGCTTTTAACCTTTTGTGGAAAAGTTGAAACAATACAGTAACAGTCAAAACCTTTGAGCCTCTACATACATAGCAATCTTTTATAAACCTTTATATAGAATCACACACATCTGTTAACCACTTCACAAGAACACAATGTTCAAGCATATAGAATTATACCTGTTGAAACTTCAACCTTTTTCAGTAATGACAAAGTAACCTTAAATCTCTTTTTAATTTACCAATTTATGAAAACAATCAATAATGTTACCCAATGGAATTCAAGGAGGTACTTGATGGCATATTTAACAGTTAGCATTTTAACCTTGTAAATTAATCAGATGTTTAACCAAGTTACTCACAAATCAGACTGAACAGTACTAGTCATATCTTCCATGCTGAAGAGAAGTTCTAGGACCAAGGGATACAAATGTTTAAAAACTCCCCCCTCCCAAAAATACCTGAATAGGACTGATCAGAAAAACATTAACCTACGTGTATAGGATCAAAATCATGAGCTCAAAAAATCCATATTTAATCTAAGAAAAAGCAAGAGTCCTAGAAAAGTGACTAGTCAGTAATTACCATACAATTTGCTTTTTGGTTTAGTCCAATGTAAGTTTAGGTAAAAAAAAAAAAAAAAAAAAAAAAAAAAAAAAAAAAAAATTTCCCATTCTTTTGGGGACTGAGCCATCTCCTACTGAGTTGCTGGCTTCCCCATTTGCATTTCAATGTAAGTCTCAGCTGAGGTCCAGAAGGTGGGCGCTGGGAAACTTATTCTGAGAAGAAACCTCATGTAGAAGTAGGTAAGCAGCAGCTAGAGCCCTAAGACAAGGGGCCCATCCGCAAACGGTGGGGTCAAGCTGTTTAGAGAGATAGGCAACTGGAGCAAAGGTGGGGCCCTTGTATTGGCCTAGAACACCAAGAGCCAAACCCTTTGTTTCATGGACATAAAGGGTAAATGGCTGAAGAAGGTCTGGAAGATGAAGAGCTGGGGCCTGTGACAGTGCCTGCTGCAGATGTTTAAACTTAGCCTGAATGCTTTCGGGAAGGAACTTTCCCTCAATCCCCTTAGCTGCCTCATATAGGGGCTTTGCATGAAGAGAGAAATTGGGAATCCAGGCACAGAAATATCCTGCTAGCCCTAGGAAGGAGAGAATTTCTTTCTTTGTCTTGGGACATGGGAGCTCCTCGATGAGGGCCTTTCTGTCCACAGTAATGGCCTTCGATTGATGGGAAATCTGAACTCCTAAATACACTACCTGGGTCTGGGCAAGCTGCACCTTAGATGGGGAAACACAATACCCCGCGAGAAGCAAGAAAAATTTAAAAGAGTGTAAGAGTCTTCACGAGCTGTGAAGAAGGAAGGGCTGCAGAGGAAGAGGTCATGTACATATTGCATGAGTGTGGAGTTAGGGAATTTAAGATCTTTGAGGTCTGCAGCCAATGTCTGTCCAAAGATATGAGGGCTGTCTCGAAAACTCTGAAGGAGGACTGTCCAGGTCAACTGTTGGGACCTCTGAGTATCTGGATCTGTCCAGGTATTATAAGGGGAATGGGTGGGTTTGAGAAAACATTTCTGCAAAAGATCTGAGATGATGGGTTGAAGACCTCTGAGGCTAGCGGCTGGAAGTGGATACTGGGCTTTATTGGGGAAATGTTGGGATCTTTAAGGTATATTTGTACAGGGTCACACTGAGCAAGGGAGGGAGTCTGAGTATCCCAGACTTTGGGGTCCACTAAATCGGTGGGGACAGGGTAATGGGAGGTTTATGTGTCGGTAGAAGTTTGGGAGGTTTCTGCCTCAGTAGGGGGCTGAGGGGTTCCTATATCAATAGGGGGCGGTGGAGTTTCCTCATCAGCATCAATAGGGGGTGGTGGGTCAGTGGCCCTTGAAACAGTGAGAAGAAAGGTGGGGGAGGAGATGGAGCAAAACGAGTCAGGGAGCACAATTGAGCTTGGCTGATCAGAGAACACGATAATTTCCTGCAGCTTATCAGAATTAAGAGGTTTAAGACCACCCACTATGCAAACTAAAAACTGATCTCTCAAGACCATGTCCCCTGGGGCATTGTAATCCCACTTCGGGTCTCTATCTGGAACGGACTCAGGACCAAAGGGTAAGTTTTGGGTTTACTCTCTGAGTCTTGTCCACATATGTTCTTGCCTGCTTTTTCGAACGGTCAGGGGAGGACTGAATGCAGAAGGCAGCAGAATATCCCGTGAGTCGGGTAGAGACACCGCGAGAGCCACTGGGGCCGGGAGAAACTCCACCGGAGACGCTGGGGAAGAAGCACAGACTGTGCAGCTCTCTCCCTGCGCCACTGCCAGAGTTGTTGGGGAAGAAATCGGGGAGGGGGCCAAAGCCTGAAGTGGCGCATCTGGTAAAGAACGCGTTGCAGAATCCGAGGGAGTGGGGGCCAAATTCTGAGGCGGCAACGTCTGGTAAAAAATGCATGGCCAAAGATGGCGGGGAAGGCGTGGCAGGAAATGATGCAGAACCAAGTGGCAGAAGCTGAGTGGGTGGGGATAACGGTGGAAGGGGTGCAGAACTAGGAACTGGAAGTTGAGTGGGGCGGGGAAAGTGGTGGTGAAGGCACAGGAAATGACATGGGGTCTACGGATGAAGGTCACAGGAGGGTCTATGGATGAAGGCATGGTGATTGCGGAAGTCAGAGAATGGAGAGAAGGGGAGGGGCGGAAGATGATGTAAAAGGAAGAGGAGGGTCTACGGATGAAGGCAGGGTGATTTGCGGAAGTCAGAGCCGAAAAGGAGAGAAGGGGAGGGCGGAAGATGATGTAAAAGGAAGAGGAGGGTCTAAGCACAAAGGCGCGGCAATTTTGGAAGTCAGAGCCTGAGCCGGGAGAGGGGGAGGGGCAGAAGGTCTGGACTGCTGGTATGGGGGCTGTGGGGCTTCTAATCTTGGGTCAAAGTCAAGGTCAATCAAGGATGGAAGCGGGTCACTGGGTCTGCATTCTAGTGAAACGGTTTCAGGACTACACTGAATACTCAGGGAAGGATTTGAACGGAGAAAGGAAAAGGCATCTATGTAAGGCAACTCTGTCCATTTTTTTGACTGTTGGCAAAAGCTGGAAAGTTCCTGCAAAACCCGAGCATCTAGGGACCCTGACTCTGGCCACTGATTGGATAATGGGTAGGAAGGCCAAATTTTTGTACATAACTTTATTAATTTTTTTTTTCTTTATGTGTGGCTTTAAGCCTAAGTTTGCCCGATTTTTTAGGAGGCAGTTAAGAGGAGAAATCAGCTTGGAATTGATAGGGAAGTTCCCATATTTCCCCATAATGGGGAGAGGCTAATACGATATTTTGAAAAGCGTCCCTTTCAAAATATGCATTAGAGTGAGATCCAAGTCCGCTCGCCCAGTCTCGTCACCAGGTCAGGCTGACATGGGATATCATGAGAAATGTCTTCCTCAAGATACCGGAGGACTATGAGCCCCCTGCGCAGGGAATTCTCGTGTCCCATCCCGGATGGGAAAGAAAAGCTCAAGTCCGGAGTGTGGAGAGGAACTTCTCTAACCACTCCCAGCTGAAAGCTCTAATCACTACAGCTGAAAACTTTAGACCGGCAGATAGAGGTGGGGGTAGGGGAAGTTCCTGGGGTCCACCGTTGCCTTTAAAGACTCGGGTGGGGTGCTTTCCCCCCCTGCACAGGTCACGGGCTAGATTGCCGGAAAATCGACGGTCAGTTTTCACCACGTAGTGACCAGACAGGTTTTTAGGAACTCGGGGCGGGGGCAAGGGTGTGAGGCTGCCACATGGCGCAGACTCCAGGTGTGGGCTGTCAGATGTGGAGTGCGGAGGCGGCGGAAGCATGAAGGGCAAGAACCACACCGGGGACTGCCTTGTAGAAAAGGGGGGAAGTTTATTAAGGAAAGAGGAGAAAGGGGGGAAGGGGAAAAGGGGAAAGGGGAAATGGGGAAGGGGAGAGCTGGTGAGAAGATGACGGCGAAAAGAAAAGAGAAGAGAGAGAGTTCTGAACAAGCCGGGGCTTAAGTACAGAGGGGTGGGAGCGTGACTTGTATGGTCCGGATTGGCTCAGAAAGGGAGAGCCTGCCCTAGGTTGAATTCCCGTGAGAGGCAAGTATTCACAGGATCAGGAAGGGTGGGGACTCAGAGCCCTCCAAATGTGAATTCTCGCGAGAGTTGGGCACTTCCGGGAAGGCGCCTTGGGGTATGGCCTGCCAGCCTGAATCTTATCCAACATTCCCCCCTTTCTGTTTTCTTAGGAAGTGGGGCGTCATGTCTTGATCTGGCTGCTTCGGAGCTGAAACGGGGCGATGTGGGGTGTTATGAGGGGGGGATGTAGGCATACAAAACAAGCAAAATCAGGCTTGAGGGTGAAAAAATTCCCAGGAAGTAGACGTGGAAAAGATGAATCTGTCCAGGTGTAGGATGGATGAAGTTTCCTTGTGTAAGCTACCTGGTACCGAAAACCGGGAGGAAAACTCTCGGAGGCAGAGTAAAGCTTTTACTACTTTTACTTCTACTTTCTTAGAGAGCTTAGAGAGGGAAAGAAAGATTTTTAGAGAGAAAGATTAAAGAGCTTTTCTTCTTGTCTTCATAGCTTAGAGTAGAGAGAAAGAAAGATAGAGCTTAGCTTAGAGAAAGATTAGAGCTTCTTTTTTTTTTTTTTTTTTTTTATTTAGCATTTTTTTTACATACAATTGCTTGTATACAGAGTATATTCGTACAATTCAGGTCTTCAATCATGCATTTAGGCAAATGATATCCATCTCATTCAAACACCTTTTCTTTTCTTTTTCCTTTTCTCCCTCTCCCTCCCCCCTTGCTCCCTCCCTTACTCTCCCTTTCCTTTGACCATTCTAGTGTTCTTCTAGTCCTCGTATGTACCCTCCCATCCAACAATACTATGGACTAGCCTCCTTTATATAAGAGAGAACATTTGGTACTTGGATTTTTGAGACTGACTAACTTCACTTAGCATTATGTCTTCCAACTTCATCCATTTACCTGCAAATGCCATTAATTTATTTTCTTTTATTGCTGAGTAAAATTCCATTGTGCGTATATACCACATTTTCTTAATCCACTCATCTACTGAGGACATCTAGGTTGGTTCCACAACCTAGCTATTGTGAATTGCGCAGCTATAAACATTGAGATAGCTGTGTCACTGTAATATGCTGTTTTTAAGTCCTTTGGGAATAGACCCAGGAGTGGGATGGCTGGGTCATAGGGTGGCTCCATTCCCAGTTTTCCAAGAAATCTCCATACTGCTTTCCATAATGGTTGCACCATTTTGCATTCCCACCAGCAATGTATGAGTGTGCCTTTTTCCCCACATCCTCTCCAACATTTATTGTTGCTTGTGTTCTTGATAGCTGCCATTCTGACTGGAGTGAAGTGAAATCTTAGAGTAGTTTTGATTTGCATTTCTCTAATTGCCAGCGATGTTGAACATTTTTTCATGTATTTGTTAATTAATCGTGTATCTTCTTCTGAGAGGTGTCTTCTCAATTCCTTAGCCCATTTATTGATTGGGTTATTTGTTTTTTTGGTGTAAAGTTTTTTGAGTTCTTTATATATTCTAGAGATCAGTGCTCTGTCTGATGTGCATGTACTAAATATTTGTTCCCAATTAGTTGGCTCTCTATTCACCTCACTGATTGTTTCTTTTGCTGAGAAGAAGCTTTTTAGTTTAAATCTATCCCATTCATTAATTCTTGGTAGTAATTCTTGCGCTACAGGATTCTTATTAAGGAACTTGTGGCCTAATCCGACATGTTGGAAATTGGAGCTTACTTTTTCTTCTATTAGGCGTATTGTCTCTGTTCTAATTCCTAGGTCCTTGATCCATTTTGAATTGAGTTTTGTGCATGGTGAGAGATAAGGATTTAATTTCAATTTGGTGCATATGGATTTCCAGTTTTCCCAGCACCATTTGTTGAAGAGGCTATCCTTTCTCCACTGTACATTTTTGGCACCTTTGTCTAATATAAGATAGCTGAAATTATATGTATTAGTTTCTGTGTCCTCAATTCTGTACCATTGGTCCACCAGTCTGTTTTGATGCCAATACCATGCTGTTTTTGTTACTATTGCTCTATAGTATAATTTAAGGTCCGGTATGGTGATGCCCCCTGCATCACTTTTCTTGCTCAGGATTGCTTTGGCTATTCTGGGTCTCTTATTTTTCCAGATGAATTTCATGACTGCTATTTCTATTTCTTTGAAGAATGACATTGGGATTTTGATTGGAATTGCATTAAATCTGTATAGTGCTTTTGGTAGTATGGACATTTTGACAATATTAATTCTACCTATCCAAGAGCAAGGTAGGTCTTTCCATTTTCTGAGTTCATCTATAATTTCTTTCTTTAGTGTTCTATAATTTTCGTTATACAGGTCTTTCACCTCTTTCGTTAGGTTGATTCCCAGGTATTTTATTTTTTTTTGATGCTATTGTAAATGGGGTAGTTTTCATCATTTCCCTTTCAGAGTCTTTTTTGCTGATGTACAAAAATGCCTTTGACTTATGTGTGTTGATTTTGTATCCTGCAACTTTGCCAAATTCATTTACTAGTTGTAAAAGTTTTCTGGTAGAGTTTTTTGGGTCTTCTAGGAAGATTATCATGTCATCAGCAAATAGTGCTAATTTGAGCTCTTCTTTTCCTATCTGGATCCCTTTAATTTCTTTCGTCTGTCTAATTGCTCTGGCCAGAGTTTCCAGTACTATGTTAAATAGCAGTGGTGAAAGGGGCATCCCTGTCTTGTTCCAGTTTTTAGAGGGAATGCTTTCAATTTTTCTCCATTTAAGATAATGTTAGCTCGGGGCCTTGCATATATAGCTTTTATAATGTTGAGATATGTTCCTGATATTCCTAGTTTTTCCAGTGTTTTGAACATAAAGGGGTGTTGTATTTTGTCAAATGCTTTTTTCTGCGTCAATTGAGATGATCATATGATTTTTGTCTTTAAGTCTATTGATGTGGTGTATTATGTTTATTGATTTCCGAATGTTGAACCAGCCTTGCATCCCTGGGATAAACCCCACTTGATCATGGTGCACTATCTTTTTGATATGTTTTTGTATCCGATTTGCCAGGATTTTGTTGAGGATTTTTGCATCTATGTTCATTAAAGATATGGGCCTGAAGTTTTCTTTTTTGGATGTGTCTTTGCCTGGCTTTGGAATTAATGTGATATTGGCCTCATAGAAAGAGTCTGGAAGAGCTCCCTCTTTTTCTATTTCTTGGAATAGTTTGAAGAGCATTGGAATTAGTTCTTCTTTGAAAGTCTTATAGAACTCGGCTGTAAACCCATCAGGTCCTGGACTTTTCCTTGTTGGTAGCTTTTTGATGACTTCTTCTATTTCTTTGCTTGTAATTGATCTGTTTAAATTGTGTATAGCCTCCACATCTAGTTTAGGCAAATCATATGACTCTAGAAATCTGTCAATGCATTCAGTATTTTCTATTTTATTAGAGTACAGGTTTTCAAAGTAATTTCTAATTATATTCTGTATATCTGAGGTGTTTGTTGTGATATTCCCTTTTTCATCACGAATGTTAGTAATTTGAGTTTTTTCTCTTCTTCTTTTTGTTAGCATCGCTAAGGGTCTGTCAATTTTGTTTATTTTTTCAAAGAACCAACTTTTAGTCTTGTCAATTCTTTGAATGGTTTCCTTAGTCTCGATTTCATTAATTTCTGCTCTGATTTTAATTATTTCCTGTCTTCTACTGCTCTTGGTGTTGGTCTGTTCTTCTTTTTCTAATGCTTTGAGGTGTGTTGTTAAGTCATTTATTTGTTGGTTTTTTTTCCTCTTAAGGAATGAACTCAGTGCAATGAATTTTCCTCTTACTACTGCCTTCATAGTGTCCCAGAGATTTCTATATGAAGTATCTGTGTTCTCATTTACCTCTAAGAATTTTTTGATCTCCTCTTTGATGTCTTCTTCAACCCCTTGTTCATTCAGTAACATGTTGTTTAGCTTCCAGTTGATGGAGTAGTTTTTCTTATTCCTTGTTTTGTCGTTGATTTCCAATTTCATCCCTTTATGGTCCGATAGCATGCAGGGTAGTATCTCTATTT
The DNA here is from genome assembly GCA_025594165.1 of Tamias sibiricus. Lineage (NCBI taxonomy): Eukaryota > Metazoa > Chordata > Mammalia > Rodentia > Sciuridae > Tamias > Tamias sibiricus. Next base: position 51,616,577 of record CM046667.1, on the reverse strand, counting down.
TTTTATATTTGCTGAGAGTTGCCTTGTGACATAATATATGGTCTATTTTGGAGAAGGAACCATGTGCTGCTGAGAAAAAAGTGTATTCGTTTACTGAGGGATGAAATATTCTATATATGTCCGTTAGATCTAAATTATTAATTGTTTTAATGAGGCTTAAAGTTTCTTTGTTAGCCTTTGTTTGGATGATCTATCCATTGTTGAGAGAGGTGTGTTGAAGTCCCCTAGAAATAACTGTGTTGTGGTCTATTTTACTCTTGAACTTGAGAAGCGTTTGTTTGATGAATGTAGGTGCTCCATTATTTGGGGCATATAGATTTATGATTGTTATATCCTGTTGATGAATGGTTCCCTTAAGTAATAAGAAATATCCATCTTTGTCCCTCTTGATTAGTTTTGGTTTGAAGTCTACCTTATTTGATACGAGAATGGAAACCCCTGCTTGCTTCCGCCGGCCATGTGAGTGATAAGACTTTTCCCAGCCTTTCACTTTCAGTCTGTTGATGTCTTTTTCTATGAGGTGTGTTTCTTGGAGACAGCAAATTGTTGGGTCGTTTCTTTTAATCCATTCTGATAATCTGTGTCTTTTGATTGGCGAGTTTAGGCCATTAACATTCAGGGTTATTATTGAGATATGATTTTTATTCCCATCCATTTTTATTTAAATTATGGTCTTTAGCTTGATTAGTTTTCTCTTCTGGTTGGTATTTCCTTTAGTTTAATATCTCCCTTTGTTCATTTTCATTATCATCTTTCTCTTCTTCTTCATGAAAAATGTTGCCCAGGATGTTCAGAAGTGCTGGCTTTCGAGATGTGAAATCTTTTAACTTTTGCTTGTCGTGGAAGGTTTTTATTTCATCTTCGAATCTAAAGCTCAATTTTGCTGGATATAAGATTCTTGGTTGACATCCCTTTTCTTTCAGAGCTTGAAATATGCTATTCCAGGATCTTCTTGCTTTTAAGGTCTGGGTTGAAAAATCTGAACATAGTCTGATTGGTTTCCCCCTATATGTGATCTGCTTCCTTTCTCTTGTGGCTTTTAGTATTCTCTCCTTGCTCAGTATATTAGGCATTTTCATTATAATGTGTCTTGGTGTGGATCTGTTGAGATTTTGTTTGTTTGGTGTTCGGTATGCCTCTTGAACTTGGTTTTCCCATTCATTCCTCAAGTTTGGAAAATTTTCTGTAATTATTTCGTTAAATAGATTACTCATTCCTTTGGCTTGAAACTCTGCCCCTTCCTCTACGCCAATCACTCTTAAGTTTGGTCTTTTTATGCTGTCCCATAATTCTTGGATGTTATGTTCTTGATTTCCAACGAGTTTTGCTGTACGATCTAAATTCTTCTCTAGGACAAATATTTTGTCTTCATTGTCTGAGGTTCTTTCCTCCAAGTGGTCTACTCTGTTGGAGATGGTTTCAATTGAACTTTTATTTTGGTTTATTGCTTCTTTCATTTCTGGAATTTCTATTTGGTTTCTCTTTAGAGCCTCTATTTCCCTATTGAAGTAATCTTTTACTTCCTGTATTTGTTTTTGGAGTTCTTTGTCAAAATGATCTTTTGCCTCCTGTACTTGCTCCCTCATCTCATTTTTGAGTTCATTCTTAAGTTCCCTAAACATTTGGCATATGTAATTTCTAAATTCCATCTCTGGCATTTGACCAACTGTGTTTGCCATGAAATCTACTGATGATGAATCTTGATTTGATTGTGTCACTTTCTTCCCTTGTTTTTTCATGCTGCTTGTGTGTCTTTTCTTCTTGCTCTGTGGGACCTTGACTGTTTCGATTTTACCTTAATTCCTTATGTTGTTCCTGTAGTACGAAGCTATCAGCTCCCCTTATAATTCCTTTACACTTTAAAACCTAACACTTTCTATTCAGAAAATTCAATTTTGATCACAATGTACAGATTTTGTTAACCGAGATATTATTTCCAGTTTACTCTGTATGCTTCTGATGGGGTTTTATAGCTTCAAGTATTGGATACAGAGGTATTATGTTTAAGAAGAAGGAAGCGTCTTGAATTGTTCTTTCTTGGAAAGTATGAGAGGAGAGTTCTATTGACGTGGTTTACTGGAAGTGGTTTGGTATCAGTAGAAGAGAGAAGATAGAGAATGGAGTAGACACTTAGGTGAAGAGACCAATTTATATATAAAGTAAGATGGAAAAGAAGAAAAAAAAATGATAAAAGAGTAGAAATTGGTGTAAGAGAGAGGAGATAGAGAATCAAGAAAATGGAGAGTAAACTATATATAGCACCTCTTTTCTATCCAGTTCAATTGCGCTGTTTCTAGAAATCCCAAATTCTGCGTACAGCTTGTTTTTGTCTCTGTCTAGTATGCACTGGCAGGGTGCAAATATGAAAGATGAAGGAGAAAGAAGAGATGCCAAAGTGAGAAGGAAGAAAAGAAGGAACGAGAAAAGGAGCAGAAGCAAACAATCAAACACTCTGACAATCAATGCAAAAAAAGCAGAACAGAACAAAGCCAAAAAAAAAGAGAAAGAACAATAAACAATCAATAAACAATCTAACAAAAGCCAATAACACAAGCAGACCGACCAACAACAACAGCAAAAAAAAAAAAAACGTCGAACCCCAAGTCTCAAACAAAACAAAACGGGCCCTGGGAAGCCCCCCTTCTCTTTTCCCTTTCCAGTTTAAGCCAACTGCATTGGATCACGTCCAGAAAGTCTGCGAGTCAGGTCTGCACCCTATGTCAGCGGCCGCTCAGGGGGAAGATTGGCTCAGGGTGATTGTGTGTCAGCAGATGAATGGCTCCGGGAAGAGGACCCTCCAGAGGCACCCTTTCCCCACGCCCACCCACAGTTGTAGCTTCTTGTGGCCGCTGGGCTGGCCTCAGACACGCCCCCTCCCCTGCTGGTTACCTGAGTCTCACCCAGGTGTGCGTGTGTGCTGCCTTCTAAGCGATGGGGCTCCCTGGATGTCTGCAGCTGTTGTCTCCTCCGTCTTTTCCCCTTTGTCTGGCTCAGCCACTGCACTTCTCAAAGATGGCGGAGTTCTCCTCCCATTCAGCAGCTGCTCCGCAGACCCTTGTGTCGGTCCAGATCTTGCGGGGGTCGGCTTGGCAAGCGGTGCAAAAGAGCTCCACGTGGACACCGCCCACGCCTCTAGGCCTCTTTTTTATCCCTCCTTGCCGGTCAGTTTCAAAGCCGCTGGGTGGATCGTCTCCTTGCCGAGATGGTCTTAGCCCCTGCGCCTGCAGCACGGACAGCGTTGTTTCGGGCTGTGGACCACTGGGACTCTGTCCCTGGTTGTTGTGGCCCTGAGAACTTTGTATTTCGCTGTCCAGAGGTGCAGGAATGTCTCGGCTCCCTTTCAGTCGCAAAAGAACCGCCAGCAAAGCGCTCAAACTTCCCACTCCGCGTCCTTCAGCAACTGCGTCCAGAGAGCACCTCCCTCCTGTCGGCCATCTTCCCCTATCCTCCTAGAGCTTCTTTATTCTCTCTTCTTTCTTCCTTCTTCTTTCTTCTGTCTTCTTCGGGAGCCTCGGCCTAACTCTGACCAGCCCTCGGGAGCCTCTGCCTAACTCTGACCAGCCATTACTTCTTCTATCTGGTTTCTCTTCTGTAACCGCTCTGCCTACGTTGTGGCCGCTCTGATTCTTTTCTCCGACCCGAACTCTTCTTCTGACCGACCGAGCTACTGCACGACTGACTGAATGAATTCTCCGTTCTCTTAACTCGGACCGCTTTCACCCGGTTATATACCTTCAGCTTTGCGGGTGCCTACAGGTGCGTCACATACATATCAGGTGGAACTTATGGCTTCCAGCTAGCTGCAACAGCTCTTCCTAATTAGGGCTCCTTCATCCTTGAAGCCAAAGATTGAGGGTGTCAAACCAGACTTCTGCAGAAAGTCACTGAGGGAGTCAGCCGGCTATCCTCTAAGAGCATGTAGAAATTGTAGGCCTTGCGAGTTTGCAGGTAACACTATTATGGAAGCAACAAAGGGAAAGAAGGTGAGATGGATTGTTTTCCATAGGCCTATGTTCCACCTGGTGGGACTTACGGTGAAGAGGCCCATGGAGAGTGTGAAGCGCATCATAATGAGCATAGGGTGGCAGGTTAGGGGCCTTTCAGAGCAAGCTGGCCAAGAGTCATCCAGGCGTAGTTGATCCCTTTAGAGTCTGGCAAATTCGTTTCGAAGTCATGAGAAGTCATCTGTGGTTTTACAGTTGATAATCCTGAGGAGAAGCTGGTTAAAGGTTTGGTTAGATATTTTACTTAATTGTCCCTGTAGAAATTTTATGACACAGGGAAGGAAGGCATAGAATAAGAGAACTTCAACTAGAGGTCCCCATATTGGGAGAGCCTAGCTGATGAAGTTTTGTGAACACGTCCCAATGGGATTGTCGTGCCAGTTGTAATTTTTCCTTTCTAACTGTTCTCCTTCCTGCATACTGTGACAAGGCCCATATTGTGACCAGGCCCAGTGAGATGGCCAGAAGGTGGGAAGCAGATGGGCTGAGGCAGGAAGTGCAGGATGGTGCATCCCAGGACACATGAATTAAAAACTGTATAGCTCCCTGTAGGGAGGGGCAATTCCTGGGACAGGTTACCTTGGCAACAGGTTGGGGCAGGTTGTTGATAAGGGTGGAAGAAGGCCTCTGAGGGAATTAACATTTCAATCCCTCAGGGGACAGTCTCCCAAGTTCCCAAAATTGGCTCACTCAAATTGGCTTTCGACCTGACTTGATTTACCTATACATGCTAACTGCCTATGAGATTCTGGCTTCATTTCCCTTCTAATTTTAGGAACTCCTTACTACTGTAAGGGAATGGGTCGATGACCGGATCTGGCTTCTTCGAGCTGAACGGGGGTGACGAGATGGGGACAAGTAGTTTGGAGTTCCCTTTTTAGAAGTCAGGCCAGATTGAAGCCCGGGGAAGATTGTAATGTCATCAGGGACAGGATCCTCTATGAGAGAAGCAAAAAACATGAGTACCGAAGAAATGTTGCAGCATCTGAAACATGTCAATGTATACCATGAAGATGATAATTTCTCATCAGGAGGTGTGAGGGCTGAGAAGTTGTCCCCATAATAAGGCCAGAGTGGATATGGCCTTTATTTGGGAATATAAATCCTTAACATCCCCCAGAATTATCAGGAATGTAAACATAACATTTAATATGGTAGTCAAGCTACTTAATGTCATCTGATCCTATAAAATCTTTCTACTGGAGGGCTAGGTAATCATGCTAGTAAATATTAAGCCTACCTGTGTAGATTAGGAAGACCTGTTAAACTGTTTCTTTTTAGAGTTATCAGGCATTACTGCCTAAGAATCTCTTTTGTAGTCTTCAGTCTTACCAATTCTTGGGGCTAATACAAGTGTATATCTGAAGTTACATTTAACTATTATTTCTTAAATGCCCAGGAATGGTTGTGTTTTGGTTTCAACTGTTTTTGTAATTTTTTAAGATGAAGTATGTCAAACTGACTTTTGCTTTTATCTATTGCTAAGAGTCAGCTGATTTCTGATGGGAATAACTCTTGGGGGAACTTAAGAGCAGCTTTTCCATTCTGCTAGTGCCTTCTGCAAGGATAGGTCCAGGTCTTGCTTGACCTTGTGGCTTCCCTTGGAAGCATCAGGGATGTCTCCCTTTTCCAAGGACCCTCCTTTTAGCAAGTGCACTGGTTGGCTTTCCTAGCCTCCCTGCTCGAGAGACCATGTGGCCCAAAGTTGCAAAGCTCTTTAGAGAAGTTCCCTGTTCCCTGGATCAGACTGATTCTAAGGGCAAGAGCCAAATATTGGTTTTCTTGGCCCTTTTAATTTAACTTAAAAGTCTTGATCTTAAACATATAGCAAGTTAGTCTCACCAGTCTCAAATTAAGCGCACTGGGCTTTAATTTAATGCCTATAAATTTACTATCATTTACCCTTTCCATTAATTGGGGTTTGTACCATCCTAAGTGATTGCTTATTATCTTAAATCAACCTAGGTTGTGTTCTTGAAGCAATACCTCTGTAAAATATTGACAGGCAACTTTTAGACAGTTTACAAGGAAAATACAAAATAAAATAAATGAGAATAAAAATACATTTAGTTTGTGTAATAACCATCTTGAATTTTGACTGAGTTATATACTACAACCCGTTTCTTAACAACAAGAATCATTCTTTTGACCATAACCATAAACAAATTGAAGTTTGGTCTGCCCTGGAGCCACTCTGGCATGCAGTAAAGGTGGAAGGCCAGAGCCTTCTCAGGTAAGGTGGGGCTCTTTATAAATCTTAGGTCAGATATTCTAGTTCTGAAGCTAATCTTTGCTTCTTAAATAGAATTTTACAGAGTTTACATATATTGTTGCTCGAGTTCCCATGAACATTAGCTAACACAATATTACATTTAGAAGAAATTAAGGGAAGGCTGAGAGCTTTTAACCTTTTGTGGAAAAGTTGAAACAATACAGTAACAGTCAAAACCTTTGAGCCTCTACATACATAGCAATCTTTTATAAACCTTTATATAGAATCACACACATCTGTTAACCACTTCACAAGAACACAATGTTCAAGCATATAGAATTATACCTGTTGAAACTTCAACCTTTTTCAGTAATGACAAAGTAACCTTAAATCTCTTTTTAATTTACCAATTTATGAAAACAATCAATAATGTTACCCAATGGAATTCAAGGAGGTACTTGATGGCATATTTAACAGTTAGCATTTTAACCTTGTAAATTAATCAGATGTTTAACCAAGTTACTCACAAATCAGACTGAACAGTACTAGTCATATCTTCCATGCTGAAGAGAAGTTCTAGGACCAAGGGATACAAATGTTTAAAAACTCCATACCTGAATAGGACTGATCAGAAAAACATTAACCTACGTGTATAGGATCAAAATCATGAGCTCAAAAAATCCATATTTAATCTAAGAAAAAGCAAGAGTCCTAGAAAAGTGACTAGTCAGTAATTACCATACAATTTGCTTTTTGGTTTAGTCCAATGTAAGTTTAGGTAAAAAAAAAAAAAAAAAAAAAAAAAAAAAAAAAAAATTTCCCATTCTTTTGGGGACTGAGCCATCTCCTACTGAGTTGCTGGCTTCCCCATTTGCATTTCAATGTAAGTCTCAGCTGAGGTCCAGAAGGTGGGCGCTGGGAAACTTATTCTGAGAAGAAACCTCATGTAGAAGTAGGTAAGCAGCAGCTAGAGCCCTAAGACAAGGGGCCCATCCGCAAACGGTGGGGTCAAGCTGTTTAGAGAGATAGGCAACTGGAGCAAAGGTGGGGCCCTTGTATTGGCCTAGAACACCAAGAGCCAAACCCTTTGTTTCATGGACATAAAGGGTAAATGGCTGAAGAAGGTCTGGAAGATGAAGAGCTGGGGCCTGTGACAGTGCCTGCTGCAGATGTTTAAACTTAGCCTGAATGCTTTCGGGAAGGAACTTTCCCTCAATCCCCTTAGCTGCCTCATATAGGGGCTTTGCATGAAGAGAGAAATTGGGAATCCAGGCACAGAAATATCCTGCTAGCCCTAGGAAGGAGAGAATTTCTTTCTTTGTCTTGGGACATGGGAGCTCCTCGATGAGGGCCTTTCTGTCCACAGTAATGGCCTTCGATTGATGGGAAATCTGAACTCCTAAATACACTACCTGGGTCTGGGCAAGCTGCACCTTAGATGGGGAAACACAATACCCGCGAGAAGCAAGAAAATTTAAAAGAGTGTAAGAGTCTTCACGAGCTGTGAAGAAGGAAGGGCTGCAGAGGAAGAGGTCATGTACATATTGCATGAGTGTGGAGTTAGGGAATTTAAGATCTTTGAGGTCTGCAGCCAATGTCTGTCCAAAGATATGAGGGCTGTCTCGAAAACTCTGAAGGAGGACTGTCCAGGTCAACTGTTGGGACCTCTGAGTATCTGGATCTGTCCAGGTATTATAAGGGGAATGGGTGGGTTTGAGAAAACATTTCTGCAAAAGATCTGAGATGATGGGTTGAAGACCTCTGAGGCTAGCGGCTGGAAGTGGATACTGGGCTTTATTGGGGAAATGTTGGGGATCTTTAAGGTATATTTGTACAGGGTCACACTGAGCAAGGGAGGGAGTCTGAGTATCCCAGACTTTGGGGTCCACTAAATCGGTGGGGACAGGGTAATGGGAGGTTTATGTGTCGGTAGAAGTTTGGGAGGTTTCTGCCTCAGTAGGGGGCTGAGGGGTTCCTATATCAATAGGGGGCGGTGGAGTTTCCTCATCAGCATCAATAGGGGGTGGTGGGTCAGTGGCCCTTGAAACAGTGAGAAGAAAGGTGGGGGAGGAGATGGAGCAAAACGAGTCAGGGAGCACAATTGAGCTTGGCTGATCAGAGAACACGATAATTTCCTGCAGCTTATCAGAATTAAGAGGTTTAAGACCACCCACTATGCAAACTAAAAACTGATCTCTCAAGACCATGTCCCCTGGGGCATTGTAATCCCACTTCGGGTCTCTATCTGGAACGGACTCAGGACCAAAGGGTAAGTTTGGGTTTACTCTCTGAGTCTTGTCCACATATGTTCTTGCCTGCTTTTTCGAACGGGTCAGGGGAGGACTGAATGCAGAAGGCAGCAGAATATCCCGTGAGTCGGGTAGAGACACCGCGAGAGCCACTGGGGCCGGGAGAAACTCCACCGGAGACGCTGGGGAAGAAGCACAGACTGTGCAGCTCTCTCCCTGCGCCACTGCCAGAGTTGTTGGGGAAGAAATCGGGGAGGGGGCCAAAGCCTGAAGTGGCGCATCTGGTAAAGAACGCGTTGCAGAATCCGAGGGAGTGGGGGCCAAATTCTGAGGCGGCACGTCTGGTAAAAAATGCATGGCCAAAGATGGCGGGGAAGGCGTGGCAGGAAATGATGCAGAACCAAGTGGCAGAAGCTGAGTGGGTGGGGATAACGGTGGAAGGGGTGCAGAACTAGGAACTGGAAGTTGAGTGGGCGGGGAAAGTGGTGGTGAAGGCACAGGAAATGACATGGGGTCTACGGATGAAGGTCACAGGAGGGTCTATGGATGAAGGCAGGGTGATTGCGGAAGTCAGAGAATGGAGAGAAGGGGAGGGGCGGAAGATGATGTAAAAGGAAGAGGAGGGTCTACGGATGAAGGCAGGGTGATTGCGGAAGTCAGAGCCGAAAAGGAGAGAAGGGGAGGGCGGAAGATGATGTAAAAGGAAGAGGAGGGTCTAAGCACAAAGGCGCGGCAATTTTGGAAGTCAGAGCCTGAGCCGGGAGAGGGGGAGGGGCAGAAGGTCTGGACTGCTGGTATGGGGGCTGTGGGGCTTCTAATCTTGGGTCAAAGTCAAGGTCAATCAAGGATGGAAGCGGGTCACTGGGTCTGCATTCTAGTGAAACGGTTTCAGGACTACACTGAATACTCAGGGAAGGATTTGAACGGAGAAGGGAAAAGGCATCTATGTAAGGCAACTCTGTCCATTTTTTTGACTGTTGGCAAAAGCTGGAAAGTTCCTGCAAAACCCGAGCATCTAGGGACCCTGACTCTGGCCACTGATTGGATAATGGGTAGGAAGGCCAAATTTTTGTACATAACTTTATTAATTTTTTTTTTCTTTATGTGTGGCTTTAAGCCTAAGTTTGCCCGATTTTTTAGGAGGCAGTTAAGAGGAGAAATCAGCTGGAATTGATAGGGAAGTTCCCATATTTCCCCATAATGGGGAGAGGCTAATACGATATTTTGAAAAGCGTCCCTTTCAAAATATGCATTAGAGTGAGATCCAAGTCCGCTCGCCCAGTCGTCACCAGGTCAGGCTGACATGGGATATCATGAGAAATGTCTTCCTCAAGATACCGGAGGACTATGAGCCCCCTGCGCAGGGAATTCTCGTGTCCCATCCCGGATGGGAAAGAAAAGCTCAAGTCCGGAGTGTGGAGAGGAACTTCTCTAACCACTCCCAGCTGAAAGCTCTAATCACTACAGCTGAAAACTTTAGACCGGGCAGATAGAGGTGGGGGGTAGGGGAAGTTCCTGGGGTCCACCGTTGCCTTTAAAGACTCGGGTGGGGTGCTTTCCCCCCTGCACAGGTCACGGGCTAGATTGCCGGAAAATCGACGGTCAGTTTTCACCACGTAGTGACCAGACAGGTTTAGGAACTCGGGGCGGGGGCAAGGGTGTGAGGCTGCCACATGGCGCAGACTCCAGGTGTGGGCTGTCAGATGTGGAGTGCGGAGGCGGCGGAAGCCGCGGGCAGGCTGAAAGCATGTTCCCAGAAAAGGGGGAGAGAGAGAGAGATTGAAAGAGAAAGAGCGAGCTCCTTGGGGCCCACTGTAATCTTGAAGGTCTTTGGTGGGGTGCGATCCCCCCGTATTGGCCACAAGTGGGGCTGCCAGACAATCAACGGTCAGTTCCCACTGTGAAAGGCCCAATGGGTTTAGGAGCCCTGGGGACGGAGGGGCTTACCAATCTGATAACTGGCAGTGGATGCGTTGGAGTGGCGATCAAAAATGAGCGAAAGGCTGAGTCGGGTGGTTCCAAAAGCGGTTCCGAGATGGTTATGCCCTCCGGAGGGATGAGGTTCCTGGCCAACGCACCAAATGAAGGGCAAGAACCATACCAGGACCACCTTGTAGAAAAGGGGGGGGGGGTTTATTAAGGGAAGGGGAGAAAGAGGGGAAGGGGAAAAGGGAAAGGGGAACGGGGAAGGGGAGAGCTGGTGAGAAGATGATGGCAAAAAGAAAAAAAGAGAGTGAGTTCTGGACAAGCTTGGGCTTAAGTACAGAGGGGTGGGGACGTGACTTGTACGGTCTGGATTGGCTCAGAAAGGGAGAGCCTGCCCTACGTTGAATTCCCATGAGAGGCGAGTATTCCCAGGATCAGGAAGGGTGGGGACTCAGAGCCCTCCAAAGGTGAATTCTTGCGAGAGTTGGGCACTTCCGGGAAGGCGCCTGGGATCTTATCCAACAAAGGGAAAACCCAATTCTTGTGGTATTTTCTCTCTCTCTTCTCTTCTCTACAGAAGGGCATAGGGAAGGAAAATGAAAAATTCCCATACGTATAAGTTTTCTTTGTTCTTTAAAACAAAACAAAACCAAGGATTTCACAGGTTCCCACATTCTTTCAATTTCTGGGCTAACCCTAATCTGATTGAAAAGTGCATTCTAGTCTGATGAAGATGTCCTGTGTGCTCCTTTACTAGAGTAATTGCGCCCATTTTATTCTTTGGGAAAACTGTTTTTGAGCTTGATTTTTTTTTAAACAGGTGAAATCACCTATGGTTTTGTGTACCTAAACATATAGGACTATTCCCTTCCCCAAATTGGTCTTGTTTTATCTAACTAGAGTTTTTTTTTTTTTTTTTTTTTTTTTTTTTAATTTTTTTTAGTTGTACAGGGATGCACAATATCTTTGTTTATTAATTTATTTTTTATGTGGTGCTGAGGATCAAACCATTGCATCACACATGCTAGGCACTGAACTACAAACCCAGCCCCCTAACTAGAAGTTTTTTTTTTTTTTTTTTTTTTTTTTTTTTTTTTTTTTTTTGTACTGGTGATTGAACTCAGGGGCACTCGACCACTGGGCCACATCCCCAGCCCTTTTTTGTATTTGATTAGAGACAGGGTCTCACTGAGTTACTAAGTGCCTCACCATTGCTGAGGCTGGCTTTGAACTCATGATTCTCCTGCCTCAGCCTCCCAAAGTGCTGGGATTACAGGTGTGCGCCACCGCGTCCGGCTCCTAACTAGAAGTTTTCAATCATGTTTTTTTTTTTTTTTTTCTGCTCTCTTTTATTCTGAGACTAATTTTTCAAGGGTTAGCTCTTAAATACATTGGAAAAAAACTGCTTTTACAGAGTCCTAACGGGGGCATAAACGTTATGATGGTGGGAGTAAATCTGATTGTAACAGTGGTCTGTCCACTTTATGCTTTGAATGCAGCCCTTGCTGTTTTGTCACTTTTATTTTTAAAAGGCCACTTTTCTTTTACTTCCTTTCTCCCTGTTCCTCCCTAATCTCTCTGCCTCCCTAATCTCAGGGGAAATAGTATTGCCTTTCTTCCCCATCCAGGGCTGAGTTATCTGTCCTTGAGCACACACACACCACAGGAACAAATTCTTTCAGATTTTGGGGATGGCACCAGATCTCAGAAATGACTATCTCTCAAAGTAACTAGTGCATTGCAACTCTGATCAAGAACTCCTGAAATGTAGCCTTTAAATCATCTCTTTAAAAATCCCCTGTTCCCTAGGATGGGTTGAATCACAGGCTCTCAGACAGGAGTCCCCTGTGCTTCTTCTTTGCTAGCAAAGCAATAAACCTTCTATTTTCTTTTTCTCAAAACCATGTCCTTGTTACTGGATTGGCATTAGGGACAAGGACTAAACTTTTGCTAACAAACTTGGTACCACAGATGGGACCTGAGAGCAGCCCTTATTCCAGCTTTCTTGAAAAGGCCTGCCTCTCCAAGGAACCCTACTTCTATGCTGAGGATGCAAAGTGCCTGGGGAACTTGTTGAGAGCCAACTGCTGGAGAGATAGAAGGTGGATGAGTTTGTCTTCAGTCAAACCAGAGGAGCTATTCCTGTGAGTAAAGGGAAGGACTGAGGGACTATTCCAGCAGCTGCCTAAGCCCCTTTTGCTTTGGGGAACTCCTGCCTTCTCTCCCTGAATGATGAAGGTTTCTCCATCTTGGTCCACTTTGAGAAGAGGGAAACTGAACTCAGTAAATTCAGGATACCCTTAGCTGTCTGGTAAGTGCCCCAGTGTGCACGCCAAGAACCTTGATGCCACACATCTGGTTCTGCTTCATTTGCACATCTGTGGCACCACTGGTGTAGAAGTCATGGTTAAGAAGGACTCAAGAACCTAGGGATATTTACTCCCTTCTGGTCTTTTCATTTGTTTGTTGGCCTGGGGTTTGGGAATCCCTCAGGTTTTCTGTGTTTTTGTTTATATCTGTTACTGCCCCTGGTAAGACATGGGCAATACTGTGTTGATCCTATAAAAATATCTTACCTGGACTATTTTAAAGGTTCCCATCTCTTGGCCATGGATTTGGGAATCCTCTGTGGTTTTCTGTCTCTGTGTTTGTTTTTTGTACAATCTTGTAGTTGGAGTTGGTCTGTCAGGGATAAAGTAAGTGGAAGAAAAGGCCACATATTGGTATAAGCCTGTCTAAGAAAAAGATAATGTTTTACTGTAAGGATTTGGCCTTTGAATAGTTTTTCTGGATTATTACACAATCTTGAAGTTGGAGTTGGTCTATCAGGGTAATGTAAGTGGAAGGAATTTTATATGTGCAAATTAGTCTGTTTTAAAGGTTTCCACCTGTCAGCCATGAGTTCAAGGGTTCTCTCTGGTTGTCTGACTTTGTTTCTTTTTTCTTTTCTGTATCTGTTACTGACCCTTTAATACATGGGCCATACCTCATTGATCTTATCCATGGTCTCTTGGGAAGAAAGATCTTGGCAGAATGGGCCACTTGTAGGAATAAGCCTAAGAGAAAGTTGTAGCTTTTGAATGGTTTTTATGGATTATTACACAGTCTTGCACTTGGAGTTGGTCTATCAAGAGGTAAAGTAGGGTTTGGGTTGTAGCTCAGTGGTACAGCGCTTGCCCCACATGCATGAGGCCCTGGGTTTGATCCTCAGCAGAACACAAAAATAAATAAATAAAAATAAAGATTTTTTTAAAAAGAGGTAAAGTATATGGAAGAGATTTCTGTATGTACAGGCACTTATGCAAATGCATGATAAAGAGTCTGTGAACAGTCAGGAACTAAGTTGAAGGTAGAAAAGGGCACCACCTCTGGTGTGCAAGGATAGCAGGATACTTGAAGAAAGTCTTAAAAAAGATTTAAATCCTTTCAATCCAGTGCTGGCACTCTCAGTACTGTTTCTCAGCCTGGCTCCAGGCAGCCTTAGATCCTCTCACTGTGGGTCAAAGACACCAGTTGTGGGCTGGGAAAAAATCCCAGGAAAACTGCCTAGGCTGTAGAAAAATGGGCAGAGAACCTGGCCTCTGCCCTGCATTCCAGCCCCTTTTGCCCATATGGAGTGGAGGCTTTTGACTTCAAAGACATGATACTAGGTTCCAGCAGTGTTAGTTTATGACTTGGGGATAGGAATAGTCTTCTTTTTTAAGATATGATAGAACACCCCATTTAGCCAGGGGATATATGTCACTGTGATTCACTGTGCTGTATTCATGAATGTAGAAACAAAATTTCGTTTAGATTCTTTCTACTGTTTTCCCCTTTTCCTGTCCCTCCTTCATCCTTCTCAATCCCCTTTGTTTACTCTATTTTCCTCTATTTTGATGAGCTTTCCACTGCAATTTTTTCCTTTCTCTCACTTTCTTTCTCCCCCTCCCCTACTTATTTTTTATTAGCTTCTGCATATCAGAGAAAACATTCCACCTTTGACTTTTGGGGACTGTCTTATTTCACTTAACCATGATAGTCTCCAGTTTCATCCATTTACCAGCCAATGCATTAATGTCATTCTTCCCTTTATTCAGCCATCGATTTTTTTTAAGATTCTATTTTTTTATTTTATCATTGATTTCTAATTTCATTCCTTTATGGTCTGATAGATTGTAGGGTAGTATCTCTGTTTTTTTTTTTTTTTTTTTTTTTTTTTTTTTTTTTTTTTTTTTTTTTGTATTTACTAAGACTTGCTTTGTGGCATAACATATGGTCTATTTTAGAGAAGGATCCATGTGCTGATGAGAAAAAAGTGTATTCACTTGTTGATGAATGAATTATTCTATATATGTCTGTTAAGTCTAAATTATTGATTATATTATTGAGTTCTATGGATTCTTTGTTTAGTTTTTGTTTGGAAGATCTGTCCAGTGGTAAGAGAGGTGTGTTAAAGTCACCCAGAATTATTGTGTCATAGTCTATTTCATTCTTGAAATTGAGAAGGGGTTGTTGGACATTTGTCAATGCTCCATTGTTTGGAGCATAGATATTTATGATGGTTATGTCTAGTTGATGTATGATTCCCTTAAGCAGTATGAAATGACCTATATTGAGTTAAATGATACATTATTAAAATTAATTTTGCTATTTTTCTTCTTTTACTGCAGCAGTATAAATTTTCAGTTGAATATATGGCTCATGTTCAAGTATTGGTCAGTGAGGTAGACTGGTCTGGCAGTGGCTCTGAAATTCCAATCTTTTAATCATGTTTTTTCTCTCTGGCATCCAGCATCTACCTACCAGCCACTAGTCATCTCTATAGTATATAAAGACATTTTTATCACTCTGGAGATTCCAAGGGTTTTAAGAGCTGTGTTCTAAGAACTGGGGACAAAGATAAATATATATTGATCAAAATCACCATATATAATCCGTTTAATATGTTGTTGAGTTTTGCTTGCTAGCTGTATTTTAGCCTGTCTTTGCA